>CM063175.1:105398690-106648690 GCA_031835075.1 Saguinus oedipus | reverse complement strand
AACTCCACTGTTGATTTTGGAATGAGACCTGGAAAATGCTTATTTATTTATGACCACCTGGATTCCATCATTAAAAATGAATTTTAGAGTGGACTAATTATTTATTTGCTTAATCTTCTTGGCTTTGACATGACAATGCATTTAGTACATATGAAGTCATATTGCTGTATTGGTCAAGAAAAATTAATTTAGCCTCAAATAATTCTTTTCAGACAAATATCCTGGTTTGGTTGGAAACTGATGTCTTATACATTAGCAATGTGTAGGAAAGCATATGAGATGCCATGGAATCAATCAGCTGTGTAAAGGATTGTCTGTCCTCAGTAATGAATGCTTTCCTCTTAACATTTGGTTAATTTTTTTTTTTTGCTGTGATTTAAAAAGTGTCTCTTGAATGCAAGCTACAGATGATACATGGGATTAGCAGCCACTTATAATAATGTCACCTTACTACTCTGACTGCTTTTGAAGTTGAGCTTGGCTGCAACATATTTTTAAAAGGTCTTGTTTCAGTGACAGCATTGCCACCAGCTGATGTTTCCTCTTTTTTATTTCTGGAAAGTAACTGCAGGATCTTTGGGAAATCTCAGACAGCTGGTTTAACTCTAGCATAGAGAAATTGCCCCTTTTCTCTTCATATAACTGAACTGGGAGCCCTAGCACTGGAATAATGAAACAGAGACATAGAATAATAGAGGAAAGACAAAATAGAGTCAACCAACCTAATCATTTGTTTTATATCTCAGGTAATAGAGGTCCACAGTGTGTAAATGTTTTTTCCAAAGTCATACAGTGTATGTCTCCAGGCTCAGCAACCAATACCCTTTCCATTAAACCTTTCTTTTGTTTAAAAATTAAAGCAACTGGAAAGCCAGTGATATAAAATGTGGTAACAATGAAATTATTATGCTTACCTCTGTATTACTTCGAGTTTCTGGGCCTTAGTTATTAACTCTAATATTTGGAGATCTTGGAATAATTTATTGGTTATAAGTCTTAAGAACAAGACTACAGCTTATTTTGTTTCCCCTCTTACAATTTGTGGGAAGATTCATTCGTAAACCATATGTTTTCCTCCTTGGATTTTGTAAACTATTATGTAATTTTTCTGCATTAGGTAGAAGGTCTTCCTTTGCCTGCTGTGGAAATGGTGGCCTTTCACTAAATGCTTAGATTCACTTACATAGGCTCCTGTTTTACTGCCAGAACATATTTCTTCCTAAATAATAAGGCTTTGGTTGTATAACAAACAGGGTGAGACAAATTGGACTCATTTCATCTGACTTAGCAAATAGAATGGCTAGCCATTGGATGCAACTTCTAAAACAATATCTTCGATAAGCAATTGTCTCACACTATAATTATTTCTGGTATACCAATTCTCATCTATTACTAGCTACCTTTTTGTACTAAATTGTAGTGCTACTGCATTTCCTTGATGAACTTTAATGAAATTTTTAAAGGGATTTTGAACCTAAATCAATACTGGATTTTATGGAGGCTCTACAATAAATAAGTAAAAGTAGCACATAGAAACTTTATGTTTTCTTTGAGTATTATTTGTCCCTCAGGCTTAATAACATTTGCAGATAAAATTACATATGTAACAATTTTTTTATCATTATTTACAAAAAAATAACCTTTTAAAGAACATAGGTGAGGAAACTATTCAGCTATAGAAAATGTGTGTGCCACTCTATGATTTCATCACTTACGATGGATATTAAAAACAAAAAAATATATTTATATATGTGTATATATATACACATATACACAAATACACACACACACACACACACACACACACACACACACACACACACACATATTTGAGACATCCAGGCTAGATCATTCAGTGGCATGATCATAGCTCACTAAGCCTCAATCTCCTGGGCTCAGGCAATCCTCCCACCTCAGCCTCCTGAGTAGTTGCAACTACAGGAGAATGGCAGCATGCCCAACTAAATTTTAAAAATTTTTTTGTAGACAGGAGGTCTCCCCATGTTGCCCACACTGATCTCAAACACCTGGGCTCCAGCAGTCCTCCTGCCTCAGCTTCCCACAGTGCTGTGAATACAGGCATGAGCCACCATACCGGGCAGATTATTTAAAGTTACCTAGGAAATAATAAGAAACTCTGCTCTTCTGTTAGGATAATATTTAATAAAAATTAATATGGTGAGTTATTTTCATATTGAATGCAAGTCGAAGTCCTCTAGCAAAATATTTTCTACTGACTCCCTTTAATACAGAACATTTGGCTCATAGATAAATTAATGCTGGCTATCTCATATTTCCCTTTAGATAGTTCTCCACACCCTTTACCCACCCACCCCCGCCCCATCTGGAACCAGCTATAAGTTACTTGGTTGCGTTTATTATTCTTAGAAAATGTTTTCACAACCTGGCAGATTTCTTGCATATCTGCACACCATGTATTGCATCTCAATGAGTGACATTCTCAGCACTGAAATTTAGAGTTTCTTATTGTGCATTAACAAATCATACAGTAGTGCTGCTGACCTAACTAATTTGAGGAAAAGATCTTCTCAAAAGCCAAGTGTTGCCACTGAATACTAACTTTGTTTTAATGATCTTCTATCAAGCAAAATAACAACAACAAAAAAAAGGAAACCAGGAAACTCAGTCATACTTCATAAGGTCAGACCCATCACACACAGAGTCTACGTGTATTATTAAAGACTGGCTGTGCCAAGTAATTATGTCTAATCTGATTTGTAGCCTTAAACCATCAGGGATGAGTGGAAGTAGAACCATGTGAAAACTCTTCACCTATGTCTGAATTCTTTCTTTAGAATATCACTCTGGAATCCTATAGTAGTAACCACATTCTTGAACTGGGGTTTAGTAGCACTGCCCCTGCTTATTTCTCTCCTTCTTCTACCACCACCAAGGATTTTCTACTCTTGATTACACAACAGACAGTGGATTTTAAAGCAGCCCAGAACCCCAGAGCACCAATTGGGAGCTCTGAGAATGGATGGTTTTACACCCAGACTATATTTGGTACTTCTTCCCCATTTGGAGCTTACTCCATTTTGTTGTTGTATATAGGTTTAGCACCGTGACAGTAACAGATGTGGCTAAGCTACATCTGCTTTCATAGAATAAGGTTGTTGCTGGAAGTTCTCCTCAGTTAGCAACTACATGTCCTGAGCCTGACACATCTAAGTTAAATAATTTTTATCAATGGAACATGAGTGGGTTGGTCACTTTTGGACCAGGGTTTCTAAAAGTTATTTATATCTTCTCCAATGTCTCTCCCACTCTCTTCCTTTTCTCTTTGGCTGGTTGGAGCAAAGGACACAGAAATTTTCAGGGAATCCAGTGTCACAAGACAGGAGCCTTGTCCTCTGAATCACTCTATCAAGGAAAGCCTGTCCAACAGGGATTATTGCCTTAGGGTTTTGCATGAGAAATACACTTCTATTGGGTTTGGGCATGGAAATTTTGTGGTTTATTAGTTACAGCAGCTAGCACTTCCTAACTATAATAGTTTCATATGCTTTTATGTGTTTTTCAAGAAGTAAAAGTGACTCATTCATTTTTGAAATTTCTTACATGCTCAATTCCCACTCAGTATCTAGCACAGTATTTTCACACTAAATGGATAAAACTGTTCCTTATTGAATACTAGCTGTTAGGTAATCGCTATGCTAATAGATTTGCTTATATTACACAGTCATCTTTAAAACATGTTACAAAATCATTACAAGGAAACATGAAGAAATATGATCTCTCTGTGAACATAGAAAGATTGTGTACGTTGCTCAAGGTCAGACAATAAGAGTTTAAACCCATGTTGTCTAATTTCAAAACATATTTCTTTTGCACTAAGCTCAACGGTGTCTTTGCAAATTTCACTTATGAAGAGTTTTCTCTAGGCTAGCTTTTTATTTTGCACAAGTCATCCCATTTAATCATCAAACAAGCATAAGCAGAAGGTACTCAGTTACAGAACAGACAAAACTGTTTTATGGAGTATATACAATTAACCATTTTTTGAGCACTTGCACTGCGCACAGCTTAATGATATATGAAATCCAAAGAAAACAGACTTACTGACTCTTTTAGGGAGTGGTTAGGTAGTCAAACACTAACCGCAACTGAAGAACTTAAGTCAGTCATGATAGAACATTAAAATCAAGTTAGCCTGTAACTTGGATGTGCAAGGCTTGACTAGAAAGATATTATGTTAGCTTGCTAGGGTTTCCATAACAAAGTACCACAAACAACGTGGCTCAAACAACAGAAATATATTGTCTAATGGTTCTGGCGACTATAAATCTAAGATCAATTTGTTGGAAGGGTTGATTTTTCTGAGGGCTGTGAGAGAGAATCCATTGTTCCATGCTTCTTGCCCAGTTTCTGGTGGTTTACCAGGAATGTTTGACATTCCTTGGCTTGTAGAAGCATCACCCTGATCTCTACCTTCATCGTCACATGACATTCTCCCTGTATGCCTGCCTGTTTCCTAATTTCTTCTTTTCATAAGGACTTCATAAGACTTACCTGATTAGGGCATATCCTAATAACCTCATTTTAATTTGATGAGCTTTCTAAGACCCCATCTCCAAATGGGATCACATTCTGAGGTACTCGAGGTTGGGACTTCATCATATGGGGTGTGTGTGGCGGGGGGGGGGACACAATTTAAACATAACAGATAGTCACTCATTTAGCTATTGAACACATAACCGCTAAATACCTAAATACCTGCTATGCAAGGCACTGTTTTAGATGCTGGGGAAGTCAGTGAGCAAAACAGATAAGGTTCCTGCCCTCGTGATGTGTTCTCACTAGTGCCTGTCCAGTCTAAGGTGCTGTCCACTGTACCCCACTGGACTCTGTATGAATTCTCTCTTTACATTATTTTGACATTTTAATCTCATATTTCAAATAGCTGAAAAAGGATACACATTTGCCCTTTCAAAACCTGGAAGACAAGTAAATAATTCAGCTATATTAAATAAATGAATTCATTCCACCTAGTAGTAAATTTTGCAAAGGTTTTTTTTTTTTTCTTTTGGGCCCCAGCATGACACTTAGTGAATTAATTTCGGCTATTCATCAAATGACATAGCATACAACAAGGTAAGCAAATTAACTCTTATTTTTTGCTTTGTATTAATCTTGCATTTCTAAATTATTAAAATGCTTTAAACAATCCAGGCCTGATACTTCTGGAGTTAAGCAATTTGCAACATGATATGCCAACGACCTTTCAGAAAGTTCTTGCCACATCTGTTCTTTGCCCAAGTGCAAGAGCCTAATATACAGAAAACAATATTGACAGGGTGCAGTGGCTCATACCTGTAATCCCAGCACTTTGGGAGGCCGAGGCTGATGGATCACCTGAGGTCAGGAGTTCGAGACCAGCCTGGCCAAAATGGAGAAACCCCGTCTCTACCAAAAATACAAAATTAGCCAGTGTAGTGGCTCAGCTATTTAGGAGGCTGAGGCAGGAGAATTGCTTGAACCTGGGAGGTGGAAGTTGCAGTGATCTGAGACCACACCATTGCACTCCAGCCTGGGTGACAAGAGCGAGACTCCATCTCAAAAAGAAAAAAGAGGTCAGTACGGTGGCTCACACCTGTAATCCCAGCACTTTGGGAGGCCAAGGCAGGTGGATCACCTGAGGTCAGGAGTTTGATACCAACCTGACCAATATAACAAAACCCCATCTCTATGAAAAATACAAAAATTAGCTGGGCATGGTGGTGGGTGCCAGTAATCCCAACTACTGGGGAGGCTGAGGCAGGAGAATTGCTGGAACCCTGGAGGTAGAGGTTGCAGTGAGCCAAGATTGAGCCATTGCACTCCAGCTTAAAAAGAAGAAAGAAGGAAGGAAGGAAGGAAGGAAGGAGAGAGAGGGAAAGAAAGAAAAGGAAAGAGAGAATAAAGAAAAAGAAAGAAAGAAAGAGAAAGAAAGAAAAGAAAGAAAGAAAAGAAAATAATGTTAAGCTCCAAGTAAATACAAGATAAAGGAAAGGAATCTTGGGAAAAGTTTCAACAGGGTTCAAAAGAAGGAGATCCTCATGAACATAGGCAGGAGTTATTCTGGAAAGATACATATTTTACAGGTTCTCTTAGAAGGAATCCAGAAACAGAAAAATTATCACTTGATACCATAAAAGTCTGCCAATTTCTTGAGAAAAGAAAATTAAACAATAAATTATCCTCAGGTATTATCTTGGACCAATAAGGCTCAGCACTCACTATTTTTGGCATCAAGGTGACATCTGTTGAAAGTAAGAGTGTTCCTCCATCTGAATATAGGGCAGTTCTGTTGAAAGATTCTTGGAAACCCCTTCCAAGACTTTTTGTTTTTTGAGTCGGAGTTTCACTCTTGTCCCCAAGGCTAGAGTGCAATGGTGTAATCTCAGCTCACTGCAACCTCCGCCTCCTGGGTTCAGATAATTCTCTTGCCTCGGCTTCCTGAGTAGCTGGGACTACAGGCACATGCCACCACCCTCAGCTAATTTTTGTATTTTTAGTAGAGACGGGATTTCACCATGTTGGCCAGGCTGGTCTAGAACTCCTGACCTCATATGATCCTCTCGCCTCTGCCTCCCAAAGTGCTAGGATTCCAGGTGTGAGCCCCTGTGCTCGGCCCACTCCCAGAATTGTTTGTTTCTTCTTTCTGGAACACCCTGCCTTACCCACCGTTATCTTCTATTTGCCTAGCTAATCTTAGCTTCAATTGACAAATTTGAGTTACTACCTTTGAGAAGTTCTCTCTAAAGTCCTCAATTCTAGATTAATGTCCCTGCTATCTGATCCCCTGCCACAGTCTCCACCAGCCTTCAGGTAAACACCAGCCCACTCATTTGTCTCTTCTACTACACAATGAATTTCAAGGTGGGAATTACACCTGTTTCACTGTTGTAGACCTGGTGGCTGGAACATAGACGTTCTCAGTGTTAACTTGTCAGAAGACAAAGTTAGAATGATAAACACTGTGTCCAATTATTTTTCTAATAACCTTGTTATATTTAACTTACATAGAAAAGCACAGTGTAGAGTGGAGTTGTAATGACATGAATAGGGATTTTCATTTACTCTTGCTGTTCTATCATTCATAGTTGGGTGAGATTTGAGAAGTCAGTCTTGCTGACACTTAGGCTGTTTATGAATAAGATATAAATAACAATAATAGTCTTACTTCAGAGGATTCAGAGAATTACTCGAGACATGTATGTGAAGATGTTTGTGACAGGCTATGTATTAGGTTTGTTCTTATCACTAAAAAACATGAATAACACAATGTCATAAGTCAGACTGCATCAGATCCACTTTTGAAAATAATAAGTACTTGAAGATCCCCACATTTGTTTTTTCGCTAAAAATGCTTTTGGTAAATGTTCCTCTATATCGTCATCAACAAATATTTACTGAACTCACACGGAAATAGAATTTCTTTTCTTGCATCAAAAACATTTGCATTTGGAGTGAAAGCACAGGAGGATTGACAATGTCAAATGCATTTCTTGATTAAATGATGAGAGTCATTTGACTCTTCATTTTCTGGATTGCAATCTTTGGAAGACTTTTGTTCACAATAGAATCTTAGTGTTGTTTTTTTTCTCACTAAGCTCAGAGAAACTTACGTGAGCGAAAGTAATGAAACCTACCACCCTTTTGACTCTTTTTATCGTTATTTTTTCTTTGTGGCACAGTATCAGTTTACCGTTTTAGTTTCCTATTACTGCTGTTACAAATTACCACACATTCAATGGCTTGAAACTACATTAACTTTTTTCTCTAACAAATCTGGAGTTCACCTAAAATGAAAATGTTGGCAGCACTGTGTAGTTCGGGGCCTCCCCTGGGAAATCAATTGTCTTGCCTCTTTCTGTTTCTGGAGGCTGCCAGCATTCCTTGGATTATCATCTCTCTGTTTTGGACCATTTCAACCTCTTCCCTCCATTGTCACATCTCCTGACATCTTGTGACCCCCTTGCCTTCTCCTCATAAGGACACATATGATTACTTTGGACCCACCTGTCTAACCCAGAAGAGTCTCCCCATCTCAACATTTTTAACTTAATCACACTTACACTCCCTTTTGTAGTATAAGGTAACATATTCATAGGTTCTAGTGATTTAGACCTCCTGCAATCCTAATGAACAGCTTTAGGAGATCATAATTCTGTCTACTTCAATGCTCAAAACCTTTTTCCTTTTTGAACAAATGCTTCTAAAAGCACCAGATTCACCATTACCTGTGATTATAAATAATCCTTTGTGGGTTGCGTCAGGTATCTTAATTAGGTTGTATTACATAGTTTTAGTTGCTATGAAACAAATTAAGTTTGTGGCTTGAAACAACAGCAGACATTGATTATCTCACATAGTCTCTGTGGGTAAGGGATTCAGTATGGCTTAGCTGGGTGGTTCTGGCTCAGGTTCTTTCATGAAGTTTCAGTCTAGATGTCACCAGGGCTGCAGTCATCTGAAGGGCTCACTGGACAGCAAGACTTGACTCCAAAATGACTCACTCACACATATAGCAAGCTGATACTGGCTATTACTGGAGGCTTCAGTTCTTCACCAAATGGACCTCTATATAGGCTTCCTAAGAATCCTCATTACATGGTAGCTGAGTTCCCCTTGAGAGAATAATCCATGAAATAGCAAGGTAAAAACCAGAGTATTTTTTGATCTACCCTTAGAAGTCATCACTATCAGTTCCACAGTATCCAGTTGATCCCCCAGGCAAGCCATGAGTCAGTATTTAGAGGACTATTCAACAGCATGAATACCGAGAGGGAAAAATATTTGGGGGGTGTTTTTTAGCTTCGGTATACATAGGTACATACAATTTAGTGTGCCTGGCCAGGTGCGGTGGCTCATGCCTGTAATCCCAGCACTCTGGGAGGCTGAGGCAGATAAATCACCTGAGGTTGGGTGTTTGACACCAGCCTGACCAACATGGAGAAACCTCATCTCAACGAAAACTACAAAATTAGCTGGGCATGGTGGTGCATGCCTGTAATCCCAGCTTCTCGGGAGGCTGAGGCAGGAGAATTGCTTGAGCCTGGGTGGTAGTGGTGAACCGAGATCATGCCATTGCACTCCAGCCTGGGCAACAAGAGTGTCTGACTCTAAATAAATAAATAAATAAATAAGTGTGCCTTTGCCTTTCGGTGTGCTTGAATGTGTTAAACACATTTGAGATTAAAGGAGACAAAACTCTTTAACTGGTCTTAATAAATGACAAAAAAATATGAGCTTTTTCTCAGACAGTACTTTATTTCTTAACATATCTAGTCACATGTATAGTCTTTTATTTCATGTTGACAAATTATAGTTGAAAATATTTATTAGTTACAAAGCGATGTTATGCTTTCAACATATGATATGTAAATATTGAATTAAGGTAGTTAACATATCTATCACCTCAAATTTCTAACTTTTAAAAAGTCTTTTATTTCAGGTTTAGGAGTGCATGTATGGGTTTGTTATATAGGCAAATTGCGTATCATGGGGATTTGGTGTACAGATTATTTCACCATTCAGGCAATAAGCACAGTACTCTGCAGGAAGTTTTCAGTCCTCACTCTCCTCCCTCCTGGCACTCCCAAGTAGGCCCGTCACTCCCAAGTAGACAACAAGGTGTCTCTTGTTCCCTTCTTTGTGTCCATATGTACTCAATATTTAGCTCCCACTTATGAATGAGAAACATGTGGTGTTTGGTACCTGTGTTAGTTTGCTTAGGATAATGACCTCCAGCTCCATCCATGTTGCTGCAGAAGATGTGACCTCATTGTTTTTCATGGCTGCATCATATTCCATGGAGTATATGTAGAACATTTCCTTTATCCAGTCTACCACTGATGGGCATCTAGGTTGATTCCTTGTTTCTTCTCTTGTGAATACTGCTGTGATGCACATGCACGTGCATGTGTCTTTAAGATAGAATAATATATATTCCTTTGAAACATACCCAATAATGGGATTGCTGGGTCAAATGGTAAATCTGCTGAGTTCTTTGAAACATCGCCAGAGTGTTTTCCACTGTGACTGAACTAATTTACATTCTTAGCATCAGTGTATAAGCATTTCTTTTTCTCTGCAACCTGACCAGCCTCTGTTATTTTTTTGACTTTTTAATAATAGCCATTCTAACTGATGTGAGATGATATCTCATTGTGTTTGTTTGCTTTTGAGACAAACACTCACTCTGTTGCCCAGGCTGGAGCACAGTGGCACTACTTGGCTCACTGCAACCTCCTCCTTCCAGGTTCAAGCAATTCTCCTACCTCAGCCTTCTGAGTGGCTGGGATTACAGGTGCCTGGCACCACACCTGACTAATTTTTATATTTTTAGTAATGACAGGGTTTCACCAGGTTGACCAGGCTGGTCTCAAATTCCTGACTTCAAGTGATCCACTGGCCTCAGCCTCCCAAAGTGCTGGGATTACAGGAGTGAGCTGCCTGCCATGCCTGGCCTCATTGTGGTTTTGATTTGCATTTCTCTAATGATCAGTGATGTTGATAATTTTTTCCTATGCTTGTTGGTCATATGTATATCTTCTTTTAATAAGTGTCTGCTCATGTCCTTTGTCCACTTTTTAATGGGCTTGTTAATTTTTTTAAGTTCCTTATAGATTCTGGGTAGTAGGACTGTGTCAGATACATAGTTTGCAAATATTTTCTCCTATTCTGAAGGTTGTCTGTTTGCTTTGTTAATAGTTTCTAATATTTAAAATTTTTGTTACATATTATTCCATTTTGTATTAGGATTCTTTTTCCCCCTTTTTTGGAAATTTTACTTTAAGTTCTGGGGTACATGTGCAGATCGTGCAGGTTTGTTACATAGGTATACACATGTCATGGTGGTTTGCTGCCTCCATTCCCCTGTCACCCACATTACGTATTTCTCCTACTGTTATCTCTCCCCAATCTCCCCAACCCCTGCTATCCCTCCCCTAGCTCCCCCACCCCAACAGACCCCAGTGTGTGATGTTCCTCTCCCTGTGTCCATGTGTTCTCATTGTTCAACACCCACTTATGAGTGAGAACGTGCAGTGTTTAGCTTTCTGTTCTTGTGTCAGTTTGCTGAGAATGGTGGTTTCCAGATTCATCCATGTCCCTGCAAAGGACATGAACTTATCCTTTTTTATGGCTGCATAGTATTCCATGGTGTATATGTGCCACATTTTTTTTTTAAATCCAGTCTATCTTTGATGGGATTTTGGTTGGTTCCAAGTCTTTGCTATTGTAAATGGTACCGCAAGGAATTCAAAAGCAATTGCAACAAAAACAAAAATTAGCAAGAGGGACCTAATTAAATTAAAGAGCTTCTATACAGTAAAAGAAACTATTGTAAACAGTACTGTATCAGTACTGTTTATAATATCAGCACTGTTTCCAGTATCAGTACTGTTTACAATAGTTTCTTTTACTGTATAGAAGCTCTTTAATTTAATTAGGTCCCTCTTGCTAATTTTTGTTTTTGTTGCTATTGCTTTTGAAGTCTTTGTCATGAAATCCTTGCCAGGGCCTGTGTGCAGAAAGGTATTTCCTAATTTATCTTCCAGTGTTTTTTTAGTTTTATGTTTTACATTTAAATATTTAATCCACCTTGAGTTGATTTTTGTATATGGTGCAAGAAAGGATTCCAGTTTCAATCTTTTGCATGTGACTAGATAGTTAACCTAGCACCATTTATTGAATGGGGAGTCCTTTCCCCATCGCTTGTTTTTGTTAACTTAGTTGAAGATTAGATGGTTGTAGGTGTGCAGCATTATTTCTGGGCTCACTATTCTGTTCCATTTGTCTATGTGTCTGCTTTTGTAGCAGTACTGTGCTGTATTGGTTACTGTAGCCTTGTAATATAGTGATGCCTTCAGCTTTGTTCTTTTTGCTTAGGATAGCCTTGGCTATTCAGGCTCTTCTTTGGTTCCATATAAATTTTTATCATTTTTTTCCTAGTTCTGTGAAGAATGTCTTTGGTGGTCTGATACTAATAGGATTGAATCTACAAGTTGCTTTGGGCAGTATGGCCATTTTAATGATATTGATTTTTCCTTTCCATGAGCATGGAATGTTTTTTCCATTTGTTTGTGTCTTCTCTGATTTCTTTGAGCAGTGTTTTGTAATTCTTGCTGTAGGGATTTTTCACCTCTCTGGTTAGCTATATTCCTAGGTATTTTATTCTTTTTTTGTGGCTATTGCAAATGGCATTGCATTCTTGATTTGGCTCTTAGCTTGGATGGCATTGGTGTATAGGAATGATAGTAATTTTTATACATTAATTTTGTATCCTGAAATGTTGCTGAAGTTGTTTATTAGCTTGAGGAGCTTTTGGGCAGAGACTATGGGGTGTTCTAGGTAGAGAATCATATTATCTGCAAGCAGGGATAGTTTAACTTTCTCTCTTCCTATTTGGATGTCTTTTATTTTTTTATTACCTGATTGCTCTAGCCAGGACTTTCAGGATTATGTTCAATAAGAGTGGTGAGAAAGGCCATCCTTGTCTTGTTCTGCTTTTCAAAGGAATGTTTCCAGCATTTGCCCATTCACTATGATGTTGGCTGTGGTTTTGTCATAGATGGCTCTTATTATTTTGAAGTATGTTCTTTCAGTGCCTACTTTGTTGAAGGTTTTTAATATGAAGGGCTGTTAAATTTTATTGAAAGTCTTTTCTTCATCTATTAAGGTGATCATGTAGTTTTTGTTTTTAATTCTGTTTATGCGATGAATCACATTCATTGATTTGCATAGGTTGAACCAAACTTGCATCCCAGGGATAACGTATATTTGATTGTGGTGGATTAGCTTTTTGATGTGCTGTTGGACTCAGTTTGCTAGTGTTTTGTTGAGAATTTTTGCATCTATCATCAACAAAAATATCTCTGAAAGCGAGATCCAAGATGGCTGATCACTAACAGCTTGGGGTTGTAGCTCCCAGTGAAAGCCCAGAAAACGAGAGGATGCCACACTTTCAGACAAATTTTCGTTGCTCACAGACCAGAAGATTTCCAGTGGAGGAGCCCCACGGGTCGCCAGCGCAATTCTTGTGGCTGGCTCAGTGGTTTTGCCGGTGCCACGGCGTGGCAGCTCTTCATGCAGAGTAAACGGGACAGGTTCCCCTACTGACCGGTGTTTGGAGCTCTGGGAAGGCAGAGCCGCTTGTTACGGACTCAAGAAGGAAGCCAGACCGGAGATTCCCAGGCAGAAGAGCACCGTCAGTCTTATTGCTGCTGTTTTGGCTGGCACAGTGGGTTGCTCGGATTCTAGCACTGACAATCAATAAATTGAACGTCCACTCAGAAACCCAATTAGAAAGGCAGTAATTGTAAAGAAAACAGATGGATAAATTCATAATAAAGGGAAAAAAAGCCTACAAAGGCAGAGAATACCCAAAATCAGAACCCCTCTCCCTCTACAGGGGATTGCAATTCCTCATCAGCAATGGAACAAGCCCTGATGGAAAAGGACTGTGTTCCATTACCTGAAGTAGGCTTCAGAAGGTGGATGATAAGAAACTTTTGGGAGTTGAAAGAACTTGTTCTAACCCAACGTAAAGAAACTAAGAACTTTGAAAAAAGGTTTGACGAAATACTAAAAAGAATGGACAATATAGAGAGGAATATAAATGAACTAACGGAGCTGAAAAATACAAAAAAAGAACTTAGTGAAATATGCACAAGTTTGAATAGCTAAATTGATCAAGCAGAAGAAAGGTTATCAGAGGTCGAAGACCAACTTAATAAAATTAAACAAGAAGACAAGAATAGAGAAAAAAGGATAAAAAGGAATGAGCAAAGTCTCCAAAAAATATGGGACTATGAGAAAAGACCTAATCTACGTTTGATAGGTGTACCTGAATGTGATGGAGAGAATGAATCCAAGCTGGAAAATACTGTTCAGGATATTATCCAGGAGAATTTTCCCAATCTAGCAAAGCAGGACACTATTCAACCCCAGGTAATACAGAGAACACCACAAAGACATTGCTCAAGAAGAGCAACCCCAGGGCACATAATTGTTAGATTCACCAGGGTTGAAATGAAGGAGAAAATACTAAGGGCAGCCAGAAAGAAAGGTCAGGTTACCCACAAAGGGAAGCCTATTAGACTTACAGCAGATTTCTCAGCAGAAACCCTACAAGCCAGAAGAGAGTGGAAGCCGATATTTAACACCCTTAAAGAACAGAACTTTCAGCCCAGAATTTCATATCCTGCCAAACTAAGCTTCACAATTGAAGGAAAAATAAAATCTTTTATGAACAAGCAAGTACTCAGAGATTTTATTACCACCAGCAAAAATAAAATCTTTTATGAACAAGCAAGTACTCAGAGATTTTATTACCACCAGGCCTGCTTTACAAAAACTTCTGAAAGAAGCATTACACACAGAAAGGAACAACCAGTTTTAGCCTTTCTAAAAATATACCAAAAAGTAAAGAGCATCAACATAAAGAAGGATTTACATCAACGAATGAATAAAATAGCCAGTTAACATCAAATGGCAGTAACCCTAAATTTAAATCGACTAAATCCCTCAATCAAAAGATACAGCCAAAACCTAACAGCATACTACATCCAGACCCATTTTATATCCAAAGATACACAAAGACTCAAAACAAAGGGTTGGAGAAAGATTTACCAACCAAATGGAGAGCAAAAATAAATAAATAAACAAAAAGCAGCAGTTGCAATTCTCGCATTTGATAAAACAGATTTCAAAGCAACAAAGATACAGTGGTAAAAGGATCAATGCAATAATAAGAGCTAAGGATCCTAACAGCCAGATACATAAGACCCATAAAGAGATTTAGACTCAATGAGACAGAAAATTAATAAGGATATCCAGAACTTGAACTCAGATCCAGAACAAGTCAACTTAATAAGTATTTATAGAGCTCTCCACTTTAAATACACAAAATATACATTCTCCACTTTAAATACACAAAATATTGATCGGCCATTATTAATACCCATTTTTAGAATAAAGTGATATGCCTGTTCTCTCTCCCTCTTTTTCTTCCTCTTTCTTCCTCTCCTAAAATAATAATAATAATAATAATAATAATAATAATAAAATAATAAAAATGCTCTGGTCTCAATGCCAGGGGAAAAAAAATATTGACCTCAATTTTATTTATTTATTATTTATTTATTTTATGAGACAGAGTCTTGCTCTGTAGCCCAGGCTGGAGTGCAGTGGTGTGATTTCAGCTCACTGTGATCTCTGCCTCCCAGATTCAAGCAATTCTCCTGCCTCAGCCTCCTAAGTAGCTTGGATACAGGGACATACCACCACACCCAGGCTGATTTTTGTATTTTTAGTGGAGAGGGTGGTTTCACCAGGATGGCCAGGCTGGTCTTAAACTCCTGACCTCATGATCCACCACCTCAATTTTCCAAAGTACTGGGATTACAGGCATGAGACACTGCACCTGGTCAAGTTTTATTTTGTTGTGCCTCTGTCAGGTTTTGGCCTCATGGAATGAGTTAGGGAGGAGTCCTTCCTTCTCAATTCTGTGCAATAGTTTTGGTAGAAATGGTATCAGTTCTTCTTCTTTATATATCTGGTAGAATTTAGCTGCAAATCTGTCTAGTCCTGGGCTTTTATTGATTGGCAGTGTTTTATTATTTATTTAATTTTGGGACTCATTATTGTTCTATTCAGGGCTTAAATTCCTTCCTGGTTTAATCTTGAGATGTTGTATGTTTCTAGGAATTTATGCATCTCTTCTATATCTAGCTTGTGTCATAGAGGTGTTCATAGTAGTCTCTGAGGGTGTTTGTTTTTCTTCTCCCACTGTGGGGTCACTGGTAAAGTTCCCTTTGTCATTTCAAATTGTGTTCAATGGATCTTCTCTCTCTCTTTTTTTTTTCTGTGTTAGTCAAGCTAGTGGTATACCTATCTTACTAATTCATTCAAGCAACAAACTCCTGGATTCATTGCTCTTTTGTATGGGGTTTCCCGTCTTAGATTCCTTCAGTTCAGCTCTGATTTTGCTTATTTCTTGTCTTATGTTAGCTTTGAGACTGGTTTGCTCTCATTTCTTCATTTCCTCTACTTGTGATGTTAGATTGTTAATTTGAGATCTTTTTAACTTTCTGATGTGGGCATTTAGTGCTATAAACTTCCCTCTTAATGTTGCCTGAGCTGTGTTGCAGAGATTCTGGTGTGTTGTATCTTAGTTTTTATTAGTTGCAAGCAACTTCTTGATTTTTGCATTCATTTCATTATTCACTCAAAAATCATTTAGGAGCTGGTTGTTTAATTTCCATGTAATTGTATGTTTTAAGTGATTTTCTTAGTATTGATTTCTATTTTCATTGCACTGTGATCCAAGAGTGTCGTTGGTGTGATTTCATTTTTAAAAAATTTGCTAATCATTGTTTTATGTTCAATTATATGGTTGACTTTAGAGTATGTTCCATGTGCAGATGAGAAAATGTATGTTCTGTTGTTTCTGGGTGGAGAGTTCTATAGATGTCTATTAGGTCTATTTGGTCAAGTGTTGAGTTCAGGTTCTAAATATCTCTGTTAGTTTTCTGCCTTAATGATATGTCTAACACTGTCCATGGCATGCTGAAGTCTACCACTATTACTGTGTAGTTTTCTAAGTCTCTTTGTAGGTTCCTAAGAACTTAATTTATGAATCGGGTGCTCTTGTATTGGGTGAATCATACTTGGAATATTATGTCTTCTTATTTGATTGAGCCCTTTACCATTATGTAATGTCCTTGTTTGTCTCTTTTGATCTTTGTTAATTTTTTTAACATTTTTTTATGATGAGAACCTTACAAATATACTCTTATAGTGATATTGAAATTTACAAATTCAATTATTAGCTATCTTCAGCATGCTATACAATTGATCTAAAAATATATATATCAGATATATTCCTCTTTTCTAACTAAGGAAACCTCTATATTATTCTTTTTTTAAAAAAAATTGACATATAGTAGTTGAACGTATTTCAAGAGTACATGTGATATTTTGATACCTGTATATAATGTGCACAGGTATTCAGCATGTCAAACATTTATGTTTTCTTTGTGTTGTGAACATTACAATTAATAATTTTCATAAATGTAGATTTAGAAGCATAGGAAGTAAATTTGGGGAACCAAAATTCTTTACATACTCCAAAAGAAAAGTTTTAAATTTTTATATTTCTTTATTTTATTTTATTTTTTTGAAATGGAGTTTTGCTCTTGTTGCCCAGGCTGGAGTGCAATGGCTCAATCTTTGCTCACTGCGACCTCTGCCTCCCGGGTTCAAGCGATTCTCCTGCCTCAGCCTCCCAAGTAGCTGTGATTACAGGCATGCACTACCACACCCAGCTAATTTTATATTTTTAATTATTTATTTATTTATTTTAATTTTTATGGCATTTTAGGTTTTGGGGTACATGTGCAGAACATGCAAGATAGTTGCATAGGTACACACATGGCAGTGTGTTCTGCTGCCTTCCTCCCCTTCACCCACATTTGGCATTTCTCCCCAGGCTATCCCTCCACAGCTCCCCCACCGCTGTCCCTCCCCTATTCCCCCAATAGACCCCAGTGTGTAGTACCCACCTCCCTATGTCCATGTGTTCTCATTTTTCTCACCCACCTATAAGTGAGAATATGTGGTATTTCATTTTCTGTTCTTGTGTCAGTTTGCTGAGAATGATGTTCTCCAGATTCATCCATGTCCTTACAAAGGATAAAAACTCATCATTTTTGATTGCTGCATAATATTCCATGGTGTATATGTGCCACATTTTCTTAGTTCAGTCTATCATCAATGGGCATTTGGGTTGATTCGAGGTCTTTGTTATTGTAAACAGTGCTGCAATGAACATTCGTGAGCATGTGTCCTTATAGTAGAATGATTTATTGTCCTTTGGATATATACCCAGTAATGGGATTGCTGTGTCAAGTGGAATTTCTATTTCCAGGTCCTTGAGGGATCACCACACTGTCTTCCACAATGGTTGAACTAATTTACACTCAACAAACAGTGTAAGAGTGTTCCTATTTCTCCGCATCCTCTCCAGCATCTGTTGTCTCCAGATTTTTTAATGATCGCCATCAATGTGGTTTTGATTGCATCTCTCTAATGACCAGTGATGACGAGCATTTTTTCATGTGTTTGTTGGCCTCATGTATGTCTTCTTTTGTAAAGTGTTCATATCCTTTGCCCATTTTTGAATGGGCTTGTTTGTTTGTTTTTTCTGTAAATCTGTTTGAGTTCTTTGTAAATTCTGGATATCAGCCCCTTGTCAGATGGGTAAACTGCAAAGATTTTTTCCCATTCTGTTGGTTGCCGATTCACTCTAGTGACTGTTTCTTTTGCTGTGCCAAAGCTGTGGAGTTTGATTAGGTCCCATTTGTCTATTTTGGCTTTTGTTGCCAATGCTTTTGGTGTTTTGGTCATGAAGTCCTTGCCTACTCCTATGTCCTGAATGGTTTTGCCTAGATTTTCTTCTAGGGTTTTTATGGTGCCAAGTCTTATGTTTAAGTCTTTAATCCATCTGGAGTTAATTTTAGTGTAAGGTGTCAGGAAGGGGTCCAGTTTCTGCTTTCTGCACATGGCTAACCAGTTTTCCGAACACCATTTATTAAACAGGGAATTCTTTCCCCATTGCTTGTTTTTGTCAGGTTTATCAAAGATTATATGGTTGTAGATATGTTTTGTTGCCTCTGATGCCTCTGTTTTGTTCCATTGGTCTATATCTCTGTTTTGGTACCACTACCATGCTGTTTTGATTAGTGTAGCCTTGTAGTATAGTTTGAAGTTTGGTAGTGTGATGCCTCCCGCTGTGTTCTTTTTGCTTAGAATTGACTTGGCTATGCTGGCTCTCTTTTGGTTCCATATGAAGTTCATGGTGGTTTTTTCCAGTTCTGTGAAGAAATTCAATGGTAGCTTGATGGGGATAGCATTAATTCTGCAAATTACTTTGGACAGTATAGCCATTTTCACGATATTGATTCTTCCTAACCATGAACATGAAATTTTTTGCCTTCTGTTTGTGTCCTCTCTTATTTCGTTGAGCAGTGGTTTGTAGTTTTCCTTGAAGAGGTCCCTTATGTTCCTTGTAAGTTGTATTCCTAGGTATTTTATTCTCTTTGTAGCAATTGTAAATGGCAGTTCATTCTTGATTTGATTCTCTTTAAGTCTGTTATTGGTGTATAAGAATGCTTGTGATTTTTGCACATTGATTTTATATCCTGAGACTTTGCTGAAGTTGCTTATCAGTTTCAGGAGTTTTTGGGCTGAGGTGATGGGGTCTTCTAGGTATACTATCATGTCACCTGCAAATAGAGACAATTTGGCTTCCAACTTTCCTATTCGAATACTCTTTATTTCTTTTGGGGTCTTCTAGGTATACTATCGTGTCGTCTGCAAATAGAGACAATTTGGCTTCCACCTTTCCTATTCAAATACCCTTTCTTTCTTTTTCTTGCCTGATTGCTCTGGCTAGAACTTCCAGTACTATGTTGAATAGGAGTGGTGAGAGAGGGCATCCTTGTCTAGTGCTGGAATTCAAAGGGAATGCTTCCAGTTTTTACCCATTCAGTATGATATTGGTTGTTGGTTTGTCATAAATAGCTTTTATTACTTTGAGATATGTTCCATCAATACCACGTTTATTGAGGGTTTTTAGCATAAAGAGCTGTTGAATTTTGTCAAACTCTTCTCTGTGTCACTTGAGAGAATCATGTGGTTTTTGGTTTTGCTTCTGTTTATGTGGTGAATTACGTTTATAGACTTGCATATGTTGAAGCAGCCTTGCATCCCCAGGATGAATCCTACTTGATCATGATGGATAAGTTTTTTAATGTGCTGTTGCAATTGGTTTTCCAGTATTTTATTGAAGATATTTGCATCTATGTTCATCATGGACATTGGCCTGAAGTTTTCTTTTCTTGTTGAATCTCTGCCGGGTTTTGGTGTCAGGATGATGTTGGTCTCATAAAATGATTTGGCAAGGGTTCCCTCTTTTTGAATTATTTGGAATAGTTTCAGAAGAAATGGTACCAGCTCCTCTTTGTGTGTCTGGTAGAATTCGGCTGTGAACCCATCTGGACCTGGGCTTTTTTTGTGTGGTAGGCTCTTAAATGCTGCCTCAACTTCAGACCTTGTTATTGGTCTATTCATAGTTTCAGCTTCCTCCTGGTTTAGGCTTGGGAGGGCACAGGTGTCCAGGAATGTATCCATTTCTTCCTCGTTTGCTAGTTTATGTGCATAGAGTTGTTTGTAGTATTCTCTGATGATGGTTTGAATTTCTGTGGAGTCTCTGGTGATTTCCCCTTTATCATTTCTTATTGCATCTACTTGGTTGTTCTCTCTTTTCTTTTTTATCATTCTGGCTAGTGGTGTGTCTATTTTGTTGATCTTTTCGAATAACCAGCTCTTGAATTTATTGATTTTTTGAAGGGTTTTTCATGTCTCTATCTCCTTCAGTTCTGCTCTGATCTTAGTTATTTCTTGTCTTTGGCTAGGTTTTGAGTTTTTTTGATCTTGCTCCTCTAGCTCTTCCAATTCTGATGATAGGGTGTCAATTTTGTATCTCTCCATTCTTCTCATGTGGGCACTTATTGCTATATATTTTCCTCTACAGACTGCTTTAAATGTGTCCCAGAGATTCTGGTATGTTGTGTCTTTGTTCTCGTTGGTTTCGAAGAACTTCTTTATTTCTGCCTTCATTTCATTGTTTATCCAATCAACATTCAAGAGCCAGTTGTTCAGTTTCCATTAAGCTGTGCAGTTCTGAGTTAGTTTCTGAATTCTGAGTTCTAACTTGATTGCACTATGGTCTGAGAGACTGTTTGTTATTATTTCAGTTGTTTTGCATTTGCTGAGGAGTGCTTTACTTCCAATTATGTGGTCAATTTTGGAGTAGGTGTGATGTGGTGCTAAGAAGAATGTATATTGTGTGGATTTGGGGTGGAGAGTTCTGTAAATGTCTATCAGGTTTGCTTGTTCCAGGTCTGAGTTCAAGCCCTGGATATTCTTGTTAATTTTCTGTCTGGTTGATCTGTCTGATATTGACAGTGTAGTGTTAAAGTCTCCCACTATTATTGTGTGAGAGTCTAAGTCTCTTTGTGAGTCAATAAGACCTTGCCTTATATATCTGGGTGCTCCTGTGTTGGGTCCATATATATTTAGGATGGTTAGCTCTTCTTGTTGTATCGATCCTTTTACCATTATGTAATGACCTTCTTTGTCCCTTTTGATCTTTGTTGCTTTAAAGTCTATTTTATCAGAGATGAGAATTGCAACTCCTGCTTTTTTTTGCTCTCCATTTGCTTGGTAAATCTTCCTCAATTCTTTATTTTGAGCTGTTGTGTATCCTTGCATGTGAGATGGGTTTTCTGGATACAGCACACCGATGGGTTTTGGTTTTTTATCCAATTTGCCAGTCTGTTTCTTTTGATTGTGCATTTAGCCCATTTACATTTAGGGTTAATATTATTATGTGTGAATTTGATACTGCCATTTTGATGCTAGCTGGCTGTTTTGCCCATTGGTTGATGCAGATTCTTCATTTTGTTGATACTCTTTAGCATTTGGTATGTTTTTAGAATGGCTGGTACTGGCTGTTCCTTTCTATGTGTAGTGCCTCTTTCAGGAGCTCTTGTAAAGCAGGTCTGGTGGTGACAAAATCTCTGAGTACTTGCTTGTTGGCAAAAGATTTTATTCTTCCTTCACTTATGAAGCTCAGTTTGGCTGGATATGAAATTCTGGTTGAAAGTTCTTTTCTTTAAGGATGATGAATATTGGCCCCCACTCTCTTCTGGCTTGCAGAGTTTCTGCCGAGAGATCTGCTATGAGTCTGATGGGCTTCCCTTTGTGGGTGACCCAACCCTTCTCTCTGGCCGCCCTTAGTATTTTCTCCTTAATTTCAACCCTGGCGAATCTGACGATTATGTGCCTTGGGGTTGCTCTTCTTGCGAAGTATCTTTGTGGTGTTCTCTGTATTTCCTGGAGTTGAGTATTGGCCTGCCTTGCTAGGTTGGGGAAATTTTCCTGGATAATATCCTGAAGAGTGTTTTCCAGCTTGGATTCATTCTCTTCATTGCATTCTGGTACACCTATCAAATGTAGGTTAGGTTTCTTCACATAGTCCCACATTTCTTGGAGATTTTGTTCATTCCTTTTTGCATTTTTTTCTCTAATCTTGGTTTCTCATTTTATTTCATTGAGTTGTTCTTTGACTTTTGATATTCTTTCTTCTGCTTGGTCAATTCAGCTGTTGAAACTTGTGCATGCTTCACAAAGTTCTCGTGTTGTGTTTTTCAGCTCCTTCAATTCATTCATATTCCTCTCTACATTGTCCATTCTCGTTGTCATTTCCTCGAATCTCTTTTCAAATATTTTTTCAAGGTTCTTAGTTTCTCTGCATTGATTTAGAACATGTTCCTTTAGCTCATGGAAGTTTCCCATTATCCACCTTCTGAAGTCTGATTCCATCATTTCGTCACACTCATTCTTCATCCAGCTTTGTTCCCTTGCTGGTAAGGAGTTTTGGTCCTTTGTAGGAGGAGAGGTGTTTTGGTTTCAGGTGTTTTCCTCCTTTTTGCGCTGGTTTCTTTCCATCTTTGTGGATTTAACCACCTGTCATCTTAATAGTTGCTGACTTTTCGATTGGATCTCTGAGTGGATGCCCAGATTGTTGATGATGGAGTATTTCTGTTACTTAGTTTTCTTTCTAACAGTCTAGCCCCTCTTCTGTATGACTGCTGAGGTCCACTCCAGGCCCTGCTTGTCTGGGGTACACCTGTAGCAGCTGGGGAACAGTGAGGGATGCTACCAGTTTCTTCTCCTGCTATCTTTGTCCCAGAATGATGCCCGCCAAATGTCAGTCTAATTAGTCCTTTTTTGAGATGACTCTTTGGATATACAGAGGTCAGGGAGGTGCTTGAAGAGACAGTCTGTACTTTATAGGAGCTCAAGTGCTGAGCTGTGAGTTTTGTTGTTCATTCAGGGTTGTTGGGTGGGTGCGTTTAGGTCTGCTGCAGCAGAACTTATAAAACCCCCTTTCTTTTCCCTCAGATGCTCTGTCTCAGGGAGTTGGGGCTTTCTTTATGAGTATCTGTTGCACTGTCCTGCCCAGCTAGGAGGCAGTCTAGTCACTATTTGCCTGCCAAGGCTCAGCTCTGCTACCGTGGGGTTTGCCCTGCTTCCATGGGGCTCTGTCCTACTGTGCTGGGCTCTGCCCTGTTGGCAGAGTCTCTCTGTTATGGCAGGTTGCCTCGGCAATGGCAGGCTTCTTCTGCTATGGGCATGTACCTCAGTAGGGGCGGTATGCGTCCATAGTGGTGGACACCACTCCCTTACCAAGCTGCACCATCCTGGATTCAGCTGAGCCTGCAGTAAAACTCTCAACCCTGAGAATTTTCAATCGCCATTTTGTTTGTCCCTGTGGGGGTGGGACCTGCCAAGCCCAATCACCTGGCTCCCTGCCTCAGAATCCTTTCTCTCTCTCTCTCTCTCTCTCTCTCTCTCTCTCTCTCTCTCTCTCTCTCTCTTTCTCTCTTTTAAAGTTGAACAGTTGACTCTCTCACAGGTGTTTCAGTTGCCTGCTGATAGAGCACTGAGATCTGTGTGATTTCCTGTGCCGCAGCCCACTGCACCAGCTCAAATCACACTTCCTAGGTATTTCCTGGTCTGGCTCACTGTCCAAGTCCCGTTTAATCAGATGGATATGTTAATCTGCCCTCCCAAATCTCAGGTTGCCGGTTTAACAGGGCACCCAGACCAGTGAGTTTTGTGTGGGCTGCCACTGTGCTGCAGCACCGGCCAAAATGGCCGCGCAAGCAGAAAGGGCTGTGCTGGTGTCCTGTGTCTCTTCTACACCTGGGAATTTCCCCGTTCTGTGGGCAAAAAAGGTCCATCTGAAAATGTGGTAGGACTCACCCTTTGCGCCTTCACTGAGAGCTGCAATCCTGAGTTGTTCCTATTGCACCATCTTGGAAATCCCAGAATCAATTTTATATTTTTAATAGAGATGGGCTTTTTCCATATTTGTCAGGCTAGTCTCAAACTCCCGACCTCAGGTGATCCGCCTGCCTCACCTCCCAAAGTGCTGAAATTTCATGTGTCAGCCACCACTCCCAGTTGTATTTATTTCTTAAACTATGAATAAGTCCAATTTAAATTACATTTAAATAATTTTAAGCTATATATTGAACAAGTGAAACTTAGGAAAAATAAAACTATTTCATGAAATTATGAATATTCCAGAAAAATTAGAATATATATTTATCATACAGATAATAGCAGCTGTTTAAGGCACTACTTACAGCTAAAATGGTGAATGGTCAGATGACCTGCCACCCATGATATGTTACTTCCTGTTGGCTTTGGAATGGCTGGTTTTACACATTAAAGAGAAGGCTCTTAGGTAACAAATTCTCATTAGTCTTTGTTGATGAATTGTCTAGGTTTCTTTAAATAAATGATGGGTTCTGCAACATTGCCCAGCAGGTAGGAGACACTTAGCTAATCCTCTTCAGATGATATATTGTGGGATCTACATGTAATTGCTGTTTCCAGTTCTGTCTGTTTTGGACTATTAACCTGGAGATATAGAATAAATGATTTCTACAGACCAACATCCAGGTTATAGCTTCCATTCATGTTTAAAATAAAGTCTAAACATATGCAGACTTTCATGACTGGGTGTCTGCAGTCCTCCCCAGGTTCATCTCCCAGCCCACTCCAGCCCTCTATCCCAGGATACATGTTACTTTCTCTATCAGTATTAAATAATTAACAATTTTTAACGTTCACCAATTAAAAAAATAAATTTAAATTTACCAATTTAAAAAATTGTCTTACCTCCATGGCTTTATTTGATTATAATATTGTAAGACTGAAACTATGGCTTGTAATACCCTTTCTGCATTTCTTTGTATCCTAAACAGAAAGTACTTGCTCACTAAATATCTATTGAATGGGCAGATGGTCAGTTATGTGTATAAATGAATGGCTGAAGTACTAAGTCCACTTGTTAGAAAGCCTGAATCAACCTGTAAAATAGTCAGCTTGTGATTAACATTGAGGATACACCTTATCTGACCTTGCATTCAGTGAGGTCATGATGATGAGTGTCACTCACAACAAAATAACCTAGTAAGATAATCCATTCATTATAGTACTTAAAGAAGACAGTAAGGCATCTCCATAAACCATGAGGTAATGTTTTGTCTCAGAATTCTGTAATTTAAAAATTTCAGGGGACATGTATAAATCTAGTATAGTAGCTTCTCAAATTCCTGGTGCTTTTTTCATTTCTCGAAGCCCACTATTAAAAAGTAATTAACAGATCCTATGGAAAACAAACACTTGTTACTAGGAGAAGTAGTAAAAGTCAATGGTGAATTAATCACGAACATACTTACACATGGTTTCACTGTCCAAGGTTTCAGTTACTCATGGTCAACAATGCTCTGAAAATATTAAATGAAAAATTCCAGAAGTAAACAATTTATAGGCTTAAAATTGAGTGCCATTTTCAACAGTGTGATGAAATCTTGTGCCAACCTGCTCATCCCACCTGGGATGCAAATTATCTCTTTCTCTCATGCATCTAGGCTGTAAATATTACCCTCTTGGTAGTCACCTAGTAGCTGTTTCCATTACCAGATCAATTGTTGTGCTATTGCCTGCCTTGTGTTCAAGTAAGCCTTATTTTACTTAATAATGGTCCCACAGCACAAGAACAGTGGTGTTGTCATATGGTTATAATTGTTCTATCTTATTATTAATTGTTGTTAATCTCTTACTATGCCTAGTTTATAAATTAGATTATTGTAGATATGTATGAACAGGAAAAACATACTATATATACACTTTGGTTAGCTACTAGATATCTTAGAATGTATTCTCTGCCAATTATTTTTTATTTTTCATTTTTATTTATTTATTTATTTTTAAGAGGGAGTTTCACTCTTGTTACCCAGGCTGGAGTGCAATGGCACGATCTCGGCTCACTGCAACCTCCGCCTCCTGGGATCAGGCAATTCTCCTGCCTCAGCCTCCTGATTAGCTGGGATTACAGGCATGCACCACCATGCCCAGCTAATTTTTTGTATTTTTAGTAGAGACGGGGTTTCACCACGTTGACCAGGATGGTCTTGATCTCTTGACCTCATGATCCACCCGCCTCAGCCTCCCAAAGTGCTGGGATTACAGGCTTGAGCCACCGCACCCGGCCCCTCTGCCAATTATATATGCTGATAATCCTATTGTATCAAGATACTGTTTGATGCATTTTAAAAAAAATCCTTCCTATTTGATAAACACTTTAAAGGTTTTGAAGTACCCTTATGCATATTGGACTCCATGGTTCTGTGAAGTCAACAGTCTGGATCTGAGTAAAGTAAAGTTCAGTATGTTACTTGTCCAAGTCAGACAGGCGGACAACAAGCATTTATCAATTACCTTCTATGTAGGCGCTGGTGATATGAGCTCCCTTGCTTCATAGAGCTTAAAGAGTTCTGCAGGAAAGACATACATTAAGCAAATAAATAAAAGTGTGTACGTTTCCAGTAGACTGTAAAAGAGAATTTCAGGGTGCAGTAGCAGACTATGGCCAGAATAAGAAGTATACTTAGGGGGAAATTTTTCAGGGAGAAAGAGATGTTGGTGAGATTAGTAGGATGAATAAGAGGTTGGTAAATTAGCAGAATCAGGGTTGAAGTTCCAATAACCAGATCTGAAATTTAGTTATCTCTAATGCAAGACATGTTAGGAAAGAAAATTTAGCAAACGGTCAACTGAAAGTTATTTCACATAATTTTATCACACAAATGTTAGAAATTGATTTCTAACTGCAGTCTAATAATCTATAAATTAATCCCTAAGAACATTTTCCCTCTGCTGAAGAATTAAAGTGAAGAAACGTAGCAAAGTCAAAAGGGAAATGGATGTCTGGTCATCAATAATTTTTCTTCATTAGTGTATTTCAACATTTTCCCAGCCTGGAAGGCTCAGTTTTCAGAATTCTCCCTGGCTGCTTTCAGAATTCATCACATTCTACGTAGTGTGCTAGAGAATACTGACAAATTGCATACTTAAGTTTCGTATGTAGTATTTTCTCATAATAGATTTTTCTTATTTTCTGGTTTTAACAGGAGCCAAAAGTGTTTTGAATATCTAATCATCTCTTCACTTGTCTCCTCTCTCTACAAAACAGAAAGGGTGGTGAGGAGAGAGAGGGAAGGAAGGAATAAGGGAGGGAGACAAAGAGAAAAAGAAAGAGAAAGAAAGAACCTCTGTCTCATCACATGGAAATGGATTGTGTTATGAATAGGTGTGAAATCTTCAAAGTTGTTAGTGGATCAGGGGTTGGTTGAGACGGCCAGAGATGCAGCAGTAACACTTTCTTATGGCACCATAGGAAGTGTCAAGACAGACCAAACACTTCAGCAGCCAGAAAAGCAGATGTACTGCAGCCATTCTTTCCCGGGCTATTTATAGAGACCACGATTGTTGTCATCAAAAGTAGGTTTGAAATCCGGCTCTCCTTTGAATCTCTGTGAATGTCTTTGAAACTCTCCTGTGAATCTCTTTTGGGGTGGCTTTTTCCCCTCCTGCTCTTGTCATCAGGGCCTAGAGGTGATGCAGGAATCCCTTTTGCTCCTATTGTCCCTTCCAGACCATTTGTTTTCTTTCCAAGCCCTACTCCTTGTGTGTTAATCTCATGTCAACAAATTACATCCAAATACAGCCCATCTACCAATCTATCTGCTAACTAAAGTCACCTTTTTCCTAGAAGATGTTAAATCCTTGCTTACTGTCCATCTCTTCCACAGTACTCCTATCATAACTGTGTGTGATTTCAGTATTCATATAGATTCTTTTTCTAAACCCCTAACATTTCCATTTCCTTAAGTTTTTTTCCTCAAATGATTTATTATCCTCTAAACAATCACTAGCATTCATTCCATTCCAACTGACAACACCATGACTAAAATCACTCCATAATTTTAATGTAAGGATCCTAATCTCTGAAAGTATCTGTTATCTTTTTTGTTCATTCCTACTATTGTTTTGATTTAGCGTTCCAACCCCGCTTTGAGAATTAAAATCCATTGACTCTACCAGCTATTTACTTATCTTTATGTCCCCACTTCCTTCCTTAAATTCCATTGTTAATCTTCATCATCATTTCCTCAAATACACATTTACCTTTCATGTGCTTGATTGAGGCAAGGGCTCAATCCTGGTTAAATTGAAATCTGTGCCTATCTTGCACCTGTACCTGCTCAGATGAAAAATGTATGGAGAAAAACAAGCAACCAGGGTTACTGGTCTCACTTAAATTCACAATTAATTATTTTAATTGTGCCTGTAAATGCTGCTCAGCAGTAGTACTCTATTTCCTACTCCATTCATTTTTATGTTTTCCTTAATGAATATTTTATACCTCCTCTTCTCTCCTGAAACTTCTAACTTCCACCTCCTCTTCACCTTTCTTGTTCTCAGCTGATAAAGCCATCGGAATTGCCCAAGTTTCTATCATTTCTGTACAATCTGTGTTCCCTCCTATTACAATATAACTACCTGTCCTCTGTTTAAAGCCAACCTCTTTTTCCCTTTAGTGCTAAATTCCATCACCTTTTGCCCAATTAAAAATATCACTTCAACTAACTCTCTTTTTTTAAATATCTGAATTGGTAGTTATTTCTATTAGATTTTTGTTATTGGCATAGAGAAATGCTATTATTATTTCTCATATCGTAAAAAGTCCTCTTAACCCAACTTCACCATTATTTCTCTTCTTTTAGAACAACTATCCTCCTCTAAACAGTTATCTCCACACACTGGCTTCTTCTGTGTCCATTTTCTCTTACATTCACTACACTCAGGTTCACACCACTACTGTTTCACCACAAGTTTTTTTCAGGTCACAAATTGACGGGTTCTAAATCAAAGGTCAGTTCAGTTTTCATCTTAACTTGACCTGCAAGCAGAAGTTGACCAAGTTGCTTATTTTCTCCTCCTGGAAACACTATCACTTGGTTTCCAGAGCATCACACTATCCTGTTTTATCTACAACTTCAATCACTGATTCTTTCTCCTGGCTGTGTAACATTGGGGTGCCTAATGAGTAAGTCTCATTAACTCTATTAGTGATCTCAGTATGTAAGTATATTGTGTTTATTTTGGGCATAAATTATGTGTGTGTGTGTGTATAAGATTCTATCATCTATCTATCTATCTATCTATCTATCTATCTATCTATCTATCTATCTATCTGTATCAATCTATTAAAGTCTGTGCCTCTAGTTTTAACCTCTCTTCTGAATAAAGGACTCAAACCTAACTGTCTACTGGGCATCTCTGAAGTGGATAACAAGCATCTTAAACTAGTAATTGTGATCAAAACTCAGCTCATACTATTTCTGCTCAAAATCTGGTTCTTTTTTAATCTCCCTCATTTCAGTTAATGGCGGCTTCATCTTTTTGCATCATACTCAGGCCAAAATCTCAAATTAATCTTTGACTTCTCTCTTTCTCTCAAACATATTTATCCATCAGCAAATCCTTTTATATTTGTTTTTCAATGTATTCATAATCTGACCAGCCCTTACACTCTGTCACTCTCCTTATCCCTGCCAAAACCATCTCTCATCTGGATAAATGTAATAACCACCTAACCAGCCTCCTTATTTCTCTTCTTGCTTCTCTTTCTTGCCTCTTCTTACATAGCAATCAGAGTGATTAAATGTATTTTCTAATATGTATTACAATTTATTCTTGGACACATTTATTTAGAAGTGTGTTATTCAATTTTTATATGTTAGAGGACTTTTCTACTTTTTTTTTTTCTTTTGAGACAGAGTTTCGCTCTTGTTACCCAGGCTGGAGTGCAATGGCATGATCTTGACTAACCACAACCTCTGCCTCCTGGGTTCAGGCAATTCTCCTGCCTCAGCCTCCTGAGAAGCTGGGATTACAGGCGTGCACCACCATGCCCAGCTAATTTTTTGTATTTTTAGTAGAGATGGGGTTTCACCATGTTGACCAGGATGGTCTCGATCTCTTGACCTCGTGATTCACCCGCCTCGGCCTCCCAAAGTGCTGGGATTACAGGCGTGGACTTTTCTACTTTTAACATTGATTTCTAGATTTAATTTTATTGTGGTTAAGAAACATGCTTTTTGTGATGACAGTCTTTGGAATTTATTAAGACTCAATTTTATGGGCTAGCTTATCTATTTTGACAAATGTTCTATGTACACTTAAAAGTAATAGATTTTCGGCAGACTCCCACGCAGCCCAGCCAAGCCCAGCGGAGCAAGCACTGCGCCATGGACGGTCGGGTGCAGCTGATGAAGGCCCTCCTGGCCTGGCCCCTCCTGCCCGCGGCGCGTCGCTGGAGGAACCCGATTCCCTTTCCCGAGACGTTTGACGGCGATACCGACCGGCTCCCGGAGTTCATCGTGCAGACGGGCTCCTACATGTTCGTGGACGAGAACACGTTCTCCAACGACGCCCTGAAGGTGACGTTCCTCATCACCCGCCTCACGGGGCCCGCCCTGCAGTGGGTGATCCCCTACATCAAGAAGCAGAGCCCCCTCCTCTGTGATTACCGGGGCTTCCTCGCCGAGATGAAGCGGGTCTTTGGATGGGAGGAGGACGAGGACTTCTAGGCCTGGAGACCCTCGGGCCTGGGGGCGGGAGCTCTGGGGAGGGTCCGCTGTGCCAATGGCCGCCGCCAGGGTCACCAAACGCACCCTCCCTCCTCGCCTCCCTGTCCTTCTAGCCGCCGTTTTGTCCCCTGCGCTCCAGTTCCGTCCTGTGTAGTGCTTGCCTCTGTTCCAGGAATAGTGCTCCATGCTGCCGCTGCTGCCACTGGGTCTCACTCTGGAGAGAGCCGCCGCCGCCGCCCTCTCTTGCCAGCCCAGCCCCTCCCATGTGTATTTGGACGCTGTCCTGCGCTCCAGCTGCACAAAGCTGGGCTCCTGTTACACACTGGACAGACCACCCACAGCTGCCGCTGCCAACCCCGCTCCACTCCTCCAGACTACATCATTCTGCCCACAGACCATCGCCATCCACCACATCCCACCGACAAACTGCTGCTCCTAGTGACCTGGACTCACCTCAGAGGTATCTGAACTGGCCACAGCCCCTGGACAATGATCCAGACAGCTGGCTGACCCGCAAGCGGCCTGTCACCTTCAGTGAGACCCATTTCCTCCCCATCCCCAGAGACCTCTTGTGTTCCTGCCACATGGCTGCCAGGCCTCAGGTGTGCCTGGCAACCAAATCAAATCTCTCGTTTTCTCCTGTGGACCAGTTAGTTTACCTAGAATCCAGTTTTCTTCTGAGTTTGCAGCTGTCTCTCTGATGGGTGCCTTTTGTTCAACACAGTAACCCCTGCTCCCTGCCCTGCTCTAATACACTACCTGTACAAAGGTCTTTTCCTTATTTTTAATAAATGTCAGACATTATTAAAAAAAAAAAAGTAATAGATTTTCTGCAGTTGTTAGGTGTAGTATACCATGAATTCTTATCAAATTAAGTTGAGCAATAGTATTCTCCCAGTTTTCCATATCTTTATTGATTGTTTTTAGTTAAATCTGTCAATTACTGAGAGAAAAGTGTTAAAGTTGTCAAGTGTATTGTAGATTTTCCTATTTTTTTCTTTCCTCTTTTCACTGTTTTCAAATACTTTGAGACTGTGTTAGTCAGCTAAATATATTTAGGGTTGTTATATCTACCTGATGAACTGACACTTTTATTGTCATGAATTCTCTTTCTTTTCTCTATTAATCCTCTTTGTCTTTAAAGTCTGCTCTGTCTGATATTAATACAGCCATAGAACTACTAAATTGGTGTTTGCATGGTATATAATTTTTTATCCTTTTACATTCAACATATCTATGACCTTATCCTTAAATAGAACTAAATGCTAAAATGGATCCTAAATGCTAAAGCAGATCCTGGCACTGTAAACAGAATTTAGTTTGTGTTTTTTTTGCCAATGGACAATTATTGTCTTTTAAATAGAGTGGTTTAGTCTATTTAGATTTTTTTTTTTTTTAAGGAGAGAAGGAGAGGAAGAAAGAGGAAGAAAAAGAGGGAGAGAGAACAGGCATATCACTTTATTCTAAAAATGGGTATTAATAATGGCCGATCAATATTTTGTGTATTTAAAGTGGAGAATGTATATTTTGTGTATTTAAAATGGAGAGCTCTATAAATACTTATTAAGTGTACTTGTTACGGATCTGAGTTCAAGTTCTGGATATCCTTATTAATTTTCTGTCTCATTGAGTCTAAATCTCTTTATGGGTCTTATGTATCTAGGTGTTAGGATCCTTAGCTCTTATTATTGCATTGATCCTTTTACCACTGTATCTTTGTTGCTTTGAAATCTGTTTTATCAAATGCGAGAATTGCAACTGCTGCTTTTTGTTTATTTATTTATTTTTGCTCTCCATTTGGTTGGTAAATCTTTCTCCAACCCTTTGTTTTGAGTCTTTATGTATCTTTGGATATAAAATGGGTCTGGATGTAGTATACCATTAGGTTTTGGCTGTAGCTTTTGATTGGGGGATTTAGTCAATTTAAATTTAGGGTTACTGCCATTTGATGTTAACTGGCTATTTTATTCATTCGTTGATGTAAATCCTTCTTTATGTTGATGCTCATTACTTTTTGGCATGTTTTTAGAAAGGCTAATACTGGTTGTTCCTATTCTGTGTGTAATGCTTCTTTCAGAAGTTTTTGTAAAGCAGGCCTGGTAGTAATAAAATCTCTGAGTACTTGCTTGTTCATAAAAGATTTTATTTTTCCTTCAATTGTGAAGCTTAGTTTGGCAGGATATGAAATTCTGGGCTGAAAGTTCTGTTCTTTAAGGATGTTGAATATTGGCCCCCACTCTCTTCTGGCTTGTAGAATTTCTGCCGAGAGATCTGCTGTGAGTCTGATGGGCTTCCCTTTGTGGGTAACCTGACCTTTCTCTCTGGCTGCCCTTAGTATTTTCTTCTTCATTTCAACCCTGGTGAATCTAACAATTATGTGCCTTGGGATTGCTCTTCTTGAGCAATGTCTTTGTGGTGTTCTCTGTATTACCTGGGATTGAATAGTGTCCTGCTTTGCTAGATTGGGAAAATTCTCCTGGATAATATCCTGAAGAGTATTTTCCAGCCGGGATTCATTCTCTCCATCACATTCAGGTACAACTATTAAACAAAGATTAGGTCTTTTCACATAGTCCCATATTTCTTGGAGACTTTGCTCATTCCTTTTTATCCTTTTATCTCTATTCTTGTCTTCTCATTTTATTTCATTAAGTTGGTCTTTGACCTCTGATATCCTTTCTTCTGCTTGATCAATTCGGCTATTAAAACTTGTACATATTTCACTAAGTTCTCATGTTGTATTTTTCAACTACATTAGTTCATTTATATTCCTCTCTATATTGTCCATTCTTTTTAGCATTTCATCAAACCTTTTTTCAAAGTTCTTAGTTTCTTTACATTGGGTTAGAACAAGTTCTTTCAACTCCCATAAGTTTCTTATCATCCACCTTCTGAAGCCTACTTCAGATAATGGAACACAGTCCTTTTCCATCAGGGCTTGTTCCGTTGCTGATGAGAAATTGCAATCCCCTGTAGAGGAAGAGGGATTCTAATTTTGGGTATTCTTGGCCTTTTTATGCTGTTTTTTTCCCTTTATTATGAATTTATCCATCTGTTTTCTTTACAATTACTGCCTTTCTAATTAGGTTTCTGAGTGGACGTCCAATTTATTGATTCCCAGTGCTGGAATCCGAGCAACCCACTGCGCTGGCCAAAACAGCAGTGATAAGACTGATGGTGCTCTTCTGCCTGGGAATCTCCGGTCTGGCTTCCTTCTTGAGTCCGTAACAAGCGGCTCTGCCTTCTCAGAGCTCCAAATATTGGTCAGAAGGGGAACCAGTCCCATTTACTCTGCACAAAGAGCTGCCACGCGAGGTGCCGGCAAAACCGCTGTGCTGGCCAAAAGAGTCACACTGGCGACCCGTGGGGCTCCTCCACTGGAAATCTTCTGGTCCGTGAGTGACAAAAATTCATCTGAAAGTGTGGCGTCCTCTTGTTTTCTGGGCTTTCACTGGGAGATACAATCCTGAGCTGTTAGCGATCAGCCATCTTGGATCTTTTAGATTTATTGAAATTACTGATGTGGGGGGAGTTTAAGCCCACCATCTTTTTTCTTGTTTTTTTATATGTCCACATTTCTTTTGTTCTATTGCTAATCCAATTAATGTGTTATTACAACATTTAAAAAATTATCTTTCATATTTACCCTCATATTTCCCATCTTCAGTATTCTTCATTACTTCTTGTAGGTTCATGTTTTTATCTGGGTACATTTCTCCTTGACCTGAGAACTTCTTTGTATTTGTATAGTGTGTTTCTGCTGATAATTGAACTTACTAAGCATGTAGTTCCAAAATATCTTTGTTTTGCCTTCATTTTTGGATAGACATTTCTTGTAGATTGGTATGTTTCTGGGAGATATGCATATATCCTAGGCTAGTAGACTTTTCAAAATATTAAAGATGTTATCTTATTATCTTTTGGCTTCTATTTCCTTATAAGAAGACAGCTATCATTCTTATTGTTGTATCCCTGAATATAATGTTATCTGCCCCTTGCTGGTTTTAAGATTTTCCCTCCCTCTTTTTTTTTGTATGCTTCTGTTTCAGTCTGATGTGCCCCATTGTGGCCTTTATGTTTATTAAGTCTCCTGAAATTTGCTGCACATCTTAACAGGTGTGAGGTGATATTTTTAATAAAATTTTAAAATGTCTTGGCCATTATCTTTTCCAGTCTTTTTTATTTGTCTCTGTTTTCTCTCTGTCTATCTGGATTCTAGTTGCATGTGTGTTAAAGTGACATTATCTCACATGACATGAAAACTCTACCCTGCATTTTTCATTCTTTTATTTGTAATCTCTGTATGTGAGATTAGATAATTTCTACTGACCTGACTTGGAGATTACGAAAACTTTTTCTGCTTTTTCAAGTCTGCTGTTAAGCACTTCAATAAATTCTTTGTCATAGAGGGATTTTATTTTTACTTTTAAAATTTCCCTTTGGTTTTTTCTAGTCTTTCAGCTTTTTGCTGAAATTATCCATAAGTTTATACCTATCTTTATTGTTCACTAAACTTTTAAACATACTTATAGTAGCCCTTTTAAATTCTTTAATGCTAACTCTGGAGTTTGGATTATGTTTAGGTCTTTTATAAGCCAATTTTTGGTTGATGTTTTTCAGCTTCTTGCTTCTTACTTATTTAGTAATTTTATTGTATGCTGAATGTTGCAAATTTTATATGGTGGAACTTCTGGATTATGTCATTTCCAGCTCAAGAGAGAGCATTATGTTTCCCAACAGTCAAATTAGTGGCAGGTCACTTTGATCTAATTTGCTCTGAGTCCTGGCATGTGGTCTTTACTCTTAGGCTGTAGTCCTAAGCCCTGAGGCATGGGCTTCCTAGGTTCTCAGTTGAATGCTCAGGTTGTTCATAAAGGTGCCTTCATCTGGATGGATGGGAATGCCAGTGTTTCCCCAGCACCCTGAGACCTTTAAAATCTCTGTTCACCTTTTACCTTCCCAGCAGCTGTTTTTGCTTATCCTCAGAGAATCATGCCCTACACGTGTACAACAGAATTTGGTCAATGACTTGGCAGGAAACTTCTATGCAAATTTCTCAGACTTTCTCGATGTGGTTTTCTCTCTTCAGAGCCCTGCCCTAACAACTCCAAGATGACATTAAATCCTCAAACTCTAACATACATTGTTATAACCCACTTACTGTTTGTTTTCTCTATCCAGTTATGTACAGGTTTTTGCTTATTTAATTTTCCGAAAAATGATTTGGAAATCTCCCCCAGAAAGAAAGCCGGAATAAGGAAAATTGACTCCACGAGCTTCCCTTCCTTCAAGAATCACAGCCTTGTGCTTTCCATTGCATAATTTACTTTTTCCAATTTTATAATCCTTTATTACCTGAGGGTAAGTACAATACTAGCTACCTAATTGTGAACTGAATCGTGATTTGTTACTTTTAATTATTTTCAACAGTTTTAAGCTTTCCCCTAGAAACAAAATTAAAATGACATTTTTTTGCAGTCCTAAGAAAATATGCTGTACAAATTTTGAGTAATTAATATAATGAGATCACATTTTAAGCGCTCATGACAGTGGATGTGGTAGGGATGGTGATGGGATATGTATGTGTGTCTAGGGTAAATTCTAAAGTTGGAATATAAGACATAAATTATGTATGCTCGTAATTGTGATTGAAAATCAGAGTGGAGATTCACATGTTGTCTCTTGGGAAGTCCAACAGACAGTTACTCTGCTTCTTTAAGCATTGGATTATGAAGTTAGCCAGTGTTTATGTCCCATGTTATTAAAAAAAGTCCTTCTATCCATAAGCCTTAGATTACATAGTGCTTATAGCAGGAGAGAAACTTGGGAGATTGATGCCTATGGAGGAAATATTAGATTTATATTTCCTATCTTGTACTCTCCTTGGTGAATCCACTCTTAATAAAATGGTGGACCTTTTTTTTCTATTTTTTTTTCTATTTAGTAGTGAATTTTATTCTCTCTATCCCCCAACCCTTTTCATCTGTGAATTTTATTCTCTCTTCCTTCTCTCCCTCTCTCTGCCCTTATATCCCCCTCACTTGAGTACAGCGCTAATGTCATTTTTTGAAAGTTAAATATGTAGAGTGGTCTCTAGTAGTGTGTATAGCCAGAGATCTGTGTAGCTGAATTGGTTATAGCATACAGCTACAGGTTTTCTACCTCAGTTTCTCTATAGGCTGATGAATATTTTCCTTAGTTGCCTGGTCACAGATATCATTCTGACACTCATCATTATACTCAGGTGGTTTTGTATAAGATCAGTAGAAAACCCATGATGACCATCATAATAATTCAGTGCAAGTGCCATGCTACAGGTTTTCAGGTATGGAGGATTGTCAGGACAGTCTCCTTGCTATTTTGTCCCTCAAATTATTTAATTCTGGCCAGCACTTATGGCCATCTAATTCCAGTTTGTCTTGAGTAATTAGAGAGGATAATTTAAAAATTGGAAATAATTTGAAAATAAATTCTTCTGCCAATTCTTTAAAATTTGTCAACTTTATCTTTTTTTTTTTTTTTTTTTGAGACAGAGTATCGCTCTTGTTAACCAGGCTGGAGTGCAATGGCACGATCTCGGCTCACCGCAACCTCTGCCTCCTGGGTTCAGGCAATTCTCCTGCCTCAGTCTCCCAAGTAGCTGGAATTACAGGCACGCACCACCATGCCCAGCTAATTTTTTGTATTTTTAATAGAGACGGGGTTTCACCATGTTGACCAGGATGGTCTCGATCTGTTGACCTAGTGATCCACCCGCCTCGGCCTCCCAAAGTGCTGGGATTACAGGTTTGAGCCACCACGCCCTGCCAACTTTATCTTTTTTTATTAGCTAATGATAGGTATAATTTTTATATAACTATATAACTTTATGAACCCATTTATGCCTGAGGTTGCAATGTTTTGAATTTTTGCAATCGAAGCTTGACGATGATCTTGAGCAGTAAGATATAAATCACTCCCAAATGCTTGCCATTCTAAGAAAGGAACACTAGGCATAAATGGCTATGATAAAACTAAAGTACAAAAAAGCACAAATATAACTGGGTTTGTTTTGATATATGTATACTCTCATGAAATTGCCACTACAATAAGAAAGTGAATACATCCATAATCCCCCAAATTTCCTCATGTCCCTGTGTAATCCCCTCCTCTACTCCCAGTACCCTGAAACTACTCATTTGCTTTTTATCACTATAAATTAGTTTACATTTTCTAGAATTATATATAAATGACATGTAAAATATATACTATTTTTCTTTACTTCTTTCACTCAGCATAACAATTTTCATATTAATCTGTGTTATGTATGTCAGTAATTCCTTTTTTTGCTAATTGTCCATTGTATAGATCTACCACAATTCGTTTTTCTCATTTAACTATTGATGAGCATTTGGATTTTTCTGGCTTTAGTTTATTAGGCATAAAAATTCTATGAATGTTCATGTACAAACATTTGAGTGGACATATGTTTTTATTTCTTTTGAGTAGATACTTGGAAATAGAATGGCTGTGTGTATGGTGAATGTATATTTAACTTTTTAGAAAACAAACAGTTTGGGCTAAACTGTTAGCCAAAATGTGATAGCATTCCATATTCTCAGCAGTCGTGAATAACATCTCCACTCACCCTACACGTTCAACAACATGTGATATGGCCAGACTCTATTATTTTTTAAATTTAGCTATTCTAACCTATATGTATTGGTAGCTCATTATAGCTTTAGTTTTCATTTTCATGCTGCCTAAATATGTGAAAAATTTCTTCCTGTACTTATTTACCATTCACATATATTATTTTGTAAAAGTATCTGTTCAAATCCTTTGCCACCTTTTTTTTTTAGAGTTGGAATCTCACTCCGTTGCCCAGGCTAGAGTGCAGCTGCATTATCAAGGCACACTGCAGCCTAGAAATTCTTGGCTCAGGTGTTCTTCCTGCCTCAGCCTCTCAAGTGACGATTTGCTCATTTTTTATTAGGTTGTTTATCTTTGTATTATTGACTTTTAAAGGTTTTTAATTTATATAAATACAAGAGGTACAATAGCAGTTTTATTACATTAATGTATTGTGTAGTGGTGAAGGCTGGGCTTTTAGTATAACCATCACCCGAATAGTGTGCATTGTACCCAATAAGTAATTTCTCATCCCTTGCCTTCCTCCCACTTTCCCACCCATCTAAGTCTCCGATATCTACCACTCCACACTCTATGTTCATGTACTAATAAATATATTATTTAGCTCCCACTTATAAGTGAGACTTGGTATTTGGCTTTCTGTTTCTGAGCTGTTTCACTTAAGATAATGGTCTCTAGTTCCATTCATTTTACCACAAAAGACACGTGCCTGTCTTTTTTATGGCTGAATAACATTCCGTTGTGTATATTTGCCATATGATCTTTATGCATTCATCCATTAATGGACACTTAGGTTGATTCCATATCTTTGCAATTGTAAATAGTGCTGTGATAAACACGCAAGTGCAGGTATATTTTTAATGAAATGATTTATTTTCCTTTGGTAGACAAGACAAGGATGCCCACTTTTACCACAACAGTTAGTGAGATTGCCTGATTAAGTGGTGGTTCTATTTTTACTTATTTGAGAAATCTTTATACTGTTTTCCATAGAGGTTGCACTAGTTCACATTCTACCAACAGTGTATAAGTGTTCCCTTTTTCTCCACATCCTTGCCAATATCTGTTTTGCCTTTGTAATAATAACTATTCTGACTGGTATAAGATGATAGATTACTGTAGTTTTCATTTGCATTTCTCTGATGGTAAGTGATGTTGAGCACTTTTTCATATTCTTTTTGGCCATTTGTATGTCTTCTTTTGAAAAATATCTATTCATGTCCTTCGCCCATCTTTTAATGGGGCTATTTGTTTATTTCTATTGCTGAGTTGTTTGAGTTCCTTATAGCTTCTGGTTATCAGTTTTCTATTGGTTGCATAGTTTGTAGGTGTTTTCTTCTATTCTGCAGATTATCTGTTCACTTCGTCGCTTATTTATTTTGCCATGCAGAAACTTTTTAGCTTAATTAATTTATATTTGTCTATTTTTGTTGTTGCTCCTGGTACTTTTGAGGTCGTTGTCATTAATTCTTTGCCTAGACCAATATCAAGCAGTTTTCTCTAGGATTTCTTCTAGTATTTTTATAGTTTCAGTTTTTATAGTTAAGTCTTTTATCCATCTTGAGTTGATTTTTGTGTGTGGTGAGAAATAGGTGTCTAGTTGTCATTCTTCTGAATGTGGCAATTCATTTTTCCAGCATTATGTATTAAAAAGGGTATTTTTTCCCCAGCATATGTTTGTGTTACCTTTGTCAAAGAACAGTTGGCTCTAGACATGTGGCTTTATTTCTGAGTTTTCTATTGACAGAGTTTCACCATGTTGGCCAGGATGGTCTCCATCTCTTGACCTCATGATCCACCCACCTTGGCTTCCCAAAGTGCTGGGATTACAGATCTGAGCCACCAGGCCTGGCCAATTTTGAAAGGGATTGGATTGAATCTGTAGATTGCTTTGGACAGTATGGTTATTTTAGTGATATTAATGTAAGGCCAATAGCCTTGCTAAGAGCCTGATGAACAACACCCACCCCTCTCTATGCCTGATAACAGCTTATCAGGCAGAACACATTACTCAGCATCTGGCTCCTCCATGCGGGCTCCCCTCGCCCACTTCTGCATTCTGCCCCCAGGTCTATATTCAGCACTAAACTATGCACTCTCAGCACCAAGCTATGCATTTGAACCTCAGCACTAAACTGAGCACTCTCAGCACTAAACTATACATCTGAACCTGCAAAAATTGAAGAAATCCTGCCAAGCCTTACCCAATGGCAGCCCACCCCATGCATCCTAGGCCAGCCCCCCTCTAACCCCCATAAAACCCCCTGCCCTGAGAAGTCAAGCGCAACTTCTCTGGCCCCCTTTCCTTAGGACCACAGAACCTCACCCAGGAGATAAATAAAATGGCATCTGATTGTTCTAATACTGGCCTCAGTTTCCTCATTTTAAACTCGACAGTAACCATTTAAAATTAATTCTTCTGATCATTTATCACAAAATATTTTTGTTTGTCTTTTCTACAGTTTCTTACATCAGTGCTTTATAGTTTCCCTTGTAGAGAGATCTGTAACCTCCTTGGTTAAATATATCCCTAGGTATATACATATTTTATAGCTATTGTAAACAGGATTGCCTCCTTAAATTGCTTCTCAGCTTGATGCTATTGGTGTGTAGAAATGCTATGGATTTTGCAAATGGATTTTGTATCCCAAAACTTTACTGAATATATTTATCAAACCTAAGAGTTTTTGAAGGAATCTTAAGAGTTTTTTGGTGTAATATCATATTGTCTGAGAAGAGAGATAATTTGAATTTCCCTTTCCAATGTGGATGCCTTTATTTCTTTCTCTTGCTTGATTGCTCTGCCTAGGACTTTCACTACTATGTCGAATAGGAGTGGTAAAAGTGGGCATCCTTGTCTTATTCCAGTTCTTACAGGGACTGCTTACAACTTTTTCCCATTCAATATAATATTAGCCATGTGTTCACTGTATACAACATTTATTATTTTGAGGAATGTTTTCTGCTGCTTATTCAGTGTATTTTTTTTATCATGAAGAGATGCAGAATTTTATCAAAAGCTTTTTCTGCATCTATTGAGATGATCATATAGTGTATTAGTCTGTTTTCATGCTGCTAATAAAGACATACCTGAGACTGCATAATTTATAAGAGAAAGAGGTTTAATGGAATCACAGTTTCATGTGGCTGGGGAGGCCTCACAATCATGGCAAAAGGGCGAAAGGCACATCTTACATGGCATCAGGCAAGAGAGAATGAGAGCTAAGCAAAAGGGGAAACTCCTTATAAAATCATCAGATTTTATGAGACTCATTCATTACTATGAGAACAGTATGGGGAAAACTGCCCCATGATCTAATTCTCTCCCACCGGGTCCCTCTCACAACATGTTGGAATCAGGGGACCTACAATTCAAGATGAAATTTGGGTAGGAACATAGCCAAACCATATCATTCTACCCCCAGCCCCTCCCAAATCTCATGTCCTTCACATTTCAAAACCATTCATGCCTTCCCACCAGTGTCCCAAAGTCTTAACTCATTCCAGCATTAACTCAAAAGTTCATGGTCCAAAGTCTCATCTGAGATAAGGCAAGTCCCTTCTGACTATGAGCCTATAAAATCAAAAGCAAGTTAGTTACTTCCTAGATACAAGTGGAGTACAGGCATTGGTTAAACACATCCATTCCAAATGGGAGAAATTATCCAAAACAAAGGGCTACAGTCCCCATGCAAGCCCAAATTCAATAGGGAAGTCATTAAACCCTAAAGTTCCAAAATGATCTCCTTTGACTCAATGTGTCACACCCAGATTATGCTGATGAAAGAGGTGGGTTCCCATGGTTTTGGGCTGCTCTGCTCCTGTGGCTTTGCAGGGTACAACCTCCTTCCTGGCATTGAGTGTCTGTAGCTTTTCCAAGTGTGTAGTGCAAGCTGTTGGTAGATCTACCATTCTGGGATGTGGAGGATGGAGGCCCTCCTCTCATAGCTCCACTAGGCAGTGTCCCAGTGGGGACTCTATGTGGATGCTTCAACTCCAGATTTCCCTTCTGCACTGCCCTAGCAGAGGTTCTCCATGAGGGCATCGCTGCTGTAGCAAACTTATTCCTGGACATGCAGGCATTTCCATACTTCCTTTGAAATCTAGTTGGAGGTTCCCAAACCTAATTCTTCTAAGAACTCGCAGGCTCAACACCATGTGTAAGCTGCCAAGGCTTAAGATTTGCACTCTCTGAAGCCATGGCCTGAGCTGTACCTTGGACCTTTTAGCCAAGGCTAGAGTGACTGGGATGTAGAGTACCAAGTCCCTAGGCTGCACAGAGCAAGGGGTCCTGGGCCTAGCCCATGCAACCACTTTTTTCTCCTAGGTATCCAGGCCTGTGATGGGAGGGTGTAGACCTCTGACATGCTCTGGAGACATTTTCCCCATTGTCCTGGGGATTAACATTTGGCTCCTCTTTCGCAAATTTCTACAGCCTGCTTAATTTCTCCTCAGAAAATGTTTTTCTTTCCCTATCATATTGTCAGCCTGCAAATTTTCTGAACTTTCATGCTGCTTCTCTTTTAAAACTGAGTGCTTTTAACAGCATGCAAGTCACTTCTTGAATGCTTTGCTGCTTAGAAATTTTTTCTGCCAGATACCTTAAGTCCTCTCCTTCAAGTCCAAAGTTCAAAAAATCTCTAGGGCAGGGACAAAATGCTGCTAGTCTCTTTGCTAAAACATAAAAAGAGTCACCTGTACTCCAGTTCCCAACAAGTTCCTCATCTCTATCTGAGATCACATCAGCTTGGATTTCATTGTCCATATCATTATCAGCGTTTTGGTCAAAGCCATTCAACAAGTCTCTAGGAAGTTCCAGACTTTTCCACATTTTCCTGACTTCTTCTGAGCCCTCCAAACTCTTCCAGCCTCTGCCTGGGTGCCAGTTCTAAAGTCACTTCTGTATTTTTGTGTACCTTTACAGCAGTGCTCCACCTTATGGTTACCAATTTACTATCTTAGTCTGTTTTCATGCTGCTGATAAAGACATATCTGAGACTGGGTAATATATAAAGAAAAAGAGGTTTAATGGACTTACAGTTCCACGTGACTGGGGAGGCCTCACAATCATAACGAAAGGGCAAAAGGCATGACTTACATGGAAGCAGGCAAGAGGGAATGAGAGCTAAGCAAAAAGGGGAAACTCCTTATAAAATCATCGGATCTTGTGAGATTTATTCATTTCTATGAGAACAGTATGAGGAAAACTGCCCTATGATTTAATCATCTCCCACTGGGTTCCTCCCACAACATGTCAGAATTATGGGAGCTACAATTCAAGATGAGATTTGAGTGGGGACATAGCCAAACCATATCATATAATTTTTTTCTTAATTTTTTTATTTCATGAATCACATTAATTGATTTGCATATATCAAACCATGAGTTTATAGTATTTAATAATTTCCTGAGATAGTGACTATTATAAAACAGGCTTTGTGTTAGATGATTTTGCCCAACCAGAGGCTAATGTTCTGAGCTCATTTTGGGTAGGCTAGGCCAAGCTATCATGTTAGAAGAGTTGAGTGTACTACAGTGATTTTTGACTTACAGTATTTTTAAGTTACTATGAATTTATTGCTATATAACCCCATCATAAATTGAAGAGTATCTGGTTACGTGTTCCATATATTTTCTTTCAGGTTCTGGATTTCATCTTCCTGTTCTTCATGGTATCTTTCAAAGAAGAAACTGAGGCTGAGACAGGTGATTTGACTTGCTTAAAATTTCCCAGCTAAAAATATTGGATATGGAATTTGAACTCAACTCTTTTTGTTTTCCAAATCTACCTCCTAGTTCTTATGCTGTATTGCTAAAGAATCGTGAAATTATTTATTTATCCTAAACTATTTTAATAAATGCCTCCTATTTTGTAATTTTTAGCACTTGAGTAGTGGATCTATATAAATGAACAGCACCTGGTCCCTACCTACCTTAAGATCCCAAGCAAATATAAGGAAAAATAGAAAATCTTAAAAGATATGTTGAATGGTATAATAAAGGTAAATAGCACAGGTAAGGCAAAAATTTACTATCTGGGACTGTTGAGTAAATGGTCAAATATAACCGCTGTTTGGTCAGTGTTCAAAAGATACAATGGGTCTGGACAGCTGAAAAGAATAGTGTAAACATGGCAAAGCCAGAGAGGTGTGACTAAATATTAGATTATTTGAGAAAATGGCAAAAGACACCATTTTAAATATATATTTGTTTCTGATAATATCACATGCTTTCATGCATAGACATTATCCTACAGATAAGTAACTATGAGTATTATCTGATTATAATAGAACCATACATTTAAAATAGTTATTTGGGCATCAGTTTGAATGACTGGCAAAAATAAGCATGAGACTTTGATCAGGAAACAATTGAAAGCTTATTGTAATGGAAGAAGAGAAATTAAACTGAAAGGAATTGATCAGGGGAAGAGGAAGGGATGAATTTTAATGAATAATCAATAGTTCAGGTATGGAATGTGTCATCCTCTTCAAATACAAATAATGAGCGAAATTAAACATAGCATATTAGATTACTAGCTATGAAAAACCCTGAAGGGAAGAAGTATCCAACACTCCGCATGTTAGGTAATTGGGAATCATTATTATTTTTTAACACAACTGGGCTATAACATTGGCCCAAATGCCAGCAAGTTGAAAAGAAAACAAGGTCTGTAATAAGGAACCAACACATTATATATATAATGAACGTACAACCCAGAAGATAGGCAAGGTTATTCTAACGTTCTGCAGTATTGCCAATACTCAGGACTGCTTAGGCATTTGCATGAGCTGGGCGAAACTGCTGTAATCTCTATTAAACGAGGGTGCCGCATGATATGATGCAGGTCCCACACAGTCTGGTAGACTAATGTATCCTAACACAGCTAGTCAAAGGTCTAAAAGAGCCAAAGACAGCATACATCTTGAGAAAAGTAACCAGAGTATCATTATTTTAGAATTGAAAAACAACTGATAGCATGTTACATTGGATACACAGACCTAATTTATGTAGACTCAAGTGGTTTATAAAAATCAATCCAACTAAAAATTATAAATTTTCTCATAAAATCCAGATTTCCGGATTCCCTTGAAATATTAGATGATTCAGTGGCTGATGGTCTCAATTCCAGTATCACAACAATTGGCAGGAGCTGTACATAACAACCCCCTGCCCTCTGTCTGGGCACACACCCCTCATTCATACAATGAAAAACATATTCACAAAAAGACCGAGGGATCACTCATTATTGTTATCTTCCTGGTCTTGCAAGGATTTGCTTTCACAATCTCTGATATAAGGTGTAGGTGAAATCTCAAGGGCCAGAGTATTTCATAACTGGATCCAATAGAGAAGAAGCAATAGGACACCTAAGGAATGAGTAAAGAAGTTGGAATTACTTATTTTGAAAGACATAATGAGAAGTTTTGAGAAATATCATCAGCATGAAGCCTGACACTTAGAAAAGAAGATCCCAATTGCATTAAAGTAAGTAGGCTAAGGCAAAATTATCAAGTGGCCAAATTTTACTTAGGGTCTAAAAAGGCACCTTTTCCTTTGCCCCTTTCTTTCTCTTCAACATTAAAGTATACCATAGATTCTCTGGTCTTTATGAATACCTTTTGTAAAATGTGCATATTTTTGTATACAATGTATGTATATACATATAGACTTTATAAAGTATCTTCTAAAATAGTCTCAGGAGCTAAGAAGAATGGGATTCTGTAATTACCTCTGGCTTTAATATGGGGCACTATCAAAGGCTTGGGTACTATCAAAGACACGTGTATTTGTGTGTGTGTGTGTGTGTGTGTGTGTGTGTGTGTGTATCACTTCTTTACTGCTCCAGGCTCATCTTCTATATTTTCTGCCCCAGTCCTAGAATCAGCATTTCTTCAAGGAGCCCCACCTAAAAGGTATATACTTTTATTGGAGAATGGTATTAAAAGCAAGATAAAGGCACTGGGTGTGCTCATTTCTTCTCAGATATAAGTGCTTCTATGTCATTCCCTTTAACCCCTGGGAAGCCAAGAGGGAGACTGAAGTTAATTTCAGCAGTTGTAGGAGAAATTGATGGGTTATATGCCACTTGACAGTGGAGTTAATTGGGAAGTGAGAAATTCACAGTAACAAGTAGAAAATGGGACAGAGGAAGTGAGAGCTTGAGATCAAGCCTGGATGGTCACAAAATGATCCTGGACATGTTTATATCTGAAGCAAAAATTTAGTGACAATGGGGAAATTCAAGACATAGGACAGGGCAGACAATTAAGAAAGCTAGATTATTTTATATGGAAAAGCTAAGCAAAGCAGCTTTATGTTGTTATGGTTTTCATTAATATTCCTTGGAGAAACATGATAAATTAGAAATGTCAAAAGTAATTATACATAAGCTATCTGATAATTTTCTCACTTTACTTTTTTTGGTGAGAAACTTCAGGAGATTTTTCAAATGTGTAGGGGTGTGATATTTATATGGTACATTTTAGCTTCTCAAAGTACTATCACTTTGTTTCCCATTTTACTCTCAGAACCATCCTGTGAGATAAGATATGTCTTATATACTTTCATTTTACAAATAAGGAAATTCAGTGACAGAATGTAAGCGGCTAGCACACGCCTATCCTTTAGCAGTGGAAATAAAGCAAACAGCTATGTTTCTCTATTCTAGCTTTTTTTTTTTTTTTTTCACTGCCTACTCCAGGGTTTGTCAACCTTGGTACTACTGACATTTTCGGCCAGATCTTTCTTTGTTGTGGGAGTTTTCCTGAAGCTGTACTGTATGTTGTAGGATGTTTAGCAGCATTCCTGGCCTCTACCCACTGGATGCCAGGAGCAAATTTCCCCTCCCCAGGTTTTGACAGCAAAAATGTCTCAAGACACTGCCAAATGTCCCCTGGGAAACAAACGTCCTCTCTCTAGAGAACTACTAGCATTAGTACATAATCCACTTTTAAGCAATGAAAGCACTGATGCCTTGCCTTCAAACTTCAGTAATGTAGATATCAAATATATAAACATTTTAAATCTACATTTTAGAATGTATTAGAAGTATGTTGATATGGTTTGTTTCCATGTACCCCACCAAATCTCACTTTGAACTGTAATTCCCAGAAGCTGAGGGAGGGCTTTGATGGGAGGTGATTGGATCATGAGTACTGTTTCCCCGATGCTGTTCTCCTCACAATGAGGGAGTTCTCAGAAGATCTGATGGCTTACAAATGGCAGTTTCCCTGGCTCTTTTCAGCTCCCAGGTCAGACATGCCTTGCTTTCCCTTTGCCTTATGCCAGGATTGCAAACCTCCTGTGGCCTCCCCAGCCATGTGGCACTGTGAGTCAATTAAACCTATTTTCTTTACTAATTACCCAGTCTTGGGTAGCATCTTTATACCAGTGTGAAAATGGACTAATACATATGTTATAGCTTGTTATATCATTCACTAAATTGCAGATGTTTTTGTTTAAGAAATAGGGCACCATTGCAACAGTAATTTAAAGTCAAAATCATAAAAGTGCTGATTTTAGGATTATAAATTAGTATAGAATAAAGTTTAGTCAGATTACAGATACAGACATTAGGATTTCAGACAAGATCAAATTCACTGAATGGGAAGGCATTGTTCTCTGTGGTCTTTTAAATTATATTTTTAAATTAATTATATAAACAGTACTGTAGAATTACTTGTTAAGCATTTGACAAAGCTAAAGAAATGACGGAATACATATTTTTAAATGACAACAAATTTGCACATTCCAGATTTCACTTTTCCATGTTGACTTTTAATCTCACACATTTACATTTATGATTTTTATGTAACAGTAATTGTAGGGTATCATTTGCATCCTTTTTAAACGTAAAATTTTATCATAAACATTTTTCCTGTTGCTACAGAATATGTGTTATTATCATTTTAATGCCTACATAATATTCTATGTAATTGTAAACCATAATTCAACTGTTCTCCTATTGCTGTGTATGTAGGTTGTTTTTGCTATCGCAAATAACACTGCTACAATCATCTTTGCGATTATTAAATTATATTACTTTTGGAGACAGATTCACAGGAATGAAATTACTGAGTCAAGGTTATTCACATTTTAGTGGTTCATGAAATGTGATGCCAAAGTGCTTTCCAAAGGGATTTACACTGCCAGCGGAAATATATATTTGCATCAGTAACATTACATTCTTGCCAGAACTAGGCATTTTAATCTTTTCTGTGTTGTATAACTGAATTGTTATAAAATTTATTTTGAGCTTTTGATTACTGAAGCTAGAATACACACACACACACACACACACACACACACACACACACACACACACCAAAATTTAAAAATAAATGCCATGAGTTTACCTCAGGATGTAAACCATATAAACAATTCTCTGATAACATCTAGATTAACCTGGGTAGAAGAGAATTTAGCTTACTATTGCTTCTGCTATCCTTAACAGTGTTCCTGGGAATTTGTTAAATAAGAATGTAAAAGCAATAATGAAAAAAAATGAAGAGTTGAAAAATAGCAATGTTGTTTTTAAAAATATATGTTGTTAAAGTGAACAGTGTTAGAGTTTCAATTGATGGTGGTCCAGCTGTTACATCTTTATGTCTTCAGTATTTCAAGATTAGAACCAAGTACTCAGAATAAATATAAAGGCATCTGAAATGGTATGGGTCTGATCCCAGATGCTGTCACCATATGTCTTATGAAATTCCCATTTAAAAATATGAAGTCTGTATCATTTGACTTATCTGGTATAACATACAAGTTGTTCTCCTGTAACACAAAACACTGAATCATAAATAAAGCAAGCTAGCTAAGATTGCATGACATTTTTATAGCACTGACGTTTCCCATTCAATCACTGCAATTTAGGATCCCAAAAGTTTAAATTTCATTTATAATAAAACTGTTTTAACACTGAACCATATGCTATAATCATTCTCTAAGAGAGCAAATATTATTATTTGAAATTTATTTGAGCACTTGAAGATTACTCTTCATCATGACATCCAAAAACCTCATGTTTCACTTTTTTTTAATGAGAAAAAAATATTCTACTTAAAGATATACTTACCCACAATAAATATATAATCATAGCACCACTTTTGATGATCAGATGACTTTAATTTGAGCCATAAATAAAGGGCCATCTAAAATCAGCAGTACAGTAAGTAAGTCAGGTAGCAGTCGTGGAAACATCCATCACAAAGCCCAGCCATTTCATTTTCTACAACAGAAGTAAAGCCCATTTCTGCCAAATTGACTTAATTTTACATACAATAACACCATGGTTATCTGTATTACATTGGCATCCTTTAGTTCTTCTGCAGGGCACAGTTATAAGAGACGAAATGTCAAAACAGTGGATAGCTGTTACGGATTGAATTGTGATTTACCCCTCAAATTCATATGTTGAAGTCCTAATCCCTAATATAACTGTGTTTGGAAATTGGGCCTTTAGGGAGGCAATTTTTAAGGTTCAATCAGATCATAAGGATGGAGCCCAAATCCCATATAGCTGGTGTCCTTATAAAGAGACACACCATAGATCTCTCTCCCCATGTGTGTACGGAGAAGGCAAGTCATCTGCAACCCACAGAGAGAGCTCTCACAAGACACCAATCCTGCTGGCACCTTGACTGGACTTCCAGTCTCCACCAGAACTGTGAGAAAATAAATTTCTGTTGTTTAAGTCACTCAGTCTGTGACATTCTTTTATAGCAGCCTGAGCTGACAAATACAGCAGCAGACTGAAAGGAGGTGAGCGAGTTTCTAAGACAGTTTTCAAGATAATAAATAACAAAATTAACAGCAGAGGGCAGATAAGGCCATTAAAAAAAAGTGAATAGGAAAAGAAAAATATCATAGTTTCTGAGATGCTTTAGATCTACGGACTCAACTCCCCTATATAGATTTTTATAAATTTCAAGAAATTTATTAGAGCACCAAAAAATGATTCATGTTAAAAAGTCTGGTGGATTAAATTATGTGTGTATGTATACCAAGCCAGAATGTGTGCAATATAATTTTAAAAGATGGTTAAAATATTAACTACAGGCCAGGCATGGTGGCTCATGCCTGTAAACCCAGCACTTTGGGAGTCTGAGGTCGGTGGATCACCTGAGGTGAGGAGTTTGAGACCAGCCTGGTCCACATGACAAAACTGGTCTCTACTAAAAATACAAAAAATTAGCTGGGTGTAGTGGTACACACTTGTAATCCCAGCTACTCAGGGGGCTGAGACAGGAAAATCACTTGAATCTGGGAGGTGGAGGTTGCAGTGGGCTGAGATCATGCCCCGATACTCAAGCCTCAGCAACAGAGCAAGACTTTCTCAAAAAAAAAAAAAAAAAAAAAATCAAATACAAATAGCTTTGAAAAAAAAATCACTTTTCCTCATCCCCCTTCCTGTGAATAGCTGAAGTGATACTCTAATACAAATACTTTTCTGTCCATTGATCAGAAAAGTATTTTTAAATTTGCCCATAGAAAAATAAGTGACCAAGAGAATTAAATCTAATAATTAACAGTTAGGAGACTACAAAATTCTTTTCCATGTATTAGTATAAAGTATAGACAATATTTCTTTTAAAAAGAAAGCATATATGTGGAATTTTATTTATATATATGGGGTTTTAGATATGTGTATATAGGTGTCTATGTACATATGTATTAAAAATAGGTATATATGTATTAAAACATATCTGTTTCAAATACACATATATACACACACACAGAGCATCATATATATGTATAGACAGGACCGCCTATTTATATTTATATATAGGGATATATATGTGGGTGTGTGTGTTTGTATATGTATTCCCATATATAAATATAGAAAGATAGTCATATACACACATCTATATGTGTCTCTATATAAATACAGACAGGGAGTCATATACACACACCTATATGTCCCTGTATATAAATACAGGCAGGCAGTCATATACACACGAGCACCTATATATCCCTATATAGAAATATAATCAGGCAGTCCTTACTTTGTACAGCAGTGCGAGACCAAAAAAAGTGACCATCCAAGCTGAAATCATGTAAAGTGATTTTAATAAGTAATGCAAAAAATTATAATTAATGTTACCTTTAAACATTTTGTTAAAGTATTTAAAATTCTCTTGACAGTTTTAAATATAGAGAAAAAGAAAAAAATAGTTGATATTTATTCCATACTCTGTTATTTAAATTAGAAATGTTGAGAATTAAATGTCTTATTTCTTTGTAAAAATTTTACCGAGTAATTCTGTTACAGACTGAATGTTTGTGTTTCCCACAAATTTGAATGTTGATGCTCTAATCTCCAATGTGATGGTATTTGGAGGAGGGGCCTTTGGGAGGCATTAAGTTTAGAGTAGGTCCTTAGTGTGGGTCCTTCATGATGGGATTAGTATCTTTACAAAAGGAAGAAGAAACCAGTGCTCATTCTCTCTCACCATGTGAGTACACGGGGAAAAGGCATCTGCCTGCAAGCCAGCAAGAAGGCCCTCCCCAGAACCTAGCTGGCACTCTGATTTCTGATTTCAGATTTCCTAGCCTCCAGAACTGTGAGAAATAAATGTCTGTTACAGTCAAGTGCCACATACTGATGATGTTTCAGTCAGTGAGAGACCACATCTATGACCCTGGTCTCATAAGATTATAATGTCATATTTTTACCATAACTTTTCTAAGTTTAGATATGTTGGATACACAAATACTTACCATTGTGTTACAACTGCCTGGAGTATCCAGTCCAGCAACATGCTGCACAGGTTTGTAACCTAGGAGCAATAGGTTATATGTCTTATAGTCTAGGTGTGTAGCAGGCTATGGCATCTAGATTTGTGGAAGTACATTCTATGATGTTCACATGACAAAATAGCCTAATGATGCTTTTCTCAGTACATGTCCCCGTCGTTAAGTGATGCATGACTGTATTTAAGCCACTCAGTCTATGATAGTTTGTCACTGCATCCCAAGCTAAGACAAGTTTGAAGAGTGTTTACCACCACCTTCTTATCATATAACTTAGGATATAGGGCAAGCATCTTTTCTATGTCTATGCTAATTGCTGTATCCTTTTCTGAGTTTTGATCCAATCCAATTAATATTTTATTCTGTGTACTTTCACTGTTGTGAAGTATCTCCAAGAATTCCTTTAATGTGAGTTTTTTTGAATCAGAATTACTTTCTCTATGATATCTTCATCTTTTTTATCACAACCTTTTCCCCCATTTAAATCAATAAGCTCACTTTCACTAAGTTTCTCTGGTTGCATTTCTAGAGTCTCTCAGATGGTGGTGGTAGTTTCAGCTATGCCAAGGTTGACTATGCTATGTCTTTTATAAGTCTATTTATGTTAAATATTCAAATTTCACTTTCAGTATTGCCACCTTGTTGTCTTTGCTGTAGTTCCATTTTTCTTGGCCAAATCCTCTGTAAATTATGCATTTTTTTGTAAGATGTCAAGTGGACTTATTACTGGGAGACAAGGAGTCAACACATACAGGCTTTGCTGTCTGTGCATGAGCAGAATAGCAAATATTCAGTGACAGATCACTGGAAGACTTTGAGGAAAGTGAGATGACTGGTCACTAATCATATGTGCATGTGTTATTTTTGTAGTGATTTCTGGATGGAAGAACTGGCAGCAAAGTTTGTACATTTGATTGTTACTCTCAGTTATTATTATATTGTATCTAAAATTTGATTGCTGTTTTGGGGGGAGTAGCCTTATTTAACTAAATAGTAACTGAAATTTCTAAAAATCAGAATTACACAAAGCAAACACATGCATACACATACACATACACATACACGTCACATGTACATATATAGAATCAATGTGTCGTAACCTGATCTTATATTTTAGTTACTTTCCTATTCTTTCTGCCTAGATGGTTTTTCTCCTTTATTTTATTTCTGCTTGTAAAATTATGTTCTCTTCCTTCATTATTGCCTATTGGAGAAGACCTAGGAAATTTGTCTATAAACAAAACTTCAGGAAGCTCCCTGTTGTAGTCAGAGGCTGGGCAGACAGTTCTCTAGACAGCCATCACAGAGGCATTTTGGAATGTACTGGATGATTGGTGGTGTGGCCATTCTTTTTCAGTTCCTTAGCTTTCTATTGCTGTTTGTGGGTTTCTCAGGTTCATCAGAATAAATCGGTACTCAACAACTTAGGAACTCAACACTGGGGAGTACTGCTTGAACAAGTTTAGCAGTAGTAAAATTTATGATATATTGAATGCAAAAATGGCCCTTGTCCTCCACCCATCTCTGTGTTCACCTCTTTGTAATGTGATTTTGTAGCTTCTCCCTCACTTCTTGAATCTGGCTGGCCTCGGGACTTGCCTTGGCCAATTGAATGAGATGGCCAAGTGACAACGTACCACTTCCTTGCATGCTTATATTCTCTCAACCCATTCTGCCAAAGAGTCTACCAAGCCTGGTGGAGTTTGAGAGACCACATAGAGAAAAATTAAGTTGCTCCAAGAGAAGCCATCCTTGACCAGCATACAGCCAGATGACTCCCATATATTAGACAGCACAGTGAAGATCAGCCAGAGCCTCCCAAACTGATCATGGCTGCATGAAAACTTCAGCTCAGACCAGAAAAGGAACTCAGGTGAACCATGAACCATACAAAAGATAGTAAATGCTTATTATCTAGAATTTTAGGGCTTTCAAAATTAGCAAAGCTGAATAATACAATACTGTTTATGGAGGCACTGCTTTTTTTAAAAAAAAAAAATTAACCTAGTTGCTGGTGTCATCTATAAAAATGTCCTTTCTTTAGTCCTCAGCAGCAGATTAACTCCAAGCCAGTTGTCTTACTTGAACTTAAAACAGATCTCTTACAGCTCCATCATCAGAGCTGCTGAAGTGTACAATCTGGAAGGGCAGAGGCCAGATCTTTCTATGCACTGTTTAGTCAGCACATTGCAAATCATCTGCTTCACAGAATCACACCATAAATACACCAAATGAATGAAGGCTGAAAGTGCTTCTTGACAAGGAGCAATACCTCTAGGGAAACCTGATTAATACTCAAAGCATCTCACCATTTGGAAAAGGTTTCCCTTTAAAACAAAATTCAATTAAAAATTCATTTTTGCTCTTCCCGAGAAGAAAAAAAGTTCTTTTTCTACAAGCAATAGAATTTCCATGCAAAAATGAAAACACATTTATAAATGAAATAATATGAAGGTAATCATGCCAGAGGATGGCATCTGTCAGTATCATTCTTCTAAAGAATGAGATCTCTGAGACATAGCTTTGAGTTTTCATCTGAATGCTGAAGGTGGTTGTGTCCACTCATCTATATTTTCTTATCTGAAGCTCCTTTGTGAGCAAGGCCACAGAATTGAAAGACAGTAATCTGAGTTTATGATTTAGATGCTATGATCCATTCATGGCTCGCAAGACGTGGGGTAGGGAGAGAAGACTTATTATTTTATTAAATGTTAGTCATGCCTTAGGCTCTATTAGGCTAAGATCAGACTATAAAGTGGACAAGAATGAGGAATTTGAATACTCTTGTTTTTCTCAGAAGAGATTCATTCACTTAAAGTCTGGAGGAAATTCCCTTAATTGATATTCTAAAAGACCTGTAATTTAGAAAATTCAGTAGAAAGCCCATGCCTGGCAAATTTTGAGGTCAATATTTTCAAAGCATAAATAGAACTATTTGGTATATTTCCAGGGCAATGTTTTAGAGCATGCAATCAAAATGTAATAAATGGTGCCTTAGAGGCAGGAATAAGCTAATTACATCAATTCTTAAATGCTTAGCTCAACATAGGGATCATATACCTGCTCAGTGTCTCAGATAATTTTAGGGGGTTGTGATTTGGAAATAAGGAGGTTGGTAAGATCCCAGGATGGTCCATGAGATGCAGAGGGTTACTCAGCTGTCCAAGGAACTTGTCTAATCTGACCCACTGTGATCCAAACATTCTTCAGTCACTAATTGTTCATGCACATTAACAAGCATTCCTTATTCCTCTACCCCCAAGAAAGACCAATATATTACAACGTCAAAATTCATTTTTAAATTGAATTTTTAATTTTTTTATTTGAAAAATACAATGCACAGCAGAGAATTATTTCCTCCCCTACTGCTCTTTCACAAAGGAAACGGTATGGTAAATGTAACTGAGATATTTGGCTAGGATAGATCCTGAGAAAAGAGAGGCCCAGTTAGAATTGGAAAATACAAAGTCTGTCAAAGAAGATTCACCTCTCTTTTAACATAAAAGAGCCTTTTAAGTTATCATAGGACTCAGTTAAAACATGTGCAGAATTTCTGCCATGCAAACAGAGACTACTAAAATTTTCAGGTTGACCAAATTATACTGACCTGGGCCCCAAGTAAGTAGAATAAAAAGGAGATGACTTTATCAGAAAGATATGTTTGTCTGCCTTTACTAGACTACAAATGTACATATTTACATATTAATATTTTCTGAAATGTGATTTTCATTATTCTTAGTAATAGCATCATGATTAAGGACTGTTTTCTGGCTTTGCCTTATTCACATGTATCTTGCCTTTTTCTTCTGAATTTTTTTCATGACAGCATCACTCACTGTACAATCTTGAGCCCAAGATGTTTAAATAGTAGAGATTTTACTCTGGTTCCAGGTTAAATCTGAGTTTTTGAAGAATTTATAACTCCTGCATTCAGATCAGGTTTAGCAAGGTGCAAAGAAGCAACATTGACATATGGATATATAGCTAAGGCTTCCAATAGGAAAAACATTCCTGTTTGGCTCCTTGGAAGTCTGATGTGGAATCAATAAAACTGATGAAACTCTGGAAGCCTTGCTAGTGACCTAGCCTTCTAAGACATTATGATCATCCCCTTCACTTTCATTTCCAGTAAGTGAATTCCCTATCACTGTTATTGCCTTAAAAAAATCCTTAAAGAGGGTCAAGACATTCAAAGTTTCTTCATGTTCTAAATTTACAACAGGATTGATTTGCTCTAGAGGTTTGAAATTGGTAGAAATTTGGATTTTCTTTTCTTTTTTTCTTTTTGGCCCTAGTAGAAGTGCTTTAGCTTCCACAGTGATAGAAATGAGCAAATAACATCTATTTGGGGAGTAATGGACAATCTTTGGTTATATTTATTTGCTAATCTCTGTTAAAATTACAGAGAAAACTAATAGTTTGTTTTCTTTAGTACTGTAAACTTTAGAAAGATTCGTTTCAGTCAATTATCTACTGCCCAAGTTACTTTGCCATATAAGCCAAAGTTACTTAGGGTAGTTTTAATGACTGCAAAGTTATTGTTAAGGAGCTCACCTTTCTTATATTAATGATTTTAATCCTTAATTCCACTCAGTCATTGGAGGGTTTGTCCCTTGGGCATCCTCCTGAGTGGAAGGCATGGGCCTGAGAGTGGGGGTGGAAAGAGAGATGTTGAAATTAGGCTTCTCTTTTAAAAAGAACCTCACCTCTAGGCTCTTGATATTCATTATTTTAAAACTGGATTACAAATAGGTTACTATATAGTTTTATATTTGAAAAGGGTTCATTCTTAAAACATAAATATTTAAAATACAGCAGAGCTTAATAATTGTATTCTGGCATTTCTTCATTGTTTTTTAACCATAGGTAGTTGCTCAGGATTCTATTGATCTCTGCAAGGCCTCAGTGTCCAAAATGAGATGACAGGTGTGCTATATTAGAAAGGAATATGCGTTCAGGACCAGAAAACCTGAATTTAAACTCTGTCTCTTACTAGTTTGGGATTCGGCATGTTATTTACCCTGTCTTGGCTTCATTTTTCTTATCTATAAAACTAAAGCCATACTCTTCATGTTTATATAAGGTTATTATGAGGATTACATAAAATAATTAGTGTAAATGTACTTTGCAAACTATAAAGTACTACACAAATATAAAATGAAATACATTAACTATATTTTTAGCATTTACATCTTTTAAATTATGTGTCAGGGTATAGTTCTTTTTCATTTAAATTCTGTGGAATCTTTAGTAGTAAAAAAAAGCCTAAGAGTGGAGCCTTTGAGCACTTTTGAGACACTGTTACCCATGGGAAATTACTGAATAATAAGGTACCAGTGCTGAATTCACTCATTTAAATGATCCTAAATACTGCCTGCATTCAAAAACAAGTTATCAATTAAGCCACAATTGTCAGGAGAAATAAGTCCAAATAAATAATTTTTAATTATGATACATTACTTATTACAGTAAAAATTGGCATTTTCCCCTTCAAAAGCAGAAGCACCAGTCTTAGGATGTATAGTATGAATGGTATTTTAAGTGAAATATAGCATAATATACAAACATTATTTTAGTATAGAACATACTTTCTAAAAGTAAAGTAATTTCACACACTGAAATGTTAGAATGGAAATAATGTCATGCTTAAGACTAATAAAATAAAAACCCCCATGACTACTTTCAAAGTCCACTTCAAATTAAATATGGCATACTGCTGAATAGACATATGAAAAATTTAATAAAAAACATAACTAGCCCAAAATAGGTTTTCATACACAAATACTATTTATGTAGAGGTTTCTTTTAACATGATTGTAGTAATTCTGTGAGAAACTAAAGTGAATGTTTTATTTAGGAATTTTGTTCATTTGGTCATCACATTTTTGTTGAACACCTACTTTGTGCTAGGCTTTGTTGTTAAGTGCTAGGAACACAGAAAAAAAAAAAAAAGACAATCCTGCCCTCGAGGAGCTCACAGTCTAGTGGGGGAAACAGATAGGATGACATTGATTTTAAAATTATAAAAATTATTCAACAACGTTATAAACTTCCTTTGCAATCAAACAAACTTTGGGTGTTGTGAATGGATGGTAAAAAGGGATGATGTCCAATGCAGTGAAAAACCATCTGCTTCAATATCATGTGACTTCTGCGAAGGCGGTGATGTGGTTCTGCAAAAAGAAAATGACAAAGTGAGAGGCTTGGGAAAATTAGCCTTGTAAAATAGGTAGTACCTTTACACATAATCATTAGCTTACATACTGAATGTTGAAGTTGCCAAAACATCCAGCATTGTTAAACTAAGTTTTATGTATTATTACATAATTTTAGCTGCTAATTACATATTTTCTTCAATAATCTTAATTATCCAAATATATTACAATGTTATACCTGCTTTATTCAAAGTTAACACTGAAATTTGAAGAGATAAAAATGGCAATGCCAGACACGTTAATATTCTGTTCAGTGTTAATGGAATTTTAATGCTGCATGTTGGAGTTTCAGATTAATTGCTCCCTGAGAGACAGATGGTGTAGAATGAGGTGGTGAAATGCTCAGACTGAAATGGCATTTGCTAGTTGACAAAAATCTACTTAAACACTTCATTTTTGATGCATGAATCCAGACTCCAGACTGTAGTCTCTGCTGTTTACCTCAACCATAGAATTCTTTAGAGCCTTTTTTCTTTTTTGAAAGGAACAGAATTATGTGCAAAGAAACTCTGTGGAATGGCTAATATTTAAATAGATTCAGGCATGCAATGGTCCATGTCATGGCTGCTAAAATATTGCAATGAAAAACTAGTATTATATAATTAATCATGCTACATATGGGCTTATGTCAAGATCTAATACGACTGACAGCCCCTACAAATAATATCAACATTACAAAAAGGTTCTACCACCATACTACCCATTTTAAATGTTTTTTTGCATAGTTTTCATATAGCTTTTGTATTGGCTTTTTATAATAAATGAAATCATAAACAGAATTTCATATGATGAATGGATACCATAAAATTTCTTCAACATACATAGAGCTCTTTTCAAGTTAAAGTATTTTAATCCATTAAAACATATTTAAAATGTGTGTAAAAAAAATTAAAATTCATTTTCATTGTATTTAGGCATATTAAACCACATGAAAAGAATCTCACTGACTACAACTTAGAGCATTATCTTCTAGGTTTGACCCACTTTATAACAGAGAAAAACAAAATTAGTAAGAATCAGGAGTTAGCAGAGCGTGCTGACTTTTTCACTAACTCCTAATAACACTTTAGAAACTAACTTCCCATTTAAAAATGCATGATGAAAATGCCTGGAAATTCAGCAGCTCATCTCTAAGTTTTCTTGAGTTCTCCTTACAAAAGCTCAGGCATGACTTTAGGATAAAGATGACTTATCAGAGTTATATAATGCATTATGATTGAATTGAAACAATAAGAACTGTGGAAATATACATCACAGTTTTATTTCCAGTGGCCCCATGGGTACTTGAAACCAGTGAACTGAGAAAATGCAATTTGATACAGAGTGTTTCAGCACAAAACTGCCATGAACATCACACTTTTTAATAGGATCTAGGACAACATAATTTCTGGAAAGATGTTAAGATAGAAATTAAAGATTAATCAGTGAATGGCAACTGGTAGGTAGGAAAAGGTCAATAAGGGGCAGCAGAGAGAAAAGAAAGGAGGGAAGAAAGAACATGGATGGTATCCCAAAGGCCACTGGCCTAGGCCTCCGTTGTTGAACCAGATAATGAAGGGATGGTTCAGAAGGCTCATTAAATTTGCTGAAGATGATCTTAAGGGGACAACCACCATCCTGGAAGGTAGAATTAAATACACAATAAAGGACTTAATAGACAGAGAAACAATCCGAAGCAAACCACTGATAATCACTGCAGAGCTTGACAGAAATAGAGGAAATACCAAGTGCACAAGTGCAAGCTGGAGAGTATGACAAAGAAACTGTAATAACTGTAGGGTGACCGTATAATTTATCATCTAAACATGGACATGTGGAAGGGAGAAAAGGGTGCTAATACTACACAGGGACAATAGGTTTAAGTGAGGATTGTCTCAAATAGGAATATAAAGTCACCTTATTCTGTGTTTTAATGCATCCACTAAAAGGCACATGTTGGGAACTTAATCTCTAAGGCAACAGTGTTGATCGGTGGGGCATAATGAGAGGTGATTAGACCATGGGGGTTCTCCCCTTATCAATGAATTAATGCCCTTTTCCTAGGTCTGGGTTTGTTATACAAAAGCAAGTTTAGGCCCCTTCTCTCTCTTGCCCTCTTTTTTGTACTTCCATCATGTTACGATGCAGCCAGAAGGCCCTTACCAGATACGAGCACCTTGACCTTGGACTGCCCAGCCTCCACAACCATGAGCCAATAAATTTCTGCTCCTCATAAATTACCCAGTTTGGAGTATTCTGTTATAGCAACACAAAACAGACTAAAAAACCTTAATAACAAGGCATGTAATATACAACTGTAGGTGAGCTATTGAGATCTAGAAAATACTGGAATTCAGTCTTGGCATTTAAAATCACATGCTGCAGTAATCACTAGATCTCCTTTTAACTGCCCATAAATTTGAAGCCATATTACTCTTTTCCTATACCAAATCTTTACCAAGTTAAACTATAAAAACAGCAGTTGATTTCCAGACTAACTATATTTTTAGATCCCAGGATTCTAGGGAAAACTCTTACCCCACCCCAAATTAGCATCCTTTCCATTTCACATCTCTCAAGTTTCAACTTCTGAGATGATTTCATTTTTTCCTATTTGGGGCTCACCATTTTAAGGTAGCTGTGGTTAGCAGACAGATAAACAGATGAAAATAAAAAACTGAAATGACTGTGCATAGGGAAGAGAAAATTAAGGGGAAATTTAATCATAGTACATGAAACATTAAAGGAGTGTACAGACAGATCAGAGAGCTTCTCTGTTCATTTACTCTACTGTTTAAGGGCAAATGAAACTTTGTCTTAAATGAAAAAGATGAATTCTTTATCTCAGTTTTTTTTTTTTTTTGGTTGTTCGTTTGTTCATTTTGAGATGGAGTTTCACTCTTGTTGCCCAAGCTGGAGTGCAATGGCGCAATCTTGGCTCACCTCTACCTACCCCTACTGGGTTTAAATGATTCTCCTGCCTCAGCCTCCTGAGTAGCTGGGATTATAGGCATGCACCACCACACCCAGCTAATTCTGTATTTTTGGTAGAGATGGGGTTTCTCTATGCTGGTCAGGCTGGTCTTGAACTCCCAACCTCAGGTGATCCACCTGCCCTGGCCTCCCAAAGTGATGGGTTTACAGGTGCAAGCCACCACACTCGGCCTTTTTTAAAATTTAATTCTCTTCTGGCACAGGAGGGATTTTCCCTGAAGGAATCTAAAGAAGGGACGAGATAATTCTTGAGGTCTTTTTTTTTTCTTTTTGAGACAGAGTCTGGCTCTATTGCCAGGCTGGAGTGCAGTGGCGCAATCCCGGCTCACTGCAACTTCCGTTTTCCATTTTCAAGTAATTCTTCTGCCTCAGCCTGCCAAGTAACTGGGACTATAGGCACTCACCACCACACCATGCCCAGCTAATTTTTTGTACTTTTAGTAGAGGCAGGGTTTCACCATGTTGGCCAGGGTGGTCTCCATCTCTTGACCTCGTGATCTGCCTGCCTTGGCCTCCCAAAGTGTTGGGATTACAGGCATGAGCCACTGTGCCCCTTGAGGTCCTTTCTATAAGAATCTATTATATGATTCTGCATTATACAGCTTACATTACCAAGGTATGTACATGCATAATTTGAAATATACAGATGGCCTAATTCCTATGCAGAAAGTTATCACCTCACTTCCCCAGCAGCATTTTTCCCAGTAACATGAAAAACCAGGCTTGTGTTTAATATTTTCAGATTGCTGTCTTGAGAAATGGACTGCCTATGAGGCAAACTAGTTGCCAAGGGGTTTCTCTTTTCAATATGGCTAAATTCTTAATATGCAATCCTAAATCTTATTAGTAGATGGCAGTGCAAAAAAGCAGTAGGCAAACCAAAAAGCTCATGCTTAAAAGTTATATTCTGAATCATGAGAAGAAAGTGGTCATATAATTAATTTATCAGCCCAAGTCCTGGTACCTTCTGCAATTACATCTACAGAAGGTTACCATGGAGATGGCAAAGCTTAACCCCAAATAGTTGAAGAATAAAATATGCTACATGAAGCATCCATTAGAAAGTGTTCATTCAGGTGCACAGCAAACCAGAGGGCAAAATACTGAGTCTGGTCCTTCAGTGCAGGAGTCACAAGGGAAAGCAAACACTTTGTTTCTGAAAAGTTGTTCTGGATACTTAAATTTCATAAATTTTAAAGTCTATATAACATGTCCATTTTGAAAGCTCTAAGTTCTCCATGAAAATCTCTATTATTTTATACACCTATTTCTATTGCTATAGAAAATACATTCTTTAACTTAAAAAAAATATTACTTAAGACAAAACTGTCATGACTCATGCCATGAAACTCTGGCAATGACTGGCCGTTTGGCAAGATCTGTCACTCAACAATCAACGAATAAGGGGGAAAAAATAAGGGAAAATGCAACAAGGGCACTCCAGGGAAGTGTTTGGAATTACAGCTATAAGAAAACAAACAAAAATGCCATTATTAATGGCTGCTTAGTTAAGGAATGCTAAATTCACATTAATGGTTGAAAAATAAAATATATTTTAAAGATTAATAATTGTAACAACGATAACAACAACAAAAAGCTCTAGTTTCCAGATTGCTTTTGGTTGTAAGGGAAACCTGCACAGAAGGACACATTTTTCTGTATTTGCCTTAGCTTTGCAACCCAACTCCAAAACCAGTGCGCTCCAGCGCACATACGTTTATTGCCTTAATTGAAGGTGTTCACAGTGGCTTATTCCCATTATCCAGCTGAAGAGCCTGGCAAGACAGTCTTTAAAGGACCTTTCCTGTGAATTTTCTTCTTGACCATTCTCAATAGGTTGATTTCGGCACACCTACAAAATGTATTTTACATATTACTTAAATGTTTATTTAAATATTGACTTAATTTATTTAAAGTACTAGTTTATTTAAAGTTCTATGCTGTTACATTGTTAGACCAAATGCTGAGATTAAATATTATTCCAGTTTCATTCTTTCGAGATGATTGATGATAAAAATTTTGTGTTTTAATAGGAGAGGCTGTCAACAATCAGCATAGGTTTTTAACCTAAACATAAAATGGGATCTGTGTACTTGTCTTTCATGCAATGATTTATGTCTTTGACTCTATTGCTGAGGAAGCTGTGAGGTACGGTGGTCTTTGCAGACAAGTCATCTGAATGTCAAGTGTTTAAATGTGGGCTCCATAACAACTGAAATTTTGGCAAGCAATTGAACCTTTCACAGACCCAGCTTTCTCATCTGTGAATTAGAGATAAGAATACATACTTGAATGGATTTTTATTAAGATTAAATGGGATTATATACACAAGGGTTCCTGTCTCTACTCAAAAATATTCATCATTTATTTATAGTTACTTACAAAAGCCACAGAAACAAGCTAAAAAGGAAAGTTTTAAAAAAAGAAAGAAAAGGTCAATAAATAATTTTTAAGTAATTGGTTAGAATTTTACAAATAAAACTCATTCTTTGATTATAAAATACACAATTCTACCAATTTGCAATGCTCATATCCAAACAAACTTTAAAACCCAAAAAATGTTTCCTATAAGATTGGTGCAAACTCATTTGGTGACAAAAACCTGATCTGTTGTGAGGCAATTTATACTCTATGTTTTGCTGCAGAAATGCCCATCTGTGATTACAATTGCTGCTCCAGACCCTGCTTCTGTAACCGAATGTACATATTCCTAAAATATATAATATTTAGAATTCTGAGAAAACATCTACCACTAAGGATTCTGGAGAAGGAATCATGGTCCAATAAATTAATCAACAATTCTGACATATCCTACCTTGCATCAGGAAAAGACAAGTGGATATCACAATCTTGAATATTGTCCCTGTTTATTTTGCAGTTTGCTGCTTTAACTCATTCATTTGCTTCATTCATTGTGTCATTTGAGGAGAGGAACGTGAGCAGAAGAGAGGAAAAAAGCAAAGTACATGGAGTATGTGTTCAAAGGTTCTACTTTGTCACATTGTTTTCCTTCTGGTAGGTTGTGAAGTTGGTGAGTATTTTAGTAAAGAGAAAAAAATGTTAGAACCATTTAAGAAGAAATTAGTTAAATTCAGACTTCAAGCTGTGAAACTGATTCTAAAATTTATGTTGAACAATTTCTTGTTGTTTTAAGAAGTTAGAGACATAAAAGCTATCACTGTGACAGAACCAGAGTTTTCTTGGGAAAGATGACTTTTGGGGAAAATATTAACCTTTCTGCTTCAGTTCAGAGTTTTATATTGGTTCAGAGTTTTGTTTCCATTCAGAAGTTTCCTTTTTTTTTGCTATTCAGAGAAAGAATCTAACAGCTACCTTCTAAAAGAATCTCTAGGCAGCTTTCTCTGATAAGCTAATTAAACCAAAGAGTGGCAGGCCCAGTTTTTAACTAGAGCATTAGCTACAGATCTTATAAAGTATTTTCAAGTCCTGAGAAGTCAAAGAAACTTAAGTCTTTTCACACCAAATCTTTAGGGGCACTGATTCTCTACTGTGGCTTCGTGCTGGAATCACCCAGGATCTTTAAGAAAATACTGATGCAACCTCAGAGACTAGGATTTAATTGGTGTGAGGCATGGCCTGGTTACTGGAATTTTTAAAGGCTCTCTGGATGATTATAACGTACAGCCAATATTGAGAACCACTGTGTCAGAAGCTCTGCAGGCCCAGGTGTATCCAGATCACCTGATATGCCTGATGTAGTACAAGTCATAAGGCCCCAAGCCTAGGCCTTCTGGATCAGAATGTCTTAGTGTGCAACCCAGATAGCTTCTCTTTTTGCAAGCGCCACAAGCAATGGAATTATCTTTTATGCTAGTCTGAGTGCCACTGCCTAAAATTGAAGAAAAGTGATTGATGAAGTAAGCATTATCAGGGATGTAAAATCAGTTCCTTAAGATGCTATCCTTTCACCGACAAAGAGCATCGACTCAAACATCAGTGAACCTATTCCAAAAAATAAATAATTGAATTCAAGCCTTTTGACAACAACTGCACATTATTTGTCATAATTAGAGCTTCACAATGCATAAAGGTGTTAAGAAGACCTTCAGCAAACACCTGTTTGTTTCACTTTTTTTTTTTCTGGACACTCTGTTGCCCAGGCTAGAGTGCTGTGGTGTGATCTCAGCTCACTGCAACCTCTACCTCTTGAGTTCAATCAATTTTCCTGCCTCAGCCTGCCTAGTAGCTGGGATACAGGTGCACACCACCACATCCAGCTGATGGTTTCTTTCACTTTGACTCAGTGTTTCCCAAATGTATTGACATGAAATTTCATGGAAATCTATTAATATTATTGTGTTTATGGGATTTGGTGGATGTGGGTATCCATGCACTTTGTCCTCTAAATTTGTTAACCACCCATTAACTATGATAACCTTCCTCTCTACCACACTTTTATCCCATATTCATAGCTGTATTCTCAACCAGTAATCATGTTAGAAATGTAAAATCCCAAGTTACCTACTGTCTTACCTCCCTCCCACAACAAGGTTTCTTTGGCCATGAGGAAATTTCCTGACCACTAATTTATCCATCTGCTCCAGTCTATCTTGCTCCTCATGAATTCAGCTTCTTTTTCACTCCTTCTGTGCCCCATGGTTGATCATCTGATCAATCTTTAACAGCATCCTCAAGACTCCTGCCTGTATCTCGACTGCTAAACAAAACCATTGCACAAGCTGGATCCTCCACCTGGAACATTCTTTGCTCTGATCTTCACTTAGCTCATGGTCCTGCAGGTCTCCCCTAAGATAACATTTCTAGCATTGCTAAGTTTAGACAGGTCTCCCTTTACGTGTTCCTCCAGTATAGCCATCATCATCTTCTCTATATGATTACAAAATTCCCGCTCTCCCTACTAGAGATACCATAGTACCCCATATTTGACATTTGTTACATTTCATATATTACAAATCTGATTATAAATGAAATTTCACTATACATAACAACTGATGATAAGGTAACTCATCATAAATTGTATCCACGCCTTGTTTTATATACTAATACTTTAACCTATAAAATTGGCTTCTTCTTAGTTATTTCATTTCCTTTCTTAAATGCTTTAGATTTGCCAAATAAGCATTCTAATGCTACTTGACAGAGAAGAATCGGAGGATGTGGATAACGGGCCAAGTACATTATAAATTTTGTATAACCAGGAGCTGATTAAAACTCTTCATTTAAAAGCTTGTCTGTTTTCACAAAGAGGCACCAGTTGATAAAAATCTGAATAAGCTACATCAAGATTCAATTTAGAACCATTCAAATTCATAAGGGCCATTAGAAATGACACAGATAACTTGGAAAATTTTTATGAAGGCAAATATATGTTTACCATACAACCTGGCAATCTCACTGCTAAGTATCTAAAAGAAATAAAATACATATATTCACAAAAAACTGTATATGAATGTTTGTATTAGCTTTATTCATAATTGTCAAAGAATGGAAACAACCCAACCTTTGGTAAATGAATAAACAAACTATGATACATCCATACAGCAGGATACTACTCAGCAATTAAATGGGAAAAACCCAGATTACAGATGCATGTAAATATTAAGTCAGACTCAAAAACTCAAAGTGCTATATTCTGCATGAGTCCATTTATATAGCATCCTGAGAATGGCAAAATGCTAGGAACCAAAACAAATCAGTGGTTTCTTGGAGTTGGAGACTGAAGGAGGGCTGACCACAAAGGGGAAGGCAGGAACATTTTGGAGTCATAGAAATATTCCCTAACTTGATTATGGTGACAATTTCATGATCATATGAATTTGTCAAGACTCATAAAACTGTATGCCACAAAAAGATAATGTTACAGGATCCAAATTATGCTTTAATAAATTTCAATTTTAAGAAATTAGGACCACCAGCCATAACATGAATGAAGTCCAAAGACCAAGACATGTATAAATTTGGTTTGTCAGTTATTGAATTATTGTTTCAACATCTGGTTATTTCAGTTAAAAAGAAAATACAAAATAAGTTTATTGAAAAATATTCAAAAATATAAATACAAATTAGAACTTTATTTATTTTTGGCCTATAAGATTGGTAAAGATTATAAAGAACAATGTTCTCCATTATTGCAGAGAACATAAGGATATGAATTAAACCAAAAGCCTTAGGAGTGTTCGTAGTCTTAGCTTCAGCATTTCTATGTCTGAATTTACTTTAAGTTATGAACTGAGCTTACAAAAATATATGTTTAAGGAACATTTATCTTAATATTACTTATAATTGCTGAAAATTGGAAGTGGAAGCAATCATTTATGCCTAACAAATGTAATGGTTAATTTAGATGGAGTATAATTTTAAAAAATATAACATTATATTATGCAGCATAGTGATTATGATTTTGAGCTCTGAAGTGACAAAGATGGAACATATTTCTGTGAAAATGGAAATTAAGGATTCATATTCTTGTTTCAGAACACAGACCAGTTGTGTCACCTTGAGAGTATTACTTAACCTATGTCCCTTTCTCTGTAAAGTGGAAATAAGACACACTAAAATTATTTCACATACTTTATATTTTTTACATATTTTATATATTTTATATGTGAAGTTCTCTGCATAATTCCAGACATCTATTAAGCTATAATTGAAGATTTGCTTTTAATATTATACCTGAAATGACTGTTATATTTATTGATCTGAAATCATAGCTATGATGCATTTTTATGTGAATAATAGCAATAAAATATACAGTGAAATTCTGTATTCAACACAAAACCATTCACACATTCATTGGGTCTTGAAGGCTATTTTAAGAAAATGTTTCTAATGATTATTGTGATGACCTCATAGATACTTCCTATTCATTTTTTGTTTTGCTTATTTAGATATTCAGATCATAAACAATTCATGCAAATTATTTCCTGACTGCTTCTTTAATCAAAACTATAAAAAATAAACTATACTTGTTTCATAAAACTGTGAATTGAGTCATTGCTTATTTACCTAGTTTTAGTCAAATAAAATTTTATATTTTTTCATCAAAGAGTTTTCACAGTACTGTGATCCTCTGATTGATTTGGAAGGCCCTCCATAATGTCTTCAGGATGGTCCCCAGTAAGGGAACAGACTTGAAAAAGAGGGAGAAGAACTTCTGGGATTAGGTTCCCATCCATGTGTAACTAATTATGTGTGCATTGGAAATGGTTTTTAAATCTATCACTGATTATTCTCTCCTTAACTAATGACTGAATGAATCATATAATTTAAAGACACAGCCATCAATTCTATATTTATTCACACAAATGAAATGAGAAAGTTTTTTTTTTTCTATATTCAAAAGTAATTTACTGAAAGATGCTTTTATATAAGGCCTGTTAGATAACTGAAGGGAAAAGCTGGCTTTTATTCTTCGTGTAGTATATCATAATTCATAAATGGTATAGAAAAATAGATGCTGAATATACTGGAGTACAAATAGGAAAATGACATATGGCAAAATAATAACAGAATGTGCTAGTATTTTTAACCTAAAATGTTGATGCCTGTTGGTAATTTTTAAGCTTCTACTTTCAATTTACTTTTTTTAAACAAAATTAAATTTAACAAATGAGAACACAGTATAGCATGTAAATATTTACTTCAAATATTTTTCATGAATGCTCAAAGCTTACATTAAGAAAAATGCCTAAATATGAATATATTTAATTCCACTAACTATTCCAATAGCTAATCACTAATAAGATTGTTTTGACAAGGTCCTATATAACATTTATATTACAGTTCAGCAGCTCTGTAAAACAAAGATTTGCATTATAGAAAATCAACTGAATCTTAAGTAGATTGCCAGAGTTACTCACACACAATGTTCTGAAACCTCAAAGGAATTTATCACAGGAAACACAGTAATGTATAATCATATTTGTCTTGGCAAGAAAACACAGGATTGTTTTGCTATTGCTATGACACTAATATATGCAACATTTTATACTACAATGTTTCCTGCATATGTGCTATGTATGAAATAGACAATCTGCATAAACTTTTAAATCTGTTAAGTCTTTGTATGGGAGTATCATAGTGTGAAATTAAAAAAAAAAACAATCCCATTGAGGAAATTATTGCGGGAGGGAAATAACTTGTGTGAAGCATTCACTATGTGCCAAAAAGTTTATCTGTGATGTGTTAACTCCAACAATTATCCTACAGGGAAACCATCACTGTATCAACTCTATTTCTATCAATTCTTCAGATAAGGAGAGGGGGAGTGATTTGTCTAACTCCACCTTGTTATTATGCAGCTTCAAACCTAGCTGCAAAATCCAAGCTCTCCGTCCACCCATCACTCTGAATAAATTTCAGTTCACGCTTCACCATGACCTCTGTAATCCTATAAAATCTGCAAAAGAGTCAATCAATGTAAAGTTCAATTCCTCGGGTCACTGTGAAGTCTTTCAGGACATTCCTATCCATATAAATTTTTTTTTTGCAATTGCCTTGGGAATTGAACATGGTAATTTTCATCTGTAACAGTACATACTCATTATAATATTTCTAGATTTTTGGAGCTATCATCACTTCTTACCACTTTCATTTAGCTGATGTTTCTGTTAAGGAGGGTGTGTTTTTACCTGATGACCTTCATTGGGTCATACAGGGTGGTGAAACGCCTGTATCCTAAGTGTAAAACTGAATCTTGTAAACTATTCCTATCATTACTTTCCCTTTCATTTTGGCAAGAGAGAATTCCCTTTGGTTCAACTGATTAATATCACATCAACCTAAGAAAAAATAATGCCGGGTTTAGATGGAAAAAATTATTTCCTCATGAAGCATTTTCAAATTAGCCAGGAGTGGTTATTGTGGCCTGCTGTAACTGCGATAATTAAAGTATATGGATTTTAATTTCCCTTAGATCTATTGGAAATATCCCATTTTCTATCAAATCCTATCTGTCCTTGTATATATTTTTAAATATTTTTGTTCCTTTACCAGATAAAGCCTCTTCCTCTAGATTTTCTATATGGCATCAGTTAAAATGGATAATTCATACATTATCTCCATGTGTTTACCCATGCCAATCTCATAGACCCAGAATTGGGCCTTGGAGTGAAAATAAGTACAGGCAGGAGAGAGAGAAGGACTAAGGAGCTCAGTGCTTTGCTGTTGGAGTGACTCAGTCTGACCTATGAGGATCATCTGTAAGGGATGCCAATGCACACCTTCTCCATTAGTTACAAATGAAAGGAAAGAAAGGACAGGAAAATGCCATAGCTGAAGGATCAGCATATACTATGGGTAGGGGAGATGGATGGTTTTCTTAGAGACACACTGGCTGGGAGCCCTTTTCTACTGTAAATCATGAGGTGAGATAAGTCCTGTAAATCAGCACCTCACTAACAGCAGACTTTGCCAAATGACATCTGGTCAGTCAAAATGGCATAACATGGTTTGGTTTATTGAGATTTAGTAAGTATCATCTGTAGCATTCAACTGGATTCTTACAATAGTCTTTCAGATTCTTTTGTTGTTCCATGTTGCTCTCTTATTCTCCTCTCTGAACAAGCCATTTCCTTCCTTAAAGTCCTTTTTGGAAGGTAACCACTTTTTGGTTAAGGAAGTCCTTTTGAAAGGTACCCAACTGCTTACATGATAAGAATCACCTTCTTAATGTTGCATAAAAGAGCCTTCCTAACCTTCATCCAAGGTCACACAGAACACTTTTCCCTGTATTTATTTCCTAATTGTATTTGCTCTCTATTGATTTGCCTATTCATGAACTTTACCAATTAGGATGTTTTCTGTATTACGGACATCAATCTTTTGACATGTGTGTTGTTTATATTTTATGCTTTGCAATTGGACTTTTGTAAATCATTTTAAACTACTCTTGGTAACTTGTTTTTTAAAATGCTTGAATATGTTTTCTAGTTAGCAATGCCAAGAATGAAGCAGTGATAATGACTGATAATGAGTCCCACCTTTAGGAAATCTGGAGAATCTTAGACTTTTACATTTTTGCTGGTATTATCTACACATTGTCTCATTTTGTCATCTAATGTAATTTTCTTTTCTTACATACCGTCTCTAAATTTTATAGTTTTGTACTGTTTCTGTTACTTTATTTTACCACAGTTAAATCTAATTAGTTTTATATTTAAATGGTTTCTTTTCTTTCCACCAATTCATTCATATCCTAATTTGATCTCTAGATGCTGGTGTATTAGTTGCTAAACATTTTCTGTACCTATTTCAGAGCAATATAATTCCTGAATTATATTGAATTCTTGCATAGCTGATATTTTTATGGTTATTTTAATACTTAAATGACTTTTGAGTGGAAAAATAGAATCATGTTACACACTAATTCATTGAAAACTCTGAAGACATTACTCCATCTAGAACAGATAGAGTAGGATAGATCTTGCATCCAATGCTATGCAGACAAAAAAGTCTGAGACCAGCATGCTATCAGCCTTGGTAAGTAAACGACTTTTCCTGTCTTGTGGTTGTATTAGTTTTCACTAGGTAATATTATCTAGTATACAGCATATACGTAGTATACAGTATATACATATTTACTATATACTATATAAATACTATATATATTGTAAATATATCCTATCCTAGTATATATATATATATATCCTTTACATCCTAGTATATATACTATATATACATAAATACATATATAAATATATATAGTATATATAGTAAATATATATATACATTTACTATATACTATATACTAAGTATACTGTATACTATATAGTACATATATTTAGTAAGTTCCTTTACTGTATATTTCTGAATATTGCTATTGCCTCATTTGTCATCTTCAGATACAAAGATTCATATGTTAGGTTTCTGTGGTATGTCCTCAATATCTACGATCTTTTCTCAGATATCAATTTAATTCTCATGTTCTTTCATTATAAAACCTGTCAGTAATATAACCGACAGCTTTTTCCAGTGTGGATTTTGTTCTTTATGGTTTCTAGCATAGTTTTAATCCCACCATGGCAATATTTGTTTACTTATATTACTTTCCTGATTGTGTCAGCTATCTTTCACGTTTTCTTTAATTTCCTTGACTGTGGAAAGAAGATGCTATCTACAATAAATTTAATTACATTTCTTGTAATCTGGTTTTTTTTTTTTTGAGATGGAGTCTGGATCTGTCTCCCAGGCCGGAATGCAGTGCCACACTCTGGACTTGCTGTAACCTCCGCCTCCCAGGTTCAAGTGCTTCTTCTGCCTCAGTTTCCCAAGTAGCTGGGACTACAGGTGTGCACCATCATGCCTGGCTAATTTTTGTATTTACAGTAGAGGCAGAATTTTGCCAAGTTGGCCAGGCTTGTCTCGAACTCCTGACCTCAAATGATCCACCTGCCTTGGCCTCCCAAAGTGTGGGATTACAGGTGTAAGGCACCACACCCAGCCGAATTTCTTGTAATCTTTTTTTAAAATAAAAAACAAAACATGCTCTATCAATTAAAATAACTCTTTCTCTCTCCTCTATGTCATTTTAAAGTATTTGAGTTCTTGCTCTGATTATTCATGCTTGAAATAGAATGATTTAGCTCAGCTCATTTTCCTAAAATGAGTGGGAAAGGATTCATCAGCAATCTCTTAATGATAACCATGAATCGCTAGGGAATCCTCCACTTACATCTGAGCAGAAGACCTGGAGGATGTAGTTTTTTTTATCATCACTTTGATGATTTATCAGTCTAAGTGGATTGTGAGAAGAAGCTAAGACCATGAGCATTTTCAGAAAGGTCACTTTGTTTCTACACAGTTTCATTCATGCTTATGTTTGCTGAAACCAGAAAGACTACTGATTGGTTCAGTCTACTTCTGTTCCATGAGTATGTGCAATCCTTGGAGGCAGCTTTTGGTTTTGAATGAAGGTAACTCCCCGTCCAGAGTGGGGTACCCATCCAGTTCAGAAAAAGTTTCATTCATCTGTCAGAACCCCTTACAGTGAGAAGCCTAATCAGAGGACAGCTTCTTGTCTGAGAGCTTTCTTTGGGTATTTGCTTATTTGCTAACTCTGTCTCAAAATGGTGTTGATCCAAAGTGTTGAGATGTTCTCTAAATGAAGCAGACTCCTTCTTCTCGTAGAGACTGCTCCTAGCTCTCATTCTCACTCTTTGGAATTTTGGGACATTATTGAGCGTGCATAGAATTTTAGCTACTCATACAGCATTGTAACTCTTTAAGAGCAAAGAAAAAATGGAATTGTCCTTTGGGGGATTTCCTAAAAATGGATTTATTTATACCATATCTAGTCAAAATCCCAAAGCTATTTACTCTATCCAGTTTTCACTTGGCTATTAAGATACTCATTCCTATGTTATTTTTGATAATATAGGAGTCTACATCTCTATTTCCTAGAAGGAGTCACACATTTGTTTCTTGGACTCCTAAGAATAATTAATAGAATCTTTTTGGAGATGTCTCGAAGCCAGTAACACTGATGCTTTTGTTTGAGATACATGGGCCACTGAAGACCAGAGCCAGAAAAGCATGAATTGGAGAGAAAGAGGTGGTGTGACCCACAAGGAGATTTGACTCCCTGGGTCCTTGGTTGGATGAGGGCTTTGTGGCTCCTGTAAATGACAAGCACCTGCACACAGCTCACATGAAGGGCCCCAGGGCTAATGGTACTTAAAATAGGAATGGCTGCAGGTGTCACAGAAAGCTGAACCCTTGGCATGAAGGTGTGAGAGATACCACCAAGATTTCCATGCACAATTTGGCAGATAAAAATAAACCAAATACTTGCAGAAAGGTCATGTGAGTCCTAAGGAAATACAGGGTTTTAAATGACCCTGGTACAGTTTTTCTGAGAGCCTTTTGTCAATCTGAACATATCAGTAGACAATCCACTGAGGAAGCATGGGAACTTCCTTAGAGAAGAGCTTAAATAATTGAATAACTTTTAAAAAGATAATTATTTTCAATTATAAAACTATTCATAATTGGTATAGCATTTCATTGTACAATGGAGAGGAAGGAAGGAATGAAGGAAGGAAGGATCGATCAGGAATGTGGATAAGGTCATGGTCCATGAATCTCAGTTGCTTCCTTAAGTTTAAGCATTGCTCTGACTGGTGTCTGCTTCTCTCTCTTTCTTTTTCTTTCTCTCTTCCACATGTTCTTTTCTATGCTACTAAAGATAAATAGATGGTATTTTGCATAATTGATTTTTATATATACATTTAATATATATAAGTATTAAGTTTTTTAAAATTTTGTTATATATTGGAAAACTTTCCATGCCTTGATTTACCTCGTCCATTTCGGCTGTTAAATAATAATATGATTGTAGTTATGATTATTAGGGGTTTCATTGGTACCAGACACTGTTTTAACTGCTTTACCATTAACTTATTGAACTCACATAATGATCAATTTATGAAAGAGAAAACTGAATCACCAAGCGTTAAATGAGTTGCCTAAGGTCAAAATTATCCAAAATTCTCAGCTAGTTTGCCTCCAGAACTCATGAGCAGAAGCACTACACTACAATTTCCTGGACCTCACTGATTTAATAATTCACTACTCATATACATTTAAGCTTTTTATGATTTGATATGACAAACAGCCATGATGCAGTTACCAGTAACCTGAATATTTAGTGAACATTGGGATACAATGGGCCAGTTTCCACAGATGACTAATTCTTTTCACAAACCAAATGTAATGAATGTTCAGATACACTTGGCTTTCAGAAAAATCAGTACTTTTCCTCATAAACTGTGGTAATTAACTATATGACAAACTCCCTATAATTAAGGGATAAATTGCTGGCATAAAAATAAAGAATGCGTGCATGCTCTAATTACACTGCAGCTTATAGTTTATTAAACATGTACTTTGAACATAAAAGGTTATATAAGTACATAACTTCTGAAAGAAACCCTCTGCCTTCTCCATACAAAAGTGACAACCAGAAAATGACAGCTTAGCATAATAATGCTAAAACTCTTGGCCATGCTTTCAGACCAAACTTTCACACAGGGCTCCCTTACTCTTTTCAGAGGCCCAGCTTTAAGGTCACTCTCCAACTATCAATTATTAAGATCAAAGTACTGGAAGAATTTTGCATTTACTTGTTAACCAGTATGAACCATGATGAATGCAATAAGGTGAGTACTCACTTAGTGACATTGACAGGCTCTAGGAAACCAAGTTTAATTAGAACGAAGTATAATGAAACCGATTTGACCATAGGATAATTAATATAAATAAGAATTAAATTTCTATGGCATATTTCTGGTTGCAAACTTCTAAATAAAGACCAAAACGCTTCTAATATAAAACATTGGAATAAATGCAATTATAGATACATTTAAGAAAGATTAATAAAAACAGTCACGATAATTATCTGTCCAATTATTTTGTTTCAGGGTAGCAGGTGGCTAGAGCCTAGCCTGGCAGCTCAGGGCACAAGGAAGTAACAGGCCCTGGACAGGACATCATCCCACAGCAGGTGCACTAACATAACGCACATCACATTCACCCACACTAGGACCATTTAAACATGCCACTTCACCTAATAGGTACATCTTTGGGAGGTGGGAGGAAAACAGGGTAGAAAAGCCATGCAGATATGGGGAGAACATGCAAACTCCACACAGACAGCAGCCCTAGCCAGAGTGTGATTTTTTTCTCATCAGTGTTAGAAAGAAATGATATTGAATGAAATAATGTAATTTGAAGACCTGCTGTATATTTATCCCAAATGCTCCTCATCACACACAAAAAGAGAAAGCTCTTGCAGGCTTCCATTAAGTGACAGCCTTCCTCCCTTTCTGCCTGATGAACACCAGTAAATGTCCTCTCAGCAGCACTGTTCCAAAAGCAAGCCTGAGATGTATTCTTGGCACCTGGCCTCATGATCATCCCATGCTCTGTATGAGTGCAGGGGGCAGGACTTGCACTGTGCAGACAGCATTCTGCCTGGGAACAGGAATAAAAAGACGGAAGTGTAAAGTTGGAGCTCAGCAGGGTGTGGTGCCCAGGCACTACATGAGTAAGGGGAGAAACGAATCAGATTCAAACCATTTTTATTTCTTAGCTATCAGAGTGAAAAGAGCATAAATTGGTGATGACAAAAAATTAATAAAAGAAACATGCCACTTAACCTAGTATGTACATAAATACATATATTAATGAATACTCATCTCTAGCAATTTATAGATTAATAGAATATTTTTGCTTTTACCATCTAATATTTAAAAGCTCACTCTAAATAAAAATGAACTAGCATAACATCAACAAAAAGAATCTTTTAAATAATTTGATAGATACAATGGGGTAATGATATATATGAATATTTGGCAATGCTAGAAAGCTACCAAAGAACAGCCATGCTAACAAATGTTAAACAGTAAAAGGCTGTGATTATTACTGAAGTTAATTTCAGAGGTATTCAAAATGAAAAGGTTGTAATAGTTACCCTGACCTTATTATTCAAAAATATGTCTAAGATCTCTTCCTGTAATTCACAATCTTTTGTTTTTAGATGTTAGAGATGAGCCCAGGCTGGAGTACAGTGGTGTGATCACAGCTTACTGCAGCCTTGAACTCCTGGGTTCAAGCAATCCTCCAGTCTCAGCCTCCTGAGTCTCTAGGCTACAGGCACATGCCACCACACTTGGCTTATTTTTTTATTTTATTTTTTGTAGAAATAAAGTCTCACTATTGTTACAACCCAAGCTGGTCTCAAATTCCTGACCTCAAGAGATCCTTCCAGCTTAGCCTCCCAAAGCGCTGGTATTACAGGCATGAGCCACTGTGTCCCAGCTAAATTCCACTGTTTTTAATCTTTATTTAATAATTTAAACAAGATCTAATTTTGTACAGATTATTCCATTTTTAAACATATTTTCTTATAAAGGTGTGTGTCTCAAAATATTACATTGTATACTTTTTCTCAGCTGATTATCAGTGATCTGGGCTTTGCAAATTAACCATTTGGAAGTCCAGTTTTCTTAACCGTAAAATGGGAATATGCATTATAATAGGATATCAGCTAAGTCACTATAGAAAAAAAGTTAAAACAATCCAGTGGCTTAGAGGAGAAAGTAGTTCACTGCTTTCTCAGAACCATCTAGGCTGGGTATATGAAGTCTGCTCCATAAGCTCATCCAGGAACCCAGGCTGGCTGGGTAGACTGGTCACAATCACAAAGTGATTTCCAAGGTTGCTCCAGTCATTACCTTTCCAGTTAAGAAGGGGTAGAGAATGTCCAGGGCAAGAGTCTTCCAAGAGATAAATCAGAGGTTGTACTTATCCTTCTGCTCATATTCCATTTGTCTAAACTTGGTCTCATGGTTACACCTAACTGCCAGGGAAGCTGGGAAATATAGAATGTAGCTGGGCAGTCATGAATGTAGCTAAAATTAGGGAATTCAATTACTAAAAGGAAAAAGGGGAGAAGCAATACTGAGTATTAGCAGTTCTTACCATTATGATGAGGACCGTGTTTAAAAATTGTTGTGAGGGCTGAGACTGTATTTGTAGAGCATAGGACTTGACACATACTGACAATCATCATTAAATAGAAGTTATTAGTGTTAGTATGTTACTATTATTAAGTACTTCTATTCTTACCTGAATGCTTGAATTGTCTCTAAAGTATCATGGACAAGTTATTTTTTAGCTATTCAGGAGTTCCTATAGTAAAAGGAAATTTTGTCTCTTTTAAGGCAGTCATTTCATTTTCAGAGATTTTCCTCCTTTCTAGCCATTACTTATCTTCTTACGCTCACTCTCCTTTGCTTTATCCTAACTGTGATCTCAGACACCCTCCAGAACGATGCTCATTTCTCTGTCATACCAAAGTCCTTCAGATTCTCACGGGAAGCTATTGCTTCTTTCATGAGTTTTCTTCAAGCGATTTTTTTGTTCCTCCAACAGTCCCTCATTATCCATGATGTTGAGTAAACCCACCATCCTAAAGACATTCACTCACTTATTTAACAAATATTTATTGAGTGCCAACTATTTTATCAACGTCCACTTTAAAACTGTTGTCAAGATCAGTACACAGTATTAAAAGTTGGTCTGACCAGAGCCTAGCAGGGCACACCATCAATCCCCTCATTCAGGGTATCATTTTCCCCAAGTGGGCCTTAAGATCATTTAACTCTTTTGGCAGCCTTATGCCGTCAACACGTGTTGACTTGGTGCCTATTACACCCCGAGCCTTTTTCATTTGTGCAGTTAACCAAGGTGTACCTTCTTTACATGTGAGGATTTTTAAAAATCCAAATACAAACTGTTTCCTTTATTTCTAGTTAATGATGAATTGTATCGTATTGCAGTCTCTGAAGAATTTTTATTCTTTCATTGAATATGTTAATTATCTCACACAGATTCGCACAATCTGAACACGTGATTAGCATGTACTGACTCTTCACCTAAGATATTAATCAAAATGTCGAAGTGAAAGACTGAAGAGAAGCCACTAGTAAACCCTCAGAGCAATCACTTAACTAGTTACAAATGCACATAACTGCACCAACATTTAGGAAGTATTATCCTATGTGGTTCACAAAAGTCTCAGGAAAATACCTGGTTTCTGTGCTCACTGCCATGCCCAATGAGGCCTTGGCCTACCAGTCCAAGTGCTACCTTCTGGCTGCATTCAGCCCAACGGAGCAGAATCTCCCTGATTAGGAGAGCACAATTGGTGTTTTCCTGATGTCAGACCTTTGTGCACTGAGATTCAACAAATTTTTATTGAACTGTAATTTTGTGCCAGGCATTGTACTGAGCACTTTCTTACATAAATGGAACATGAAAGACATGGAATATATTTTGTAAAAAAATGCATATATCCTCAAGTAAAACTATCTTATTTGTCCTGCGTGTAAGACCAGTACACAATGTTCCTTATTTAGAAACGATGGCAAGGTACTAAATGGATTTCACATACAGGTACTCCTCAGCTTTTAGCATGAGGAATACAAACAGATACTTTATTTTATTTTTTGAGATAAAGTCTCACTCTGTTGCCTAAGTTGAGTACAGTGGCATGATCTTGGCTCACTGCAACCTGTGCCTCCCAGGTTCAAGAGATTCTCATGCCTCAGCCTCCTAAGTAGTTGGGACTACAGGAGCATGCCACCACGCACACCTCCTTTTTCTATTTTTTTGATAGAGATGGGGTTTTTCCATGTTGGCTAGGCTGGTCTCAAGTGATCTTCCAGCCTGGCCTCCCAAAGAGCTCAGGTTGACTGTAGGCCAGGTGTGAGCCACCGCGACCGCCCTACAAACAGAATTTTAAAATGTGATATATATTTTTCTATTATCTCCTCAGTGGCTAAATTATTGCTAAATATCACACTACACCCTGAGACTAAGTAAACCAACATAAACTGTGTGGACATGCTCCAGATATATATACAGGAATATAATTCATTTGCTCTAGACATTTAGAATTTAAATTGTGAGTCACCTGTACAGATGTTACCTTTTCCAAAGGGCTTTCTACTCGAGGAATGCTGATCATTGGCATCTGTGCCAGATTATCCATGTGTATATGTTCATTTTCTGCTTGTCTTCCTTTGAAATTATTTACCACGCACACAACCTAAAATTTCAGAAAACAATTACCGTTAAAGCAGAACTGTGCTCACAGTGGCTCTCACCCTTCTGAGGGGCTTAATAAATCTAAACATGTAAGAAAGTATTAAAATTTCTTAAATGTTACATGTATATGAATTTATATCCAGATTTCCTATATATGGTTATTGTAAAATTTATTGTATAAATTTTAAAGCCACTCCAATGCAGATATGTTCAAGAAAACTCACCAGTTAATATGTAGCTCACTTAATTATGACAATTTTATTATTCTAAAATTTTCATTAAAATATAGTCAATGCTCTAATCAATCATAACACCATAACCTTATACAAATCCATAGCAAGCTAACCTTTTCCTAATATGGCTAATCTACAACTTAATTTAAATGCTAATTATTTTTCTTTGCTTCAATATCATCATATTCATAATAAACCTACAATTGGCCTCTCAAATTTAGTAGCATCCCTAATTAACGTAGTTTATCGTCTATTATTGTGTTTCATATATACCTGGCATTCCAACAATAGCTTACTGAGGCTACCACTGAAATAGAAAACCCTTTACATAAAGGAAATTGACCCTTGTTTCAATTGATTTTATCTCACAGGTGACAGAATTTGAACTAAACCAGAGGTTCTCATACTTAATGTGCATAAAAATACATTTCTGGCATTATTAAAATGCACATCCCTAAGCCCTCCTCTAAAGATTCCGATTTAGTAAATGAAGAATGGGGCCTGGGAGCTGGCACTTCAAAAATGCATTCAAGAAGCTTCTAATGCAGGTGAATCATATTTAAGAAATAACGAAATAAACATGCCAGGAAAATTATGTGCTATTGTTTGGTTATACAATAAAAAAAGTATTATTGGGAAAGTTATTCTTGAGTTTCTTTACTGCATTTCATATTCTATTACAAATCAAAATACAGGGTTACTTGCAGCTATAACCTAACATTCATTTTGTAAAGTGGGTACTTAATATATAATTATACATTTACATTTCATATTTTCACAAATGCTATATTGAAAAGCCTTTTCTTTAGCAGAGTTCATTACTGAATATTTTCAAAGGCCAATTAGATCTTGGTTGCTTTCCATTTTTTAACTATAATTTACAAATCTACAAAATAATAACACGTACTGAGACTTTATGTCAGAAAAAAAACTGCTTTGCAAATTGTTACATACTTCTTATCCTTCCACTTCGCAGAAGAATTACAGATTAGAAAATTAGATCAAAGCCTGATAATTTGATACCTCAACTTTGCAGTTGCTACCAAGATCTTTAAAGTAAGGGACAGTAAGGGCTTGGAGATGGGTACTTGGTAAGATTGCTATCTCATGATGTTGCCAGCTTCATGAGCCCGCAAAGGTCTAATAGATACTGATTGCTCTAGAGATAAGGTAAGCAAATTTTGTCTGTAAAAATATGATAGTAAATATTTTTGGCTTTAAAGCCTTACAACCTTTGCAGCAACTATTCAACTCTGCCTTTTTGGTGCAAATGCAGCCATTGACAGTTTATAAACAAAAGGGAGTGTCAATATTCCAATATAACTTCCTTTACAAAGATGGGCAGCAGATCAAATTTGGTCTGTGGGCCACAGTTGGCTGACTGACCACTGCTCTAGAATACAAAGGACATCATCAAGAATTTTAGCCAACAATAACAACAATGAAACAAATAAGCAGTTTAATACTCATTTCATGAAATCTGCACACACATACAGATTTTCCTTTTCAGGAGTATTATAAATTATTAGAAAATTTGGAAGATTAAAAACATTGGTAATAATTATTTTGAAGTAAAATTTGTTAAAGTAACTGTACATAAATATATGGAACTCATGAGATAAAGGAAAATTCATCTAGTATCAATATGGGCTTCTGGAATTATAATTATTTCATATTCTTTAGGTTTTGGAAACTCTTTGAAGGATGTATTGGTTATCTCTTTGCCTTAATAAAGGATCAGGGAAATGCCATTGAAGCTGCTGAGAATTTGTATATGAAATACTTAAGTGACTAACGCATAGCAGATACTTATGAAATTGTATCTACTAGCATAATGATCTTATTATTTTAATTATCAGGAAGGAAATTACCTTTCTGTAGAGTTATATTCCAATATTTAATAAGACTCATCTGCTACCATTTACAAGTATGGAACAGATGTCCTGTTTGTGAAAATGCTGATAAGAAAAAGCAAGGGAACTGGTTTTTGATCCTGAGCATGCCTGAGTTTGTATGTTCTTGGACAGTTCTCAGGGTCTCACTTTTCTCAATTAAAAAGTGAAGACGTTGCAATCGATCACTAAGTTAACTTCATTTCTTTGGCTGGCAAAGGTATGACAATTCAACAACTACTCAAAACTAAACTCAAGATCTGACCCCTTCCAGCACCCGCTCCAAACTTGATCTTTTCTCTGTATACTTTCAAAGAAAGGCAACGTGCCACCCAATCCCCAACACCTACCTCCACCCCAATGCAGCTGCACAAGGCTGAAAACTTGAATTAATCCTTTACATCTCTTATACTTGACCAGTTACTGAATCTGCTCAATATTACTTTCTAAATATATTGATTTCTTGTATTTGCTTCATTCTATCTCCTCTACCAACTCCAAAAACTAAGCAATCACCACTTGTTGCCTGGATTCCTACACAACTTTCAAAACTGTTTCTCTAAATCTAATCTTGCTCCCTCTTTTTCCACAATAATATGAGAATGATCTTTCCAAATGCAAACTAGATTATGTTACCCCTTAAAGCCATTCATGGCTTGGCTTTCCATTTTTCTTAAACTGTAAACCCTGGCCCAGGCCCACTGTTGCAGATTTCCTCTGTTTTCAAAGTACTTTCTGTTCCCTTTCACTTACTGCTGTTTGGATGCACCTCATGTCCACTGTCTTTGGATGCCATATCTAACTCAGCCATGATGTCTTATCTCAGCATCACTTCCTCGTGGGTGCATTCCTTGATCTCCTAGCTGGGATAGTTTATTTTGTTTTTATTTGCTTTTTGCTCACATGGAGCTGTGATACTTTTTATCAGAGCAGTTAGTATGAAATTAAACATCATTTAAAATAACACTTTGATTGATGTGTCTCTTCCAAGTTCCACACATGCAGAGCTGCTCCTTTTCGCTCACCACCGTGTTCCCACTGTCACGGTGAATGAACAGATTAATGAATGAGCATGCATCCAGGACAAAATTCTCAAGTTTTCTGATGTGATTGTATAATTTAACATTACTTTGCTTTCATACATTCTATTTTTACATTAGTGACTTCAATTTGTATAACTGTCATAATTCTATTTTCTCCTACAAAGATGATATTTTCTTTTTCCTTAGTGACGAAAACTTAATCTGATCCATTCTTGTTCATTTTCACTCTTTGTGGCAAATGAAACGTAATTATTTCATGGGGTTAAGTGCATGGACCTTGGGGTCAAACTGGTCTGGATCTTAATCCTGGATCTCTCAGCTACTACCTTTGTGAACATGGGCAAGCGACTCCTATAATCAGGCCTCAATTTTTTTAAACCTGCAAAATGAGGACAATAAAAACTACATTTTATTGATCTGTTCTGAGGGTTAATTGCATTAATGTAGAGCACCATAACTATTATTGTGATATATGATAACATGATAAGCTATTGTTGTGGCTCAATAGCCATTCTGCCTCACACTGTCATAAATACAATTATCAATCTACAACTATTATTCAACTAGTGTTTGTTTTGTATTTTGCTAAGTATAGTGATTCTGCTCTCTAACCTGAATCAAAATTCACATGAGAAAAGAGTGATACGATTAACACAGTACATAATTTCTTATTAAATTATAAGAGGACAGACTGAGAGAGTGGTAGAAATTCAGGAAAAATGGAAAAATCAGCTAATCAGGGAAGGTTCCTGGGGAAATTAGATCTTGTCTGAGCCAAATCTCACGTGTGTAAAGGGTTTGAGTATAGTCATTAAATGTGAAGACTGTGGTATTTAGTGTCTTGTTTGCAATAGGCTGCCCTTCTTACATGTGGGACTTCACATAATCCTTAAAAGAAACCTGGGAAGTAAATAAAAAATTCTTTATTCATTCTTTCATGTATTAATTCATTCATCATGTATTTACTCAGTAATTCCTCTGTACTAGACCTCGTTCTAGTTCTTGGGGCTATGCAGTGAACAAACAGAACAGAAGACTTCATAAGGAGGTTACATTCCAGTGGAACTGATAGTAAAGCCGAACCAAACATATTACATGTGGTTTACTGCACAGCAATTTATTACACACTAATTAATAGTACATATTAAAAGCTGAAACATCCTATGCAGAAAATAAAGTAGGAAATGAGGAAAGGAATCCTCAAGGAGGGGTAGTCATTTTAAACATGTTTCAGGAAAGGCCTCACTATTTTAGTAAGAAACAATCATGTCTAGAATTCAAAGAGTATGGTCAGAGAGCAAAGTTACAAAACATGGAAGAAATATTTTCATAGTGGAAATGAACCAGGCCTAAATGAATCACTGGTGTCTGGAATGAACCAGGAGAATAAGCTGGTATGTTGAATGAACCAGGAGATTCTACTCTTGGAGACCTGGAGTTGATTAGCATTAATTTTATTTTGGAATCACTTTAGAATTCTGCACACAGTGCAAGATAATTAGAAACACCCCAGGATATTACAACATATTACAGGCCAGAGCTGGAGTTACTACTCAAAATAACTGTGTTGTGTTTCCCAAATGAGAAAACTGGGAATCATCATAGAAGGCTCCCTGTGCCTCATCCACATCACTTTCCATGTTCCACCAGGGTCCAAACCATGCCACCTCCTAAATATCCTGGAGGACATGATGAATATCCTCCCTCCCTGTGCCACTGAGGACCAATTTATACCATCCTGTTTCCCTGGTCCTTCATAACCCATCTCTTCTATCCTCAACTTTGTCACATCATCCTGCAAATATATTTTCAAAACACAAATCTTATCATAAGGTAAAAGGGATCAGGAAGAAGCAAACTAATTTGTGGAACTTTTTCCAGTCATTCATGTAGCCATTCACTGAACATGCACTATTTTGTTTAACCTTTATAGATCCTTATAATCTTTTAGGGAGGTGTTATTTAGCCACATTTAAATATACCTATAGGCATTCACACTCATGGTTGCAAATAAATGCATTTTTAGTTATTATATAGGCATTATTTTCATATAATCTCTTCATGAAGTCCTTTTCCTGGGAGAACGGGAATGTTTAAAGGGCTATCACGAAATGTTCTCAATATGTGCAATAAGAGGGTCTTGACTTCAAGGGGGATCCAGAGTTTAGCTCAACATTCACCGGACAGGGAAGTACCATGGAAGGCACCAGCATTCTGGTGTTGGTCTTGTAAGGTAAGGTGTTCACTGGAAGTATAGGGAGGGTGGCAATAGCCACAGATAAACAAGAAGGTTGATGAGATGACGGTGAAGACATTATGGACCCATGGAGGAAAGTGGCAACAGCTAAAGATAAGAAGGCTGACGAGATGCCATTGAAGATGTTATGGACCCACAGAGCCGAAACACAGTTGCATCTGGCACAAGTTTGTTGTTGGTGTTGCTTTTTGAATGTTATTCAGTTTCAGCTGTGGTGTGTGAATGCAAAAAAATAAAAATAAAAAAGGTTTTGGTCCAAGCCAGGGTCCCCAGTTTTCATGAGGCTGCAGGATATCTCCAGGAAAGAGAGAAGGTTAAGTCTAAGTCTCCCAGGGACCTTGGGAATTAATTACAGAGAGTTATATATATTTCTTATAAATCCTTAAAAAATATTATAGGCAGTTTTTACCCAGTCTTAAAAACTATTTGGGAAGGAGAGTATGTTTTTAGGCAAGCTCTATTGTTTACGAAAATATCTTGTTCAACTTTAAGTGTAAGATTTGCATTTTTTTCAACTCCAAACCTGACTTGAGGCAGAACAAATGGGGGAGGAGGAAGACATGAATGACTTAAATGAATGACTTGTTTGATATACTACATTTAGACAAACCTGGTGGTTCACACGTGTATTTTCTTATAAATTTTCTTTAAATTAACACAAGTTAATTAAAAAACCCAATGATATATAAATACATTTGTACTTACCAGAAATACTGCTATAGATATTCCAACCAGAAAGCCTGCTATAACATCGGACCAATGATTTCGATATTCTGCTACTCTGTTGAGTCCAGTAAGAAATGCCAAACACATTAAGCCCAAGCATAGAACTGGCTTAGCAAGTCTGGTTCCCTTGGCTTTGATTGTGTTGGTAATGTACATCTGAAACATTAAATAAAAGACATGACTTTTCATGAAGGTATTTCCTTTATTAGCATAGCATATTATATGTATGTATGAACACACACACACACACACACACACACATACACACACACACACCTGTATGGTTCAAATTATTAACTGTAGTTTATGAAGTTTTTGAATTAAGTTTCTTAAAAGCAGAATTCAAGAGTAGCAATTATTTCATTTTACTTACCTTCTACGGCAATCTCTTACTAATGGCCAATTCTTAACATAACATTATTAATCATCTAGAAACATCAAGCACAGATATTCCAGTTGTCTTTTTTTCTTTTTATTCTTACGGTATCTATTCTTGTTTCATCTGAATTTTCACTTTAGGTCAACCTCAACAATATTGTCTGAAAGGGGAAAACTGGTGAAGTGTGTAAGTGTTTTTAATGTTTCCATTTGTATATACCATAATGAAAGGATGCATACTTGATAAAAACCAGAACTGTGAATATAGCTGGGAAAAATAAAGTGGAATAGATTTCTACCAAACAAATGTTACTTAGAAGAAAGAATTTAAGGTTCAATGCACTGCCAAGGTTTCCTTTCATGTTGTTAAATGAAATTGTAAAATTATTTTGTTTAACTACATTTTATGAGCCAGAATTAGGACAATAAAACACTTAAGTACAGTAAGAGAAATGCGTCAACTAAAAACAAAACAAAACGATGAATAGATATCTATAATTCTTGCATCTTGACATATGCTAATGAACATACAGTATCAACTGATTGCAGCAAATGAAATGTCGTGAGCCACCATGCTCAAGAGTAATTTGGTCCTTCTCCCATCTAATTTATTCTATAGCTCAACTGCTCACAATTTCATGCATTACTTTATAAGCAAATCTGTTGACTATAAGTGGAATGTTTCAATTATTATTTCAAGTCATTAGTAGAACAACTGTAAAAGAGATGACTGATAATATAATCAGATTTTATGGTATAAACGTCAGTAAGTATCTGGTACTGATAATATACTCAGAAACATACCTAGAAATGCATATAAACCCTTAACTATTGTCCCTGGTTAAATAAACAATACATCTGCCTAAGAGAGTAAAGCAAAACCAGCATTTAAGTTTTTAGTTCGCACCAGCCATTTTAGAACACTATGACATCCAGTAATTATCTTCTCTATTTTTTTTCTGGGCAGTTTGCAGCCCTGTGCTGCCAGAAGGGGCTGAATAATATGTAAGCAGTCCAAGTGACACAAGGCATCTCTCTAGCCAAGTTCTAACCATTAACAATCCATCCCAGGTCTCAATACTTTGAGGCAGTGGGAACTGCTGTCTCCATCTTGGCCTGTGACCTTCGGAGCTGGGTCTGTGCTAGGAAAAGCTTGATAATTTCAGTTTTGGAAGATAAGTATACATGAGAAAGGAACAGGAAGAGATAAGAAAGAGGAAACGATGCTTTTGCCATTCTGAGAGAATGTGTTAAATTAGAGCTCAGCCCACATGAATAACAATGCCAGGCTATCACACCACTTCACATTTCTAGTGATTTAGCTAATTGAGTAATTCGTTGCATGACTAGTGCATATAAATAGAAAGGGAAATTCAGGCTTCTTGTGAGGTTTTCTTTAACACAGCTATAAGGCTGGTTAATTATTTCTTACTTTTGTGTCTCTTTACATCTGTTAATACTCAAGATATTCTGTTTTCATTAAGACAAAATAAATGTGGGATGATAAATGAATAATATTAATACTCCTAATATCAATTATGGCTACCATTTAATTAGTGATTGCTCTTCAAGGCAATGTTCTAGGCATTTTATTAAAAACTACTTATCTCATTAAATCTTCAAAACAATCCTCTAGATATCATTATTACCTCCATTATATAGGTTAAAAACTGAATCAAGATAAAGCTTATTATGAAGACTACACAACTTGATGATTGTGGTGGCACTGTTGAGAAAAGACGGATGTAAATGGGAAGTAGAGGGAAGGCACTTAGGTATCGCTTAATCTTCCTTTCTTCTTCATTGATTTCTTGCTTGGAGGAAATGGCCAATGAGCATAAGCTGAGTATCAGTGAATGCAAGAGAGTCAGAAACTAAAGACAGGAGAACGGAGGCTACCACAGAATCATAGAAGTAAGGCTACATCTGTGCTCTGCTATTAGGTAGAAGTAGGAAATAGTGTAAATGTGGTCCTTGTGCAAAATACCCTACAGAATCTATATGGCTTAGGAAAACACCTGCCTTTCCCTCACCCCCAAAAGCCATCTCAGATACAGTCCAGTCCTTACTTGTCCAAGTTTTATGGGCCCATAGTAAACTGTGGGCTTGGGTTACATCCCTGTGAAGTTTCTCTTGAACATTGAGTTGATCATTGAATTGCCCTAATGACTCAAGCAAGGTTTATAAGGAGCCCACAGAGTCAAGACACAATGCAAACTCATGAAAAAGCTTCTATTTTAAGACTAGCCTGGGATTTGGCTTTTCCCTCCATCACAGTGGAGAGTGGACAGTGGCTGAATTTCAAGGGTTATATGAATTTCAAGGGTTATAGATTTAACTTTAAAGTAGATCATAGCAGTGCTTTATAATGTACAAATTTTCTGCAGCATAATCAGTTGGCATGGATGTTACAAAAGAAAAAATAAGAGAGCTTTCACTTGTACTCAGCAACTCTTTAGTACTTTATGAACATAAGTGCATTTTTAACCAGTCTAATTGTGTTATCCTTACAGAAAGTCTATTATTCTTAATTTACAGAAGAGGAAATTATGGCATAATAATCTATTAAGCATGCTGGATACAGAACAGGAATTGATTATTTATGCTCTCTTGGTTTTTAATTCACTTATGAAACCATCTAGGTTAACCAGATGTCAAAATGTAGCTAAAATAAAATACAAAGAGCAGGTATGTGATTTGAGGAGGGTAGTATTCACTCAGTCCTCTCGGGTCAGTAGATGCTCACCACCCTACCGGCCAACGCATTTAATCATTATTAGCAGAGCTTATTCATCCATCCCACAAATATTCATTAGCACTAAGATGCAGAAAGCCAAAGCTGATCATTTGCTCTCTGTTAAGAGCCTGGTGTATATTTTTTATACTTTTTCTCTTTGCTTATATAAATATATACAATAATTAACACACATATAGAAAGGTTTTGCTTGTTTGCTTTTACTAAAATATAATCATAATATCCTATTAGTCTCTAATAAGCATGGACTCAATTGTTATACACCCATTTTTTGTGTAAATTGAGAAACATTGAATTATTAATAATAAAACAAAACTATTATAAAAATAAATGAAAATAAAAACACACAAATATTTATTAAGCACCTACTATGCACCAGAGGCTGTGTTAGGTTTCTTCAAACAGAAGACATCTGTAGTTAGATCCTGAAGAATGAGCATGAGAGTTCCAGGCAAAAGGGACATGGTGGGGAAAGGTGTCCTATACAACATACATAATCGTCCTCTGTGTTCTCAGAGCACCTTGTTCTTCATCTGAGAACACTTGCCACTATGTATGATTGTAATTTATTTTCATTGTTTCCTTCACTAGAGGAGGACATAGAAGCCAAGTCTAGGCTATTCATTGTGGCCTAGATTTTGGAGAATGTTTTTCCATCTCCTGTTTTCATGCTTCTTTCACTTTTTTCTTAAGCTATTTAGCTCTAAAAACACCCAGTAATTGTTTATTTGCAGTTGATTATATGTATTCTTTTATTATTTGCCTCTTCTTTTCTACAGATGAAACAGCCTCAATTCCCCTCAGCATGGTAAGCTCCCTCAGCACCCTGGACGCTATAGTGCTTTTGACATCTGTTAGTCCTTCTCTCAAAGAGCACAGCCCTAAATTAAGAAAACCACTGCCTAGAGTGCCATCTGACCAGCCCAGAGTGCAGTTGAGACTTCTAGATTGCACCCTGTAGTCTCACTTATTCATTGATCCGTTTATCATAGTCAGGTTAGGATTCGATTACTTTTAAACTGATTTCTACATTTTGATGACTTTGATTGTTACAATCTAACAGAGCATTAGGTTAGATTAGTTGTGTGTGTGTGTGTGTGTGTGCGCGCGTTTGTGTGTGTTAATAACTCCATAGCATTATTGGTCACACTGTGTTTGTGGTCCACTGAATCTTCCATGACTTCTTCACAGGAACTGATGCCTTTCCAAGTTCCCCTTATCCCAGACTCCTAAATTGTTCAAAGAATCAAATTTCTTATTGTTTTCAAAATAATATTTTAACCTGTTAACACCATTTTGAACTTTTATGCTGGCATTTATCACATTATATTAGTTCTCCTATTTCTAGCTTCTAGTTAGCTCCAGAGAGATCACCACTAACAAGACAGCATCAAGGACAGAGCCTCATGGCACTTTACCTGAGATCTGTTTACAAACTGCTACTTACACTTTTTGTATAAAATTTTTATTTAAAAAATGGGCATTCATCTATCAAGCCAACCATGTAGTATCCTGAAAGTCTTATTTATGTACCCAGACTTGATATTCTTGTCTCATTGATAAATTTTCCAAAGAGCAATGTAAAAGTTTCTGATCGGGGGTATAACAAAATTGTGATGCAATGGTAGAAAGACCATGGACTTTACCAGACAGACCCGTGTTCACTTAATTCAGACCTTTCAGGACTGTGACGGGGGTAAGGGATGGTACTGGCGGTATAATAAGCAGTGGGATATTGAAGTCATAAATTTTCTATATGGTGCTACAATCTAGATTGTGTAAAACATGCTAGTTTCCATAACTGATTGAAACGTCATCATAAGCACCCATCTCTTCCACTGAATAGAAATAGGATGGGAGGAATTCTGAATAAATAAATGCTTAACTATTCTCAGTTTCTCAGCATTCCCTCTTCTGGAAAAACAACACTGAGGTCTAGTTGGAGGTCTGTAAGACCTTAAGATTAAGGTGGGGAGGCAACCCACCAGCCTTCACTGCCCTCTACTCCCAGGTATGTATCCCACTGCTTCGTTGGTGCCCTACTGACAACCACTGCAAATGTGCTTGTGCCTCCATACTGACTTGGTCCATCTAGGCTCACAGGAAGTAAGATTCTTTCGTCTTCAGCACATCTTCCTTCTAGCCCCAGGTGGGCTGCCTGCCCTCCCAAGCTCTGCTGCAGGGTCCTTGGGCTCCCACTATCTTCTCTGTGGCCTGATTTACCTGCTGCAGGGGTATATTAAGAGGAATTGTTCTCCCAGTTTCAAGCCAGAAATGAAGTACAAGCTCTTCTACTTTCTGTTAACTCCATAACCTCTCTGGAGTTTCTTTTATCTACTAACTAACTTCCTTCTTTGGGTTTCTAATGTAAGGGTTTTCACCTATGTGGGCAAATCTGCCATTCAGCCCTTCCCTCTCCTCCAGTCCTCCACTTCCTAGGACAGGAAGTGCTCCCTTCCTCTCCCCTAGGTCAATGGTACCACCCTTTATAATTTGTGTTTTCTCTATAAAATACTCAGATAATAAAAAATAATAATAATTACATAATTGTAATTATTATATTTTATTATACTCATAAAATGCTGATATTCAAATTCTGCTTTTGATATTAAAGCTTTGAGATTTAGAAATTCCTGTTTTCTCTTGACAAAGTTAGCCTCATTTAACTACTGCAGCTAAGCCCTTCTTTTTCTTCTTACCTTGAGGTCTTTCTCTGAGGCACTGAATCAGTATGGTAGCCAGTAGCTACTGTAGCCATCAGCAGTTGAAATGTGATGAGAGCAACTATAGTACTAAACGTTTAATTCTATTTGGTTTTAATTAAAAGGATTTCAAAACTGTATTCAATTAAATTATTAGAAAACATTAACATATGTTTTAAACAAATTGGGCTTCACATCTACTTTTTATACTGTAAATTTTATATCTAAATATAGCATAAGGATTTCAAATGAAAATTTAGTGTCTGAACTGAAATGTATTTTGGGTGTCAAACATACACTGGATTTAGAAAATTCTGAAAAAGAAAAATGCGAACTATCTAATTACTAACATGTTGATATATGTTGAAATGGTAATAGTTCGGATACACTGGGTTAAACAAAATATTAAATATCAATGTCAACTTTTTTACTTTATAAATGTGACTACTAGAAATTTTAAAATCATATATATATGGTTCACTTTCTATTTCTATTGAACAATGCTGTCCAATACAAGACAATCATACTTAAAAGGCTATGCAAAATGATCAGCGAATATTCCACAAAAGACTATACCCATTTCAGCAGTTATTGCTACTTTATTATTGTTATTTATGATATTGCTTCGAGTTAGGCACTGATCCTAAAGTCATTTTCCAGGCTGCCTGAGCTTCAGTAGACTTTGTTAATATATTACCATTTCAAATGACAAAAAGTGCAATAAAATTATGCTATCATGGACTTATTTAGAATATTCTAAGTTAAACTATCACATTTAGCCTATCTCTTTCAGATTCTAATTACTATAATAGCTACTTTTTAAAAATTTCACTTCATCAGAGTTAACCAATTGTTTTGTATTTTATTGATATCTTTAGCTACTTGGGAGATTCCATATTTAGTCAGTATAAGCTAGGAAAAGTGTTCAGCTTTAGGAATTTAATAGTCAGAGTTAAAAGTTCAATCTACTACCAATTAGCTCTGTGATCATACACAAATTACTGAACTTCTCTGAGTCTTAGTTATATAACTTGTAAAATGAAAATAATTACAATAAGCCACAGGTGCAGTGGCTCATGCCTGTAATCGCAGCACTTTGGGAGGCTGAGGAGGGCAGATCACAGGTCAGGACATTGAGACTGTCCTGGACAACATGGTGAAATCCTGTCTCTATTAAAAAATACAAAAATTAGCTGGGTGTGGTGGCTCGTACTTACAATCCCAGCTACTCAGGAGGCTGAAGCAGGAGAATCCCCCAGGGAGTCAGAGATTGCAGTGAGCTGAGGTCATGCCACTGCACTCCAGCTTGGCGACAGAGTGAGACCCCATCCCTCTCTCTCTCTCTCTGTCTCTCTCTCTCTCTCTCTCTCTCTCTCTCTCTCTCTCTCTCTCTCTCACACACACACACACACACACACACACAAAAGTAAAGAACTATAATAATCTGTAGGATTTAGAATGGTAATCACATAAGAAGTGTAAGTTTTATTACTATCCCATGGCATGGTGAGAATTTCTGTTTGTGTTGTGATTAGAATAAATGGAAAGGATTAAAAAATATATTTAGATTAAAACTATACCTATGTCAGGAGAAATAATGTATTCTAACTTATGCCCATAGAGATAAAACTCCTTATTGTATTTGAAAATCAAGAGTAAACATTCATTTTCTTTACAATATCCTTAATAGGTATGGTAACAAAAGATTACATCATCATGAACACAGAATTTATCCTGTAGCTGATGTCCTTGAATGAAAAACACTAAGGAGTCACAAATGTGATGTAAGTAACAACAACCTCAGTGTTCAGGACCAGCTGGTACATGAAGTTAAGATCTGAATATGCTCAGTAACTCTGCTGCCCTCAGCACAAAGGCCGATTGATAGTTTGGTTATGAATAACAGCTTCTTCATCACTGACACATTTACCTAATCCCTAAAGTGCAGCCATGGCTGATTTTATTTGGAGACTATTTATCTCCAGTATGATTCCCCCACCCGACCCAATAAATATACTGCAAATGTGGCACTTCATCCGTCAGCTAGAAAAACAAAAATATTTTTGCTTGACATTATCATCTATGAAATCAAGACCCACACATGTTCACCACTTAACATTTGTTTTCCATACACCAAATAGAAAGTGAGACGATATTTACATAAAAATAGCTTGTGATCTTATTTCTGGGTTTGATACAAGCACACACACAAAAAAAGTTGTGTAACATCTGAAGAATTACCTGAAAGCAAAATATCTTCAGTTGCTATAATTCAATCCCATTATCTCCAAGATTTAAAATTCCCGGACTAGCAAGTAAGGAACTAAAATCAATATGTCAAAGACTAATCTGGAAATTGTAAATACTATAAAAATATGCACAAGACTGTTGGGTGAATTGAAGGGTTAGATTTGGTACACCTTAAACAAAAATGAAGTTGAACCTGCAAAACTTAAAATACATAAATAAAAACGTTAAATTTACTGTCAGGGACAAGAAATTAGTAGTATAACAATAAAAGCATATTTTCAGTATTTGAATAATTCTCAAAACTGTTTGAATTTGTACTTAAATCTTTAGGCTCAAAATATTTCTCAAGATTTCTTCAGTTAAGAAAATAAACTATACTGAATGATAATGTGACTATATGTCTGATCATTGTATGATGTATACTTTATAATATATATATGTATATCATATAGAACCAGAAAAATGTAAACATTAAGTGACAATTGGATTCTATATTGTGAGATATTGTTGAAACAGTCTCAAATTATATAATAACAGAAAAAGGCCCATCATACCTTAGAAAGATAAATATAACATTGCAGCACGTACAGGTTTGTAATCAGCAACAAAATACTTTACACTAATTTCAGTAAATATCATCAATATTAATGACAGTGTGACATTTCAAAGGATGTCTTCAAATTTAAGAGTGTGTTATAGCATATTTCTGACCTCATTCCTAACCCTCATCGGTGAGTAAGTAAAGAGGAGGGGTAGAAGTTTTCCTGGGTGCCTCCTCAGAAAGTGCTCTTCTTTCCCCCCTCAAGACTTGCTATTTCCCTCTCCAACTCCTTCAATTTTCATTCAACCAAAAGCTTCTTACATCCATTGAGTCCTCACCCAGCTTCCAACTCTCATTTTACTCCTTTTCAAGGAGGAAGGTGATGAGGATGAACCTCTGTAACCTCTCTTTTCACACACCTACCAGATTCTACCGTTCATACCGAAAGCTCTGCGTTTAAGGCATGTTAAGTTATCAAAGATGTCAAAACACATCTCTCTGCTTAGTGCCTGCTGGCACCTAAAATCACGTCCTTGTCCCAGCTGTTGGAGGAGCAGGATGACTCTTTCTCACTTTGCTACCCAGTATTCTGTTCATAATTATAAAAAGAGTTATCATTTTTACATAAAAATATTCATCTTTTTCTCCCATGCTAGCTTATATGGGATAGAAATATCCTTTTCTCTTTGTAACCTCAGTGCCTAGTATGGTGCTTGGCTCAGTCTCAGTAACAGCTAATTATAATAAAAGTTAAAATTTCCTGAATGTTTACTATGTGTCAAGTACTGTGCTCAATGCTTTACATGCAGTCAATCAGGTAATCCAAACAATTCCACTACATTAGTACTCAACAGAGGTAACTAAGACACAGAAAGGTTAAGTAACTTATCCACGGACTTAAGGCTAATAGATGATGACGCTGGGATTCAAACTCAAGCAGTTCAGTTACAGAGCCCATGCCCAAACAAAGATGCTATTAATATATGCAGTACAGAAGTCAAGGATCCTCTCTCTGTCAGCCTTGGAGAGGAAGGCGGGGCTGAAGTAGTCTTCAATTGGAGGTAAGACTACTTATCTTCAGGAGCATGCTTGAAGGAGGAGCTAAAAATGATTCAGTGTGTCAGTCTGAAGGCTGTGTCAGTCGGCGAGGGGCTGAGTGCCAAGGGGAGTAGCAGGAATTAGGCCAGAGAGGTTAACAGGGGTCAGGTTAAAAAAGCTTTGTGAGCCAAGTGAAAGAGTTGGAATTCTTATTCAAAGAAAATGGGAGGCCATAAAAGAGACACATGAGAACGTGACAGGAGTATATTTGAATTTTAAAATATCACTTTGGGAGAAGCATTTCCCAGTGCTGGATCATCACATCCTGAGCTAGAGTCATGGCTGCAATTATGAACAGAGTGGAATATTTAGGATGTTCAACTGGCTAGAACTGTTGTTTACTTGGATGCTTGCTTATGTGCACCCATGAGTTTGAACTGGGTGAGGTCATGGGTGGAAGGTGAAAGTGCAGTGAGGGAGAAATAAAACAAGTCTCAGGCCTAGTGGCCCGCAGAAATTTCTAGGCAGGAAATCTATAGCTTCACTTACACGTACAATTCTATCCAGACATACAACAAGAATCAAGATGTTCCACTCTTTTTCTCATGGAAACACTGTACCTAATGGTGGTCCTATAGCACTATTAATATATTTTAAGTACACTAATATATTTTAAATTGGCTTTTGAAGGCTGAGTTAGATACCCAAATTCTATGTATGACATGATTTCCATCTGATCACAGTTTCAAACAATTGAGTTAAAACACAAACTAGGCCTCCATGGAGACAGGGGTTATGTTTGTTTTGCCCCTTACTCAATACTCAGCCCTGGCACAGGGTCACTCAATGGATGAATAAATGAACGTACTGCTTTGGAGCACTGGGCTCATGTATATCACACTGCTTATATTTAATTGGAACAAAAATATGTACAAAATGTACAGCAACTCCGACAATGAATAATTGATGTGACCTTTTGGCCTTATGCATTACTTTAGCTATTTTTTAAGTGTGTAGTAGTTATTATATTTTGGAAATGACCTCTAAGAAGCTGTATATTTTCCAGGAATCTATTGATTTTTCTAAAAATCTAAGTACTTAACAGGCTGTGGTAAAAGAATCTCTACTTCCCCTCCAGCTCCCTGAAGCATGCACATTAATTGGTTGTAATGCATAGATAATGCCCCAGATAGCATCAGAGGATGTGAGTTCCAGTCTTCATCCTTCAGTAGATTAGGGTTATGATGTTAGGTGGGTGATGACTTATCCTCATGGAGCCTTAGTCTGCTTATTGGTCAACTGTGGAAAGCAGCATGGTCTGCTTTACTACAGCTCCACACTCCTTTACCTGAGCCCTCAAGTAGAGAAGTATTTCAGCATTCGGAACTTTTCCAGATTTGGGGTAACATAATCTATGTACTGCCCACTGACACCTCCAGTATGGTCAGATGCTGCGCCCTGCAGTAAAACACATTCAGATTTCTACCTCAAAACATACGGGTACTCACAGTAAGCAGAATAAGTAAAGAATCCAGTAAATTCAGGTCAGATAAACTTTTTCATCCAGGTACAAACAAAACAATTGTCTTGCTTTGCTTAGAGAGGGCTTTAAAAAAAAGATTTCAGAATTAAGAATAAAGAATTATGAAACTGAGCTGTTCTGAGGACCAGATGAGATCATGACATTAAAGAATTAAGTGCAGAGATGAAGAGCTGAGCTTTGCATAACCAAAGCTGGTGCTGTAACTACTTGGCAGCTCCAATTATGGTGGCAGGCAGGCATTTCCATCCAGCTCTGAAAGCTGAGAAAGTGCTGAAGACATACTGACCATTCAAATAGCAGGAGAATATTGGTTGATCTGGGAAGGCCTTTCCTGGTAAAGGGGCTGCCAGGGGTGGGGTTCTCTCTGATGCATGTAGTGATGTGAGGAAAGGCACCATGAGGCCTGGAATCAGGGAAGATTTGGGCAAAGTGAGCGGATGTATCTGGCTAAAGCTGGAGAACTATGGTGGGGAACTAGCTTGGCCTTGAAAGCCACGCGGAGGAATTTGTTACTAATCCCAAAAGAGAGGGGGCAGTGTCCTAGGTGCTTGAGGGGTGTTTCTGGCAGGCGGTGCAACACAGGCATCAGGGAAGGAAGACAGAACATAGGGACATGAGGCTCTCACTGGCAACATCAGGAGACATGGAAGTTAGAACCAGAAGGCAGAGAAGTTTAGGGATACTTATGGGATAATTGTCCATGGGAATGTGAGACACATGAGAAATGATTTCACAGACCTGTGCTCCCAGCTCTTTTGCTTTTCTGGAGCTTGGGTGGCAACCGGACATAGCTGAGGGAGCAGAGCAGGAATGTGCTTGCTGCTAGGTAGGAGACAGTGGATGCAAGCTTGTCATCCCTGGGGAAAACACGGAAAGGAAGAGTGGATGCAGACTGTGTGTTTCACGGCAGATAAGAAAAGATTTCCTAGAATACCACTGAAAATATAGAATACAGAAAAAGTTATTAATTAGAAGTTTAAAAACAACTTGAGGTTTCATGAGAAAGAAAAAGTTTCTAGAATAAATTCAAAACAGCTTGAGGCTTCATGAGAAAGAAAGTTTCTAGAATACATTCAAAACAGCTTGAGGCTTCATGAGAAAGAGAAAGTGTATAGAATACATTCATTCATTCCCACACTCATTCATCCAGTTTCAATTACTATCTACGGTGCCTTTCCTGCACCCTGGGCAATGAGATTGGGCTAGGCGTATAGAGATAGGGAAGTCTGTCACTGCTGACCTCAAGGAGCTCTTAGTCCAAGAGAAAAGAGAGATACGTAATGACTAATTAATAAGAATAACTGAAGTTATGCAAAATAACTTTATGAGCACAAATCACATAAAAATTCACAGGAAATAGAAGTCCAGATTGATCAACAGTTTCTTTTAAGTTTCAAGTATAAAAACACTCTTTCCCTCAATCAAAATGGAAACAACAACCAACCCAGACGTGAGGGGAGTGTTAGGCAAAACTTCCTCTAAGGGCCCTTTTTATAAGAAATTTAAAAATGAGAGGACAGGAGAAGAGTGAGGGGAAGGGAATTCTAGACTGATAAAAAGAGGAAATACTATTTGTAATGAGAGCATTACAAATTCACTTCAGGGAAAGTCGGATAATATAAACGAACCAAGTGTGCCAGTAAAGAAAAAGCCAAGAGCAAAGGCAGAGTGATATAAAGTTGATGGCCCCAGCCTTGTGTTGAAGAAACAATGAGTGAGACCTGAGGCCAACAGATGAGAACATGTGCCTTCTAAAGGGGAGAGTAATGCTCAGCTCCAACCAGTTATTACTGCATTAGTGACGGTAAGTCCAGGGCCACCATATCACTCATATTTCAAGAATAAGATGTAAAGTTCTAATATGAAATATATCGACTTTAAAAAGCTTGGCAAATCATAAAACATATTTTAAAATGTGCTAGGCAAATACTAACAAATTTTATAGTCGGACTAGGAAAGCACTGTTAGTTCACTTCCCTAAAGGAACAAGCAAGAGCACAGAAAGTTGACCGAAGGGTGAGCAGTTGTGTAAAGTTCCTGCTGCACTCAGAAAAAAGTTCCAGCTTCCAAGCATTAGGAAAAAGGTCTTCCTGACGTGGCCTTTCATTGCTCTTCAGCCTCATCCTATCCCTCCCGTCCCAGAAACTATGCTCTAGCCATGTTAAACTACTTATCATTTGCTCCAAATTACTCTGTTATCTCCCTGACTCCTTGTAGTGGGTAGAATAGTGGATCCCAAAAAGTTACATCCAAGACTTAATCCTGGAAACCTGTGAATACTCCCTTAGTTGGAAAAATCATCTTTGCAGATGTCATTAGTTAAGCATCTTAAGATGAGATCATTTTAGATTTAGCATGAACTCTAAAGCCAATAGGAAGTATCCTTGAAAGAAGAGAAGACAAAGACAGAAATAGGGTGGAATGCACAGTAAAAGGTCATGTGAATGTAACCTTGTGAAGGCAGAGATTGAAGTGATGCTGCCGCAAGCCAAGGAACACTCACAGCCACCAGAAGCTGGAAGATGCAATGAAGCATTCTCCTCTAGTGCCTTCAGAAGGAGCAGAGTCCTGCTAAACCCTTGCTTTCAGATTGCTGGCCTCCAGAACCATGAGAGAATAAATTTATATTGTTATAAGCCACCAACTGTTTGGTAATTTGCAGCCCTAAAAAAAATCAATGCAGTCCTCAACCACCCACCATCCTTGCCTGACTGTCTCTTCCTTAGCTATCACTTCTGCCTCTGAAAAGCCTTCTGGCTGCCCCATTACCCTGTGCCCATGTATGACAGCACTTATTAAACATGTAATTGGTAGTGTTGAGTTGTTTTTGGCCTCCTACTCCCGGCTGCATCTGGGTGTCAAGCACCCTCAAAGCAGGGGCTGAGTGTCTTTGCCTTTAAATTCTTAGAACTGCTGTGTGCTCAATAATCATTTGTTAAATTGGCTAATGAGTAAATCAATTTTTATTTCAATGGTTTGTAGTTTAACCAACTTAAAATTGTTTGGTTTTATGACCTATATTTCTTCTCTCATATGTTGTCTAGAAGTTATAAATTGACATGAAAATATAGTGAAATCAAGATTCATATATTTTGAGCTCTTTTAGAAATCTCTTGTTGGACACTAAGATAACTGATGACAGTGAAAATTACTAATCAATAATAATAACAATCTAGATCTGTTAATGTAAAGGAAAAGATAAAGGTCACCACAGAAGAAAAATCCTGGGAATTGTGTGTGACCAACAGGTCAGTACAAGTCAACAGAATGAGGTGTCTGATCAAACAGTTATGCAAGCACACTACAAACCAAAATTAATGTCACATTTGGTTCATCATCCCTGGATCATTTTTGAGGTATTTGTGTACACATTAGGTCTCTGATATCCTTCTGTCTGTAAAGCACCTGATGGTTCACAGAATTTTAAAAAAAGTTTAAAGTGGAAGGATGTTTACAGAAAATCCAGACGCTTCTAAACCACATTCATGAATTCTTAGGTAATTCACAGAACGGCTTCTGGAGTCTTTATGGAGACGGGGGTGGATTCATGATTGTATGTTATAGAACTGGGTATAAAATTTGTAGGGTCCAGTGCAAAATAAAAATGAATGACAGATCTGTTGTTCAAAAATCATTACACATTACAAGATAGTGACAGCAGAACATTAAACCAAGCATGGAGTCCTCCTGAGCATGGGCCCTGTGTGAGCGAGTATATGCTGGAGACAGGACCTGAACCAGGTCCCACATCCATGAAGCCAGGCCTGCACGTCATAATCTCCACTTTAGGAAGTTGTGCAGGCCATCATTTAAAGAATGAATAAATTTCAACCAGCGAAAGTAGAGGTTATTAGAAAATTTTTATGAGCAATCCAGGCAAGCCATAATGAGGGTCTGAACTAAGTTTGTACAAGTGGGAGTGGAGAGCAGTTTTATCATACAAGGTAATATGAATGTTCACCTTTACTATTTAATTTTCTTTATTTTACTTATATTTGTAATAATCCCCAATTTATGCTATCAATGCCACAGAGCTTCATGAAATAGAAAGTACCCAATAAGAAAACTTTATAGGATCAGGAAAACCGATTACAAGAACAAGTACAACATCCCTGTGATTCTCTGCTAAAAATAGCTCCATTGAATTAGTCGGTGTCACTGTAAGTTTAACTTAATAGCAAGGAATATGAGAACACAGGGACCATTAAGAATAGTTAAATATAAGAAATGTGTTGCTTTACATGCAGTGGTTCCTTTAGTACTCCTGATCTGGCAGGTGCACTTTCATTACTTGCTCTTACTCTTTACTAAAAAGCCAGCAGTGTCAGAACACTGCATTATGCCATGGCCATGTGAGTAGAAGAGGACCACTCTCTTCCAAAAAACTACAGAGACGTTAGCCACCCAGAATGAAGTGCCCAGGGAAAGGACCCGGAATTCTGCAGGGGCAACCACCCCAGCATGACCCGGGTTTACTGGCTGCAAGCGGGAGGCGATGGAATGAAGTAGTTCAGAGAGTACACGTGGGAGACGTTCCGGATTCAGACCCTGTGTCCAGCATAGACCAGCTGTGTGACTCTGGGCAGGTTATGAAATTTCTCTGAGCCTCAGTTTTCTCAGCTTTAATTTGAGAATTATAATAGTACCCACGAAATTTGACTATAGGGGTTAAATGAGATAATCTATGTAAAGCACTTAGCACAGTACTGGCACAAATAGAGGGAAATTGCTTATTATTCACACAAATACAGTGTGTGAAACAGAATAAGAGTCAAAAGGTCTTAAGTCTTAGGACTTTTTAGAGTGTGTGAGGAACATTCTGAAGTGAGCTGCTGAAGGATCCCATGCTGTTCAAGATGCTGAGGACATGGCCATGAGCGGCCATAGACTCAGCTAGGGACAGGAAGGCCTCCAGCCAGCATCTTCAAATCCAATCCAGCAGCCCCCATGCCAGGGGTACTTAGGATTGTTTACGGGTGTGCAGCAAAACTTCCTGATCCTCAGGATAGGCATGGATCCCCTTCAGGCAGTATATCCAACTATGGGACCACTTAAAAGTTTTCCAGTTGAGGCTGGAGTTGTGAAGATGCTTAGTGGGAGGATATGTGGGGTCTTATATAAATGTCAAGGTGGATCACATTATCTCTCTTGGATTTAAGAGAACTGCCAGATAAAATACAAATGGTTAGTTTATTTAAGGAATTAGACCTATTATTCAGAACAATCGATCCAGTGCTTTGCATAGGCACAGCTTCTGTGTCGAGTATTTTTTCTGCATCAGAATACACTGAGACAATAGATTTATTAGAAGACAAAGGCAAGGCATCTATTAGAAAGACTTACTTCCAAATAATAAGCACTGAATATATGGCTGTTGTTGTTTGACTCAATCAACATATTTTTCTAAGTCTGGGTTATATTTACACTCCGGCTGGCACTGTGATGGCTACAGAGAAAGCCTGTAGCCTCAGAGAATTTGTAGTCTACATGAGGTAGGAATACATACATGATAACTGGACAAGGGTAATCTCTAACCTTTTTAAGTGCCACATTACCAAGGCCTTCAGAGGTCAGAACATGGGCAGTGACAAACTAAGGGTGGAGCGCAGTGGTCTGCCCAGGTGCAGGCAATCAGGGGATGCAACAATAAAACCTACTAAATGTCTATCTGTTCTTTATTGTTGCCATGCTCTAGCAATTCTAAACAGTGTCAGTGATAACACACTCCTGCCCTCCAAATCTTTTGTTGGTTGTGGCACACTGCATTCTCCAAAGATGGCTGTAACAGTCTCTAACCCCTTGCATCCTTAAATCTTCCCTATCAAGAGGTAGGGGTCAAATTCCCCTCCCTCTGAATCTCAGCAGCCTTGGTAATTCGCTCGTTATCAAGAAAATGCAGTAGATGTGACACTATGAGCTCATAAGATGCATTTTTGCCTTTTTCACTGGAACACTGGTGCTTGGAGCCTTGTAGGAAGCTGCACTCCCTGGAGCTGCCACACTGTGTGGAAGACAAGGCATGTGAAAAGACTATGGGTAGGCTGTTTTCTTCACCTCCTCCTAGCCCAGGTGCAGTAAGGTGAATGAGCGATCCCTCAGATGACTGCATGTCCTGGCTATTAAGTCACCTTTGAAGTCAGACTGAATCTTCCCAGTTAAGGCTGGAAACATCATGGAAAAGGGAAAAGATAGCCACATTTTGCCCTTTTCAAGTATCTGACCTACAGAGTCTGTGAGCATAGTGAAATGGTTGTTTTATGCTAAGTTTGGGTTGGCTTGTTATGGAACAATAGCAAACAGAACACTGATTTAAGTTGAAATAACTGTTGCAGCTCTTGTTGAGAATTAATAATATGTATGTAAGCTTCAAATAAGCACACTTTCGCTATATAATCTCTAATAAATACTGCATTACACATGGAAATTAATTCAAAGAATGCCCAGCTATATACATTTGCCCCCTGGCAAACATGTGGACTCAGCTACTTATATTCATCTGAAGAGTAAATTTGTAGAGGTTGGGAACCATTTGTAGCTTTTGGTGCATTTAATGTCTCCAACTCCTGTGGTGCTGCATTTAAACAGTAGATTTGAAAAAAAAAAAAAGAACAAGGAAGAAAAAAGGCATGGTAGCATAGTAATTGTAAAAATTAAGAAAGATAACTTGAGCTATTTCAATTCTTCCACTCTATGTGACCACCTGGAGTTTTTATTCCTATCTAAAACTTAAAACAATAAAATAGTGTGAATGCAAAGTATAGTGTTTTTGCTGGGTGTGGTGCTTCATACCTTTAATCCCAGCTACTTGGGAAGCTGAAGTGGGAAAACTGGTTGAGCCCAGGAGTTCAGGGCTGCAGTGAGGAATATACAAATAATTAAGCAGCCTGAGAAACAGGGCAAGATTGTCTCAAAAAAAAAGTATAGTATTTTTGCTGGATAAGTGCAAATTTTAGTCCATACTTACCAGCATACTGAATATTTATAGTTTTAAAATTAAAATACATTTATATATTTACATAAATGTAGATTACTGGGTCTATATCGAAAGTAATATAAATCATTCTATCACAAAGACTCATGCACGTGTATGTTCACTGCACCACTACTCACAATAGCAAAAACATGGAGTCAACTATGGGTCGTAAAAGAAGCAGTTGTGTCTGCTTCACTGGAACGCCAGCACTTGGAGTCTAAATTCCCATCAATGATAGACTGAATAAAGAATATGTGGCACATATATACCATAGAATACTATGCAGGTATAATAATGAATGAGATCATGTCTTCTGAAGGAGCATGGATGGAGCTGGCGTTCGTTATCCTTATTAAACTCATGTAAAAACAGAAAACCGAAACCAAATACCGTATATTCTCACTTACAAGTGGGAGCTAAGTGATGAGAACACATAGAGAGGAACAACATGCACTGGGGCCTATTGGAGAGAGGAGGGCAAGAGGAGGGAGAGGGTCAGGAAAAATAACTAATAGGTCCTAGGCTTACTACCTGGGTGATGAAATAATCTGGACAGCAAACCCCTATGACACATGTTTACCTACATAGCAAAGCTGCACATTACCCCTGAACTTAAAACAAAAGTTAAAAAATTAAATATCTATTTAAATTTTTAAATTTAACAGTACATATATAGCATATTTTTAAAATATGCTTTACCTATTCTTAAAACTAAATAAATCAATAAAACAGTGATTATTATCACATATTACTGAAAATAATTTTTCCATATTGACAAAGGGATGCTAAAAGTGATTTGCTTTTGTGTCAAATAAGCTAGATGTACCAGTGAAGATGGGCAGGTTGATTTTAAATAAAAAGATGAGACAAAGCTTTAAAAGGAGACCATGCTTAATCTAGGTTGCAAAGGTAAAAAGAAATTCCCACTACTTAGCATCTCACCCGCTTCTTGTGATTGGGAAATTCTCCACATGTATTGTCTCCTGTAGGGGAAGTGTATATTCTATCCCACCAGCAAAGCTAAACCAAAATCTGAGTGTGGCCACTGACACATGATCCACACTCAGTCAACCAGATGCTCTACAAATGATGCAAAGAAGCAGGTGAAGTGAAACATTCTTGCCACTGGCAGCCGCAGTGGTGGCAATGCAGATGGAGGCATGGAGAAGCGGTGGTGCCCGGTACCTGTGGCACCAGGGTCCTGCAGTCAGAACCGTGTATCCTCAGCACACCTTTCCTGGTGTCTGGTCTTGGCTGTGGTTCTGGCTACTTAGGTTCTATTGGTTCCTGCTCCTTCCCTGAGCATCATTTTCAAGTCTCTCCTTTTACCTCATTTTGTTTAAATCAACTTGACTCATTTTCTATTATTTATGGTAGAGAACGCTGATGGACACACAAAAAGGTGAATACAATTTTGATCGGTGATTATGGAGGTTGGGGGCACTGGAAATGCAGGTTGAGAGAATAGCACAAATAGGCTCATGGGAACGAGTGGCCTAGAGTGATCAAGAGTAGTCTAATATAGACTGAGTTCACATGAAGGGAGAGAGGGCATTATGCAGTAAAGGAGGAGAGTCATGTTGGGCACCACACAAAAGGCCATAGGCTGAGTGGCAAAAACAACAGAGCTTAGTTTTCTTACAGATCTGGAAGCTAGAAGTCTAAGATGAGGGTGCTGGTACTTGAGTTCTGGTGTGGGCTCTTTCTGCTTACAGATGCTGCCTCCTTGTTGTGTCCTCACATGATGGAGACAGTCAGGAAGCAAGTTCTCTCCTGTCTCTTCTTATAAGGACAAAATCCCATCATGAGGGCCTTACCCCTTCATGATCTCATCTAACCCTAATTAGTTCCCAAAGGCTTCATCTCCACATATCATCACTTAGGGGTTAAGGCTTCAACATATGAATCATGGGAGGGCACAATTCAGTCCATATCTGAAGGGAAGACAGCTTTTAGCCAGGGCTAAGAAGGCCTTGTGTGGCACATGCAGGAGTGTCACCCTTGAAAGGTGTGGGAGAGGAGGCTATGGAGAGCTTTTTCTGCAAAGCAAGAAGTGCTTACAACTCATGCTTCAGAGGTGTTACTCCAGTGGCAAAGCACAGAATGGACAGGGATAAAGAATTATGTTAGGAAGCTTATTGGAGATGCTCCTGCAATAGTCAAGGCAATCAATATAAAGAAGCTAAATTCAACCAGTAGGATAACGTGTATGAAGAGTCTGGATTTTGGAGATATTTCAAATATGGAACCTACCAAATTAATCAGACATTTTTGGATGTAGGGGTGTGGAAGAGGGAGGAGTTGAGAATGACTCAGATATTTCAGGCTTGGGTAACTGGGAGGGTAGGAATGCCAATAATCAAATCAGAAGACACAAAAGCAGGGGATGGTTGGGATCAGTGACAAGATCATAATTTTGGTTTGTTAAAAATCTGTGAGTAAGGTGTTGATGAGACAGACACTCCAGAGACATGTTCAAGTTAGGCATAAAGTCTGGAGCTGAAGAGAGAGGTTAAAGTCAATGAAGGAGTTGTGGGTTCGCTTGAAAGGCATGGAAGTGGGAAGAGATGAGATCACTGTTGGAAGGGATAACAGAGGGAAGAAAAGATCTAGAACAGAAACTGTACAACTGCTGGTAACAGTTTTCTGACATTGCAATACACCACTTAATGAGCAGAAAAGCAAATTTGAAGAATACAATGTTTCCAACATCTTAAAAGGAGAAAAGCTGAAATAGGAGGGAATAATTCAGAGTATCAATGCTATTGAGATGGCCAGCAGGACAAGAATCTGAAGAGGACCTTGGTAAGATCTGGGGGATGAAGTCTGAGAAGTGATTTCAGGAGAGTGAGTGCCTGTGTGTGTGTGTGTGTGTGTGTGTGTATGTATGTATGTGTGTATGTGTGTATGTGTGTGTGTGTGTGTGTGTGTGTGTTGGAGGTGAAAGGGACAAACCCCATGTAACTGGTTCATAAGGTGAGAAAGTATAAAACAGTCTTTCTAGAAATTTCTTTTAAAGATGGATGGTACCTTGAATTAATGAAAATTTTTTTGTGTGGTTGTAGGTTTTGTTTTTTTTGATAGTGAAAGTTTTAGCATGTCCAAGAAGAACATATTTCCCTATAATGTACAAAAGTTAATAGCATAAGTCTCTGGAATAGAAAGATGCCCGATTAATGTATTTGACAGAACAAAGAAAGCAGTAAATATACTGTACAGTACTTAACACAGTAAGAACTCAATAATTATTTTTATACCCGAAGTTGCTGTATTATTATAGAGAGATTTCTACTTGTTCTTTGGAGGCTTTTGTTCTCCTTCCAAGAGTTTTTTTAAATAGCATAAACAAACAAATAGCTCAAAGCAGACTGTGCTTATAAGAAGGTAATCTTTATCGTAATACAACAGAAGAGGCACCAAGAAATCTCCTCCGTTTAATGTATCCTCAATTTAGAAGGAGTTTGATAACTGCAATTACAGATCACACACACACACACATACACACACAGACACACACACACACACACACACACACAGAGAGAGAGAGAGAGAGAGAGAAAGAGAGAGAGAGAGAAATAGAATGAAAGAGAAAGAGAGACACGATGTCTCCCTCCGTTGCTCAGGCTGGAGTTTGGCGGTACAATCTTGGCTCACTGCAAACTCCCAGGTTCAAGCGATTCTCTAGCCTCAGCCTCCTGAGTAACTAGAATTAGCGATATACACCACCATTCCTGGCTTTTTTTTTTTGTATTTTTAGTAGAGATGGAGTTTCACCCTCAAGTGATCTCCCAAAGTGCTGGGATTACAGGCCTGAGCCACCATGCCCGGCCTACAGTGCTATACATTTTTTCCTTAATTATATTTCCTTAATTATATTAAGGCACTTAAAATGTAAATGTATTTGACACAGGGAGGATCAGATAAGGTACTATATCACACTATTCATCTCTGGCTGTGCCTTAGCATATTAGAGCCTCTCTGCATTAGAGCTAGGTGAAAGCAGTGTGGCAGCCATAAAAGTTTCTCTAGTCACCATTCAAGAAATACAGTGTCATTCGGTGTAAGGAAAGCAGTGAGCTGAGTTTCCACCTCTAGTGCATTGGATGGTAAAAACTCTCTGCTGGGCTGGCTCCTACAAGCATGGAAAAAGTGATAGCCCTATCTGAATGAGGGTGAAATTCCTGAATTGTCTTGGCAAATAAGTAGAGGAAGGAATTAAAAGGCTCCAGGAATTGGGCATTACTGGAAGGTACACATCTAGGAGAACTGAAAGCCCACCAGATAATTATTAGCCATGAGGAGTGGACATGCCATTCACTGAGGCATCACAGAGTACCTGTGAGAGGGACACCAGCATCACTCAGAAGTTCAGTGCTGCCTCTTCTCTGCAGGTCAGGGCTGATGGTAGGGGAGGCTGTCACAAAGCTGGGGGCCCTAATATCAATGGGGATTACAGAGTCCCTGAAGAAAGAAAGCCCAGGTGCTGGGCTTAATTACCAAAAGCCCGTGGGTCCCAATTATCTAACAAGTCACAAAGCCAGAGTGACAGCCAAAGGGATGGATACACAGAAAGTTTTAGAGATGATTTATAGAACATAGCATCCCTTAGGGGCAAAATAGACAAGGAGCCATGAGACTACCTAATATATATCGTCCCCAAAAATTGGGAATGTATGACCTGAAGGTGGGTGCCCAGTGAAAAACTTCAACTCTCTGCACAGTTACCAAAACTGAATGACTTCCTTGCCTATAGAGGCATCAGGTCACCAGAAGGAAGGACCCTGAAACACTACAGGAGGTATACATTGTAATGATTTTCCCAGTCCTTCTTCATGAAGACCCACAGCCATTTATTCAGGTTTCCTTACACTGTAGAAAAAAGAATATCCAGATATTTTGAGGATGACTGGACACAGGGTCTGTGCAGATAATGATACCTGGAGACCTGAATTAGTGCCATCTTGCCCTGCTGGCAGAGTAGGGACATATGAGCCTAGGTGACAATTGAGTCCAGGCCAAAGTCTGGTTGATAGTGGATCTACTAAGTCTGTGGGCATATCCAGGGGTCATTTTCTCAGTCCATTAGTATATAAATGGGGATGCACAGTACTTGACAAGTGGAGTAACTACTTATTGGGGGAATTCAATTGGAAGCTTCTGAAACTCCAAGATAATAAATAAAAAAACTAATGCATTATTGGAGGGAGGATGGTGAAGATTTAATGTCACCTCTTAAGATCTCAATAATCCAGAAGTGCTGATTCTTCTATTTCCCTGTAATTCACTAGATTGTACAGATCCTGAAGAACAAGTGTAGACCATTGAATTTTCATCCAACTAATATTGGCCATTGATTTGTTTAATGGGTTATTTTCAATTTCATTCAAGAAAGTAGATGAGGAACAGTTCACATTCACCTGAAACAGGCAATTCCTTACGTCATAGTTGATGTCGGTTCTCTATTAACCCTCCCACTCTCTGCCATAACTTAGTCTAAAGAGATAGAGATAGTTTGGATGTCCTACAGTTTAGATGTCATTGATCATTTATATACCAGACATCATGCTGACAAGATAAGATAAACAAGAGGTGGCTGCACACTGTAGGCCTTGGTAAGACAAATACATTCCACATTTGGGGAGATAAATCCTACAGTATTCAGGGGCCTAATGACATCAGTAAAGATTTAAGGGATCCAGTGGTCAGAGGCATGCTAGACATTCCCTCCAAAGTAAAAGACACTTGCTGCATCTCATATCCCTACCACAAAGAAGGAAGCACAGTACCTTGTAGATCATTTTGGGTTTTGGTAAAAATACATCCCATACTAGTAAGTTTTGCTCTGCTTCATATGCTAAGTGCTATTAACTGTATGTTTGTATCCCCCTCACAAATTTATATGTTGAGATCCTGACTCACAAAGTGATGGTATTAGGAGGTGGGGTGCTTAGGTTTTGAGAGCAGAGCCCAGAGAGCTAGCTCTTACCTTCCATCATGTGAGGGCACAGTGAGCAGACGCTGTGTATGAACCAGAAAGCAGACCCTCACCAGACATGAAATTACCAGAGCCCTGATTTTGGACTTTCTAGTCTCCAAAATTGTGAGAAATGAATTTCTTTTGTTTATATGTTATATGCAGTTTATGACATTTTGTTATAGCAGTCTGAATGGACTAAGATATTGTGTGACATAAAAAGCTGCCAACTTTCAATACCTTCAGGACCTGAAGCAAGAAAGGGCTCTGCAGCAGGTACAGGCTGTGGGGAGAGCAGCCCTGGTACTTGGGCCATGCGATCCAGCAGATGTTATAGGGCTTGATGTGTCAGTGGTGGGAAAACGTATAGTCTGAAGCTTATGGCAAGCTCCAGTGGGGAAATCACCATGTATGCCCCAAGGATCCAGGAATAAGGCCATGTCGCCTGCAGCAGATAATTACGTGTCTTTTGAAAAACAGAATCGAGCATGTTACTGGGCCTGGCAGAAATGGAATATTGGTCCCAGGATATCAAACAACCATATATTCAGAGCTGCTCATTATAAGTTGTTGTTGTTCTGTTCCACCTTGTCAAGGTGACATTCCCTACCACGGAGCTCTACCCAGCTATAAGCACTGCCAGGGTTAGTTTTGTTGCTATGCAGTTAATAGTTGCATATGGTAAAGAAGTTAAAAATGCCTAGAAGTTGTCACTTTAAAAAGGAAAGTTATTTAACACCTTAAATGATGTGCAGAGCAGAACATATAAAAATTATAAGAACAAAATATGCATTCACTTAAAAAAGTACCATTAAAATCCAATAATCAAAACTATTTATATGACTTTTAGTGCTGGAGCTACCTGGTCACCTGGAAAACAGGACACGAGACAGGAGTTTCTGGAGCACACACATTTTCAACTACCTTCCTAATTCATACTGTGCAACACTTAATTAAAATCAACTAACAAGTTTCCTTCACCTGCTATGTGTGAGGCACTGGACTCTGAGGATAGCTCAAAGTTTGGCTGCCTTCTCTTCAATGGGTGTACATCCGGGAGACAATGTGATGTAAAAGACCAAATAATAATTCAGAGTCACAATGGCCTGAGTCACATTCCTGGCTGTAACACATACTAGCTGAATAACCCTGGACAAGTTAACTAGCTTCTCATAGTCTCAGTTTTGTTACCTGTAAAATAAAGACAGCCATATTTTCAATTCAGCCACTCTAAAGAATTAGCCATATAAAGAGGTAAGGTAAAGTAACTACTATAATGCTAGGCCCATAGCCACTTTTCAATAAATGGTAACTGCGACATGGGTTTGCAAGCAAACAGCAGAAAAACTGGCCCATGAACTCGGCCACATTTAGACACAGTGTACAAGCTGATGATGGTTTAGAAACTCTGAGGTGTATACTGCAGTACTGGCTCGAGGTCTAGATTGATGTGCCTATTCCTGTGCTTCAGGAGAGAGTGCTTAGAGATTCCCTAGCAGCTCCAATCTGTGCTCACCCTGCTGTGGCTCAGGCTTGGCAGCTCACAGAGTCCTAGCTTATTCCATCCCTCAGAAACTATGAATTTCATTTCATTTCATCTGGTCCTGGTCGCATCAGCATGAGGGCTCCCAATCTTAAGGAAACCAGCTAAATCCAAATCAATCCAAATCCAAATCCAAATCCAAATCCAAATCCAAATCCAAATCCCGAGATTCTGTCTCAGGATTTTTATTTTATGCCCGAGATTCTGTGATGATCTTCTTAAAAGCTTTCCTTTGCTTTTAGTTTCTTTCAATTTTAATTCTCTCGTTACTCTCTACCAGACCATTTTTAAGCTCTAGAAGGAGTTTATATCAGTATGTAGAGACCTGATGCATTCTATGTATTCAATATATATTTATGGAATTGAATCAAACACAACCATTCTGAAGCACTGCTTCTGTAATGTCATTTCTAAGCTCCACATTGCTTATTAATTCAAGTCATAAAGCCTCAGGTTGGTTTACAAAGTCTTCCCGATTTAGTCACTCTTGCTAATCCTTAAGTTCCACAGTTCCCCATCTATGCCTCTGTGCTGAGGTTCCCCCTTACTTGTTTCTGATTGTTTCAGTGTTTCTTGTTCTTTGCTTTTGCTCCTGCTATTTATTGCCCTTCCCTGGGACACTTCTTCCCCTATCCAAATCATGTCCACCTTGAAGACTCACCCCAAGTACCACTCTCCTCTGAAGCACTTCCTGTGATGCTTGCTAACAGGACCTCATCTCTCCTGAACACTGTGGGACTTGTCATTGACAGATACTCTAACAATCATATTCCATCAAGAATTTTACATTATATACCCTCCTCAGGACAGACTAATCCAGCAGTACAGTTAGCACAGTACCTAGGGCCCATGACACTTTGAAGGACATGTGAAAATATCATAACTTTTTTTAGAGGCAGAAGGTAAATGTGAACTTTTAGGTTAAAGAAAATATTTAATGTATAATATTCATACATTATTTTTATAGAAATACAGTTTTAAAATATCATTTTTAATTTTGTTTATAGTGGAAGGGGCCCATGAAGGCACAAGTACCTAGGGTCCTGGGAAGCCACAATACAGCCCTGTCTTATATTGTCCTAGAATAGAAAGTCCTCTTTTTTTAATTAGAATGTTCAAGATACTATCAGCAGTCCCCAAGCCTATGTTTGCTAACATCTAAGAGACCCCAGGCACATAAATATAATTTTATGACACATTTTTCAATATTTCAAAGAGCCTAATCAAATACTATATTTACCCGTAATAAGCCCACATGCATTAACTAAAACGTCAATGTTCTTTGCTTTTGGCTGGGAATACACTAAATCATTTGGCAACACTGGTGATCTCATGTTGTTAGTGGTTGTTGAAGACACAGGAGTTTCTGTGATGTGACTGAAGAACCAGATACCGTTATAGAGCCACATGTCAGTCACAAAATACCCAAATATAAGTGTCTTTAACAGAAGCCAAGTAAAATTAAGGTAAGGATGCAGAGTATCCCAGGTGTTTAGTCATTTATTTAATTATTATCATCCAAGCCATTTTAATAATTGCATGTGTATTACTGCAAAACAGCATTATTATATTTTATGATTATGAGCAATTATTTAATATCTGGGCCTAAGACAGAATGGGATCATATTTTAAAGATTTAAAAAGTGTTTAAAGATTTTAAAATATGCAGTTCATGGAGGGGTGTAGGGAAAGGGAGACAGGGCTAATAATGAAAGGGGTCCATAGCAGTGAAAATATTGGAACCCAGTGGGTGCTTCACAATGTCTTTTGTACTGTCCTCCACCTACATCAATAACACTTAGCTGAAGGCTAATAGGCGAAACATCAATCGACTAATAATAGTGGTCATGGCACCAGTAGTCACAGTAACAGTATAGCAGTCACATTATGAGTGCATGCTCAGTAAATATTTTTGATGTATTACACAGTAGACACTTCATCAAATTTGCTCGTTTGAAATTCAGAGCACAGGGACCCTATACATTTCAGCAGTACATTATTCCTAAGCAGGGAGCTTTAAAGAATCGCTTTTGATGGCAGCTAGATCTCATTTGCCAGTGAAAAAAAGTGTATGATGGCAGCCTGGAGCTTTTCATTTTGCTCACCCTATTGTTTCCCTTCTAAATACAATCCCTGACCAGTCTCACGAAATCACCTGCTACAAGTAAACTGACATCCACTCGCTGAATCCTTATACCTCTGAGTGAGGGCTGGGTCACCCTCCTATACAGAATTACATAATAAGTCTCAAAAGCAGAGTGGGGAAAACAGACACTGGTGGATTGTGTTTATTTAACCCTTGTCTCAGCAGCCTGTAAGCAGTGGCTGTTGTGCATGGGACTTTGTGAGCTGATTATAAAAGGTGGCTGTGTGGGAAGAGACAGTTGGATAATGCCAATGACTGGCCACCAATGAAGAGGGAGAGAGAGGGAATGATATTTTAGAGTTTCCACCAGTATTCTGGGAAAAGACTGGGGTAAATTGTTCAATGCCACAAATTCTTCCCATCCCAGTATATATACTCCTCACTACAATCTGACTTTGGTGTACCTCCCACCACCAGGTAAAATCTATTTCTCTAATCCCAACAATCTGGGCTGGCTTTGTGATTTCTCTGGACAATAAAATACAGTGACAGAGATGTGTAACAAGCTTAGGAACCTAAGTCTCCAGATACCCTGAAGCTTGGGTCATTACTTGATTGGAAGGTGGCTCTGAGATGTCATAAGGGAAGATGACCCTTGCGAGAAAGCCCTCTTGAGAAGTGAGAGAGGCCCAGCTATTTGCATTGTCTTAGCTGAGCCCAAACCCCAGATCTCTGATTAGCTGAATGTGTCCCATTAGAGAAGCAAGGATTGACTAGCAGGAAAACTGCAAGTCAACCCTGTGTATCCTGAGAGCAACAGATTGTTGTTGTTTTAAGGTCCACGGTGGTTTAGGATGCAGCAACACTTAATAGAAACAGAGGCCAATAAATGTAACGGACTCTTTTTTCCTTGACATTTTCAAAAATCCTAAGGTCAGAATTGGAAGTGACCCAAGGAGGTCATTTCGTATCTGTCTGTTTAGATAATTTATGAGGTTAACTGGAAATTCATCAAACATAATTTTTCATTCTCAACCTTGAAGTTCATTTGCTTTTAATTGAAAAACCTTTGCCCACTTATATGAAAAGTAATACCACAAAGAAAAATATAAATATTCTAATGTCACTGAACACTGAATTATAAATTTGATGACTGAGGGTTAAATAACCCTTACAATTTTTTTCAGTACTTCCAAAATTAGAAATAGGGCTTTTTTAATTCCTGAAAGTTCTCAGTAAAGCAAAATAAAGCTCCATGATCAACTTATCCCCAAAGCCTTAATTAAAGTCAGATGCTAAGGGAGAGTTCAAATTCTTTAATTTTATTTCCTAATCCACATAAAGAGGCATCAAAAACATATTTCTCAGTTCTTATTTACATACTCCGTAACAGGGCTCATTGATTTTATTTATACATTTAGGTATGTTTATAACACCAACAGCAAATTAAATAAATATGCCTTTAACTAAATACAGCCATAAGACCATTTCCACATGGGATATTGAATATATGGCTGTTTTCTACTATTTGCTGGCAAGCATTTCATGAGATTGCATTAGTTTGAAACACCCCAGAATTTCTATTATAAAGTTGTCCCAAGGTGTCTCTAGTGAAAGTGGGAAGAAATATATTTGTATGTAAGCTCAAATATAACAGCTAAGCCTGCCTATAAGGCTTACATTTGCAGCAGGAGTTATATTCAGAGTTGCCATAGCAGCCACTCACACTCACACACACATACACACACACAGCGGGGTGGGGAAAGAGAAACAGCAGAGAAGAGAATCTATTGTTAAAAAGACAGAGGTACCCATCAATGTAATTACAAGGAGGAATCCTAGCTTGTAGTCTGAACCCATGTGTAATGGTAGAAGATTTCCCAGCGTTGGAGTGTCTATTAAGGGATTTTGCTCTAAATGAATCTACCATCTGCACCTTTGGCTTTACACTTTACTGGATGCTGAGATTCTGCAGGAAAGAATTCAGCTCCAGATGCACACACTAGGGCTAAAATAATATAATATTTCCTTCTCTGGAACGTTCAGAAAAACTGCCACCAGAAAAATCTGTGGTTCTGTGGATCCAAGAAAGGTACTTCACGTTTTGAGTCTCCTCATTTATATAAAGGGGGTAAAATAATATCACATACTTTAAGAAAATGAGGATTCAATAAATTATCACAAATATTCAATTATTAAATCAATAATTATGATAAATAACTTTAAAAATACAATGGAATTAGTAAAGTATTACATAATTTAGTAAAAGTAAAGCAACTGGTGCCTGGCACATAGTAAAGGGTCAACAAATGTTTGCTATAATAATTATTATCATTAATATTTCCCAGTTTTTATGACAGAACATATGATTTATAACTCAGAAGTTTCTAAAACAAATGCATGCCAGTGGCCAGTAGACTGGAGCAAGACAATATGTTAAGATTTTTCTAGTGCATAAACAAGAATACTTTCTCCTGTAGCAATGCCTTTGAAACACTGTTTTGCCAGAATAAAAGGGCCAAGTATATTATGATAGAACCACCACTGGCAAACATTGGTTACACAGCAAAAGCTAACATGCGCTGTGTTTTAAATTTTTATTTATTTATTTTTTTAGAGACAGGATCTTGCTCTGTCACCCAGGCTGAAGTGTAGTTGAGTGATCACAGGTCACTGTCATCTCAAACTCCTGCACTCAGAAGATTCTCCTGCCTTGGTCTCTCACGTAGCTAGGACTGCAGGCATGCAGTGCCACACTGGCTGAGGGGTTTTCTCCTCCCTCTTTTTTCTGCGGAGACGGGGTCTCCTAGGTTGCCTAGGCTGGTCTCAAACTCCAAAATGATCTTTCTGCCTTTTAGTCTCCAAGAGTGCTAGTATTACAGGCATGAGCTACCAAACTCTGTCTGAATCTAATGTCTTTTAGTATTAAAATATTTATATAACAGTATTTGGGGTCAGAGAGTATTTCGGAATTTGTCTCCTGTCATTGGCTTGGGCATGTATGTATATACAGATATATTTGCAATTTACACCCAGATACAAATATAAACATCAAATTTAGATGTGATGGCAATGAGTGAAAAGTATTTTGTTACTTCTGCTTCACTCAAGTTTCAATCCCCGTTTTAAGGCTGAGTGCTTCATAGTCTAGTAAAGCTGAAACATGCAGTCAAGCAATTTCTTTAATAGGAAAGAATATGCATGGGTTAGCATACTTCATATCAGGCCTAAAGGTACCTTAGAATGTGAAGATGGACTAAAGAAAACAGGTGAAATTAAAAGAACAGAGTTTGGGGGCACAGTGAGATGGCAAGAAGAAAGTTGTAACAGACAAACTTCAGAAAGGTTAGGAAGCAGTGGAAGAGAAAATTGATAGGACAGGATTAAGGAAAGAATCCCTGACTCCATAAAAAGTTTTTGGATGGAATTTAAAAATGTTCAGGCAGTCAGGGATAGAATTAACTTGGCTTAAAAACTTTAAAAATGTTAAAATGTGGCCGGGGTGGTGGCTCACACTTGCAATCCCAGCACGTTGGGAGGCCAAGGCAGGTGGATCACATGAAGTCAGGAGTTTGAGACCAGCCTGACCAACATGGTGAAACACCGTGTCTACAGAAAATATAAATTGGCCAGGCATAGTGGTGCATTCCTGTAATCCCCACTACTTGGGAGGCTGGGGCAGAAGAATCGCTTAAACCTGGGAAGTGGAGGTTGCAGTGAGCTGAAATCATGCCATTGCACTCCAGTCTGGGAAACAAGAGCAAAAAAACCTCATCTAAAAAAAAAAATTAAAATGCATACTCTAAAATTATCCTGCCATTGTAAATGTTATGTGTAATCTGTTATTTCCCTTCCTAAATTGTCCTTCTATTTAGTAATCTTTATTTGCAATCTCAAGTAGAGATGTCACAGGGTATTCCATATATTCTCTCTACTTTTAGAAATGACATGATTGTATTGAAAATATTTCCATTATAAAATAGCTCTCTAAGGGTAAAAGAATAATTCCAAGTTTTTTCCAAGTCATTAGAAATAATCAAATTCGGCTTCAAACTGGTCCTGGGGACTTTATAGATCTCTTGTTAATGAGCTGAAATTGGAGGAAAGCAGATTGGGCACCACTGGGAAGGAGAATCCCAGAAGATATTTAAATTCTCTGACCTGTCCAGGTGCAGTGGCTCATGCCTATAATGCCAACACTTTGAGAGGCTGAGGTGGACAGATCACTTGAGGTCAGAGTTTGAGACCAGCCTGGTTTCAACATGGTGAAACCCCATCTCTACTAAAAATACAAAAATTAGGTGGGTTTGGTGACACACACCTGTAGTTTCAGCTATTGGAGAGGCTAAGGCAGGAGAACTGCTTGAACCTGGAAGGCAGAGGTTACAGTGAGCCGAGATAGTGCCACTGCACTCTGACCTGGGAGACAGAGAGATACTCTGTCTAAAAAAAATTTATCTGATCTTACTGGAGTTTGTGGAAAAGCCTACAGGGAACACTTCTGGAGTCCACCTCCTGAGCTGCAGGGCACATTCTCGTGAAGAGGGAGAGGCTGATGGACTCATTGCTGGGGACAAGAGCTGCCTGTCAAGGCTGTCATTCTTTTTGTATATGGGTAATGTACTCACCACTTCCATCTAAAGGTCCTAGGATAGCTGCATTGTGGCCTGGCTCTTACCACTAAGATAATGGACAATACTCATAACTAAAGGAAAAATATATAGATTTCTAAGGACACTTCGGTTAGTTCTATGAGAAAACGTTAAACACTAATTGAGATATGATGATGTAATAGTTGCCAGTAACAATAGTGCTTTCTAGAAAAAATGAGTGCCCCGTTCACCCGCAGCAGGGACTATGAGAGCTTGGGTAGGCAGCTAAGAGGCCTGAGCAGTTCTCTTAATTGTGCTATTACAAGTTCATGGGGAATGCTACAGAGCAAATTTGTTTCCACTAAGTCCTGTTTAATATAAAGACAAATATATTCTCAAATAGAAATGTTAATGGCTATATTTTTCAATGCAACCAACTACCCACACAATCTCATGAGAGTCAACTGACTTAATTTTGTTCAGAGTACAAATAGCTATTATTAAAAATAGATTAAATGGCCTGTGGAAAGATATGAATGTGCTTTAAGTGACTTTCATTATGGCAGGGAAAAAGAATTTCTAGATTGGAAAAATTAACAGTAATACAGACTAAGACAACAAATTTATAATCATTACTTACAGTCAGATACATAGCTGCATAGACGCTGAGAGCTGCTTCTTTGGATGGAAAGGTTTTTCTTGCTCTCATGATGAGATCTGGGTTGCCGGTACAGGCCTCTTCCCCACTGATGAACTGTGTGTACTGCTGACATCCAAGTGCTGTATAATTGGGCTTACACAAGGCAAGGAAATGTGGGGCCAGATTTCCTGTGACGACTTGTCCAGCATTTACAAAGATATCTGTAGCAAACAGTCCAAATGTATAAATTCCTGGGGAAGAAAACAAATAAGTTTAATTTTGTGTGTGTGTGTGTGTGTGTGTGTGTGTGTGAATTACAGTTTATAAAAAACCAAAATGAAAATATTTTAGAACCTATAAAATATTCCATACATACACATAGTTCCTTTCATTTCATTCCTCTCCATTTCTTTCCCTGGCTTTCTGGGAGTGGTGGAAGTGGTAAATTATTTAACATACTGAGCTGTCTACTACTGGGTTTTGTGCATGGCAGGTTTATAGGACATAAGATAAAATAAGAACATTTGTTCTCAGACCCTGGGTAATGCAATTGTTTCATAGAGTCCATGTGTTCCTTGAGAGGGTAGAGTCTATCATGTTCTACTAACATTAGCACTTTTATTTTTTTTCTATTTTTGAAAATATTTTTTGTCTCACTAACAGAAAGCAAAGTGGTCATCTCTCTTTGGTTATGGCTCTTATTCTCAGAGTGATGTTAACGCTGATGGAGGTGCCAATTAGCAGTAAATCCTGTGCCATTAGCTTTCATTTAAATGTGGAAAATCTTAAGTAAAGCAGAATGCTTTCAGAATAATCTCTACAATACCTTCAGAAATACATTTTTTAAAGTCACAGAACAGCTAGTAATTTAGTTCCACCTTATCTTTTATGGACTGGCTTTCAATCGATCCAATTTGGGTTATTTAGTAACAAGACAATCAAAATTATAGGTTATTAATTATCTTTACAGTCTTAAAATTTATTTGCTGTGGTTATCTGAAGATATAAAACTAAGTGCCTAGATATTTTTCCTCCTTTGGTAAGGAACTTGCCAATTTACTTGAATACCAAAAACATTTTCTAAATTTAACGTCCTCGGTCATTATTGTTAAAACTTATTTTTCTATTGTACAGGCAAAATAATTTTTGGCATTAATTTCAATTAAACTTACAGCTACAATCTTCAAGGATGTGGTAACAGTGAAAAGAAATTCATCCTTTTATAATTTGGAGAATAAAATCCAATAGGAACTTTTAAAACTATCCCAAAGTAATACTTCTAAAAGTATTGATTTATTAAAATGTCATATACTTATGCTACAATATTAGATGTTTTTCTTTGTGGTCATATATTTCTGGATTGTTTGTGTCCCAAGCCTTTTCGTCATTATTGTCTCTTGTATAGTATATCACCATAAAAGCTGTACTGGATCAAATAATTTTCCAGTATTAGATGCATGGCTGTTCTTTTAAATTTTTAAAATATTATATATGATTGCAAAAGGTTGACACACAAAAACCCCCACACAGCAAAACTCCATGTGTGTACAAATGGAAACGAAACAAAGATATTAGTTCTCTATTTATCTAAAAATTCTAAAAGAAAACAATAAGAAGCTCTTCTTAACATCTCACCGGCATTCTATGAGTCACACAAAGTAAAGGTTATCAAAATCAGAAATTTGAGAGAGACAGAGAAATAAAGAGAACTGAGCTCAATAAAAGCTCTCCTTCCAAAATCTCATGGCCAAGCATGGGAACCTAAATTACAAGTCTTCTTCATTTGTATGCCTTTGAAATGTAGGCTGTTTGGTGTAATGGGTTTTTCTGTTTATAATAGATTGAAATATTTGATAAGAATGTGGCAATGTATCTTGACACTTTAAAGTTCCCAAATGAGTTTTCAAATTAAAATATCAGTCCATCAGACCCAAGGCTAATGCTGTAGTTGACTACAAAGATAACTATTAAACTGGGATCTTATGAGTGTAACTACTCCATTGACCTAAAGAATAAAGTCACCATAAGAGTGATGTGCTATTACACAGTAATGCTTCACTTCCATGCTTCCACTTTATTATAGCTAGAAACGTCCAAATCATAAGTGAACAAGAAACAAATGAGGCTTCCATATTTTATAAAATCATATAAGAAGAAGCATGTAGAGACGTAAAAGCATACTGTACTTGGAATCAAATATTCTTTAGAAATATGTGTGCAAATGAAGAAAAATATTTTACTTCAATAGGCACAAAGTAATTTCCTTAACAGTATTTAGGAAAGCATCGATTTCTCTAAATACTTTTAATTGTGAGCATCTGGTTGTATATTGCTTATACAAGAAGGAATTAGTCAAGAACACAGTATTGATAGATGTGAAAAAATAACTTTCAAGGTTTCATAAAGACGTTGTCCCTTCAACAGGATAAATGAGAGCTTTGGAGATATATAACTTGATGTCAGTAAAAAGAACAGTCTTGGATATGAAGATCTTTCATCTTCAGAGAGATCTAAAAGCCTGATGACATTTGGCTAGTCTTTAATGGGTTTACAGATAGATTAGGTGATATATGCATGATATCTTCAAAGTCTTCATCTTGATCCCTTCAATATGAGAAATATGTTGAAAAGTTACATTATCTTTAATGTATCTCAATACTAATAAAAATTTATCTTAAATGACATTTAGTATATACAGATATGCTTATTTCATCTGATAAATCCAGGAAACATTTATATTAAATTTTATTGAGTCAGTTAAAAAATGTGTCTAGGCTAAGTTCCTATTGAATTAAAATGATTTTCAATAATTCAATCATGCATATACTTATTATTGCTAGTATTTGAAATTAAAAGTTAAATTATTAGTGAATCTTGTCCTCTAATAAAATCCTCAATATGTTTTTAGTTATATAAAAATCAACTTAGAAATAGTGCTTGGAGTGCTACATTTCTTCTACTTACCAAGCTATTTTTCTTGTCCTTCATGATGTTCAACAACCTACCTGGATTATCACCACCCTCCCACTAAGTATTGCTCAAAGATTTTCATAAACACAGTAGTCATGTGATTTTTGGTTCTTAAAGAATCTGAAACATCCAAATGTGGTGTTCTTTCTTCCTTAAAGGAATGTGGAAATGCCAACCTAAAGTGGAATCTTGAAATATTAAAGAGAAAGTAGTATGTAATGTTTTTTTTTAATTTTTAATTTATTTTTTATTTCAACAGATCTTAGGGGAACAGGTGGTGTTTGTTACATGCATGAATGTTCTTTAATGGTGAGGTCTGGGATTTTGATACACCCATCACCCAAGCAGTGTGTATTGTTTATTTTTTAAAAGCAAATTAAAACATTTCAAAGAAAAAATAACCTAATATTTGCATACAGTTAAAATGTGGGTCATTTTAAGGATTAGCTTATACACGGACGCTGTTTTAGAAATAACAAAAATAATTTAATGAACACATACCAAGAAATCGGACAGTTCGGCGCACCAGCGGGTTTATATAACAACAGTCTCCAGTTAGAATAGTTTTTTCCTGGTTTTCAAAATCCCTTGTGGCTAGTTGTAGGCAAAAGACAGCAGTTTCTCCAACTATTATCTTGAAAGAAAATCAAAGATTAAGAAATATTAGAATTTAACCAGTACAAATGTAAAATATTTTTATTTTTAAAATTTAAAATGGAGCTCTTTTGAATGCTAATAATCTCAATGTAAAACGGAGCCATAATTGATTATCTAGAGCCTTTGATTACAGACTTGTCCCTATGTATGTAAACCATATTTTTCTCAATTCCAGAAAGTACCATGCTGAAAAATTATGAATAAAAATGGACAGTTTTGTTTTCTGAAAGTCTTAAAAAATATAATATACAAAAACATTAAAGGAAATAGTCATTTATTTTTGGTGTGTAATTAAATTCCATGTTTTATTACTTAAGTGACCGTGTCTTGTTTAAATTTGACTCTGCTAGAGAATTCACAACAGATTCTCCATGCAAATACTTTTAAAGCATTTAATATACACATACTAATTTAAAATAATATTAATAGTTCAATAAATAAAAAAAAAATCTGCACGTTTGACCTTGAGAATCTCCTGTTCTGAGACATTACTAGGAATTGTCATAATTAATATATTACTTGTCATAATTAATATATCTCCAAGTGTTATTTTGATCTTCATTAAAACCATATAAAACTAGGAATAGCATCCTACCCTTTTTACAAGTAAAGAACACCAAGACTTGGAACACAAGTAGGTTGACCAAGTGCTGGCAAGAGGAACAAGCTTCTATTACAGATGCTTTGCTCTGCTCTGCTGACTTATTAAAGGACCTGGCCTTGCATTGGTATTTGTGCCACTGGTAGTGATTTTTATACACGGTCCTCAAAAATCACCCAGCAAAGTATTACAGCAAGTATTATTATTCCATTTTATAGATAAGGAAATGGAGATTTATGGAGGTTTAATCATGTGTTTCTTTTAAGGCCAGTCAGAAACCAAGCAGAAATTTCTGACTCCATTTAACACAATAGCATGAGAAATAAAGAGAAAAAGAAACGAGCCAATAGTGTGTCTACTAAGTTGTCATTGTGAGGTTTGCTTTTATTACCTCTGGTCAAGCTTAATTAACATGCTACACAGGGAGTCCCTGACATTCCCTGGAGAAATGCTTTTGGGGTCTCTATGAAAAATAATATCTATGATTACAAGATATTCAAAATAGAAAGCGTGAGGTAGAGAAGGAGGTTACAGGAGATTAGGTGTTTGACCTACTTTTACCCTAGTGTGAACAAAAGATTATGAGACATCTCTTCATTTTCATCCTTCTTTCTCCCTCCTTTTCCTTTCTTCCTACCATACTTCTTTTTCCAAGTAGGCCAGGGTTAATGTTAAATCAGAAGACATCGTAAATCAAAAAATAGTCCTGCTTATTTGGTGAGACTGGATTGAATTGGGAGAGATAAGAACTTCCAAATTCCTCTTGAATTTTAACTCTGGCATTGGTGAAGTAGAGCAGATGTGTGACGAAACAGTTCATCCAGCCAAAGGATACACAAGAATTATTTTTCATGAGTATTTGGAGAATATTCCAAGAAGATGAACTGTTTTTTGATACCTTATCTCTCTTTCTGGATAACTTTTTCTCATGTCCCACCTCCTCTTCAGTGTACCTTGAAAGAAATTACTGTGATGATGCTTTCTGGGTTTTCAGATTCGACTTCTTCTGGGTCTGCCTTACCACAGAATGTTCCAAATTCTAACAATGAATTATCCACTCCACTTCATGAGCTGACCGACTCTGCATGTGATGGCTGCCCTCGCAGTCTCCTCTTCTCCATTGCAGTTTCCACTGGGTCTCCATCCCCAGGTAGGCCCCACCCCACGGTACACTGAACCCAGACTTAGGCTAGACATGTTAAACTTCCAAGAAGGTAGTAGGTGTCCAATAATTCTTATTGAATGCATAAAGTAATCCCATTTTCAAAAAAACCTCAGCTTCAATAGATCAGAATACCCTAGTCTGCTATTGACTTTTTGCCTGACTTCTAGTAAGCAACTTCTGGCTTGTTCCTATGATAAAGGATCTATCCTATACCTAGTTCCTAAAACCAGAGCGCATATGTGAAGTCTCTTGCGAAGACTTGATAGCTCTTTTCAGTTACCAGGGTCTTAACAGACCAAAAACTGACTTGTTGGGGCCACTTTTCCCAGTGGCTTTCTAATGCTGACCTCTTGCTTATCTGCATCTCAGCACATTTCATGTTGCTGAATTTCCAATTTCTGTCCTGAGCATTTCTGCCAAAACAGTTTCTCAGCAATATGAGTTGGCTGCTACTACAAGAAACCCACTTGAATTATGTTAACCAAAATAGTTAAGTTTATTCTACAATTAGTTTCCTCAGAATTGAAGGGTAGGGAACTTGGGGATTAGGCCCATGAATGGAAAGTCTTCAGGAGTCCAAGCAACAGCTGTCACCATGTCATTCTCCCTCTTTCCCTGAAGTCTCACTGTCTCTTGTGTCAGTTTCTCTGTGTATGCCTTTCTGCCAGACAGGGCTCCTGATTCTGAGCATACATGATTTCCCCAACTGTCTTCAAGAAGCTTGTCTTTGAATTTTTCAGCTCAGCCCATGGAAACAGTTTAACTGATACAATTTTCCAAACCTCAATTCCAAGTTTCCAGGAGGTTTAGGTTGAGATATGGCATCTCTTCTGGGGTCCAATGAACCAAGGTTAAGAAGGTATGTCGCGGTCTATGAAAATGTCACTGTGGGTAGAAAAGGTAGTTATCAAAAGCAGACAGCTGCTATGATCAGATGCTGATGTCAAACTCTTGTCCATCACATCTTGCTGACTCCCTCTGGCCAGTAATTGGTCCTGATTAGATCTTTCCAGCATTTTCTCTGGATACTGTATTCTGTCCACCTACTTGGACTTCATCTCATCAAATGCATATGCCTAGGTGTCTGCTTTCCTCCAAGGGTATGTCTAATTCACACGGTCTAGTCTCCTTTCCCAAGAGCTCACTGTGATATCTATGGAACCCCTCATCCAAACCATATTCTCTCTTAACTTCCCCTACCCAACTTCCTGAGTGAACACTCCAATTGTTTACTGCTCTCAGATAATTTTTTTGTTTTTTTTATGAAGATGAAGTCTCACTCTGTCACCCAGGCTGGAGTGCAGTGGCACTATCTCGGCTTACTGCAACCTCCTCCTCCCAGATTCAAGTGATTTTCCTGCTTCAGCCTCCCAAGTAGATGGGACTATAGGCACATGTCACCACACTAGGCTATTTTTTTATTTTTAGTAGAGATGGGGTCTCACCATGTTGGCTAGGCTGGTCTCAAACTCCTGACTCAGGTGATCCACCCGCCTCACCTTCCGGACATGCTGGGATTATAGGTGTGAGCCACCACATCCAGCCTGCTCTCAGATAAATTCAAAAAATGAAATTAAAATAATTGTAATTATAATGAATGTATTTATTTAAATGCCTTCTAAGTCAAGGGCACAGTACTAGACACTAATGTTTGAAGAAAGGTTTATAATCTAACTGGGTAGACATAAGCAAAATGATTAATAATGGTACAAGGTTGCAGAGGCTGAGCTTTATTTGACTGGTTTGGACACACATGCTAGGAGAACACTTGGAAGGAAATATCACTGAGTCACTGAGGGACTCTGTGATGGCAATGAAACATGTCACTCAAATCTCCCACTGCAGGGATGTTTATAGACAGATGGTCCCAGCTGCTGCTTCTCTGGATCCTCTACTGAACCCATGCTGAGGCCACACTTCCTACAGGCTCCTCCTAGCCAATGACTAAGCGAATTAGGGGTTCTAAGGTGAGCCTAATCTTCTGAAACGTAGGACATCTCCAACTGGCAATTTTGGTTTAAACATTCCCCATGAGCTTGACCAAATCTTTCTTAGAGCCATGCTTCCTATGCAATCCCACTACCCCTACTAGATTACCTCACCTAGGCTGAAGTTTCCCATCCAGCCCGCCTTCTTTATTCTCTCACACACTGGGGAGACCTCCATCACAGTCTGAAGGCTGTCTTTGCTGTCTCTGACTCATCCCTCAACCTTTGTGTTTCACAGGTGTTTTTTCTAACAACTCTTGTACTTCTAATCTCACTTGATAACTGCTTCTAGGAGAATATAAACATATACAGCATCAAAGATAGACAGGGTATGATCCTTACTACAATTAAAGGCTGTTATTAGATAAGTGCAGAGGATTCAGCAACAACCCTAACCAGAACGCAAGTATTTGGAGGAGAGGAGGTAACCTTTCTCCTATTAGCGCTCAGCTTGACCTCAACAGGAGCTAAAGTAGATTGAGTTTGCCTTGAACGCAGAGGCACAATACCAAGGTAGCACTTGGTAAAGGTTAACAGTTGAAAAAAATTACTAGCAACAAGAGCATCAATAACAATAGCAATATTGCTACTAAGGCCAACAGCATTAGTATACAGTCTAATATATATGTAATTTTATGCAGTTTATATTTCTATTAATAATTTTATCTATTCTTTCTTTCTAAGCTTGGCACAGTACTAGGCACAGAGTAGGGAATTTTTATTTTCTGTTGTCCTATATCTCTTTATGACTAATTTAATACCACATCAGTCATATTGACTCTAATGCATACATTTCTCTTTGTCCTCTTGAATTTGAATCAGAGGCTCTGGTCAGTGAGTTACAGACCTAAGTTCTATGTTATCTGGTATTTTATTTTGGCTCTTTTTTCTGACTGAAGCCCTCCCTGGTGGACTTCATTTCTCCTAAGATTTTACCAACCCCTGCTCCATTAAGGAATCCTAAATCTGTATATCTCCCCTAAACTCCAAATGCAGGTCTCCATCCACCTATTAAACAGCAGCACCTCAACATGCTCATGTCTACCTACTGGAAGGCCACACAGTCTTTACCTCCAAAATAAAACCCACATGTTCCATGTTGAACCTCCTGCTCTTCCGTGTCACCATCCTAATTAATCCATTCAATTTCTACTTGGACTCAAGCTAAAACTCTTTACAAAATTTCATGCTGACACCTCAATTTCCCTCATTTGTCTCTCTCCATCAATTGCTTTTGTTTCTATTATTTTTAATTGACAAAAATTATATACATCTATGCTGTGCAACATAATGTGAAATATGTACACATTAGGCAATTATTGAATCAAGCTTATTTAATGTATGCATCACCTCACATAATTATCATTTTTGTGGTGAAAACACTTAAGAATCCACTCTCTTAACAATTTTTAAGTGTAGAGTACATTCTTATTAACTATAGTTGCCATGTTGTACAAGAGATCTTATTTCTTCTAACCGAATCTCCATCAATTGCTAAATCTTGCTGATTATATATCTTAATTCTTTTTCAAATAAGATCACTTTTATCACTACCTCCATTTCAAAATGCAGTCCCTCTTCATTATTTTCCTGCATTAAAGCATACTCGTAACCTGCATTTGTGCTTCCATTTTCTATGCTTTTCAAACTGTTACTGCCAGATTGGTCTATTGAAAGCAAATTTTGTACAATCCAAATTTTAGGTACTTTTTTTGGAGACAGGTCTCCCTCTGTCACCCAGGCTGGGGAGCAGTGGTGCAGTTATGGCTCACTGCTCCCTCTGTCACCCAGGCTGGCAAGCAGTGGTGCAATTATGGCTCACTGCAACTTTGAACCCCTGGGCTCAAGCCATCCTCCCACATTAGCCTCCTAAGTAGCTAGGACTAATTACTAGAGGCATGTGACACCACACCAAATTAATTTTTCCCTTTATTTATTTTTAGTTTTTATAAAAATAAAAATATGTTGCTGGTCTTGAACTCCTGGCCTCAAGCAGTCCTCCCGAAGCATGGAGATTACAGGCCTGAGCCATCACGCCCAGCCCCACATTTTCTATTTACAATTTTCAGTGTGTCCTCATAGCTTGTGGATTAACTAAAATTTCATAAGAGGTCATTTACTGCTGAGCCTAAACCTATCTTTTTCAGCTTCAGCAATTCCTGCATAGCCTTCAGACACTCTGTGGTCTAGTCACAGCTGAGCATTTTCATTCTCCAACATATCCGGCATTTCCATACATCCAGGTTTTTATGCTTGGTCCATAGCTTAGTATATCTTGGTAGGCAGTGCATGGTTCTGTGCCTGAGACGTGATTTAAATATTGCCTATTCTCTGGCAACTTTATTCTATTCCTGGTGCAGTTCATCTTTCCCTTCTCTGTGTTCAATGGCACACTGTATATTTATTATGATAATTTCCATATGTTTTTATAAGTATCAGTAACATCTGTCTCTTCCACTCAATTGAGAGCTTCTCTGAGGTAAGGATTGCATAATGTTATCTTTAAACTTTTAGTATTATAGCACAGTGACTGACAATAAATGTGAATATCATATGAATGAATAAAATGCAGTTCAGTCTGCCCATTTTGTAGATAAGGAAACCTACAGAGAGAGAGAGAGAGAGAGAGAGAGAGAGAGAGAGATTGAACATGCCCAAGTCATGTGGTTACCAGCACGGCCAGAGCCTGAGTGCAATTTCAGAGTTACTTTGACCATAGCCTCTGCCTAGGAACTTGTGAGCTTCTCCTCCAGCTTCTCCAGGTTAAGGTAGGTCAGTCTCTGCTGCCCACTTGCAGGTCACACCCTGGAGTCCTACCACATTCCTAGCATCTCTATACTTTCAAAGGGAAGGAGATGGGCACAAAGCATCTCATAAGGACCTCTGGAACTCCTCTGGTGTCCAGGCATCAGAGAGCTGAGTATAGAAAAAAAGATTTTTCTGATCCTATTAGCACACAAGCCCATCCTCCAACAAATACCAAAAACATTCACATCACCCTTTGTAACTCCATTGTTATTTTTTGAGACACTCTTTTCACTGAAATGTCTATGTGTCTGCTTTGCATATCCTTGGTTCTTAGACACCAATGAAGACCTGGTGTTTTGGTTGTTTTCTCAATTTTATCAAGAAGGGGTTCTTAATTTTGGAATCACTGGCTACCATTTTCACTAGATTCTCAAAGCAGCCTTGGGGCAAAGAGCATAACTGGTTTGCTTTCCCCACTGGGAGTGGGAAACATGAGAGTTCAGGGTCACAGAAGCCAGAGATGGAGATGCTAAAAGCTTTGTCACTTCATAGTTTTCCTTGATTAAACTTCCCTTCTTCTGTCAACTAACCAATAAAAGCTGTTTCTAGACAGAGCTGAGGTAATAAACGGTGTTAACTGAGATCAACTGAGAAGCAGCGTGCCCCCTCCTGCCTCCCACAGGCACCAGCTGTCTACAGAGCAGGAGAAAGAAGCAGAATCTTGGGCTGGACACCTGTGGTCCCAGTGGGAAGGATCAACTGGCCTCCCATGGATCAGGCATTTCACGGAGGTACTCCTCCCCCATCTCAGCAAAAACTCTCCACTGCCTGGGACATGAAAGAAAAAGAAGGGGGAAAAGGACTCTGCTGATAGACAGAGGGCAGGTTGGCACAGTTAAGTACAGAGCTGTCAACCCTCACCTCGTTTCTCTTATATCTGCCTTCCAGCTCCCCTCATCTGGGCCCACTAAGTTCAACCCATCTCTACTCTTCCTCTACCTAGAGAGGCAAACCCCCGCCTGTTCCCAGTTCTACAAGAAGCCTTCAAACAACCTCCATGAAAGATTACTGACTGTTCATAGTCCTTATCAATCTGATGTGGAATTCAATGAGATGCCCACAAAGGGCTCAGAAACTAATACTGAAGGGCTTTCACTGCTTTATTTATTTATTTTGGAAGCAGAGCCTCAGTCTGTTGCCCAGGCTGGAGTGCAATGGTGCAATCATGGCTCACTGCAGCCTCGACCTCCTGGACTCAAACAATCTTCCCACCTAAGCCTCCCAGGTAGCTGAGACTACTGAGAATACAGGCATGTACAACCATGCTCAGCTAATATTTCAATTTTTGAGGAGGGAGAGATGGGATTTCATCATGTTGCCCAGGCTGGTCTTAAATCCTTGGGCTTAAGCCATCCACCCGTCTTAGCCTCCCAAAGTGCTGGGATTACAGGCATGAACCACCACACCTGGCCTCACTATTTTATGCTTTCAGAGCTGTGTCTGAGCAACTGTAGTGTTTCTGAGTCACAGTCCCCTCCTTATTGCAATCTGACAATCTACCTCTTTAGGAGGAAGAGTTCTGCCCCTGAACCCAACCTGATAGAAGCCTTGCACCCTGCTGACAGACCTTCTCAAACTTGAGTACCACATACCTTATTACACCTCATCCCTTTGCTGGACATTACATTATGCTTTATTAATCTCAGTGTTGAACATTACAAAGCTCCTTGAATCTTACCCTGCCTAACAGGCTGGGCCTACACACTGTCTGTCCCTTCCTAATGACTCGTCTAAGTCTCCATCCTGTCTTTGAGAAGAGATCTGGTATCTAGCCCTGTTTTTTTCTTTTTTATCAATTGCTTTCTTTGGTAACGAGTAAAAAGCCCCATTCTTCTGATGAATGGCAACCTACAAGAAGGCAGGTGTGAATCGTAAGCGTCTCCAGGATGTGCACACAACTTGGTTCTCATACTTCAACCTTTGTTATGCATAGGCCAACTTTGCTAGGTACAGTCCTTGATGACAAAATACCGAAATTTTGCTAGGAAGACAAAAATCACTGTAGATTTTCATCAAATGTCAAACTCCAAATAGCTTTATGTTTTCATTTATACATAGACAATTAGAAATTCCTCTCCCCTCTAACTGGCAGTGACTCAAAGATATCCATGCATCATTGATTTGAAATTGGTATAAGGAAACCATTTCAGATGTAATGCAGCAAAATAGAAGTTATGTAATCAGTGTGATAGTATTTGGGATGTGTTTCGCACCCTTCTGAGGTGTGTGAAATAATATCCAAAAAGCGAAGTTAATCCACAGAAGTACAGTCGTGGGAGACACCTAAGCTTTAAACTCTGATGTGTGAATCCAGTGAAACATGGGGTTTTATTTGTTACAGAAGCTGGAACTTGCTAATTTCCCTGTTTTAGAAAGAGAGAAAGCAAGTGTCAGTCTCAAGGTCTTTTGCAGAAAACAATACCTGGCTAGAATTTTTAAAACAATGTAAGCTTTTTGTATTTATTTTATGGTTCCCTTCTATTTATCAAGTGATGCTCATTTTCCATTTGTGGTAATAATAGTAATTCTTTTATAATAATTTGTCGGTTAATTGATTTTAAGGAAAAAACGAATGATAGCTGAGTTGGTATGCAGCTATGATGTAAGTCATGAAGGTGATGTCATGAGAGGAACATTTGGGAAACATTTAACATACAATAAAGACTCATATACACTGTTTACATAAATAGGGCCCAGGTTTTAGGCACCCTTTGAAGTGCTTTCCAAATACTGGCCAATTTAATCCTCAAAGCAATCCTGTGAGGTAGGTGCTATTATTAAAATCCAGCTACAGAAGAAGAAAATAAAGAATAAAGTAGCCTGTATGTTACTAGCCGTGGTTATGATTGTGGGTATGTGGCAACTAGGAAGCCCTAATACTCTGGGGAGAGGACAGTTTAAGAGAAGTGGAGGGACAAAGGCAGCTTAGATGGAAGGATATGAAGTCAAGAACTGGATTTGATCCTTTAAGATTTGAGTCTTTAGGAGACCCCTGTTAAAATGTAGACACAAGAGGATAAGAAACACATGAAGCCACCATTCCAACCACTGGGTGGGATCAGCTTATTAACTCATTTTTCAATAGGGAAAGATATACATCTATTTGGAGAGCGCTACAGACAGTAATCCTCAAATGTGATCCCTGAACCAAGAGTATCATCAATCTGGGAACTTGACAGAAATGTACACTCTCAGGCCCCACCCCTACTGAATTAAGCACTCTGGGGATGGGGTCTGGCCATGTGTGTTTCAACAAGCCCCTAAGTTCTATAAGCTATTTCAAGGGGTCTAAAACTCCTTTCTATACATTGTAAATTTGTCAAGGATATGTTAAAAGGAATTTTTAGATACTGATTCAAACAAATAATTATTATGTACTTGTACTGTGCAGAAAGCTATTCTAGGTATTGCAGTAACAGGGTGGGATTATAGAAAGAGGTTAAATGAATCCTGAAGTAAAAACAAATCCAACACTGTCACTTTCTATGTATTTTAAGTGAAATGTGAAGAGATGAACTGTCCTGATAAGGATGGCTTGTTTAATCAACGCTCAGCGCCCAGGAAGGCCACTCACATCTACTGTCTGTGAGTCTACTGCATGGCTCACTCTGTTTAAAATGGGGAGGCCATCAAAGAAACGTACAACTTAGCTTGCACTTATTTATTCATATGCCAGTGCAGACACATGTAAAAATACTATTGGATGAATGAACAAGGGATGAAATTAGGGGTAAGTGATGACTGAGAACTGAGTGTGCAAGTCACCAAAACTTGCACAAAAAGAGACTCAGTGCTCCTTTTTGAAACACTCTTGCAGAAAGGTATCCAGTCTTTTCCAGCCTCATCTAAGTGGTGTAATCAATATTAACTCTCCGGGACCTGAGGACCTGAAAGTACAGGATGGAAGCAATAGAAACAATGCCATCATGGGGTGGTTGTGAGGTTACTGTTATTTATAGAAATGAGGTTGTTGTTATAACATTTGTAGAACAGGGGCTGGCACAGAGTAAGCACTACGTAAATGTTAGTCATTATTAGGTAACCCTGAAGGCTATTTTCAAGTCATATCTGTGTTGGATTAGTGTTTTTCTTGTTAGGGAGTAAAGGAGTCTGGGATGCCTAGAACAGGATAATAGAGTTGTTTGATAATTTGGGATAAAGTAAAGGTTCTGACACAAATCTTTTACTGCACATGTGGATGAACGGTCAGTGGGAAGATACAGAAGAAGGAGATTCAGTCCGTTGAACAAGACACAGAGATTCACAAGCTACGAGCATTCTTTTTCAATGAGAAGAAGCTGATGAAACCACTAACAAACACTTTCCTAGCTAAAAAAAGATACTGCTGATTAAAATTTGCATGATGTTTACACTTTGCCCAACCACTCACATGTAGCAAACATAAGCCATAAGAAAAATGAATTGTAAGAGCATTGTAATATAAACTCATGTTCTATACTTATAGTTTGTTTTTAATTTTAACATATAAAGTCAACGTCTCCATGTTCACAGATCTACCATTGGTCAACACTGTTATAATGTACCCGTCATTCCTCAAAAGAGCTAGTTTTTAATTAATAAAAAATTAGTATGCAGGTTACTAGTAAGCATTCCAGATTTTCTAAAATTCCCATTAGAATTAATTCCCTTTCTTCTTTATCAACAATAAAAAAGCAACGTAATAAAATCTGAATACTCTCTGGGACTCTGAGATGATGGAAATTTTAGAAATGAACCTTTGAAGCAAAAGCAAAATTTAACAGTCCCCAGGTCAGTGTTTCTCAAGTAATATTTATTTAGCAGGATGTTATGTGATATTTTCCAGGAAAAAAAATTCTGGTGAAGAAACATCAGCTAAAACCTTACTTGCCCATCAAGACTCAAAAATTATATTACTAGGCATTGGCTACCTGTATCAAAATATTTCATGTACCCCATAAATAGATAAATCTACTATGTACTGATAAATGTGAAAAAAAAATTTAAAACATTGTAAAAAGATTCATAATGTCCAGCAGCCCCATGATGTCATTATTTTATTGTGCTCAGCTTATAGATAAGGAGACAATGGCACAGAGAGATTATGTGACTTACGTAAGGTCATTTGGCTAATAAGATATAAAGCCAGACTCAATCCCACGTAATCTAGTGCTGGAATTCAATTTGACATTACAATACTTGATTATATTGCTTTACGTTAGGAAGAAAAGTATAACAGCTTAAGCTTTCTTGTATGACATTCTGAATTTGTGAGTATACTTTCCTCCCAACTACTTTTCTTGTATGAACCCAAAGCATGGCAATCTGTTGAAGAAAATTGTTAACTTTATTGTCCAGTGTTTTCGAAACTTACTTGAGCTTAGAAATCTATATTCTAGGGACAATCCCAAATATCTGGTAGAACTTGTGTCCCAGAAACACTACAGGGAATAAGGAAAAGCAAAGTCTTCTTCCTTTCGAGAGGACAGAAACTTGAATTTAGGAAAGATAGGCTAGTGTAGCTATTATATGATAGAGAAAAGAATTAGAGATCTTCAGAAGGCAAAAGTAAAGCTGAGAAATGCTGTCTTTATAAAGTGACAGACTGATTCTCCACTTCCCTGATTATTAGAAAATGAAGAGAGGGAAGTTTAAAACAAAAGAGAACAAATATGAATTCACACAATGGGAGAGAAAAAGTGTGATTCTAAAAGGTAACCCAGGTGCAAAACTAAGAAGGCATTTAAGTAGTTTTGAGATTTATATGCAGCAGAAGTGGCTGGGAGGATATAAAGATTTACCTGACCTTTCAGACCTATGGCTTAGAAAGAAAAGCATTCTTTTTCTTATAGTAGGGAAGACCTGTACTTTTCCTCACTGGACATCCTCGGAATGTCTGACAACTGTATCTGGGGAAAATTATCAGATACTGGAATCAGTGAGATGATTTTTTCTTTGCCAATGTCTGGCAGCAGACAGTAAATCATACCTCTTTTTTCCTTCCTTCCTTCCTTCCTTCCTTCCTTCCTTCCTTCCTTCCTTCCTTCCTTCCTTCCTTCCTTCCTTCCTTCCTCCCTCCCTCCCTTCCTTTCTTCCTTCTTTCCTTCCTTCCTTCCTTCTTTTTCTTTCTTTCTTTCCTAGTTCAGAAAAATTTATGTTGTTATATGGTTGAGATGTCCTCAGTTCCAAAATACTTGTTTCTGTTGTACAATGCGAGTGAATTATCAGTGGTCACCTTTAAGTGTCCTACTGCTACATTCAGGGAGTATATATTCAATTGACCAAATGATGATACTCTGAGTAACACTCTCCTTTTCATGAAAATAAGCTTTTGAAGTGACAGCTCTGCCTGGGAAAGCAGAAACAGTATTCCTTGCAATTTCAAATTCATCATACAGATCATTCCCTTGAGGCCATCTTCTTCCGGTTTTCTTGGCTTTCATCTCTCTCATCTTTAAACAGACTGCCAGAACAAATGTCTTTTAAGGCCACTCATTTTTTACTGAAAAAGGGACTAGACATTTAAAGGACTTTATTTTTAAAACGCCTTCACAGGAAGAGTAAATGTTGATTACATAGGAAATCCTTATATTTTACCAAGCCATTAAAAATGTTTGATGAGAATACACAAAGAAAAGCATGATTGAAACCTAAAAATAAATGAATGAGTTTTGGAACATAAACTCATTTTGCAGTCTGGTCTCATTTATGCTTGGGATAAATGCAGCTTTCCAGCTTACTGCTCACGTGTATTAGGAAAAGGTACAATTATGATTTAAATGTTAAACCATAACAGCTTGGAATTGGTTGAATTTATTATCCAAGCCAATTTAAGAGTTTCTAATACATAATGGGATATACATTTAGAAACCAGATTATTATTCCAAATGCCTTTAATTATTTTATAATGTAATTTATAACATAAATTCTTAAATATATTCCGTTTCCTTGTCATTTTACAAAGTGTCAAATAACCTTTACCCTAGATCAAGTACTGTTTTAAACATCTTACATATGTTAATTTGACTTGGTCCTCACAACTACCCTATGAAGTAGCTATTATTACCTCACTTTACAGATAAGAAAACTGAGGCACAAAGAAGTTAAATAATTTCACAGCTAGGAAATAACAGACCTGACAGTCTGACTTCAGTTTCATTCATCATAAGAGATTTTTGTAGGAATGGAGTCAAAGCACTTTATGAGATACATATCACCCTACTGTATCACTCAACGTCAAACTTGACATTACAATATATTATTATTTTCTTTTATTTTAGAAAGCAAGTTACAACTTTTTATCTGAACTGCTGCACTTATGAGTATAATTTCTTCCAAGAAGCTCTTCTGTATAAAGCATAGAAAAGCTCAATAAATAAGACAAATAAGATGCTCTAATAAACACTGACGTTTATTCAAGTGAAGAGTAGAGAACAAAGTCTGTATTGGTGGGCAATGTGATGAGGCCTAGAATGTTCATTTCTACAGTCTTTCCCCAGACTACTACATCTTATTTTTAGAAGCAGCCCACTACTCCAAAATGTCTTTTGAGATATTGGTAATGGGGCACTTTGGTGGGAGGTGAAGAAAATAACATAATTTCAGATAATATTAACAGGAAGTTCATTTATGAAAAAAATAAACCTTGGAGAAGAGTTACAGATTCATATTACTTCTCAAAGCAATAATGATTATATATTTATTTGCAGATGTTGTGTAGCATAACAGGAGCCCTGTTATAACAGGAAGCGGTGTGAAACCATTTCTATTGATTCTAAATTTTAAGGGGGAAAAAAGCATGACTATACTATCTCTTTCACATATAACTTAATCAGTGTTTATCTGATTTACCCTCCCTTCAAGATTCAGATTAGCATTTCCATTTTTTTTTTCTGCTGAACTCTGAGATAGGAATCCTTGATTTTTATACTTGTAAGGCAATCAATCTTATCCAGCCCTTTCCTGCTTCAGAATATTTGTCCATATGTCCAAATCATGCAAAAATCTCAGATTCTGCTTTTCTACTGATTTCTTTTGTGGGCTGTCAAAATATTGAGAGTCATCACATCCCAGCAGTTAGCATGAGTGTTGCTGAAAACAGAAAATGCCAGCTGCAAGCCCCCTGGCACCAAGGTCTATAACTCTGAGCAGCAACGCCCGGTGAAATTTTTAGAAGCAGTTTTTCTCTGTTCTGTTCTTTCAGTTTCATTCAAAGACAGAATTAGTCTTTCTGACCCCTTTATTGTGATGAATATTTTCATGTTAAGAGTTCTCATGTTGACCCAGAGCAGGCAAGGACCCCCGCATGGCCTCCCCACTGGGACTATCTGTGTTTCTGACTGGTAACAACACTTCAGGGCTCCAATAAGCCCCCATTTGCAGAATACAATACTAACTTCTGTGGCACATTCTCCACCTGCCACCTCTGACTTAACCATGGAGGATCATGAGTGGTGTTGGGCCTGAATGAACCCCCAATGGTAAGAAAGAATTCCTAATGTGTGTGAGACAGCGATCCTCATTTAGCAGCTCCTCTTCCTAAGCTCCCCTTGTACTAGAAGACATTTCAAAATTACAAGTTTTTGACCTATTGTTTGTCACATTTCACAGTTGGCGGATATTCGAGAATTCTGCAATCCAATACCAAAAGGTGAGTTTGCAATATATATCTGAAATCCTATGAACAAACACTTAGAAAGACATTCCCTCAAAAAGCAACAGAAAACAATTCTTCTGAGCACAGTTTGCTGGCCAGCAGTTTTAGATGGCTATTAAAATCTCAATCAAGTTTTCTTTCAAAACCTTAATTATAATCTCCCCATATGAACTTAAGTAAAACAGTATTAAAGTGAACCTGTTATATGTAGTACTGATACTGCTTAAAGCCTATTGAACATCAGTTTTTATAATTTATGATACCATTAGAATATTGAGGTAAATTAAAATTCTTTATATACTGAAGTCAAACTAAAGCCTATTTCATAATTATTAATTGAACTTAAACTAATATGTAGCAATGTTGTTGGCCTTATCAATGTTGATTATCTTTTCTCCTCAAAAAGCCTGATATTGTTCAGTTACCAACCTTCTTGAATGGCTATGATCTTCAGGGGAGTGAGGGCCATGCTTTGTCTCAAGGGATGAATGATTTGTTGTGTCCTGATGGCTCTGATCTGGGGTTAGTGTAGGTCTGGGCATGGGATGAGATTCTGCTCAGTGAAGCATGAGGAGACTTCTGGTAGGGATGGATGCTTCTGAAATAGGAGTTTATTTCTTTTAAAGGGACACACAGAAAATTTTTTTTTCCTGCTAGACTTCCTTATGTTTGGATGTGACGTTTAGAAAAAGGTTGGTCATTGTGCAATCACAAGGACAGCCAGCCAGGAGCAGAACAGACACATATTATGACAGAGTGAACAGAGAAGAGACACCTGGATCTCCAACCTCTTGTTCAGAGGCTGAATTAGTCACTTCTGAGCTATCCTAATTTGACACTGCTTGTTATGTGACAGAATAAATTTTCCTAATTGTTTAAATATCTAAGTCAGACTTTTCTGTTATTAGCAGGTGACAGCCATTTGTTACAAAGACCTTGAACTTGTTAAGTATCATAGAAGATAAAATTTAAAATATACAAATAACTATCTGTAAATGCAAATAACCACAATACCGTGTTGGTAAGTTTAGGGATCAACAGTAGGAAGAGAACACCTTAAATTAGGGACAGGAGGATGGGGACAGAGGAAGAAAGTGTTATGAAAGTTGGTGTTTTCATATGGCACATGGCTTGAAAAGACAGGGTTATACTGACCACAAGCAAAGTTAAACATACTGGAGGCTGGTGAATAACACTGAGAGAAGCAACAAGTGGAAGAGCTTTATAGGTAGGGTGATACAATTATCATTCAAACTATTGTACTTTTGAGTGTGAAATGGGAGGCTTAATAATATGGATACCAAGACAAAAGTAACAAACCAGGACTGATCCAGGCAAACCAGGACTGATCCAGGCAAACCAGGACATAGGGTTGACACTGTTATATGCAAAGAAGAATATAAATGAAGTCTCAGAGAAGGGGAAGTATAGAATATCCTTGAGAAACAGCAAGTGGGCCCACTTGGCTGGCATGCAGACTAGATACAGGGGCCTAATGGGACATTATCCCGGGACCATGATGTAAATGGATTGGGATCCAGGTGAGAGGCTGGTACTTAATTTTGTTGATGGTGGGAGGCCATAAAATCTCTGGGCGGCGGGGGGGTAAGGTCAGACCTACGCTGCAGGAAAATAAATCTGGAAAAAGGTAGGGGAGACTGGAGATAGGAGGTAGAAAGCCCAGGAAGTGCCTGGTGTAGTAAATCCTTTCGAGGTAGTGAACCATGCTTAAAGCAGAGAGAAAGCAAAAAGACACATGCAAGTAACAAAAAGAAAAGAGCAGAGGGAAAGGAAGGCTCCAAAGTCAATTTGTCCATCACTTACACGTGGGGAGTGGGCAATAAAGAGAAGCAAACAAGAAGCAAACGAAGGACACTGGCCAGAAGTGTTAGCAAGTCAGAAGAAAATTATCATGCCATGGAAACTAGAGGAGATAGACTTTCAAAATGGGGGTCCTCGATCAGCCACATTAGTGTCACAAATAAGTGGAAGAAGCAAATGTTCATGAAGTAAATGTTCAAGCAAGGAGGTTGTCGTTGGTGACCTCTGAGAAAAAGCTTGATAGTAATGAAAGCACAAAACTTTTTCACATTGACTTTGCCTTTCAGAAAACTTTGTTAGTTAAGTCAATGGAAGAATTCTCCACATACAGAAAATATGACATTAGATGACCTGGTATTGGGTTTGACTTAAATGATGAAATCAATTGGATGAGAGCATAAAGTGGAAGAAACTCTGAAATGGATTACAGGTGCTTTATCCTATTTCATTCTTAGTTCTGTTCCACCATCCCTTTATAAAGTCACCTCTCTTCATAAAGTCAGAGGTGCTTAAATATATTGCTTTTCCCTTGCTCCCAAAACTCTCTCTGATCTCTGAAAACTCTGATCTCAGGCAGAATAGAGTTACACAGTGGTGTAGTCCAAGCTGTGATTCAGTATCAAGTCTCCTCTGCTCATTCAAGTTGTACATTCTGGACTATATTTGATAACAAGATGTGTGCATTATTCCTGAAATGCAGTTTCTACTTTGTACCAGAATTCGATTAGCAGATCCCTATTCCTGAGTTTTTGCTTTGATCACTTACTTTGCACCTCAGTTGCTCTAAGGCTGGAACTGTCTGGGACTGTGATTCTTGTCTGTCTTACAGTCAGTGGAGTTTTGCGACTAAACCCTATATGGTGGCTCAGGCACTATTCTTTTACTTAGCAACAGGTTTTCTTAATACCCACCTGCTCCTAGATTCCTGGGAGCTATGTTCTGCCCACCTACTAGGACATGCCATTACTCCCCAGCAGACCTCCCTGATACAGCCTCCTTTGTAACTATTCCTTTCAGAGATCATGTTCTGTTGCAGGACCAGATGCCCAGAGAATCATCAGGAGAGTCTACCCTTCTATGCCTTTACTACACCCATGCCTCAAATGTTTCCACATCCTTGTTCTTGCTGACTTAATTCATCTCATCGATTTTATAGAGTAGGACTCTGCCTCACCCTGTCCTGATGCATAATAGGTTTTTGTGTCCAATCCCATCTTTGCATAAAGCATTCAGGCAAGTGGTAACACTTGTAAATTGGAACCAGAGAAAAACAGATTTTGTATTGTTCTCTTCCATCGACAAAAATCATGGCATGTGATTCATGTCCTTGGAGATGCACAGGAAGCAGGGAGAAGCACTGATCCATGCATACAGATGAACTGAAGCCTTTTAAGTTTGCTGCAGCATATTTGTTGCCAATATTTGCAATATGAATAAAGTTGTCAACAAAAGTACAAATATAGTCTACATGTTATTCGAAGATAGCAAAGCACTAACTTCTTCCAACCTGATCTGATGCCTCTGACAATTATATACAAATACAGACGTAAGCTTCCCCTGATAGGAGTACATGCCTGGAAAAAGGGTAGGCTGGAACCCATACACATGAACATCATTTGCACCTTTAAGAAAAGTCAAGGAAGAGAGGGACACTTCTCAATTTCCAGCATATCAGAATATCTTGACCTAAGCGCTACCAAACCAACAAGGAACAAATAATATGTCCTGTTGAGGGTAGTGGTGATCAACATATGTTAATATTTGTAATCTTCTTGGACAATTTCCCCACTACTATGAGATCCTTGAGGACTTCATTTTCATTATTTAATCCCACACCTAGCAGCTACCTGGCATGTAATACATATACACTAAGAATTTATTAATTAATACATATGTTAAATGGACTATGATAGAGACAGGGCAGTTGTGGCTCTAGAAAATACACAGGCCCTGCAATCTTTAAGAAGATGACATCATCTTACTATTACTAAAAAAAAAAAAAAAAAAAAAAAAAAGAATGGCTAAATGATGCTATGAATAACTTCTCTCAAACAGCTTACAAAAAAAAAAAACATATAAAAAAAGCGAACAAAAGGAAGAGGGGTTGGGAAGAGAATCCACACATAGTAATGAAGCTTTTCCTCCCACAGTGAGATACATGGAAGGGAAATCTATAATATGCCCTGTAAAAAGGTCTTTTTTGCTTATCATCTAAACTTCCAAGTTTAAGCTTCAAAAATGTCCTACTATTTTATGGTTAATATTTTCACATCCTTCTTTATGTCCTGTCATTGATGAAAAAGTATTTTATAAAAAGGTGATATAAAAGTCGTATTTGACATAGGTAGAGTAAATCAAGTAAACCAAGTATTTGAGAAAATGGCTTTAAAAATCTATTCAGATGTATCTTCTGAATATATCTGAATCTTGATCTTCTAAAGTACAGATCAAAATAGTGCATATCAATTCAATGGTATTTCCTAAACACACAGAAAAGGTAGACTAGGAAACCACTAAGTTTCTTTAATTAGCAAGAAAAAATAATCTAGATCTGCCCTGTCTGATGAAATTGCCCCTTGCCTTGAACATTTGGCTACTGAGCACCAGAATTGTGGCTATTCCAGATTGAGGTATGCTGTAAGTGCAAAATTCAGAGTTAGTAAAATAAATTATCAAAATTTATTTCACCTGTTTCTTTTTTAAAAATGTAGCTACTAGAACATTTTAAATATGGCTCACTTTATAGTACTATTGATATCGTGTCTAGATTCTCTTCTCATGTCCTCTGGCCCATCATAGCAGCAAATAATTGCTCCGCAATCATAATTGCTCAATAGGTCCCAGGTTTAAAAGGAGCCAGAGCACAGGAAAGAGCTGCATAGGTATCATGGATATAGATTTTTGAGGCTTCTTTTGGCATGCACATCTGATTGATTTTCTAGTAGAAATATAAATATGAGCAGAACTTTTAGATAACTTTCATCATTTCTTTATTCCAGTATCTCGGTCTTTAAAAGACAAAATGGCCTATGATGGAGATTCCACCAGGCAACTGAGCATACATTTGTGGATGGATTAAATAAATATGTGTGAAACTTTAGTGTATTCAATGGGCATTTTAATCAATTGTCGTAATATTTTTCATGTTCCTGAATTAGATCCAGTTTAAACATGTCAATCACATCTGAGGTCTAATCTGTAACAATCAATCCATGATCCATTATTCCTACATATTCTATAATAACTAAAATAAATAGATCACAATGGAATCAACTCACAAAATTTGTCTCTTATTTTTCCCCATCTTCCTGCCCCAAAGCAATGTTCTCATTGGTTCTATGAATGTATGCTAATACATCTAGAATTTCTAACCTGTTTTTCTTATTATGACCTTTTGCTTATCATCTAGAATGCTAGGAAGTTTAGATGATAAGCAAAAAAGACATTTTTACTGGCACAAGTTATCTGAATGCAGCAAGTTCAATACATTCTTCTTTGTGAACCACATCCCCTTATCTAGTTCCCCATGCTGACATTTGAAAATACATTCTTCCTGGTATGTTTTTATTCAGGTTAATTTCTCTGTAAAAAAACAATCTCTAACATTTGCTTTGGAAAAAGGTTTATCTTTTGGTAGAGAACTAGCCTCAGACCTAGAGAAAGTTCTTAGGGAGCACTCACATCATATATAGTATATACATATACTGTAGTAAACGAGGTTTTAGAAAAGTACCTTTTCAGTCAGTCTTACAAACAAGTAACCAAAGAAAACAGATAACAATGGCATGGTAGAATATCAAGAATGCTAACTTTTTCCAAATGTCCATGAATGATCCAATAAGACTATCTCTGGTGGTACAGCTGTGAAATAGATAATGAATGTGACTCAGATAAAAGTTGTAAAATCTTGCTTGCTCCAAATTTTGTCTGTCAAATGCAAAGGAAGAAAGTAGAAATGAGTTTTAACTCCTCTAGCATCGACGTTGATTACATTCAGCAATGAATTCCTGACTCTGTCTTTGTATCACTAGACCTTTGCCCAGTTCCTCACGCAGAGAAGAAAACCAACTAATGATTACTAAGGAAGGAAAGAAGGAATGAAGGAAGAAAGGGAGGTAGGGGTGCTACATTTTCAACTGGTATCTCAGCCATGTGATTTTCACATAGAAATTTTTATCCCATCTTCAATCTTCTTCTCCTTTAATGGTGGTTCGATGTTGCATTGGGATTTGTTTCAGCTACATGTTGCTCTCCTTACTTGTTCATGACTCTCTTTCTCTTTCTACAAATTCCTTAATATTATAACATGGACTAAATAGAAGAAACATGCTCCTTCTCTTCAAAACTCCCCATGGACCCCTGGAACACATCTCTTGCTGTTACTGGGTGGTAGAAAAAGAATGAATTTTGGAGCCAAGCAACCTGGTTTTAAATTACTTAACTTTGTGCAGATTACATGGTGGTTTTTTAATCTGTTTCTTCTTCTACAAAAGGGTAATGATAATCCAAAATGATTGATCTGTTGTGCAGCTCCCCTCACCAAAAATATTAAGATGTTCAAAAGCACTACCTTCTATACAATGAACACCTACCATAAGAAAACTGAGAAACCAATGAGGTTAAATAATTTATTCCATATTACTCGAATCAGTAGAAGAGCTAAGATTCAAACACAGGCATATCTATTCTAAATCTGCCTCAATGAATATTAGTTATCTTTCCTTCCCAATCAAATCAAAACACACCTGACAGGATAACATGGAAGCATCCTGTCACTGAACTGCTAAAACACATGTTCTCAGAGAAGGTTTCTCTATATCCTGAGTTCAAATTGGTTATTTTCGTCACTGAGCTACGCCAGCGTTTCACCTGATATTCATTTATAGATAAAACAGTGACTGAGTACCTCCCAGATCCTAGGCATTCTTCTAGGTACTGGAATACAGTTTTGAAAGTTTATCTTCTCATTTAGGTTATTTTAGTATGATGCTCATGTTGACTGTAAAGTTCCTGAGGTCAGAAGAGCCTTCTAATTTATCTTCAGAACAGTTTTCTTGTTCTTTACTCACTGTGAAGTACTTAACAGAGGCTTTAAAATGCCAGCACATGTTCTACATTAAGTTCCACTGCGGTTGTGTTTACATGACTGTGAGCAAGTCTAATTTTTTAAGCCTCAGTTTTATGATCTCGAAATGACGGTAATACCCATGCCATGTGATTATTCTGAGCTATTCTCTAAGTGATAGAACATATACAAATGTAAGGGGCCATGTTGTTGTTACTACAGATATCACATTATTATTTAATACATGAATGCTAGGATGAACGTGCTGCAGATAGCTTCTGTATTAGCAAATGTAAGGTCAGATTGGTTGGTTCCCTATCAAGGCTTTCATAATTATATTACTTCACATCTGTTGTTCAGACTCCCCTCAGAATCAATTTCTGGTCCCAGGTTGCAGATTTCTGCCTCCTGCGATGGATTTCTGGTCTCTGTAGTAATCTGATTTGGGCTGCTAAGCTCTGCACCCCAGATCATGTGCCTGGACCTCATCTCACCACCCTGTTTTCTTATAATGACTTTTTGTTTGTCATCTAGGATGCTGGGAAGCTTAGATGCCCTCTTTTGACTTTGAATCTGACCAGTCTGCCTCATCTTAGTAAGGTGTCCTGTCTCAAATTCACCACATCTCTGCTCCCTCCAGACTGCTATGCTCTTCCTTACCTCTCAGCATGCTGGTTCCTGGCTGCCCTCACTTCTGTAACTCTGGCTTAGCACCGCTCTCTCATGTCCAAGTGACCCCCTAGTTAGAGCTATCTGCCTGATGCCTGCCTGCCCACCCATAATCCAAGTAGCCATTCTTATCTTGGTCTTCCTGGCACTACTGGTTTCATTGGTAGTCTCGATAACCAAACCCACCTCAGGCATCAGGGATGCTCTACACCCTTTTTCTCTTGAAAGAAACAACTACTTTTGTTCCTTATAGTGTGTTCTTGCCGTACCATTAACCTAACTGCTTTTACTTACTTCCTTTGCAAACTTTAATGTGTTTTCTCTTTAAAACTCCTTTAAGTTCTCTCTCGTAAGTGAAAGAAGCCAAGACTCTAGTACACTCACATCATAAAACTTATGCAAATCCAATTAATCCAATCAAAGCTTATTTGTGTAAAAACCTGTCTTATGTGCTCTTTGAAGTCATTTCCCATGAATGGAAATCTTAATTAGATGACTAAATTTAGGATAGTGCATCTTGTAAGAAAACCAAGCACAATTAATCCTTAATAGTGTAAACTGGAAAAACCTGTTTCACCTACCGGGAATAGTACCGTTCAACTTCACATTAATTACAATTAGTGTTTTTCTGAAAGAACCATAGTATCATATCCTCAAATTTCTAGAGCAAAATGTAGGTGCATGTGTTACACTTTAATTTCCAATTTATAATGATAAGATTGAAGACATGTATTATAGAGGTGAACACATCTGTTATGCAATTTAGAAAACGCAAGTCAAGATGACTTAATTATAGAAGCAAAGCATAGCAATGGAAATAAAAATAACCTTGCCAATTTAAATTTTAATTCTAGACTTCCAACATAAACTTTCATAATTGCACAAATATTTATCTTTTAGCATTGTCCATGAGGCAAATAACAATTTAAAATCATGTAATATGTTTGTGAAAGAAGTTGACTTATTAGTAACTACCTAATTAAAATGTATCTCACAGTATTAACTTTTATTTCAAAGTGAGAAAAACCTAAGAATTCTGCAACACACTTGGCAGCTGAATATTTAGCACCCATATGCTAAATACTGCCCTAGATTCCTTAAAACTCTGAAGCAATATTCTATTTTTCTCTTTAGTTTAATAAACAAAAATTGGTCATAGAAATAGAACTACTTTTGTGAGACAGGTAGATTTAGAAGCACCATTTTGCAAATAAAAAAAGTGAGTGTAAGATGTTAGGATTGTGTATTACAGGTTTACCTCTTCAAGCTGATAAAGAAATCTTGACTTCAGCCTTTCAGTATCATTGTAATATATTTTCAACTAAACAACTTTGTGTTCTGAAGCTAACTACCTCTGTGCTATACACTTTCCCAGTCTAGGCATTGTTGTAGTTCCTTCAGCCTACCAAGCTTTCTTCAGCCTAAACAACTTTGCATGCTATTTGCTGGGAATACTCATCCTTCACTTCCCTGACTAGCAACACTACTTCCTCTCATTAACCTTCTCTTTCACGATTGCCTCTTCCATTTTTGTCACTCCACTCGACCTCATCTCACTTCCAGTTATACATACCTCCAACAGGATTAGTTAAAATATACTAATACAGGAATCCTTTCTTTTATCTCTGACTATCTAGAACCCATTACACGCACAAAGACTTGTCCAAGAAAGACTTGGTAAACGTTTTCAATAGCTGCATAGAGGAATAAATTACTGAATACCGACTTAAGCATGCTTAAGTCATTGTACTTTAACAAGACTGCTAATAGGCCATTTCATTTTGAAACCATATGATAAGGTGAGAAGCTAATTTGCACTTGTTTGATATTTCACAAATTGAGAAATTCTGAATTTCAATGAACAGTATCTATAAACAATAAAATCCTAATTTTATTTTATCTGTTCTTCCTGAAGTTAATTGAAGTTGTAAGTGATTGCCTGCCCATACAGCACTGAATCTTCCTTTACTCATTAATGTCATTCTCTAAAGTACCACTAATTTTTATCACTCTCCGAGGAAAGAAACTTTTCTCAGAAATAGTTCTATGTGTTGAGTCAAATGTCTCAACTCTTACTCTATGATTACTGATAAAAATGTACAGAGTGTGATTCAGAGATCCTGAGTGACAATAAAATCGTGAGTCATCTCATTTAGAAACTCTGCCAGCTTTCTGAATGCACCATGAGAACAACATCCAAAAAAGTGTTCTAATTTTATCATATATACACATTTCCAGATGTAAATTGTACTGGCATTGTTAGGTAAAATTTATAGGATGCCATTGGTTTAGATTGAGCTCCTGCACTAGGTCCAATGAACCAAACCAAAATGGAGTCAGTCATACTAACATTCCATGTCATCAAACAGAAACTAAGTTGTTTATCTGACCAATTCCCCAAACAAGTCAGTTTTAGCTGGCAGGATAAGGAAGTCCCTTCTGCTTCAGGCTTTACACAGAAAGTAGCTTTGAAACAGCCAATCTGCTATTTTGCTTTCTATTTCTGATTTCCTCAGAGCTTTCCTTGCTATAAAACCAACCTCCTCTGCCCAGCTTATTGGAACACTCATTCTATTTTATAGAATAAATTGTTGCTGGATTCTAGAATCAAGTAAAAGCCATTTAAGATTTTTAAATTAAATGTGTTTTAATTTTGTCTTTTGATGGTTCTTGCAACCAAAGGAACCTGAATATCACTGCTGACAACTCCAGAGATCTCTTGCTTTGAGGAAAGCGAGAGAGGCTGACCCCTTTGAGGTCCCCTGTCTTCCTCATGGAGCCCCAAGGGTTTTAAGTTCCTCTTAGGTAGGACTCTGATATTTTTGCATCACGTCCCTGATTTTATTGGCTTTTGAAGCCAGGGTTAGTTGGTGCTGTGAGAAGACATTTGACCTTGGGGCAGGTACCAAGGAGAGCACATAACCTTTGGGTTTGGGGTGGCTGAGGAGTCGCTGGTAAGAGCTGCAGTTTTAAAGGTAACTGACAGCTATTGCTGTAAGTGGTTATTAACGCAGGGGGCATAAACTCAAGTTTTTGAAATTCACATGTAATTTGAATTCTGTTCTCTTAATTTCTTTTTCTTGTGCACTTAGGTAAGGGAGGCCTCAGGTTCCTGACTGAGTCAGACAGAAACTGGAATATCACTAAGTTGCTGAAGGACATCTCAAAGCCAAAGCTAAAACTTGACTGGTGGGCTCGGTTCAGTCTTAATAATAAGAGTTGAGACCCGGCAAGATGGCGTCGTAGAAGCGACTCAGGATTGCAGCTCTCAGTGACGGCGCAGAGGGTGAGTCCTAGCCGCATTCTCGGATGAACTTTTCTAGCCCACAGAGCGTTGAAAGTCCCACAGGACGCTAGTAAAGTAAAACCGGCTAACGCAGCCCTCTGGCGTGGCCGCTTCGGCCGGCGCCGCTTCGGCCGGCGCCGCAGCAGGACCCGGCACGGAACTCACTGGTCTGGGCGCCCTGTTAAACCAGCAATCTGAGAGTTTGAAGGGCAGACTGGCGCGTCCATCTGATTGAACGGGACTTGGACAGTGAGCCAGACCAGGAGTTTCCTGGGAGTTTCCTGGGAAGCGTGATATGAGCCGGTGAAGTGGGCAGCGGCACGGAGATCGCACGGATCCCAGTGCCCTATCGGCAGGCTCCTGGGGCGCCAGTGAGAGAGTCGAACTTTAAGCTCGCGGAGAGGGAGGGAGAGAGAGAGAGAGGACGGACTCTGAGGCAGGGAGCTGGGTAATCGGGCTCAGTGAGTCCCACCCTAACAGGGACAAGCAGGGCAATGACTGGAGACGCTTGGCGCTGAGAGTTTTGCTGCCGGCATCTAGGACGGTGCAGCCCGGTGAGGGAGGGGCGTCCACCACCGCTGACACAATCCGCCCCTATTGAAGTACCGCCCAGGGCCGAAGCAGCCTGCCATTGCCGAGGCAACCTGCCATAACAGAGAGACTCCCAGGAGACGGGAGCTCTCCACAGCAGAAGGGAGCCCAGCAGCAACAGGGCAGAACCGCGCGAGTGGGTCAGAGCCCCGGCAGGCAAATAGTGAATAGACTGCCACCTAGTGGGGCAGGACAGTGCAACAGATACTCATAAAGAAAGCCCCAACTCCCTGAAACAGTGCATATAACGGGGGGGGAAATAAAAGGGTGGTGTTTTATGAGTTCTATTACAGCAGACATAAACAACCTCCCAACAACACTGAATGAACAACGGAGCTCACAGCTCAGCACTGGAGCTACTATAAAGCACAAACCGTCTCCTTAAGCAGCTCCCTGACCCCTGTATATCCAAAGAGTCACCGCAAAAAAAGGACTAATCAGACTGACATTTGGCGGGCATCATTCTGGAACAAAGACAGCAGAAGAAGAAACTGGTATCATCCCTCACTCTTCCACAGCTGCTACAGGTATACTCCAGACAAACAGGGCCTGGAGTGGACCTCAGAACTCATACAGCAGAGGGGCTAGACCACTAGAAGGAAAACTAAGTAACAGAAATACTTCATCATCAACAATCTCAGCATCCACACAGAGACCCAACTGAAAAATCAGCAACTACAAAGACGACAGGCGGATAAATCCATAAAGATGGGAAAAAACCAGCGCAAAAAGGAGGAAAACACCCGAAACCAAAACACCTCACCTCCTACAGAGGACCAAAACTCCTCACCAGCAAGGGAACAAAGATGGACGGAGAATGAGTGTGACGAAATGACGGAATCAGACTTCAGAAAGTGGATAATGAGAAACTTCATTGAGCTAAAAGAACATGTTCTAAATCAGTGCAAAGAAACTAAGAACCTTGAAAAAAGATTTGAAAAAAAATTCGAGGAATTGATAACAAGAATGGAAAACTTAGAGAGGAATATGAATGAATTGAAGGAGCTGAAAAACACAACACGAGAACTTCGTGAAGCATGCACAAGTTTCAACAGCCGAATTGACCAAGCAGAAGAAAGAATATCAGAAATTGAAGATCAACTCAATGAAATAAAACGTGAAACCAAGATTAAAGAAAAAAGCACAAAAAGGAATGAACAAAATCTCCAAGAAATGTGGGACTATGTGAAGAGACCCAACCTACGTTTGATAGGTGTACCAGAATGTGATCAAGAGAATGAATCTAAGCTGGAAAACACTCTTCAGGATATTATCCAGGAAAATTTCCCCAACCTAGCAAGACAGGTCAATACTGAACTCCAGGAAATACAGAGAACACCACAAAGATACTCCGCAAGAAGAGCAACCCCAAGGCACATAATCGTCAGATTCACCAGGGTTGAAACGAAGGAGAAAATACTTAGGGCAGCCAGAGAGAAAGGTCAGGTCACCCACAAAGGGAAGCCCATCAGACTCACAGCAGATCTCTCGGCAGAGACCCTACAAGCCAGAAGAGAGTGGGGGCCAATATTCAACATCCTTAAAGAAAAGAGCTTTCAACCCAGAATTTCATATCCAGCCAAACTGAGCTTCATAAGTGAAGGAAAAATAAAATCCTTCACGAACAAGCAAGTACTCAGAGATTTTGTCACCACTAGGCCTGCTTTACAAGAGCTCCTGAAAGAGGCACTACATATAGAAAGAAACAACCAGTTCCAGCCATCCTAAAAGCATACCAAATGCTAAAGACCATCAACAAAATGAAGAATGTACATGAACCAATGGGCAAAACAGCCAGATAGCATCAAAATGGCAGTATCAAATTCACACATAACAATATTAACCCTGAATGTAAATGGGCTAAATGCACCAATCAAAAGACACAGACTGGCAAATTGGATAAAAAACCAAAACCCATCAGTGTGCTGTATTCAGGAAACCCACCTCACACACAAAGATACACAAAGGCTCAAAATAAAAGGATGGAGGAAGATTTACCAAGCAAATGGAGAGCAAAAAAAAGCAGGAGTTGCAATTCTCATCTCTGATAAAATAGACTTTAAAGCAACAAAGATCAAAAGGGACAAAGAAGGTCACTACATAATGGTAAAAGGATCAATACAACAAGAAGAGCTAACGATTCTAAATATATATGGACCCAATGTAGGAGCACCCAGATATATAAGGCAAGTTCTTAATGACTTACAAAGAGACTTAGACTCCCACACAATAATAGTGGGAGACTTTAACACTCCACTGTCAATAGCAGACAGATCAACCAGACAGAAAATTAACAAGGATATCCAGGACTTGAACTCAGACCTGGAACAAGCAAACCTGATAGACATTTACAGAACTCTCCACCCCAAATCCACAGAATATACATTCTTCTCAGCACCACATCACACCTACTCCAAAATTGACCACATAATTGGAAGTAAAGCACTCCTCAGCAAATGCAAAACAACGGAAATCATAACAAACAGTCTCTCAGACCATAGTGCAATCAAGTTGGAACTCAGAATTCAGAAAATAACTCAGAACCGCACAGCTTCATGGAAACTGAACAACTGGCTCTTGAATGTTGATTGGATAAACAATGAAATGAAGGCAGAAATAAAGAAGTTCTTTGAAACCAACGAGAATGAAGACACAACATACCAGAATCTCTGGGACACATTTAAAGCAGTCTGTAGAGGAAAATATATAGCAATAAGTGCCCACATGAGAAAAGTGGAGAGATCCAAAATTGACACCCTATCGTCAAAATTGAAAGAGCTAGAGGAGCAAGATCAAAAAAGCTCAAAACCTAGCCGAAGACAAGAAATAACTAAGATCAGAGCAGAACTGAAGGAGATAGAGACAAGAAAAACCCTTCAAAAAATCAACAAATCTAAGAGCTGGTTTTTTGAAAAGATCAACAAAATAGACAGACCACTAGCCAGACTGATAAAAAAGAAAAGAGAGAACAACCAAATAGATGCAATAAAAAACGATAAAGGGGAAATCACCACAGATTCCACAGAAATTCAAACCATCATCAGAGAATACTACAAACAACTCTATGCACACAAACTAGTAAATCAGGAAGAAATGGATAAATTCCTGGACGCCTGTGTCCTCCCAAGCCTAAACCAGGAGGAAGCTGAAACTATGAATAGACCAATAACAAGGTCAGAAGTTGAGGCAGCAATTAAGAGCCTACCACACAAAAAAAGCCCAGGTCCAGATGGGTTCACAGCTGAATTCTACCAGACACACAAAGAGGATCTGGTACCATTCCTTCTGAAACTATTCCAAATAATCCAAAAAGAGGGAACCCTTCCCAAATCATTTTATGAGACCAACATCATCCTGATACCAAAACCTGGCAGAGACTCAACAAGAAAAGAAAACTTCAGGCCAATATCCATGATGAACATAGATGCAAAAATCTTCAATAAAATACTGGCAAATCGATTGCAACAGCACATTAAAAAACTTATCCATCATGATCAAGTAGGATTCATCCCGGGCATGCAAGGCTGGTTCAACATACGCAAGTCTATAAATGTAATTCACCACATAAACAGAAGCAAAAACAAAAACCACATGATTATCTCAATTGACGCAGAGAAGGCATTTGACAAAATTCAACAGCCCTTTATGCTAAAAACCCTCAATAAACTTGGTATTGATGGAACATATCTCAAAGTAATAAAAGCTATTTACGACAAACCAACAGCCAATATCATACTTAATGGGCAAAAACTGGAAGCATTCCCTTTGAAATCGGGCACTAGACAAGGATGCCCTCTCTCACCACTTCTATTCAACATAGTACTGGAAGTTCTAGCCAGAGCAATAAGGCAAGAAAAAGAAATAAAGGGTATTCAAATAGGAAAGGTGGAAGCCAAATTGTCTCTATTTGCAGACGACATGATAGTATACCTAGAAGACCCCATCACCTCAGCCCAAAAGCTCCTGCAACTGATAAGCAACTTCAGCAAAGTCTCAGGATATAAAATCAATGTGCAAAAATCACAAGCATTCCTATACACCAATAACAGACTTAAAGAGAACCAAATTAAGAACGAACTGCCATTCACAATCGCTACAAAGAAAATAAAATACCTAGGAATACAACTCACGAGGAATGTAAGGGACCTCTTTAAGGAAAACTACAAACACCTGCTCAACGAAATAAGAGAGGACACAAACAGATGGAGAAACGTTCCATGTTCGTGGTTAGGAAGAATCAATATTGTGAAAATGGCTATACTGCCCAAAGTAATTTACACATTCAATGCTATCCCCATCAAACTACCATTGAATTTCTTCACAGAACTGGAAAAAACCACCATGAATTTCATATGGAACCAAAAAAGAGCCCGCATAGCCAAGTCAATTCTAAGCAAAAAGAACACAGCGGGAGGCATCACGCTACCAGACTTCAAACTATACTACAAGGCTACAGTAATCAAAACAGCATGGTACTGGTACCAAAACAGAGATATAGACCAATGGAACAGAACAGAAACATCAGAGGCAACACAACATATCTACAACCATATCATCTTTGATAAACCAGACAAAAACAGGCAATGGGGAAAGGATTCCCTATTTAATAAATGGTGTTGGGAAAACTGGCTAGCCATGTGCAGAAGGCAGAAACTGGACCCCTTCCTGACACCTTACACTAAAATTAACTCCAGATGGATTAAAGACTTAAATGTAAGACCTGACACCATAAAAACCCTAGAAGAAAATCTAGGCAAAACCGTTCAGGACATAGGAGTAGGCAAGGACTTCATGAACAAAACACCAAAAGCATTGGCAACAAAAGCCAAAATAGACAAATGGGACCTAATCAAACTCCACAGCTTCTGCACGGCAAAAGAAACAGTCACTAGAGTGAATCGACAACCATCAGAATGGGAAAAAATCTTTGCAGTTTACGCATCTGACAAAGGGCTGATATCCAGAATTTACAAAGAACTCAAACAGATTTACAGAAAAAAAACAAACAAGCCCATTCAAAAATGGGCAAAGGATATGAACAGACACTTTACAAAAGAAGACATACATGAGGCCAACAAACATATGAAAAAGTGCTCATCATCATTGGTCATTAGAGAGATGCAAATCAAAACCACATTGAGATATCATCTCACACCAGTTAGAATGGCGATCATTAAAAAATCTGGAGACAGCAGATGCTGGAGAGGATGTGGAGAAATAGGAACACTCTTACACTGTTGGTGGGAGTGTAAATTAGTTCAACCATTGTGGAAGACAGTGTGGCGATTCCTCAGGGACCTAGAAATAGAAATTCCATTTGACCCAGCAATCCCGTTACTGGGTATCTATCCAAAAGACTATGAATCGTTCTACTATAAGGACACATGCACACGAATGTTCATTGCAGCACTGTTTACAATAGCAAAGACCTGGAACCAACCCAAATGCCCATCGATGATAGACTGGACTGGGAAAATGTGGCACATATACACCATGGAATATTATGCAGCAATCAGAAATGATGAGTTTGTGTCCTTTGTAGGGACATGGATGAATCTGGAGAACATCATTCTCAGCAAACTGACACAAGAACAGAAAAAGAAATACCGCATATACTCACTCATAGGCGGGTGAGAAAAATGAGAACACATGGACACAGAGAGGCGGTCTACTATACACTGGGGACTGTTGGGGGAAATGGGGGAGGGACAGCGGGGGGGGGGCTGGGGGGATAGCCTGGGGATGAATACCAAGTGTGGGTGAGGGGGAGGAAGGCAGCAAAACACACTGCCATGTGTGTACCTATGCAACTATCTTGCACGTTCTGCACATGTACCCCAAAACCTATAATGCAATAAAAATTTAAAAAAAAAAAAAAAAAAAAAAATAATAAGAGTTTAATAACTTAAGAGTCATTAAAGCAGCGTGGCAACAGAAAATGAAACGGTTGTGTTAGGATAAGGTGGACATGGAACAGGGCAGTGCCCACCAGCATCATGAGAGTGTCCATGCAATGAGATACTCTGCCAAAGCATTACACGACCCAGACCTGTAGTCTTTCCCTCTAGGATCTTATCTGTGTTCTAAGAGAACCAAGATTCAATGTAAAAACGGGATCCTTAATTTCTCAAGAACTGAATACTCCCCCTTCCAGCTATGTCTTCCTTTTACACGTCTATGTATTAGTCCCTGGAAGCTGCAAATGCTTACAAAAATGGTGAAATCTTACTAAAGATAATTTGGAATTAATGTGTCCATTATGTAAATGTTCTAGATGAACAACATTGCACGTTAAGAAGTGCATCTAAAATTGAGGGCTTTCAAATTAAGCCCACTCAGGAACACCTATCACGTGCAGAAGCTTCTAAAAAATTTTAAAACATTTTATTGACTCTTTTAAAACACTCTTTCACAAAGGCAAATAAAAATCTAAAAAGTGACTAATTGATAAGAAAATCTGAATCTACCAACCTTTTCCCTTAGTTACTATTCTATTCCAAAGGTGAAAAGAAATCTAAGATGTTTATAAAGGTTAGGACCTCAGGTCGAGCAGGTTTGCTTCTTTTTCAGAGGTATCCATGCTGAGTCCAGGCAAAGAAAATACTTTCTTTGCTCTATTTGTTAATGGGTTCCACCCTGAAGTCAGCAATCTATTAAGAAAACAAACTAAGTTGAAAAAACTACCTATCTAACTAAATTTGTCTCCAAAATATATCTATCTTTTATTGAGCTGGCTATGTAAAAACTTTTCATAAAAATTTATAGCATTAGGAGAAATACCTAATGTAGATGATGGGTTGATGGGTGCAGCAGACCACCATGGCACCTGTATACCTATGTAACAAACCTGTACATTCTGCACATGTAGTCCAGAACTTAAAAGTATAATAATAACAAAATTATAAGAAAAATCACTCAAAATTCTTACAACAGAAGAGCTCATTGATCTAAACAAGCCTCACCTTTAACCATTTTATCTTAATTTGGATTCCCACCTACACCTTCTCTTGTTTAGGATGAAGAAGGTCTTAGATGATGGCTATCTAGGTTTGGTGAGGTCTCCTCTCCTTTAACAAAAGTTCATCATCCCTGATTGCTGGAACTTCTTAGGGAAAGGATTGATAATAACTGAATTCCTCTAGGATGATCTGTCTTTAGGCAGAGAAAGTGAATTCAGAAAGCTCCACCTTGCATTATGCTATTTTTCCAGTGCCCTTACTTCAAAGTAATCAATAGAGTTACAAACATCTATAATAACATTTTGGTCATTGATTGACTGCATAGTGGGCTGTGGTTTCAAAACCCTTTAGTGGAGCTGAAAAATTTCTTAGTGTTATTACACCATCATAACATTGTAGCACAATTACTTGATTTTTTAAAATAAATTTAGTGTAGCCTAAATGTACATAAAGTCTATATGTTTATAAAGTCTACAATAGTGTACAGTAATGTCCTAGGTCTTCACATTCGCTCATCACTCATTCTCTGAATCACCAGAGCAATTTCCAGTCCTGCAAACTCCTTTCATGATAATTGCTCTATACAGGTGTACCATTTTTTAATCTATTAGGCCATATTTTTATCTTACCTTCTGTTTAAATCTGTTTATATACACAAATAGTTACCACTGTGCTATAATTGCCACAGTCTTGAGTATAGTAACAAGCTGTACATATTTGTACATAGCCTAGGAACAATAAATTATTGTATATAGTGTCAATGTATGTACATTATGCCATTTAGGTTTGTGTAAGTATACTTCATGATGTTGGCACAATGACGAAATCACCTAATAATACCTTTGTCAGAAAGTATCCCTGATGTTAAGGTATCCCTGTTGTTGTACTTTCTGACAAATGTGTTGTTAAGGGACATATGACTGTATACAATGCAACATATGTTGAGGTGGCATTTCCTGAATTCCTTCAAAGGCTAATATTGTTTAAGAAACAACTGAAGTAAAATTGTTAAGAATGAGTAAATTTGGAGAATGTAAATGGGATAAAAGTTTATAAATGTACTTGTCACCATTTCAAAAATCTTTTTCAGTAACTTGAAATCTTAAAGTCTTATTAAATTAAGTAATAGATATTTTTGAAATGTCTGAGTCATTTCAAAGTAAGCTAAAACACTAAAACATTAATTGCTAAACATACGTTTAAAGTATATATACTTTGGCATCTTATTTTTATATGGTATGAAGAAGCTAAATATATTTAGGTCTGTTAGTAAACATGAAAAAATTGTTCTAGAGGAAACACATATTTTTAAAGCTATAAAAGGTACCAACATTCATAAAATGTTAGTATAAGACAGGCAGTTCAAAACTGCTAAATTCGTAGGTTTTCACTAAAACTTAAGGTTACTAGGAATTTAACATTCTAATTAATATATGGGAATTAAAAGTAGAAATAATAAGGGAAACAACTGTGGGTGTGAGAAAAGTAAGGTTTTTTTTTATTAAAGAAGTTATAAAGTATGAGGATGTATTTTTGTTAAAGGAATAAGAGAATAATCTTTTATTCCAAACTAGAGAGTTTATTCCAAAATGAGAAAATTGAAAAAATATAGTACAAAAATTGAATAGATAAGAAAACTGTAGAATATTTTTGGAAGATGAATCTTGTGAAAGGAATTTTATGCATGATAAAGCTGGCTAAAATGAAAAGGTAACTCTTTATGTTTTTCTAAGTAGGGAGCATTACACATCAAAAGTACACTGATGCAAAATTAAAATTTGGTCCTCTGTTTACAATGACAAGGTTTTCTTGGAGTTTTATCTGCTTTTAATAGAAAATAGTGAAATGGGGCTTTTTTTAGCCTTTTAGATAATTGGCCTAGAAAACAAGGATTCTCTGTTATCAAAATGATTCTGTATGCTTCAAATTTTCTTTATTAGATCTTTGATTACTTAAGAAAATTAAGTTTTCTCCATACTGAAAGAGCTAAGTTTTCTGACAACTATATAAATTTCTGTATTTGCGTCTTAAAGTCTTACAATTATCACTCTGGATAAATAAATGACTATTACTTTATAGTGACATGTAATAGTGTTTTGATCAAATGTTTTAAATACTTTGATATTGATCAACTTCCCCAAATCATATGACAAGTTAAGTTTTCTTGATCTCAAATTAACTTTAGGATTTTCCACTTAAGCCCTGGAAAAACCTCTAAGGATGTATATCTTACCTAGTATAAGATGGGTATTAACCAAAATTATAACTAATAACAGATTCGATGTTTAGGAATTTCATACAGTATTTTAGAACACTTATCAGTAACATACCCATAAATATCACTTAAAGAAGGTTTACATCACTTAATATTTCAAAGTGCTTCCCATATAATTTAACATATTAAATAAGCCTAATTATTTTATTTTAAAATGTGGTATACAACAGAAATAACCATATTTCCTTGTGAGCTGTGGCATTATCATAATGAACTCAAAACAGATCTTTAACTAATGGCCATTTTGTCCACAGTTAATTACTTTATTCTAATGCTTTTCTGAAAGCCTTTGCAAGCAACTGTAATCCTAATGTTATGCATTCAAAGAAATTCATGGAAAAGACTCTCACAAATGCTGTTTTCTGATAACTTTAAGATCATATCATGGGACTGGATAAGAATTTCCATTATTCTAATGAAGAAACTGGTGGGTTCATGAAACTGTTAACCAAAGACAAGCAGAATGAAAATTAATTACATGAGATGAAATGAACTGATAATTACGTGTTTGATAGTTTTTTTAAAAAAAACATTGCTAATTCTTTTGACTTGCTTTTCTAGGTTTAAGAACACTTTTTTCTCTTAAGCTATCCAAAATTTACAGCAATTTGGTATAGTATACTTTCATGAACAAAAATTGAAATATTTACTTTTTCTCCATATAACAAATACAGTTATTTCCATAAGTTCAGTAAGCATATGTTCTGCTTATAACAGTATAGAGTCAGAAATATTGGTTATATTACCAAAACTTTGGGATGTGATATCTGAGAAAGTATCTAGAATGAATCCGTATGTACTCAGGTAAAGTCTAAAGTCCGCTTTGATTTGGCTTTCCAGCCTTGAGGGGTTTTAAGAAGTTGAACCTGAAATTCCTTGTAAAATGTTGCAGCAAAGCAAACTTGAAAAGAGCCTATGTGTTCAATCACTATTCTTATTTCATTTACGTAAATAATCAGGCCAAATTTAATGAGATTAGACCTACTTTGCAAACAAATTGGTCTTACTCTAATTATCTTTATTATAAATGGTGTAACTGTAGAGAAAAAAATATGTTTATGAACAAAAATCATACTACACCTGTTATTAGGTTATACCCCTATTCATTGTTTTCAAGTTTTATTATCAACTTGTAGGCTAGACTATATCCTGAATTATCTAGGTTCCTCCAGTATCTGGCTACAACTCTGTAAGAACAAGAACTGTTTTGTTCCTGAAGCCCTAGAAGCTAAAACAGGACAACTCAATTTAAATTTCAAGGGATATGTCTCATGCCTGATGTGTGGGCCATACAGAGAGCTCACCAAACACTTAATACCATAACTAGAGACACTGAAACTATAAATTAGGACAAGAAGTTGATGATTTTATGCTGTGTGCTACTTTTCTCAAGATGTCTGAACATATAATGAGACTCTTGCATCTCTTAAGTTTTCCTTGCTTATGCCTATTTTTTTCCCTTGGTAGGATCATGCTATAGTTGTAATTTCACAATTGGTGCCTTCCGTGGATAACCTGATGAAATGTTGGATCTGATATGCCAAACTCAGATCTTTATACGAACTAAGGAATCCTTTAGTCCACCCAGTACATCCCTAACACAACCGCTGTTCAAGTTGTCCCAGTGATCCATTTTATAGAGTAAGACTTCTAGACACTCTTGTTCTCAATCCTCTTTAATTTAACAGAGTCATGGGTCATCAGATTACCTACTAACTAAACAGGGAGGAATCCATGCAGTTGCTGACACTTCTTGTTGCACATAAACAAACACATGAAGCACTGTAGGAACGCGGTGGCAAAAAGTTAATAAACAGCCTACTGGGTTAAAATGGGTAGAATCATCATCTGCTCATTCTTTGATCTGTTCTATTTTAATTGGTTTGGTTCATGGGGACTCTGGCTAAGAAACATATTCCAAACTCTTGGAATTATTCTCCTGATAATCATAATAGTTTCCTTGGTATACTGTATTATCTCAAGTTTTAAATGTTTGCATTCAACTATCCATGAAATGTTAAATGGTCTCTTTGGCTGGAATAGAAAAAAAAAACTCAAAGAAATACTTAATCATGAGGATACTGTAACCCACAAATGGTGTTTTAAGACCAGAAACCCAGAATAATAGTAACAGAGTTGTGGTAATGCTCCAATACACCTAAAGTAAGAGTGTGATCAAAAGGGGAGAACTGTTAAATACAATGTACAGTTTTGGCTTGGGCTGAGCTCCTGCACTAGGCCTAAGGAACCAAACTAAATGCAATCATCCATGCCAAAGTTCCCTGTCACCAAGCAAAAACCAAGTTATTTATTCCAAATGATCAGGAGAATGAGACAACAGCCAAAACCCCAAACAAGCCAGTACTGGCTGGCATGATAAGGAAGTTCACTCTGCTTTAGCCTTTATAAGAGAAGTGACTGTGAAACAATCAATCTGCTTTTTGTTTTCTGTTTCTTCTTTCCTCAGCCCTTTCATATCTATAAAACCAGACTCCTGTGCTCAACTCATTAGAACATTCACTGTTTTATAGAATGATTGGTTATCCAATTCTAGAATCATAAATAAAAGCCAATTAAGATATTTCAACTAAATGTGTTGTAATTTTGACAGTGGCTTGATTTATAAAAGTGAAGGAAGATGATCTTAAGTCACCTGATTAATTTCAGAAAAAATTGTTAACAAGTATATAAAAGTATATAAAATATCACATTTGATAAAGAGCAGGCCAGGTGTAGTGGCTCACGCCAGCATTTTGGGAAGCCAAGGTGGGTGGATCACCTGAGATGAGGAGGAGTTTGAGGCCAGACTGACCAACATGGTGAAACCCCGTCTCTACTAAAAATAAAAACATTAGCTGGGTGTGGTGGCACACGTCTGTAATCCCAACTTCTCAGGAGGCTGAGTCAGGAGCATCATCTAAACCAGGAGGCAAAGGTTGCAGTGAGCTGAGATAATGTCACTGTATTCCACCTTGGGTGACAGAGTAAGGAGAATCCATCTCAAAATAAAACCAAAAAGCAACAAAAAAGAAGGAGCACACACAGTATTATATAAATGCGTAAGTAGTGACAATTTAAAGTTATGAAAATATGTGATATGTACAATTAAGGATATGGGGAAGTGAAATAGTAATTACAGAGGCAGAATATGGCAATGTTAAAGATTTTTAAAACAAAATGATGAATATGTGAAACATTCTCCATTTGAAGTGAGATTTACTTTGGACTGTTTTATATAGCTTTGATTAAATAAAAAATGAAATGAATACACATAAGGAAAATATTAGAAATCAGTGATGATTAGGAAATAAAGTAAAACTAAAGACTTGAGCTTTGGAAAAATAATTTAAACTTTATAACCTAGACATATATGGATGTACAGTGCACCTAAATATATTTTTCACAAAAATTATCTTTTATTCAAGTGACCAGGAAATTAACAATAGTCTTAAAGAAACAAGAGTATCTAAAACAATTTCTATTAATTATATTTTTTAATACACAAATATTATAGTTACTTATATCTACCATTTTAAAGGCATTAGGGTAGTCAGGATGTGGTGAGCAAGAAGCAAAGATATGCAAGACAAATATGCTAGTCTATAGGAATTTACAATTGTTTGATAGCCAAAATACGTGTATGTAATTAACTATAATGCACAATAATATAGTATGCTACATCATCTATACTATACACAATTGGAAGCATTTTAATAATCATCTGATTCCAAGACAGTAGATTCAATTAGACGAGTTTGCCTGGAGTGCACTCTTAAAGTTTAGAAGCCCAGTTTAGTCTCAGCAGGAGAGAAAATGCAACGATCTCTTAGCAACATTTACTGTGTTCATGAAGCAGGACAATGTCACCATACTGTATTTTGTGTATTTGGAAAAAAAAAAAAAAAAAGATAAATCTACTCTAAGGATGAGACAAATTGACCACAAGGTGGCTTTTCACCCAACTCAAGTCTAATGTAATGAAAAAAATATAGCATGCAAAATAGGTCCATTTTCTGCTCTATTTGCTAGAGTGAAAGTACACTTCAAATACATCATTCAGCGGTGGTGACGACACTTAAGAACATAAGACATCTTGTGCACAGTCAGATATGGGCAGCCAGAATGGTAGAAGGGACTCAAATCCATGTTTTACGAAGTTAAAGATTCTCAGTTCAAGAATGGAAGTCAGAGAACTGAAACATACCTTCAAACACTGGGACACCACCTATGTTGTTCCATATAACTTCAAAAGGTTGAGTTGAGACCAGTGAGGAGATTTAGAGAGACAGATTTTATTTCACTGTAAGGTAGATCATCCCAATAGTCAGACTTGTTTTTTACATAGAAATAGCTGCCTGGGGAAGCAATGAGTCAGTATCCTGTCCCAGCTGGAGTTCAAACCTTTACTAACCAGACAGCTAATGACAAAGAGGTCGGGGGAAAAAAAAGGAGTTAACTTTCTCAAGGGCTGAAAGCTAGTAAGCAGCAGAGCAAGGAGGAACACTTAGGTGCCTGCCTGTCAGGCCAGTGAGTCACTGTTCATTTCATTTGTCTGCTTTCTCTCCAGCAATCCTTCCCACACCCACAAGTACCCTTTTATCTTATGCAGAGTATATAAAATAAAGGAAAAAGAAAAGGAGTTTAGAGAAAAGATGGATTACTGTTGACTAGAAGCATTAAGGAAAGAGTTATGAAAGAGACAGCATTAGAGCTATCTAAATTAAAGGATGGAAAGTGTTTAAATAAATCAAAATTAAGAACAGAGAAAATAACATCAAATACAGTAGCACATAGAACTGCTTTCTTAAGTCACTGCTGCTTCCCAGGAAAAGGTGCCAAGACTGGACCAGTCCTGCTATTATGTTTGTTATTATTATGAGAGTACTCATAAGAACAGATTGTATCTCTTCAAAAACAAATACGAGTTCAAAATATAAATACATAAATACCTACGCTTTTCTCTTAAATTTATACCACTGAATAACGCTTCTTCCTCTAACTAGTTGCCAAACTGATGACTATGTCTTGGATGCAACAGGTATTCTATATGTTGCTTACACTGCTATATTAAGTTATGTTAAAATAACACAGTAAGAATTCAAAATCTGTGCATCAAAAATGGGTAGATTTTGGTTATATACACTTGCAGCAAGTTGCCAATGTAGCGTTACCTTTTGTCTGAAAAGATGTGATGTTAGAAACAAAAAAGCATCATCATCAAGTCAAATGATGTGGGTATTAAATGCTCTTTATCCCTTTTGCTGCCTCTTCACTATCATAGTATTCAGCTATAAATACAGTATTCAGTAAAATCTTATGGGACAAAATATAGTCACACGGAAAAAAAAACCCTCACAGTAATCACATACTCTTCATCTATCTTCCAGTTAGAAAGACTCATTGCAGGTGGCCTTAATGTCTCCAGGACGTGGCAAAAAATGACACAGTACTAGTAAGAAGGGTCATCCTGTATTAAAGCACATATGGAACCATTCTGTCGAGGTACATCACTTCCTTGCTGTGGGGTCATAGGTTAGTCACTTAATCTTTTTGTGCCTCAGTGTCCTCATCTGTAAGTTGAAATAACAATAGGGCCTCACAATGCTGATGTAAGGGCTATGTTAGTTAATATGTATAAAGTAGTTCAAACAATGTCTGATACACACTAAGTGCTCCAGATATGTTTGCTACTTGTGTGTTTGTGTTAGCTCATTAGTTGCATAACCTTGGACAAGTCACTTAATCTCTCTAGGCATTGATTTGAAAATTAAGAGATGAAATTGTATAATATTTAAGGCATTTTTCATGACTAAAAAGTTCCAGTTGTGAAGAAGCATGTTCTCTTTCACATTGGAGTCACGAATCTTTTCCAAAAATGGGATGACGGAAAGAGTCTGACAGTGTGGCTTGAACAAAGAGTCTACTGGATTCTCATATCTGTATTTAGATTTAGTCCAAAAGTAAAAAGGGAACCCCAAGTAATCATGTGATAAGAAACCAGCGAGAAGAGGAAATAAAGCTCTCTGTGAAAGACCAAAAAGGTTATCACATAGTTTTGACTAAGTCTATTCATTCGTTTTAGTAACTGAGCAAACCCAAGACTGCAAAGACACATGTGAAGAAAGAGGTCATCGTGGCCAACCCAAAGATACTGTCTACTAATTTGGAAATATTAGTTCATGAATCCCCATGTACATTATATCTATCCAGGACTGCTCAATTTTGGTATATATGAGAACATGGTGTGCTGCTTTGATGAGATCTCTGGAAATACAAGATGTTTCTCAGTGTAAAAAGTGCTTCTATGTACCCAGTGTGAGAAAAAGCTAAATATGAAATGGAGATTAAAAAGTACAGTTTCTGCTGGTACTATTGAAATCGCTCTTTAAGAAAGGGATCACTTCCCCAGAACACAATTCACTCAGCATAGAGGTTCTGGTTGTATCAACACAAATTCTATTTTCCTTATAGAGGTAATGCCACATGTTATTTTGGTGTTATGTACATGTGTCAGGGGCACATTTGTACATAACTGCTCTATAATTTCATAAGTATTTTATTTCCAGATATTTCTTTGAAATATCTGGTGGTGGGGGCTAGGCTTTATCTTGTTTTTGGATTTGGAACAAGTCACTTAACCTCTTTAAGTCTTAATCTCAAGGTATGGTGCACATAGAAGATGCTCACCAAATATTCATCCAGAAAAAGGAAGGATGAGAGAGGGAGGGAGAAAGGCAAGAAGGTAGAAATTAAGTCAGGGAAGAAAAAAAGGGAAAGAGGGAGGGGAGAGGAGAGAAAGAATGGACGTAGAAAAGTTCCCTCCCTCACTCTTTCTTTTTATACTTCCATTCTTTCCATTCCAAGCGTTTTAGATATTTCCATGCCATCCCAAACACAAAACAGGTCATCAACAAATTAATGAAAAATTGAAAAATTCAATAGACCAGCAAAATGTAGCTGTGGCCATGTGGCAAATAAAATTGAATCAATTCCACAATTATTATTAAGTTACCTGTTAGGGAACAAATTCTGAAAGTCCATTCTAAAAATAACGAGGGCAAAGAAGATCTAGTTCCTAAGTTACGAAGTCTGTAATTTAAAGCATTTCACCATAATCTGTCTGGTATGTATGTACCCGTTTGTTTATGTTCTGATTTAAGGAGTAGTCAACTAAAATGTTATCAAAATGCCAAGTCCTAGGTAGTCACCAGCATTTCATCAGAAAGGTGCCACTCCTGAGGCTGTTACAAGTCTTTTTACTATCTGCATGTTAATTACCAACTGATTTAATTAGCACTGTGGTTATAAAAAACATTTCATTGATGAAAGTAATGACTGAATTCGCGTGATGAATGCTAAAGATGAACTCATTGGTAAAATCAAAGATTTTCAAAAGAAGATAGACTTGAAACCAACAAGCATATGAAAAAAAAACCCTCAACATCACTAATCATTAGAGAAATGAAAATCAAAACCACAATGAGATACCATCTCACACCAGTCAGAATGGCTATTACTAAAAAGTCAAAAACTAACAGATGCTGGCAAGGTTGCAGAGAAAAGGGAATGCTTATATTCTGATAGTGATAATGTAAATTAGTTTAACCATTGTGGAAAGCAATTGGGTGATTTCTCCCAGAACTTAAAACAGAATTGTCATTTGACCCAGCAATTTCATTGTTGGTTATATACCCGAAAGAATATACATCACTGTATCATAAAGACTTATGCACATATATGTTCATTGCAGCACTATTCACAATAGGAAAGAAATTGAATCAACCTAAACACTGAGTATATATGGGTACAAAGAAGGGAACAATAGACACTGGGGCCTACTTAAAGGTGGAGGGTGGGAAGAGGGTCATGATCGAAAAACCACCTATGAGATACTATGTTTATTACTTGGGTTTGTTATATAAGTAAATTGCATGTCACAGTGGTTTGGTGTACCACTGTGCCATGCAATTCACTTATATAACAAACCTGAATGTGCACCACTGAAACCTAGAATAAAAGTTAAAAAAGTTACTTTCAAGCTATGTGGGTTAACTAAAATAGTTTGGAGATACTTCCTACTCTTGAATGAACAGAGTATAGGATTCTAGTAAAGCCTGTACCCTCTCCCTCAATGGCTTATTCTTCATAGACTTAGAGTACAGCCCTTGGTTTAAAGCATGTCTGCTTGGAGCATGTCAACTCGAGAACCCAGTATCCCACAGTGGCTGCACCCACACTTTTATATAGGATTTCATGAGCTTAAAACGTCTCAAGGACAGAGAGTCAGGAATTCACTGAACTTAGAGAACAAAATCTGTAAGCTGTTTGCTTAATAAGTGATTATTAAATAACTCTATGCACAGCAGAATTTGCTCTGACACTTGAATTTAATTCATTATAACATCATCACCATGAACTTCAGTTGGTGCCTGGATACGTCATCTAGTAAAAATAACCTAAAATCTGGGCATGACAAAATCGGCTTGAATCAGATACTACCACGTGACTTTGGAATGCTCAAGTCTAGTTATGGAAACTTAAAGAAAACACAATATAAAGTATAAGATAAAGTTATTTGAGTTTCACAACTTGTATAAAAGATGAAGGGATCATAGAAGAGAATGCAGTTATTCAACTGAGAAAATCCAAGAGATCTACATAGAGGCATTGGTACTAGTTTGGAAGAATATATCAGAATATTCCAGAAAGTTTTTTGTTGTTTTTGTGGGGGTGGGGGGAAGTATTATAGAGGTGAGAAGAAAGGAACATAAGAATGAATTCATACCAGAAATTACAAATTTATTATACATACATATATGCCAAACCCCACAGACACACAAACATATGCTTTAACTGACACATGTTTTATCCGTGAGAAAAGCCCACAAAAAAACTCTCTGTAGGGTTTTAAATGTACCTGGCCTGGAGAATAAAACTCTAGAATCCTGTTTTTGCCACCAAAAAAAAAAACGGCGATTTTACTGACAGTGATTCTCAAACTACATCTGTCATAATAAGACTAAAATGTAACCAGCCTGCTGAGTGAAAACTGGCATTCTCATAAAAAGTTTAAATAGTACTGAATCTAAAACTCCATTTCACATATTTAAAAATATCTTTCATAATAATGATACTCCTTATGATATTCCAAAGTCTGTTATAAGGGTGCTCCTAACTATAGGTTAAGATCATAACTCTGACCTCAGAACTTACCTTCTCACGCTGTATGAATGAGAATGATGAGCTGGGAAGATTTAGTTCTACTGGCTATTCCACTGGTCTTAGAAACCAATAAAGCTTTATCTCTAAACATAGATTTTAACTAAACTTATATATTAACAAGCATGTGGTTACTGTAAAGAACATATTGGTGTACATTCAATATGTTTTAACTCTCCCTTGATGCTAGGAAGCCATCATTTATACTATAAATCAAATTAGTGGGCAACTGCAGCCAACGGAGCATTAGACTTGAAGTAATAGGTTCAGATCCTAGATATGTCATTTACCAACTGGAGCAAATTGCTAGAGCTCCCTGGATATGTTACTATATATACTATCTGGAAGGATTAAATAGTCAATGGTTTACCTTATTCACTCAACAAAAATGATTAAGTACACATAATGTCATTTGCTTTGCATTATCACTAAAATATTTATTAGCATTTATGTTAAACAAGCAGCTACTACATTTTGAGCACTTAGTGCATGTAAATATTTAATTATTAGGTATCAGGTTAAGTATTATCTCAATTTTACAGATTAAAAAAACTGAAGCTTGGATATGTCATTTTAAGTATTTCATCTGAACTTCTGAAGGGCAGGGCTATGCCTTACTTTAGAAGCCCAGGCAGTAGCATTATACCTATTACGTAGCAGATACACTATCAGTAAAAACTTTTGCCAATAATGTGTTTGTGGCACAGTACAAATTTAAAAATTAATATAATACATTATATACTTAATAGATGGCATCAACTATGCTCCCTAGAAACATTATTTCAAATTACAAAATGAATGTGATGATTCTTTACAATCATCTTGACAATACTCAGAGTTTATTGAAATATTTTGAAAACACCATTGGATATTGCATTAATAATTAGTTAGGAGGCTATTTTACATTGTTGTTGTTTTTTATTTTTGCGATTCTTTCTATAGGGAAATCAGAAAAGAAGTATAAAAATCTTATTGATTTTTCCACACCACAGACTAAAGCTGGCAAAATAGTGCTGCAAGCAGTGCTAACCATCTCCAATGACCACATGGTCGCATAACCTATGCAACCTGCTCACATTACATTTTCCTTATATGTATGAAGTGACTTATCGTCTCCACAGTGTTTTCTCAACCATTTGACTCTCACAAGAGCACTGAAAAGTAGGAAGGAATAAGTCAATATTTTTCAGATAAGGAACTGGCAAGAGAAGCCACATGGATAATGAGCAATGGAAGATGGAGGGAGACAGGAGCAGGAAAGAGAGAGAAGGGTGGGAGAGGCGAAGGGAGAAGAAAAGGCTAACTGGCGTTGTGGGTCTTTGCTTTCCCCTCAGCATCACATTCTCCTTAGCAGTATCCAAAGGCGAGAAAATAAATGGAAAAAGAGACAAAGAGGAATAAAGAGGGAAAGGGAAAAGAAAGGGAGGGAAGAAGGAAAGAAGGGAGAAAATAAATGAATATGAGTGAAAATATCTAAGTGAAGCAAAATCCTAAGAGACATAAGAAAGAGTTTAAACAGACCCACATACCCCCAAAGAGTCATTCTTAATTTTTAGGGGATTTTGGATATATCCAACAATCTAATAAAAGCACAGAGGCTCTTACTAAAGAAACTGCATGGGGCCGGGCATGATGGCTCACGCCTGTAATTCTAGCACTTTGGGAGGCCAGGGTGCGTGGATCATGAGATCAGGAGTTTGAGACAAGCCTGACCAACATGGTGAAACCCTGTCTCTACTAAAAATAAAAAAATTATCCAGGTGTGGTGGTGCGTGCCTGTGATCCCAGCTACTCGGGAGAGTAGGAGAATCTCCTGCTGAGGCAGGAGAATCGCTTGAACCTGGGAGGCAGAGGTTGCAGTGAGCTGAGATCGCACCACTGTACTCCAGCCTGGGTGATAGACCAACACTCCATCTCAAAAAAGAAAGAAAGAAAGATAGAAAAGAAAGGAAGGAAGGAAGAAAGGAAGGAAGGAAGGAAGGGAAAGGGAAGGAAAGGGAAGAAAAGGGAAAGAAAGAAAGAAAGATGAAAGAAAGAAAGAAACAAACAAACAAACTACATACCTCCATACAATTTCCTTGCATACATTGCACCCGAAATCCAGTGCAAGGTCTCATTTTAAGAAACATGCCTTAGAAACAAAAGTAGCTTCACTTCTCCATGTAGCACAGTTTGCAGATCTAGAACCAGAGGATGCTTCCACATAAATGTGGTGCTTGTAGCACTGTAGTAGGGTGTGCTACTGAGATGAGACACAGGACTTCAAATCAAAACAATAGAAATATCTCTGAATCCCTTCTGCTGCCACCTACTCCTCTATATCATTTCCAAGCTTAATAGGAAACAAACAATTTCCTATACCACCCATTGAAATCATTATCTACAATAGAACATGAAGTTTTCCATCAAAGGAGGAAAATTGAAATCGAGGATAAAAGGTTTGAAAATACTTACTCCTAGTATTGAATCACTATGAGTAAAATTCTTTAAAGACTAATTAACATATTAGGATACAAATATATAACAAAAAATTAAATGCACAGGCTCTGGGGACTCTGGCATTGCCATCATGGGACTCAATTGGTCATCTAACCTCCTTACATCCAACCTCTTTCATAATTTTATTGTGAAAATTGATTATATTAATGAATTTAAGTAATTCCAGTCTGACATACAGTAATCTCACTAAACCTCCCATTTCTCATTTGTAAAATATACTTAACGATAGTCTCCTATGTTTAAGGAAAGTACTCTCCTGGGGAGTATTAAATAAAGCAATGCATTAAATGCACCTAACACAGTGGCTGGTGTGTAAGAAATGCATGAAAAATTTTAGCTAATTTTAGCCCACTTGGACAAACAGAGGAGTCACCAAAGATAGGAATCATTAATTTTATTCTGAGAACTGAATTCTGATTGAGTTTTGCTTTTCTTCATATTCTGACTCCCAATTTGTGATGGTCAGTAGACTAAACCAAGTGTTTTCTATCCACATTTAATTTCTCTCTGGCCTTGGAATCCACTAACAAACAAAAGTATTTTGCTAGGTGCTTTAAAGAGGTTTCCTGATTAATCAGCACAGCCTTGGAAAGCCTAACAGGAGCTAACACATATACAGCGGGGGACTACTCTGATACTCACACGTGTTAACCCATTTCATACTCAGCAATCCTGTGAGGCCAGTACTCATTACCTCTATGTTACAATAGAGAAAACAGAGGCGTAGAGAAGGTAGCTGGCTCAAATTCTCACAGCTGGAAAGGAGCAGATCTGGCCTTCAAATCCAAGAAGACTTCAAAGTCTGTGATCGTAACCTTTACATGTACTGAGTCTCCAAGAGGCGAGTGTTTTGATGTCCAGTTTATGAATGAGAACATTTTGACTGATGTTACATGCTCGTAAGTGGGAGAAACCAGGATAAGAATCAAGACACATCCGTAACCCACGCCTGTGCTTTTTCTCCTGTACCACACCACAGGAGAGTGTTCCAAGAATGGGGATGGGCAGTGATACCTAAGGCAGAGTTTGGGAGAAAAGAGGTCTATGGGAAAGTCTAGGCACATTGATCCAATGGGGAGCGCTGGGCATGAGATGACCTTCTATCATCTATCTTTACCACATGCAATGATGCCAGCACCCTTGGGATAGCAGCAGTAGCTACATTTCTCAAATCTAAGTCTCAGGATCCAGAGGGAGCTTCCTGGGATTGCAGACATAAATAATCTGAGATGTACCTTAACGTTCAAACCCGCTGTGCTCAGTGTCAGGGGCTGCCTTGGTTGGTGCGTGTTTTCTTTATTTTAGCTTTATGAAGATAGTAATCTAACTTCATCTCCTTTCAATCATCTACGTTGTTCAGAGATCTGAGGAACAGTAGCTGCTAGTGGTCACTGTATCCAAATGTGGGGAGCAGAAACCATTGTCATCACCAGTTCTTTCAATCAATGAACACTAAGGGTCACTAACTAAATCTATACCTGTATAAGCAGTATGCAGTGCTCTGGCAAATGCTATACAGAACAAACTGAACAGTACCTATTTTCAAAGAGTTTATAAACTATATCATTTGTGTAAATAAGCCCAAATTACAGGTGTTTTCTGAAAATACAATTGAAATAATATTAGGCAATAGAAAATAAACTTAAAGATGAAGAGTTTCAAATTATGTATTTTGGTAGCATTAGACTCCTATACACTACTACCTAACAAATGTCCTAAAGCACCACCCATCAGACTTTGTCTCTGCTAAATTCCTACCAAATTGAGAAAATCTCTCAGCCTGGCATGGCATTTCAGGTCTTGTGACCCCAGCCTTCGTCTTCAGGTGTATACCCGTTTCCCCCCACACCACTCTTAGAAACAAAACAAACCAACTTGTTTCAAGAGTACAGTCTCCCTTTGCTGCCTCCACAGGGTTGTTCACGGAACTGCTTCTGTGATGTCCTAACTCAAATTCCGTTTCAGCCTCTCCTTCAAGACACCCCTTAATGCCACCATCTTCTCCATGAAGCCTTTCCCCCTGTCTTCCAATAAAAGTGATCTAATCCTCTTTGGAACCACTAGAGGTCTTTGTGGTATATACAGATGCATGTATATGCATATACACATACACATGTATAACTTCTGTCATAATTATGATCTGTGGTATGTTTATCTAAGTCCACAAATTAGGCTGTAAACCCCTCAGGATCACTTACTATGGTTTACTACTGAAGTTGCTTTAATAACCGCTACTTTGCCAGATATAATGCTTGGAACACAGGAATTCAATAAATATTTACTGAATTACTATTTCCTTAATAATAATAATGTTAATGATGTAGTGAACTCTTACGGAGTATCAACTATGGGCCAAAGATGACATTTGCATATTATAGCTATAATTTGATATTCAAAACCTTGTCACTAAGGGAATTGAGGCTTAAGGAACTTAAATACATTGTTCAAGATTATACAGTAAGTAGAGTTCCCAACACTTAACAAAGCATCAGACTGTACTTTGGATTTGAATCCAAATTTATTAAGCTCCAAACCTGGGCCCCAAGTCAGCACTATGTAAAAGTGACAAAATTCAAAATACATATTGTTTTTAATTTTTACATAAATGAATTTCACAAGTACGAATCAAATATATAGATTGTGGTAGTGAGAACTGCTTTTCAAAATTACTCTCAAGAACTAGAAATCAGTTTGAAAGTTAAAGATCTATATATGAACCTTTATTACTACAGCACTAAAAATGTAAAAGAGACCTTTTGAGGCATTTATTTAGAAGAATGTTTCATGAGCAAATTGAGTTTTCATCCTGTTATAGGAAAACCACACTTGAGAGTATGATAGAGTAGGGGGAGAATTCTGGGTGTAACATTGTTAGCCTTGGTCTTTGAACAAGCTAATCCTTCTAAGCCTTTGTGTTCCCAAATATTAGATGAGAATAATAATTATTGCTTTCAGAGAAAATGCAAATATCAGAAGGATATAAGGTACGTAGAAAGTCTATTAGAGTATACAGAAGAAAGTAATAACTCAACAAATGATGGGTACTGTTAACACCATTATTAATATTATTATTTTGATGCCAAGTGAGCATGCTAACCCAGTGTTCTTCAGAGGAGTGGAGAGGCAGAGCTGCCCTTACTGCTCCCAGACCCTCACATGGTGACAGAGTGCCCTATTCCTAGAAGCAGAAGGGAAAGCAAAGGCCGGAAGCACAGCTATCCTCCAAACCCCACCACTTCCTTCTCTTCTAAACTGGCTCCCAAATTCATTCTTTTGTACCTAAAAGAACTAAAAGTCAAAACATGGAAATCAAGTTGAATTCTGACTTTAGAAAAATGTATCCACTTACATTCTCAATGCCTGCCTGACCAGCCAGTTTCCATCTTCTTTCAGAGAACAAGCTCTTTGGAAGCAGTGGAAGTCACATGGCATTCGGTATAGTCCTATAGGCATACAAATGTCATACCTACCCTTTTTTTGTTTTCAGATATTCCCAATTTATTATCTGAACCTCAGTTTCTTCAAATATTAATTGGAGATAATATATCCTGGTAGAGCTGCTCTGAGAAATATATACAACTATGACTATTTGGCACCCAGAATAGAGCAGGCACTAAATAGTGACTGAGTCATTCTTTTTCTCCATCCTATATTTCCTCTAAGTGGAGAACCAGCCAAATATTTGGGCCAGTGTGTTCTTGTCTCTAACTAGCACCTGTCACCATGACTGGCTGGTTAAGACTGAAAAGTGCTATCTCATTTAAATAAGACATAGAATGGTAATTAAAGGATGAATTACAGACATTATTAATTATAGCTATGACCAAACCAATGAACTGAAAGTAACAGGCTTTTCCTTTTTTTCTCTAAAACCATCCTTGAAAAAATATCTGGGTCATTCAGTTTCCTGGAAAAAATGTACAGGAAACCTAGATCTCCAGAAAGTAAAAAGTGCCCCCCAAAAAACGACCAATTTTTTTTCTCTGCCAGCTTGTGAAATAGAGAGAAGAGAACATAAACATGAAGGCTGGATTTGGGGCCATTGACAAATTTTAGCAACTTATAATATATATTTTAAAAAGCAAAACATTATCTGAGGCAAGGTCTAGCACATTTCAAACCATTATGCTAGAGGTTTTGAAGTCAACTATCACAGAACATGTGAAAAAGTTTCTCTAAGGTTACCAAGAAATTCCTTGATTTGTTCACCGAATTCTATTTTATGTGTTAGTAACTTTTCATTATTTTGCAAATTAGTAAGTTATTGCTCCTAAACTCAAAAAAGAAGATGAATATCCAAATCTAATGGATTCAGCAGACATTCTTAACATTCATTCTTGCAATTTACACATTTTGCTACTGCGAATAAAACTTCATTTTTCCTTTTCTCTTCATTTTCTAATTCCCGGTTTGTTATCTACTGAGAGACACAGACAGCGCACATCACAGGAAGGGAACCCCCAAGACTTTGTCAACATTAAAGGAACCATAACATAGCAGGTTTTCTGAAGAAACACCAACAATTCTCCTAAGAATAAATCTGTAGCATATTCACATATGTAAATTATTATAATAAAATTAATGTTATTATGTGTAACTTATCCCAGTAATTTCATATGTATATATGTGATGTGTGTATATATACGTGTGTGTATCTGTACAGTCATTCTTTCTCTCTCATTACACACACACACACACTCAATAAATCCAAAAGACATGCTCTGTGAGGTTCTAAGAGAAAAGGGCTTAAACCGCCCAGGGAGCAGAGCAGGCTTTAAATAAATTTGAAGTGCTCTGGTAATTGAGGCACAGCTCCTGCTTTTCAGCAAAGCACTGCTGCTGAGGCCTCTTCATTTAGAAATTCTCAAATTCTTTTTCAGATATTTCTTCCCTGGTCAGCTTAGTCCCATTGGGGAAGGGGAAGGAGGTGGTGAAACAGAAATACGTGCCCCGACTCGAGAAGCGGGAGTCCCTTCCACACCCCAGCAACTGATCCCCCGTCTCCTCACCGGCCCGCCAGCCACTGCTCTTCTTCCAGGAGCAATCGGAGAGGAGGCAGTTGAGTGAGGCAAGGCCACAGAGTAGATGGAGTCAAGATCCACCCCCAAAGCTCACCTCCTTTGCAACCCCGATGCCCATCCCTCACCACCTACAGCCCCTCTTCCCTTCCATCCCTGCCCCATCACCCGACGCTGCAGCCACCGCGGAGGATGCGGGGGTGTGCGGGGGTGGCCTGTGGGAAGCGCTGGGGGCGTCCTTCGCACCCACCCGTCACGTTCCCTAGAATGTCCTCTGGGGAAGGGGCTGCCCGTAACTTGGAGGAACTTAGAGGCAAAGCCTACCGCGCCCCAACCCTCCGCGGGGCCTCCACCCCGAAGGAGAGGGGCGCGAGAAGGGAGTCGGCGAGGGCGAGGGCGAGCGCCCCCGGGCTTACCACGAGCACGGGGACCCCGGCGGCCAGCGAGTAGAGGAGCACGGGGGGCACGGCGCTGCTGTCCTCCGGGCCCGGGTAGGGCTTGCGATAGGCGCTGTCGTGGCAGAAGAAGCCCTGCACGTTCACGGTGAACGTGTCCGTGTACTCGAAGTAGTACGCCAGCATCACCGTCCCTGCCATGATCACCATCTGGAAATAGAGCATGCTGCTGGTGAGCGCCGCGGGCCGCAGGGGCATGCACGCCTCCCGGGCCGGGCCGGGCCGAGCCGAGCAGGCGGCCGACGCGGCGGGCCCCTTCCCGGGTCCGCCGAGGCTGCCACCGGGGGCGCGGCGGCGGGGGCGGCGGGAGGACGAGGCGCAGGAGGCGGGATGCAGCCGCTGGAGGAAGACGCGAAGGCAGGTCCGGGCTTAGAGGCTCCGGCAGGCTGCGGAGGAGGCGGCTACCCCCGGACGAGCCCCCTCTCCCCTGCCCGCCCCCTGCCCGCCGCTGGCGCCGCCCGCCCCGGCGCGGGGTCGCGAGGGAGGGCGGGGAGTCCCGGGCGACGGGCAGCGGCCGCTGCGCCCCTGCACGAGACCATTCGAGAAGCGGCGGCGCTGGGTCAAGCCCCCAGGCCAGCCCGGAGGAGGCAGCGTGGGCGGACGGGGCGGCAGCCGGCGGGACGCCGGCACCTGTACCCCTCAGAGCGCGGACGCTGTGGGGCTGGAGAAGCTCCTAGCGGGGGTAAAATCAAAAAGGGGGGAGGGGAGGCAGTCGAGATGGAGCTTCCAGAAACTCTGCCGAGGCACCAGCTGAGCGGTTTCCCCGCACAACGCCTGGGAAAATGGTGCGTGGACGCGTCTTCCCAGCGCAAAGCCCACCAAGGCGCAAAGTGCAGATGCGGCGCCTCGAGTTTCAACCGGTGCGTCCAGCCTGCATCCCTGGAATTCCTTGACCCAGACCGGGGCTGGAGCCTGGCGGTGGTTTCTAGGCGCTGTTAGAAAAATCTCAGGATTTTAGATTCAGGGTTTCTTTGCCTCCTCTGCAGCCTCCCAGGGCTTTGTATATTTAAAAAAAAAAAAAAAAGAAAGAAAGAAAGAAAAGAAAAGAAAGAAAGAAAAAAAAAAGAAAAAGAAATCAGCCCAGTAGCTCCCGAAGCATCATCTCTTGTATAGCGGCCCCTTTCTGGATCCATGCATTCTCTTGCTCGTCTTTTCAGTCTGTCTTTATTAGCTGCTTGTGAGGGAAGGCATTGCATATTCCCGGCTCTGAGCAGTCCCAGCCACCAGGGAAGGAAAAAGGACTATTTGCCTCATCTCGTTATTTATTCCCTGAATCCAGGGAACTGCAGGGTTTCCTCAGGGGTCGGGATAAAGGAGGGGGAGACCAATGCTGGCTCACAGCACGTGCATACAAAAATGCATACATCCATGGGTATCTACGCCTATGCGTGGGTATGTAACTGACTATGGAACTGCATGTATGCAAGGAGCCCGTTCCGTCATGCCATGTGGGTGCCTGCTGCAAGCTTAGTCAGCAGACTCACAAGGGGTTTTTCTCTGAGCCGCAGGCTGACAGCCCTCTACTCCAGTGAGCAGGTGAGAAAGCATGAATAGAAGCAAGAGGAGGAAAACACTTTTAGAGCCCTGCCCTGCTTATTAAAACCTGGAATCACCTTAAAAGGTTTCAAGAATGTTGGTTCACTGTAAAAGGGTGTAGCTTGATGAATTTCAGAGGTGGGCCTTTAACATCAGAAAACAAACAAACAACTGTTAAAAAGCAGTTGAAATTTGGCAAATGATTGGTAGTTTCTTTAATGTGGGATGGGTCTTATACCTACCTCATCCTCCACGTTGTTATAAACACCATTACTTAGAGCTGCGGGATAAACAACACTAAGTGTGTAACAAGTGCAATTTTGGGCAGTGGGAGTAAGCTGTTCCAAAATGGACATGAGCAGCTTATATTATGAAAATGTAACTACGTGTTTTAAGGCTTCATTCAGAAAATCATTCTAAGACTGTAAGGGCATTTAAACTGGTTCTCTGGTTCTTAGGAATCCCCCCAAACCGTCTCACTCAATAGAAATTTTGGAAGAATGATGTTAATTTTTAAGGGTAACCCATTTGTTCAGTCTAATGAAAGTGCGCACTTTTCACAACGAAGATTCATTGTAATGCATTGTTAGTGTGTATGAAGTGCCCAGCACAGTCCATGCAACAGAGCAGGGTCCTTGTCTGATCTGTTCACCTCTGTGTCCCCAGCATGAGCACTGCACTGTGTTACACATCATGGTTATTCAAGAAAAATGTGTTGAGTAAATTAATGACCTGACCCCTCTAAGAACAAAGGGAAACTGTTTTCACATAGAAACTTTGTCAAGGGTTAAGGAGTCAGAATCTGGATAAACACGGCCCACACACTTACATGGTCACTTACATGAAGTAGAAAGCCTAAGTTCAGCAAAAGAGCAGTGACTCTGGTATTGCCATGGTGCAAATGCCAGCTCTGCCGCTTACCACCTCTGGAAACCTGGGCATGATGCGTCAACTCTTTCTGACTTAGTTTCATCACCAGTAAAATTGGAAGAACATTACTATCTACTTTACAAGGTGGCTGTAAGGATTAAACGATGCTGTTTACTTTGTTTGGCACATTTTGTAAAACTTAATTTCTTTTTTTTTTTTTTTAATTTTTATTGCATTATAGGTTTGGGGGTACATGTGCAGAACGTGCAAGATAGTTGCATAGGTACACACATAGCAGTGTGCTAAACACAAATCTTAAGGTATCTAACCCACCTTAAGTAACTCAGGGCATTTCCACAACCATCACTAGTCACTTTCTTCTCATTTAATGATTCTGGATGAACCCATATTTCTGTAAGTGTGCACATGTTTTTTATAGATTTGTGCACATTCTGTTTTCTCCTTCAAATGCTATTCATCTCAGGAATAAGATGTTATATTCCTTCAGAATTCTAATATCCCCCATTATTTGTCTGTTTTAGATGGTCAAAGAATGTTGTTGACTGATTCATGGTTAGCTAATCATCCAGTGCTGAAATTCAAAGTTAATATTGAATCTTGACACATGTTATAAGGATACCAGTATTAAGTTCAGCTCCCATGAATATGTGAGCGGTCTAGATATTCACAGAAGTGGTTCAGGGTGGATGAAAGAGTTATGTGCCCTTGGGATAATTCCTTTACTTTCCTAAGCCTGAGCTTCTTGGGGGACAAAATGAAGTAATTTTTTTAACCTTTGGGCTTATTTTGGCAATTAAATGAAAATATGTGAGCTACCTGGTCCAAAGTAGGCACTTATTTAGGTGTTTCTTCACTTTATTTTCTATTAAGTCATTTAAGCTAATTCTTTTCTAAATACATGTCTTTCCAACTGCAAAGAATCCCTTAGAATCCTGCCTCAATTTTCATTTAAGTTTCTGGCTCTTTCTAAATTAAAAACAGCACTGCTGCTGTTTAATGCTTTACAATCCTGCCTGAATCCTTAATTTCATTCTTAGGCACATCATTGTGCTTTCAAATGTATTATAGCTGTCAGTCTTAACAAAACAGTGTCTTGTCCCTCAAACTGTCCCTATCTCACCTGCTACCGACATGAATAATCTAGATTAAGAATGTGGCATTTATAACTTTTATTTTCCAACTTCTCGTCGTTCCTATTATATTTAGATGTGCATGACTTAACCACTCCCTCTCCTACCTTGTTTCTCCAGCAGAAAACATGAACCATGGTCAATATTAAGACAAATCGTAGGAGGAACATTTACCAATTCCAATACCTGTCCTCTCTCCACCCCAATACTATATGCTCTACTAAGGTGCTCGGCTAGCGTGGGAATATATAGCCCTTGTCCATATGGTTTATAACTATTCTTCCACAGACAGAAGTTGGATGTACAAAAAATCAAGGTGGAGGGGGCTTTACCTTGGTAGGAGAGCACAAGGACAAACTGAAGAGTCCTTGAATGAGCAAGCATTGAATATTTGTGGATGATTTAGGTAAGTGAACGTCTTCTTCCTGTTTAACTTTGAAAACCTAAAGTGCCTGCTAGAAGAGTACAGAATATCTGTACCTGGCTCCTCGAGATTATTATCAATTGGGTTCTATGCAATAAATCTTTTATTGTTGAGAGAGCTAGATTGAGATTTTCCTCTAAGGGCCAAGGATTTGACCTTCATTGATTTATAGACATAGTGTACATACCCGAACATTCCCCAAAAAGATACTGAATGTTAAATGTGTATTTCCGTGTGTTTCGGGTAAATAGTACATAAGCCCAGCCATTTTCCTAAGATGTTCTCATTCCGTATACAAAACCGGAGAAAAAAATTTGTAGCTGAGATGGTGGAATATGAAGGATTGAGGTGCTTTTACATAAGACAAACTAGGGAAGCATCTCCAAAAGAATAGATTTCTCCTTTCAATAGCAACACCAACAAAACCTGTATTCATAATGGCAAACCTGAGCTAGAGATAGTTAAGGAGATTCAAGGGTACACAAAGTTAGATGAGTTTGAACTAATGAGGAACTTTAAATATTAACACATAGATTGGTGGAGGATTTGGGAAAAGATTTTTTTTAATAGGCCAGGTAACTGCTTTCAGAATAAGTAAGAGTATCTCGTATTTCATTCTAAAATTATCTAAAAGCCTGCAAAAGGCAATATCTAGCAGCTTATTATTGGACTGAATCTGGAGAATGAACAAATACACTTGTCTACTAACTCCCAGACTACTTGATATGAGGAATACCTCTGAAGCTGGAATAAGAGAAAGAAGATGTAGAATCTGGTTAACTCAAGAAATGTGCGTAAAGACATTCACATAAATTCAAAAATACAAAATTCTGAAAGGCAAGTTTGAAAAGGTAGGAACGTTTGGGATTACACCTTTGACCTCTTCTTATTGACGTTGTTCAGTACTATATCCTCACAAAATGATTTTCAGTGTTTAATTTAGGACTTAGCTGCTTTCTTAAGAAAACAGGAAGAAAAACAGCTAGGGTAGTAATTGGAGTCTCTGACTTTGAGTTTCCAATTGTAATAGGATGTTAATCTCAAAGGCCAGAAGCTTCTGACCTGGACAAGTAGTACTTATCTTGGGACCACTGAGAGGTCTTAAAGTGCCTTACTCTGTGACTATATTATAGCTTATTTTGTTCTACATTTCCACAATTTTAAGTTTCACTTTTAACACAGTTATCACAAACAAAACACATATTTTGTTAGAGACTCTAGTTATATTTCACCAAAGGTACAGATATGAAATTAATGGACCAGGTGAATAGAGCTGAAATAACATAAAATATTAAGTTTGGGAAAGAAATGAAATACTTAGCTAATATGTAAGGGAATGCTCCTATGAGAACATAATACTTTTAAATTATTAAGTTAGCAAAAGTTAATTGGAACATGCTGATAATGTTTGCTGTGTAAACCTGGCAATTACTTAGTCTCTCTGAGTCTCAGTTTGCTCATCTGTAAAATTGGGTGAATGAAAAGTATGCAAAGGTGTCGAAAGGTTTATATTTATAAAATGCTTCATAAATAGTGAAGCGTTGGGAAAATCTGCATCAGAAAATATGTGATCAGGAAAAGAAAATGCCTAATCTAACTAGGTCCTGGGTTTTCTTCCCATCACTGTGTTCCAGCTCACAAAAACTCAGATTAATCACTGCCTGGTCTGTTTCCATATCTGTGAATATTGTTTACTATCTGTTTTAATCACAAAAATACACATTGTTAAGTATAAATCCATGAGTCTATAAAATCAGAGGATGTTTCAAAATATTCAAATTCCCTGAGAATAACTTTAAACAGTTACTAAGAAAAGTACATAAGATGGTTAAATGCAAGGATTGGGACTCAACAAATCTGAGTTTGTATCTTTGCTCCATAGAATCACGATTGTGGGGCTTGAGCAGGTCATTTCAGATTCTCAGTTTCTGCAGTATCCTAAAATAAGGAGAATGTTGCCTACTTCACTGAAATGCTGTACAGAGCCCAGGCCATTCGTGAGAGCCAGTGATCGATCATTACTGTGATTGTTATTCATCATCACACTGGTGTAATTCTGCCACTGCTGGATCAGCAAAACTTTCATTGATCCATTTGGGACTTTGGCTGCATAAGATCCTACAGAAGTCTCTTTGTAACTTCATGTTTCTTGAAGACACTTGAAAGTCATTATTTGTGTTTTGATAAATGAGGAACACCCTAAACTAAATCACAAACCCTGGTAATACTTTGAGAAACAAAGGTTCTTTAGCAATGAGATGGAACACATGGGGCAACTAAGCTGATGGCAGCTGCAGGTTCTTTGTCAAAGCTACAGACTGTGAATGCTAATCAGCATTTGCCTGGTTGTCCTTCAGTGTCCTGCACTAGGTAAATGACTGAAGTAAAAATATGGCAGAAACCAGGCACTCAAAATCATTCTTTACGTTAATACTTGGACTATAATCAACTACTAATTTTCATCTTTAAAAATTGGGATCAAGAGCAGATGAACAAATCAAGGTTCATAATCTTGATTAATGAAAACCTGATTTATTCATAACTGGGCCCCCTGCCACACTGGAAGCCTCAATTAAATGGAGAAGATTTAATAGTGTTCTGCATACCACATTTTGGAAGAGAAGTAAACCAAGACTACTAATACTGTTATGCCTCTTCAGTAAAGTAGAGATAGTTGTGAGAATCAGAAATATGTAAGTAAAATAGCACCCCCGCCCCGTTTCTGATGTATAGTAGTCACTAAATAAAGTTTTGTTGTTTTTTTAAATATGTATATATATATATATATGTATATATATATATGTGTATATATATATATGTGTGTATATATATATATATATATATATATATATATATATATGTATATATATTTCAGGAACTGTTTCACAAAATGTTAAGTTTATCCTACCATCAGCACTTAAAAAAATCAGTCTTCTTTCTACATCTTGTACTGCTACAGTATTAAACAGTAAGAACTGAGCATTAAAATAATGACCCCATGTCAGATCATCAAAGATAAATGCAGTATATTCAGCATGTTATGATTACTAATTTAAGAGTTCTCACAAAAAGGAAGGTTTCTGTTAATAAAAACTGTAGTTCCCCAGGATACCCTCTTTTATGAGACTTTTATGAAGTTAATTAAGGTTTTACTATTCACGTTCTTCTACCTTTATTAGAGATCTATATAAGCCTAAAGATGTATTAAAGCAAGTCATCAGTGCCAAAAAAAGTGGAAATATTTTATACTTATCCATTAATTAAATAAGTAACGAATCATTACACATTAAAGCATTGGTTATAATGGTTGATTGATATAATAATGAAATGTCTTTTATTTATTTATTTTTTTAATTTTTATTGCATTATAGGTCTTGGGGTACATGTGCAGAACGTGCAAGATAGTTGCATAGGTACACACATGGCAGTGTGTTTTGCTGCCTTCCTCCCCTTCACCCACACTTGGCATTCATCCCCAGGCTATCCCTCCCCAGCCCCCCCCGCTGTTCCTCCCCCATTCCCCGCAATAGACCCCAGTGTATAGTAGACCGCCTCTCTGTGTCCATGTGTTCTCATTTGTCTCACCCACCTATGAGTGAGTATATGCGGTATTTCTTTTCCTGTTTTTGTGTCAGTTTGCTGAGAATGATGTTCTCCAGATTCATCCATGTCCTTACAAAGGACACAAACTCATCATTTTTGATTGCTGCATAATATTCCATGGTGTATATGTGCCACATTTTCCCAGTCCAGTCTATCATCGTTGAGCATTTGGGTTGGTTCCAGTTCTTTGCTATTGTAAACAGTGCTGCAATGAACATTCGTGTGCATGTGTCCTTATAGTAGAATGATTTATAGTCCTTTGGATATATTGAAATGTCTTTTAAAATACTGATACAATAACATGGATACTCAGAAAAGTAAACAAAACAATATTCACAGTAATATGCTTCTCTTCCAAATACTTCCCCCAACTTCTTTCAAAATGATTTTGTTTAATTTCATGGTGGTATAGTATAAACACTTATTTTGATTATTAATTATTGTTATTTTGGGACAGAATCTTGCTCTGTAATCCAGGCTGGAGTGCAGTGGTGTGATCATGGCTTACTGCAGGCTTGATCTCCTGAACCCAAGCCATTTTCCTACCACTGCCTCCTGAGTAGCTGGGACTACAGGTGTGCACCACCACTCCTGGATAATTTTTTGACTATTTTATAGAGAGGACATCTCACTATATTGCCCAGGCTGTTTTTGAGCTCCTGAGTTCAAGCGATCCTCCTGCCTTGGCCTCCCAAAATACTAGGATTACAAGTGTGAGCCACTGTACCTGGCCTAAAAAATATATATTTATTATATATATGTATATATGTATATATACATATATATTATATATACATATATAATATATATGTATATATATAATATATATGTATATGTATTATATATATGTATATATATAATATATATGTATATGTATTATATATATACATATATATTATATATGTATATATAATATATATGTATATATACATATATATGCACATATATAATATATATGATATATATAATATATATGTATATATAATACATATATATGCACATATGTATGTATATTATATATGTATATGCACATATAGATACACTTTTTTTTAGACGGAGTTTCACTGTTGTCACCCAGGCTGGAGTGCAATGGCACAGTCTCGGCTCACTGCAACCGCTGCCTCCTGGGTTCAAGTGATTATCTTGCCTCAGCCTCCTGAATAGCAGGGTTTACAGGCACACACCACCGTGACCAGCTAATTTTTTTTTTTTTTTTTTGTAATTTTTAGTAGAGATGGGGTTTCACCATGTTGGCCAGGCTGGTCTCGAACTCTTGACCTCAGGTGATCCGCCCACCTCAGTCTCCCAAAGTACTGGGATTACAGGTGTGAGTCACTGCACTCGGCCAATAATTTTATTTTTAAAGTTAAAATTTTTCATGATTTAGTATCTTCCATTTCAATAATTGAGACATTATTTTCTTCCCTTAATGAAAATTACTTTCCTTGCTTATAGTTGTAAACTCTTGGGAGAGCCCCGTAATTTGGTAATCCATTCAAATACGATGAAATTCAGGGAAGGAAAATCAAGCCAGAGCTTTTGTACCACCTCCAAAATAGCATTCTGAAAATTATCTGAAATTTTTATGGAAAAACGCCCTTGAGATGATCGCATTCCGTCCACCTTTTCATTCTTCATGACAGAATACTTCATTCAAAGCAGATGATTAGGAAACTAGACAGAGCATGAAGGAAGTCTGTTTTTCCTAAGTCAGTTATCAAAGGCAAGAAGAGCCACAAGTGAACCTTGATCTACAATTTGAATCCCATTCATCTTAAAGAAACCAGTTCCAAAGTAATTAACTAATTGTCTCAGGTCCTGTAACTACAGAGTAAGAGAGAGAACCTCTCGGTTTTCTGATTTCCAGTTTATTTATTACTTTTATTATTTTCAGCAAGACAAGGTCATATTTTATCATAGTCAGGTAGCTTATTGCTTTGGACTGAGTGTATGTGTATCTATTCTATTTAACTCTATCTAAATGACTTTATATGAGAAAGGATTCCAAGCATGTCCTATATCCAGGTTCTCTAAATCTTAGTCCAGATGTTCTTCTACTGTAAAATACTGCTGCTTGGCCAGGTGAGGTGGCTCACACCTGAAAATCCAGCACTTTGGGAGGCAGAGGAAGAAGGATCACTTCAGCCCAGGAGTTTGATACCATCCTGGGCAACACAGCAAGACCCCATTTCTACAAAAAATAATAATAATTAAAACCTAGCTGGGCATGGAAGTGTGTGTCTATAGTCTCAGATACTCTGGAGGCTGAGGCAGGAGGATCACTTGAGCCCCAGGAGGTTGAATGCAGTGAGCCATAATCCTGCACTGCATTCCAGCCTGGGTGGCAGAGTGAGATCTTGTCTTACAAAAAAAAAGTTTCTTTATGTATCTACCTGATTAATATAAATGTGGGATATTTCAGTTTGCATAATGGGTTTAACAACAATGTGTGTTTTTGATTAAGAGAAATAAATGAGAGAGAATATACAAATGTACTTTGTAATTTGTGTTACAAAGGGATCTACCGCAGGTGTATTTGCAGTTTCACTTTTAGGACTTGTTAACTTCTAGGAAACAAGTCACCAATGGTGGCATTTCAGGGATAGGGCAAAATGAATTTGGGTCAGAGTGGACAAAATACATGATAAGCACAGGACTTACGTGTGCTGTTACATCATGCAATGCAGAGGCCTTGAGAAATTTTGAGCTTGAGACTGCAGACTTTTAAACCTAACCTATTTGTAATTCTACAGGAGCCTAAAACTACTCCTTTGGAAATAGAAATGGAAGTTGCTCTTGAGTGACACAGAGTTTTCATTTTGGTGTTCGGTGGACCTGCAGATGAGGCTGTAGGTTTGAAAAGTAGGTGCCCCTATAGCTCTTTAATATTTGATAATCTCTCTTGGTTACCTAACCAGGAGGTTAGAGGAGAATTGGGTGTAGACACCTTAATCAGTCTCCTTGAGCTGCCATAAGAAAATAACCACAGACTGTAAACAACATAAATTTATTCTCGCTGGGTGCGGTGGCTCAAACCTGTAATCCCAGCACTTTGGGAGGCTGAGGCAGGTGGATCATGGGGTCAAGAGATCAAGACCATCCTGGCCAACATGGTGAAACCCCATCTCTACTAAAAATACAAAAAAAATTAGCTGGGTGTGGTGGCGTGTGACTGTAGTTCCAGCTACCTGGGAGGCTGAGGCAGGAGAATTGCTTAAACCCGGGAGGTGGAGGTTGCAGTGAGCCAAGATTGTGCCCCTGCACTCCAGCCTGGCGACAGAGCGAGACTCTGTTTCAAAAAAAAAAAAAAATTATTCTCTCATACTTCTGAACACTGGACATCCAAGAGAAAGGTAGCCATCAAGACTAGTTTCCAGTGAGGCCTCTCTTTCTGGCTTGCAGATGGCTGCCCTCTTGCCCTGTCCTCAGATGGCCTTTCCCTGTGTGTGTGCACAGAAAGACATTGATTTCTGGTGTTGCTGCTTCTTATAAGGACACCTGATTAGGGACCCACCCTTATTACCTAATTTAACCTTAATTACCTACTTAAAAATCCTGTCACCAAATGCCATTACATTGGAGGTTAGGTCTTTGACACATGAATTTAGGGAGATACAATTTAGTTTATATCAGCTTCCAGAGTAGCTTAGACTATACTTGGGAGGCTGTTACAAACTATAATCTCCTTGGAACAATCCACGGCTCTCCTAAGTTAACATCTTGGAATGTTTTCTTAGGTGGAATAATACGAAATTGCCATTTCTTTAGGTGAAAAAGACTTGCCCACTCTCAACTTCAAATGGATCAGTCTATATACAAAGTCATATCGGTATGCTTTACTGCTGAAATATCTAGATGATCTCATAAATTCTAACATTGAGAAATAAATCATATGTATTCATTTTTGATGATGTCATGCCTCCCAATCGGACAGATTTGAACTCTTTAAAGTTAAGTGTGAGACCAAGTTAATTTTTATCACCTCATTATGAAAGTCAGAAAGCATGAGTTAAAACTGATTTAATGGCACATAACTTTAATGATTTATTTGACAAAACAACTCCACTAAAACCCTCCCCAATGTGATTTCCATGCTGTAATTGTTGATACTGAAGGTCAGTCTCACTCACCTACATAGCCAGAAGGAGGAAATGATAAAACATGGGAAGTTTGGGATAAGCACACTCATAATTTTTAACTTTGGATTAGAAATTTAATTGCATCTTCTTGCTCATAGTGATAAGAAAGTCATATGCCATGCTTCAGGAATTGCAACAGATCAATTATTGACAAGTGATGGAATCCAGTATCAACTGAGATAAGGATGCTTAGAAATCACCTTCATCAGAAGGCTGTCCTAATGCTGTCTGGACCACCCAATCCTCCTTTGCACTTAAGTTTTGCTTCCTTCTTTCCAGTTGGATATGACTGCATGACAAGGAGCAGATAAAATTTCCGTCAGTCTATGTCAGCATCAGATTACGTACCATCACCAGTTCTGCTGGTTGTATTTCAGACAGATTCACCAAGTTACTGGCCTGTAGGAACTCACTCCATAAGATAACCTTGTACTGGAAAGTCATGCAACCTAGTGTTTTGCACTTGTGTAGAAACTTACTTGTTAAGAATTTACGATATGCAAAATCTCAACTATGCATAGTACAATAGATCATCTCCTGTCTGTTAACAAAATCATTCATAAAAAGTCAGTATTATGAGTTTCCACACCTATAAATCAAGATAATAACAATTTCTAAAAATATATACCAGGCTGCCTTAACTTTATGACAGATGGGAAGAAAGATAGACATGTTTGACTGTTTACCAGGTGTTAGACACTCACGCTTTCATTTTATTTATTTATTTTGAAAATTCTATGAAATTAATATCATTTCTCCCCACTTTACAAATTTTGAGGGTCAGATTACTTTCCTACTTGCCCACAATTAATAAGTAACAGAATTGATGTTTGAATCTAGCTCTGGCTAGTTCCCAAGGTTATTTCTATTGCATCATATTGACAATTTTTAATATGTTATGCCAATTCCAAAAATACCATTATATGTATTCAACAATATATTTGAATAAACAAGCTGTGATATATCCATATAATAGAATACTAATGAACAACAAAAGAAATAAAAACCTCCATAATTTGGATAAATCTCAAAGATAATATACTGAAGGAAGGAAGCCAGTCTTAAAAGGTTATACATGGTACTGTTCTGTTTTTATATAATTCTTAAAAAGACTCATCTGGGCTGGGTGCAGTGGCTCACACCTATCTCCCAGCACTTTGGGAGGCCGAGGCAGGCAGATCATGAGGTCAAGAGACTGAGATCATTCTGGCCAACATGGTAAAACCCCGTCTCTATTAAAAATACAAAAATTAGCTGAATGTGGTGGCCCACACCTGTAGTCCCAGCTACTCAGGAGGCTGAGGCAGGAGAATTGCTTGAATCTGGGAGGTGGATGTTGCAGTGAGCCGAGGTGGCACCATTGCACTCCAGCCTGGCAACAGAGAAAGACTCCATCTCAAAAAAGAAAAAAAAAGACACATCTGTAGTGACAGAGAGTAAATCGGTGGTTCCCAGGGCCTTGGGGAAGGAATGTGGTGTGACTATGAAAATATAACGAGGAAGTTCTTTGGGCTGATGGAACTGTTGTGCATCCTGGTTGTTCTTACGGTGATGATCTGAACTATATATAATATATATGTTATAATTCATAGACTTGTACACAACAAAAACATCAAGGAAAAAGAAATATGTGAAACATGGAAAAAGAAGAAAGGATGATAATATACTAAGACTTCTAATATTTTTATAGTTTTATTTTTACACAGAAGGTGACGTGTCTTGTGAGAGTCTTTAGTTCCATATGGACAGACACATATTCTGAGACATCTGCCTTTGAGAGATGATAAAACATGGTGCTTAGGAATAATGGTGACTGACATGTACCAGTCTTTTGAAGTTGGTATGTATAGTGTTTATCGTAAGGAGTATTGTGGACATCTCAGACAAATCAATGCATTAAGAGCATATATCATCCAGCAGCTGGAGAGAACTTAACTCCAATAGCTCCTTTTCAGGATAGCCAGTGGGTGGCAGGAATCAGCACCCTGTCCCAGTGATTAGGAAGACTGCACCAATGCCTATGGAGAACTAGGGGACTAGGAAGGAGGCATTCGAGGGAAACAAAACACATTTATGTCAATCCAACCTAGAAAGTGGAGTTTGGCAGGAGGCTGGGAAGGGAAGAGTGCCAGAATTCAATCTGGCCTTATCAGATAGTAGGTCACCCTCTGACCACATCCCCTGACCATTTCCCCTACCTGAATCTAACAGCTTATTCGGAATTACCTTCAGAACTTGCATCTTTGAAGGTTAATGATGGAGGCTTGGTGGGGGAAGAGCTGGCTCTTTAGTTTACTTGTGGCTTCATAGGGTTATTGAACCTTCCCAAGGGTTTGGGGATGCTATCAAATGAGTTCAAGTATGTGAAGAGTACTATAAACTTTAGGGTACCACACAGGCATTAGTTATTATTAACCTTGAAATTGGGAGACTGACTCAATGGAATACATTAAACTAAAGGAGTAACATCTGTAAGGTAACCAAAATACCAAATGCTCAGTATTTCAAATTTTTAAACATGCATTTCACGTAAACATAATCCATATGTGCTTGCACATTGTGTAAATATTCATACTGCATATTAACAAACACGTATAAATGAGCTGAAAATTGTGAATCACTCAGTAAAACCATAGCAGCTCATCTTGATTAGAAGATTACCCTTTCAGAAAAACCATTAAAATGCAAATATATTAAATAAATCAAATTTGGGGGGTTCAAATTTTCTGGAGACATACAATCTTTTAGCAATATTGCATCTCTACAAAATTTCCATCTGAATTGTACTAATGATGTTCAGACTGCAAGTGCAATGAAAGAAAAATGTCTAAGACTATGGGCTTTAGCTGCAGCAGATGTTGTATGTTCTGACAACTAAGTCAAAAGGAGATGGATAAAAAAACTTTGCACATGCTTTATATGTATTTCCTAGGAGAGATATACTCTGTAATAAGTGGTTCACTCGGGAAATAAAAAGGTATATATTATTTTTAACAAACAATTCACGTATATCAAAATATTAAGATATTTACAGCATTATGCTAATATGTTTTACAAGGCATACTGGGTAAAGGCCTGAGTTCTGTTCTGTTTTAACAATGACTTTTTCAGGCAAAGCTCCTCTCTACCCAACTGATTCACAAGCATTACATTCAGAGACGTATGTTCCAACAACTAAATTAAAAGGAGATGGATAAAAAAATCTTTGCACACACATTTTATATATTTGCTAGGAGAGATATACTCTATAATAAGTAATTCACAAGGAATATAAAAAAGTATATATTATTTTTAACGTAATTCACATATATCAAAATATTAAATATATTTTTACAACATTATGCTAATATTTTTTACGAGACATCCTGAGTAAAGGCCTGAGTTCTGTCTTAACAATGACTTTCTCAGGCAAAGCTCCACTCCACCCAACGGATTCACAAGGGATACTGAGGAGGTCACCTTTGATGCATCTGTGGCTACCGGGCTTCTCAAACTAAAACTAAGATTTAGGCTGAGATAGTAAACAGCTATTTGGTGGTCATCAGTGTCTGGTTCTGCTGAACGCTTACTCTTATCCTTTTGGAGTCATCTAAGCAAGACTGTTCAAAGCCACCGTCTGACATAACCCCCTGGAGAGGAAGTCTGACAGACTCTCAAAACACTGCTTGTTGTTGTCTTGTATTCTGTGACTTCACCTTTTTTCACCCTAACAGGGCTCCCACATTGCTGCTCATTGAAATCACCTGGGGAAACTTAGCACTCTTGCTGCCCAGGTCACACCCCATACCAATTAAATCAGAATGTCTGTGGGTGGGAGCTAGTTATAGACACAGTTTTTAGTAATCCCCAAGTGATTTCGATATGTAGCAAAATTTGGGAACCACTGCTTTATGGCCAATCTGATACAGAATATAGTGCCTGACATATACCCAGCATAGCACATGTATTTGCAGCATTAATCAAAGAATCTAGCCTCAGGATAAAGAGCCTTCTGGCTATTGCAACCTTCTAGACTTGCGCCCATTTTTGCTGTAATTTCCCAACATTCACTCTCTGAGATAATGAATATACAGTCTCTCAGATAATGTATTTAAACCTCATTAAATACAGATATTCAAATCAAAATTACACTGTTATTTTTTAAATATTGAATTACTAAATATATATGCAATGATAAAAAACCCATGTGAGTGAGAATGTGCTGAGATGAATATTTTCATGCACTATTTGTTCAGCCTTGTTAAAAAACTATTGGGTGATAAGTGACAAAAGCTGCTTCTTGACATGGTAAGTCTATATTTTTAAATCTCTCCTAATAACATAACTGAGACCTATGAAAAGAAATTATGGTTTAACTACCTTATTTACATCATGATGAAATGGAAAATTTTTGATGTCCAGAAACAGAGCATGGTTGAATACATTGTGGAACAGCAACTCAATAGCATATCATGCAGCAACTAAAATATTACCAAAAAAAATTAAGAATGCTGAAAATCTTTTATAGAAGTAGAATTAGACTTTTATTCTCTTTTTATTTTTATCTAGTTTCCAAAACTTTCTTTAGGAAAAAATATCACATTCATAATGGAAAAACATAACAAAATGATATTGCTAAGATGGTCGTAATCTAGGTCTAAATTGACATACGAAGCCAACATGATGGTGCCTAAAATAGGAAATAAATGGCATTTCCCAAGGGAAATCTGCCTGTGAAAAGCCCATTCTTGTTTAGCTCTGTCACAATTATGCAAGGACTGTCAGGGTTTAGGGGCAGTGCGCTCACAATAATCTGGATTGGTTAGGGAACACTTCACAGAGAAGGGAGGATTTGAGTAGAATCTTGAATATGTTTGAATTTTGGTAAGAGGAAAGATTTTGGCAGGAGTTTCAAAACCTCAAAACTTTGAACAAAGAAACGAAAGGCAGGAGTGAGACAGGTGTGTTGGCAAGGAAAATGGAAGATTGGCTTAGCCAAATCAATCAGTGTTGGGAAGAAATGGGAAATTATTTTTGATAGGGAGACTGAACCCAGATGGTAGCAAGCTTTAGCAGAACAGCTCTAATAGTTTGGGCTATATCCTAAAAATAATGGGAGGCCATCTAAACTATTTGATCAGGAAACAGATAAGATTAAAACAGCACACTGTGACGATTATGTAGACGTTTCTATGTATGATAATTCACAAGGTGAAGGGATAGGAGGCACGCATACAATCAGTTGGGAAGCAAAGGCAGTGATCCAAAAATGCAAAAGTGATCTTTTGAAAATCAAATCTGATCAGGTCGCTCCTTTGTTTAATCCTATCAATAACTTTCTTTCATCTCAAAATAAAGAAAATATTCCCTAATATTGTATACAAGGCTCTACATGGCCTCTCCCAACCTCTCCAGCTTTGTGACTCTGGACCATGCTCTCCCAACTCAGCGCTTAGCTTCTTGCAACCTCTCTTCACCGTGCTACATCTAAGTATAAGGCATCTGTACATGCAGAGTGTGACCTAGAGTGTTCCTCTCTGCTTTCTTTGTCTAATTAACTCCTACTCATACTTTACATTTCAACTTGAGTGTCACTTCCCAGAGAAGTCATTTCCCACCTCCCTAATCTTCCGATTATAGGCTCACATAGCACTAAGTGCCTTTGAGGCATTGCAGTTGTCTATGTGGAGACTACACGTTTCTTTGGGCTACTGTTTGATAACTCGTCATTCACTTTTCTAAGCCTCATGAAGGATGAATTGAGGTACCTTTCTTTTGTATCTCCACTGCCTTAATCAATAGTTAAGTGAATGCATGAAAAATAAAAAGTGGAATAGGATGGCAGAAGTACAAATTGGAGAGAAAGGATGAACACGAGAGATGCTTTAAAAGAAGAACCAATAGAACAAAGATGATGTGAATGATGATTACTGAAGGGTCACAGTGCTGCTGACCAAAACAGAGGGGAGCATGGGGCAGGGGATGGAGAGAGAGTAGGTAGTTTTAATATCGGAAAGTTTTGACCCACATAATGACTTGGAGGTACAGCCTTGGAAATGATTTACGTAAAGATGATGATCAAAACAATACAAATGGAGAATATCCCACACTGTGTGTGTACACATAGCTTCGTATTTCCTTAGGGAGAGACCTCTACTAGAGTAATACTCATGGTGTGTCTTCCTCATTTTTGCCAAAATTGGAGCAGTGTTTTACCTGACTGGGAGTGACAGTGACGTTCATTGGTTCACGTTTTTCCACTAGACAAATCTTATCTACTTAAAAGATGAAAGATCCAGAGATATGCTCCGTGTTGGGAGGCAGCAATTCTAGGTACATATGTCTGACCTACAGATCTGTTTTGTTTCCTTGAGTAGTTTCTTTCAATCTTGGAGGTTGGATTAAGTGGGGAGGCAAAGAATATTAACATTTCTTTTTAGTCACAGATCTAAAGAAATAGTTAATATACCTTTGCTGATGGGCTATGTCTAACTTTGTAATTAATTTTAAGTTATTTACTAGGCCGGTAGAGTGGTTCATGCTTGTAATCCCAGCACTTCGAAAGGCCCTAGTGAGAGGATCTCTTGAGGCCAAGAGTTCAAGACCAGCCTGGGTAACATAATGAGACCCTGTCTCTACAAAAATTATTTTTGAAAAATTAATTGGGCCTGGTGGTGCAGACCTGTAACTCAGTCCTGAAGACGAAAGGCAGGCCTAAAGTGTTTCACCTCCAGGAAATGTGTCCTGCACTCCCTCGCCTCTATCCACTCCCCATACCAGCCCTTTTATTCCCTTTTCCTTTGGACAAAGTAGCAAGAATAAACACACTTTTATTTTTATTTCTTAGCAGCTAAAATATCTTATGAAAATGACTCCTTTTAGAAGAATCTTATATCAGAGCAACTAAAGTTTTGCCAACTTCATTGATTGATCCAATGCCATGTTTTGTGACTAAACCAAGTCATGGGGCACATCAAATCAGCATAGCATGGGAAAAAGGCAAAGGAGAAAGTTAATTTCACAAGGTTTTTCATGTGGTCTAGCACTTGCTGGGTGAAAATCAAGAATGTGTTGTGCCTTCTACCTTTTTGTTTTTGGTGAGAAAATGTTTCAAACGTGCAGCAAACAGAAGGCAAAAGCAATGTAGTCATTCACAAGATTAGTTACATATAAAAACATTTTGTTTATTAATGATTAAGTTATATGTAACTTCATCCGAAAACAAACATTATTTCCTCTTTAATTTAGCTCTGGCATCAAAATTTTTATTTTATATCATAAAGTATGTTACATATTGGTTACATAAAAAATCTTTATATTGAATAATGATTTTCTTCGAGTAATTTGAAGCACAGAAAAATAAACTTTATTAACAATGAACTTTCATTTGTTCTCACTTTTTTAAAAAAGAAAATGAAGTTATAAAAGGAGTAAGATAATTCAATAATTTCCCCTGAATCAGTGAGTTAGTCTCAATTGAAAATTAGCTTCTTAAAACTCATAAAAAGAATGAAATCCATAAAATAATGAATAAACTGAGTTATAGAGGCGTGCTGGTTACTTTCAGGATGTGGTAATAAGAGCTATAAATTACCGTGTCTCTTACATGGGAGGTACTGTACTAATCACCCTATTTTTCTTTGTACTATTATTGGAAAACATTTCAAATATTCAGAAAAATACAGAAATAATATTTTAAAAGAATCCCAGTGACATCCCATAGCTAAGTGATGTTAGTTCAGATGTTTATCCGTTCCAAATCTCATATTGCAATGTGACTTTCAACATTGGAGGCAGGACCTTGTGGGAGGAGATTGGATCATGGGGGGAGCTTCTTTATTAATGGTTTAGCACCATCCCCTTGGCAATAAGTGAATTCTCCTTCAGTTAATTCATTCAAGTTCTGCTTGTTTAAAAGAGTCAAGGACCTCCCTCCATCATGTTCTTGCTCCTTCTCTTGCCGTGTGATATGCTGGTGCCCCTTTGCCTTCCACCATAATTGTGAGCTTCTTAAGGCCCTCACCAGAAGAAGATGCTGGCACCATGCTTTCTGTAGAGCCTGCAGAACTGTGAGCCAAAATAAGCCTTTTTTCCTTATACATTACCCACCCTCAGGTATTTCTTTATAGCAACCTAGAAATAGATTAATACAGTATTTTTAACCACTCTGCTAAAAAATCATGGAAAATTTCAAAACTGTAGATAATTAGAGAATAGTAAAATAAGTCCTTGAGTTCTTATTGCCCACCTTTGATAATCATCATGTTATGATCAATCCTGCTTTATCTTTAGTCTCCCTCTTAATTTCCCTCAGATTATTTGGAAGCAAATTCCAAACCTTTCATTTCAGCCATAAATAGTTCAGTATGTATTATGTATATATATTCACTTTAAAAAAATAAAATAATGATTAATATTAACTATTAACTATTAAATATCCAGTCAATATCCACATTTCCCTGTTATCCCTTTTCTTAATAGTTTCTCCAAATAAAGAATCGAATAAGGTTTGGATTTTGCAATTTCTGTATTAATTTATAGGTTCCTCTTCCATATGTTTTTCCCTTGCAATTTATTTTAAACATTAATTGTTTAAACCATAGAGTTGCCTGTAATCTCAACACTTTTCAAGGCTAAGGAAAGCAGATGACTTTAGCTCAGGAGCTTTAAGACCAGCTTGGGCAACATGGTGAAACTCCATCTCTACAAAGAAAAAAAAGTACAAAAATTAGCCAGGTATGATGGCGAGTGCCTGTACTCCCAGCTACTCGGAAGGTTGAGGTGGGACGATCGATTGTGTCTGGAAGGTCAAGTCTGCAGTGAGCTGTGATCATGCTGTTTGCATTCCAGCCTAGGCAGCAGAGAAAGACCCTGCCACAGAAAGAAATAAAAATTTTTTAAAAAGCCAGAGTCCCCGTAGGCTAGATTTTGATAATTGCAAGCCGATAGGGTCGACTGACATGTCCCTTTGTCCCATATATTTCTGTGTATTAGAAGATCAATCTAGTTTCATATGTTTTTGCAAAATACCTCCTAACTTTGGTATGTAATTTCATTAGGAAATAAATACCATTTGTTTTGTTTTGTTTTTCTGTATTACTGAAATTATCCACCATTGATGATTATCTCCTAGATCTGTTTATTCTTTTAGGGGTTAAAAACGTTGAGATTTTTCTACAGATATTAATTCTACTTTAGTTGGTGCTAAAATTAATTGCTGCTCATTCTATTTCAGCTGCTGATAATATTGTTCTTATTGTTGACACACATTTTGTGACTCACCTATTTGTTCATTAAACCTATGGGTAAAACAAAACTAGTTTGCTGATTACTAACCAAGCCCATACTTTCATAAAGTTTGTTTGCTTCTGGGAACTTCATGTAAGCTTCCAAGAATGTCATCCTTTGAAAATTAAGATTATAATGGCTCCTTTGTACTCAAACGCAAGCTATCTGAGGGCAAAGTGTGTGAGTCTGTGTGTGTGTGTGTGTGTGTGTGTGTGTGTGAGAGAGAGAGAGAGAGAGAGAGAGAGAGAGAGAGAGAGAGAGAGAGAGAGCAGGAGAGAAAATGAGAGAACTGTCTTCAATTCATGACTGTATTCAAAATAGTTCTAATGGAGTTTTTAGTTGTTCCCCTAGCTGTCTTCTTAATTCACTTATTCCTTTAATATCTGTTTTTTTCTTTGTTTTTCCTTTTCTTTGAGAAGAGTGGATGACATCTACCAAATTAAATTCCTTGTATCTTGTTCTCATTTTAGTTAATGGTAATCTGGCTTCTGATCTCACTGCTCTTTGAGACTGATCTTTGTAAATTCACCTAAATGCCCAATTTTTGAAAACATATTATTGTCTTTATAGTACTTGACCTCTATGAGTTAGAAGTTTGACGTTATGAATTGCTCCTTCCTTCTCAAGTTTCTTCACTTCTTGGTTTTCATGAAGCCGCCATGTACTGGCTTTACTTCCATTTCGCAGCTTTCTTCATGGACTTCCCTTCCTCCATTCATCCCTTAAATGTTGGTATTTCCCTACCTCAAAAATTATATATTACCCCTTGTTTTCACGTGGGACTCCAGCATCTTGTGCTCATGATTCTGAAATCCATCTTCCTTAGCTTCCTTTGTTTCTTTCCGTAGTGTTTATCACCATCTGGCATTTTTGCTCTCCTCAACTAGAAAGTAAACTTTATGATGGCAGATATGTGATCTGTTTTGTTATTTCCCAGAATCTAGAGCAATTGGAACAATATTCAAGAAATAATTACTGAATGAATCAGTAGATATTCCCATTCATTCATTTATTTACAAATGTTTATTCCATGCCTACTTTGCACCAGGCACTCATCTAGACACTGTGGATAGAGCAGTGAGCAGACAAAATCTTTAGGCTTCAGGGAGCTTGCATTTGAGCACAAAAACAAGGCATGTAAGTAAAAAGTAGTGTCAGTTAAATAGTGATGAATACAAAGCAGAGAAAACTAAAGCTGAGAATGAAGAGAGGAAATGCCAAATGCGAGTTGAAATTTTAGATATAATTAATGGTCACAGTGAGAAAGAAGATGGCTTTTGAGTAAAGATCTGTAGGAAATGAAAGAACCCACCACAGGTATACCTGTAAGGAAGAATATTCCAGGAAGAAGGAACTTCAAATGTAGTCGTAGGAACTTGCCTGGCTTGAAAAATAACAAAGAACTTGCCTGGCTGAAGTAGGAACTTTCCTGACTTGAAAAAGAACAAAGGTACCTGTGTGGCTAGAGTGGAGTACATGAGAGGGAAAGTACTAAGAAATAAGATCAGAAGTGGTCAGAGGGCAGCAGGTCATCTGGCCTAGTAGGTCTTAGTCAAGACTTAGAGTTTCACTTTGAATGACATGGGAATCTATTGTTGGGAAATAGGGAAGGGACAAAATCTGACTTACCATATAGGGGAACAGGTTGCAGAGGGATGTGAGGAACACAGACAGAAACAAGATCATTTAGGAGGTAATTATAATATTCCCTGACCTCTGGGCCCGTACATCTGCCTGCCTAAGAAACATCTCCACTACATGACTTACAGTACCTCAACTTTAACATATTCAGAATTAAATCCATAGTTGCCCTCACTTTATCTACACCTGGTTTTTCTTCTTGTGCACTATTGCAAGTAAGTAGCATCACTGTGTATCCAGGAATCATATTAGAATCTTGGACATTATTTCATTGTTTTCCCTCTATTTTGATGGGAACACTTAATCACTCCCAAGTGCAATAATTATACCTTCTTTCTCTTTGAAATCTTCTCCCTTCTCTTCATTCCCTCTGCTACCATCTTACCTCAAGCACCATCATTTCTTGCCTATGTCAGGCAATAGCCTCTGATATATGCCCTATCTCTTGATTTATATCCTTCTACTCTCCTCTTAATATTGCTTTAGACTGAATTTTCCAACATATAAACAGATGACATCATTTTCCTTGCTTAAATAAGAATTGTTAATATGATCTTCTCTTGGTATAATTTCCATTCCTCTGTAGTATAATTTCCATTCCTCTACCATCTTTAAGATTTCAAACTCTTGTATATTATACAGGCTCTTCATGATCTCTCCATGATCTATCTGTCTCTGCCCACAGCACACACTTCCACACATGCATGATGAATCATAATCTTTGAAAGCCTTTTTTGATAATTCCCATTAGGATTAGGACCTTTTTTGGGCATTCACATAGTTTTCTATGTTTACCTCTTAGTGTAATCATTTTACTTTCTTTAGTTATGATGTTTATAAACTTCTTTCCCCATGAATCATGCACCCCCTTAGAGCAGAGACTACATAGTTAAGAAGCAAGGTTAATACTCTGGTTTCTCTCCAGATTGTACAAATCTTTTTCCTTTTACTGTATAGCTAAGAAGCAAACTTTGATATTAGATATAATTCGGCTTACAAATGGTGTTGTCTGTTCCTAGCTGTGCAATTTGGGACAATGTAAGCTCTTTGAACCCTCAGTTTTCTCATCTGCAAAATGGTCAATTTACCATATAGGACTGTTGTAAGCATTAAATAAGGCAATGCCTATAGAGTGTTAGTATTTGGAATAACTCATAAAAAATTTTCACAAATATGAGCTCTTAATACTATCCTTTATGCAATGGAGAATTAGTGAAGGTAAAATGAGGACAAGGGCAGCCTCCAAGGGAGGCAGTCATATCACTAGAGAGGCAGGTACTAAAACAAGCAAAGCAGAACTGGGGCCCTACTGGGGACAGAGGCTTAGGTCAGCCAGTGGCTCCCCTAATTAGACCAGGAGTGACAGCTAAACAGACCCAAGAGGCAACTCTCAATTGAAGCTGTGAGGAGCTAGCTGAGAAGAAAAGTAGGACACACAAGGGACAGTTCTCAGAAAAGTGCTTTTCACAAAGCTTTTTTGGGTTGGATGATTTGAAGTTATGTGGCTCCCTTAAGCAGCAGTACTTTTAGTAGATGTTCAGTGCTACAGGTTGAATTGTGTCCTCCCAAATATATATACATTGAAATCCTAACTCCTGGTAACTCCAAATGTGAACTTAATTTAGAAATAGGGTCTGTAAAGAAAAATCACTTTAAGTGCTTTTCACATCACTTTTTTGGGGTGGGTGATTTGAAGTTACGTGGCTCCTCTAAGCAGCAGTATTAAAAGCAGATACTTGGTGTTATAGGTTGAATTATGTCCTCTCAAATATATATGTATTGAAATCCTAACTCTGGTTACCTCTGAATGTGACCTTATTTGGAAATAGGGTCTTTAAAGAGGTAGCTAGTTTAAGGTGACATCAAAATGAGCTCTAATCCATATGACTAGTGTCATTATAAGAAAGGGAAATTTGGATACAGAGATAGACCTGCACAGAAGGAAGATGATGTGAAGATGACCAGGGAGAAGACAGACGTGGAAAGCCAAGGTTACTGTCAAATACTAGAAGCTGGATGAGGCAAAGAAGGCTTCTCTCCACAGAACTGTCAGAGAGATTTCATGGCTGTGAACACCTTGATTTCAGACTTGTAACTCCCAGAACTGTGAGACAATCGACTTCTGCTGTTTGAAGCCAACCATCTTTCAGTGCGTTGTTATGGCAGCCCCGAGAAACTAACATACATGATGACATAAAATAACAGCCAGTTCTTTAAGACTAATATACATTAAGCAATATGCTAAGCACTTTTTAATTTTAATTTTTAACTGACAAATAAAAATTTTATATATTCATGGCATACAACATGATATTTTGATATATGTGTACATTGTGTAATCACTAAATCAATATAACTAACATATCTGTTACTTCACATTCTTGTTATTTTGTGGTGAGGACATGTAAAATCTCTCTAGCAATTTTTATACATACAGTATACACTTTGTATAATTAAATATATCTTCTGAATTTATTTCTCCCTTCTAACAAAAATTTTGTATCATTTGACCAATATTTCCCAAATCCCCGGTTGATATGGTTTGGATTTCTGGCCCCTGCTCAAATCTCATGTTGAATTGTAATCCCCAAGGTAGGAGGAGGAGCCTGTAAAAGTTGATTGTATCATGGAAGTGGATTTCCCCTTTGCTGTTCTTGGGATGGTGAGTGAGTTCTCACAAGATCTGGTTGTTTAAAAGTGTGTGGCACCTTGACTCTGCTCTCTCTACTCCTCCTCTGGTCATGTAAGATGTGCCTGTTTCCCCTTCACTTTCTACCATGATTTTAAGTTTCCTGAGGCCTCCCCAGACATGCTTCCTGTTCAGTCTGCAGAATGTGAGTCAATTAAACCTCTTTTCTTAATATGTTACCCAGTCTCAGGTAGTTCATATAACAATGTGTGAATGAACTAAAACACCACCCCATACCCTAGCCCCATGTAATCACCATTCTGCTTTCTGGCTTAGCACTTTTCATGGATTTACATATTCAATCCTCACAGTTTTAAGGGTTGTGTACTATTATGTCCATTTTATAAATGATAAAACCAAGGTTTAGTGAAATTAAGGCAACTTGCTTGGGACTGCATAGCTAGTAAAGGGGAGAGCCTAAATTTAAACCCAGTCTACCTGACTGAGAGTTCATGCTTTTAATCACTACCTACTGTTTTCCTGGTGCATACAATAAGACATTGAAGCTTTATAGTAAATATGGAGCAAAATACCAGTTTAAGAATGTTGTTATCTTGAAAGTGATGGCAGCAAGATGGTGGAATAGTAGGTCCCCAGTTTGCCTTTCTCCACAGAAACAATGATTTGGCAGCCAATCACAAGCAAAACTGAGTTTGTGAGAGCTTTGAGATATAGTTAAGAAGTTGTGAAACCCTAGTGAATGCACCATCAAGAATGGCTTTTTTCGAGAAGGAAAATACCCCAGTTTCAGGCTCACTGACCATGATCCCCGCTGTGAACCAGAAGCAGCCCTGTTTTCCTGTGGACTTCACTCCAGTTCTGGTTTGCTGTGGTCTTGCCACTAACCCTGTCCATCAAGGGACCTGGGACACTAACTACATCCATCAAGGGACCTGGGAGTAGCTATGACCATCTGTGGCTTCAGTGATGGGTCTGACAACCTCTGTCCTGGCTGTGAACCCTGAAGCTGCCCTCTAACTCAGCTCCAGCCTCACCCTACCATGATCTTGGGGCAGTCTTGCTCACCCAGGGATCTGGTGAGAGCCATGCTCATAAATAACCTCCCTAACAGGCCTGCCAAACTTGAACCTGGCTGTGGATCATGAAGCAGTCCTGTGACTCAGCTCCAGCCTTCCTCTAGTTCATCCTAAGGACCTAGAGGGAGTCACATTCATCTATACCATGGGAATAAAGGCCTCCTTTACTTTAACCTGGCTCCAGCCCTGCTTGCCTATGCTCTCAGAGGCAGTCCTATCAGCCTATCATTTCAACAGAAGGAGGTGTTTACCTACCAAAATCAGACTGTAAAAACTGACAAATCTGTTTGCTCCTTCAAATACACAGACACCAAGGCAAAGTTACATAGATTATGAAGAATTAGGCAAATATGACACTGTCAAAGAAAAGCACCAGTAACCAATCCTAAAAATGGAGTTCTATGAACAGCTTAACAGAGAACTCAATTATTTTAAATAATATCAATGAACTACAATTTAATAGATAATTAAATGAAATTAGGTAAACAAGATGTGAACAAAATGAGAAATTTCATTTTAAAAATAGAAAACATAAAAAGGAGCCAAAAATAAATCTTAGAGGTGAAGAATACAGTGACTGAACTGTATTCAATACAGCAAAATTCAATACAGCAAAATTCAATAGAGAGCTTCTTTAACAGACTCAGTTATGCAGAAGAAAGAATCAATAAACCTGAGGACAGATCATTTGAAATTAGCTAGTCAGTGGAAAAAGAAACAAAAAAGTATGAAGAAGATTGAAGAAAGCATACAATATGGCACACCATCCAATTGACCAACATATGTATTGTGGGAAAATTGGAAGAAGAGAGCAAACTGAATTCAAAAACATATTAAAAAGATCATACACCATGACCAAGTGGAATTTATCTCTGTGATGTAAGAATGATTTCACACATGCAAGTCAATCAATTAGTATGATGCACCACATTAACAGAATGAAAATTTAAACTGCATGATCATCTTAATAGACATAGAAAAAGCATTTGACAACATTTAACATCCATTCATAATGACAATTCTCAATAAACAAGGCATCAAAGGAACTCAACACAATAGAGACCATATATAAAAAGCACACAGCTAACATCATAATCAATGGAGGAAAACTCAGATATTTTCCTCTGAGATCCAGTAAAAGGCACGGATGCCCACTCTCACCACTTCTATTCAACACAGTACTGGAAGTCCTAGACAGAGCAATTAGACAAGAAAAATAAATAAAAGGTATACCAATTGAAAAGAGAGAGTAAAATTATCTTCTTTTTGTAGATGACATAATCATATATTTAGAAAATTCTGAAGATTCAACCAAAACGCTGTTATAATAAACAAGTTCAAAAAAGTTTCAGGAAACAAATAAACGTACAAAAACCAGTTGGATTTCTATACACATACAATGAGCTATCTGAAAAGAAAAGGATTCCATTTATAAAAGCTGGAAGCAGCACACTTCCTGGTTTCAAAATATATTACAAAGCTACATGATCAAAATGGTATGGTACTGGCATAAAAATAGACATATAGGCCAACAGAGCAAAAGGGAGATCCCAGAAATAAAATCTAGGCATTTACAATCCATCTATCCTCAGCAAAGTTTCCAAGACATGCAATAGGGAAATGATGGTCTCCTCAATAAACAGTGCTGGAGAAACCATGTATCTACTACAGAAAAATGAAACTGGACCTTTATCTCACACCATATATAAAAATCAGCTCAAAATAAAGATATAAATGCAAGACCTTAAATGTAAAATTTCAGAATAAATCATAGGGAAAAACTCCATGACATTGTTCTGGGCTTTGATTTTGTGGATATGATCCCAAAAGCACAGGTAACAAAAGCAAAATTAGACATGTGAGATTGCAGCAAAGTAAAAACCTGTACAGCAAAGGAAACAGTCAACTGAGTGAAAAGACAGTCTACAAAATGGGATAAAATATTTTTAACCACATATATGATAAGTGGCTAATATCCAAAATATATAAGAAAATCAAACAGCTCAATAGCAAGAAAACAAATAATCCAACTTTAAATGAGCTAAGAACTTGAATAGACATTTTTTAAATAAAAGACACAGAAATAGCCAACAGGTTCATGAAAAGTTCTAAACATCACTAATTATCAGGGAAATGCAAATCAATTGGGGTGCATCTTCACCCCAAGGAGATATCACAACACACCTATTGGAATGTTTGTTATCAAAATGACAAAAGATACAAAGTGATGGTAAGGATGGGGAGAGAAGAGAACTCTTGTACACTGTTGGTGAAAATGTCGAAACCATCATGGAAGCGGTATAGAGATTCCTCCAAAAATTAAAAATAAATCAACCATATGATTCAGCAATCTCAATTCTGGTTAAATATTCAAAGGAAATTAAATTATTCTCTTGAAGAAATATCTGCACTCCCATATTCATTGCAGTAATATTCATGATTGCCAAGATATGGATAGGAAATGGATAAAGAAAATTTGGTATATATTTATATAATGGAATATTATTCAACCTTTAGAAATAATAAAATCCTACAATTTGCAACAGCATAGATGAACCTAGAAGACATTATGCTAAGTGAATTGAGCCAGACACAGAAAGACAAATACTGCCTTATTTTGTTAATATTTGGAATCCAAAATAGTTAAACTTATAGAAACACAGAGTAGAATGATGGTTGCAGAGGGGTGTGGGGTGGCAGAAATAAGAAGATGGCCAAATATAAAAAGATTCAGTTGTAGAAGATGAATAATTCCTAGAGAGCTAATGTACAGCATGTTGACTATAGTTAATAATGCTGAATTATAAATTTGAAATTTACTAAAAGGGTTGTATTAGTCTGTTTTTATGCTGCTGATAAATACATACCCGAGATTAGAGAGAAAAATCAGTTTAATGGACTTACAGTTAGACTGGGAAAGCCTCACAATCCTGGCAAATGGAAAGGAGGAGAAAATCTCATCTTACATGGATGGCAACAGGCAAAGAGAGAGCTGTAATAGGGAAAAACTCCTGTTTTCAAAACCATCAGATCTCATGAGACTTACTCACTATCACAAGAACAGCACTGGAAAGATCCACCCCTGTGATTCAATTACCTCCCACCAGATTCCTACCACAACACGTGGAAATTGTGGAAGTTACAATTCAAGATGAGATTTAGGTAGGGACACAGCCAAACCATATCATTCTGCCCCTGACCTCTCTCAATGTTATGCCTTCATATTGCAAAACCAATTTTGCCTTCCCAATAGTCCCCCAAAGTTTTAACTCATTTCAGCATTAACTCAAAAGTCTACAGTCCAAAGTCTCATCCGAGACAAGGCAAGTCCCTTCCACCTATGAGCCTGTAAAATCAAAAGCAAGTTAGCTACTTCCTAGATACAGTGAGGATACAAGTATTGGGTAAATACAGCCATTTGAAATGGGAGAAATTGGCCAAAATGAAGGAATGACAGCCCCCATGCAAGTCCAAAATTCTGTGAGGCAGTCACATCTTAAAGCTCCAAAATGATCTCCTTTGACTCCATGTCTCACATACAGGTCACTCTATTGCAAGAGGGGGGTTCCCATGGTCTTGGGCAGCCCCATCCCTGTGGCTTTGCAGGATGCAATCTCCCTCCTGGCTGCTTTCACAGGCTGGCATTGTCTGTGGCTTTTCCGGGTACACAGTGAAAACTGGATTTCAATGGATTTACCATTCTAGGGTGTGGAGGATGGTGGTCATCTTTTCACAGCTCCATCAGGTGGTGCCCCAGTGGAGACTGTGTGAGGGCTCCAACTCCACATTTTCCTTTTTCACTGCCCTAGCAGAGGTTCTCCATGAAAACCCTGCTCCTTCAGGATACTTCTGCCTGGGCATCCAGGCATTTCCATACATCTCTAGGTGGAGGTCCCCAAACACCAATTCTTGACTTCTGTACACTCACAGGAAGCTGCCAAGACTTGCATCTCACATCCTTTGAAGCCATGACCTGAGCTCTACAGTGGCCCCTTTCAGCCATGGCTGGAGCAGCTAGGATGCAAGGCACCAACTCCCTAGGCTGCACACTGCACAAGAACCCTGGGCCTAGCCCACAAAACCATCTTTTCCCCATAGGCCTCTCAGCCTGTGATGGGAGGGTCTGCCATGAAGACTTCTGACATGCTCTAGAGACATTTTCCCCATTGTCTTGGGGATTAATACTCAGCTTCTCCTTACTCATGCAAATTTTTGCAGCCATCTTGAATTTCTCTACAGAATATGGGATTTTCTTTTCTATTGCATAGTCAGGCTGCAATTTCCCAAACTTTTATGCTGTTTTTCTTTAAAAATAAATGCTTTTAACAGTATCTGAGCCACTTTTGAATGCTTTGCTGCTTAGAAATGTCTTATATCAGATACCCTAAACCATCTTTCTCAAGTTTAAAGTTCCACAAATCTCTAGGGTGGGGACAAAATGCCACCAGTCTCTTTACTAAAACATTATAAACGTTACCTTTGCTCTGGTGCCCAAGAAGTTTCTCATCTGAATCTGAGACCAATGAAATTTCAGCCTGGATTTCATTGTCCATATCATCACCATTTTGGTCCAAGCCATTGGACAAGTCTCTAGGAAGTTCCAAACTTCCCCACATTTTTCTCTTCCTCTGAGCCCTCCAAACTGTTCCAACCTCTGCTGTTTTCCAATTCCGAAGTCATTTCCATGCTTTCGAATATCTTTTCAGCAGCACCCATTCTCGATACCAGTTTATAGTATTAGTCCATTTGCATGCTGCTGATAAAGACATACCAGAAACTGAGAAGAAAAATAGTTTTAATGGACTTACAGTTCCACGTGGCTGGGGAAGCCTCACAATCATGATGGAAAACAAGGAGGAACACACCACGTCTTACATAGATAGCAGCAGCAAAAAGAATGAGCTTGAGAAGAGAAACTCCTGTTTTCAAACCCAACAGATCTTGTGAGACCTATTCACTATCATGAGAACAGCATGGGAATGACCCACCCTATGATTTAATTATTTCCCACCAGATTTCTGACATAACATGAGGGAATTGTGGGAGTTGCAATTCAAGATGAGATTTGGGTGGGGACACAGCTAAACCATTTCAAGCGTAGATCTTAAGTGTTCTTACCACACACATGCACACAGATGCACAAATGTTAACGAAGTGAAAATGATGAGAATGTTAACTAGTTTGACAAGTTGTAGACCTTACTATACCATTTTTGTTTGTCAATTATACACCAATAAAGCTGAAACAATTTAAAGAGCCAAGAAACAACAAAAAATGATATTGTCATCTTAGTAAATGACATGCACCATCTCTGTGATGTGCTGTATTCCTGAATAATGCCAAAGGTAGGCTACTCTAGTAACCTTGAGAAAGAATAAAGTTAGAATTAGATGATCTGGGTCCAAACATGTACATTTTGATTAGATAAATATTTGGCTGTGGGGCAGACATTTAACTTTTTTATTTATTCTTTTTATTATTCTCCTGATGCTCCAATCCCTCTTTGGGTTTCTTTGTATTCATTTATTTATGCATTCAAAAAACGCATCTTAAGCAATTACTACACACCAAAGAACAAGGCATGGCATTGGTATATGAAAAGGGAAGATACTGCCTTCTTCTCAGAACTTTGAGTCCCAATTTTTTACTTGTATCACATTATCGTAGTTGATTATCCTTGGTCAGCATTGGGATTAGTCATATTTTTTACTACTTCTTTATTTAGCAGATACTGCAATTAAGAGCACCAATTTTGGAAAAGACAGATCTGAGTTTGAATCTTGGATTATCATGTACTGTTTATGTGACATTGGACAGGTTACCTAAGCTCTCTACACTTAAGCTTTCTCATTTGTATTTGTAAAATAGGAATGTTAATATTTACTGCATATTGTCATTTTGAGGATTAAGTGAGGTAAAATACACCAAAGAGTTCAGTTATTGTCAGATGGAAAAGCATAATGAATCTGACATGATTATTAATTATTTGATACATTTTCTGCAAATAATACTCAAACTGTTAATAAATTATTGAAATAAAATAGGATAAATAAAGGCATTATATAAACTATTGGGTTATAAAATGTAACATAGTGTCTGCAGTATCTGCGTATCCACTAAATTATTCTCTGTTACAACTTGTTTTCTCAAGGATAAATTTTGAAAACTAGGACACCACTAAATTTTAATTTTTTGAAAATATTGGTGATAAAGGAGATTGTTAATATTTGTTCTACAAGTTAGAAAAGATAACCCAATGTGAATAGCTGGTGCTTTGACAGCTCATTTATATGCAAAATAAATCCAGGGTTATTTGATTGGCTATTTTGCTTGAATCAGTTACTTAGTTAAAAAGTAGTCTGGATATAGCGGGCAAGATGGCTGAGTAGGAACGGCTCCAGTCTGCAGCTCCCAGCAAGACCAATGCAGAAGGCAGCTGTTTTTCACATTTCCAACTGTCCCTGTGCATCTTACTGGGACTGGTTAGACAGTGGGTGCCACCCATGGAGGGCAGCAGAAGTACAGTGGGGTTTCGCCCCCTCCCTGGGAAGTGCAAGGAGCATGGGAGCCTCCTGTTCCCAGCCAAGGGAAGCCATGAGGGACTGTACTATCTGGCCCAGATCTACACTTTTCCTATGTTTTTTGCAATCTGCAGGAGATTCCCTCATGTGCCTACACCCCGGGGCCCTGGTTTCAAGCACAGAACTGGATGACTGTGTGGGCAGACACTGAACTAGCTGCAGGAATTTTTTGTTTTTGTTTGTGTTTTTTTCCATATGCCAGTGGCACCTGGAACCCCAGTGAGACAGAACCATTCACTTCCCTGGAAAAGGTTCAGAAGCCAGAGAACCAAGTAGTCTCACTCAGTAGGTCCTACTCCCATGGAGTTCAGCAAGCTAAGAACTACTGGCTTGAAATTCTCACTGCCAGCACAGTAGTCTGAAGTTGACCTGGGATGATCAAGCTTTGGGAGGCAAGGGACATCCACCATCACTGAGGCTTCAGTAGGCGGTTTTTCCCTGATTACACTAAAAGGGCCTGAAAGTTGGACTGGGCAGAACTCAACACAGCATAGCAAAGTAGCTGTGGCTAAACTGCCTCTCTAGATTCCTTTTCCATGGGCAGGGAATCACACACACAAAAAAAAAGACAATAGCCCCAGTCAGGGGCTTATAGATAAAACACTCATCTTGTAATATTGAGGCTCAGGGATTCAAGGTGCCCTTAGCTCCCCTGAGAGGATGTTTCTCCAAATTCTTGGTCTCCTGCCCTCTCAAGAGTGAGAGACGGGACCACAGTGCAGTGCATAGTAAGTGCTAGACTTAAAAGTGTTTGTAGAAAGTGATTTATTTAAAGAGAGAGAGAGAAACAGGAGAAGGAGAGAGAAAGAAACAGCTAACTCCCACACTGAGTGGGAGAATCCAGAAAGATAGAATCCAGGAGAGGAAAGCAGCTTCCATACTGAGTGAAAGGGAATAGAGAGAGAGAGATGGAGTTTAGGAGGGGAAGACAGGCTTCCATGAGAGAGTGTGGAAGGGGACTCCAGAGGGGAAATCCAGGATAGAGAAAAACAGCTTCCATGAAGGGAGTATTTGTGGAAGGGGATCCAAACATGGAGTCGTAAGGGGTGTGGAAGAAGGGAACTTTTAATTTGGGAGGAATCCCCACAGTTTCTAAGACTCCTGGCCAATGAAAGGAGTTCCTTAGAACTTCTGCTGCAGTGATTGACTCTTAGTTTCTTCCCATGACTGCAAAATTAAAATGTAAACCGTTAAATCTCCCGGATGGAGAGAGATGGGAGGGGGCATGGTGCTGGAAAATTCTTGCCCTTAAATCTACGCTCCCTTGCGGACCCGAAAAGAGAAAATCTTTTCTCAATCTCAGCTCCTGGGGGAAGGTGCAGATGGGGGCATAGCTTAAGTGGACTTAAATGTTCCTTTCTGCCAGCTCTGAGGAAAGGAATGGCTCCTGACAAGGAGGGTTCTACCAGCACAGTGCTCAAGCTCTCCTACGGAACAGACTGCCTCCTCAAGTGGGTCCCTGAATCCTGTTCCCCTTGACTGGGAGACACCTCCCAAAAAGGTTTAACAGACACCTCATAATGAGAGCTCTAGCTGGAATCAGGCTGGTGCCCCTTTGGAAAGAAGCTTCCAGCTGAAGGAGCAGGTAGCAGTCTTTGCTGTTCTATAGCCTTCCCTGGTGATACCCAGGCAAATGGAGTCTGGAGTGGGCCTCCAGCAAACTCCAGCAGACCTGCAGAAGAGTAGCCTGACAGACAGAAATCAATAACATCAATATCAACACAAAGAACTCCCCCATAGAAACCCCATCCAAAGGTCATCAACCTCAAAAACAAAATGTAGATGAATCCATGAAGATGAGGTAAAACCAGTGCTAAAAATCCGAAAGTTCCAAAAACCAGAATGCCTGTTCTCCTCCAAATGATCACAACTCATCTCTAGCAAGGGAACAAAACTGGACAGAGTGAGTTTGATGCATTGACAGAAGTAGGCTTCAGAAGATAGGTAATAAGAAACTCCTCTGAGCTAAAGGGGCACGTTCTAATCCAATGTAAGGAAGCTAAGAAACTTGACAAAAAGTTACAGGAACTGCTAACTAGAGTAACCAGTTTAGAGAAGAACATAAATGATTTGATGGAGCTGAAAAACAGCACAAGAACTTCATGATGCATACACAAGTATCAACAACTGAACCAATCAAGTGGAAGAATGGATATCAGAGATTGAATATTAACTTTCTGAAAGGATGCATGAGATAAGAATATAGAAAACAGATTGAAATGGAATGAACAAAGCCTCCAAGAAACATGGAACTATGTGAAAAGACAAACCTACAATTGATTGGGTTCCCCCAAAGTGATGGGGAGAATGGAATCAAGTTGGAAAACACACTTCAGGATGTTATCCAGGAGAATTCCCCAACCTGGCAAGAAAGGCCAATATTCAAATTCAAAAAATACAAAGAACACCACTAAGATACTCCTCAACAAGAGCAACTGCAAGACACATAATTGTCAGATTCTCCAAGGTAAAAACAAAGGAAAAAATGTTAAGGGCAGACAGAGAGAAAGGTCAGGGTACCCACAAAGGGAAGCCCATTAGACTAACAGCAGATCTCTCTTCAGAAACCCCTAAAAGCCAGAAGAGAGTGGGGGCCAATATTCGACATTCTTAAAAAAAATTTTTTTCAACCCAGAATTTCATATCCAGCCAAACAAAGCTTCATAAGTGAAGGAGGAATAAAATTATTTACAGACAAGCAAATGCTGAGGGATTTTTTTCACCACAAGGCCTGCCTTACAAGAGCTCCAGAAGGAAGCACTAAATATGGAAAAGAAAAAAACAGTATCAGCCACTGCAAAAACACACTAAAATATAAAACCAACAACACTATGAAGAAACTGCATCAACGAACATGCAAAATAACCAGCTAGCATCATGATGAAATTCACCTATAATAATATTAACCTTAAATTTAAGTGGCTAAATGCCCTAATTGAAAGACACAGACTGGGAAACAGGATAAAGAGTCAAGACTCATTGGTGTGCTATATTAAAGACATTCATCTCATGTTCAAAGATACACATAGGTTCAAAATAAAGGGATGGAGAAATATTTACCAAGCAAATGGAAAAAAAAAAAAGCAGAGGTTGTGATCCTAGTTTCTGATAAAATCAGACTTTAAGCCAACAAAGATCAAAAACAAATAAGGATATTACATAATGGTGAAGGGATCAATGCAACAAGAAGAGCTAACTGTCCTAAACATATATGCACCCAATACAGCAACACCCTGATTCATAAAACAAGCTCTTAGAGACCTACAAAGAGACTTAGACTCCCACACAATAATAGGGGGAGAAACATCCTACTTTCAATATTAGACATATCAACAAGACAAAAAATTCACAAGGATATTCTGGACTTGAACTCAGCTCTGGACCAAGTGGACAAAACAGACATCTACAGGACTCTCCACCCCAAGTCAACAGAATATACATTCTCCTCAGCACCACATAGCACTTATTCTAAAATTGACCACATAATTGAAAGTAAAACACTCCTCAGCAAACACAAAAGAATGAAAATCATAGCAAACAGCCTCTCAGACCACAGTACAATTAAATTAGAACTCAGGATTAAGAAACTCACTCAAAACCACACAACTACACTGAAACTGAGCGACAAGCTCCTGTATGACTACTGGGTAAAGTAAGACAGAAATAACAAAGTTCTTTGAAACCAATGAGAACAAAGAGACAATGTTCCAGAATCTCTGGGACACAGCAAAAGCAGCATTTAGAGGGAAACTTATAGCATTAAATGCCCACATCAGAAAGTGAGAAAGATCTACAGTTGCCACCCTAACATCACAACTAAAGGAACTAGAGAAGCAACAACAAACAAATTCAAAAGTCAGTTGAATATAAGAAATAACTAAGATCAGAGCAGAACTGAAAGAGATAGAGACATTAAAAAAAAAAAAACTTCAAAAAATCAGTGAATCCAGGAGGTGTTTTATTTTTTTATAAAAAGATTAACAAAATTGATAGATTGCTAGTGAGACAAATTAGAAAAAGGAGAATAAAACACAATACAAAATGATAAAGGGGATATTATCACTGATCTCACAGAAATGCAAACTACCATCAGAAAATACTATAAACACTTCTATGCAAATAAACTAGAAAATCCAGAAGAAATTGATAAGTTCCTGTACACACACACCCTTCCAAGACTAAATCAGGAAGAAGCTGAATCTTTGAATAAACCACTAACAAGTTCTGAAATTGAAGCAGTGATTAAGAGTATATCAACTGAAAAAAGCCCAGGACCGGACGGATTGACAGATAAATTCTACCAGAGGTGCAAAGAGGAGCTGGTACCATGCCTTCTGAAACTATTGCAAACAATAGAAAAAGGGGGCATTCTCCCTAACTCATTTTATGAGAGCAGTATCATCCTGAATCCAAAATCTGGCAGAGACACAATAACAAAAAATTTCAGGCTGATATCCCTGATGAACATTGATGCAAAAATCCACACTGAAATACTAGCAGACTGAATCCAGCAGTACATTAAAAAGATTAGCCACCATAATCAAGCCGGCTTCATCCTTGGGATGCAAGGTTGGTTCAACATACACAAATCAACAAATGTAATCCATCACACTAACAGAACCAATGATGAAAACCACATGATTACCTCAATAGATGCAGAAAAGGCCTTTGATAAAATTCAACACCTCTTCATGCTAAAAACTCTCAACAACCCAGGTATTGATGGAACATATCTCAAAATAATAACAGCTATTTGTAACAAACCCATACTGAATTGGCAAAAGCTGGAAGCATTCCCCTTGAAAACTAGCACAAGACAAGGATGCCCTCTCTCACCACTCCTATTTAACATAGTGTTGGAAGTTCTGGCCAGAATAATCAGGCAAGAGAATGAAATACAGGGTAATCAAATAAGAAGTCAAATTGTGTAGAAAACCCCATAGTCTGAGCCCAAAAACTCCTTAAGCTGATAACCTCAGCAAAGTCTCAGGATACAAAATCAGTGTGCAAAAATTACCAACATTCCTGTACACAAATAATAGATAAGCGGAGAGACAAATTATGAGTGAACTCCCATTCACAATTGCTATAAAGAGAATTAAATACCTAGGAATACAACTTACAAGGCACATGAAGGATCTCTTCAAGAACTACAAACCACTGCTCAAGAAAATAAGAGAGGACACAAACAAATGGAAAAACATTCCATGCTCGTGGATAGGAAGAATTAATATTGTAAAAATGACCAGACTGCCCAAAGTAATTTATAGATTCAATGCTATTCCCATAAATCTGCTATTGACTTTCTTCACAGAACCAGAAAAAAAACTACTTTAAATTTCATATGTAACCAGAAAAGAGCCTGTATAGCCAAGACAATTCTAAGCAAAAAGAACAAAGCTGGAGCCACCATGCTACATGACTTCAAACTATACTACAAGGCTTCAGCAACTAAAACAGCATGGTACTGGTACCAAAACAGATACATAGACCAATGGAACAGAACAGAGGCCTCAGAAAGAACACCACATATCTACAACGATCTTATCTTCAACAAACCTGACAAAAACAAGCAATGGGGAAAGATTCTCTGTTTAATAAATGGTGCTGGGAAAACAGGCTAGCCACATGCAGAAAACAGAAACTGAACCCCTTCTTACACTTTATACAAAAACTAACTCAATATGGATTAAAGACCTAAATGTAAAACCTAAAGCTATAAAAATCCTAGAAGAAAACCTAGGCATTCAGGACATGGACACGGGCAAAGATTGCATGACTAAAACACCAAAAGCATTTGCAACAAAAGACAATATTGACAAATGGGATCTAGCTAAACTAAGGAGCTTCTGCACAGCAAAAGAAACTATGGCCAGAGTGAACAGACAACCTATAGAATGGGAGGAAATTTTTGCAAGCTATCTGTCTGACAAAGGTCTAACATCCAGAATCTACAAGGAACTTAAACAAATTTACAAGAATAAAACAACCCCATTAAAAAATGGGTGAAGGATATGAACAGATGCTTCTCAAAAGAAGACATTTATGTGGCCAACATATGAAAAAAAAGTTCATCATCACTAGTCATTAGAGAAATGCAAATCAAAATCAAAATGAGATACTATCTCATGTCAGTTAGAATGGAAATCATAAAAAAGTTTACAAACAACATATGTTGGCAAGGATGTGGAAAAATGCTTTTACACTGTTGATGGGAGTGTAAATTAGTTCAACCATTGTGGAAGACAGTGTGGCAATTCCTCAAGGATCTAGAACCAGAAATACTATTTGACCCAGCAATTCCACTACTGGGTATATACCCAAAGGAAATAGTAGAAAGAAATCATTCTACTATAAAGACACATGAATGAGAACATGTGGTGTTTGGTTTTCTGTTCTTGTGTCAGTTTACTGAGAATGATGGTTTCTAGTTTTGTCTATGTCCCTGCAAAAGACATGAACTCATCTTTTTTATGGCTACATAGTATTCCATGATGCATATGTGCCACAATGGTTGAATTAATTTACACTCCGACCAACAGTGTAGAAGTGTTTCTGTTTCTCCATATCCTCTCCAGCATCTGTTGTCTCCTGGTTTTTTAATAATCACCATTCTAACTGGTATGAGGTGATATCTCAATGTGGTTTTGATTTGCATTTCTCTAATGACCAGTGATGATGAGCTTTTTAAAATATGATTGTTGGCTGCATAAATGTCTTCTTTTAAAAAGTGTCTGTTCGTATCCTTTGCCCACTTTTTGATGGGGTTGTTGTTTATTTTCTTGTAAATTTGTTTAAGTTCTTTGTTGATTCTGGATATTAGCCTTTGTCTGACAGGTAGATTGCAAAAAATTTTTTTCATTCTGTTGGTTGCCGGTTTATTCTATTGATAGTTTCTTTTGCTGTGCAGAACCTTAAGTTTAATTAGATCCCACTTGTCTTTTTGTTGCCATTGCTTTTGATGTTTTAGTCATGGAGTCCTTGCCCATGCCTATGTCCTGGATGGTATTGCCTAAGTTTCTTCTAGAGTTTTTATGGTATTAGGCCTCATGTTTAGATTTTTAATTCATCTAGAGTTCATTTTTGTATAAGGTGTAAGGAAGGGATCCAGTTTCAGCTTTCTGCATTTGGCTAGCCAGTTTTCTCAACACCATTTATTAAATAGGGAATCTTTTCCCATTGCTTGTTTTTGTGAGGTTTGTCAAAGATCAGATGGTCTTATTTGTGTGGCATTCCTTATGAGGCCTCTGTTCTGTTCCATTTGTCTATATACCTGTTTTGGTATCAGTACCATGCTGTTTTCATTATAGCAGCCTTGTAATATAGTTGAACAATGAGAACACACAGACACAGAGAGAGGAACATCACACACTGGGGCCTGAGGGGTTAGGGGAGGAATAGCAGAGGGTGGGGGGATTAGGGAGGGATAGCATTAAGAGAAATACCTAATGTAGATGATGGGGCAATGGATGCAGCAAACCACTACCATGGCACGTGTATACCTAGCTAACAAACCTGCACAATCTGCATATGTACCCCAGAACTTAAAGTATAGTAAATAAATACATTAATATTTAAAAACACATGCTCACATGTATTTATTGCAGCACTGTGTATGATAGTAAAGAATTGGAATCAACCCAAATGCCCATCAATGATAGACTGGATAAAGAAAATTGGCATATATGTACCATGGAATACTATGCAGCCATGAAAATGAATGAGTTCATATCCTTTGCAGGGACGTGGATGAAGCTGGAAACCATTATCCTCAGCAAACTAACACAGGAACAGAAAACCAAACACTGCATGTTCTCACTTATAAGTGGGAACTGAACAATAAGAACACATGGACAGGGAGGGGAACATCACACATTGGGACCTGTGAGAAGTTGCTAGGGCTAGGGCAGGGAGAGCATTAAGGCAAATACCTAATACATTCACAGCTTAAAAGCTAGTTGAAAGGGTAGAGAGGTGCAGTAAATCACCAAGGCACATGTATACCTATGTAACACACCTGCACATTCAGCACATGTATCCCAGAACTTAAAGTAAAATTTAAAATAAAAAAATAAAATATGATAATAATGTCAAAAAGGTAGTCTGGCATAACATTGACAGATTAAAGTATGCAATAACCATAAAAAACAAAATTGGACAAATAATTTGAAGTAGGCATTGCTGCCTACTTTATTTGCTTCCTTGACTACTCATCTGAGGTTGGGCCCAAATGATATGTATTCCAGAAACTGCCAGCCTAAAGTAAACTTCAATTTCTATTTCTCTTACTCTTCTCACCACAGACCGTGCTGTATTAATTATTTGAATATTGGTCTTATTTTTTTCTATTGGGATCTAGATTTCTTGCTGGAACAAAATATATTATCATTGCTTCCCATGACACTTTATATGGTACTTTGCATAGAAGACATATCTGTCACAGGAATGAACTAAAGAAAAGATTAGTGAATTAATAAATGAACTGTTGCTTTTATGAATTGTTTTGTTATTTAGAAACATTCACTATAAACATTACCAACAACTTGCAAGTATGCTATTTCTAAATTTGAGAAGAAAATTATTAATGTATTATACTCAGGCAATCTCCCTTGAGCCCTATGTGCCACCATTCACTCACTCATTCATTCAACATTGTTTTTTGAATGTCTATTATATACAGTTATGCCTTAGTAGGTTTAGTGGATTGGTTCCAAGACCTCTCTCAGAGACCAAAATCTATGGATGCTCAAGCTTCTGATATAAAACGGGATAATGTCTGCATAACACCTACTCACATTCACCTGTATACTCTGTCATCTCTAGATTACTTATAATACCTAAAACAATGTAAATGTTATGTAAATAGTTGTTATACTGCATTATTTATGGAATAGTGACAAGAAAAACATCTGTCTGTGTTCAATACAGACACAGTATTTTTGCCATATGTTTTCTTTCTGTGGTTGATTGAATCCGTGAATGTGTAACTCACAGATACAATGGGCAAACTGTATCAGGTACTTTACAAAGCAATGAACATTGTTATTTACTTGCCAAAAATCTCCTGTGTTTCACTATTATCTTCCAGATAAAGTTAAAACTTTTTAGCATGGTACATATATATCTGCCTACATCTCACTCATGTTGCTAATATTTTTGTCTGCTTTTACAGAAGACAGAAAAAAGAAAGAGCAACTGTATCACTATGTAATCTAATAAATCTGATTATTTTCAGAGTGGGGGGGGCATTATTTATTCATTGAGTACTATCTGGGTAGCTTTAATAAATTCTCTGGGAATCTAAAAGGGAGGACTTGACAGGCTTTCTGCTCTCCAGGTTTCTCCTTCTGAAACTTGGTCCTTAATTTCAGAACTTACTGTGTCATACTCAAAATTTATTTGAAATCTGTTTTCATGTAGATGAAAACATGTATTTTAATGTAAATGGTATAAAAATATATTTTTTTAAATGTTAATTAGCTCAAGTGGATTTAAACTGCACTATGGGTTTCTTAAAGAAAAAAATGTATACATTGATTAATCATTTATGTGTATGTATACATGATATACAGATAACACAGCTACCCCCCCACCACAGAGTTAACATATCTCTATAGTAAAAATATTAAGCCTGACTTAAGACCAGAGAGAATGACATAGAATAAAATTGGTAACATTTCCAAGTTTTCATATCAAGTGCCTATTCTTGGAAAATTTCAAATACAGGGATCTTAATAGCTCACTACATTTTCACACTAGTTAAAAACATCATATATCTTATTTTTACTCTTAAATGAACTAAATTGTATCAACATTTGCTGTTTTAAATAATGATTTTCACATATTCTATACTGTTTTTCTTTTTAAGACAGAGTCTTGCTCTGTCACCCAGGCTGGAGTGCAGTGGTGCAATCTCTGCCCACTGCAGCCTCCACCTCCTGTGTTCAAGCAATTCTCCTGCCTCAGCCTCCTGAGTAGTTGGGATTACAGATGTGTGCCACCATATCTAATTTCTGTTTGTCTAGTAGGGTCACAGTTCTGTCATGTTGGCCAGGCTGGTCTTGAACTCCTGACCTCAAGTGATCTACCCACCTTGGCCTGCCAAAGTGCTGGCATTACAGCCTAAGCCACCACACCTGGCCATCTATGCTTTCTTTATAAATTGATTATACCAAAAGTCTTCTGAGATTTAATGATACATGATCCTTGCTGTTTAGACAACTAAATGTATATAAATACGATTTTCTCATATAAGTGAATCATTCATTACAGACAGCCTTTAAATAAACAGCTCCTGATGAATTTAAATGCTGACACTTCATCAACTAATTGACAGAATATCCTGAAGGGCGGAGAAATGGTGAAGGTGTTATAAAAGATTGTCAATTGCAAATCAATGAGAAATGCAGATAAAATAAATTGTTCTACTATAAGTCAATGTAAGTAGATTTGCCCTTATTGAATTTGCAGATAACTTTTTAGAAATTTGCCTAATGAATAAAAGACACATTTTCATAATATTAATTCAAAGCTTTAGCATTTCTATGCTCTTGCCTCCAGGTTGCAAATTTCTCAAATTAATCTCTAATAAATTTTTTAAAACATGATTTTGGCCCAGTGAGGCTAGCCTTTCTTATGCAAAATTAATTACATGAATACAGTAAACCCCTTATACATCCCCAAGCTCTAAAAACTCCTCTGCCACACCAGATTGTCCAGCTTTTATGAAAGGCTTAAATCTGCTTTTCTTGTCAAGACTTTTTTTCCCTGACCTTCAGTCCTACTTTTCAAACCCCAAACAAAAAACACATTTACTAATACTCAAACCCAGTAGAGTATGTATTCTTTCAAAACCTCTTTATGGAACACCAGCCTTGTTCTGGGTAACACACTAAGTGCTGGTGACACAGTGCTAACCAAATAATACTTTCCCAGTATTATTTGGGCTCCAATCTAAAACTGTCTCCAAAATCCCTTCATTAGATAAAAGCTTTCAATTGTTCTTCCCATTTAAAATCACACTTTAAGCTGTGTTCTCTGAAATCATTATTTTAGTTTTTCTTTTTTTCTTCTCATTCTTTATATTCAGTTTGCTACATAGTACTACCTTCTGCAAAATTTTGGTGACATTTATTTATTAATTTATAAAAAATTTATTGAGACCAGAGAGAGATCAAAGATACCTGAACAGAAGCAGCTCTGGAGTGCATTTCCCAGTGAGAAGAATGCAGAGAGTAAGTGATTACCACATTTCCAAATGAGTTATTACTGCCCACAGACCAGGAGATTCCCAGGCTGAAAAGTGCCACAAGTTTCTAGCATGGCTGTTTCAGCTGATGCTGCATGTCTCCGCACAAAATCTCACACAAATCTGGGTGGCAGTTTCAACAGGCTCCTGGAATGCTTGTGATACAGAGCCGACCATTCAACTGAAAAAAAGAGGGCTGAAACAGGGAAACAGGTGATCTGGCTCAGCGGGTCCCACACCCACAAAGACCAGCAATCTGAAATGCTCTGGATTGAGAGTTTCACAGCAAGCACAGCTGGACCTGGGATAGTCTAGATTGGTGGGGGGAAGGGCATCAGCCATTACTGAGGCAGTCCACCACTACTAAGGCAGTCTGCCATTATTGAGGCAGTCCACCATTACTGAGGCAATCAGCCATTACTGAGGTAGTCCACATTTACTGGGGCAGTCTACCATTACTGAGGCAGTTCTAACTGTACCACTATAAACAAAACTGCAAGGAAGTTCACACAGCAACTGGGCAGAGCCCACAGCAGCTCAGCAATGCCTCTGCTGGTAGACTGTGGCTAGACTACCACCTTGCTGGGCAGGGCATCTCTGAAAAAAGTCAGTAGCATGTCAGGAACTTATAAATAAAGCCCCATCTTCCCAGGGCAGAGCACCTGGGAAAAAAAGGAATTTATGAGTTACACTGCATCAGACTTAAACGCACTTGCCCAGAAGCTCTGAACAGAACAACAGAACTCCCAGCTCAGCACTTGAGCTCCTAAAAGGGACAGACTATCTCCTTAAGCAACTCCCTGACCCCTGTATATCCAAAGAGACAATAGTAAAGGAGAGATCAGGTTGACATCTGGTGGGTACCCTTCTGGGATGAAAGTAACAGAAGAAGAAACCAGCAACAAACCTTACTGTTCTGTAACCTCCACAGATGATCTCCAGGCAAGCAGGGTCTGGAGTGGACCTCCAGCAGTCCTACAGCAGAGGGGCCTGACCATTAGAAGGAAAACTAAAAAACAAAAATAATTTCAACATCAACAAAAAGGACACCCACTCAGAGACCCCATACAAAAGTCACCAACTACAAAGACCACAGGTAGATAAACTGACAAAGTTGGGAAGAAACCAGTGCAAAAAGGATGAAGACACCAAAAGCCAGAATGCCTCTCCTCCTCCAAGGGATCATAACTCCTCACCAGCAAGGGAACAAAACTAGATGGGTCATGAGTCTGAGGAATTGACAGAAACAGGCTTCAGAAGGTGGGTAATAGCAAACTTCTCTGAGCTAAAAGAACATGTTCTAACCCAATGCAAAGAAACTAAGAATCTTGAAAAAAGGTGAGATGAAATGCTAACAAGAATAAACAGCTTAGAGAAGAATATAAATGACATGATGGAGCTGAAAAACACAAGAGAACTTTGCAAACCATACACAAGTTTCAATGGCCAAATCAACGAAGCAGAAGAAAGGATATCAGAGATTGAAGATAAAATCAATGAAATAAGAAAAGAAAGCAAAATTAAAGAAAAAATGAGTGAAAAGAAACGATCAAAGCCTCCAAGAAATATGGGATTATGTGAAAAGACCTAATCTAAGTTTGATAGGTGTACCTGAATGTAATGGGGAAAATGAATCCAAGCTGGAAAACATTCTTTAGAATATTATCCAGGAGAATTTCCCCAATCTAGCAAGGAAAGCCAGGAAATACAGAGAACACCACAAAGATATTTCTCAAGAAGAGCAACCCTAAGGCACATAATCATCAGATTCACCAGGGTTGAAATGAAGGAAAAAATGCTAAGGGCAGCAAGAAAGAAAGGTAGGACTTACCCACAAAGGGAAGTCCATCATACAGTGGATATCTCAGCAGAAACCATACAAGCCAGAAGACAGTGGAGGCAAATATTCAACATCATTAAAGAAAAGTACTTTCCACCTGGAATTTCATATCCAGCCAAACTAAGCTTCATAAGTGAAGAATAAATGAACAACAAATTACTGAGAGATTTTATCACCACCAGGCCTGCCTTATAAGGGCTCCTGAAAGAAGCACTAAACAGAAAGGAACAACCAGTACCAGCCACTCCAAAAATGTACTAAATGGTAAACAGCATTGACACAATGAAAAATCTTCATCAACTAATGGGCAAAACAACCAGCTAGCATGAAAATGGCAGTATCAAAATCACACATAACAATATTAACCTTAAATGTAAATGGGCTAAATGCCCCAATCAAAAGACATAGACTAGCAAATTGGATAAAAAGGCAAAACCCATCAGTGTGCTGTATTCAGGAAACTCATCTCACACACAAGGACACACATAGGCTCAAAATTAAGGGATGGAAGAATATTTACCATGCAAATGGAGAGAAAAAAAAAGCAGGAGTTGCAATCCTGGTCTCAGATAAATAGACTTTAAACCAACAAAGATCAAAAGAGACAAAGAAGGGCATTACATAATGGTAAAAGAATCAATGCAACAAGAACAGCTAACAATTCTAAATATATATGCACCCAATAAAGTAGCACTCAGATACATAAAGCAAGTTCTTCATGACCTACAAAGAGACTTAGACTCCCAAACAATAATAGTGGGAGACTTTAACACTCCATTGTCAATATTAAACAGATCAACAAGACAGATAATTAAAAAGGATATCCAGGAATTGAACTCACTCTCCACCACAAATCCACAGAATATACATTCTTCTCAGAACCACATCATACCTACTCTAAAATTGAACACATAATTGGAAGTGAAACATTCCTGAGCAAATGCAAAAGAACAGAAACAATAACAGTCTCTCAGACCACAGTGCAATCAAATTAGAACTCAGGATTAAGAAACCAACTTAGAACCACACTATTTCATGGAAATTGAACAACTGGCTCCTGAATGTAGATTGGATAAACAATGAAATGAAGGCAGAAATAAAGAAGTTCTTCAAAACCAACAAGAAAAAAGACAGAGTGTACCAGAATCTCTGGGACACATTTAAAGCAGTGTGTAGAGGGAAATTTATGGCAATAAATGCACACATGAGAAGCATGGAAAGATCTAAAATCAACACCCTATTGTCAAAATTGAAAGAGCTAGAGGAGCAAGTTCAAAAAAACCTCAAAGCTAGCAGAAGACAAGAAATAACTAAGATCAGAGCAGAACTAAAAGAGATAGATACACACACACACACACACACACACACACACACACACACACAAAACCCTTCCAAACACCAATAAATTCAGGAGCTGGTTTTTTGAAAAGATCAACAAAACAGACAGGCCACTAGTGAGATTAATAAAAAAAGAAAACAGAGAAGAATCAAATAGATGCAATAAAAAACTATCAAGGGGATACCACCACCAATTCCACAGAAATACAAACTACCATCAAAGATTACTACAAACAACTCTATGCACATAACCCAGTAAACCTGGAAGAAATGGATAAATTCCTGGACACTTGCACCCTTCCAAGCCTAAATCAGGAAGAAGTGGAAACACCAAATAGACCAATAACAAGGGCTAAAATTGAGGCAGCAATTAATAGCCTACCAACCAACAAAAGCCCAGGTCCAGATGGGTTCACAGCCAAATTCTGCCAGATGTAGAAAGAGGAACAGGTACCACTCCTTCTGAAATTGTTACAAACAATTCAAAAAGAGGGAATCCTTCCCAAATCATTTTATGAGACCAACATCATCCTGACACCAAAATCCAGCAGAGACTCAACAAAAAAAGAAAACTTCAGACCAATATCCATGATGAACATAGATGCAAAAATCTTCAATAAATAGATCCAAGATGGCTGATTGCTAACAACTCGGGATTTTAGCTCCCAGTGAAAGCCCAGAAAACGAGAGGATGCCACACTTTCAGATGAATTTTTGTCGCTCACGGACCAGAAGATTTCCAGTGGAGGAGCCCCACAGGTCGCCAGCACAACTCTTCTGGCTGGTGCAGCAGTTTTGCCGTCGCCTCGGTGCGGCAGCTCTTCGTGCAGAGTAAACGGGACTGGTTCCCCTACTGGCCGGTGTTTGGAGCTCTGTGAAGGCAGAACCACTTGTTATGAACTCAAGAAGGGAGCCAGACTGGAGATTCCCAGGCAGAAGAGCACCATCAGTCTTATCACTGCTGTTTTGGCCGGTGCAGTGGGTTGCTCGGATTCCAGCACTGGGAATCAATAAATTGGACGTCCACTCACAAACCTAATTAGAAAGGTGGTAATTGTAAAGACAACAGATGGATAAATTCATAATAAAAGGAAAAAACAGCCTAAAAAGGCCAAGAATACCCAAAATCAGAACCCCTCTCCCTCTTCAGGGGATTGCAATTCCTCATCAGCAATGAAACAAGCCCTGATGGAAAAGGACTGTGTTCCATTATCTGAAGTAGGCTTCAGAAGGTGGATGATAAGAAACTTTTGGGAGTTGAAAGACCTTGTTCTAGCCCAATGTCAAGAAACTAAGAACTTTGAGAAAAGTTTTGAGAAATGCTAAAAAGAATGGACAATATAGAGAGGAATATAAATGAACTAACAGAGTTGAAAAATACAACACGAGAACTTGCTGAAATGTGCACAAGTTTGAATAGCCGAATTGATCAAGCAGAAGAAAGGATATCAGAGGTCAAAGACCAACTTAATGAAATAAAACTAGAAGACAAGAATAGAGAAAAAAGGATAAAAAGGAATGAGCAAAGTCTCCAAGAAATATGGGACTATGTGAAAAGACCTAATCTACGCTTGATAGGTGTACCTGAATGTGATGGAGAGAATGAATCCAAGCTGGAAAATACTCTTCAGGATATTATCCAGGAGAATTTTCCCAATCTAGCAAAGCAGGACACTATTCAACCCCGGGTAATACAGAGAACACCACAGACATTCCTCAAGAAGAGCAACCCCAAGGCACATAATCGTTAGATTCACCAGGGTTGAAACGAAGGAGAAAATACTAAGGGCAGCCAGAGAGAAAGGTCAGGTTACCCACAAAGGGAAGCCTATTAGACTTACAGCAGATCTCTCAGCAGAAACCCTACAAGCCAGAAGAGAGTGGGGGCCGATATTTAACATCCTTAAAGAACAGAACTTTCAGCCCAGAATTTCATATCCTGCCAAACTAAGCTTCACAACTGAAGGAAAAATAATATCTTTTATGAACAAGCAAGTACTCAGAGATTTTATTACCACCAGGCCTGCTTTACAAAAACTTCTGAAAGAAGCATTATACACAGAAAGGAACAACCAGTATTAGCCTTTCTAAAAATATACCAAAAAGTAAAGAGCATCAACATAAAGAAGAATTTACATCAATGAATGGTTAAAATAGCCAGTTAACATCAAATGGCAGTAACCCTAAATTTAAATCGACTAAATCCCCCAATCAAAAGATACAGCCAAAACCTAATGGTATACTACATCCAGACTCGTTTTATATCCAAAGATACACAAAGACTCCAAACAAAGCGTTGGAGAAAGATTCACCAACCAAATGGAGAGCAAAGATAAATAAATAAACAAAAAGCAGGAGTTGCAATTCACACATTTGATAAAACAGATTTCAAAGCAACAAAGATACAGTGGTAAAAAGATCAATGCAATAATAAGAGCTAAGGATCCTAACACCCAGATACATAAGACCCATAAAGAGATTTAGACTCAATGAGACAGAAAATTAATAAGGATATCCAGAACTTGAACTCAGATCCAGAACAAGCAAACTTAATAAGTAGTTATAGAGCTCTCCACTTTAAATACACGAAATATACATTCTCCACTTTAAATACACAAAATATTGATCGGCCATTATTAATACCCATTTTTAGAATAAAGCAATATTCCTGTTCTCTCTCCCTCTTTTTCTTCCTCTTTCTTCCTATCCTTTCTCCTTTTCTTCTAAAAAATAAATAAATAAAAGACTGCCTCAAAAAAAAAAATCTTCAATAAAATACTGGCAAACCTATTGCAACAGCACATCAAAAAGCTTATCCATCATGATCAAGTAGGCTTCATCCTAGGGATGCAAGGCTGGTTCAACACATGCAAGTCTATAAACGTAATTCACCACATAAACAGAACCAAAGACAAAAACCACATGATTACCTCAATAGATGCAGAGAAGGCCTTTAACAAAATTCAACAGCCTTTATACTAAAAGCTCTCAATAAACTAGGTATCAATGGAACATATCTCAAAATAATAAAAGCTATTTACAACAAACCCACAGCCAATATCATACTGAATGGACAAAAACTGGAAGCATTCACTTTGAAATCTGGCACTAGACAAGGATGCCCTCTCTCACCACCCCTATTCAATATAGTATTGGAAGTTCTAGCCAGAGCAATCAGGTGAGAAAAATAAACAAAGGGTATTCAGTTAGGAAAGGAGGAAACAAAATTGTCTCTATTTGCAGATGACATGATTGTATATTTAGAATACCCCATCATCTCAGCCCAAAATCTCCTTAAACTGTTATGCAACTTCAGAAAAGTATCAGGATACAAAATCAATGTGCAGAAATACACCAATAATAGACCAAAGGAGAGGCAAATCAAGAGTGAACTTCCATTCACAATTGTAAAAAGAGAATAAAATACCTAGGAATACAACTAACAAAGGATGTGAAGGACCTATTCAAGGAGTACTGCAAACCATGCTCAAGGAAGTAAGAGAGGACACAAACAGATTGAAAAATATTTCATGCTCATGGTTGGAAAGAATCAATATTGTGAAAATTGCCATACTGCCCAAAGTAATTTACAGATTCTACCCTATCCCCATCAAGCTACCAATGACCTTCTTCACAGAACTTGAAAAAAACACCTTAAACTTCCTATGGAATCAAAAGAGAGCCTGCATAGCCAAGGCAATCCTAAGCAAAAGGAGCAAACCTGGTAGCATCACGCTACCTGACTTCAAACTATACTACAAAGCTACTGTAAACAAAACAGCATGGTACTTGTACCAAAACAGATATATAGACCAATGGAACAGAATAGAGGCCTCATAAGGAATGCCACACATCTACAACCATCTGATCTTTGACAAACCAGACAAAAACAAGCAATGGGGAAAGGATTCCCTGTTTAATAAATGGTGTTGGGATAACTGGCCAGCCATGTGCAGAAAACAGAAACTGGACCCCTTCTTGACACCTTACACTAAAATTAATGCCAGATGGATTAAAGACTTAAACATAAGACCTAACACCATAAAAACCCTAGAAGAAAACCTAGGCAAACCATTCAGGATGTAGGCATAGTCAAGGACTTCATGAATAAAACACCAAAAACATTGACAACAAAAGCCAAAATAGACAAATGGGATCTGATTAAACTCCAGAGCTTCTGTACAGCAAAAGAAACAATCATTAGAGTGAACTGGCAACCAACAGAATGGGAAAAAATGTTTGCAATCTACCCATCTGTCAAAGGGCTAATATCCAGATTCTACAAAGAGCTAAAACAGATTTACAAGAAAAAAACAAACAAACCCATTCAAAAGTGGGCAAAGGACATGAACATACACTTTTCAAAAGAAGACATATATGAGCATATGGAAAAATGCTCATCATCACTGGTCATCAGGGAAATGCAAATCGAAACCACACTGAGATACCATCTCATGCCAGTTAGAATGGTGATCATTAAAAAATCTGGGGGCAATAGATGCTGGAGAGGATATGGAGAAATAGAAACACTTTTACACTGTTGCTGGGAGTGTAAATTAGTTCAACCATTGTGAAAGACAATGTGGTGATTTCTCAAGGACCTAGAAATAGAAATTCCATTTGACCCAGCAATCGCATTACTGGGTATATATCCAAAGGATTATAAATCATTCTATTATAAAGACACATGCACATGTATGTTCATTGAGGCACTGTTTACAATAGCAAAGACCTGGAGCCAACCCAAATGCCCATCAATGATAGACTGGACAAGGAAAATGTGGCACATATATACCATGGAATACTATGCAGCCATTAAAACAATGAGTTTGTGTCCTTTGTAGGGACATGGATGAATCTGGAAACCATCATTCTCAGCAAACTGACACAAGAACAGAAAATCAAACACCACGTGTTCTCACTCATAGGCGGGCATTGAACAATGAGAACACATGGACACAGGGAGGGGAGCATCACACACTGGGGTCTGTTGGGGTGGTTACTAGGGGAGGGACAGTGGGTGGTAGGGAGGTTGGGGAGGGATAACATGAGGAGAAATGCCAAATATAGGTGACAGGGGGATGGAAACAGCAAACCACACTGCCATGTATGTACCTATGCAACAATCCTGCATGATCTGCACATGTACCCCAGAATCTAAAGTACAATAAAAAATATTCTTAAAAAGTTATTGAACAACTACCATGTGTCTGTCACTATTCTAAATTGTGGAAATATAGCAATGAAAACCAGACAAAATGCTACATGTTACAGGGGAGATATAGATAATCAATAAAAATAAAGTGGTAAGAAAAGCCGTGAAAAAGCAGTTCCTGGAAAGAATTAGGAAGTGTCATTGTGAGCAGATTAAGTTTAGTAGTCAAAGAAAATCATCTTTTGCTCTGTATATGACATACAGTATCCCTGGCCTCTTATCACCTCTTACCTGTAATCGGCAGTTTCCCTGGTTCCACATCTCACCCTCCCATTCACCCCTTTTCAGTCATTCCAGACTACTCTTCAGATGAGATAATAACACATTTTATAATAATTTCTAATGGAATTTATGTTAAACAATGACTCTATTCTAATTAATCTAAACATAGATTCAATTCTAAAATCATTTGTTTGCTCTGAAACTCCTGACTTCACCGTAAAATGACTTTCCGCTCCTCCCTGATGCTGTCTCCCAAGTTTCGTCATCTTCTTTCCATATCTCTGTTCATGCCGTCCCCCTGTCTTGGAATTCTGTAACTCTTTCTTTTCATTATTCTTTCTACCCTTCACTTAAGCTTCACTTCAAGCCTCACTTTTCTTTTGAAATTCTTCTGTCTAATCTGGTATTTATACACAGTCTCTTTCCCCAAGTTTCCATATGAAGATTGAAAACCAACAAGTTAGTTCTTCATTCTGTCCCAAGTTATATCACTCTGATTACTGTGTCTTAGGCTCCACCCTCGTTCAGCCCTCCATACTGACATCAGCACTATTCATCACGTGGTATCTTTGTCTTCCGGGAGCAGGTACAAAGTTCTTAAATGTTCCTTTAAATATCTCCCATTGTCTATAGCAAGCACTCCATGTGTGCTTTATGTCCACGTGTACTCAATGTTTAGCTCCCGTTTATAAGAACATGCGGTATTTGGTTTTCTGTTTCTGTGTTAATTCAGTTAGGATAATGGTCTCCAGCTGCATCCATGTTGCTGCAAAGGGCAAAATTACTGACTGTGAATATTTTTTGTTTGTTTGTTTTTTGTTTTTTGGGTTTTTTTTTTTTTTTTGAGACAGAGTCTTGCTCTGTTGCCAGGCACCAGGCTGGAGTGCAGTGGTGCATTCTCGGCTCACTGCAACCTCTGCCTCCCAGGTTCAAGCAATTCGCCTGCCTCAGCCTCCCCAGGGACTACAGGCACGTGCCACCATGCCCAGCTAATTTTTTTGTATTTTGTAGTAGAGACAGGGTTTCACCATGTTGGCCAGGATAGTTTTGATCTCTTGACCTTGTGATCTGCCTGCCTCGGCCTCCCAAAATGCTGGGATTACAGGCATGAGCCACTGCGCCTGGCCTGTTTTTGTTTGTTTCTTAAGACAGACAACAGACAACCTGGAAACACTTTCTTTCTTCAGTGGCTAACCTCCCTGTTCCAAAAAAACCTCGAAGCCCTACTTGACATATTCAATCTCTTGTAGATTTATTTGTCACTACCTATCTCCAGTGAATAATCTGATTTTCTACATCAAAAGTTTTCACTAACCAAAGAAAATCTCATGTTGAAGTGTAATTCCCAATTACACTGGAGATGGATCCTTATTTACTGATGGATTTTTGCCCTGGGTCTCACAGGCCACGTAAATGGGCAGAATATTTTTGATGTTGTAATTTGAGATGCGAACCAGTAGGTGGTGGTGAAGAGTAATGACTGGCAGATGGCACCAGAGATGCAAACATGCATCTCCCTTGTATTTCAGTGCATTTGCAGCAGTTCTTTGTGGTGTGGGAGGGGGAGAAAGATGATCCCCTCACCATGTCTGCTCCTCAGCCTGGGAGAAGCTCCTTCCAATCACTGGCACAAAGCCCGCATTTCCTTTACTAGGTATTTTGAGCCATGTGGCTCCATCAGGCAGAAGCCACAGCTGGCAGACAGGCCTCACCCTTCCAGAACCAGCCCTGTAAAGGAAGGCACATTCTGCTCAGGCGCTGGCCCACTAGCAAGCATCTCACCTCTCCCAGTGTTCTAAGAATGGGGCTCCTCCCCCACAGGAGCACGAGCTGTGAATCTTGGTGCAGCACTCATGAGCTGCACTGCAGCCCTGAAGCATTGAGACCAGCCCGTGGTTCCATCTCCAGTCCCTTGGGGTTGGGCACCAGTGGCACTGGAGGATCCAAAGTACACCCAGGCTTCAAGGAAGGTACCCAGCTGGGGCCCGTGCAAAACATGCAAGTTGGGCACCAGAGGCTGCACTGTGTACACACTCCTGTAGGAGAGGCCAAGTATGGGCTTTGGAAGGGCTAACAGGCAGGTAGATCTGCAGAACAGCTGTGCTCCAGTCCCAGTGGAAAGTCTGCTATGCTCTCTCTTGGCCCCGTGTTCAGCTTGGACTAGAGCTACTCAGAGAGAGATGGGAGCCTTGGGAGTTGAGCACCTATTTTTTTTTTTTTTTTAATTTTTATTGCATTATAGGTTTTGGGGTACATGTGCAGAACGTGCAAGATAGTTGCATAGGTACACACATGGCAGTGTGTTTTGCTGCCTTCCTCCCCTTCACCCACACTTGGTATTCATCCCCAGGCTATCCCCCCCAGCCCCCCGCCGCTGTCCCTCCCCCATTTCCCCCTACAGTCCCCAGTGTATAGTAGACCGCCTCTCTGTGTCCATGTGTTCTCTGAGCACCTATTAATATGTCCACATTGCACTGCAGCTGCCTTATGTGCACAAACTCCCTGGGCTCTGTGCAGGCTGGAGCCCTGTCTCTGCCTACTTTTAGTGCATATCCCCCTGCTAGTTCAAATGTCTGTGGAGGTCATGGGCTCTATTCTATTTGGGATCCCAGGAGTGTGCAGCAAGAGTTGGCTCCCCCTCTGTCTCTTCAGTCACCCCTTCCTTAGTAGCTAGTGAGTGGTGGGAACTAACCCTGGCATTCAGCAACCCCTCACAGGACTCATAGCTTCCTCCCCCTTCAGACTTGGTGTCTGAGCCATGGCTCCATTGACTCAGTGTTTTCTCTCTAAAGATCTTTTCGAAGTTTCTTAATTTGCTCAATAATCCAGTCTCTCTCCATGGGAGTAGCACTTCCGGCTGCATCTAATGGGCCATCTTATCTCTCCACAATTATTTACCTTTATTCGCTGCCAAAACTTCCTTTAATCCTAGACTGCATTCTAGGATATATAGTTGGTTTTAAATTATAACACTTTGTAATTTATACCAAAATCCATCATCTGATAACAAAAATCCTAAAATAAATTTGTCTTTTTGACTTTGTATGAAAATTGCGATGATAGTTTGTCATCCCTTGATAGTCTACTGTTCCTAATACTGCTGGGCATGGTAAAAATGTGGCCAAAATTTACTTATCACTTCAATTTACAAGACAGATGAAGGTAAGATGACCTTACCTTCATCTGTCTTGTAAATTGAAGTGATATCTTTTGAGGCTTGCCCAGTTTTCTATAACCAAGGAGACCAAAAAATGTAAACGTGAAAGGGCCCTCTAATAGAGTACACGTGTCATGTTTTATATAGCTAGTCTGTCCTTGGGTGCATCCTCTTTGCCTAATTTGTAAGAGATAAACAGATAGAAATCTGGATTATTTATGTCATTTTCTGTGCTCTTGGATGCTTCATCCCAGTAATGCCACATGTAGCATGCCTCATAGAAATAAAAAGTTTAAATCTTGTTGGAACTTTGCCTAGGGAGATTTTGCTTCTTTTTTTCAACTCCATTCCTATAACCTCAGTCTCCCTAGGATAATATACATACAAAGAGAGAAAAAGAAGATTCTCTGCTTTACTTAAATGCTTCTGGGTATGATAAAATAACATTCTGTTCCTTTGTATATCAGTACAATTTTACCTGACTTTACTTTCTATTGCTAGTTTAAAATTTGAGTTATTTTAAAAGGGGAAAAAAAATACATGTACATATAATACATATTTTTATTCGTGAAAACCATGTTCATTCTAGCTCTATGCTGAATGCATTAGCCTATGCTTGTAAAAAGAATGAGAGTGATCCATCTCAATCATGTCTAATCTACATCTAGCACCTTACCTGAAACGTAAGAAATCCTTGAAAGGGAAATATCAGATATGTAAATAAATATATAAATGGAAGTTCATTTTTTTCAATTTACTATTTCTATATTGAGGGCCTTTCTGATAATTTTTAAGCATCTATCAATATTTAATCATTAATGATCATGTAGGAAATTGGAAGAATATTTTGAAGTATTTCAACCCTAGTGAACTTTAAATAAATCACGTGAGCTTTCAAGCATCATTTAGAAACCAAGGCTATGACTAGTATAAAAATGAAAGAAAACAAATTGATCAAATTATGAAAAAATAAGTTGTCTTAATGTTTGTATCAATTCAGCAATTTGATTTTTATATCCATCAAATAGAGGTGAATTCTTCTACTCGGGTAGGATAATCTTCCTGATCTGGTCAGACTATTTTCTACTTCCTCTATATACTCTCTCACTTTGCCTGGTTTCCCTTCCCCCATCTCTCCATACACAAATTCCATCTGTCCTTCAATAACAATTTAAGTGGCACCTCTTCCATTGGTTCTCCTCATTATTTCAAACTGAAAATAGTATTTTCTTTATAAAATTATAGCTATTTGGTTATGAAACTTGCCATAATGACCATTAATTAATTTCAAATACAGAAAGCCTGTTTAAAGTTCTAGCTCTGCATTTACTAACTGAATGGTCAAGAGCCTATCAGCCTCTACATATCTCGTTGTACTAACGTGACAATGACAATGCTTGTGGCAGAGACAATGCTTTTTCTTTATTATACTATTTCTTTTTATAGGCCCGTTGGAAAACAGAATTTTCTAACTTCTTTTTGGATTTTCCTTCAGATCATATGACTGATTCTGACCAGGAAAATGAGAGCAGACATGACTAGACTGGGGGAGTTATCATGTGGTCTGCCTCTTTCACTGCACACTATCCCTTTATCCAGTATGCCTGTGTTGAGATGGACAGGCTAAGACTAAGGCTTGTAAATGGTAACCCCTGTGAAGGATTTTAGTCTCTCTGATCTATGTCTGAAGGTGAATGCATGCTGACCCACACAGCACTTTGCTTGAGTGAGAAATAAATTTGTGTTGAATTATGTTGGGCTAATTTATTATCATGGACAGTTTATCTTACCTGACACCTACACTCTCCTATTTCATAGAGTCGAGGTGAGAATCCAGTGAAGAGTACCACCTTTTGAGCAGGTTGTATATACCAATTATTGTGTTAATTATTTTATCTATGTGAACTAATGTAATTGTATAATGAAAGTATTTTGGAAACTACAACTATTAATTATATGAAACAATTAATACCTTGTCCCTGTACATATTTTCAGATTTTCCTCATCCGTAAGTTTTTTAAAAGTGGATTGGAATACAATTTATGTATTGAGGGCAGTATAGCATGAGGTTTAAGGATGTGGGCTTTAAATCTGTATCTCATCCTTGCCTTATAGTAGCTCTGTGACTTTGTAAAAGTTGCTTAATATCTCTATATCATAGTTACTCATCTGTAAACAGGATTGATAAATGCACCTACCTAATAGAAAGTTTGTGGACCATAAATTATTTAGTGCACATGAAGTGCTTAGAAAAATACCTCTCATAAACCAATGGTTCAAAAAAGTTTAACTGTTTTTATTTTTATAAGTTCTTCCCAAAATTTAGTAGTGTTTTAGAAAGTGAATAGGTGGTAATGCTAAAATGTTTTCTTGTCTCTGCAGTAATGAATTTAACCTAGATTATAATGTGACTGCTTATTATGTCTATAGTCGAATTTCCTATAATTTATTTTCCATATTTATTTTTTCCTTTTCCTTTTAGCTTAACTTTTTACATTAAGAATTTTCCTTAAAAAAATAAAGAAACAATTTTGATTTTTGTGTCATGCAGGTGTACAGATGATGTGGGACCTAGTTGACCCCAAACAAAGATATACATACATCTGCTGAGTCTGCAGAGGCAGTCACTCTCAGACATTTATTTGCACAAGTTTCTTTGAATATGGCAGAGTTTGAAGGCGACGAAGATGGACAATGTGACTTCCTTTCCCAGACCAATGCTTTAACCTCAATAAATCTCAGCCTTGTATAGCAAAGGACAAGAGGCATAAACTGAAGGAGATGTTTTCATGAGGAACTTTGTAAGAAGAAGAGCATCCATAGTGCAGAATCACGTAAGCCTTCGCTTTTAATTAGGGAACCTCAACATATATGCTCTGATAATTAATGCTTTGTTAATAAAATTGATGTTCCAGAATTAAAAATTTGCTCATTTAACATAAAAAAGTAAAACTGTGCCATAAAATATGACTATACATGTTTTTGTTTTGTCTTTAATTTTAGGCATATTTAAGCTTAAATTGGCTTAAATATCTTGTAAAATGATCTAAACCAAAGAATTGTGAAAATGAAAGAATGATTTTTCAACAAAATGGAACATTCAATCTGTGCTAAATAATCAAGCAATTCATTGAATTTTTTGTTCATCCATTTATTCGACAATTATTTATTGAGAAACTACCATATGCCGGGCATTGAGCTAGACCCTGGGTGTCCACTGGAGAGCAACATAGACATTGTCTCTGTCCCGTGAAGCTTAGTCTAATGAAAGACACATAGAATAAGCAAATATGTAATTGTGAGGCAAAAATATTATGAAGAAAATTCAAAAACTATTGCGAATGAAACTCTGACAAAGAATATGATGAGAACAATTACTTTGGGTTGTCAGAGCGAGCCTCTCTAAGGAAAAGTCATTTAAACTGAGACCTGAACGTGAAAAGAAGCCAACTCTGCAGAATCTGGAAAAGAGCGTTCTAGGCACAGGGACTTTCACCTGCAAACCTTCCAGCAGTGTTTCATGCACAGAATAGTAGGCAGTGAGAGAAAGTGGTATTAGCCAGACTAAACACAGAATCCTATAACTTACGGTAAGGAGTTGAACTTTTTTCTTTAACACCTTGGGAAGACATTGAAGTGTTTTTGCATAGACACAAATTGATTTGTCTTTAAAATAAATCACACTGGCTGTTTATTTAAAAAGCTTGACAGCTGGAAGGTATATGTGAAAGTTGTTGCTATAATGCAGCAGCTTGGGCCAGGGTTGCAGCAATAGACAGAGAAGTTCATACATTGGAGATTTATTTAGAAGGTAAAGTAAACAGGACTCAGCGATTGATTTGACTTAGGGACAGAAAGCATAGTGAGAGAAAAGAAGTGCCTAGGATGATTTCCAGGCATAGTGGCAATAGATACAGTGCCCCTGGACGAATGACAACCATGGATGGAGATGAGCAGACAGAGAGGAGGCAGCAGTGATGGGAAGGTTCTCTGTGATACCAGCTTCTTTCAGGTTTCTAGATCTTCACAGATTCATTCTGGAACTTTAATATCATTGCTTCCTTAATTGGGACTTATACGGGAGTGTGAGAGAGGGACATCTAGAAAATTACAGAGAGAATTTGGGAGAGCAAATTTCTCCTTTTTTTTCCCCTTAAATTTGCTCTAGCCTATATTGCATCTTTAGGAATTAGAACTATTAAGGCCTAGGAGATGGAATTTGGGAGTGTGGTTAGAAAGTAATAGAAAATTAGTAGCATAGAAATAAAGCCTGCGAAAAATTTGAAGGTTAGGTTATGGAAAATTTAAATTGAATAAAACATTTAATTTTGAGTTTGAAATACATCATTAAAACTTACTGTTTCCAAAAAATATTTCTAAAAATAAAAATTTTCATCTCTCACTGAGCTGAAATAGCATGTTTTCCCAGACTTTCATGGTCAATAGTTTAGGCAACTCCATTATTTTGCAGAACTCTAAGTGTGTTTTCATTAATGAATATGTGTTTTCATTAATGATTATAGAAGTAAATAAAGGCAAATGAGAAAATAGTTTTCTAAGTAGTCAATTCAACTGCAATTTCTATAGATCAAAGTTTCAAAAGTATATATGTGATACATTTAGTTAACCTGATACTTAATGAAATTTTCCTAAAATAGCACAGGTTAAACTAAATGTTAGAAAATTTAACTGAAATGTAAAAGCCTTCTGTTAGATGTTTAGGAATGAGATTATTGAAAAGTAACCACATTGCCATTTTAATCTTTCTGAATGTGTTTCTGCATCTATAAAATATTAATAATATTCTTATCTCAGAGTTGTAAGAGATAAAACAGATAATATATATAGAATGCAGGTCTAGTGTTTGGCATCATTGATTGCTCTAAAGAAAATAATGCATTTGTATGTGGAACTACATACATAGCAAAAACAAGTTACAATACATTATATAATGAAAGGTCAAACATGTTATATTATTATTTAGCCACAAATATCTTTTGGATTTCAGAGAGTGAAAGAACAAGTGGAAAGTGTGAGGATGGATAACTTATTGAGAGATTTTTCTGTAAAGATAGGCAGAAGAAGAAAATAGTAGGTGGAAAAAGATGTTGGGTAAAGAAAGGCTTTTCTTAAGATGGGAGATACTGTGGCATGCCTTTATGCTGGTAAAAATTATCTACAAAGAGGGGAAAATAATGATAGAAGAGAGAAAGGATCAATTACAGGAGAATACCTTAGAAAAAGTGAGAAAAATATAACTCTATGAACAAAGATATGGTTTGTCCTTAGATAGAACAATCAATCTATCATTATCCCAGGAAAAAAGACTAGTTATATGAGTATAGATGTATGTAATTTGGTAAATTTGGTAGTAACAGCATGGGGACATTGTATTCTTGTTGTTTATATTTTCTCAATGACATAAGAAGGCCATCTCATAAGGATAAGGGTATTGGAGTTTTATGAGAGAGGAGAAAATGTAGAATATTTACCTAGGAGATTGAAAACTTGAATTAGCAGAGGAAATGTGGTAGAATGACTTGCAACTTAAGACCTGTGCTGATGAATTTAAAATTACAATGGTTATTATGACTCTGTTCTCTAGCCATGTTCAGCTGCTTCGGGCAGGAGAAGAAAAGGAAAAGAAAAAGAATTTAATCAGGGTTGGTGTTTTGATAAGTTATTACAATAGAGAGACACTAATTCCAAGTGGAGAAGTCAAAGATTTGTATAGACCTTGAGTGGCCAAGATATTTGGATGGTCTTTCCAAAGAGAAGGATAGTTTTGGAAAACTAAACGTCTAAGTGAGTCATGGAATCATGGAGATCATCAGATAGATGGGTCTAATTAGCCTCTACATAATAAATACCTTAAATATTTCAATGGAGTGAGCTGAAGTGGGAGGTGATGAAAAAGAGGAAGCGGGGAAAGTCCTACCTATTGGAAGGGACCAAATGCTGGTGACTTTTGACTGATGTATCTTGTTAACACACACAAAGAAAATTATGAACTTAGAATACGACAAAATACTATATTGGATGCACCCTTTTTACCCACGTAACTGAGACATTTTTCTGGGTTTGGAAACCTGTACTGAATTTAAGAACTAAAGTGAAATTTTAAAAGGAAATAAAAAAATCTTTGTCCTTTGGACAAGATTTTAACTTTTAAAATTAACTGAATATAATAACATAAATCAGTAAAAAATGGGATTGTTCAGGCAACTATGTGATCAAACATACATTTCAGTATGTTTACTTTTCTTCTATTTCATTTTTGAAAGTAAGTTATTTTTTATTTCTTCTCCATTCGATCTTGTGGTGGACAAAAAATACCAGCTTATGCCTTATAAAAAACCAAATGTTATTTCCCTGTTCATCTCTTCTTTTTACATTTTTATTTCATTTTAAATTTATTTTAGAGACAAGGGCTTGCTATGTTACTCAGAATAGACTTGAACTCCTGGGCTAAAGTAATGCTCCTGCCTCAGCCTCGAGAGCATGTGGCACTGCAGGTTCACCACCATGCCCTGCTAAGGATTCATCTCTTTGTGTCCCACCCACCACACTCTCCATTCCACCAGTGGAATCAAAGGAATAAAAAACAAAAGGTTTTACCCTTAAATTTGTGAAATTCCTGTAATGTTCATATCACTAAATGACTCAACAGAGAAAAACATATTTATTTTTTATGTATTGGGATTTATAACCCTTTTAAAAAGATTAATAATGCTCTCAAGTACAGAAAATTAAATGATCAGGATTTCACTTGATGCCCTCTAATTTTTTTAATTCAAAATTTTATAACTCTGTGTAATTAAATCAGTATAATCAATAACCCATGAATAAGTTTCCAATAATAGCTTCATTTTTATTTTCTTTGCACAATATTTTTCTATTAGATGCAGAATGCATAATTTCTTTGTCATTAAATTGAAAAATAATTTAAATTGTATTTCTTTATAATGATTTTTTTCTAAATAATTCTTCTAAATGATGGGAAGAATGTCCTGGCTAATGTATATAAGAATTATTGCCAAAATTATCTCCTCATTGTTAGTGTAATAGCATAGTAATATACAATTTAGAAGGAATATGTGATTAGTGTTTAAATGCTTGTTCCTTTCTTTTTTAAGAGAAATCTAAGACATATAGGGTATGTACCATTAATTAGGAGTTTTGCTGAAAATTTATGTTGTTATCTTACTTAATCTTTGTAACATCAATATGAGATAAGTGTTATTATCTCAACATTATCTATGAAGATTTGCAGAAAATATTTTTTAAATAAATGATTTTACATTTTAAAAATATATATCATAAACTGTAGCTAGATATTTACCATTTATTTATGGAGTACGTTATAAAGTGACTTTCTACATCAGAGACTTAAGTACCTGGATGCCAAGGTCTCTTATATGGAAGAGTCTGTCATCTCTGTTGCTTGTATAATAACTCTGATTTTGGAATCTTACCTTAATTAAGTAAAAGAAATTTTATCATATGAAAAGCTTGCCTTCCAGATGTTTGTGCCTTGTATGGAGATTATAAAGGGAAGCACCAGGGAAGGAGGCTGAGGCCAGGTGAGAGCAGGGGAAGCAGAAATAGCAATCTACACCAGTGAAGGCAGCACTCAGCTGTATGTGAAATATGTATGGGAAACTGGGAAACTCCTTGAGGAATTTGTGTGTTGATAGTGATTTGCAGCCCTGTAGTGCATTATCCCCTTGGCTCATCCGCAAGAGATCAAGTCAGAGGAGAGCCAGGAATCCTAAAATTACAGCTGCGAGGTCTCAGAACAAGCCACAATTCTGACTGGATTAAACGAATTCATTCCCAACACCTCCGCTGATCCTGTGACACCAGGATCCATAAGAAGTTCTATATATTCTTAGAAACAAGGAATGCAGATAAAGAGAGGTGCTTATTTTGACTGAATTCCAATAGAAGGATTTTTTTTATTAAGCTAGATTTTAAGATTGCTTGACTTAATCACTCTCACAGAGGTTACAGAGGAAATTATGAATTAATTACTTTACTAAAGACTATTTGTGACATAGAAGTCATCATACTTTTGAAACCCTTACTATCCGCTTTAATTTTTAAATTTACTTTATATTCCTTGAAGTATTTTTGTTGTTACTCATTTTTAAATTCTTGAGCTGATTGATTTGTTTATACCTTGTTTAGTAATGAGGATATCCATGATTAAAATATTTTCCTGAGAAATGCCTTTTTTTTCCTATCCCATAACTTTAAGTCTTGAATTTTAGGAAAGTCTGAACATACACAGAAGCATAACAGTGATATGATCCCTGTGTGCATCAATTACCCAATTGGAGCTATATCAATTGATGGCCAATCTTCTTTCACATATAGATTCTCCAGATAGATCTCCCATTTGATCATTTTGAAGTGAGACATTGTATCATTTTATCTAATGATTCTTAACTTCTTATATAAGTTGGTATGTTTTTTAAATATACTTTACAGCTCTGTCTCTCACTTGTCTCTCTCCCCACCTTTCCTTTCTGTGTCTCTTTCCCTCCCTCCTCCCCACTTTTATTTATTGAAGAAAAACTTACTCTGTTATTCAGTTGAGTTTCCCACAGTACAGATTCTGGTGATTTCCATTTGGTGTCAACTTACTCTATTATTCGATAGAGTTCTCCACAGTATGGATTCTGATGATTTTTTTTTTTTTTTTTGGTGTCATATGCTAGGTTTTCTCTGTCTCTTATTTCATTGTAAATTGGTTTGTATGTTGAGAAGCTTGAGCATATTCATTCCATAGGTGGAGTTATGTGCTTTCATCAAGAGATACATAATATGTTGATTATATTTTTACCATATTAGCAGCCATTAATGATTACTGCCTAGATTGTTTATATTAGATTTATATTAGAGTTGCAGAATGGCCATTTGCACTTTTATCATTCTTCATTTATTAGCTGCAAAATTTCCACAAAAGACAAACGTTCACTCATCAATTATTTAGTTATTCTGAGATATAGTTCCTGTGGGAATAGCAGGTTGAATGATTTCTTTTGTTTATATTTTTCAGAATATTGAGTTGGTTCCTTAGTGCCTTCATAGATATTCTAATAATATTTTGGAGAGTTGGAGAGTTACTTACCATTATAGATTCAGGGATTTAATTATATCTGATTTGTTTCTATCCAGAGCAGATATTATTATTATTGCTCAAAATCCCCATCTTTGTCCAATGGAAACCTCGTCATGTTTACTCCTGAGTCATTCTGATATGAAATTTGCATACTATCAGAACTTTCTTGCTTTCTGTTACGACAAATGTTCCAGACCTATATTATAAATTTTCTTACCCATACCTATATTATGAATTTTCTTACCCATACCTGAAATTAGTTTTATTCAGTGAGTCCTGGTCCTAAAAGTGGAAAATTACATTGAAATACCATAATCACAGTACTGGGGTCATATATTATAAGTTTTAATGGATACTCCTTATCATTTTTTTCTAAATAATCTGTAATTACAACTTTAATTTTTTCTTTGACCCAAGAGGAATATTTAAATTTTTTTCAGTTTTCTTCAATTATCATTTTCTATTTTGTAGTTTCTTTTTCAAAGAAAACCATTTCTACACATTTTTGCTTTTGTGGTTTAATGAGTTTCTTGTGACCTAACATTTTAAAATATTTTATCAGATGTTGAAGAAGAGAATGTATTGTAACTGTTGTAGGATGCTTAAGTTTGTTTTATATCAGTTAAACAAATTTACACCTATATTATTGAAAGGCTGATTCTTTGCAGTTTATCTATATGGAAACCTATGTGATAATAAGACCCTAAAATAAAAGTAGCTTAAAAAAAGTTCAACATTTCTTTCTCTTTCTCTTTCTCTTTCTCTCTCTTTCTCTTTCTCTCTCTTTCTTTGTCTCTCTCTTTCTTTCTTTCTTTCTTTCTTTCTTTCTTTCTTTCTTTCTTTCTTTCTTTCTTTCTTTCTTTCTTTCTTTCTTTCTTTCTTTCTTTCTCTTTCTTTCTTTCTTTTTTTCTTTCTTTCTGTAATAACCCCAGAATAAGCAATTCAGGGTTAAGATGGAGTTCCTTTGATCTTATTGCTCTGACATTTCTAGAGTGTTGCCTTATCCACATCGGAGAGGGCTCTCCACCATGCTCATGTCTCAGCCAGCTGGAAGGGGAAAGGAAACAAAGGGGTGGATACACTTCTTCCTATTAAGGGAATGGGCATGGACCAGAAACCATGTACAAATTATGCTTATATCATTGGGACCAGAACTTGATTACATGGCCATATTTTTTAAGGTATTTGATTATTTTCGTTTATTTTATTTTTGTACTTTAGGTTCTGGGGTACATGTGCAGATCATGCAGGATTGTTGCATAGGTACATATATGGTAATGTGGTTTGCTGCCTCCAACCGCCCATCACCTATATCTGGTATTTATCCCCACGTTATCCCTGCCTACCATCCCCACCCCACTGTCCCTCCCCTTACCCCCCTCAACTGACCTAAGTGTGTGATGCTCCCCTTCCTGTGTCCACATGTTCATTGTTAACCACCTGCCTATGAGTGAGAACATGAGGTGTTCGATTTTCTGTTCTTGTGTCAGCTTGCTAAGAATGATGGTTTCCAGGCTCATTCATGTCCCTACAAAGGACACAAACTCATCGTTTTTCATGGCTGTATAGTATTCCATGATGCATATGTGCCACATTTTCTTTATCCAGTCTATCGTTAATGGACATTTGGGGTGGTTCCAGGCCTTTGCTATTGTAAACAGTGCCACAGTGAACATACGTGTGCATGTGTCTTTATAATAGAATGATTTATAATCCTTTGGATATATACCCAGTAATGGGATTTCTGGGTCAAATGAAATTTCTATTTCTAGATCCTTGAGGAATCGCCACAGTGTCTTCCACAATGGGTGAACTAATTTACACTCCCACCAACAGTGTAAAAGTGTTCCTATTTCTCCACATCCTCTCCAGCATCTGTTGTGTCCAGGTTTTTAAATGATCACTATTCTAACTGGCATGAGATGGTATCTCAATGTGGTTTTGATTTGTATTTCTCTAATGACTAGGGATGATGAGCATTTTTTCATATGTTTGTTGGCCTCATATATGTCTTCTTTTGAAAAATGTCTGTTCATATTCTTTTTGCCCACTTTTGAATGGGTTTGTTTGTTTCTTGTAAATCTGTTTTAGTTCTTTGTAGATTCTGGATATTAGCCCTTTGTCAGATGGGTAGATTGCAAAAATTTTTTCCCATTCTGTTGGTTTCTAGTTCACTCTAATGATTGTGTCTTTTTCTGTACAGAAGCTCCGAAGTTTAATTAGATCCCATTTGTCTATTTTGGCTTTTGTTGCCAATGCTTTTGGTGTTTTAATCATAAAGTCCTTGCCTACGCCTGTGTCCTGAATGGTTTTGCCTAAGATTTCTTCTAGGGTTTTTATAGTCTTAGGCTGAGAAAGAGAATTCTTACTTTAGATAGCTCTGTTAAAATATTCTTACCACAAATGGAGATGAGAGGAGACATTTGGGGCAGGGTGCTGAGGAGAAGGGGAAGTTGTCCATTAGCAGTCTCTAATATGACAGAAATGCTGCTTTGTCCTTGAAATTAAAATGTTTCTAACATTTGTAGAAAGGATTTTGTCTCTTTCATTAATATTGGCTTCTGAAGCATAGTGATTTTCTTTGATGTAGATACAGGTTTTATTCTGAATTAGGTAACTTTTTCTTCTCTCTCACACGTAGGATTCTTTTCTTCAGGCTCATTTATTTCTCTAAGATCTGGACCTCTCCAGTTTGTATGACAAGCATGGAAGTATATAGTTACAAAGAACGTCATTTCTATCAGTGGAGGGATTCAAGCTCGATGATTTTTATGGGTGAAGAGGAATCTCTAATTTTTCATAGAAGCTTTGACTTATGGCTTCTGAGATTCTTATCAACTTTAGGATTCTCTGATACTATAAAATGTTTATATGATGTTGAGCTTATTTTCTCTTTTGTGTGCTTCATGTGGCTCTTATAGACCATGTGAAACCTACAAGGGGTTCTAAAAGAAGTCAAAGCTGCAATGACTAAATCAAGATGCAGATGTATTATTTTCAGGGAAATATTTGCCTACATAGAGCATTTTATCTTAAATGGGTTTCCTCCTGACTGAAGTACTTATGAGTCCTCTGGAGCATCATAGGACAAAGTTTCCTAGCCTCATATCCCTTTTCTTTCCCAAGGTAGTATCTCACGAACTCGTGTTTGGGTGTCTCTTAGTGTGGAGGGATTTGAACCAGATATATACTCATCCCTATTTGGTTGTGTCCTTATCACATCCAGATTCTGTGTTGTAAAACAGAGCTATAAAAGACTTGTCTGTGTCCTTGTGGATCTTATGGCCTAAATACCATGGTATAGGGATCCGATTAGAAAATTTATCTTGAAAACTGTTTCACCTCTGATTGTATATGTACTACAAATAGCTGTGAACACTAGAAAAGGATTAATTCTGATGAAGTGTTAAAAGTTAGCTATCGCCAAATGTGGTGGCTCATGCCTATAGTCCCAGCACTTTGGGAAACTGAGATAAGTGGATTATGTGAGTCCAGGAGTTCGAGACCAGCCTGAGCAATAAAATCCCATCTCTACGAAAAAAAAAAAAAAAAAAAGAAAGAAAGAAAAAATGAAGTTACCCAGGCATGGTGGTGTGTACCTGTAGTCCCAGCTACTAAGCTGACAGAGGCTGTCAGCTCAGTTGAGCAGGGGAGGTTGAGGCTGCAGTGACTCTTGATTATGCCACTGCAATCCAGCCTGGGGGACAGAGTGAGATCCTGCCTCAAAAAAAAAGTTAGCTATTGGTGAAGCACCAAAATAATACTTACATAGACCAGTGTTAACGTTCAGCTTAACTGAGGAAGCAGAGTATCCTAAGGTCATCTTGAGTTACTGATTAAACAGATGAATCACCAATAAATCAGTCTACCAAACTTTGGAAGGAAGTAATACAGCATAATTTTTAAAAATTGTCTTTAGGTAGATATGGAATTATAGGAGTACAATAGTTGAACATCTATCTAACATATATAGGTCACTAGATTTTTTTCCTTCACTGTTTTGGAAAGAAATTATATAAAAGTAACAATGCTCTTTCTTATGGAAAAATATCAGAGGCCAATTTTCAAATTGAGTGAAAGTATTAGTTCCATAAATCCTGTGATTTCATTTTTGCAATATTTAAATGGTTGAGTACCACTTTGTGAGATTTAGCACAAAAGGCATTTATTGAGACATAAAAATGCCCTAGGTCTTAAAGAAAAACTTTGTAATGTACTCACAGTCCATGCCCAGTGGGCATGCAACCTAATTAGACTGATAGACCTAATGTAATCCTAGGAACTCACACTACATTAACAAGTCAGTTTAAAACTGGGCCAACAATGTTAAAATCACATGAGGTTCATTATGCCTTAATGCAAACTGGGTGTACCTAAAATTGTAAACAACTTGAGAAAATAAATACTACTGACAACAATTTGTATATTACAGTGAGGATCCAGACATGTTTTCATCTGTGGAAAGATGTATCTCTATTATGTTTGTTTGTATCAATTGCTCAGTCAGCTTCAATCAAAAGCTTTTGTAGCCACTTGGTGGTGGTTCTGCTTTATGAGCTGTGACTTAAGCTCATCTAATCCTATGTACATCACTAAGTTAGGTCAATTGTTAAATGGAAAATCCCAGGGGAAATTAAAGATCTTTTTTGCCACAAGCTGGGAATATAGGACTTGTACCACACCTGACCTGACATGTACACATGGCTATCATATCAAACACCAATTGTGATATGGAGAGATAAGTCAGCTGCCCTGAGCCCTTGGTCAAGTGCTATCTAAACAAGTCTACCTCAAAGAGGACATAGCCTCAGAGCCTGTTCCTTCTGAACTTCTCTTGGAATCTCAGGCAGAATAAGAGCATTAGATAAAACTCACAAATCACTCTTAATTCCCACATGCCATGAAAAGGTCTTGAAAAATACCACATGCTCTCAGAGTGGGATGAATGTGGGGATGTAGAGATAGTTGGGAGTCCAGTTATGGTAACTGCTGGAGGTTCCACAGTGGTCTGGCGGCATCGAGTGATCTAGGAGTACAGCCATGTATAGTGTCCTGCAGTCACACCCAAGCCCTCTCAGCACTAGTAAGTAAAGGTAAGCTTGAGTCAGGAGTTGGGGGTGGTGGTTTCTGGGCCTTGATCAGATCCAGGAGGATGCAATACATTTCCCAGGCACAATGTCAGCATGGTACATCAGCAGATACTGAGACCTGTCAGTGGAGCTAACATTTTCTCAACCACTGTGGGTTATGCAACCCTCCATGTTTTGTAATTTGAGATCCTCTTGGAAATACCAGAGGGAAAGATGGGAACCCTGAAAGATGCAGAATTTACCCAAATAAGATGGTCATCTATAAAACAGAGTTTAAATTGTTGGATCAATGTAAGTTACTGAATTAAACTAAATTATATTTTCTCTGCTCCACAGCATTGTTCGTGAGCGTGGCAGGGAGGTGCTGTTAAAGAAAGATTGTATCAGTTATTGCAAGTAAGCTATATTTTCTGTGGATGTAAATCTGTGACTCCTTCACAAGCATAAACACTGATTTCGTGCACAATCAAGTGCTATGTCTTTGTTACAAATTGCCATGTAGAGTTTATCAATGTTAGGACAGTCAAGTGTCAAATAAAAATCAAACTGTTGAGACTGAATTGCAGATGATAGGCTCAGGTCCCCAATAGGATGTATTCTTCCAGGCCCTTGGTCCCTCACTCACCCAAGAATGGGGGAGAGACCCCCGCTGGGTATGGTGGGCTCATTTTAAGTAAATATCAGACCCCAAAGAGTTTTGCAAAAGGGATTTATTTAGGCAGAGAGAGAGAAAAATGAGAAAGAAAAGCAGCTCCCAGAATGTTGTGGAAGGGGTTCCGGAGAAGGAGTCTGCCCAGATGAGAGAGAAGGGGACTTTTAACCTGGGAGTAATTTCCACCCTATTCAAGTTTTCTGTTCTGGGAGAAGAGTTCCTTTAAACTTCCGCTAGAGTGATTGATCTTTGATTCTGACCTTTGATTTGTGGCGGGCTTTTTAGACAAAAGAAACTTATCTGGGCAGTCTATCTTCCCACAGGTGCAGAAGTTAAACAAAGACCTCTATGCTCCCTGACGGAGACGTAGGCGGAGGTAAGGTGCTGGGAAGTTCTTGCCTTTGAAACCAGGCCCTCTTCTGGACCCGGGAAGGTAATACATTCCCTCACTATCAGGTATTGAAAAGGTGTCAGGCAACTCTATGTTCAAAAATTCCAAAGATCTGGATTTGATATTAAGTATCTAGGTATATCTGAGACAGGTAGCTGAATCATAAAATAGTCATTCATTAATTATGAGAGCAGCAATTTCTGTTTTGTCTACTAATACATCTCCAGAACCTACAATATAACCTGTAATATAACAAATGCTCAATAAATAAATGTTCAATAAATGACTGAAGAATGAAGTATGGATGTTGAAATTATAGCCAATACCTACTTGTAGGCCAGTCATCAACTTGAAGTAAAGTTATGGAAGATTAAATATCGGCTACTCATACCTGTTTTTCTTCTACTTGTTTTTACTGGGAGGTCAATCCCTGAGTTTGGTTTACTGACTTTCTTTCTGGTCCTAATTGGTGGTCTAAAACGATTCCATAGCAAAACATGGGTAAAGCTGTGGCAGTGAGTTGACTCAGAAGTGTGAGGATCCACCTCTATGGTCCCATGGGTATGAGCTATTTCTCTCCATACCTAGACCAGATATTATTACCCTTTAAAACAGTCTAGAGTTCTTCATTATGACATAATCAAGCAGAGAATTTCTCTTTGACCTTGTTTTTAGTGGTTGAATAACTTAGAGATAGTTTCCCACAAAACAGAAAAATGTTGTTGAAAATAACAGAACTTTCTTGCAAAATTAAAGACTGTATCTCAAAAAGTGTTTTTCATGTTTTCTTATTTGCAATTATTTATATTTAAAAATGTACGATTTAATAAAAAATATTAACAAAATAGTTACGAAAGCACAGAATAATGGAAAAGTTTATAACAACAATGGAAACTAAATTTATAGTCAAGCTAGTTTCAAGCACTTGCAAGAATTTTTAATTGCAAGATCAGCAAAACTGAATTGAGGAGCAAATCATGATTTAGACTTGCTTTGCCTTCAGAAACAAAATACATTTCTCTGTATATGCTCCCCCTCTCAGACACATTCTGGTTTGTATGTGCCAGCCAATATCCCTGATTTTTAATACATCTTCTGCGAAACACTAAAAAATGATTCATGTGTTCATCTTTTGGATCATAATGGGACAAATGCACAAATATATATGTAAAATAATATTCATCTTAGCATATATTTTAATAGTGAAATACTGCACCTAATTTAAATGCTGATTATAGGGAATTGACATATAAATGAAGATACAACCATACAATGGACTACCTCAAAGCATTAAAAATGTTGATGTCTCTATGTGTTAACATCTCACTCTTGTCACTGAGGCTGGAGTGCAGTTGCGTGACCTTGGCTCACTGCAACTTCTGCCTCCTGGGTTCAAGCGATTCTCCTGCCTCAGCCTCCTGTGTAGCGGGGATTAAAATTAGCCCACCACCATGCCTGGCTAATTTTGTATTTTTAGCAGAGACAGGGTTTCAACATGTTGGCCATGCTGGTCTCAAACTCTTGACCTCAGGTGATTCGCACGCCTCAGCCTTCCAAAGTGCTGGGATTACAGGTGTGAGCTGCCACACCCAGCCTAGATTTTTTTCAAACGATATATTAAAAAAAATACACATTCTCAAAAATTAGTAAATGCATTAAAAGTGGTTGTGACACTTTACCTTTTCTAAGGTATGTGCAATTTTAACAGAGAAAACCCTAATTGATTACCACCAAAATATTTAAGGAATTGCCTCTTGGAAGTAGAATCACCAATGACTTTCATTTTCTTTTCTTGTTTAAGCATTTTATCATTTTTTGCAATGACTTGCCATATATTATGTTAAAATCAAGTCAGTTTCTTAGGAAAAACTTCTTAATGTTTGTATATAACCATGAATAAATGATCAAGCGCTACTATCATAAAAGGGAAGTAGTCACAGAGTCACACAGTAAATAGTAATCAATACACACAGCTCTTCCTCCACACTGTAGGAAAGAGAAATATGATGTGAATTAATCAACAGGCTCTCCTTCCAGTATAATGTGAATAGTCACATCCTTGTCTGAATGTGTTGGATTTGGCTGTTATTGGAGGGCACAGTAATTCCCTCTCTCCTCACATGGCTACAGCAGATTGGAGGCTTTTGCAATATTCTTAGAAAAGAGCAGCAATTATTTCAGTAATGAGGGCTGATTTATATGAAATCATTTAGTTTCCATAAAAATTCAGTTAGAAACTTTGGGCCACTGACCACAAAGAAATGCTGCCTTTAGATCCTGATATAGATCAAACCAAATAGATCCTGATATCTCCACCTCTTCATTTACTCATCTCTATTGCAGTAGTGACTGGTAAAGTGAGGAACTCTGTGTACATGTATTAGGGATAGAGATGTTCTATTAAACTGTGGATAATGGGTAATTCATCGCTTTCCTCTAACTTTATCTTTTAGTTTCATCTAAATTTTGTAAACTTCAAAAAATACTTTAACCTCATTCATCATCAATACCCTCATCTGTAACTTGGAAATAAGCATGCCTGCCCTTAAATCTCTAGGCATAAGATCTGACACCTTGTAAATGCTCAGTCAATGTTAATTGTTATAATTAATACTATTGTTGTTCCTTTAGACAAGAGAAGAGGAGAAAATTTTGAGAAATTAGTACAATTTTAAAAGGTCAGCTGGGCCTAGCTGACAGAAGTAGAGGAACAAAGAGAAACAGAACACTATGGGGAAGTGACAGAAAGGTGACAAAGAGCAAAATTTGGGATGATATGGAAGGAACCTAGGGATTAAACCTCTACCAACTCCAAAGTTCTGAGACAGTATTGACAAAATGCACAAAGGTAGGAAATGTGTGTCATCTCTTAATCCACTAAGGGCACAAGCGTCTAAAAATCAGCAGCTGCTTCAGTTCAAGAATCTAGAGAAGGAAAATCTCCAACTAAGGCAATTGTGATGTGAGACAAGGGAAAGATCCCTCTAAGGCACAGGATCCGTAAGCCCAAGGCGTTCTAGAGGGGGAGGCAGTAGCAGCAAACAAATGGCTCGCTGCTAAAAATGCCTTTAGATATTTTTGTTTTTGGAGAAATCCAGAAAAAAAAAGCAGAAGATTGGCATTGTGCAGAATACAATGCAATGAATTCTGGAGGATGGACTCTAAATGTGGGGAACTCTGCCCTCCAGAGGAAGAAGAGGTTGTATCCCTAGGCAGCATGCTCACCCTTCAGCATCCGCATGCCAGAATCATAGGGCTCCGAGGAGATATGGAAATGAAAAGATGTGAAATGCATATAAAATGAAAGAAAAGAGCTTCAAATAAGGCCTGAAGGCTGGCGAGGCCATCACAGAAAATTTAAATATATATATACACACACATTTATTGCAAAATGTAAGAATGTATTAAATGCGGAAGCGATGCCATAATTAACTTCTTAATTAAAATATTCTTATACTTGAATTTAAGTTCACAGGTTAAACACTTGATAAACTAGCCTAGATTATTGGGCATTCTGGCAAGGCTGTATTCAAATCTACTCTCTTCCTTCCTGGTTTTCTGTGGTTCAATGCTAGTAATTGCAATGTTGCATTATATTATGAACAGGAATAACTGCTTTGGGGGAATTGAAATTATTTCATCTATTCTAAATTGCATGGGTGAGAGCCACAGCTGAGATCATTATATGTATCCTATTGACTTTATGGATTCTTTGATGGCATGTCACACACGAAGTGACTTGAAATTAAGTGACTTGAAATGGAGTAATTAAACTTTGAAGTTGGTACCCTTATTCTAATGGAAAAGGGCCAATCTGCTTCTGAAAGAGCCCAGATTCTAACTGAGTGAAATTGTTCTTACGGAAAATAGAAAACCATTGAATAGGAAAGATTTTTGATTTTAATTTTTTTTAAATTTAATGAACTTTAATTTGATTTTGTTTTGGGTCCCTAATTTCTCTCTCAGAATATAATAATACAGGGAATTCCATGTTATTTAAGTTTGAGTCAACTATGAAGTTATACTGTATCATTGGAGGTATTTTTGTTTGAATGTTTTTAAATACTCTCTAATAAGAACTATGTGACAATATAGCTGGTCATAATTTGAAGTTGGAAATTAAATAGAGGGTGAGCTGTTGGATAAAAGTGCATTGTACCCTCTGAGTTACATCAGTTAATGGTTTATTCGGAGCAATATTTGAAATTTCTGGGAACAAAAAGTCAAACTATTCACTGTTGTCCCTGAAGGAGTTCCAGGGGACAGTGATAGGGAGTGGAAAGAGGCCTCCGGAATAGGGAGTGGGGCTCTTCTCACACTCTGCTAGTGACTTCTCTGAAGAGATACAGCCACAACTTTGGTTAACCATATGCTTGGTTGTGGTCAAAGGTTAAGGGAATGAACTGTTTGAAAGTGTTCAAAAAGAAAGCTCATTCCCTGATTTCTTTTTCCATTACTCCTTGTAGAGAGGGGAATTTGAAAATAGGTAGGAGCAGAGTAAAATATCTAATCGGTGAGTTCTTGGAGAGCTTAATGTCTGTGAGCCACACTGGGAGGTAGGGGGGTCACTAGTTGAAATGCTGCATTGCTAAGGGATTCCCTTTTCCCTCCCCCATTCCAAAAATTCACTTACTCTCAAGTGCTAAGGACCTGACTTGTATTTCCATCATCCTCTGTAACCAAACCAAAAAAGACCCCTGGCAAGCCCAGCTTGTCCTCTGCTCTCTCTGATCCCATGTCTCTGCCTAAGAGTAGATGAATACATTCCTAAAACCCAGGTAGCCTTAGTTCAGGAGAAGACATAGGAAGTGCCAACCTGGCCTCAAATCTATGCAGGGCTCTCTATCTAGCTTTACCAATAATAAAGTTGGCACTGAAATTTGTTCTTTATTTAATCTCTTGATTCTATTTTCAATTAGCTAGAACCAGGAGTTATACAACACATATGCCCATTTTAATTGAAATATTGCTATTTTAGGTCTCAAAGAACCATTTTCAAAATTAAACCAAAGAGAAAAAGGAATTTAAGAAAGAACTTTAAAATTAAGATTATTAAAACAAGACAAAGAACTTTAAAATGTAGGAAATTATATAACAAGCACAACCACTTGGGAAAATAATTCTGTTTCTGTCTTCAGAGGGAAGAAATAAGGGCAGTCTCTGAATATGTATAAAATGAATACATTGATGTTTATATAGCTGGATGATTGGACATATGCAGAGAAGACTTTCAATTTTAAGGAGAATTTAAACTTTTTATCCTATGATAAGTCAAATTACCCTGGCTACACAGAAAAAAATCCAACCTTTGAAAAAAATCCTTCTATCACAGCATTCCACCCTAACTCCACATACCTGGCTATGAAAGATTCTGAGAGTCTCCAATAAATGTCTCATATAACAAGACCTAATTCAGCATCTAAGCTGCTCCTCTGACTATATGCTCTATACGGTGCTTCGCTGATGCGGCAGCTTCTCTACCAGTGGTGTTTGCAGTTCCAGGGTGTGTCAGAGGCTGCCTGCTGATCACCACACAACTTGATGGTTATGAGACACTCTCCTCTTGCTTGTGTGGGCACTCAAGGTGTCTGAAGGCCCACACTAAGGTCTCAGTTACCACAAAGGTGAGTATGACCTGTGTAAGGATTTGAGAGTTGTCCTGTTTCCCTTCAAATATTTTTAAAATAGACCTTTGTTACAGTAGTGAAATTAGTGTTGCCTGTGCCACAAAGTATTTAAACACAGCAAGCAGCGTCGGACACACCCTGGAACTGCAAAGCCCCCTAGCAGAGAAGCTGCTGCATCAAGGAAGCACCATATAGTGCTTTACAGTGTTTAGTGAAAAAAACAAAAATCTTCCTGTTTTAACTTTTAGATCCATGAAGCTGAGCCTAGAAGGAAATCATGCAACACCCAAGACATTGTACTCAGAGTTTCTCCTCCTCTGATGGCTTTGTTTTCGGGTCAGGACCATTTGCCTGGTTCCTTGGAATGAGTTTCGTAGAGCTCTTAATCTCTTGCTCACAATCAGACTTTTTTGGGGCCAACTCACCAGTTCATCAGATAGGATCAGATATGTTTGAAATTCAGCAGTGGACACAACTTATGTTCTTTTGTAGAAAGCTTCCTAGTCATGAGAAAATTTCTAATAAATCTGTTCTGCAACTCATCTAACCATAACTGAACCCTAGCAGTGGACGATGAGAAGACAATAGTTTATTCTGAGATTTCTCCAACATTATTTATAATTATTTAAAAGCAGAATATGGAATAATGTGGCTAAAGGGACTCTGGTAGCAGCACCTCAATACCTCATTAACTGCTAGAAGTGTCAACAAGGCATGTTTTTATAAGTACATGTGCAAAGAAATTCAATTACCTGCTTGTAGACCCTTATCGTTCTTTATTTTCTGAATCAATGGTATTCCCACAAGCACAGCTGCAGGTACAGTCCTAAACTGTAGTGCCCATAACTTTCAGCTGAAGTAACTACTATTTGACAGAGTGCTAGGATAGGCAAAATCCCAGAAGTATTAATCACTTTGATCGTCCAAAGTATAGAAGGACTGTCAACTCTTAAGTTGATTTGGGAACAAGTTGGATAATTCTATATCTATGAAAATGATCTTGAATTACTTTGATTATTAAAGAGTTTCTATTTTAAAGCATTTAAAAATGGTGTTGCTCCATGACCCTTTTCTCTAGGGAAAATAACTTTTGAATTTCTGGAAAATTAAACTCATATATAAAATAGAACTTTCTATCAAAGTGAAATAATTGTATCTAAGAGTTGCTTTGGGATCCTAGACTGGGTGAAAACGGGTCGTAAGAGGGGAAATACCATTGATGCAGAAACAAGTAGAGCCTGATCCAAATGGAAGAGGATTCACAAAAAGAATGATGAAAATTACTCAAATAAAATAAAAATTGAAGATGTAAGGGACTTTGAAATCAGCTACTGATAAAACTCCCATGAATCCACAGAATCATGCTTAGAGCCTACGGTGAATGTAAGACAATGTTGGATTGTTGAAAGTTTAATACTTCTGTATTTCAATGATAAGAAGGCTTATGAAAGCAATAACTGTGAAAGCAAATGCTCTTCTTTTACTTGGCAGCAAAGACTAACAGAGGATTGTGAACATATTGATGAAATGAAAAGATATTCGAACTTGGAAGTTGGTGTCTAAAAGTAAAAGAAACAAAAAGAGAGTGTAAGTCAAAGTCTTAAAAAAATAGAGAGTAAATATAAGAAATAAACATATCAAAAAATAGAAATTTATACCTCTTAAACCTACCAGAATGGCTATGATGAAAATTTTAAAAAAATGCCAAGTAACTGGAATTGTCATTAATTGCTGGTGGGAATGAAAATCTGTGCAATTACTTTGGAAAATGGTTTGGCAGTATCTTCTAAAGTTGAACATATGCGTGTCTTATGGCCTAGTAATCCTACTTCATATCTCCAAATAGCATGTACTAGAATGTTCATAGCAGCACTATCAGTAATAGTTCCAAACTGGAAATTACCCACATGTCCGTCAACAGCAAAATGTGTAGGAAGAAAGAGAAATTTTTCCTCTACCTTTCTGAGTTCTTGACTGGGATATCTGAAGTGAAAGACAGATTAACAAAGAAAAAGCAAATCGAAGTTTATTAACATGTATATTTCATATATACATGAGACCTATCCAAGAAATGAGTAATTCTCAAAGAGATGAGCTAGAATTTCAGTTTATATAACATCTTTAGCTCAAAGAAAAGGCGGCAAGTTATGGGAGACTAATGGTAGGTAAAGTCTAGTTAATAAAGTTGGTTTTGTTGATTCTGCTAGTTCTGTTTCCTGGCTTATAAAAGTCTAAATGTATCTCTGGTGATCAATCTTTGTCCTTCCCGGTAGAGGAGGAAGGGGAGACCTCTTTATAAATGTATGCCCTGCTTTTAGGCAAATGCGGGAGGACAGAAAACTTTTCTTGTATCTGCTTCTTCTCAATTGCCTTCAATTCAAAATAATCCTTATGTCAAAGTGGAATATTTTGGGGTGACATACTTTGCTACCCTCCAAATCAGTAAATTTTTATAGAATCACTAATGGAATGGTGTAACAGCACTGAGAATTGACAAATTATAGCTACCTGCAACATGATGGAAAAATCTTAAAATATAGAAAGATGGGAGTGAAAGACAAAAAATTATGATACCAATTACACAAATTATAGAACAAGACAATACAAAATGCCCTAACAAAGCATATCTACCTATGCTGTTATAAAAAGAGAGGGTGATCATGCCTGGAGGAGAAGTGAGGGGGATTCAAGAGTACTGGCAAGATTTTCAAACTGTAATGACCCTCTCCTCTTCTCTCCTCTCCTTCAAGCTGCCATTACCTTTTACCTAGACCATGAAGACAGCATCTTAAGCAGTTTCCTTCTGTTCTTTGCCTACTCACAAACTATTCTCCACTTCATGACCAGAGTGATCTTTTTACATATAAAGAAAATTGTGTCACTATCTTGTTTTAAACCCCTTCTGTGGCTTCTGATTACACTACAGTATTTCCCAAAGCTCATCTCGAGCTGAATGGTCCTGCATGATCTGGTCTCTGCCCATCTCTTCAAGATCACTGCCTACCATCAAAGCCTCACCATACTGACGTTTCATCTGCTTACCAAGCATGCCCATTTTTCTTCTGTCTTTGCACTAGTTATTTGCTCTATCTAAAATCTTCTTCCTCCCCAGATCTTTACATGATTGATTCCTTCATACTATTCATCTGTCAACTCAAATACTATCTCCTCAAAGAGACTATCTCTAATGTATTGTTCCAAAATCAGTTCCATTCTACCCATACCACCAACGTATTCCCACCATATCATATCGTGTTTGTCTTTTTTAGAGCACTTATTATTATCTGAAATTTCGCTAATTTCTGTGTTTTCATATACATTGTCTGTCTTCACTCATATAATATGAGGTCCACAAAAGCCACGATTCTGTCTTTTTCTCTTGTCTACTGCTTTATCTACAGCTCCAAATACAGTGGCAGGCACAGAGATGTTCAGTAATTTTAGAAGAAATGGAAAGCCTTAAGAAACTTCAAGGGCTTAAGAGCTCAAGATGTTGAACAGAAATTTTCTGGGAAAGGGTGATGGAATGAATGTTAAGTGTGAGAAAACTGCACAGGCAGAGAACTCAGCATAGAATAAAGGTGGGGGTTTGAGCAACTTGGGGAAGTATAAAGCTTAAAGAGAGATTGTAGAGTCATATAAGGTAGATTGGAAGTACAGGCAAGCTATTAAGGTCCATTATGAATAATTTGGATTTTATTATTCATCTCAAGGAAAACTATGGGAGGGCTTTTAAGGTGGGCACTAACATGTTCCTATTGATACTTTTAACAGGTTACTTGGCTGCTGGTTGAGAGAGGGAGATCAGCTTGAAAGGTGAGCTTTAATGAAAGATGATAGCAGCTTGAATTAGATGCTCATAAGAAATATGGAGAGACCTGGATGGATTTATGACTTGTATTAGAAGGGACATAAATTTGCTGATAAATTCTATGTAGAGTGCATGGTTAATGGAGAGGAAGAAGTCAATTATTTTTAAATTTTTCATTTGGGCTATTGGGTAAATGCAGCAAAACTGAAGTAAAAATATATCTTAATCTTTATATTCCTGGAGTTTTGTGACTTGTATAAACCAGTTAACAAACATAGATCAAAGGAGTAAGTGAATACATAAATGAATGAATGAAAGTGCAATGCTGTGAAGAGAGACTACGATTTAATCACTCTCTTACATCATTTAAGGGAAACATATCACTCTAGCAGGGTCCTATGGCAGGTGTTATATTTTATTACATTTTCACATATTTAAAACATACACACCTAGGTAATGTAATGGTTATACTTTTGAACTCAAATACTTTTAATATATGAAAAAAGTTAGCCTTGGAGTTCTCCAGATTCCATCAAGATTAGTAGTACTGTTCCTCCCAGATCCTTCTTACAACAAAAGAACTTCGGATATATGTAGCAAACAAACAAACGTAGGAAGCCCAAAATGTAGAAGGAAAATGTTCTGCCTAGGGATCTCAAAACTTGAGGAAAGACATAGCAGTAGGCCCACTGGATTTCTCAGTGCCTTCCATATATTCTGGACAAGGAGATCCAGGAGCCTCCAACCCCAAACTCCCAATTGACATGGACACAAACTCCCAATTGACATGGACACAAATCTCCAAAGAAAACCTGTTCCTTTAGCCAAGAGACATGAAAAAAGATTGCTGACAGCAGAAACCTTTTTTTTTTTTGGCAGTATCCTCCCTACTCCAGCTAAACACCAGTGAAAAAAATCTCATTCATCCCAAGGAAACAAGGTGGTGGTGGAGTGTAAACACAGTCTGACAGAACCAGAGGGTTCCCTGATTCCCCTTTGGGGTAGTGTTAGCACTGAGCAGGGCCATGTGTCTGTTTTTCATGCTAGAACCATACTGTTTTGATTAATATAGCTTTGCAATGAAGTACTTTTTAAATTTATTTTTATTTTTTATTTTACTTTAGGTGCATACTATATCTGGCATTTCTGCAATGAAGTCTTAAATAAGGAAGTGTGATGCTTCCAACTTTGTTTTTTATTTTAAGAATTGTTTTGGCTATTTGGGGTACTTTCGGTTCCATGTTAATTTTAGGATGGATTTTGTTACTGGTATAAAGAATGTTATTGAGATTTTAATCGAGATTGCATGAATCTGTGTACTGCTTTGCATTATGGACATTTAAATAATATTCATTCTTCCTGTCCATGAGTACAGGATATTTTTCTATTTATTTGTGTCTTCTCCAGTTCCTTTCATCAATGCTTTATAGTTTTCAGTCTATAAATCTTTTGTTAAATTTACTGCTCATTATTTTGTAGTTCTCCATACTTTTATCATGGAATATAATGGGATTGATTGATTTTTTGTTTCTTTTTTAAGTAGGTTGTTATTTCTATATACAAATGATCCTGATTTTTGTATGTTAATTTTGTAACCTGTAATTTTACTGAATTTTATTATTAGTTCAAACAGTTTTTTTGTGTCATCTTTAGGTTTTTTTTTTTTAACATATAGGATTATATCATCTGAAGATAGAGATAATTTTACTTCTTCCTTTCTGATTTGGACAATTTCTTTCCTATATATACCAAAAATAAATATGTGTAAACTGAAATTAAAGGATCAATATGATCTCTCTAAAGAAAATGAGACACCTAGATATAAATTTAACAAAACATGTACAGGAGGTGTATGCTGAAAATTCCAAAATGCTGATGAAAGAAATCAAAGAAGACTTAAATAGATGGAGAGACATACCACATTTATGGCCTGGGAGACTTAGCATAATAAAAATGTCCATTATCTCCAAACTGATCTATAGGTTTATACAATTTCTATAAAAATTCCAGCAAGGTTTTCATAGCCACAGTCAAACATATTCTAAAATGTATAAGGCAAAGCACCCTAGAATAGCTAAAACAATTTTGAAAGGGAAGAATAAAGTAGAAAGAACCACTCCACTTACTACTAAGTTCTACTATGTAGCTATAGCAATCACGACAGTGTGTGGTATCAGCGGAGGGATAGATACATTGATCAATTGAACATAATAGAGAATTCAGAAATAGACTCACAGAAAATATGCCAGCATTCTTCTGTTTTGTGTTGCTATAACAGAATACCACAAACTGGATAATTTATAAAGAAAATACGTATGTTTCTTACAGTTGTAGAGTCTGGAAGTCTAAGGTTGAGGAGATCACGTCTGCTGAGGGTGTTCTTGCTATTTTATTTCATGCTAGAATGTGGAAGGACAAGTAGGCACAAAACTGTAAGGGTTCCAAACACACTTGGAGCAAACTCTTGTGACAACTAACCCAGTCTTGCGATACTGGTATTCATCTATTCATGAAGGCAGAGCCCTTCTGATCTAATCACCTCTTATGGGCCCCACCTCCCAGTCCTGTTGCATGGAATATTCAGTTTCCAACATTTGGAATTTGGGGGACACATTCAAATCATAGCAATACCAAACTTACTTTTGACAAGGGTGCAAACACAATTTAATGGAAGAAAAGTAGCCTTTCGAACAAATCATGCTGCAGGCCAATGGACATCCATACACAAAAAACTTAAACTTGGCCTAAACTTCACACCTTTCACAAAAATTAACTCAAATTGTATTATGAACTTAAATGTACAACATAAAGCTATAAAGCTCTTTGAAAAAATAGGAGAAAGTATTTGGATCTAGGACTAGATATAAACTTACTAACCTTTACACCAAGACTAGGGCCCATAAAAGAAAAACCGGAACAACTAAACCTCAACAAAATTAAAAACTTTGATACTGCAAAGACACTAAACATGTTGAAAATGTCACTACAGACTGAAAGAAAATTGTTTCAAACCATATTACCAACAAAGGACTAATATTCATTACAAATTATCATTACCATAAATAAATTAACTCATAGATGTTCATTAATGTAGAGGACTCTCAAAACTCAACAATAATAAGAAGCCCAATTAGAAAATGGACAAAGGTATGAAGAGACAGTTCGCTAAAGAGGATATGCAAGTGTCACATAAGCACATGATAAAATGTTTAACATCATAACAATTAAGAAAATGCAAATTAAAACCACAAAGAGATATAACGATACATCTATTAAAAGCACTAGAATCAGAAATAGTGACAACACCAAATTCTGATGAGGTATGGAAAAAGTGGATTTCTCAAGCATTGCTGGAGAGAATGTAAATGTTGAGCTGTTTTGGAAAGCTGATAGCTTTTTTTAAATTAAACATTCAACTACAATGTGGCCGGTTCATTGTACTCCTAAGCATTTATTTCAGAGAAACTCACCCTTATGTTCACATAAAAGCCTGTAGATAAATGTTTATAGCCGGTTTATTTGAACAGACAAAAACTGGAAACAACCCATATGTCTTTCAATGGGTAAAGGGTTAAATAAACTGTGGTACGTCCAAATCATGAAATACTATTCAGCAATAGGAAAGAATGAACTACTGTATTGATACATGCAACAACCCTGATGGATCCAGGAATTATGCTGAGTGAAAAAAGCTAATTCTAGTAGGTCATATACTAAATGATCCCATTTCTATGATATACATAAAATGTCAAAATTATAGAAATGAAGAAAAGCAGTTGTTGCCACCTGTTAGGAACAGTGCTGGGGAGTTGGAAGTGACTGTGGTTTAAAAGGCAACACAGGGAATCGTTGCAATTATGGAACTGTTCTGTTGTTCTGCAGTTGTGAGAGACGTTACCCTTGGGGAAAATGAAGTAAAGGGTATTTGGCATCTCTCTGTACTATTTCTAACAGCTAGATGTGGATCTATACTTACACAAAATAAAAAGCTTAGTTTTAAAAAAGGTAGCATTGGAGTTAAAAAAGAAAGAAAAAAAGCTCTACTAAAGAATATTCCAGAATTCTAAAGTGAAAGAGAGTATATCTACTTAAAGGAGAAAGGTTTAACACTAGTTCCTGAGTGCACATCAGAAAAAAACTAGTCTAATTGGCAATGTTTGGGGAGAAGATTGTGAAGATATGGTTTTAAGAACTATATGTGAATTTGGTATGAGTAAAATAGGATGGTAAATAAAAATATTTGGGGTATATTCTGAGAAAACAAATATACTATCATGTATAAATACATAAAAAATGACAAGACATCTTATTGAAACGGAAAGAGATGTAAGAGGAAAGTTAAAAAAAAAAATACTGTGATTATATGAAATGCATTAGCTGAGGCTTAAAGGATAAGAAGTTAGCTGGGTTGACAAGGGGACAGAGATGAAGAGTGGATACGTTCTAGTTAGAGGAATAACAAATGCAAAGCCCAGGACTGTGACTGAATATTAGAGGAAATGCCCTTAATTGGTTGTGGCTGAAGCTGAACATAAGATGTATTTAAATAGGTTACAGAGGTCCTCAGAGCAAAGAATTGTCTTGTAAACCATGCTAAATAGTTGGATGTCTGTCTATACTGAAAGTGGTAGGAAATTATTGGAGAAATAAGTCTCTTTGCCTGTTTGCTATCCCTTACTCTCACCCTTCCTTTTTTGTTTCCTTTTTCCTTCCTTCCTTCCTTCCTTCCTTCCCTCCTTCCTTCTTTCCTTCTTTCCTTCCTTGCCTCCTTCCATCCATTTCCCTCTCCTCTCCCACCCTATCCTCTCTTCTTCTGCATTCTTCTCAGATTATTTTCTAGTATTCAGTAACACACTAAACTAGGCACCAAGAATGCAGAAAAAAAATAATAGTGGCTGCTCTAAGTGCTTATAGACTGGTAGAAAAAAGTACACATGCAACTAGCTTACTGTCTTTGGAATTTTTGTGTTTACTTTTGGTGACATAGAAATGAAATATTTTAAACTCTATAATTGTTTCAGACTCTGTGCTTAACATTTTGCCTTTGGTATCGCATTTTATCCTCATTACTACCATACATAGTAGGAAAAATCATGTGCAAGCATATTAACATATCATATAAATGCTTTTTATAATTAAAACTCTGTAGAGTTTTGTTCATGAGGTCTTCAAAACAGTCTAGACATCCTTCTGTTATGAGTACTCCAGTGAAACCTTAAGGGATGCTGTAGTCCTTGACTCAAAGAAATTGTCAGTTTCCATTTATTTCAAAAATTCTATAATCAGATGGAAGTGGTAGTGAACTCTTACACTATTCTTAGATGATTTGAATATGATATACGTTTTTTGAAGACATGACTATGCTCACACCAGGGCCAACATCCATGAGAATCATTTTATGTGGCTTGCCTAAGTTCCCCAGGAATTTCAGAGGCTTAAGACATTCTTTTGTTCTGGTTTCAGTAGTTGAATAGTTGTATTGTTCATAATTACACTGAAGTTAAATAGGGTTAAATGCCCATATGTATATGTATTTACATATAAAATTGAATCATCCTATGTCCACACCAGTTATATCTAACAAAATGATAGAATTTGAAGAAATCCAAGAATCCTGCAAATAACTGCTGGTGCCCTGGCACATGGAATTCAGAAATAAAAGAGCAATGCTATTAAAGGATTCTTGAATATTTCTAGGACCAATAAATGTTTATAGGTGTGAAATGTCATGTTTCTATTTCCTGGAAACTGTATCCTCAAGGGAAAAATTTTGATTCATTTTGCTACAAAATTCTTTACTAAATCAGAGATATTATCTCTAAGCAAAATTCTATTGAATCATGATTTACCATTAATTGACTTTGATGACAATACATCATAGAATATATCTATATAGAATATATATAGATATAATATATATATATATTATATATATATATATATATATATAATATATATTAATATAGGGCAGTGAAAATGAATGTTGCAAATCTTGATGTTCTAGTATAACTTTTATCTCTACTAAACTATGTGGCCTGAAGCAAGTAGATTTATGTTTGTGGGTCTCTGCTTTCTTCTCTAGAAAATGAGGAAATTGGAAACAGTGACTTTCAAACTGTGTTTGATGTCCCAAGAATCTCTGGGTCAGGAAGAGAGTACTGTGTTCAATGGATCCCAATTTCTGAGGTCTCTAGTCTCGAAAGACCAGAGCCCACTGAGTGGTCAAATGCAGAAGGAAAGTCTGAAGAGTAATCCCGTTCAGTCTATATGATTGTGTCATCACTGATGAGGGCGTCATACCAGGCATAATTTCTAATTTATAAAGAAGCACCTCTAGACAACATGCTTCTGAAAATCAAATCATTCACCCTTTTGCAGAAGAAAAAAAAAGGACTAAACAAAGGACTGTCAATGTTATGCTTATGCATAGTGATAATAAAGGCAGAGCCTTTTTTTTTTTAAAGTTCATAAACTGTCTCATTTTGGGGAAGACTTCAGACACTGCTTTGTTATAAGAGGTTGAGAAACCAGATCCCTTATGCATTTGTGAGATCATCTGATCTGAAAGCATGTTTCAGCCTGGGTGGCTGGTACCTTCGAGATTCAAATATCATATAAACCAGAACTTTTTGGTTAAGAAAATCTGAAAGAAGCTGCCAATCAATCTAGTTTCTCTAAATCTCATAATAGAATTTCAAAAGTCTGGTCAGATTTTTAGAGCAGTGAAACTATTCTGTGTGATACTTTAATGGCAGATACATAATCTTTATTTTTTTGTCAAAACCCAAAGAATGTATGACACCAAGAGTTTACCACAATGTTAACTATGGACTTTGAGTAATATGAAGTGTCAATATGGGTTTGTTAACTGTAGCAAAGTTCCACTCTGGTGCAAGATGTTAATGGCAGGGAAGCTGTGTGGGGGGCGAAGGGTTATATGGGAACTCTACTCTCTGCTCAATTTTCCTGTGAACCTAAACCTGCTTTAAAAACAGGTTTAGTTTTAAAAATATTCTACCATGACTGCATCTTTATTTATGAGCAAAGAAAATGTTTTCATTAACTGAACAAATATTTATAGGGCACCAATCATGCATAGGACTGTAAGCTCCATGGAGCAGAAACCAATTTCCTCAATGTTACTTCCTTGTCTTTAGAACAGTGTCAGATACAGAGAAAGCATGCATGTATTCAACGGAATGGTGAATAAATAAATGCATGCCTGCGTACATGTATAAATACAAAGGTGTTTGAGATACAATGGTGACTGTGAGATCTACAAGATCTCTGTCCACACTATCTTGTCAGAACAGATAAAGGCAAGTTCACTTTTGGTTGTGACCAACAATTTGAATGGAATCAGGTTGTGTGTGTGTGTGTGTGTGTGTGCACGTGAGTACATTTGAGTGACAGATAATCTTATTTAAGGCAAGAGTACATCACTGGTGAGCTTCTAATTTTTCAGACAACATCACAAAAACAAGGATTGGATACCATGAATTTAGGAAGGCTGTCTATAGTTTAAAAATAGCAAATGGAGATTGCTGAGATGAAGACTCGAGTTATCCTTAAAACCAAGGCAACTAAGTTTCTTTCCCTTATTTCTGTGTGTTGGGACAACTTATATTGCTGCCCTGGAAATGAATAATATCTGTCTAATGGTGCCAAATGGGAAAACTGTATCTAAATTAGTGGGAGAGGCCATAAAACTGTCAGACTCTGCTTAAAAGCATTTGTATCTGTGACAAATTTCCAAGGGGTAAGTCTTAGAGATGTCAAACTCCATTTAAGTGATACCCAGGTGCATAGTTCCAGTTTTAACAAGTTTGTTTGCTTATGCTTCAGCTTAAAATTTCATTTAACATAATTCACAGAAAACTTTAAAACCACTGGGCTGTTATATATTCTAGTTCTAATAGATATTCCAGCTCTAATCAAAATTAAAGCAGACTCCAGTTTCTTTATTGATTCACACAAGCAAAACATTCTAGAATGTATTAGTTTGTACCTTATTAAGTTCCAACTGTAAACATTATCTTACCATTCTCTACTATTTTTTTCTTAACGGTGATATTAATAGCTTTATTTTTCAGCTGAGGAATCTAAGGGAAAGATTGACTCAGCTAGAAACAAACCAAGTGTCATATCCAGAAAGAAACCCAATTTATATTAATGTTAGAACTGACAGTGTCTTTGAGGCAGGAAATATGTCATTTTCTCCAGAGAATCCCTTCATTTCCTAGCAGCATGCTCTGAATTTAATTGACTTGAACAAAGCACCACATAACACCATATTCTCAAAATGAAGTAAACAATATTGACCTGGACACTCATGATAAATGATGATAAATGAATTGCTTAGCTGCATTTCTGTAAAAGCCATAAATACCAACCAAACAACAACTATGACTTAAAAAAATTTACATATTTCATGCTGTTTTAACATAAAGATCCAAGAAAATTTATCAAACCAGTGATATGAATACAGAATATGGGAGATGGGAAAAATTACAGAATTTAAGAACGAGGCCACCAAAGACATTTCCTAATGCTTGTGAGAGTTCCAGGTCCATGTGCGATTATTATTCTATCTGATATTTAATCATTTGATCATTATTTAAATCAATCATTGAATATTTTGATCGCTGATTAATTGTATATAGTCAGTCACTAATTCATGTTTGACTTTGTCAGGTGCTAAGCTGACAAACTGGCAGCCTAGTTTGTTAGTGCTTATATCAAAGATGATCTATTTGAGTCCAGCTCCAGTAAAACAGCTTGTTAGAAGTAGGAAAGAAAGTCTGAGATTCTATACAACACTTTTCTTTACTTATCCAAAACCCAACTCTGAACCATTGTGGTTCATACCTTCACTTAATAGTGTGTCCTAGGCACTCACTCTTCTGGGCACTGGAATTAGAGCAGTGAAAAAAAAAATTAGTCTCTGCCTTTCCATGAAGCTCACAGTTGCTTGGGGAGAAAATAAATAAATAAATAAGAACAAATATCTACATAATGTCAGATGATAATAAATATTACAAGGCAAAAATAAAGTAGAATAGGAATCAAAGAATGACAAATATGGTTGTTTAGAAAGGACAGTGAGGAACTTGCTATTGTGAAGTAGGTATTGGAACAGACATCTGGATTAAGTGAGTAAATGAGTTATGTGAATATCTGGGAAAAGAATTCTGAAGTTAGAGAATGGCAAATCAAAGGCTTTGAAATGAGAACTTTTTCAGCGCAATAAAAGAACTGCAAAAAGGACCAGTGTGGCGAGAGAAGAAGTGGTAGAAAATGAAATCAGAGAGAGGCCAGGTGTTATGGTTTGGATTTGTGTCCATACCCAGATCTATGTTGAACTGTAATCCCCAGTGTTGGAGGTGTGGCCTGATGGGAGGCTACTGGATCCAAGGGTAGTTTCTCATGAATGGTTTAGCACTGATCCCTTGGTGCTAAGTTCTCATGAGATCTGGTTGTTTCAAAGAGTGTAGCACTTTTTTCTTCTCTCTATTCCTCTTGCTTTAGACATAAAAGATGTACCCTTTGCCTTCCACCCTGATTGAAAGTTTCCTGAGGTCTCCCCAGAAGCTGTCATATTTCTTGAACAGCCTGTGAAATTCTGAGCCAATTAAATATTTTTATAAATTATCCATTCTCAGGTATTTATCTATAGCAGTGCAAGAACAGACTAGTATACGAGGCATGGTTGCTCACACCTGTAATCCCAGCACTTTGGAAGACCAAGTAAGAGGATTGCTTGATCCCAGGAGTTTAAGACCAGCCTGGGCAGCATAGTGAGACCTGACTCAAAAAGAAAGAAAGAAAGAAAGAAAGAAAGAAAGAAAGAAAGAAAGAAAGAAAGAAAGAAAGAAAGAAAGAAAGAAAGAAAGAAAGAAAGAAAGAAAGAAAGAAAGAAAGAAAGAAAGAAAGAAGAGAGAGAAGGAAAGAAAGAGAAAAAGACAAAAAAGAAAAAAGAAGTCAGAATAATGTAGAGTCTTGTCAACTATAGTAAAGATTCTGGATTTATTTTTTCTAGGTTACCTGGAAATGCCATTAAAGATTATTATTTGGCAGACAAACTATACATGTAGGATAGACAAAAGAGGAACTGACATGGTGTGGATGTGTCCCCACCAAAATGTCATCTTGAATTCCCATGTGTTGTGTGAGGGACCCGGTGGGAAGTAACTGATACATGGGACAGGTCTTCCCTGTGCTGTTCTCATGACAGTGAATAAGTCTCATGAGATCTGACGGCTTTAAAAGGGGCAGTTTCCCTGCACAAGCTCTCTTCTCTTCTGCAACCATGTGAGACGTGCTTCTAACTTTCCACCATGATTGTGAGTACTCCCCAGCCACGTGGAACCGTAAGTCCATTAAACCTCTTTCTTTTATAAATTTCTCAGGGTTGGGTATGTCTTTAACAGCAGCATGAGAATGGACTAATATAGTAAACTGGTACTAGTAGAGTGGGGCATTGCTGAAAAGATATCAGAAAATGTGGAAGTGATTTTGGAACTGGGTAACAGGCAGAGAGGTTGAAACAGTTTGGAGGGCTCAGAAGAATACAGGAAAATGTGGGAAAGTTTGGAACTTCTAGGGATTTGTTGAACAACTTTGACAAAAATGCTGATAGTGATATGAACAATAAGGTCCAGGCTGAGGCGGTCTCAGATGGAGATGAGGAACTTGTTTGGAACTGGAACAAAGATGGATCTAATTATATTTTAGCAAAAATACTGGCAGCATTTTGTCCCTGCCCTAGAGATTTATGGAATGTTGAACTTGAGAGAGAGGACTTGGGGTATCTGGTAGAAGAAATTGCTATGCAGCAAAGCATTCGAGAGGTAATTTGGGTGCTATTAACAGCATTCAGTTGTACAAGAGAAGCAAAGCATAAAAGTTCTGAAAATTTGCAGCCTGACAATGTGATAGAAAAGAAAATCTCATTTTCTGAGGAGAATTTTAATCCAGCTGTAGAAATTTGTATAAGTAACTAGGAGCCAAATGTTAATCCCAAAGACAATGGGGAAAATGTCTCTGGGGCATGTCAGAGGTCTTCACAGCAGCCTCTCCCATCATAGACCAGGAGGCATAAGAGGAAAAAATGGTTCTGTGGGCCAGGCCCAGGGTCCCTGTGCTGTGTGAGTCTAGGGACTTGGTGCCCTATATCCTAGCTGCTCCAGCCCTGACTAGAAGAGACCAAAGTACAGCTCAGACCATGGCTTCATAGGTTGCAAACACCAAGTCTTGACAGCTTCCATGTGATGTTGAATGTGTAAGTACACAAAAGTCAAGAACTGAGATTTGGGAACCTCTGCCTAGACTTCAGAGGATGTATGGAAATGCTTGGGTGTCCAGGAATACATTTGCTGCAGGAGCAGGGCTCTCATGAAGAACCTCTGCTAGGGCAATGTGGAAGGAAAATGTGGGGTTGGAGCCCAACACAGAGTCTTTACTAGGGAACCACCTAGTGGAGTTGTGAGAAGAGGGCCACCATCCTCCAGACCCGACAGCTTGCATTGTGCATCTGGAAAGCTGCACTCAACACCAACCCATGAAAGCAGATGGGAGGGAGGCTGTACCCTGCTAAGCGACGGGGGTGGAGTTTCCCAAGACCATAGGAACCCACTTCTTGCATCGGTGTGGGATGGGCATGAGACATGGAGTCAAAGGAGATCATTTTAGAGCTTTAAGATTTGACTGTCGGCCCAAAGTGGCTCCGGCCGGATGTCGTGGCACTTGCGAAGGCGAGGCCAAGAGTTCAAGGCCAACCAACCTCAGCAACCTTACAAGCTCTCATTGATTGGCAAAAAAAAAAAAAAAAAAAGATTTGACTGTCCCACTGGATTTCAGACTTACATGGGACCTGTATTCTTTTCATTTTAGCCAATTTCTCCCATTTGGAAAGGCTGTATTTATTCAATGCCTGTACCCCATGGTATCTAGGAAGTAACTAACTTGCTTTTAATTTTACAGGCTCATAGGTGGAAGGGACTTGCTTTATCTCAAATGAAACTTTGGACTGTGGATTTTTGAGTTAAAGCTGAAATGAGTTAAAACTTTTGGGGGACTGTCAGGAAGGCTGTGAAATGTGAGGACATGAGATTTGGGAGTGGCCAGGGCCAGAATGATATGGTTTGTCTGTGTCCTCACCCAAATCTCATCTTGAATTCCTATGAGTTGTGAGAGGGACCTGGTGGGAGATAATTGAATCATGGGGCAGGTAAGAGGTGAAGGGTTTCAAGATACAGATCTTGGAGAAAATCAAGAGATAGATATCACACCACAGGAATTATAAGAAGATGATTTCATGAAGATGAGTGTTTCCAAACCAGTGCCACATGATCACAAAGATGATGGAGAAGAAGCAGTGCAAGAAAAATATTAGCATTAGTTTATCTGACAGAAGAGTTCTGATTATTCAAGACTGGTTTTTACTTCTTTTACAACATAGAACCTTCTATGATACAGACACTGAAACTAAAGCAAACAGTAGAAAGATTCGTACCATATAGAAACATTTTTAGAGAAATAAAACAAAAAGAGTCAGAAAGAAATTACAGTGTATTTCCATAAAGTTACATGAGAGTGCCTGCTGCTTCTGTCTTCCTTCCACCTCCTCTACCTTGTCCCTCTCTGCCACCCATGAGAGAGCAAGACCAATTCACCAATCCCTCCTCTTTCTCCTCTTCTGCAGCCTACTCAAAATAAAAACCTTTGTGATGAGCCACTTCCACTTTGATAATAGTAAATATATTTTCTCTTCATTGTGATTTTTTTTTTTTGAGACAGAGTGCTGCTGTATTTCCTAGGCTGGAATGCAGTAGCTCAATTATGGCTCACTGTAACCTCAGATTCCTGGGTTCAAGCAATCATTCCACCTCAGCCTCCCAATTAGCTGGGATTACAAGTGCACATCGCCACTCCAGGCTTTTTTTTTTTTTTTAAGACATGGAATCTCACTGTATTTCCCAGGGTAGTTTCAAATTCCTGACCTCAAATTATCTTCCCACCTCAGCCTCCCAAAGTACTGGGATTATAGGTGTGAGCCACAATGCCTGGATTTCCTTATGATTTTCTTAATATCATTTTCTTTTATCTAGTTCACTTTATTGTAGGAATATATTTTATAATACATATAGTATTTGTGCTAATTGACTTTGTTTTTGGTAAGAGTATATTATGTTATTTCAATCAAAAGTAGGCTATAAGTATGTAAGTTTGGGAGAATCAAGTCATTCAACGATTTTTGGCTGCATAGTGTATTGGCACTTGTAACCTCTACATTTTTTTAATGTTCAACTGTAGATATATGTATTTGTTTCTGTACTCTCCATTCCATTTCATTTGTTTATTTGTCAAGTAAAAATATCATACTGTCTTGTCCTCATTTCACCTTCATTCTTGAAATATATTTTTTATGGATGTGAAATTCTAGGTTGACAATTTGTTTTTCATTTCTTTGAAGATGTTACTCCATGGTTGCCTTCTTACATGACTTTCCACAAAAAGTCTATTGTCAGTTTTTTTTCCCATTGACACAAAACTTTTTATGTCTCTTTTCAGAAATTTGATTACAATATGTCTGAATGGATTTTTCTGCACGTTTTTGCTCTTGACATTTATTAAATTCTTGGATGTGTAGACTTCTAGTTTACATAAAAATTGGAGTTATTTTACCCAGTCTTTTCTTTATATATTTTTCTGACCTTCTCCTCCACTTTTGGGCATTCCATCTGCATGTGCATCATGCTACATGTGTATCATTATGTTGCTCTATACTTTGCTGTTTATATTATCTATTGCTGTGTCTTCAAGTTCACTAATTTTTCTTCTGCAGGATCTAATGTGCTATTAATCCCATTTAGTGTATACATACTTTTTTTTTTTTAAATTTTTATTGCATTATAGGTTTTGGGGTACATGTGCAGAACGTGCAAGATAGTTGCATAGGTACACACATGGCAGTGTGTTTTGCTGCCTTCCTCCCCTTCACCCACACTTGGTATTCATCCCCAGGCTATCCCCCCCAGACCCCCCGCTGTCCCTCCCCCATTTCCCCCAACAGTCCCCAGTGTATAGTAGACCGCCTCTCTGTGTCCATGTGTTCTCATTTTTCTCACCCACCCATGAGTGAGTATATGCAGTATTTCTTTTTCTGTTCTTGTGTCAGTTTGCTGAGAATGATGTTCTCTAGATTCATTCATGTCCTTACAAAGGACACAAACTCATCATTTTTGATTGCTGCATAATATTCCATGGTGTATATGTGCCACATTTTCCCAGTCCAGTCTATCATCGATGGGCATTTGGGTTGGTTCCAGGTCTTTGCTATTGTAAACAGTGCTGCAATGAACATTCGTGTGCATGTGTCCTTATAGTAGAACAATTTATAGTCTTTTGCTGGGTCAAATGGAATTTCTATTTCTAGGTCCCTGAGGAATCGCCACACTGTCTTCCACAATGGTTGAACTAATTTACACTCCCACCAACAGTGTAAGAGTGTTCCTATTTCTCCACATCCTCTCCAGCATCTGCTGTCTCCAGATTTTTTAATGATCGCCATTCTAACTGGTGTGAGATGATATCTCAATGTGGTTTTGATTTGCATCTCTCTAATGACCAATGATGATGAGCACTTTTTCATATGTTTGTTGGCCTCATGTATGTCTTCTTTTGTAAAGTTTCTGTTCATATCCTTTGCCCATTTTTGAATGGGCTTGTTTGTTTTTTTTTCTGTAAATCTGTTTGAGTTCTTTGTAAATTCTGGATATCAGCCCTTTGTCAGATGCGTAAACTGCAAAGATTTTTTCCCATTCTGATGGTTGCCGATTCACTCTAGTGACTGTTTCTTTTGCCGTGCAGAAGCTGTGGAGTTTGATTAGGTCCCATTTGTCTATTTTGGCTTTTGTTGCCAATGCTTTTGGTGTTTTGTTCATGAAGTCCTTGCCTACTCCTATGTCCTGAACGGTTTTGCCTAGATTTTCTTCTAGGGTTTTTATGGTGTCAGGTCTTACGTTTAAGTCTTTAATCCATCTGGAGTTAATTTTAGTGTAAGGTGTCAGGAAGGGGTCCAGTTTCTGCTTTCTGCACATGGCTAACCAGTTTTCCCAACACAATTTATTAAACAGAGTATCCTTTCCCCATTGCTTGTTTTTGTCTGGTTTATCAAAGATTATATGGTTGTAGATATGTTGTGTTGCCTCTGATGCCTCTGTACTGTTCCATTGGTCTATATGTCTATTTTGGTACCAGTACGATGCTGTTTTGATTACTGTAGCCTTGTAGTATAGTTTGAAGTCTGGTAGTGTGATGCCTCCTGCTGTGTTCTTTTTGCTTAGAATTGACTTGGCTATGTGGGCTCTCTTTTGGTTCCATATGAAGTTCATGGTGGTTTTTTCCAGTTCTGTGAAGAAATTCAATGGTAGCTTGATGGGGATAGCATTGATTCTGTAAATTATTTTGGGAAGTATAGCCATTTTCACGATACTGATTCTTCCTAACCACGGCCATGGAATGTTTCTCCATCTGTTTGTGTCCTCTCTTATTTCGTTGAGCAGTGGTTTGTAGTTTTCTTTAAAGAGGTCCCTTACATTCCTTGTGAGTTGTATTCCCAGGTATTTTATTTTCTTTGTAGCAATTGCGAATGGCAGTTCGTTCTTGATTTGGTTCTCTTTAAGTCTGTTATTGGTGTATAGGAATGCTTGTGATTTTTGCACATTGATTTTATATCCTGAGACTTTGCTGAAGTTGCTTATCAGTTTCAGGAGTTTTTGGGCTGAGGTGATGGGGTCTTCTAGGTATACTATCATGTCGTCTGCAAATAGAGACAATTTGGCTTCCACCTTTCCTATTTGAATACCCTTTATTTCTTTTTCTTGCCTGATTGCTCTGGCTAGAAGTTCCAGTACTATGTTGAATAGGAGTGGTGAGAGAGGGCATCCTTGTCTAGTGTCGGATTTCAAAGGGAATGCTTCCAGTTTTTGCCCATTAAGTATAATATTGGCTGTTGGTTTGTCATAAATAGCTTTTATTACTTTGAGATATGTTCCATCACTACCAAGTTTATTGAGGGTTTTTAGCATAAAGGGCTGTTGAATTTTGTCAAATGCCTTCTCTGCATCATTTGAGATAATCATGTGGTTTTTGTTTTTGCTTCTGTTTATGTCATGAATTACGTTTATAGACTTGAGTATGTTGAACCAGCCTTGCATCCCCAGGATGAATCCTACTTGATCATGATGGATAAGTTTTTTAATGTGCTGTTGCAATCGGGTTGCCAGTATTTTATTGAAGATTTTTGCATCTATGTTCATCATGGATATTGGCCTGAAGTTTTCTTTTCTTGTTGAATCTCTGCCGGCTTTTGGTATCAGGATGATGTTGGTCTCATAAAATGATTTGGGAAGGGTTCCCTCTTTTTGAATTATTTGGAATCGTTTCAGAAGGAATGGTACCAGCTCCTCTTTGTGTGTCTGGTAGAATTCGGCTGTGAACCCATCTGAACCTGGGCTTTTTTTGTGTGGTAGGCTCTTAATTGCTGCCTCAACTTCAGACCTTGTTATTGGTCTATTCATAGTTTTGGCTTCCTCCTGGTTTAGCCTTGGGAGGACACAAGTGTCCAGGAATTTATCCATTTCTTCCTGGTTTACTAGTTTATGTGCATAGAGTTGTTTATAGTATTCTCTGATGATGGTTTGAATTTCTGTGGAATATGTGGTGATTTCCCCTTTACGGTTTTTTATTGCATCTATTTGGTTGTTCTCTCTCTTCTTTTTTATCAGTCTGGCTAGTAGTCTGTCTATCTTTTTGATCTTTTCGAAAAATCAGCTCTTGCATTTATTGATTTTTTGAAGGGTTTTTCGTGTCTCTATCTACTTCAGTTCTGCTCTGATCTTAGTTATTTCTTGTCTTCTGCTAGGTTTTGAGTTTTCTTGATCTTGCTCCTCTAGCTCTTTCAATTTTGACGACAAGGTGTCAATTTTGGATCTCTCCACTCTTCTCATGTGGGCACTTATTGCTATATATTTTCCTCTGCAGACTGCTTTAAATGTGTCCCAGAGATTCTGGTATGTTTTGTCTTCATTCTCATTGGTTTTGAAGAACTTCTTTATTTCTGCCTTCATTTCATTGTTTCTCCAATCAACATTCAAGAGCCAGTTGTTCAGTTTCCATGAAGCTGTGTGGTTCTGAGTTAGTTTCTGACTTCAGAGTTCTAACTTGATTGCACTATGGTCTGAGAGACTGTTTGTTATGATTTCAGTTGTTTTGCATTTGCTGAGGAGTGCTTTACTTCCAATTATGTGGTCAATTTTGGAGTAGGTGTGATGTGGTGCTGAGAAGAATGTATATTCTGTGGATTTGGGGTGGAGAGTTCTGTAAATGTCTATCAGGTTTGCTTGTTCCAGGTCTGAGTTCAAGCCCTGGATATCCTTGTTAATTTTCTGTCTGGTTCATCTGTCTGATATTGACAGTGGAGTGTTAAAGTCTCCCACTATTATTGTGTGGGAGTCTAAGTCTCTTTGTGAGTCATTAAGAACTTGCCTTACATATCTGGGTGCTCCTGTATTGGGTCCATATATATTTAGGATCATTAGCTCTTCTTGTTGTATCGATCCTTTTACCATTATGTAATGACCTTCTTTGTCTCTTTTGATCTTTGTTGCTTTAAAGTCTATTTTATCAGAGATGAGAATTGCAACTCCTGCTTTTTTTTGCTCTCCATTTGCTTGGTAAATCTTCCTCCATCCCTTTATTTTGAGCCTTTGTGTATCCTTGCGTGTGAGGTGGGTTTCCTGGATACAGCACACCAATGGGTTTTTGTTTTTTATCCAATTTGCCAGTCTGTATCTTTTGATTGGTGCATTTAGCCCATTTATATTTAGGGTTAATATTGTTATGTGTGAATTTGATACTGCCATTTTGATGCTAGATAGGTGTTTTGCCCATTGGTTGATGCAGATTCTTCATTTTGTTGATGCTCTTTAGCATTTGGTATGTTTTTAGAATGGCTGGTACTGGTTGTTCCTTTCTATGTGTAGTGCCTCTTTCAGGCTCTTGTAAAGCAGGTCTGGTGGTGACAAAATCTCTGAGTACTTGCTTGTTGGCAAAAGAATTTATTCTTCCTTCACTTATGAAGCTCAGTTTGGCTGTATATGAAATTCTCGGTTGAAAGTTCTTTTCTTTAAGGATGTTGAATATCAGCCCCCACTCTCTTCTGGCTCATAGAGTTTCTGCTGAGAGATCTGCTGTGAGTCTGATGGGCTTCCCTTTGTGGGTGACCCGACCCTTCTCTCTGGCTGCCCTTAGTATTTTCTCCTTCATTTCAAACCTGGTGAATCTGACGATTATGTGCCTTGGGGTTGCTCTTCTTGTCGAATATCTTTGTGGTTTTCTCTGTATTTCCTGGAGTTGAGTATTGCCCTGCCTTGCTAGGTTGGGGAAGTTTTCCTGGATAATATCCTGAAGAGTGTTTTTCAGCTTGCATTCAATCTCTTCATCACATTCTGGTACACTTATCAAATGTAGGTTAGGTCTCTTCACATAGTCCCACATTTCTTGGAGATTTTGTTTATTCCTTTTTGTACTTTTTTCTCTAATCTTGGTTTCTTGTTTTATTTCATTGAGTTGATTTTCAATTTCTGATATTCTTTCTTCTTCTTGGTCAATTCGGCTGTTGAAACTTGTGCATGCTTCATGAAGTTCTCGTGTTGTGTTTTTCAGCTTTTTCAATTCATTTTTATTCCTCTCTAAGTTGTTTATTCTTGTTATCATTTCCTCGAATCTTTTTTCAAATCTTTTTTAAAGGTTCTCAGTTTCTTTGCATTGATTTTTAACATTTTTTTAGCTCACTGAAGTTTCTCATTATCCACCTTCTGAAGTCTGATTCCATCATTTCATCACACTCATTCTTCATCCAGCTTTGTTCCCTTGCTGGTGAGGAGTTTTGGTCCTTTGTAGGAGGTGAGGTGTTTTGGTTTCAGGTGTTTTCCTCCTTTTTGTGCTGGTTTCTTCCCATCTTTGTAGATTTATCCACCTGTCATCTTAGTAGTTGCTGACTTTTCGATTGGGTCTCTGAGTGGACACCCAGATTGTTGATGATGAAGTATTTCTGTTAGTTTTTCTTCTAATAGTCTAGTTCCTCTCTGTACAACTGCTGAAGTCCACTCCAGGCCCTGCTTATCTGGGGTTCACCTGTAGCAGCTGCAGAACAGTGAGGGATGCTACCAGTTTCTTCTGCTGCTATCTGTGTCCCAGAAAGATGCCCACTAAATGTCAGTCTGATTAGTCCTTTTTTTGAGGTGACTCTTTAGATATACAGGGGTCAGGGTGCTGCTTGAGGACATGGTCTGTACTTTATAGGAGCTCCAGTGCTGAGCTGTGAGCTCCGTTGTTCATTCATGGTTGTTGGGTGGGTGTGTTTAGGTCTGCTGCAGCGGAACTTATAAAATCCCCTTTATTTTTTCCTCAGATACTCTGTCTCAGCGAGTTGGGGCTTTCTTTATGAGTATCCATTGCACTGTCCTGCCCAGCTAGGAGGCAGTCTAGTCACTATTTGCCTGCTGAGGCTCCACTCTGCCACCACGGGATCTTCCCTGCTGCCACGGGGCTCTGCCCTACCTTGGTGGGCTCTGCCCTGTTGGTGTAGTTTCTTTTTTATGGCTGGTTGCCTCGGCAATGGCAGGCTGCCTCTGCAATGGGTGTGTGCCTCAGTAAGGGCGGTATGCATCTGTAGTGGCAGATGCCCCTCCCCCATGGAGCTGCACCATCCTGGTTTCAGCTGAGCCTGCAGTAAAACTCTCAACCCTGAGCGTTTTGTATTGCCATTTTGTTTGTCCCTGTGGGGTTGGGACCTGCCAAGCCTGATCACCTGGCTCCCTGCCTCAGAGTCCTTTCTCTCCCTCTCTCTCTCTCTCTCTCTCTTTTTTTTTTAAGTTGAATGGTTGACTCTCTCACAGGTGTTTTAGTCACCTGCTGATAGGGCACCAGGATCTGTGTGATTTCCCGTGCCACAGCCCAGTGCACCGGCTCAAATAATGCTTCCCAGGAATCTTCTGGTCTGGCTCACTGTCCAAGTCCCATTTAATCAGATGGATATGTTAATCTGCCCTCCCAAATCTCAGATTGCCGGTTTAACAGGGCACCCAGACCAGTGGGTTTTGTGCCGGGTGCTGCTGCGCCGCGGCACTGGCCGATACGGCCACACAAGCTGAAAGGGCTGCGCTGGTGTCCCGTGTCTCTCCTACACCTGGGAATTTCCCCATTCTGTGGGCAACAAAGGTCCATCTGAAAATGCAGCTGGGACTCACCCTCTGTGCCTTCACTGAGAGCCGGAATCCCAAGTTGTTCCTACCGCACCATCTTGGAAATCCCCAAAATATAAATTTTAATAAACAATTAATATATATTCACTTCTGTATTCCATGTAGAAAATATATCAGAATGTGAGTCAGGGCATTCCTAAGGCACACAGTTTTGAAGCAGTGATTTTTATCGTTTTGCTAGCAAACATTATTTGCAAGTTATAGTATCAGTGAGCTTTGACCATTATTATTATTAGAAGTCCCACAGTTTCATAGCTTATATTTCCATAAGGAAATGGCTGAAAAGTAAAATCTGCTGAGGAAGCAATAATACATTCAACACAATTTGGTTTGGGCATGTACTAACTTTGCTACTCAGTTTTGATTCAGTTTTTAGTCTTATGTTTCTACAGCTCCTCTTGTTAAGACTAACAAGAAATCTTACATAAAATGGGACTTTATTTCTAGATCTTTAAATATTAGTTCACTCCCTCGCATCAAATAGTGTGTCTTATTTAAAGCACTGGTTTTAAGCAATAGAAATTAAATCATACAAACTAAAAAAATTTTATTATTGAGATACACCACAAATAACAAGTACAGTTTGCTTTTACTTTCAATTTGTACTATCTAGAAAGGATTATAATATGAAAGTAGAACAGTAGATATTTCTTGAATAAATAAAAAAATCAACTAACACTATGGAGAACCAAATATGCATCAGGCATGTTGGTAAATACATTACATAAAATAACAAAAATCCTCTGTGGTAGCCACTATAATTATTTCCATTTTACAGATGTGAAAACTGAGTCCTGAGAGAGATTACAGTAATCTCCTAAGCTTTTGCTTTTATTGAGATGAATTTGAATCTAAGCCTCTAACTCCCAAATTATCCACAAATCAAAACTTATTCTCTACTAAGTGATCCCAGATTTCCTAGGGATCCTGAGCATCTCAACTTAGTGATCTTTCTCTTTAACACACTGCCCTTTCATCATTTGTATTAGTATTTAGTAGTCAAAGTTAATGTTACGGCTTTTTTTTTTTCTCTAAAAAATGAACTGAGTAAAAGCAAGCATTCAGCACTATACATACATCCAGCTACTTACACAGAACTTGACAGATTGCCTTTCTTTGATGACATAGATTTTACAAGGTGTTCCATTATGCCTTTCATCAGAATGAAGAAAAACTTTTGTTTGGAGGTTGCTTTTTATAATAATTATTTTTAGTTGGCCAATTTTTATAGAGATGAAAAACCAAATATTCTAAACATTTCTGCTCATACCATTCCTCTGGAAAGTGAGCAATGATAACCGTCAAGTCATCTCTTGAATATAAGAACCACAGCAGGGTGTTACTGGGTCCAGTTGTGATTGGGTGAAAGGCCTGTGGTCTGAAGTTGTCTTCATACAAGACTCCATAGGATTAAAAAAGCAATAAGCCTGCTGTGGAAGATGCCTTTGTGGAGTCTGAATGCTACCTGAAGGGAGTGAATGTAAATTGCTAGGTTACCAAAGCAATTCAAAAATTGTTTGATGGAAAGAATATTGTATATGGCAACAACATTGCTCTTGTTTCTTTAGAAGTAGCAATTGAAAAATGCCTTTTCTCTAAAGATAAAAAGAAACATGAGAGGGAGAGGTGAAGAATCAGCAGGAGTCACAAATAATTTTCAAGAGCCAACTGGGTTTAAAATATGTCAGATGGAATATAAATAATATAAATATTCTATTGTCCTATAGTAAAATAGAATAGAAAATACTACCTACTTATTCATAGTGAATTTTTGAGACAGTATGTGTTCTAGTTACTTAGTAAGTTGAATAAACACAAGACAAATTCAAATACATAAAAATGTTGCTCTATTTACCCATTTATTTTGTTTGCTTACACAGTCCTCTATGCTGACAGTTTTGAGGAATTAAGATATTTAATATTTTTGTTGTAGAGAACACAGAGACAATTTAACTTGTCTTAGTTTTAAAAAGAAGGTTGGGATTTAATATAAGCTATCAAATAAAATATTTGCCTTAGGCAACTGTCAGTAGTTGTTTGCCATCTTAGGTATATATTTCTTCTCCTAATCAACTATAATATTTTATCTGCTCATATTACTAGTGCCTGGTTCCTTGCATTAGTAGATACCTGATTATGCTCATTTTGGGGAAAGATGGCATCTACTAATCTATAGTATGACATATAGGTATAGTCACTTGCTCATTCCACAAATATTTATTATGTGGTTCTAATAAAACTTGGGCATAGGACTCAAAAAATTAATACTGTTTAGTAATTTAATCCATATTAAAAATAGGAGAGAAAAAGACTGATTTTAAAAAATATCAATTTATAAAAACCTGTGTAAAAAATGTATACATTTCTTCGTTTGGAAATTATACCATATGAAGAAACTGTGTTAATATTCAAATCACTACGTGATCTGAATAATAATTTTTAAAAATCCAGAAGAGAATAGAAGTTATGTGAGCATTTCATTCATACAGACATACAGAGTGTGAAATAATTAAAGAGTCATTGTTTCTAAGATATTATACATTTGGGAGATCCAAGATGGTCAAATAGGAACAGCTCCGGAGTGCAGTTCCCAGCAAGAGCAACGCAGAGGGTGAGTTATCACCACATTTCCAAACAAGGTACCAGGTTCATCTCATAAAACTGTTTGCACAGTGGGTCTAGCCCAAGAAGGGTGAGCTGAGGCAAGGTAGGGCACTGCCTCACCTGGGAAGAGCAATCTCTGGAGGACTCCTTTCCCTACCCAGCAGAGGCTATCAGAGGCTTTTCCATGCACTCCAGCACTCCAGTTCAACTACTGTACTTCTCTTATAGCTTATACCACCCATAGACCAGTAGATTCAATAGAAGACATATATGCAGCCAACAAACATATGAAAATATGCTCATCATCCCTCATCATTAGAGAAATGCAAATCAAAACCACAGTAAGATACCATCTCACACCAGTTAGAATGGCGATCATTAAAAAATCTGGAAACAACAGATGCTGGAGAGGATGTGGAGAAATAGGAACACTTTTACACTGTTGATGGGAGTGTAAATTAGTTCAGTCCTTGTGGAAGACAGTGTGATGATTCCTCAAGGATCTAGAAATAGAAATTCCATGTGACCCAGCAATCCCATTACTGGGTATATATCCAAAGATTTATAAATTGTTCTATTATAAAGACACATGCACACGTATGTTCACTGTGGCACTATTTACAATAGCAAAGACTTGGAACCAACCCAAATGCCCATCGATTATAGACTGGACAAGGAAAATGTGGCACATATACACCATGGAATACTATGTAGCCATAAAAAAGGATGAGTTCATGTCCTTTTTAGGGACATGGATGAATCTGGAAATCATCATTCTCAGCAAACTGACACAGGAACAGAAAATCAAACACCTCATTTTCTCACTCATAGGTGGGTGTTTAACAAAGAGAACACATGGATGCAGGGAGGGGAGCAGCACACATTGGGGTCTGTTGGGGTGGGGGCTAGGGGAGGGACAGTGGAGTGGGGGGTGGAGAGGTTGGGGAGGGATAACATGGAGAGAAATACCAGATATAGGTGACTAGGGGATGGAGGCAGCAAACCACCTTGCCGTGTATATACCTATGCAACAATCCTGCATGATCTGCACATGTACCCCAGAACCTAAAGTACAATTTTAAAAAAAAAGATATAGTACTTTTCAGGAGGAATCCAGAAACTTGGTTATAGAAATGAAGAAGATAAGGAGATAAGACTATGTGGAGAATATTAAAAATTGTTAAAATGTAAGCAGGAAATGCTGAGGTTCTAGATTACCTGTACTCTATGTAATAGTAATATTAATGGTTTCAGTATTAGAATGCTACCTAACACTGAAAATATTTCTTGGCACACAAATTTCTTAAAGTTGGTTCTAGGCTTGAAGTTTTTATTATCTTTAACTTCTCTATTCCCTTTTCTAGGTACTTAATCTTTGAGTGAGTATTCAAATCTTCCTTAAGAAAAAACGTTAATTAATAAAATATTGTTCTATGTGGTCTCCCTCCTACCAGACTTCACTTTATGGAAAAGATTCATCTGGAATACCACCATTACTTTAATTTTTATAAAAAAGATCCCACCACTAAAATTACTTTCAGGGACTTGGAGTGGAGCAAGGTGGTGGAATAGAAGTTTCCACTGATTGTCCCAACACCTCAAGAACAAAAATGTAATAACCATCTACACACAAAAAAGAACAAAAAATAAAAAAAGAGATGAGGTGCAGTGGCTCACAGCCATAATCTCAGCATTTTGGGAGGCCTAGGCAGGTGGATTACCTAAGGTCAGGAAGTCTGGCTAACATGGTGAAACCCCGTCTTTACTGAAAAAGTGCAAAAATTAGCTGGGTATAGTGGCACATGCTTGTAATCTAGCTCCTCAGGAGGCTGAGACAGGAGAATTGCTGTGCTCTCCCTCTTTCCAGAACACAGAAATGCTCTCCACACCACTCTATCACTGCCAGGGGAAAGGAAGGAGTGGCCCTGTTAATTCAAGACTGTTTTTTCCTAACTCTTCAGTGCCTTTTTCAACGATATGATGTTAAAACCAGCTACTGTGAGTGCTTAACAAGATTTTTGTTTCTTCTGAAGGACCAAAATGCCTGTTTTTGTTTGTTTGTTTGTTTGTTTGTTTTTTGACAGAGTCTCGCTCTGTCAGCCAGGCTGGAGTGCAGTGTGTAATCTCAGCTCACTGCAACCTTTGTCTTCTAGGTTCAAGCAATTCTCCAATATTGTTCTATGTGGTCTCCCTCCTACCAGACTTCACTTTATGGAAAAGATTCATCTGGAACACCACCATTACTTTAATTTTTATAAAAATGATCCCACCACTAAAATTACTTTCAGGGACTTGGAGTGGAGCAAGGTGGTGGAATAGAAGTCTCCACTGATTGTCCCAACACCTCAAGAACGCAAATGTAATAACCATCTACAAACAAAAAAGAACCAAAAATAAAGAAGACAAAGGTTGCAGTGAGCTGAGATTACACACTGCACTCCAGCCTGGCTGACAGAGTAAGACTCTGTCAAAAACAAACAAACAAACAAACAAAAACAAACAAACAAACAAAAAACAGAGGCATTTTGGTCCTTCAGTAGAAACAAAAATCTTGTTAAGCACTCACAGTAGCTGGTTTTAACTTCATATAATTGAAAAAGGCACTGAAGAGTTAGGAAAAAAGCAGTCTTGAATTAACAGTGCCACTCCTTCCTTTCCCCTGGCAGTGACAGAGTGGTGTGGAGAGCATTGCTGTGTTCTGGGGAGAGGGAGAGCACAGCAATTTTGAGGCAGTAAACTCGGTGCTGCCTGATTATAACAGAAAATGAACTGAACCATACTCAGCTGATGCCCAGCCACAGAGAGAGTACTTAAACCAGCCCTAGCCAGAGGTGAATCACCAATCCCAGTAGTCCAAACTTGAGTTCTTGATCTTGAGTTACCACAAGCCTCACCATCATAGCCTAAATTGCTCTGGGGCTCTAAATATATTTGAAAAACAGTTCAGACCACAAGGACTGCAACTCCTAGGTGAGTCCTAGTGCTGAACCAGGCTCAGAGACAATGGACTACAGGGACACAAGACCTGCTGAGACACTAGCCAGGGCAGCTAATGGAGTGCTGCCATCACCCCTCCCCTAACCCCAGGCTGCATAGCTCACAGCTCCAAAAGAGACTTTCTTCTACTTGAAGAGAAAAGAGGGAAGAATAGGGAGGACTTGGTCACACATCTTGGATAACAGGTCAGCCACAGCAGGATAGGGCACTGACCAGAGTCATAAGACCCCTTTTGCAAGCCCTAGATCCTAGAAGACATTTCTAGACACACTCTGGGCTGAAAGCGAACCCAGTGCCTTAAAGGGAAAGACCCAGTTTTGATAGGATTCATCACCTGTTAACTGAAGAGCCTTTGTGCCCTGAATATCAGCCATGATACCCAGTTACTATGTCGAGAGCCTTGGGTGAGGCTCTGAGACTTGCTGGCTTCAGGTGAGACTCAGCACATTTTCAATTGTGACGGCTAATGGGTGAGACACTTGCTTGAGAAAAGCAGAAGAAAAAATAAAGAGGACTCTGTCTTGCAGCTTAGGAACCAGCTTGGCCACAGTGCGGGTAGAGCACCAACTGGGCTCTTTAGGTCCCTGATTCCAGGACCTGGCTCTTAGACAACATTCCTGGACTTCCCCTGGCCAGGAAAATGCCTACTGCACTGGAGTGAGCCCAAGCCATACCACAAGCTGACTGAAGAGCCCTTGGACCTTCAGGGAACCTTGGCGGTAGTCTGGCAGTCTTCCCCATGCATCTGTTATGGTAGCGGCTGTGAGATGAGGCTCCTTTGCCTTTGGAAAGGGGTGGGAGAAGTGGGAAGGACTGCATCTTGGGTTTAAGTGCCAGCTGAACTGCTGTATAATAGAACACCAGAAGACTTTTAAGGTTTATGACTCTAGTTCCTGGCTCCTGGGTGATACCACTGACCCCAGCTGATGCCTGGAAGAACTCATCACCCTCAAAAAAAGGACACAGGCATGAATGGATTTGCCAACTACTGAGCCCCAGAGCCTTGAGCGAACATAGGACATAGCCAGGGTGTGGTTACAGCAGGCCTTGGATGAGAGCAAAGCTGTGCTGGGTTCAGATTGGATCCAGTGCAGCCTTAGTGGTGGTGCCCAGAGGGCTGCTTGTGTCACTTCACCCCCAGCTTCAGGTGGCTTAGAACAGAAAGACTCCATTTGTTTGAAATAAAAGTAAGAAAAGAGAACAAGAGTTCCTGCCTGGTAAGCCAGAGAATTTCTCTGGATCTTGTCCAAGACCATCAAGGCGGTACCTCTATGAGTCTGCAAGAACCACAGTGTTACTGGACTTGGCAGGGGGCAGGGGATTTAAAGCAGCTACAACTTAGATCACAGCACCCACATCCTTTCGGATATCTCAAAAGCCTTCCCAAGAAGGATGGATACAAACAAGTCCAGACTGAGAAGACTACAATAAATACCTAACCCTTCAATGCCCAGACACAAACACCTACAAGTATCAAAAACATCCAGGAAAACATGAACTCACTAAATGAACTGAATAAGCTACCAAGGGCCAACTCTGCAGAAACAGAGATATGTGACCTTTCAGACAGGAAATTTAAAATAGCCATTTTGAGGACACTCAAATATATTCAAGATAACACAGAGGGAATTCAGAATTCTGACAAATAAATTTAACAAAGAGATTGAAATAATTAAACAGAATCAAGCAGAAATTTTGGAGCTGAGAAATAGAATTGGCCTAGTTAAGAGTGCATCAGGGTATTTTAATAGAATTGATAAAGCAGAAAAAAGAATTTGTGACCTTGAAGACCAGCTAATTGAAAATACACAGTCAGAGGAGACAAAAAAAAAAAAAAAGGATAAATGAAAATGAAATATGCCTATAGGATCCAGAAAACAGCTTCCAAAGGCAAATCTAAGAATTATCAGCCTTAAAGTGGAGGTAGAAAAAGAGATAAAAGTAGAAAGTTTATTCAGAGGAATAATGAGAGAGAACTTCCCAACCCTAGAGAAAGATATCAATGTTCTAGCACAAGAAGTTATAGAACACCAAGGAAAGATAACCCAAAGAAGACTACCAGAAGGCATCTAATAATCAAATTCCCAAAGGTCAAAGGTAAAGAAAAAAAAAGCAGCATGGGAAAAGAAACATATAACATACAATGGAGCTCCAATATATCTAACAGCAGACTTTTCTGCTGCTACAGGCCAGGAAAGAGTGGCATGACATATTTAAAATGCAGAAGAAAAGAAAATTACCCTAGAATAGTATATTTGGCAAAAATACTCTTCAGACATGAAAGAGAAATAAAGACTTTCCTAGACAATTAAAAACAAAGCTGAGGAATTTTATTAGCACATAACCTGTCCTATAAGAAATGCTAAAGAGAGTTCTTCAATCTGAAAGAAAAGAATGTTAATGAACAAGAAGAAATAACCTGAATGTACAAACACACTGGTATTTTTAAGTAGACAGAAAAACACAGAATGTTATAATGCTATAACTGTGGTGTGTAAACTACTCATCTTAAGTAGAAAGACTAAACATTGAACCAATCAAAAATAATAACTGCATAACTTTTCAAGACATAGGCAGTTCAGTAAGATATAAATAGAAAAAAACAAAATTTTAAACAGCAGTGGGATAAAGTTAAGCATAGAATCTTTATTAGTTTTCTCTTTGCTTGGTTGTTTATGCAAACAGTGTTAACTTGTTATCAGGCTAAAATAATGCATTGTAAAATAGTATTTGCAAGCCTCATGATAACAAATCAAATCACAACAAATAAAGACTGAAATCTAAGACCTCAAACTACGAAACTACTGCAAGAAAACATTGGGAGAACACTCCAGGACATTGGTCTGAGCAAAAGTCTCTTGAGTAATACCCCACAACCATAGACAGATGGGATAACATCAAATTAAAAAGCCTCTGCACAGCAAAAAGAACAACACAGAAACACAGACACACACACACGCACACACCAAACAACAACAGTAAAAACAAGAATACAATCATCAAAGTAAAAAGACAACTCCCAGAATAGGAGACAATATTCACAAATTACCAATCTGACAAGGTATTAATAACCAGAATATGTAAAAAGTTCAAAAAATTCTTTAGAAAAAATAAACTAATAATCTGATTAAAAATAGGGGAAAGGATTTGAATAGATGTTTCTCACAAGAGGACATGCAAGTGAAAACCTGTGTAAGCTGTGAGATGTAGCAAAATTATTTCTTTTTGTCTTATAATGGAAATAAAGGTAGAATTATTTTCTCTTAAATTATGATTTCCACAACAGAGGTTAAAAAGTGCATTCTTTTTATTGATAATTTTATTCTTCAGTTGCTCCTTCTAAACATCTTAAAGCAAGTATCTACAAAGTCATGAAAAATAATGAAAAGGAAATTATTGAGTCATGGGGGTGGACTTCCCTTTGCTGTTCTCATGATAGACTTCTTATGAGATCTGGTTGTTTGATAAGTGTATGGCACTTTCCCCTTCACTCTCTCCCGCTCCACAGTGGGAAGACGTGCCTTGCTTCCCCTTCACCTTCCACCAGAATTGTAACTTTCCTGAAGTTGCCTCAGCCGCAAGGAACTGTGAGTCAATTAAACCTATTTTCTTCATAAATTACCCAGTCTCAGGAATTCACACTATTAGTAGCTCTTGAACGTTCTCTCTTTTCTGGTTTCAAAGGTACAGAACTCTATTTTTTAAAACATTTTTGACAGTTACTTTGTATAATGTAAAGAAGTTCTACAATATAGTAATAAAATAAAATGGGAGAAATGTGACCTCTGGTCTTTATTTTTTGTTATGAATTCAGTGGTTATTAGTGACTGTGGATTTAGCCACAGAGTCATTTGCAATCAAGAATCTTCAAATGTTATTTCCTTACTTGTATCACACAATTACCAATAAATTTGACCCCCACACCCCACATTTTCATTCAACTTGTGTCTTATTCTTTTATGTGATGGATATTTAAATATCACTAAATAATAAACAGAAAATGAAAGAGTTAGGGGGACAAAATTAGCCAGGTGTGGTGTCACATACCTGTAATCCCAGCTACTTGGAAGGCTGAAGCAGGAAAACAGCTTGAACCTGGGAGGTGGAGGTTGCAGTGAGCCAAGATCATGCCACTGCACTCCAGCCTGGGCAACAAAGTAAGAGTCTGTCAAGAAAGAAAAAAAGAAAGAGAGAAAGAGGGGAAGGGAGGAAAAGAAAGAAAATATCCAGAAGTACATAGCATTAAGAGGAAGTGAAGATACTGCAGGACACAGAAGAAAAAAAAAAAAATCTTTTAAGAGACAAATTTGCATCTCTAAATCAAGAAAAAAAATGAGATGAAAGAGAACAGATGAGGGACTAAGTGCAATTCTTATAAATAACAAATTTAATAATTAATTAATATAAAATTCAGTGAGAATGTTGGAAGACAAAACTTAGGAAAATTTAGGAAACCTACCAGAACATAAGGAGTTAATACTAAAACAACAAAGAATGATAAGTGTGTGTATAATTTCCCCTTTTTATATATTTATACACATGTATGTATGCATATGTGAATGTAATGTCTTTTTTTAATTTTTTTATTTTCTTATTTATTTTTAATTTTTATTGCATTTTAGGTTTTGGGGTACATGTGCAGAACGTGCAAGATAGTTGCATAGGTACACACATGGCAGTGTGTTTTCTGCCTTCCTCCCCTTCACCCACATTTGGCATTTCTCCCCAGGCTATCCCTCCCCAGCTCCCCCGCCACTGTCCCTCCCCTATTCCCCCCAATAGACCCCAATGTGTAGTACCCCCCTCCCTGTGTTCATGTTTGCTTATTTTTCTCACCCGCCTATGAGTGAGAATATGTGGTATTTTGTTTTCTGTTCTTGTGCCAGTTTGCTGAGAATGATGTTCCCCAGATTCATCCATGTCCCTACAAAGGACAAAAACTCATCATTTTTTATTGCTGCATAATATTCCATGGTGTATATGTGCCACATTTTCCCAGTCCAGTCTATCATTGATGGGCATTTGGGTTGGTTCCAGGTCTTTGCTATTGCAAACAGTGCTGCAATGAACATTCTTGTGCATGTGACCTTATAATAGAACAATTTATAGTCCTTTATATATATACCCAGTAATGGGATTGCTGGGTCAAATGGAATTTCTATTTCTAGGTCCTTGAGGAATTACCACACTGTCTTCCACAATGGTTGAACTAATTTACACTCCCACCAACAGTGTAAGAGTGTTCCTATTTCTCCACATCCTCTCCAGCATCTGTTGTCTCCAGATTTTTTAATGATCGCCATTCTAACTGGCGTGAGATGGTATCTCAATGTGGTTTTGATTTGCATCTCTCTAATGACCAGTGATGATGAGCATTTTTTCATGTGTTTGTTGGCCTCATGTATGTCTTCTTTTGTAAAGTGACTGTTCATATCCTTTGCCCATTTTTGAATGGGCTTGTTTGTTTTTTTCCTGTAAATCTGTTTGAGTTCTTTGTAAATTCTGGATATTAGCCCTTTGTCAGATGGGAAAGCTGCAAAGATTTTTTCCCATTCTGTTGGTTGCTGATTCACTCTAGTGACTGTTTCTTTTGCCGTGCAAAGCTGTGGAGTTTGATTAGGTCCCATTTGTCTATTTTGGCTTTTGTTGCCAATGCTTTTGGTGTTTTGTTCATGAAGTCCTTGCCTACTCCTATGTCCTGAATGGTTTTGCCTAGATTTTCTTCTAGGGTTTTTATGGTGTCAGGTCTTATGTTTAAGCTTTTAATCCATCTGGAGTTAATTCTAGTGTAAGGTGTCAGGAAGGGGTCCAGTTTCTGCTTTCTGCACATGGCTAATGAGTTTTCCCAACACCATTTGTTAAACAGAGAATCTTTTCCCCATTGCTTGTTTTTGTCTGGTTTATCAAAGATTATATGGTTGTAGATATGTTGTGTTGTCTCTGATGCCTCTGTTCTGTTCCATTGGTCTATATCTCTGTTTTGGTACCAGCACCATGCTGTTTTGATTACTGTAGCCTTGTAGTATAGTTTGAAGTCTGGTAGTGTGATGCCTCCTGCTGTGTTCTTTATACTTAGAATTGACATGGCTATGCAGGCTCTCTTTTGGTTCCATATGAAGTTCATGGTGGTTTTTTTCCAGTTCAGTGAAGAAATTCAATGGTAGCTTGATGGGGATATCATTGATTCTGTAAATTACTTAGGGCAGTATAGCCATTCTCACAATATTGATTCTTCCTAACCATGAACATGGAATGTTTCTCCATCTGTTTGTGTCCTCTCTTATTTTGTTGAGCAGTGGTTTGTAGTTTTTCTTGAAGAGGTCCCTTACATTCCTTGTAAGGTGTATTCCTAGGTATTTTATTCTTTTTGTAACAGTTGTTAATGGCAGTTCATTCTTGATTTGGTTCTCCTTAAGTCTGTTATTGGTGTATAGGAATGCTTGTGATTTTTGCACATTGATTTTATATCCTGAGACTTTGCTGAAGTTGCTTATCAGTTTCAGGAGTTTTTGGGCTGAGGTGATGGGGTCTTCTAGGTATACTATCATGTCGTCTGCAAATAGAGACAATTTGGCTTCCACCTTTCCTATTTGAATACCCTTTATTTCTTTTTCTTGCCTGATTGCTCTTACTAGAACTTCCAGTACTATGTTGAATAAGAGTGGTGAGAGAGGGCATCCTTGTCTAGTGCCAGATTTCAAAGGGAATGCTTCCAGTTTTTGCCCATTAAGTATGATATTGGCTGTTGGTTTGTCATAAATAGTTTTTATTACTTTGAGATATGTTCCATCAATACCAAGTTTATTGAGGGTTTTTAGCATAAAGAGCTGTTGAATTTTGTCAAATGCCTTCTCTGCTTCAATTGAAATAATCATGTGGTTTTTGTTTTTGCTTCTGTTTATGTGGTGAATTACATTTATAGACTTGCATATGTTGAACCAGCCTTGCATCCCCGGGATGAATTCTACATGATCATGATGGATAATTTTTTTAATGTGCTGTTGCAATTGGTTGCCAGTATTTTACTGAAGATTTTTGCATCTATGTTCATCATGGATATTGGCCTGAAGTTTTCTTTTCTTGTTGAATCTCTGCCAGGTTTTGGTATCAGGATGATGTTGGTTTCATAAAAGGATTTTGGAAGGGTTCCCTCTTTTTGAATTATTTGGAATCATTTCAGAAGGAATGGTGCCAGATCCTCTTTGTGTGTCTGGTAGAATTTGGCTGTGAACCCATGTGGACCTGGGCTTTTTTTGTGTGGTAGGCTCTTAATTGCTCCCTTGACTCCAGACCTTCTTATTGGTCTATTCATAGTTTTGGCTTCCTCCTGGTTTAGGCTTGAGAGGACACAGGTGTCCAGGAATTTATCCATTTCTTCCTGGTTTACTAGTTTATGTGCATAGAGTTGTTTGTAGTATTCTCTGATGATGGTTTGAATTTCTGTGGAATCTGTGGTGATTTCCCATTTACGGTTTTTAATTGCATCTATTTGGTTGTTCTCTCTTTTCTTTTCTATCAGTCTGGCTAGTAGTCTGTCCATTTTGTTGATCTTTTTGAAAAACTAGCTCTTGGATTTATTGATTTTTTGAAGGGTTTTTCGTGTCTGTATCTCCTTTAGTTCTGCTCTGATCTTAGTTATTTCTTGTCTTCTGCTAGGTTTTGAGTTTTCTTGATCTTGCTCCTCTAGCTCTTTCAATTTTGATGATAAGGTGTCAATTTTAGGTCTCTCCCCTCTTCTCATGTGGGCACTTATTAGTGTATATTTTCCTCTACAGACTGCTTTAAATGTGTCCCAGAGATTCTGATATGTTGTGTCTTCACTCTCGTTGGTTTCAAAGAACTTTATTTCTGCCTTCATTTCATTGTTTCTCCAATCAACATTCAAGAGCCAGTTGTTTAGTTTCCATGAAGCTGTGTGATTCTGAGTTAGTTTCTGAATTCTGAGTTCTAATTTGATTGCACTATGGTCTGAGAGACTGTTTGTTATGATTTCAGTTGTTTTGCATTTGCTGAGGAGTGCTTTACTTCCAATTATGTGGTCAATTTTGGAGTAGGTGTGATGTGGTGCTGAGAAGAATGTATATTGTGTGGATTTGGGGTGGAGAGTTCTGTAAATGTCTATCAGGTTTGCTTGTTCCAGGTCTGAGTTCAAGCCCTGGATATCCTTGTTAATTTTCTATCTGGTTGATCTGTCTGATATTTAACAGTGGAGTGTTAAAGTCTCCCACTATTATTGTGTGGGAGTCTAAGTCTCTTTGTAAGTCATTAAGAACTTGCCTTATATATCTGGGTGCTCCTGTATTGGGTCCATATATATTTAGGATCATTAGCTCTTCTTGTTGTATCAATCCTTTTACCATTATGTAATGACCTTGTCTCTTTTGACCTTTGTTGCTTTAAAGTCTATTTTATCAGAGACGAGAATTACAACTCCTGCTTTTTTTTGCTCTCCATTTGCTTGGTGAATCTTCCTTCATCCCTTGATTTTGAGCCTTTGTGTATCCTTGCATGTGAGATGGGTTTCCTGGATACAGCACACCAATGGGTTTTTGTTTTTTATCCAATTTGCCAGTCTGTGTCTTTTGATTGGTGCATTTAGCCTATTTACATTTAGGATTAATATTGTTATGTGTGAATTTGATACTGCCATTTTGATGATAGCTGCCTGTTTTGCCCATTGGTTGATGCACGTTCTTCATTTTGTTGATGCTCTTTAGCATTTGGTATGTTTTTGGAATGGCTGGTACTGGTTGTTCCTTTCTATGTGTAGTGCCTCTTTCAGGAGCTCTTGTAAAGCAGGCCTGGTGGTGACAAAATCTCTGAGTACTTGCTTGTTGTAAAAAGAATTTATTCTTTCTTCACTTACGAAGCTCAGTTTGGCTGGATATGTAATTCTGGGTTGAAAGTTCTTTTCTTTAAGGATGTTGAATATCAGCCCCCACTTTCTTCTGGCTTGTAGAGATTCTGCCAAAAGATCTGCTGTGAGTCAGATGGGCTTCCATTTGTGGGTGACCTGACCCTTCTCTCTGGCTGCCCTTAGTATTTTCTCCTTCATTTCAACCCTGGCGAATCTGACGATTATGTGCCTTGGGGTCGCTGTTTATGCGGAATATCTTTGTGGTGTTCTCTGCACTTCCTGGAGTTGAGTATTGGCCTGCCTTGCTAGGTTGGGGAAATTTTCCTGGATAATATCCTGAAGAGTGTTTTCCAGCTTGGAGTCATTCTCTTCATCACATTCTGGTACACCTATCAAACGTAGGTTAGGTCTCTTCACATAGTCCCACATTTCTTGGATATTTTGTTCATTCCTTTTTGTGCTTTTTTCTCTAATCTTAGTTTCTCATTTTATTTCATTGAGTTGGTCTGCAACTTCTGATATTCTTTCTTCTGCTTGGTCAATTTGGCTGTTGAAACTTGTGCATGCTTCGCAAAGTTCTCGTGTTGTGTTTTTCAACTCCTTCAATTCATTCATATTCCTCTCTAAGTTGTCCATTCTTGTTATCATTTCCTCGAATCTTATTTCAAGGTTCTTAGTTTCTTTGCATTGATTTTTAACATGTTCTTTTAGCTCACTGAAGTTTCTCATTATTCACCTTCTGAAGTCTGATTCCATCATTTCATCACTCTCATTCTCCATTTAGCTTTGTTCTCTTGCTTGTGAGGAGTTTTGGTCCTTTGTAGGGGGTGAGGTGTTTTGGTTTCAGGCGTTTTCCTTCTTTTTGCACTGCTTCCTTCCCATCTTTATGGATTTATCCACCTGTTATCTTAGTAGTTGCTGACTTTTTGATTGGGTCTCTGAGTGGACACCCAGATTGTTGATGATGAAGTATTTCTGTTACTTAGTTTTCCTTCTAACAGTCTAGCCCCTCTGCTGTATGACTGCTGAGGTCCATTCCAGGCCCTGCTTGTCTGGGGTACACCTGTAGCAGCTGCAGAACACTGAGGGATGCTACCAGTTTCTTCTTCTGCTCTTTGTCCCAGAAAGATGCCCGCCAAATGTCAGTCTGATTAGTCCTTTTTTGAGGTGACTCTTTGAATATACAGGGGTCAGGGTGCTGCTTGAGGACATGGTCTGTACTTTATAGGAGCTCCAGTGCTGATCTGTGAGCTCCGTTCTTCATTCAGGGTTGTTGGGCAGGTGTGTTTAGGTCTGCTGCAGTAGGACTTATAGAACCCCCCTTTATTTTCCCTGAGATGCTCTGTCTCAGGGAGTTGGGGCTTTCTTTCTGAGTATCCATTGCACTGTCCTGCCCAGCTAGGAGGCAGTCTAGTCACTATTTGCCTGCTGAGGCTTCACTCTGCTACCGCTGGGTTCATCCTGCTGCCACAGGCTCCAGTCTATTGTGGTGGGCTCTGCCCTGTTGGCAGAGTCTCTCTGTTATGGCGGGTTGCCTCGGCAATGGCAGGTTGCTTCTGCAATTGGCATGTACCTCAGTAGGGACGGTATGCATCTGTAGTGGCAGACACCCTTCCCCCACCGAGCTGCACCATTCTGGTTTCATCTGACCCTGCAGTAAAACTCTCAACCCCGAGCATTTTGAATCGCCATTTTGTTTGTCCCTGTGGGGGTGGGACCCGCCGAGCCTGATCACCTGGCTCCCTGCCTCAGAGTTCTCTCTCTCTCTCTCTCTCTCTCTCTCTTTTGAGTTGAACAGTTGAGTCTCTCACAGGTGTTTCAATCACCTGCTGATAGGGCACTGGGATCTGTGTGATTTTCCATGCTGTGGCCCACTGCACTGGCTCAAATCATGCTTCCCAGGAATCTCCCGGTCTGGCTCACTGTCTGAGTCCCCTTTAATCAAATGGATATGTTAATCTGCCCTTTCAAATATCAGATTGCTGGTTTAACAAGGCACCCAGACCTGTGAGTTTCGTGCGGACTGCCGCTGCACTGCAGTGCCGGCCAAAATGGCCACGCAAGCCAAAAGGGCTGCGCTGGTGTCCCATGTCTCTCCTACACCTGGGAATTTTCCCATCCTGTGGGCAACAAAGGTCCATCTGTAAATGCGGCTAGGACTCACCCTCTGTGCCTTCACTGAGAGCTGCAATCCTGAGTTGTTCCTACCACGCCATTTTGGAAATCTGAATGTAATGTCTTTTGTATCTCATACATGTGATATGGTTTGGCTCTGTGTCCCCACCCAAATCTCATGTCAAATTGTAATTTTCATGTGTTGAAGAAGGGGTCAACTGGGAGGTGATTGAGTCATGGGGGTGGACTTCCATCTTGCTGTTCTCCTGATAGAGTTCCCACAAGATCTGGTTGTTTGATTTTTATATGGCACTTCCCCCTTCACTCTCGCTGTCTTGCTCCACAGGGAGATGACATGCCTTGCTTCCCCTTCACCTTCCACCAGGATTGTAACTTTCCTGAGGCCTCCTCAGCCATGGGGAATTGTGATTGAATTAAACCCCCTTTTTCATAAATTACCCAGTCTCAGGTAGTTATTTATAGCAGGGTGAGAATGGAATAATATGATTTGTGATATTTAGGAACTCCAACATCCAAACCATTAGAGCTCTAGATGGAGAAAATAGAAAAATGATGATGAAGTCATCAATAATTGCAAATAATTAAAAAAACCTCCAAACCAAAAAAGTGGAAGAATTCAAACTAAGTGCTTAAAAGAATAAATAAAAAACAGAAACCAAGACTAATGTTTGTAAATTTTTGTAATAATGATAATAACAAGTCCTTGAGATTTAAAACTGAAAGGGACTCACTGTCATCTTAGTTGAGGAGAAATTTACAAGATACAAGATATAAAGTAATGCTTTATAAATATTTAATGGAATTATTTTTGACCTAGAATTGTATGCCCAGCCAACCCATTAATTAGATGTGCATGTACAATGAAAACTTCAAGCCACATTTTCCAGATGCCTTGTGGTATGCAGAATAATGGACTTCCTAAACATGTCCATGTTCTCATCCCTGGAATCTGTCCATATGTCACTTTAAATGGCAAAAGAAAATTTAGGTTGCACATGGAGCAAAGTTTACTAAAAAGCTGTCCTTAAAATATGGAGATAATCCTAGATTATCCAGTTGGATCACAAGGGTCTTTAAAAGTAGAAGAAGGGGTACAGAAGAGGAGGTCAGATGCAATGTGAGAAGAATCCGACCCATCATTGTTGGCTTTGAAGATGGAGGAGAAGGTCACCAGTCAAGGAATGTGGGCAGCCTCTAGACACTAGGACAGACAAAAAAAGTGATATCCCCCTTGATTTTAGCCCAAGGAGATGTAAGTCAGATTTCTAAACTACAGAACCACCTGGTAATACATCTATGTTGTTTTAAGTCCCTAAATTTGCAGTAATTTGTTACAGAAAAAAAAAAAAAGAAAAGGAATACATATGCTTTGTGAGAAGCTACAATAAGACTTTCTCCAGTAAAATGTCCCAATAAACCAAGAACAGGAGACCCAGGATATAGGTCAATACAGGCACTATAACACAGGAGGAGAAAGAAAAGGTAATTTCCAAGGTGGCTGCAAAAGAAAATTTCAAGACAACTTTTGTGGACCAAACCTAGAGACTGAGTAGACCAATCTGAAACAAGGGGATAAAAAGCACTTGGATGGAGCTGGGAGCCATTACCCTCAGCAAACGTAGGCACAGAAAACCAAACACAGCATGTTCTCACTTATAAGTGGGAGTTGAAATATGAGAACACATGGACTCAGGAAGGGGAACAATACACACTGGGCCTGTTGGGGTGAGAAAGAGAGCATCAGGATAAATAGTGAAAGTATGCTGAGATTAACTCCTAGGTGATGGGTTGATAGATGCAGTGAACCATGATGGCACATATTTACTTAAGTAACAAGCATGTACGTCCTGCACATGTATCCTGAAACTTAAAATAAAATAAAAAAATGTTTAAAAAGCACTTGAAGGATTCAGAGGAAAAAAGTAGTTAATAGATTATTGTGTATATTTGATCATGCAGAAAATTGTAGCAAGGTATTTTTAACAGGGTTATTAAATTGCATGTCAAGAGTTAGCCAGATATTAAAAGAAAACTAAGCAAAAAGTTGTGAAGAAAGGAAATTCACTCACCCATAGTACAGTACTTGAGTAGAATCTGTGTAGTCGTAATAGTAATGAAGACATTATATATATTTTGCCAAACATTGTGATACATCTATTACAAGAGAATGGTTAGGAGAAATAGGAGTAGGGGATAAAAGCTAAAGACTTCATTCCTTTAAAAATAAATTAATAAATAATAATTAACATTTATAAATCAAAACATAGCAGTCTGCACATATTATTTGGAGAAACAGATTAAATTATTTCATAATGGAGGATACAGAACAGATAAACTTATTTCATAGTAGGGGGACATAGAATTAGCATACTGTAATTTTTGTCACTATTTTCAACACTTTTTTAACTTTTAAGCTATGTATATGTGTTAATGGATTAAAAACTAAAATAATTGTTTTTTAAATGTATGATGATTTATAGATAAAATATTAATAGATATTATCTATAAGTATCAACATTATAAGGAAAATAATGAGGCCCCATCTGCCATCACTAGACCTCACCCTCATCTCCTGATTTGTTTTTCTCCATAGCATTTATCCACACTTACTACCATAAATACTCTACTCACTTATCTGTTAATTGTTTTCTCAGATCACTGGAATGTAACATTCATGAGGAGATAGAGATTATGTAATTTCACCACCATTGTATCCCTAGAGCCTAAAACAATGTCTGTTACATGGAAGGCATTCAAACAGAAATGAATAAATGAAATTTTAAAAATTTTGGCATAGTATTTCTTAAACATGACAAAAAAGAAGTCTCTTTTTTGTAAGAAAAAGAAAAAGTGCCATCTAGGAAGTGAACAGGGGAGTGGGGCAGATAGTCCAGCAGAGGTTGCTGGTTTTGTCTCATTGCATGTGGACCTGTGACAGTCCAGAAGTTGAGCCAACAAAGGAGGATCCCAGAAATGAGGTCAGAATAGGGTTTTATATTCTGACCTACCTAATTAAGTATGGAGTGGACGAAGTTGGTGCAATAGTGGGGAAAGGAGGGATATGCGTGAATTTCCCTCCGCTAGTTATACAAAGTTAGGTAGATCAGTGAAAGCTATGCAACATGATTTTATCGAGTCTCTAGTATACTCGACTGGAACACAAGTTAACATCACCGAAAGTAAATCAATAGACCAACAATCTCTGTTGCTACATTAACATCAGTCAGAATACCACTTAAAGTTAATTTAAAACACCTAGTCACCATTTCTGCCTTCCCCCATTCAGTCCTAACTATTTTCTGTCTCTGCTTAACTGTCTGGATTCCTGGATGTACTCCACAGATAATTTAGCTAGCATCCCCAACTCACCCTAAAGCATTTTTTTTCAGTTGTTAGAATTTTTCTAAAGGATATCCATTGCTCCCCAAACACCAGAATTGCTTCAGTTTAGAGAGCAACATGATTTGGCATTAGAGGTTGTCATTTATCCTGCTATGCTCCAGTTCTCTTGCTCTATATAATCTCGAGAACTTTAAATAGCAAAAACTCTCATATCTGTGCTTCTCATTGCCAGCCCTATTCAGCTACTTAGGAGCTTCTTCCAGTTTTACTTGTGGTCTGAAATTAAAATTTCAACCTCTTCCCACTGCTGTGATCTTTTTTTTTCCTTGATTGGAGAAAAATGATTTTGTTCTCCAATAGCATGCTAGTATTTTTTTCTCCAATAGCATGTAGAAATAGCTTGTTAGGTATCTTTTAACCAGCCATGAAGAAAGCATTGTCTACTGTCCATCATTTGTAAGAATGTCTTTAGGTAAATGTTGCTCATGCTAAAGTGAAAGTTCTTTTCCATAAATACTAAAAATATTTCATTTTACCTTACTTTTGGATTTCTCCTTGATTTTTTTCAAAACATAGTTCATTTATTAAAAACTTCATTCATTAAAAAATATTTTAAACAACATATAAGTTTGAAAACTAAGATGATTTCACTGCCCACCCTCTCCTTCTATCCTGATATCCTTGCCTCCCAATATGTAAGAGTGCCTTAGGTTATTTTATAGGATACTGGAAAAGTATTGCAATTATAAAAAAAGGAGGCAGACTCCAAGAAAGTAACTGTAATAATCAAGCACTAAGCTATAACCTAGTTAAAGTCATTGTTGAAAGAAGCTATTACCAATTTGTCATTTATGGATTAATTAAATTATTAATTTTACTTATTATAAGATAGGAAATACATAAATATCATAAAGGTGATATCACTGTAAAAATGTATTTGTGTTGAGGCTGGGTGTGGTGGCTCACACTGTAATCCCTGTGCTTTGTGGGGGCTGAGGAGGGAGGATCACAAGGCCAGGAGTTCAAGACCAGCCTGGTTTTATAGACGAAACCCCATCTGTACTAAAAATAAAAAAATTAGCCAAGCATGGTGGCAGGTGCCTGTAATTCCAGCTACTCAGGAGGCTGAGGCAGAAGAATCACATGAACTGGGGGAGGCAGAGGTTGCAGTGAGCCAATATCAAGCCACTGTGCTCCAGCCTGGGTGACAGAGAAGACTCTGTCTCGGAAATTAAAAAAAAGTGTATTTGTGATATTGCTAATGTTTTATATACACTTAATAAAAAAATACAGCAGTAGTGTGGGCTGGTCAAACAGGTTCTGACTGGGTGTCCCCAGACTTGTTGATGCACTACTATGGATATGTTGCTTATGCACACACAATCTTCAAAAGCCCGGATAAGTAATAATTGTATCAGATGCACATTATATCTTCCATGAGATGCTTCATGTCAGCACATGAGTGGCCTGTATGTATGATATGAAAATCTTGGAGATGTATTCAACTTCCCATTAAGCTAACTTTCTTACAATCCTTCATGGACGTAATGAGACTGAAAGAAAAGAACACTAGAACTCACAGATCTTGTCATGTGGAAGAGGAATGAAGGTTGGAGAAGCAAAGTGAAGTGGAGGGAACTGAAACTGGTGAGTGGTGCTGATCCAGAGGAGAAATACCCCAAGGTGCCTGATATTAACCTCAGGGCTTGCTAGTTAAATTGGGGTCAGTTGTAGCTGCAACAAACAAACAAGTAAAGTTAACATTATGGGGTTCTCAAGGCTTGAGAAGTTCTGGGATAAGAAAGAGCTTATGAGAAGAGGGGTAGATGCTAGAAAATGGGGGCAGATAGAAAGAGATATATCAGTGAGGTAATAAAAGAATAACTCTGGATCTAAAAAGGCATTTGTGCATGACGCAAATACTGCACCTGTGTTCCTAACTACCATGACCATAAAAAACTCCAGGTGGAAACAAGCCCATGACACATTTCTATAGCTAAATCATTAATGTATGTCAATAGGGCTATATGAAGTAAGTATTAAAGGAATAGTATCTTTCTTTTGAATAATGCATATTCTAATGGTAAACATCCAGAGCTTTCTTACCTCTACAAAGATGAAGCAGGGGAAAATTGTGTCACTTCTACTAAACTCTTGGCTTTGATGATTTGGAAACATATTTTCCTGTTGGGATAGAAAGAAAGAATTCAATGATTTTGAAATACATTTTGTACATGGCTACATGCTCTGTGGAAGCTCAATAAATTCTCATTACAAAGCTAACTTCGTCTTCACCAGGAACTAACATCTAGCATTCTGAGTAATTGTTTGAAAACATCAATATCTTCCACTTAACATTACATCTAGCATCTACAAGGATCCTTCCTGTTTCAGTGTTCCCTCTGGCTTGAGAGATCATCAAACATTTTCACTTCTACCCTAGTGCACACATAATCAGATAAAAAACATTTGACTTTATCTGTTGGACAGAGACTCATTTGACTGGAAACACTATGTTGGAATTCACTGGGTACCATGGCAACATCGTCCCCTACAACTCTGCACCTGTCCCTCCCCTAGCTCCATCATAATTTTAAGCATTTTCTTAGATGGACTTTTGTTAATAAACGTGTCAAGAGCCCCTCCAAAGGAATTCCTGCCCCCAAGTTTATGGGAAGGAGGAAGCGGTTCTAAAACCTAAGCTATAGCAGGAGTTCAAATTCCAAGGAGTTTCCACAGTATCCCTGCTATGTAGTTTAAAATTTTCAAAATAAAACCTTAATATGAAAACCACCTTATTAGATATACATGGGTCAAAACAGTAGGATCATCTACATAGAATTGTCAATTAACACTTTGATTATAATCTTTATGAAAAATAAATACACAAGTAAATCGTTTGACTTCCTTTCAAACAGCCAAGTAGGCAAAACCAGAAGAACTTACAAAGTTAGATGTTTATATGGAATCACGAGCAAACAATGATGTGAAAAAATGAATGTAAACCCATCAAAAACAGAAATCATATATAAATTCCTCTGTAGATGAAATTGAAGTGGTCAGTGTATTAGTCTGCTCTCATGCTGCTAATAAAGACATACCTGAGAATGGGTAACTTATAAAGGAAAGAGGTTTAATGGACTCACAGTTCCACATGGCTGGGGAGGCCTCACAATCATGATGGAAGGCAAAAGAGAAGTAAAGGCATCTCTTACATGGCAGCAGGCAAGAAGAAGTGTTTGTGCAGGGGAACTCCCCTTTATAAAACCATCAGATCTCGTGAGACTTATTCACTATCACGAGAACAGCACATAATTCAATTATCTCCCACCTTGTCCCTCCCACAACATGGGGGAATTGTGGGAGCTACAATTCGAGATTTAGGTGGGGACACAGCCAAACCATATCAGTGAGGAAATGTAATTTTTTGCCTGTATTGCAATATCATGACCACGCCCAAATGCTGATATATCCCATATTCTATGTTCAGTTTGCTATATACATTTGAGATCAGCCTCCTTACTGAGAGGAGCCAAACCACCACTCTCTCCTCATAGTTCAGTGGTTTTCAGTGGAATGTCTCACTTCAGAGGATATTTGGAAATGGAATTTGGAAAGCGGGTTGTCACAATGAGTTAGACCCTTTATTGAATGGCCATGGGTGTTACATGCTTCACAATGTATAGGACAGTTCAGCATGTAGAAAAGAATTTTTCCCACATCTTGCCCTACATTCTAATGTCCTATTATAAAAGTATGTCACTAGCAGTTTAGTTATTATAATAATAAAAGTATAAGAACGTATATGAAAATCCTGGTAATTTAAAAGAAGGCTATAATGCATAGGGAAACTTAAATAGAAAAGAGAAATGGTTTTGTAATTATAAAAATTATACTTACATGGAACATTCTATTTGCCAATCACTATTCCCCACTACATACTTAATTTAAGAGGTTTTCATTGCATGGTGCAGTGATGCAGTTATGGAAAAAGCAAAGAAGTGATCATAGATCACTTACATTTAAAAATATAAGGTTTTCAAGATGTAAAGCTTTTAAATGATTCATATCAAATACAATATTATTTAGCTAGTGAAGTTTATGCCATGCATGGGCATGACATTTGAATTTTATTAATAAAATTCCTTTTAAAACATTTTATTTTACTTCTTTATATGTATGCTTTAATTTCTGAGCATAATGATAAGAAATCTGTGTGATGACAATCAGATATCCAAATTATCCATTTATTTTAGGGATGCATGTATTTTTCAATTTTACTCTGACACTTTCACTAGAGTCTTGGAAATGAATGGGTAGGGCTGAAGAAATGGGGTCGTGGAAAAGTAGCCTGTATTCCCAGGGGCAGTTGAACAGAGGGTGAACGGAGCTGACACAAGAGAAAGTAGCTGGACTTTGGGCTTTATTGCCAGCACTATACCTAAGGAAGCCACTTTACCAGGCTATAAATTCAAGAAGCAAGAGAATGCAGGAAGGAGCACTTCAGCGAGGACTGAAGGGATTGGAAGAGATGGAAGGATTTCTGAACTTCCTTGCAAATTACTTTCATATAAGCCTTAGGAGAAAAGTAGAGCTGACTGCGAAGTCGTTCTACAATAAAAGATTAATCCTAACTGTTGATGATGAAAAACAAACAAAATGAGAAGTCCCAAAAATTTAAGATGAAGTAGAAAAAGTTGGGAGAATGAAGGAGAAGCTAGTGACTGGGACTCTTGCTTCAGCTGCGGGTCATGTAGCCCTTAGGCACCTGCTACATTGTAAGTGTTGCCAGCCCATGTTACCCAGGGCAGTCATTCCCACAGTAGCCTCCCTCTCCCATGAGGACACATGTAACCCAATGTAATCTTTTACAAAATTTAAAATGTACAATGAATGAGTGATGAAAAAGAAAATGTGATATTTATTAAACTGGAAGAAAAATAAGGATTAATACTACAAGGGCCTGTTGTAAACATCATTTTAAATATTTTTATAACTTAGTATAAGCTATGAGAGACGTCCTTTGAAAATGAAGAGATTATTCTTCAGCTCCTGGTGCTGTCTTTGGGAGAGCTGGAGCAAAAGTAAGGAGGAGTTTTTGATAACTTTTATACACTGATTTGTTATACTGCTCATAATGCTACATTTTTTAAATCTTTCTTAAAAAAATTTGTACAAGTTACCAGTACCTTTAGGATTTAAATGAAAACAAAAGCTGAATAGAACAACGACATGTCAGCAAGGGATGAGCTAACCATAAATAAAAGGTCAACGCTGCCTTTTATGTGCAATGGTTTAGAACCAAAAAATATTTTTGTATTTTTAAATAAGCCATGACAGATTTCTGCTGGTGTGTTTGGTTTTGTTGACATACTTTTTAAAACTGGTTTATGCTTATTTAACTTATTTAATGTATTATATTATATGTAATAAGGCTAAGACCTAAGAAGCCCATGCTTGAACTTTAATTGCTGTTTGAGAGCCATTGAATTTTCTGAACTTGAATGTTTCTTCACACCGCATATATGGGCAGTGGTTATAGACAGGTCCACAAATTCTATAATGATCTTTCTTTTAAGAAGTGAATCCTAGTTCCTCTCCCCTTAACTGTGGCCTGAACCTAGTGACTCACTTCAAATGGATGAAGTATAGCAGAAATGATGGTGTTTGACTTTAGAGACTGGGTCATAGAAAGCACTGTGGTCTTCTGCTCACTGACTCACTCTTTGATTTCTGGATATAGAGCATGTCAGCTGCCGTACTCTGAGAAGAAACCCACGTGGCCAGGGATTTTGACTTCCTGCCACAAGTCAGTGAAGAAGTGAGGCCTCCTGCCAATAGTTGTGTGAGTAAGAAACCTTGGAAACAAATCCTTCATCCACAGCCAAGCCTTCAGATAACAGCAGTTCCTGCCAATGTGCCCTGACAGCATCAATGTGAGAGACCTTGAGTCAGAACCACTCAGCTGATTCATTCCCAGATACCTGGACCAGAACATCTGTGAGATGTTAACTGTATTCACTTAAACCATCAAATTTTGGGGTAATATTTTGCATAGTAATAGATAACTGCTGTAAGTATTTTCAATGATGCATTAGCATATTGGATATCAGTCAGGATGAAAATTGTTTTGGTTTGTGTTTTTGTCTTTTTTTTTTTTTGTAAAGAAATAGTAATCTTAGAAGTGGTTCCTGTGTTTCACTATTTGCTCATGATCCACTCACTTATTTACTCCTCAACATACATACTGTCATGTCTGCCTTGACCCTTCCAATTTGGTCTTAGGTTGTTATCATGAAGGGCACAACTGGCTGACCAATGGCTGGTTTTGTGATGGGGTCAGATGAAAGGCAAACAATGAGGGTAAATCTCAAGTGAACAAGTGCAAAGGAGACAAAACCAGGAAACCGAGTGTTGTTGTAAGGTATTTCTAAACTGAATCATATGGAATCGTGCTTTTGTAGGTCAAAGCTGGTTGAATATTGGCACTTTTATTTGGTGCTTTCATTTGGTTTAATTAAAGATCAATCCTTGTTGACTCTGTAACATTTGAAAAAATAAAATGTTAAATAGAGCATCTAAAACAACAAAAAAGAAAAAAATGAGACAGGAAAGAAAGTGAAAAGAAAGGAAGGGAAGAAACAGAGAAGTTGGTTGGTAAACTCCTTGAAAGGGGTGTGGTATCTGATGACTACCTGAGTCATCGCTTTATCAATCACTTTATCAGTTAAACCTTTTGCAAGACATTTAGCCTGCATGATTCTCAATTTTCTCATCTATTTCATGAGTGTAATAATAATACCTACCACACAAGTTCATTTTGATGCTCAAATGCAATATTGTGTATGAAGAGGACTTTTTAAAGTCTATCTTCTCCAAACAGACTGTGAATATGGAACCTGGTCCTCCAGACCTGAATTCCCAACCAAATGGATTAATTGTACACTCCTGTCTAAGAAAACATATTTGAGATAGATGTGGTTAAAAAAAGGAGACTTTATTTTCTAGATGTTATGAGCTGAATTGTTTTCCTCTACAATTTTTATTTTGAAGTTCTAACACCCAGTACCTCAAAATGTGACTATATTTGGTGACAGGGATTTGAAGAGGTAACTAAGGTAAAATACAGCTGTTAAGATGGGCTTTAATTCATTGTATGATACCCTTATAAGAAGAAGTGCTTAGGACACATGCACATAGATAAAGAAAATCTTAGAGAATGGCTATCCACAACCCAACAAGAGTGCTCTTGGAAGAAACCAACCTGCTGATGTCTCGATCTCAGATATCCACCCATTAAAACTGTGAGAAAATGAACCTCTGTTGTGTAAGCAACCCAATCTGAGGTACTGTGCTATGGCAGCCCCAGCAAACTAATACATTAGATAATAGCTACCAAGGTGTTAAAAGTGGGATCTCACATGCTATTTCAGATTCAATACTTATCTATATAAATTTGGTACTAGCTAGTATCTGGGTAGCAGTTCTGTGGTGATAAAAGATGATGAGATTGTAGGGGGATATCTTAAGAATTGTTACAAGCTATGTAATCTTAAAACGATTTCTACATTGCAACAAAATAGACAAAAAGTTGAAAGAATTATTTAAGTTATTCAAATGTAAGTTATTCTGAAAGTTTTTCTTTTTGCCCACTTGGGAAATTTAAAATTTTTTCACATGGAAAATAATATACACAGAAAAATCTACTTAATTTGCACATAGCTTAACTTTGCAAATTTAAATTCTAGAATCATTTTCCTTGTGGGTGCAAATTGAATGCTAATTAATGTTAATATTAGTCTCAGAAAAACATAATTAGGAAGGTAAATCTGCTGCTTTTTCTATCCCTCAAACCAAATAATGCATCCCATTAGAAATTATTTAGGGGGAACATCAGAAATTTGGCTTAACTTTGCTACATCTATTCATTGTTAGTGCTAAAATTGAGAGGAGAATGGGCAGCATTATTATTTTTGTAATAGTATTTTTTCTTAAAGTATGTGAATACCAGCAGAAAAAATTATATAATATTTTCAAGGCAAAATTAATGTAATTGTGCTGCACCAATGCTATTCTATTATTGCCAGAGATCCCTACGATATTGTTCTACATTTTATTACCATTTATATATTGTTTTAATACCATCTTCTGTATTAATTGATTTACATTGATTGTCCCCTTGTGTCCCAAGCACCGCATAAATAGGAACGCACCTTCTACAATAAAATAATTGTATTGGCAATTGACTGTAGATTCTATTGAGGAATTCAACAAAAAGAGATTAAAGTCTTCATAACTCCAATAACCTTGTGTGCTCTAGAGTACTGCCATAATGGGTTGTGTCTAATTTCAGAGAGTATTTGCCTAGATTATCTTTTCATTTCCCCCCGATAGCAATTTAACTAGCAGCTTATGTGCTGCATTTTCTTGGAAGGGGAAAACCTAAATATAAAGGTTTCCTTTTTGTAAAGTTCTAACTTTGATTTTTAAATTACAAGGTGTTAATAATAAGTGAATGTGTTAGCGTTCCAGCAGGTAAGGAAGCAGCATGTAAGAAGCAGCTAGTTTCAGAGTGAGAAAAGAAAAGTAGCTCAGAGCAGGCTGAGGTCCAAGAGGAATGCAGACCCAGAGAAACAGGAGCATAGGACCTTAGTCATGCCCCACGACACACATGCCTGGGGGCAATTGTTTAAAGTTACTTTGTTTCTGACCATCTTCTTCACCCACTGTCTTCATGTTCTTAGATCTGTGGTACAAAAAATTATGGATAGCCAAACAATACTTAGGTTAATTTACTGTAAATTCTTGGTAAACAACTTAGGTACTGCCTGTTCTTTTCCTTTGAAAACCTGCTCGTAAAGGTTGCTAAATAGGAGAGTATATTCAAGGCCACTTGCATCTATGCTTCCAGATTGCAATCCTCAAGTTTGGCCCAAATAAACTCTCTGCTTACATTAATTTTGCCTCAGCATCTTCCTTTTATGTTGACAATAATAAGTCCTTAAATATGACAAAAGTGTTTTTTTTTTGTTGTTTTTTTTTTTTTTAAGATGGAGTTTCTCTTTTGTTACCCAGGCTGGAGTGCAATGGCACGATCTCGGCTCACCGCAACCTCCACCTCCTGGGTTCAGGCAATTCTCCTGCCTCAGCCTCCTGAGTAGCTGGGATTACAGGTGCGCACCACCATGCCCAGCTAATTTTTTGTATTTTTAGTAGAGATGGGGTTTCACCAAGTTGACCAGGATGGTCTCGATCTCTTGACCTACGATCCACCCACCTCGGCCTCCCAAAGTGCCAGGATTACAGGCTTGAGCCACCACGTCCGGCCCGACAAAAGTGTTTTAAAACTATCCCAATAAAAGGCTGTTCTTTTGTTATTCCAACAGTTTTAAACATAAAAGTGGATTTCCTGGAAAGGCTTAAAACTTTCATGACTTTACTTATCTATTTGTGGTGAGTTCAATATATAAATTAAAGGACTAAAGTAGAAGATAAAAATCACATAGCTTAAACAAAGCAAAGAATTGTGTTTCCCACTTAAGTAATAGTCCAGGTGTACATAGTCTAGGGCAAGTACAGCTGCCCAGTGCTGAAGATCTGGGCTTCTTCTGTCATGTTACTATGTCATCCCACAGTGTCTGCTTCATCTAAATAGTTCAGTATGGCTTCTTTTCACCATATTTGCTTTCTGGGGAGCAAGAATGAGGAAAGGGGTGGGAGGAAAGTATATGTTCTACCCTTTTTAAGATATATAAACATTACATCTAGATTGGACAGACCATATTCAAAAGGCCACAGCCAACTACCCATAAGGCTGAGAAATTTTTCCCACTGAAACTTCTATTTATATACAGAAGAAGTTAGGGGATGAGTAAGTTCTGTCACCTGAAATAATAGGTAAATTTCTTTTTTTCTTTAGAAATCTTAATTCAGAGCCCAGAAATTTAGCAAGCATCATGTTGGAAACTGAAGCTATGTCCTTGGGTTTTGTGTGATATTCAGCAGCCCACTGTAAAATGTGGAGCATAGCTGATATCCAGCAGTCTACTGTGGGTGATTCATGGTGAATCAGAAAGTCTCCTTGTGCATTTCAGAGCTGGGGTCATTTAAGAGCTGTCATAGTATGTTTTCCTCTCAATAGAAACAGAAATTGTGAGATAAACATAGGCTGTAAAACATTGAAGGGAAAAAAACCACTCTAGATTGTTACTGACCATTTCTACTTTCTTTTGGTCTAATTGGACTACTCGTAGCTCCTCTAGCAGTATGTTCATTATGGCAGCCCGAATTTACCAAGACTAACACAGTTCTAATTTCTACTTTGCCAGTTGGAAACAATTGCTTTATTTTTTTTCTGAATATAAAAGTATTTACTTGTCTTTATAAATGAGTGTAAAAAGAAAAAAGAAAAAATATTGCATAATTTTACCCTCCAGAGATAATTCCTGCTAGCATTTTGATATGTATTCCTTCAGACTTTGTCAATGCATAGGGACCATGGACTAGCAAGTTCATTACCACACATTGCCTTAAGCACATGCTATTTGGTAACTGTAAGGCCGTTGCCTTGCCAGGAGTCAAATGGACACATTCATCACTCTTCATGCCTGATAACTGTGTCATCACCTGAGCTCATTATCTGGCTTCCCCACAAAGCCTCCCCGCACCTGCTTCTGCATACCATGCCCAAGCCCACACTCAGCACTAAATTATGCATCCAACCTCCAGCCCACTGTTAAAAAACCCTGCAGAGAAATGTTTTTAAAAGAAGCCCCACCGTTCCCTGCCCAGCAACAGCCTGCCCCGTATGCCCCTGGCAGGCCCACACCCAAGGTCTCGCCCACCTACCAATGGCAGCTAGTTCCATGTACTTCCTACTTTAACTCCATGTACTTCCTGCTCCTCAACAGCCAATAGAAATGCCTTCTCTTGGGCCAGGCACGGTGGCTCAAGCCTGTAATCCGAGCACTTTGGGAGGCCGAGGCAGGTGGATCATGAGGTCAAGAGATCGAGACCATCCTGGTCAACATGGTGAAACCCCATCTCTACTAAAAATACAAAAAATTAGCTGGGCACAGTGGCACGTGCCCGTAATCCCAGCTACTCCAGAGGCTGAGGCAGGAGAATTGCCTGAACCCAGGAGGTGGAGGTTGTGGTGAGCCGAGATCACGCCATTGCACTCCAGTCTGGGTAACAAGAGCGAAACTCCGTCTCAAAAAAAAAAAAAAAAGAAATGCCTTTTCTTTGTTTCCCCAGTAGTCAATCAAGGCCCACTTACCCAAGGTCCCGCCTACCAATGGCAGCTAGTTTCATTTACTTCCTACTTTAACTCCATGTACTTCCTACTCCTCAACAGCCAATAGAAATGCCTTCTCTTTGTTTCCTCAGTAGTCAATCAAGGCCCACTTACCCAAGGTCCCGCCTACCAATGGCAGCTAGTTTCGTGTACTTCCTGCTCCTTAACAGCCAATAGAAATACCTTCTCTTTGTTTCCCCAGTAGTCAATCAAGGCCCACTTACCCAAAGTCCCACCTGCCTACCAATGGCAGCTAGTTTCATGTACTTCCTACTTTAACTCCATGTACTTCCTACTCCTCAACAGCCAATAGAAATGCCTTCTCTTTGTTTCCCTAGTAACCAATCAATTGCCTGCACACCCCATAAAACCCCATGCCCTGAACAGCCGGGTGCAACTTCTCTGGCCCCTCTTGGACCACTGAGGTTGCCCAGGAGCTGAATAAACTGGCTTCTCACTTTTTTATACCTGCCTCAGTTTCCTTATTTTACCTCGGCAATAAATCTTACAGTAACTATGATACTATTCTGAGTTTTTAAGGAAAACTCACTACAGGGGTTACTTGAAAATCCTCTGGCTTTCTTGATCATCTACTTCCTACGTGTTCCATTAGAGTCTCATCCCCAACTATCCCATGGTAATATATCACCTTGGTTTGGGGATGCTTAAAATTTTTATAACTTTACTTATTCATTTGTGATGATATCAATATATTAATTAAAGTCTGGAAAAAGGTTTGCTTTTCTCCAACATTCTGATTTGTAGTAACTGAAAGAATAGGTCTTGTGATGCAACTACTCTGAGTCTTCCTCCCATGGGTCCTGAGTACTTGTTGCTGGGCTGTTCACCTCCTGGCTGAGAAATATTTCATGTATTATTTATATAATTACAGTGTCTTTGGCATACTCAAGAAAAGAAAGAAATTTGACTCTCTACTGTTTAACAGAAGAGTCAACCATTTATTAAGGACTTCACTGAAAAACATCTCCTTATAGCTGAAGATTAGCTAACTGTATTAGTCTGTTCTCACACTGCTATTAAGAAATACTTGAGCCTGGGTAATTTATAAAAGATAGAGGTTTAATTGAGTCAGTTCCACATGGCTGTGGAGGCCTCACAATCATGGCAGAAGGCAAAGGAGAAGCAAAGGCACGTTTTACATGGCAGCAAGGCTTGTGCAGGGCAACACCCACTTATTAAGCCATAAGATTTTGTGAGACTTATTCACTACCGCAAGAATGAGGGAAACCACCCCCATGATTCAATTGTCTCCCCCTGGCCCCACCCTTGACATGGGATTATTACAATTCAAGATGAGATTTTGGGTGGGGACACACTTAACCCATATAACTAACTAAGCTGCTACAGAGAAATTTTATGCCCACTCTTGCGTAAGTTTTATTTTCCCAATATTCTGCAACTATTTGGTGGGGAAGACAGAGTCACTCTGTTGGCCCAGGCTGGAGTGCAGTGGTGCAATCTCGACTTACTGCAACCTTTGCCTCCTGAGTTGAAGCAATTCTCATGCCTCAGCCTCCCGAGTAGCTGGGACTATAGACATGTGCCACCATGCCTGGCTAATTTCCTATTTTTAGTAGAGAGGGGATTTCATCATGTTGGCCAGATTGATCTTGAATTCTGACCTCAAGTAATCCTCTTGTCTTGGCCTCCCAAAGTGCTGGGATTACAGGGATGAGCCACTGTGCCTGGCCTGTTCTAAAACTTTTTAAGTGAGGGATGTCTCATTGTGTTTGATCATCCAGCGTTGTCATTGAAAAACATGTTGTCATTCTATTTCCCACTTCTAGAATAAAATAGTCAATTTTATTCTGTTTTTTAAATTTATTTATTTATTTTTAACCTTTATTCTAAGTTCAGGGTTACATATGTAGGATGTGCAGATATGTTACATAGGTAAACTTATGTCATGGGGGTTGGTTATAAAGATTATTTCATTAACCAGGTATGAGGCCTAGTATCCATTAGTTATATTTCCTGCTTCTCTCCCTCTTCATACCCTTCAGCCTCCAATAGGCCCCAGTGTTTGCTGTTCTTCTCTGTGTGTCCTTTTGTGCTCATCATTTAGCTCCCATTTGTAAGTGAGAACATGCAGTATTTGGTTTTCTGTTCCCATGTTAGTTTGCTAAGAATAATGGCCTTCAGCTCCATTCATGTCCCTGCAAAGGACATGATCTCCTTCTTTATTGCAGCTGCATAGTATTCCATGGTGTCCACATACCACATTTTCTTTATTCAGTCTATCATTGATGGAAATTTGGGTTGATTCCACATCTTTGCTATTGTAAATAGTGCTGTAATGAACATATGCATGCATGTGTCTTTATAATATAACGTTTTTTATTCCTTTGGATATATATCCAGTAATGCGATTACTGGATTGAATGGTACTTCTTTGAGGAATCACTACACTATCTTCCACAATGAGTGAACTAATTTACACTCCCACCAACAGTGTAAAAGCACTCCTTTTTCTCCACAACCTCACCAACATCTGTTGTTTTTTGACTTTTTAATAATAGCCATTCTGACTTGTATGAGATGGTATGTCACTGTGGTTTTCATCTGCATTTATCTAATAATAGGTGATGTTGAGCCTTTTTCATATGCTTCTTGGCCACACATATGTCTTCTTTTAAGAAGTATCTATGCATGTCCTTTCCCCACTTTTTAATGGGTTTGTTCATTTTGTCTTGTAAATTGTTTAAGTTCCTGTCTATGCTGGATATTAGACCTTTGTCAGAGGCATAGTTTGCAAAAATTTTCTCCAATTCTATAGGTTGTCTGTTTATTCTGTTGATGGTTTATTTTCTGTGCAGAAGTATTTTAGTTTAATTAAAACCCAATTGTCAATTTTTGCTTTTGTTGCATTTGCTTTTGATGTTTTGTAGTACAATCTTTTCCTGTGCCTATATCTTGAATGGTACTGCCTAGATTTTCTCCATGGGTTTTTATAGTTTTGGGTTTTACATTTAAGTTTTTCATCCATCTTGAGTTAATTTTTGTACATGGTATAAGGAAGGAGTGTAGTTTCAATTTTCTGCACATGGCTAGCCAACTATTTCAGCCCCATTTATTGAATAGAGTCCTTTCCCCATTGCTTATTTCTGCCAGGTTTGTCAAAAATCAGATAGTTTTTGGCGTGCAGTTTTATTTTTTGATTCCCTATTCTGTTCTATTGGTCTATGTGTTTGCTGCTGTACCAGTACCATGCTGTTTTGGTTTCTGTAGCCTTGTGGTATACTTTAAATTGGTTAGTATAATGCCTCCAGCTTTTTTTTCTTTTTGCTTAGGATTGCCTTGACTTTTTGGGATTTTTAGGTTTTATATGAATTTTAAAAATAGATTTTTCTGGTTCTGTGAAGAATGTCCGTAGTAGTTTAATAGGAATGGCATTGCACCTATAAATTGCTTTTGGCAGTATGGCCATTTTAATGATATTGATTCTTCCTACCCATGAGCCTGAAATATTATTTCATTTGTTTATGTCATCTTTGATTTCTTTGAACAGTGGTTTGTAGTTCTCTTTGTTGAGACTTTTCACTTTCCTTGTTAGCTGTATTCCTAGGTATTTTATTCTCTTTGTGCAATTGTGAATGGGAGTTCATTTGTGATTTGGCTCTCAGCTTAACTGTTATTGGTGTATAGGAATGGTAGCAATTTTTGCACATTGATTTTGTATCCTGAGAATTTTTGTAAGTTGCTTATCAGCTTAAAAAGCTTTTGGGCTAAGATAATGGTGCTTTCCAGATATAGAATAATGTAATCTGCAAACAGGGATAGTTTCACTTCCCCTCTTCTTATTTGAGTGCCCTTCAATTATTTCTCTTGCCTGATTGCTCTGGCCAGAACTTCCAATACTAGGTTGAATAGGAGTGGTGAAAGAGAGCATCCTTGTCTTGTGCCAGTTTTCAAGGAAAATGCTTTCAGTTTTTGCCCATTCAATATGATGTTGGCTGTGAGTTTTTCATATATGGCTCTTATAATTTGGGGGTATGTTCCTTCAATATCTAGTTTATTCAGAGTTTAACAAGAAAGGAAGTTGAATTTTATCAAAAGCCTTTTCTACATCTATTGAGATAATCATGTGTTTTTAGTCTTTAGTTCTTTTTATGTGATGCCTCACATTTATTGATTTGAGTATGTTGACCAACCCTGGATCCTAGGGATAAACCCTACTCAATCATGGGGAATAATCTTTCTGATGTGCTGCTGGAATTGGTTTGCCAGTATTTTGTTGAGGACTTCTGCATTGATGTTTATCAACAATAATGGCCTGAAGTTTTCTTTTTCTGTCATATTTCTGTCAGGTTTTGGTATCAGGATGAGGCTGGACTCCCAGAATGAGTTAGAGAGGAGTCCTTCCTTTTCAATTTTTTGAAATAGTTTTAGTAGGAATGGTACCAGATAGTCTTTGTACATCTGGTACAATTCAGCTGTGAATCCATCTGGTCCTGAACTTTTTTTGGTTGGTAGGCTATTTATCATTGCCTCCATTTTAGAGCTCATCACGGGTCTGTTCAGGAATTCAATTTATTCCTGGTTCAGTGTTGGGAGGGTGTATGTATCCTGGAATCATTTCATTTATTCTAGGTTTTCTAGCTTATGTGTAGAGAGATGTTTATCATATTCTCTAATGGTTGTTTGTATTTTTGTGGTGTCAGTGGTGATGGTGTTGGAAATATTCTCTCTGTTATTTCTGATTGTGTTTATTTTTGTTTTCTTTCTCTTTTTCTTTATTAGTCAAGCAGTGATCTATCAATTTTATTAATTTTTTGAAAAACTATCTCCTGGTTTTATTGATCTTTTGAATGGTTTTTCATATCTCTATCTCCTTCAGTTCAGCTCTGATTTTGGTTATATCTCATCTTCTGCTGGCTCTGGGGTTTGTTTGCTCTTGGTTCTCTAGCTTTTTAAATTGTGATGTTCAGTTGTTAAGTTGAGATCTTTCTTGCTTTCTGATGTGGGCATTTAGTGCTATAAGTTTCCCTCTTAACACTGCTTTAGCTTTGTCATAGAGAGTCTGGTATGTTGTATCTTTGTTCTCATTGGTTTCAAAGAACTTCTTGATTTCTGTCTGAATTTTATTGTTTACCTAAAAGTCATTCAGGGCAGGTTATTCAACTTACATATAATTGTATGGTTTTGAATGAATTTCTTAGTCTTGAGATCTAATTTGATTGCACTGTGGTCTAAGAGACTCATGATTTCAATGCTTTTGCATTTGCTGAGGAGTGTTTTACTTCCAATTAGGTGATTGATTTTAGAGTAAGTGCTGTGTGCTGATGAGAAGAATGTATATTCTATTGTTTTGGGGTGGAGAGTTCTGTAAACTCTATCAGATCAAATTAATCTAGAGCTGAGTTCAGGTTCTGAATACTACTGTTAATTTGCTGTCCCGATGATCTATCTAATATTGTCAGTAGGGTGTTCCCCAATAGTCTTCCACTATTATTATGTGGGGTTCTAAGTTACTTTGAAGGTCTCTAAAACTTGCTTTATGAATCTGGGTATTCCTGTGTTGGGTGCATATATATTTAGAATAGTTAACACTTTTTGTTGAACTGAACCCTTAATCATTATATAATACTCTTTTCTGGTCTTTTAAAATCTTTGTTGGCTTAACATCTGTTTTGTTGGAAGCTAGAACTGCAATTACAACTTTTTGTTTTTCTTCTGTTTGCTTGGAAAATTTTCCTCCATACCTTTACTTTTTTTTTTTTTCTTTTTGAGATGGAGTTTTGCTTTTGTTACCCAGGCTGGAATTCAATGGCTCGATCTTGGCTCACCGCAACCTCCACCTCCTGGGTTCAGGCAATTCTCCTGCCTCAGCCTCTTGAGTAGCCGGGATTACAGGCACGCACCACCATGCCCAGCTAATTTATTGTATTTTTAGTAGAGACAGGGTTTCACCATCAGGATGGTCTTGATCTCTTGACCTCGTGATCCACCTGCCTCAGCCTCCCAAAGTGCTGGGATTACAGGCATGAGCCACCGCACCCGGCTCCATACCTCTACTTTTAGCCTATGTGTGTCTTGGCATGTGAGATGGGTCTCTTGAAGACAGCCTACCAATGGGACTTGGTTCTTTATACATCTTGCTATTTTGTGTCTTTTAATTTGGGCATTTAGCCCATCTACATTTAAGGTTAATATTGTCATGTGTGGATTTGATCCTGTCATCATGATACTAGCTGTTTCTTTTGCACACTTGTTTATGTGGTTGCTTCATAGTTTCACTGGTCTGTGTACTACAGTGTGTTTTTGTAATGGCTGGCAACAGTTTTTCCTTTCCATATATAGTGCTTCCTTCAGGAGCTCTTACAAGGCAGGTCTGGTTGTAATAAATTCCCTCAGCATTTGCTTATCTAAAAGGATTCTATTTCTTCTTCACTTATGAAGCTTAGTTTTTCCAGATATAAAATTCTCTATTGGAATTACTTTTCTTTGAGAATGTTAAATACTGGCCCCTATCTTCTCTGGCTTGTAGGGTCTCTACTGAGAGGTCTGCTGTTAGTCTGATGGCTTCCCTTTGTAAGTGACCTGGCCTTTCTTTCTGGCTGCCTTAACATTTTTCTTTCATTTCAACTTTGGAGAATCTGATGATTATGTGTATTGGGGATGATCTTCTCATGTAGTATCTTACTGGGGTTCTCTGTATTTTCTGACTTCAAATATTGCCCTGTCTAGTAAGATTGAGAAAGTTCTTTTAAATGATATCCTGAAATATATTTTCCAGCTTGGTTCCATTCTCCCCAGCTCTTTCAGGTACATCAATCAGTCATAGATTTGGTCTCTTTACATAATCCCATATTTCTCAGAGTTTTCTTTATTCTTTTTCATACTTTTTCCTCTCCTCTTATCTGCCTGTCTTATTTCAGAAAGACAGCCTTCAAACTCTGAGATGCTTTCCTCTGCCTGGTCTGAATAGACCTCAGATATTAATATTTGTAATTGCATTATGAAACTCTTATACCATGTTTTTCAGCTCCATCAGGTCATCTCAATATGAGAACATAGATGTTTCCATTGAAGTTGTCGTATTTACTTTCCCCTTTTTTTCTTCTCTGTAAGAGCCATGCATTGTAGCTGCTCCTAGTCAGCCATCTTTGCTAGCTCTTCCAATTTTATTCTATTCTAAAATTCTTACATCAGCTTTTAGGATCCTTCTTTTCAGCTTCAAAAAACTTAGGATTATGTGCTTAAGTGTAGGTCTTTTTAAAATTTATATTGCTGAATACTTTTAATTTGAAGGCTTATTTTTTTTTTAATCTTTGGTAAACAGTCTTACATTATTCCTTTGACTAATGTCTCTCCTGTATTCCTGAATTATCTCTGATCTTTCTCTAAAAATTCTTTTTTCTTTCTTTCTTTCTTCTTTCTTTCTTTCCTTTAGCTCCAGCTCAATAGACCTGAACATTTTTTTCAATGTACATTCAGCCTCCTTATTTGATTTTCCATGTCTCATAACTCTCTTCTATATTCTTAATACTTTGTCTTTGTGCTTTACATTCTGGGACATTTTCTCTTACTGAATTCAGTATTTTTAAATGGTAGGAATATCTTATTGAGACAATAGGTTATATAAGTTATGATAGCCCTTCTTACCAACACATACATAAAGAATTAGAAATTATAACTTTTCCAAGTAACATTAATTTGTCATCATCAAATTTTAAGTAATTGTCTGCTGCAACTATCTAATTTCTCAGAATTGGCTGAGATCCAATCTTCAGGGCAGTAAAATAAACTAGAATTTCATGAATGATAGCTAAGTAACTATAACTAGGCTGAAATAACTGTAAATGCTAGAAAACTTAAAATGAAATATGAGCAATTTAAATTCAGTTGAGGTCATAAACAGCAGAAGTGAAGTTAGAGTGAAGTTCAAAAGTGAAGCTGAACTTTAATGAATGCATTAAAGTTCAGGACCCACATTCCTGTTTCTCAATGTAGTTTTTCTTAGTAGCTGATATAGAAATAAGGATATTGAAGCTAATTGTTGGAAGAAATTGCAGCCATTGCTCTGTCTTTCTGACTTCCCTCTTTTGCTTGCTTGGAGAAATTTTCCAAACATTGGTGAGGTGAGGAGAGCTCTGGGGCCACAGTGGCTGTTCAGCATTGGAAGACCTTGGGAAGGAATCCTAGGACAGTTCACCTGACACCTAAGGGTCAACATTTTTTTCTTTCTCATTTACGTGTATTCTGGATTCCTTTTTCTTGCAATTGGAGTGGTAAGAGGCAAGCCTTGGGAAGAACAGACCTGTTCTTGACTTGTCAGGAGTCTACACTATTGTAGGCAAGAAAGATTTATCTGTGATGATTTTTAACTTTTTGGAGAACTAGCATTACATTGGAGCTAAGACTAAATTTAAGACAGTAGTAGAGAATTTTAAAGTATTCCTTTGCCCATATTTTTCTCTAGGAACAAATGATCTTTCCTTCATGATGCTTAGACACATGTGACTACTTAAGCCCAAGTGTGTTTGTTCAGGATTCTGGGACCTAAGGAGTCTTTCTCTCTTAATAGCTAGCATTTAAGTGCTAGTCAAATACAAAGTAAATACAGCAGATTATATTGAGCATATAAATAGGGCTTGATATTTAACTAATAAAAGTCAAATTTCTTTAGATTAAATTTTTATTAGAGAGATTGAGAATCCTGCAAGATCTCTGGGAATGGAGCAGGCTTTTCAAAGATCTTCCACTGAAATGGTGGAAGACCAAATTTTATTGCATGAAGTGTGGGGCTTTTGAGTTTGTGATTATTTTATTGAGTTTTCTTTCAACTTTGTTTAAGAAGAAATCACATTCCTTCCAGTAGTAAGAATATTTATCCTTTTTCTATTCATTGGGAAATTGATAAATTCCACTGTTCCTTCTCTCTGGGTCTCTAACATCCACAGCCACTATCAGGAATTGTTTATCATCCATCAAAGACTCTAAATGGAGAAATAAAGCAGAGTGCCCTTTCAGGTGTTTCTCAGTCAGGTCTCACAGACCAAAAGAGATCTGGTGCCTGACTCAATTTCAGAGATCAGGGTTTATCAATGCTCAAACCAGAATCAATTTGAGGACATGAGGAAGGTGTGCATCAAAGATTCGAAGACAAGCCACGTGAATCTTGAGGAATTAGTATAACTATGATGTTCTGTTTGACCTGAAAGAACATAGAAAGTGATGAATTGATAAAGGAAAGAATAGAAATTCCTAAGGCAACCAGTCTAGTGCCATCTGCTTCTGCTTAGCACTGTTTCCCTAAAGGCCAACATGTAGAAATCTTATTATACTAATTTACAGATGAAAGAAGTTAATCTTAGAGTAACTTGCCCAATGTCAAACAGCTAGTATCTGAGATGTTGTGATGAATTACAAGGCTTATATACTTTCTAATATGCCATCACATCTCTCACTTAAAATACAATGTGGTAAGTGCTGGGATGTAGGTAAGCCCGGAACTATGGTTTCAAGTATGCCAAGGAGGGCAGTAATGAAAGAGTTATCAAGGCCAGTAACTTATAAATTAAACACTCAGAATATGTTTATTTCCTGGAGTAGTTACTGCCACAAAAAGACTGTCAGGGAGTAATATTCATAAGTGTAATTTTTAAAAATATATGGGGCCAGACACAGTGACTCACACCTATAATCCCAGCACTTTGGGAGGCCGAGGCAGGTGGATTGCTTGAGGTCAGGAGTTTGAGACCAGTTTGACCAACAAGGCGAACCCTGTCTCTACTAAAAATATAAAACTTAGCTGGGCATGATGGCAGGTGCCTATAATCCCAGCTCCTTGGAGGGTGAGACAGGAGAATCGCTTGAACTCAGGAGGCAGAGGTTGCAGTGAGCCAAGTTTGCGCCACTACACTCCAGTCTGGGTGACAAAGTGAGATTCTGTCTCAAAAATAAATACATAAAAATAAAATAATAACTATGTGGTGCTATATTCAACAGAGTAAATCATACAATCAGGAGAATCTTAGTTTCCATTTTTAGAGAGCAGACTTCTGATGGCATCTCTCCTTTCACAGAGATATAGGAAATGAGAAGGGATAACATGGCAGCAATGCAGATGGCACAGCAGAACTCTCTTTATGAAAAAGAAAGACTGCCTTTAAGAGAAATAAAGTATTTGGCCTGTATATACACGTTAATTTTGTTAGAACTTTTTTGTTTGTTTGTTTTTTCATTTGTATTTTAATCAAATATTCCCAGATCAAGCAGGAAATTATAGAGAGGATGATGAGAGCTCAGCTGCTGCCTCCAGGGAGAGATGAGTGGTTTTGCCAGCAGCTGGAAAACCTCATGTAACAGCTGATAGGTCAAGATCACAAATGGATAACTCCACCTCTACTCCTACCCCCACAGGATTTTAATTTATTGAGGTCTTAGTTTGCTTATGACCCAAATAAAATGTACAGGACTCTCTTCTTACCTTTTTCTTTCTTTATGTTTTATTTCGTGTCTTTCTTTTGTTCATGTGAATCATGTATTCACAATAAAATTGGCTCTTATGAAAATCCACACACTATAAAATGTAATTATTCCATTTAACAACAGTCTTTTCATACATAAAGGCTTACTTCATCTTCCTATTGGAGTCACCCATCTGGCTATCCTGTTGGGAGAAAAAGCAGCTTTAACAAGAAGATGCTTTTTGGTCAGAGTAAATGAAAACCATCAAGAGAAAACTCAAACAGGGTTAAGTGTAACTGACAGTGCAGCTTCCCTCTTTGATCTTTCCTCTACCCACTCAGTAAGCCAATTCATTCTTCCAGGTGTGGAGCACTGAGATGAATCCTAGCACTGATCTGTAGCTCTTCTCTAGAATATCACAAAGTGTTTACGAATTCATTTCCTTCATTGAAGGATAAACACTGTCAGCCATTGTCTGTTGTCCTTGGATGGTTTTCCTCTTCGCATTTGTTACCATTGTGCTTGTTTTGTTTCTTGGTTTAATTTTTCTTTTATCAGATTCCATTATGTTTCCGCAACTCTCACTTTATCTCCCATTCCCTTTAAACAAGCATCTAAGTAGAAATAACTGTGTTTGCTTCTGTAGAAGATAGTGGCTATATTGATAAGATTTAAAAAAACTAAGTACAAGACCTCTGGTTTAGAAGTCTCAAGAACAATGCCTATCATAAGACAGTCCATAAGTAAGTGCTCTGTAAACCTTGGTTGAAAAAAATAAATAAAGCAGACAGAAACTCAGTTTTTCTTTTTCCTCACTGTCAATCTATGCTCTGTGTCTTCAAAACTTAACCCCTTCCAAATGCTAACCAGGCAAAACCCACACAGCTGCATGTATCTCTACTTGACATCCTTGATATCAAACGTAATGGAGAAAGACATTAACATTTGTCAGGTACCACCTACCAATGTCAGGCTCCAAACTAAGTAGTTTTTCACATGTTATATTTAAATCCTCACAAAATTTTCCCTTATAGAGAGAACAAAATAGTGACTCAGAATGGTTAAGGCCAGATTTTCTCAGTTTGTATATATAGAAAAATCACAAATAACCATTGCTTTCAACAGAACAACTAATGAATTTTTTGGAGAGTTTACAAAGAAATTATAATTTTTAATACCCATCAGACAGGCGAGGTACACAAAAGAAGTTAAAGGAACTGAGTTTCAGAGCTCTACAAGCTCCTCCTAGGAGAAAAGGTATCTCCTGCCAAGTTCATCCATAGAAACATAGTGGGGGAAGATGCAGGCCCAACATAAATGGTGAAATTTACAGGGTAAGGAGAAGCCAGCCAAACTTTTAAAGGGTTTGGCTTTTAACAAGGCCAAACTTTTAACACAGGCTGGCATGATGTTAAAATCTTAAGGAGCTCTAGATGCAGAGCAAGTTTGTACCCACCTGCCAATTCTTTCTCAGAGCAGAAGGCTAGAGAAAGATGTATAGAATGGTGAAAGCTGGAAAGAGGACTGGAGAGCAGAGAAAGTTTTCTGGTAATGTTAAAAGCAAGACATATAAAGCACTAAGACCTCATAAGATTGTTATGGGTGCTTAACTCAGTCAAGTTCTGCTTGAGTGAGTGTCCTAAGGGGCCCTCAAATTACTTGGAACAAGTGGTGCCTTGAAATTTACTCAAACTGTAACCCCTCCCAGATTAGCGAAATTATAGACTCGAGAAAAGAGCATGCTCAATTAGGGGGATAAATACATTTACTTCAGTCTCTACTATTCCTTTATAGAAATATCCAGAATACAAATTACAAGACATGTAAAGAAACACAAAAATGTAACCTATTTTCAAAAAAAGAATGGTCAATATAAGCAAGCACAAAGATACTCAGAGATTAGAATTAATAAACAAGAACCTTAAAATAACTATTATAAATATGTAAAAGTGTCTAATGAAGAAGGTAAACAATAAGCATAAATAGATAGGGAATTATAGCCAAAAAATACAAAAAAAGATAAATAATAATTCTAGAACTGAAAAAGAGTATTCAAAATGAAAAATTATTTCACACGCCCAATAGCAGAAAGGACAATCTAAAAGAAAAGTTGGGTTAATTATAAAAACTGTGCCCATCCCAAAGTTAAACCGTAAAAAAGTTAAATAAACTAAATTTCAGAGCTCTATACATTCTTCCTAAAAGAGAAGGAGTCCTCTGCTATTCTAATCCCTGGATAGGCCAAAAGTAAAACACGTTGGTTAAGGTAGTTTCCCAAAGTGAGAGTTATTAAATGGAAATTCTGGGATTTATATTCAGGTAATCTTCACAGAAAAAGCGCATGCTCTTTCTGTTATATACCTGTGCCTCTCTAATTATACTCACATTTCTTATTACAGTATACCACCTCTATTAAGTTGCTTTCAGCCAGAAGTCTTCTAATCTAGATCACACAATGACTGTGGGCAAGGTTTGTGTCCTCCAAGTCAATTTCATTCTGTGTAATCCCAAACTGAGGTATCTTCATGCAAAAATCCCAGCATACCTGAAGTGAAAATTGAATGAGGTCTACACTGAAGGCCAATTCAGATGGAGAGGTTGATAGATGCCAAGATAGATATAGACAGAGATGTTCTTTAGAGCATGTTTGGTCGGATTTTCAGTTAGTCTTAGTGACCCTATGCCCTTTCATTTTCCCTCCCAGATTCCAAACTTACTACTTCTTTGATCCAATAAAGCAGGAGTTTCAAAAATCAAATGTCTTCTGTAACAAGGAAAGTAAACTAACTGTATTGAGCCAAATCAGCTGCTTACTAAGGCAATAGAGAATAATAAGAAATGCAAACATGCAAAGAGAGGCAAAGTGATGTCATGCCAAAATGTGTTCAAATTCATGTGTACTTTTAACAGTCTCCCGACCAAGAAAGATGTGTTTCTTACACCACCAGTTTGTCCTGTGAAAAGGGCACAGTGGTTAAACAGCCACAGTTTTTGATACTAGACAAAACTGATCAAGGTCTAGCTCTGCCACTTGCTGACAGTTTTAACATAGGCCTTGTCATTGACCTCTCTCAGCCTTAAATCCCATTTTAATCAAAGAGTAATAGTAGTAACACCTGCTCTATATGTTGTAGTTTGGAACAAATAATGAGGCAACGTGTATATGTTCAAATTGCTTTGAACATCACCTGATACACAATGAATTCTCAATATATATTAGCTATTTTTAGTATGAATGAATCATGCTGAAAACACCTTTGCAAAATTAACACAATAGGAGAAATCTGACATAGCTGATTCCATCTTGCTTCTAACCTCCAAGCTGTCCTTGGTCATTCCTGGGCATAGGCTGAGATAACTTGGGAAGGAAGGTAGTTTATAGTTTCCTTAAAGCAAGGATGATAATAGTGCTTCCCAAAACTAAATCACTTTTGTAAAACTAATAAAAGGCTCATGGTCAGGATTATGAGAGGGACCTAAATTCTGATTAGATGTAGGTATACTTTCTATAATTCTGTACTGCTCAGAAGTCATATGGCAAGAGGTCACAATATTTGTGACTTCCCCAATTCCTCCTATAAATAACATCACTATTGTGGAGCCCGAGATAGTCTTTTGAGTTTTCTTTTTAATTAGATTTTTGCATTCTTGCAACTAAGGGACCCCACCTGGACACATGACTCGTGACTCAACTGGTCCTCTGGTCCCACCCAGAGGTAGACTCAGTGTACACAGATCATTTTCTATCCCCTATGATTTCATCCCCAACCAATCAGCAGCATCCATTCCCTAGCTCCCTGCCCTCCAAAGCATCCATAGAAACCCTAACCTCTGAGACTTCAGGGAGACTGATTTGAGTGATAAACCAGTCGCCCATGTGGCTAGCATCATGTCAATTAAAACCTTTCTCTACTACAATGTCACTGTCTCAGGGAATTGATAATTATCTGTGCAGTGGACAAGAAGAACCCACTGGGCTATTACTATAACCAAGTTTTCCAAAAAGGTTTTACAGTTAGGTTTTCAAATGTATTCTTAACAGGATCTAGAAAGATTTATTTTAAACGTTCCTGAGGGTTTATGATTAGGATTTATGCTTGCAGTTATTCATACAAATATAGTATATATGATCATGTGGGAAACCAGAATATGCCACCCCAAAATATGCCTCTTTGCCATAAGAATTATTTCGAGCTGCTTATTTTTAGAAATAGCAAACACATATAAAGCCCTGAAAAAAGAGTAGAAATTACCCTTTTGTAAGAGCAATTTACATTTATGAAGGAAATCTGCATTTGTAAGGATGTCTCTCTTTCTGTATCAGGAGAAGAATGACTAAATCATCAGAAAATCTTATCAATGGAAAAGTAACCAATTTAAATCTAAGTAACAAACCTTACTCTTGTTTCACTCTACTTTTTCTGGTTATCTCCCTAACCAGCCTTTCTTTACCCTTTCCTTACCCTCCTTTCTTTGCTTCCTCTGAGGATGGTATTTAAGTCTCAATTATAAGCTATCTCTTTGATATTTACTCACTTCTTTGGGTATCTCCCATGTACAGTCATATACCATGTAACAACCTTTTAGTAAACAATGAACCATATATATGACAGTGGTCCTACATTTGCTGAAAAATTTCCATTGCCTACTGATGTCAATAATCATTGAAACATCACAGTGCAACACATTAGGTTTGGGAAGTCAGGCCCCATAAATCATAAATCCTCACCAGATGAGTTTTATTTAACCCTATATATCATGACTTACTTTCCAACACAACTCTGACAAATATTGTACCCCAAGATTTATTCTGGAAGTAACAAGTGAAATAAAAATGAAGCAGTGCTATGGCTCATTTTATGTTATTTTATCCAGCTGTCATGCTAATAAATTGTTGTTGACACAGTAAACTTATGGCTGCTGTTTCAATTGTTAAAGTCCTATTTATATGCATTCTATCAATGTTTTATGAATAGATTTCCCATCATATTTTGACTTAGAGCAAAATATATTACTTTGCTGAAGGACATCTTCTGTGATCACAGTCTCTTGATGATTTTTAAAATAAGGACTTTAGGCAGGGTGTGGTGGCTCATGCCTGTAATCTCAGCACTTTGGGAGGCTGAGTCAGGTGGATCACAAGATCAAGAGTTCAAGACCAGCCTGGCCAAGATGGTGAAACCCCATCTCTACTAAAAATACAAAAAATTGGCCGGGGGTGGTGGCAGGCCCCTGTAGTCCCAGATACTCAGGAGGCTGAGGCAGAGAATTGCTTGAACCTGGGAGCCAGAGGTTGCAGTGAGCCAAGAGATCGTTCCACTGTACTCCAGTCTGGGTGACAGAGTGCAACTCCATCTCAAAAAAAAATTTTTTTTAATGACTTTAAAGACTCCTATTGTAAAATAGAATTATTTCTTTTTCTGAAATGTCTACTAATCATTTATATAATAATTTTTTCTATGCAAATGTTTCACATAAACATTTGCTAAGGTCTCATTATATCCCTAAGAAGTAATAATAATTTATTCAACAAATATTTTTTGACAAGCTACTCTGTTCCAGAACCAGACAATACAGTGGTAAACAAGATTGATGTGGTCTCCGATCTCCTAGAGCTTACTCTCTAATGAGAAAGACATCGTTAAAAAGTAAGTTTAGTTGCACTCAAATTTTAAGGAGTTTATTTGAGCAGTCAGTGATTCATAAATTGGGCAGCACTGGACTGCAAACAGTTTGGCACTCTGACGGCGAAGTGAGAAAGGAAACTTTTATGTAGTGTTGGCACAAGCAAGACAAAGAACACTTAACTAATTGGTTAGAGCGGCAAGTTCCTAGTTAGAGATTAGTTGATAGTTTCTGATTGGCTAGATGTTTGATTAGCTTTGGTAGAAACTTAAAGTGCTAGAGCCATGCCAATCTAATAGCTCCCCTAGTTAAAATTATTTGTAACAGCATTCATTAAAACACAGAATAGTTACACAAGAAGATTTATTCTCAATTGTAACAAATATTACAAAGCAAAAGCAATTTGCATTGTTTGCATTCATTCATTTATCAAATGTATATGCCAGGAAATGTTCAAGGTGAAAAAAATATGAATATCAGTTCTGTTAATAGCCTAACTTGTTATCTCTAGGAAGACAGATAAATAAATACACAGTAAAAAGATGATGAAGATAAAACAGAGACTGATAGGTAGTAATACAGCATCGTAGAGGAGAGGCTAAGATTCTACCTGGGCAAGTGTAAGTGAAGTCTTCTCAGAGAAGGTTACTGTGTGTGGGATATGGAAGAATAAACAGCATATGACTGATAAACAAGTTAGAGAAAGGGAATCCAAGTAGATACTTTTAAAAAGGCATTGGTGTACAAAGAATTTTACATATATATATATATATATATATATATATATATATAATTATACTTTAAGTTCTGGGGTACATGTGCAGATCATGGATAGTTACATAGGTATAAACATGCCATGGTGGTTTGCTGCTTTCATGCCCTCGTCATCTACATTAGGTATTCTCCTAATGTTATCCCTCCCCAATCCCCCCATTCCCTACTATCCCTCCCCTAGCTCTCCCTCCCCTCAACAGGCCCAGTGTCTGATGTTCCCCTCTCTGAGTCCCTGTGTTCTCACTGTTCAACACCCACTTATGAGTGAGAACATGCGGTGTTTGGTTTTCTGTTCTTGTGTCAGTTTGCTGATGATCAATATTCTAACTGGTATGAGATGGAATCTCAATGGGGTTTTGATTTGCATTTCTCTAATGACCAGTGATGATGAGTTTTTCTTTTCGTATGTTTGTTGGCTGCATAAATGTCTTCTTTTAAAAAGTATCTGTTCTATCCTTTGCCTACTTTTTGATGGGGTTGCTTTTTTCTTGTAAATTTGTTCAAGTTCTTTGTAGATTCTGGATATTAGCCCTTTATCAGATGGTAGATTACAAAAATTTTTCCCATTCTGTTGGTTGCTGGTTCACTCTACTGATAGTTTCTTTTGCTGTGCAGAAGCGTTTAAGTTTAATTAGATCCCATTTGTCTATTTTGGCTTTTGTTGCCATTGCTTTTGGTGTTTTAGTCATGAAGTCCTTGCCTATGCCTATGTCCTGAATGGTTTTGCCTAGATTTTCTTCTAGGGTTATGATGGTGTTTGGTCTTATGTTTAAATCTTTAATCCATCTGAGGTTAAGGTGTAAGGAAGAGGTCCAGTTTCTGCTTTCTGCATAGGGCTAGCCAGTTTTCCCAACACAATTTATTAAATAGGGAATCCTTTCCTCATTGTTTGTTTTCGTCAGGTTGGTCAAAGATCAGATGGTTGTAGATGTGTGGCATTACTTCCGAGGCCTCTGTTCTGTTCCATTGGTCTATATCTCTGTTTTGGTACCAGTACCATGGTGTTTTGATTATTGTAGACTTATAGTATAGCATTCTTATACACCAATAACAGACAGAGAACCAAATCATGAGCGAACTCCCATTCACAATTGCTACAAAGAGAATAAAATATCTAGGAATACATCTAACGAGGGAAGTGAAGGACCTCTTCAAGGAAACTAATAACCACTGCTCAAGGAAATAAGAGAGGACACAAACAGATGGAAAAACATTCCATGCTCATGGTTAGGAAGAATTGAGAAAATGACCATACTGCCCAAAGTAATTTATAGATTCAGTGCTATCCCCATCAAGCTACTATTGACCTTCTTCACAATTGGAAAAAACTACCTTAAACTTCATATGCAACCAAAAAAGAACCCGTAAAGCCAACACCATTTTAAGCAAAAAAATCAAAGCTGGAGGCATCACGTTACCCGACTTCAAATAATTACATATTTTTTAAAAAGCTTGTTTTTCAATCACAACATATGTGGGAACTATTGTATAAAATGCAGAACTGAAAATAAGTCCCCCTTGCCCTTTTGGAACTCAAAGTCTAGAAGTTGAAGGAAAAAAGTACAAATAAGTATATGTTATATAGTGTTTATTGTATTAGAATCCTATGCCACATCTATAATCTGATTTCAAAATATCAGAAAACTATTACTTTTAAATCTGGGAAAATGACTCCTTAAATATTCATCAAATTAGTGTGGGAAAAGAGCAAGAGGGGATAACAATCTACTTAAATATTTAAAATAAAATCTTAAACACCTTAATTATTTGAACAGTTGGGAATCGGTGAATGAATGGACAATTGCAAGCCTATGAATAAAAATAAATGAAGTAATTGAACATGTGGTACTTCACATATTGGGAAAAAGTGTGTTTTAATGACAGATACTTAGAAAAAAAATTTTGAAGCCTTACTTTGAGGGATCAGTGAGACTTCTCTCTCTCCTGAATTCCCTAAGCACTTCTTGTCTCTCAGCACCTCGTCACAGTCACTAATGGATTTGACAGAAAGAACTGGGTTGAGCTCCACCTGTTTCTCTCCTCTTTCTCCTTTGAATTGGCCTGCCTGCAGAGAGCATGCCATTGGTCTACTCTCAAATATGCAGTGAACTGGTAGTAACTGCCTTTTCCCTCCAGTAGGTGCCTATTGTCTTGTGCTTCCTGTGACTGGGTGGGTGAGGCTACCTGAAAGATCAACAGGGTCCGGCATTTAGCTTAAAAAAAGAAAAAAAGCAGATTTCTAGTGTTGTTAGAGTGAATGCGTTCAAGCTTTGCTGGGGCTTGACAAAGTACAGAGCATGTGAGTTTGTGACTCTAGCAGGTGTTGCTGGTGTATATCATGCCATTCTTTTCCAGGTGTACCGTTGGCAGCAGCCTGAGCCAGTGGCTTTAAGCCTTGGACATCAAGCAGGCAAACCAGGCAAGATTTTGACCTTGCTGCATTACTGTAGGTATGACAGATTTGCCCAGAGGTGAGTGGCTCTTTTTATATAGGAAGGATTGCAGGCAAGTGGCCTTAACTAAAAGGCATGCAAGGCTCACAGACCCTACGCTGCTCCAGCTTATCCTCTTGTTTCCAAAGGGGCAGCCTGCCCTGCCATTGCGGGAGAGGCTGACATAGAATTCACTTTTTTTCAAAATTGGATGTTGAACAAATGCATTGGGAGGCAGCATCACAATTGCTACTTTTAACTGCAAGGAAGCTGGTGTCCCTGTGAACTAGTGAGGTTTCCGATTTTAAGTTGTTGTTACTAGCCCTAAAGAGACAGTGTTAGAAAACTGCTCCAAATCCTATCCTGTAGCCATAGTCCTGTGGAGGGACAAATCTTGCATTCATGAGGCTGGTTCAGAGGCTCCAGTGTGATGCACCCTGGCACGTGGTCTCCAACTGGCCTGCATTAGTTAATAACACAAGCTCTGACCATGGCTTTAGGGTTACTGAATCCAATGTATATGCAATCTTTCGGGCACATGGCAGAAGTATTGATTCTTCTCAGGCCCTCTGGGACACAACTTCAGAAGCATCCACAGCAGCAACAATTGGCTGGCACGGTGGCTTACACCTGTAATTCCAGCATTTAGGGAGGCTAAGGTGAGAGGGTCACTTGAGCCCAGGAGTTTGAGACCAGCCTGAACAACATAGTGAAACACTCTACAAAAAAAAAATTAAAAATATTAGCCAGGTGTGGTAGAATGTGCCTGCAGTTCCAGCTCCTTGGGAGGCTGAGGCAAAAGGATTGCTTGAGGCCAGGAGTTTGAGGCTGCAGTGAGCTATGACTGCACTACAAATAAATAAATGAATAAATAAATAAATAAATAAATAAAATTTAAAAAACAGCAGTAATAACTTAAGAATGTGAGGAAAGGATTTCTCCATTTAAACAAACACAAGAATGAAGAGAAAACCTTCCTAGGAGTTAGATTTCAGGAGATGGGTCCAAACAGTTGCATGCAAAAAGCAGTGGCAATAGCCATGATGGAAAAAGTCCGCCAAAGCCGGCTCTTGAGAGCGTACAGATAGATCCTACAGCCACAATCAAGTCACTGTGAGACTACCAGACACTCAGTGTTCAAAAGCAAAGTGGAAATTCAGAGATTTTACACAGAGGAAGATATTTTATTTCCCTAGAGATGAGAATTTCATAATGTCAAAATTAACCTCTTGTAGGGGGATTTCTCTCCAGTAAGTTTTATTTCATTGGCCATTGATTCTGGCAAACTGGTGTAGAATCAGCCTAAAGTTAAGATTTGTTTTTATCTCTCCCCTTCACCCGTATGCCACTGTGCTCCTGCTGCTGCTGCTGTGGGCAACACTAAATACAAGCAGGTGTCTAGGATCACAACACTGCCTGAGTTAACTCATTGGGGGTAGAGAGTCACTCATTTTATATCTTGGCAAGGAAGCACAGCTATAAAATCATCATATCCTCTTAAATCTTTGAGCTTCCTAAGCATAATGTCAGTGACTAAATAGTTAATTCTGAGGCCCTAGAATAATTCTCATTCCATTAAAATAATCCACCATTCTGTTAGGAGACAGTCTAGAATGCAGAACTGAAGAAACCTCAAATCCACCCAACATGAATTTTCTAGCTGAGATGGGGCAGAATGAAATGTTTTAGAGGACAGATGGAAGACCTTGATTTCCTTGAATATTTTATTCATAAGACAAGATAATTTGATATCAGATTTGAATTCATTTTAGACTTTAACTTTGGATTTATAAAGACAGTTAAACTTTAGAATTAATTTCTCCCAGGAAATTTGGTGATAGGACAAAGTTTATAGTAGAAATTTTTAGTATCTCAAGGATGTTTTCATTGATTATTAGAATATCTTAATTTCATTGTTAGGGCAGACCACATGGATAGTCACAGTTTGGAAGAGAAAATAAATAAAAAATAAACCTTTGGCTTTGAGTTTAGCATTACCTTGGATTCAACTTAATTAATTACAGTAGTGACCCGTTTCAGAGTCTTTCTCAGTAAGAAGTGTATTACATGTCTATCAGGAGGATCTAGAGAGGGGCAGTGGTTGGAATAGAAGGAGGGGCTTGTGAAGGTAGAAGCAGAACTGCCCAACAGCCTGCAGACCTCTGTCTTTGAGAAAGGGATGGCAGAGGCCAGATGGCCTGTTTCTGCCATCACCAGGCTGCAGTGGGGTGGCACTGCCCAGGCTGCACACTTCACGGAGCCAGTAGGAGCCCAGCCCCTTCCAACTTGGAGTGGGAGCTTCCTGGGTGCTGCTGTGATCACCCAAACTGTGGCTGCAGACCCAGACCTTCTGCTCCAGGGACCAGGCTGGAGTCCCGCCCTCCTCTGAGAGGCTGCAGCTGCCCAAATTGCAGCTGTGGATCTGAGCCTGCCTGTGTTCTTGGGGACCTGGGAAGGTCCCTGCTGCCCTCACAGGCTCAGAAGTGCCTGCTCCCGCTGCTTGCATTATCCCTGCTGTTGGCACCTGCTTGATCTTAGGACACAGTGTGGCTGATCCTGCGTAGTGATGAACAGCAGCAGAAGCCAGATTCCTGGGCAGAAGCGAGGCGAGTGTCTCATGAGCCTTACCTTCAGACCAGGGAGGGCCTGAGGCTGGGGGCAGGCCATCAGTCCCATGGACCAAAGTGGGAACTTATGGTGGCTTTTCCAGGCCTGCCTATGGCTGCACATGAAGCACTTGGCATCCACTTCCTCCCCTCTGAAGCCTATAAAAGATCCATGTTCAACTAGAGCTGAGCAGATAATTGGGTGACCAGCTGCAGAGAGGAGCTACCCTCTCTGCTGAGAGCTTCAGAGACCTGCAGAGATACTGGGACTACCAGTTACAGAGAGTAGCGACCCTCTCCAGGGCTGCTTCTCTGCTGAGAACTAGACATTCGTCAGGATGACCTGCTGCAGAGAGGAGCCGCTCACTCCAGGGCCTCCTCTCTGCTGAGAGTTGAACACTCAACAGGACAACCTCCCTACAGAAAGAAGCTACCCACTGTGTGTTTCTTCTGAGCTGTTTCTAACACTCAGTAAAGCTCCTCTTCATCTTGTGCACCCTCCCTTTGTTTGCATACCCCAGTCTTCCTGGACACAGGACAAGAACTCAAGCAAAGGTGCCACTGACCACAGAGATTACCAGCCAGAAAAGGGACACCACGAGGATCCTGTAACGAAACCTGGCTGTGCTCCTGCTTGACCTAGGCTTAATAGTTAAGTCCAATGTATTAAAAGCGCAAAGGTATGTTTGTGAAGAGGGTACACTTCATCTCCAATTTTCTAGTTTCCAGGGGGAGGGATTGTTCTGAAACACTAATAGCCTCTTGATTCACTTCCTTGATTCCTTATACCAATGTAAACTGAGTTATCCAGTGTTTTCTGTTTTTGTTTTCTCACCTAAGTAAACTTTCATTTTCCCAAATCTTAAACCAAGAGCATTTGTTCTTTTTCCTTCTACTTTCTGCCCTCCACTAAGATAAGTGATTTGGATGCTAGTGTCTCCTCTGAAGACCCCAAACTTTCCTCCAACAGGCTATTACTCTAAAGACTAGACTAGGAAGAGGTCACCAGCTCATTTAGAGCTTAGTAGTGACTAATTACAATATTAATAATTTGCTATTGTCATAATAATGCCACCTAACCAATACTCCAAAGTCAGTAACATACACCAATAGGCATTTAGTCACTTGCTTGCAGGTCTGCAGATAGGCTATGGAAGATATTCCATTCTGTGTGCCTCATTTTGCACCCAGACAGGAGGTACAGCAAAATCCTCAGGTACAGTTTCTTGTAAGGAAAATCAGAAGCTCCCAGAAAGAGTAGTGGGAGTAGCTATTCATAAGGGTTAGGTTTGGCAGACTCTCACTCCCATCTATTGGGCGGAAGTTCACAGACCAGGGCAATATCTGAGGTTAAGGTTGTATCTACTTCCATAGAGGTATTGGGTGTGGGAAGGCAGTAAATATTTGTCAAACAATAACATATACCACCTGGAAATATTAAGAGATGTCACTATTTCTGATGTAATTAATATGAAAAATAATAATTTGTTACAAAGCTTCTTTTACCTTTTCCTATTCTGTATACAATAAAAAGATATTTTCTCTTCTTTTTTACATACCTTAGTTTAAGAAAGCTTAATTTAATTGAAATATGCCAGAAAGAACTAAGATAGTATATATAATTATACAATTGCATGTAGAAGTCATTGTATTACATATTTATGCTCTGAAACACATAATTCTGCCTTCACTTTCTAGAGATCATTTGTTGATTTATGAAAAGCTAATAATATAAAAAATCAATCACAAATTTATATTAAATATTTTGTTCCTTCAAAAAGCTTTTATATTTGTAATCTATTTGACTCTTACATCAATCCTATGATATAAGCATAGAAACAGATATAAATATGGATAGAGAGACTTTGGAAATTCATATGTTTAAAAATAAAGGAAATACAAGTAGTTCCGAAAATTTAAATGACCAAAGTCATCCCACTAGCCTTAAACTTAAAACTTTTGGCTTTAATCCTACACTTTTCCTTTACCCAGCAATCTTAAGACAACTCAATAGATCCAATAATAGGCACAAATTATATACATATGAAGACTTTGTACTGTAATATTGGCCTTTGTTATTCATATAACCTTTCAAAGAAATAAAAATATATTCTGCATTTCCAATTGTGTTACATTTAATTTTGCATGCTTTGTTTTTAGAAAATGGATTCATTTGGTTAAGTATTTTTTCTCTGAAAAATACAGAAATTGAACTTTGGATACGTCTATTGCATCCTTACTGATTGGTATCTTTACCTTGATTTCTTTCTTTATATCTCTACTCCTCCCCCTACTCATATATATACCAGTATAGACCATGATTTTATTTTCTATGAAGATTGTGGAGTGCCTGGAGAGGTAACTGTCCACTTAAAACATTAATGAATTAAAAGTGGGAACTTTGTAGTTCTAAATTTCTTCTAAAAAGAGACTATAGAGATATGAGAGCATTTTGGCAACAAGTCAGAAAACCCAGGTGGTAAGTGAATCATTTTAGTAAAATTCAGTAAATGGCAATTTTTTTAAAGTGTGGTTTCCTGTAACATAGAAGTCTTGGTGGCAAATATTGTCAGATGAGGTGGCAGGATGAATGCAAACGAGTGGTGAGTGGCTGTGGAAAACAACACTTCTGCAATCATCACCATCTGCTTTTGAAATGAAGGACAGATAAGGTGACTCTTTGTTTTGCAAAAGAGAATTATAAGCAGTTTTTAAAAAACTGTGTCCTGACTAATGTTCCCCACTGCTGCTTCCCCTAAACCTGGGACTCCTGAAGATCATGGATTTGAGACATTTAAGCCATTCTTGGACCAAAGCTTTTGTACTAAATCAGTTCTATGTTGAGAATAGAAAAAAATAAAACAAAAACAAAAAACGTAAGAATTCTTTATTGTTCACCTTCACAAAATAAATATTTAAATCAAGAAATAGAGGCAATATTTTATAAAGATTGTCATATTTTAAAATTTGAATAACTACATTAACAAGCCTCGGCACAATAGCTTATGACTATCACCATAACCCATTAAAACCAAGCAGTTCAAGTTGTAATATGCTATCTTTTAAACTGATTGGGTTATACCATATATTTTTAAACTGATGATGTATTTACATAGCTCTTAATAAAATGTTCTTTAATCCAGTTTTAATCCAATTTTCTAAAAGTAACAGCTCTCCCTAACCATGGTGCTTTTCATTACAGATGCAAACCTAAAAGGAATCTAGCCCAAGAGAAATTATGTTCTTATCTACCTCTGTCTAATAAAGAAAACCTGCACTTACAAAGTAAAATGTAAATTTCAAAATATCACTAGGTGAATTCTGACATCTCAGCCATTTTCACAAAGTAAATGCTATGCATTCTTATTAATAGGACAGACCAGAGCCTGGAAAATAACTCGAACTAGATCACAGGAGTCAGGTTTATGGAAATTGCATCATGGGCCAATCCTCTCTTCCTAGATTTAGCAAGAAATAGGGAGAAATACTCAGAGCTAAACTGGATTTCTCAGAATGGAATAGAATGGAAAAGAAGGAAAATGTAATAGTACATAAGTATATTACAGGTTCCAGACACAATCTGTAAAACAGCATTATATTTTACCTGGATGGTTGCAACAACTTTCCAACTGGTGCCTCCACTTCTGCTCATGACCCCATGCTGTCTATTCTCCATAGAACAGCCTTAGTGGTTTCTTTAAAATATGTTGTTTTGTCACTTCTCTGCTCAAAAACCTTCAATGGTTTCTCATGTCTCTCATGATAGTATCCCAAATCCTCACATGTCCTCCCACCCCCAGATCAACTTCTCTGATGCCATTTTCATCCTTTGGTTATTCTGCTTAAGGTATCCTGGCTTCTTAGATTATACCAAGTAATCCCCCATTTCAGGGTGTACATATTTGCTATTCCCTTTTTTTGAAATATTCTTACCTTAGAAAGTGATGCACGGCTTGGTGCATCCCTCCCTTCAAGTCTCTGCTCAAATGCTATCCTTTCAGGGGCCCTCTCTGACTACTATTTGTAAAAGGACACACCACTCCACTGACCTTCAGAACAAAACCACCAGTACTCTTTTCATTTTATTGTCCTTATCAACATTTACATTTTTTATTGTCCCTGCTTCCCTACTGGATATAAACTCTACAATGGCAGTCGAGTTAAAACAATCAGCAATGATCACAAGATCTCTTTGTACATAAGAAAAGTGAGGTTTATAAGCGTAAATAGCTTGCCAAATGTCATCAGTTACATGGCACAACTGTAATGGAACTCTGGTTTTCAGATTTTAGGCCCTACTCACTTTTATTCTCTTTAACCTCCAGTTATTTTTCTTGAAAAGGAAAAGCATTAATAAAATGCTGGGACATAGAAAATGTGATTTGGAGATGCTGTAGGAACGTTCTTTACATCTCTACCTCATCTGTGTGATTGAATTTCATTCACAATCTCCTTTTATCTGGAGTTGTTTCCTCTTTTTGTCATCTATTTAAACCCCTTTCAATGCTCCCCTTTTATAAAAACGTCTGCAACTTTCCTGTTTCTTACAATCGATTGACTGTTATTTTTAGTAGCAGACCCCTTTCTTTAAGCTAAGCCTGAAGCAGAAAACAAGAAGCAAAACAAACAAAAATGGAGCTTCTCTGCAGAAGCAGATTTGCAGGATGTGTTGTGCATCATCTGATCTTTACCATGACTTAGGTGCCACCCAGGCTTAGAGGAGGGAAAAAGGAAACAATCCAGGTATTTCTCTTGAGTTAAAGGAATTACTCCATTCTCACACTGCTATAAAGAAATACCTGAGACTGGGTAATTTACAAAGAAAATAGGTTTAATTGGCTCTTTGTTCAACAGGCAGCACAGGAAGTATGGCTAAGGAGGCCTCGGGAAATTCACAATCTTGGTGGAAGGCGAAGGGGAAGCAGGCACATCTTACGTGGCCAAAGCAAAAGGAAGAGAGGTGGGAGACGGTGCTACACATTTTTAAACAACGAGATCTCGTGAGAACTCACTATTACGAGAACAGCAAAGGGGAAAATCCACCCTCATGATTCAATCACCTCCCACCAGGCCCTCTTCCAACATCAGTGATTACAACTGGGCATGAGATTTGGGCAGGGATACAGATCTAAATCATATCAAGGACAAGAGATATTTTCTTAGTGTGCAGGTTATCCAGCCTGGCTCATCTGGATGGGTAATCAGTTCATGAAGAATAAATTAACACTTTCCACAGGAGATCAGAGAGGTATGAATATGATCAGTATTTCTCTTGGGAGTCATGTATTTCAATCCAGAAATGTAATCTCTGAAACACTGCATTAGTATTCTATTTTCCTATTTCTAAAATACACAGCTATAATACAGAGACTGCATAGCCAGAAGATATAGAAGAATGTCATTGCAATTCTGTATTTGTGATCAAAATTGATAGTTGTGTAAAGCAGCTTTGATGATATTTTATTTTGATTTTTCCTGTCTGACTTTTTAAGCTACTTAATTGTGAAACGTGGTTTGTCTGACCCTTGTAACATTATAGCCTTTAAACCAATATATTTCTCAATTGCACATGAAACAAACACTAATGTCTTTGCAATATATAACCTCTTGAGCTATTTATCTTGCAGACATTATTTCTGCTTTACTGGAAAAGGCGACTGTACTGAATGGAATATCCCCAGAAGTCATGTAAGTGTGTTTTCTTCCTCTTTTGGTAGATACCTGGTCCAAATCAAGCAAATTAAATTTTCCCTAGGAATTATAAATCTAAAAAGGAGAGACACTGAGCCTACATCCTTGGATTTAAGTGATATGATTGCTCAACTCTTTCTAAATTACTGAAGATGTCCAGTGTCTTGTCAATAAATTTCCTGTATCTCCTCCTCATGCTCCCCCCCCTTTTTTTTTTTTTTTGCAAAAGGAGTAGTTGTTGGTAACTAAATAAATTTCATCTAACTATCTCTCCAATACAGATACAACCTAATTTTCATACTTTGAAATGCTTTATTTTCTTCTTGATAGAAGCATTTTAATTTTACTTAGAATATTATTCCACTCAAACTGTAACTCCCACTAGAGAATCAGATTCTTTTTTTTCTATATACTAGACCAAATATACATGTTCAAAATAGACTGCCAGACAATACAGAGACTCAGACAATAAAACTCTGACACTCCTGACTAGCCAGTAGCTTCTTATTTGTTCAGAGCACAATATAGAAACATTTTCAAGCATATGAGCCTCAGTTTCTTCACCTGAGAAATGAGATGGATTCTGAATTTAGACTTACTACTGACAATTTATACTTACTACTGATAATAAAACTGACTACTTAAAATAAAATTCATTAAAATGTATTCCCTGAATGTAAGAACCATGTATTATACTTCTCTCTCTCTCTCTCTCTCTCTCTCACTGTCTCTCTCTCTCTCTGTGTGTGTGTCTCTCTCTCTCTCTCTCTGTGTGTGTGTGTGTGTGTGTGTGTGTGTGTGTGTAAGACAGGGTCTTGCTCTATCACCCAGGTACAAGCAATCCTACTGCCTCAACCTCCTGAGTAACTAAGACCACAGGCATGTGCCCCCATGCCCAACTTTTTTTGCATTTTTTGTAGAGACAGGGTCTCTCTGTGTTGCCCAAGTTGGTTCAAACTCCTGACCTCCATCTGCCTGTTGGCCTCCCATAGTACTGGGATTACAGGTGTGAGCCACCAGGATTGGCCTATTATATTTCTTTTTATCCTTATGATCCCTAGTATGTAAAAGGTGTTCAGCTATAATAATTCAGTTATTATAATATCTGCTGAATGAATTTAAATATTTAAAACAACTGTGAGATTTAAATTAATCTATTAAATCAGAATTAGTAGGTTAGATATAAATGCTAATTTTATGCTGGTAAAGCTTTTAAATTTTATATAGCAAAAGAATATACTTAAATGTTAAGTATATTCTGAATAAATATTTTTATGCTTAAACATAAGGGTTAATTTTGAGAAGTAGTAGAAGACATACCATCAACAGAAAGCAGATTGGTGAGTGCCAGAGGCAGGGAAGAAAGAAGAACGGGTGTAAGCGCTTAATGCGCATGAGATTTTCTTTTGGGGTGATAAAAATATTTTGAAACTTGATACAGGTTATCATTGCCCAACATCATGAACATACCAAATGCAACTTAATTCTACCCTTTAAAATGGTTAACTTTGTGTTGTGTGCATTTCATTTTGTAAAAAGACATGTTATCAGGAAATAATGTAAAAAAGCCAGACAGGAGGAAAGAATCTTCGCCTTCTTAAATTTTCATTATCTTGAGATTAATGTAAGAAAGCTTGCAAATATGTGCCACTCATTGAATAAAATTTCTCCCTTTGCTCTCTCTAAAGGATGAAGATGGCTTATAATAAGAGAAAACAGCAGATGAGAGTTAAGGCAAACAGCATCATTTTCATTAATCATAATTATTAGCTAAGAAGATTTTCGTGGTCAGAATGTATTATAGATATGCTTTTGTGAGGAAAATTAACAAGATTAACTTGGTAAACTTATAGCAAGTAAATATCTAAAATCATTCAAGCATATAAAAGAGTTTCTATATATAGAGGATATATCTGGCTTAAATGCAAAGCACTGTAAGATAAAGCCCTGAAAAATAAAGTAATCTGGAATTACAGTGTTTTTTTAAAACTTCATTTGACTTTACAAGGTCAGTGTGCAGTGACCAATACAACACATTGTTTTGGAAAGCAAATGACATTATTAAATGCCCTACCTTACATATGTAACAAACATGCACATCCTGTTCATGTACTCTTGAACGTAAGATAATTTTAAAAAAGAAAGCATAGAGAAAAGACCTTTTATTGACTGAATATTTCCTAATTGCACATGAAACAAACACTTTAGACAGAATTTTTTTTTTTTTTTTTTTTTTTTGCAGAATATTTTGTCATGAAATAAACTCTTTAGCCCAGGTCTAAAGGTTATACCATACACCATTAGGGGGTAATTTTGTTCTTTCTTAAGGTAGAAGGAAATAGCTGTACCATAATAATAAATCAGTCTTTTGTTATAAGAAAAGTCTAATGTGTGGTCTTAAACAGCAGTCATTTTAAAGACCTATTTTTATAGACATTATTTAATTTATCCTTCCTGTCTGTATTCTTCATACTTTCTTATTTAAGTTTATTAACAACAAAAATAAATGCCCCATCTTAGTGAAGGGCAACGCCATGCTCTAAGATATAGATGTCAAAGATGATTACCAGGTTCCTACACAAACCAGGTAATCATCAAACCAGGTAATCATAAATCAGACAATCATCTTTGACACCTTCATCTTCATGTAGTCTATCACCACTTCCGGTTGGCTTTACTATCTATCCATCTGTGTATTTATTTAATATCAAACTTACCTACTTTTTAACAGCCTCACCACCAGCATTTCATTCATCTATCATAGGTTCTCACACTATAGGAACTTCTTATCCCTACCAAACCAGATCTATGCTCTCCCAAACCTGCTGAATATATACATGCTAGAACATTCTTAAAACATAAGAATCTGATCATGACATTCCCTGTTCAGAATCCTTCACTGACTTTTCACTGCTCTTCACATGATTATAAGAACCTATTCACATATCCTTTGCTTGACTCTCCTTCTAGTCCCTCCAGTCATAATAGCTTCCTCTCACTTCCTCAAGTGCACTATGATTCCAACAATTCAGAGGTTTCGCCCATTATTCTCTGGAATCGATGCTTTTCCTTCCACCTCTATCCCCTATCTTTTCTTCCTACCCTTCATTCATATTCTACTCAAATAACACTTCAGCACAGAAGCTTTTCCTGATAACAGATTAGACTAGGTCCCTTCAACGTTTCTATAACACATCAGAGTATTTATTTTATAACAATCATCACAGTTTTAGGTCACAGATTTTGTATAAATATTTTATCTTTTACTAGATCATAAGCTCCATGAGAAGTGAGACCATGTCTATTTTCCTCACTACTATGTTTCAGTTACAAAGAATACATGAATTTGCAGTTGACAATAATTAAATTAGAAAAAGAATCTAGCAAAGTAACATTAGCTGTTATTTGACAAATAACACTTATACTAATCATCCTCTTCCCCCAATTCTTATTGATGAGATTAACTAATTTAGCACTTAAATGCACTATAATCAATTTATGATTTTAGCTATACTCCTAGTTAGCTTGCAAGTTTCTTAGAGAAATAAGTATGTCTAATATATATCTTCTGTGTTCCTCTGGCATTTCACGTTGTGAAGAGCACACAGAAGGTAATCAATAAATACTACTTGATTAATTGGTATCTTTCATTTTAACAATAACGTACCCATAGTATTTTCCCAGAACTCCAGGACATTTAATGATTGCATGTGATGTTTTATATGTGCATCATATCAAGGAGAGCTGGAGCATAATTCATGATTTTCCTCCAAAGAAGCGCTTTCTCTCATCTTCCGAATCTCTGTAAATAGCACTACTGCATGACTGAAGTGATTCTTTAAAAAGACTACCTGCCTAAATGCTTTCCTGCCAAAAATGTTATGAAGCCTTCCCATCAGATGTAGAATAACACCTAAACTCTTTACTATAAACCAAGTTCTCACATGATCTGGCTCTTGCTTATCTTTCTAACTTTATCTAGAAACTTTGTTCCTCTTTGTCCTCCTTGCTCTGACAACATTGATGTTCTTGTAAGTCAAAGTTGTCAAGCTCATTCCCACTTTAGACCTTTTGCATCAATTTCCACTTGCCTAGAAAGCACCTCTTCTAATTTTCATTGACTGAATCCATCTTTGTCACTTGCATATGTGTTAGTCCATTCTCATACTGCTATAAATACCTGAGACTAGGTAATTTATAAAGAAAAGAAGTTTAATTGTCTTGCTGCTCCTTCAGCCAATACAGAAGGCACGGCAGGGAGACCTCAGGAAACTTAAAGTCATGGTGGGAGGCCAAGGGGAAGCAGGCATTATCTTCACATGGTCCAAGCAGGAGGAAGAGGTGGAGGGCAGAGTTGCTACCCACATTTAAATAACCAGATCTCAGGATAACTCACTGATATGGTTTGGCTCTGTGTTCCCACCCAAACCTCATCTTGAATTGTACTTCCATAATTCCCATATGTTGTGGGAGGGACCCAGTGTGAGATAATTTGAATCATGAGGGCAGTTTCCCTATACTGTTCTCATGGTAGTGAATAAGTCTCATGAGATCTGAGGGTTTTATGAGGGGTTTCTGCTTTTGCATATTTCTCATTTTCTCTTGCCACGGCCATGTAAGAAGTGCCTTTCACCTCCTGCCATGATTCTGAGGCCTCCCCAGCCATTTGGAACTGTAAGTCCAAATTAAACTTCTTTTTCTTCCTAGTCCCAGGTGTGAAAACAAATTAATAAAGTAAATTGGTATCAGTAAAGTGGGACATTACTGAAAAAATACCCAAAAATGTGGAAGTGACTTTGGAATTGGGTAATAGGCAGAGGTTGGAACAATTTCAAGGGCTCAGAAGAAGACAATAAAATGTGGGAAAGTTTGGAACTTCCTAAAGACTTGTTGAATGCTTTTGACCAAAAGCCTAATAGTGATATGAACAATAAGGTACAGGCTGAGGTGGTCTCAGATGGAAATGAGGAACTTGTTGTTAACTGAAACAAAAGTGACTCTTGTTATGTTTTACCAAAGAAATTGGCAGCATTTTGCTCCTGCCCTAGAGATTTGTGGAACTTTGAATTTGAAAGAGATGATTTAGGGTAGCTAGTGGAAGAAATTTCTAAGCCACAAAGCATTCAAGAGGTGACTTGGGTGCTGTTAAAGGCATTCAGTTTTATAAGGGAAGCAGAGCATAAAAGTTCCAAAAATTTGCAATCTGACAATGTAATAGAAGAGAAAAACCTCTTTTCTGAAGAGAAATCCAAGCTGGCTGCAGAAATTTGCATAAGTAAGGAGGAGTTGAATGTTAATCCCCAAGACAATTGGGAAAATGTTTCTAGGGCATGTCAGAGGTCTTCATGGCAGTCCCTCCCATCACAGACCTGGAGGCCTAGCACAAAATGGTTTTGTGGGCCAGACCCAGTGTCCACATGTTGTGTGCAGCCTAAGGACTTGGTGCCTTTTGTCTCACCTGCTCCAGCCATGGCTGAGAGGGGCCAATGTAGAGCTGAGGCTATTGCTTCAGAGGGTGCAAACCTCTAGCTTGGCAGCCTCCAAGTGGTGTTGAGCCCGTAAGTGTACAGAAGTCAAGAGTTGAGGTTTGGGATTCTCTGCCTAGATTTCAGATGATGTATGGAAATGCCTGGCTATCTAGGCAGAAGTTTGCTACAGGGATGGGTCACTCATGGAGAACCTCTGCTAAGATAGTGCAGAAGGGAAATGTGTGGTTGGAGCCCCCACACAGAGATCCTACTGGGCACCACCTAGTTGAGCTGAGAGAAGATGGCCACTATCCTCTGGACCCCAGAGTAGTAAATTCACCAACAGTTTGCACCATTTGTTTGGAAAAGTCACAGACGCTCAATGCCAGCTCATGAATCCAGCTGGGAGGGAGATTGTATACTGCAAAGTCACAGAGGAAGAGCTGCCCAAGACCATGGGAATCCACCTCTTGCATCAGCATGACCTGGATGTGACACATGGAGCCAAAGGAGATCATTTTGGAGCATTAAAATTTGACTGCCTTGCTGCATTTTGGACTTGCATGGGCCCTGTGACCCCTTTGTTTTAGTCAATTTCTCCTGTTTGGAATGGCTATGCCTCTACCCGCATTATACCAAGGAAAGAACTAGCTTGCTTTTGATTTCATAAGCTCATAGGCAGAAGGGACTTGCCTTGTCTCAGATAAGGCTTTGGACTGTGGACTTTTGGGTTCATGCTGAAATTAGTACTTTGGGGTACTGCTGTGAAGACATGATTGGTTTTGAAATATGAGAACATGAGATTTAGAGGGGTTGAGGGTGGAATGATTCATTTTGATACTTTGTTCCCACCCAAATCTCAACCTGAATTGTACTCCCATAATTCTCATGTGTGTGGGAGTGACTTGGTGGGAGATAACTTGAATCATATGGGCAGTTTTCTCCATACTGTTCTTGTGGTAGCAAATAAGTCTCATGAGATCTGATGGCTTTATCAGGGGTTTCCGCTTTTACTTCTCTCTCATTTTCTCTTGCTGCTGCCATGTAAGAAGTGTCTTTCACCTCCCACCATTATTCTGAGGCCTTCTCAGCCATATTGAAGTGTAAGTCCAATTAAAACTCTTTTTCTTCCTAGTCTCAGGTATGTCTTTATCAGCAGCATGAAAATGGACTAATACGCTCACTTACTATCACAAGAACAGCACCAAAGGGGGAATCCACCCCCATTATTCAATCGCTTCCCATCAGTCCCCACCTCCAATATTGGGGATTATAATTTGACATGATGTTTGGATGGAGACACAGACTCAAACCATATCAGCACCTCAGCATAAGTGTCAGCTACATGGAGAAGCCTTTCATAAATCATCCATTTTGGGGCTATAAAACTCAGTCTGTATTTATAAATAAAATTGAGATCCAGGAAGAAGACAGATCAATGGGGTGGATGAGGGTCGAGGTGGAGGCTCAAAAAAGACTTCTCTGAATATATACTGAGGAAAGACCAGAGAGCAAGCCATGTGTACATCTGGACAATGAATATTCAAGGTAAAGAGAATAGCTGTATAAAGGCCATGAGGCAAGATTAGGTGTGTCAAGAAGGCCATGATGGCTGGAGGTGAGTGAGCAAGGAGGAGAAAGGCAGGGCATAAATCAGTAGCAGACCCAATCATGGGCTCGTAGGTAGAGGATTCATAGGCCATGATAAGGATTTTGGATTTTACACAGATAGAGACAGTAAGCCCTTAGATAGTTATGATGAGAGACATTATACAATCAAGTATATATTTGTTTAAAAATAACTGAACAAATGAACAATGAACAAAAATGGAAAAGAAATCAGTCCTGAGACACAGGGCTGTAATGGTATCTCCTGTAGATATGAACAAGGAGAATCCTTTTGTCAGCATCCATGTAATACAGCACAGGGGAACTCTGAGACTCAAATAGTGTTGAACTGATTCTTGAAAGGTGGCTGACCAGCCATCTGCAGAGACCCCTACTAATTCTGCCTGTGCCCTACCCCTGCTTAACTTTTTTCTCATAACTCTTATTTTCTAATATTCCACTTTTTGGTCAATTTATTTTTGTCTTCTTTCACTAGAATAGTAGATCTTGAGGGCAGACAGTTTTGTCTGCCTTTTTCTTGAGTGTCTAGAACAGTGTATGTGTTCAATGAGTTGCTGAGAAAATGAATAAAAAGATGCTGGAGGAGTGTGGCCATGAGTATCTCACTGCACCTGGGGCCACAGCCTGAGTGCTATGTGATGCCATCTCCTCTCCCAGACTCACCCGGCACACCATACTGAGGGGTGAGTCTGGGAGATCAGCAGCAGTGCCTCCCTTCCTTCCCTTCCATGAAGCTCTATGTCTCCTCACAGGAATTACTCAACAGGAAGTTTCCCTGTGAGAAAAAAAGGAGATTCTTCTTTCTTTCACAGTCTAAGAAAGAAAACTCCAGTGGTTGAAAAGAGACTTTTATTCATTGTTATAAAACATAAAAATCATTGTATACCTTGAGATCCAGGAGAGCAGCATATACTCGTGATTTTGAAATCCCTAAAACAAATGGCAGCTTGGACAATTCTCTAAGTACCTTACTTTCTCAACATGTTTTCTGTTTACGATATTTTTTTCAGGCTACCAACATATGGCTAAGATTTATCTTGTTGAGTAGATCATCTGCTTTTCAATGAAATACACAATACCAATAAGCAATTTCCTGCTGTGATGAAACAGAAAGATTAGAAAGTGCTTATGCCTCAAAAGTACACCCATAATTATTGTTCAAGATTATTTGACTGAAAGAATGAAAAAGAAAAAAAATCTGTCATCCCAGGGTAAGTGGATATATATAAAAAATAGACAAGTTTAGAAGCATAGTCTCGAAATTTGGGATACATGTTTCAAATTTATACTCGTTTCAAGGTCATTCATAAACTGTAAAGTCATATTTGTTGCCAGGGGAGATTGTAAATGTCAGAGAGAGTAGTAACACATGCACATACTGATGGAACCAAATTGCTATAATGTTTTCATCTTTGCACAATGCTTTGAATTATACATTTTAAATAAATAGATATATATATATATATTTATATATATACATATATATCATTGGCAATCAAAGAAAACAAGCTGGAGTTAGCAATGGCATATAGCTGAGAATGATTACATGCAAAATATAGTTTCTTCTTGAAAGAAGAAAAATATACTACTACTTGTGACATTAACATTTATGTTTGGGATAACTACATTTGATGTTTGGTAAAGCTTGATATCACGGGAAAATAGGGCAAAACATCCCTGTCAATTCTCATTTCCTGTGTTATATATTAATTTTTACATTTGGCAAAGGGGAAGAAAAGAGGTAGACAAACAGAAAGATGCACTGAGCTGTTTATTCCCTATGATTTCATGTATTATGGAAAGAAAATTTCAAATTGCAGATTGAGCTGAGATTATCCCAGAAGACACTCTGGTTCAGTGCTTCTTAAATATTAATGTTCTTAAGAATCACATGGGGATTTTGTGAAAATTCAAATTCTGATTCAATAGTTACAGGATGTTTCTTGGGATTCTTCATTCCATGCATGTACCAGGAAAAGATGACACAGCTGGTCAGAGAATCATACTTTGTAAGTACTGAGATCTGGCCCTCACCCAATGTAAACCTATAAAAAATGTGACTATTACAAAGAAAAAACTACTCCCCAAATAAATATAACCTATTCCAAACCAAAAGAATTGTTTCTGTATCATCTAATGTTATTTATTATTTACATCAAAGTTTAATTCTGATTGTGAAATCAGAGAATAATTTTTAAAAAAGTGACTGTATTTGTACATAGGAGCCTCACTTAATTATATTTGAAAATTTCGTTCTAGGTCTGAAATCACAGTATTGGTGAGATACTGTTAAAATATTGGCTTTATCATATAACCATAAACAAAATTATGTAGTTAGTAATGATCTCAGAAAACTTTTCTGAAAATTCCTATTAATATAAATGTCATAATCTGAATTTTTATTCTTTTAAACTCTGGTTAGTTCATTTGATGTTTGTTCAAATTTAAGTTAAAGAGAAAACTGGAATTGGGAGAGCTGCTAAAAGACTATTCTAGTTCAGGAGAGAGGTGACGATGGCTTCTCTTAGCTACTGGCAGTGAGCAGTGGAGAGATGGAAGGGCCAGGAGCCAGATCAATAGGCTTTACGTCTGTGCTATTACAGACAATTTCACTTCCTTTATGAGGCTAGTTAGTTATCTCAATATTATTTATTGAATAAACGATTTGTCTGCCATTAATTTGAAATGCTACTTTTATCATATACCTTACGACAAAATTATTCCACATATACTTGATTGATCTCTTGTATCTGGCCCTTTCTATTGATTTCCCCCTTCTGAGGCAGTACCGCACTGCTTTATTGCTACATGCCACATGACTGCTATATTTTAAGTTTTCCCCATGCATACTCTTCCAGATGAACTTTAGAATCACGTAACAAAGTTCCAAGCATTTTGGTGGGAGTTTGAGCGGTATTACATTGCATATTTAAATTAATTTAGTAGAATCAACATCTTTTTAAGAAATGAAGAATAGAAGATGTCTATATTTTCATTCAAATTTTATTTTATACTTCTTAGTAAAGTCTGTGGTTTATACGTATGTGTATTGCATAATTTATTTAAATATTTTTTCGTGGAAATTATCATTTTATTATTACTGTAGATGACATATCCTTTTTCCTTCATTTCCCTCTATCTGGTGGTTGTTGGCATTATGGAGGCTTTAACATTATCTTGCACATTATTTAGATTATTTGGCAATTTGATTTACCAAGCTCTCTTATTGCTTCTATTGGTTTTTCAGTTAATTTCTTGGCATCTCTAGGCACGCAGCATATGACAATATCATTCAGAGACATTCATGTATTATATTTTCTTTTCTAGTGCATACACATTGTATTTACTTCTCTAACTTCTAACTCCTTTAACATTTCTGTGACAATATTAAACAATAGAGATAGTAGCAACTGTCTGTATCTTTCTAATTCATGACTTTAATAGAATACCTTTATGGCTCACTGTAAAGCATTTTGCAAACCATGAGATATATAACATAATTATACATTAAGGAGCATTTAATATAATGACCATTTAAAATATAGTATCATTTTATTGTATAAAAATATAAATAATATCCTTCTTTTGTTTATAATTTTTAAAAAGGAATCATAGTTGAATTTTAGAAAACCTGTTTTAGTACCCATTGATAAGTTACCTACTTTTGTAACTTCCAAAAATAACTAATCATATTAATAGATACTGGATGTTCGTTGAACTATTCCTTAATTCCAAGAATAATGCCACTAGGTCATGTACAAAAATGTTAAATACATTATTATATTAACCATTTGGGGAGTATAACATATTTTTGCATCAATATTCAAATTTGTTTTTTTAAATTATTATTTTGTTTTACTGGGGTGTTTTATTTGCACAGATTACCGAAAGATTTGTTTTTTAATTCTGTATTATCTCTGTCAGGTTCCAGTGTATGTGTAATTTTCACTTCGCAAAATAATTGAAATGATTTTTTTTTCTGAAATCAGGCATAGTGTAAGTACCAATGTTTCTGTTTCTATTCATGTTTTGAGAGAATACATCCTTGAAATCATTTTGATTGAAAATGTTATTCAAGGATCTCTTGACAACTTTCTCAAAATATTTTCTAGTAATTGTGCTTTGAAAGTGTTTCTCTTCTTGGGTCAAATACATAATTTATATTTTATCAACAATATCAGTTTATATTAGATTTTAGTTATTCGTTAGTTGAGAAAATTATTAGTTTTTAATTTCTAAAATTTTTCTATCTTTCATGATTTAATTTTCTTGTTATTGTCTGTTTTGTTTTTCTCTTTATTTGGATTATCAAATGTATTGGTAATGGAAGAAAATTGGCTGGAGTTAGCAATTACATATAGCTGAGAATGATTAAATGCAAAATATAGTTTCTCCTTGAAAAAAGAACAATATACTAATTCTTGTGACACTAACATTTATGTTCAGGTTAACTATAGCTGATGCTTGATAAAGCTTGATATCTTGCTGTTGTTGTTACTGCTGCTGTTTTCCAAGAACCGTATGTGGGGAATTTCTGTTTAATTCTACCTTCCCCTCTTATTTCAAAATTCATTAATATTCTTATTAAATCATTCCTATTGCTTTCCTCACATATATTTTGGTGATCTTTCCCAGTTTCTTGGGTTGGATGCTTACTTAACTGATTTTCACTATTTCATATTTGGTGGAGAAGCTATTCAAGATACCTGCCATTCTGTGTACATCTCTGATTTCATCTCCTACTATCTTTTTGTCTGGATTTGACTCATACAAAATTAGTCACACTTTAACTAGATTTAGATATGACTCATTCACATAGCATGCATTGCAGTTGGACTTTGTTTTTTTAATAGAGCTGACACCATCTTTTCAAAATTTAATTCTATCATTATGCTATTTTTGAATCAATATTTTTAATAATTATGCTTGGCTTTATTTCCCTCATTCCTTTAATTCTTTTGCTTGTGTGCTTGTTTTTGTGCTCCCTCTGATCCTCTTATAATGTATTGTGTGCTATATAGTCTATGTGCTTTGCCCTAATTTGGAGGGCATAGTCTTTTAAATATTATATCAGTTAATACCTATCAGACTTCTTAAGGCTAATTAGAATTAACATATATTAGTGCTATGGTAGATATTACCAGTGTTCACCAAGGAAAAACCTTTCTGTTCTTCCCTGAATAAGAGAAGCTGTGCTTCCCTAAGACCGTATAGTTAAATGGGCCCTTGGATTAGTCCGGGGCAATAAAATGTGAGTAGAAGTGACTGTGTCATTGCAGGTGAAGGCATTGAAAAATCTGTGCCACACCCCATTCTCTCTCCCTCTCTTGCAGCACCTGCAACTTTCCAGAAGGTGGAACCTCAGTCTTCCTGGGACCTTTTTTCAGAGCTCCAGTTTTCAACTTGACAGCATACATGAGTAAGAAATAAACCATGGTTGCTGTTAAGTCATGGAACTTTTAGAGTTAAAGTGGTACCACAACAAATCCTAGTCTACTGTGTCTCATCCAGTTAGAAAAGAGATTACAAGCACATGCAATGCAACCTAAAATTAACGCTGAAATAGTGGGCAATGGCTGAAAATAAACATGTAGATTACAGGAAAGAGTGTAATAGTAAAAGCACAGGCTTTGACAGCAACCTTGAGGTCGATTACTGAATTGTATGAGTTTGGCTATTTTCTTAACCTCTGGATGTTTATGTTATTCTTATTTGTAAGATGGGGTTAATAACTACCTTGGAGAATGCCTTGGAAGATTATTAAACCTAAATAATATCTGTCAAGCACTTGGAGTCTAGTTGGTCCCAATGAAAATAGATATAATAATTGTTGTGAGTTTATTTTAATTATTCAAACTATATTACAAACCAAAGCATTACTAAGCTAATCAAATCTTACGAATAGTAATGGAATTTGTCAAAGTCAATGAAACTACTGGCCTAACTCTCATTTTTTAATAATTCATTCCATGTCCACAGAAAAGTCCCCAAACCTTGAGGTTCTTCAAAGAAACCATACTCTCACATATGCAATATGTTAAATTCTCTTTGTGGATATAATCAGAACTTGAAATTTGAGTTTTTTAGGTATTTTCTCATGAAATGAGTACCTATGTGATAAACATAAAATACAGGACTTAATTTAAAATATAAAATTAGAAACTTCTGTTTCCTTTCCTCAATATTGAATAACTTAGTGAAGATGTTAAAAGACAGAAAAGTGCTTTGATATTCCTAGCTGACATGGCTAAATATCCTCACTGTTTTCTTCTTCATTTATTTTCCTTCTGTTAAAAAAAAAAAACAAAAAACTTAAGACCTTTGGTACGTGTGCAGGTTAATTACACAGGTAAACATGTGTCATGGAGGTGTGTTGTACAAATTATTTGTTCACTCCCTCCTCCCACCCCCTACCCTCTGATGGCCCCAGTTCGTGTTGTTCCCCTCTACGTGTTCACATGTTGTCATCAGTTAGCTCCTACTTATGAGTGAGAACACGCAGGATCTGGTTTTTTGTTCCCACATTAATTTGCTAAGAATAATGGCCTCCAGCTCCATCTAATTATTTTTTAATTACTGAGAATTTTATTATATTTAAGTCACAATTTGGAGGCAATTGAGTGAATTTTTATTTGTTTATAAATTAGAAATACATGGGTGTAAGGGTAAATATATATACATTTACATGTGTGTATACATACATATGTGTATGTGTACATGCTTGCAAAAAACAAGATTTTTTTTCTTTCATCATTGACAGGGAAATCTTTAAAATGTGATTATCTACTGTGGTCACTTATTTCTCCTTTATCAAACAGGGCTTTTTAATAGTTTGACCAATAACAAAACTTAGACAAATTCTGAAGAATATATGTTAACTCGTATACTCACTCACAGCACAGTTTGGAAAATTTAAGTATTTCTTATCTGACAAAAATAACAAAACTAACTCAATGGTTTAAAAGTTCCTTAAAGCAAAAATGAAAACCACTGAATATAGGTTTTACAGATATTTTTGCTAAATCTTTTCATAAATGCTTGTCTAATTAAAATATTTAGATATCATTTTCTATATATTTTTTGCTTCTAATATCAGAAATAGAATTACACTCAACAACTTCAGTGGATAAATTACTTCAGGAATATCAACTTGATTTTAGAAATGTGATTCAAAATATATTCACCTAAATTTTAAAATCCAAACATACACCAAAAAGCTTCTATTACTAATAATTTAAGGAAAAATAAGGTGGCAAAATAAAGGTAATAAACATTGCCTGTTTAATTTGAGAAAACAGATGCTGTTATCACATCAACTTGAATTTTTTTTCCATCTTAAAAATGCATCCCAGAAATAGGTCAAGGGGAAGAAAAAGCATGCACATGATAAAATGGAAAGAAATGTAATTATGACTATGGCAACAGGATAGCAATATTTTGCCAAGGAATTTTTTTTTTTTTTTTTTTTACTCAGCTATACCAGTTCCAAAGAATACACTCCAGATGGCAAAGCCATGGTTTATGTGGGTGATTTTATCTTTACTACCCAAAAGAATCTTGCAGGCTGCCGTTCTGAAACTTACATCTGCTATGAATGAAAGTGATTAGGATTTGAAGTTGTAGCTCTCTTGCTATCAATTCCTACCTGGTTACCTGTCTTTGGCAACCTGGGAGTCAGTTACATTTTCTCCTGTTGACTCACAACAAATGTGTTTCTCACCTATGCAAGATAGTAAGTTCCCAGTCAAGGAGTTAAAAGTGATCGTAAACTCAAGCTTCCATGTTACGCTTCCTGATGGTAGTCGTGGTAATGGATGTCCCTAAGGAATAGAGGTAGAGGTCACACAAAACAACCTGAACAGAGATATCTCCTGGAGATGGGAAATGGGTATATTTGTTTACTTGTTTGTTTTGATGTGGTACACAAAAGACAGATTCCTATGGCTGATTTTGACAGTAGTAGTCACATTTGAGGCCTTTTTTTAGAGGTTTTACAGCATAAGAAAAAAAATGTGGGCTCTATCCGAAAATGGATAAGAGGATTGACTCTTATTTTCAAAACTTTTTAGCTCTTTCTGATAAACCTTTTTTTTTAATCAGAAAGTTGCTTGGCCAGTAGTCTCAGTAGTCTTATCTACGAAACAGGGATAATAATTAACCTGAAAGATTGTTGTGAAGATCAATGATAATACACTTAAAGATCTGGCCACTTAGTAGGTACTCAATAGTGAGAGCCGTGTGAATATTTGCTTTTATAATTTCAAAGTTTCTCATGCATAATACTAATCTAGGGTAGGATGCTTAGTCTTCTGATGTAGTTATGTAAAAACAGTTTCTTCCTTTTCCCTTTCTTTCTTTTGTTTCTTTTTACTCTCTCTCTTCCTACTACCTCATCTTTTAGTTCCATTCACCTTCCTTAACATAATTTTTGGGTGTATTTAGTTCCATTGCTAATATAAATGACATAAATTTTGAGATTTCTAAGCCGTCTTCACCAGGTTGTCCTCCTGCTTATTTCTCTACTTCATCTCTTTTGACAGACACAGGAAGAAAAATTATAGCTGTGAGGCTTTTCAGAAAACATACCATTTGTTTCACTCAGGATTTATCCCTGTAACAAATTGAGCTTCCAAGCAATAAAACTGCCATGTACAAGTCTTCTTTAAAATAAATTCTACTTGAAGATGTATTGGAAACTAGAATATTAGAAGAAAGTGACAGACTTCTGATTGCAAAAGCAACTATTCCCTTTACTAAAGAGAAATCAAATACATTTCCTAAGCAAATTTATTGTCACTGCATTTAGGGCAATATTGAACTATTCCTCTTTTGGGTTTCTCTACGAGCATAATCAGACACTTAGCTGTGGAATCATATTTTGTAAACTAGAGCACTAGAAAAGAACTTAGGGGCTCATGGGCAATACTCAGCCATACTGGCAGTTCAGAGGAGAACACTGATCAAGTCATTTAGCCCTTCCTTGAAGTACTATTTTCCTTTAAGGAGTAGTTGAATTTAGGATTTTTCTTCTTAGGAACGGAAGGTTTCTAAACTCTTTTACTTCCATCAGAACTAAATCAAGGTGAAGAGACCTGAGAAAATGATACTTAAGAGATGCTTGGGGTAAGATCAAGATTCTTTAACCTGGCCACCAGGATTCTGCCTCCCTGCCAGCCTCATTTAAGGTGCTTCTCCAACCCATGCTTACTTCTAAACACCCACATTTTCCCGCCAGTAATTTTACTTTTTTATTTTATTTTAATACTTTATTTTGAGACAGGTTCTCTACAAAAAGAAAAATAATCACTCAGGCATGGTGTTGCAGTTACTCTGGAGGCTGAGGCAGGAGCATTGCTTGAGCCAGGGAGGTTGAAGCTTCAGCGAACTATGATTGGGACACTGTATTCTAGCCTGAGCAACAGAGCGAGACTCTGTCTCCGACACATACACACACACACACACACACACACACACACACACACACAAAAAGAACATTAATATTTTAATCTTCATTTAGCATTTTAATATATGAATTTCATGGGCTAGCCCACTTAATCATCAAAATAACTCCATTTCATAGATGGGGAAAAAGATTTCAGAGCGACAACTAAGAGATTAATATTAACTGAATATTCCAACTGGTCTTGGAACCCAGGTGTGGACTCTATTTCCTATTATGCCCTACCTCTTAATTCTCTAGCTTGCATCTCAAGTGTAGCTGGAAGAGAAACACCGGTAGAGCTTCAGAGCTGTAATATACTTGGGTATATTATACTAAAACAAACTAAATCAGCACTCAAGAGAAAACCTATAGTGAGATTCAGGAAGATGGAAAAGGGGGATGGTGGTGATAGGAAATAAAGTCACTGAAGGAAACTTCTACCCCTCCCTATTCAGAGAGAAGGAAATTAAGAGAGAAGTATATGTAGTTGAACTGGTATTCATCTTGTTTTTAGTTGCAGAACTCTTGCAAAAAAAAAATCTTTCGGAGAACCTCAAAATGTGAAACATAAAAAGTTTCTCTGCAACATGCTGAAAACCCAAGTTATGCCTACTCAGACACTTCTCAGATCCTTCCCCAAAATTAGGAAGCACCTAAGACTCTTTCTGGTCTCTAAGGCACCCAGGAAGCCACTGAAAAATAGCTCTGAAACCATCAGTTAAGTCAGACAGTTGTGGGTTCCTGTCTCAGCTTTGCATCTACTTGTTCTAGGAACTTAAGCAACTTAATTACCCTGATTGATGGTGTCTTTTTATTGTAAAAATAATTAGATATAATGGCCATAAAACATTAGTACATTACCTGGGTAACAGTACAGATGCTCAGTAAACATCTTTGTAGAAAGCAAATTGGAAATTAACATTGAGCTCTTCCTAAGAAGTTAAATTGATGAGATTTGGAAATTACTGAAATAGTAAGCTTGTGTTTAAAAGATCCTTTGACCACATAAAATTTCATCTGGAATGGAAAGAATTGCAAGTTTTTCATATCCTGTCTTGTTTTTAGAGTGGAGGTAAGAAGAAAAAAACATACAAGAAAAAAGCACATGGCTAGGACCACTCATTATGATTCAGAAACATGAGTTAGAAAGTGCAGCTGTCTCCCTGCTTTGAGAGAAGATAACAGCATCATTTTATAAACGAAAGTAGAGATAAAGGCACTGTGATACACATTTCTGCAATAACAAACCAGGGAACATTAGAGACAAATAAATACTCATTGCCAGGGGAATATTTTCTCCTAGGTAAAGGCATGCATTAACTCTCACAATAGAGTCATCTAATAAATGATTCATCTAGGCACTAATATTTAATCAGTTCATATCATCAATTGCTCTAAGAACCTTTTAAACACTATAGCATATTTAAACATATTCAGGGTTATTACTCATTCAAGGTTAATTCCTTAGTTAAACTTGTTTTAAAATGAATAAATGACACAAAAGAAAAGAATATTATCACTTCATACTAAATGCTAATGTAATTATTTTCTTTAGATAAGTAGATTTTTACCTGTAATGTTTAAACTTAGACTTTCTCTGACAATTTAAAAAGCTAACAGGAACTATTTGTAAAGCCATGCCATTTGCGCTGCTGTTACTTATGAAATAGATTTCAATTTTTCTGTAGAATTGCTTTTTAATGTTTTACAGTGCTGCAACGCTTTACCTAGTTAATCTCATAATGTGAGTCATCGGTAATATATTTCTTACATTCAGTGAAACCTAACGTGATGCCAGATTTAAAACATAATGAATTTTCTTTACATTTAGGATTTCTTTTCACATATATGACAATCTTTAGATAAATAAAAATGCTATCTGGATTATTACACGTTTCCACAAGAGGGCCCTTGAAAGTCAAAAACATTGCCCATGATTAGCAATCTGCTTACATCTATTGGTAAAAACTAGAGAAACAAGATTTTGAAATATTTCCTGGATAATTAACTAAACTTTAAAAAATACTTTAAATTAAACTAATACTTCCACTACTAAAGTTAACTAATAGTCAAAGCCAAAACTGATAGAATGCTTCCTGTGTGCAGGTCATGTGGTTAGTGCTGGATATGCAGCTATTATTATTATTCATTGAACTATAGAGAGTCAGTTATGGTTAAGCATGAAACTTGGGAGATAATGTTGCTTGAGTTTGAATCTCAGTTGTGCCGTTTTTATTATTTCTTTGGCTTTGGGTAAGATACTTGGTACTTTATCAGTCCTTGGTTCCTTTTCCATTAAATGAGGTTGTTTGTAAGGATTCAGGAAGTTAAGATACATAAAGCAATTAGAAGCATGTCTGGCACATAGTGAGTGCTTTGTTGAGTTTTAGCTACTACTGTCATCACAGAGGACAAAACTGAAGCACATAGAGATTAAAAGTATAAGGACACATGCACACGTATGTTCATAGCAGCACTGTTTACAATAGCAAAGGCCTGGAACCAACCCAAATGCCCATTGACGGTAGACTGGACAGGGAAAATGTGGCACATATACACCATGGAATACTATGCAGCCATAAGAAATGATGAGTTCATGTCCTTTGTGGGGACAGGGGTGAATCCGGAAACCATCATTCTCAGCAAACTGACACAAGAACAGAAAATCAAATACTGCATGTTCTCACTCATAGGCAGTTGTTGAACAATGAGAACATATGGACACAGGGAGGGGAGCATCACACACTGGTGTCTGTTGGGGGGGCCAAGGGTGGGACAGCGGAGGGGATGGGGAGGTTGGGGAGGGATAACGGGGAGAAATGCCAGATGTGGGTGACAGAGGGATGGAGGCAGCAAACCACATTGCCATGTGTGTACCTATGCAACAATCCTGCATGATCTGCACATATACCCCAGAACCTAAAGTACAATTAAAAAAAAAGATATACCCCAAATCGTGCACCCAGTGGCTGGAAAGCGACAAGGTTTTGCCCAACCAGTGTGCTAGAACGTGTACTAGCCAATATGCCTCCAGTGTAAGAGAAGATTGGCAACACCGTCTGCTTATTCCTACCCCCACTGACAGCACTGGGGGACCCCCGCCTGCCTGTCCACACTGCCCTCCTGTCCATGCTCCTGCATTATCCATACCTCTCACTGTTATCTCTCATCGTAATAATCATTGATTTATATATCGAACTCTGTCACAGGTCTACTTGAATGCCAGGACAATATCTTTACTTATTTTTGCTTTCATAGCACATTTTGGTTAGCAACAATTAACAAGGATGATTTTAGAAGAATAAGGGTATGCTAATATTTCCAACTGTCCAGTAAAATGGTTTTTGTTAAATCCATTTAACAGACGAGGAAATCAAAATTCTAACATCAAAATCTCATGGCTTGAAATAGCCACGCTATTGGAAACTAGACCTGAATCCAAAGCTTGTGTTTTTTCACTGTAATGAGCCATACATGCTCAGGGTCGTTTGTGCATTTGCTGACTGAAGAGAGACTGAAAATTCCACCAAGAGGCATAACTGAGTGTTTTCAATATATTGTTGGGCTAAGGGGAAATTGCTTTTGCAATAACATAAGTATTTGAATGAGGATTGTTCCCTTCAAATGGTTTTCGTCTGTTTGTTTCTTTCCCAATAAGGTTAAATATTTTCAAATTGATTTTATAACTTTATTTTATAATTATTTTTGTGAAAATTTTAGAAAATGTTATGAGCACTAAGAATAACAATAATATACCATGAAAGTGGTATAAGGAGAATTACTTGGTCAGGGACTGGGTAAAAGCATCCTTCAAAGGAAAATATCTGAACTGAGAACCAGAGGATGAGTCAGTGTTAACCAGGTGAAAAGGGAGGAAAGAATGTTGTTCCAGGCAGACCAAACCATTTGCAAAGGCCCTGTAGCAGGGGACACCATCCTAATGGGGAGGATTAAAAAGGATAAAGGTAAGGGGAGGCAGAATGGTTCAGGAGGGGCTGAAAAGTAAAAGGCAGACAATGCACTAATTTCGTAAATATGTATGGGACGCCTACCACACCCCCGCTAGTAATGTAGGTGCAGAGGAATGAAAAATAAAGCATTTTTCTCTCAAGAAAATTCTTAATCTGCAAAAGACGAATAAACTCACACACATGCTCACCTGTAGATATAATGTAAGTGGTATTGCAATAGCAGGAAGAACAAAAGGCTGTGCAGTAGAAGGAGAAATTAATTGTGATTAAGGAAATAGCAAAGGAAGGGATTGGCCAATATTTTATTGAGTAATTGATGTGTGAGCTGATCCTTCAAGGTATTCCAAGGAACAGCATGAAGAGAAGCACCAGGTGTAAACAGTGGCCAGAAGTCTATTAAATAATAATTCCTCTGATGGATCTATTTATTCATTTCAAATCTCAGAGGAGTTCTATTCTCTGTAGAATGTAGAATTAAACTAGAAAGCAGTAACAAAAAGATAAACCAAAAACAAAACTCTTAACAATTTCTATCATGTATATAGGTGTTAAACACGGCTTAGAAAACAAGTAATCACAATGAAAATTAGAAAATGTTTGGAAATAAATGATAACATGGTTGGCATATCAAAATATGTAGGATGCAACTGAAGTCATGTGTAGGTAAAATGTACAGATTTATGTGCATATGTTAGAAAAGAAGATTTAATGTCAACACTTTACATATCTATCTGAAGAAACTATGAGAAAAGAAAATCCGATGAAAGTAGCAGAAAAAAAATAATGGCACATACAGGAGCCCAATGAAGAGAAAACAAACATAAAATTAATAAAGAAGACCAAAAGTTGGTCCCTCAAAAATAAAACACAACTTATAAACCCCTAGGTCAAGATAAAAAAAGAGAAGTCAAAAAAGTCAGAAATAAAACACAGGATATTACTTTAACATTTATAAATATTAAAATATAATAGAAAGATATAAACAATGTTATGTCAATAATTTCAATATTTAAATGAAATAAGCAAATACCCTTAACACATTATTTTTAAAAACCAATTAAGAATAAATGGGAAATCAGAATTGTTCTATATCTAAAAGAGATGAAGAATCTGTTTACAGAGGTATTCTTTTGTTTCTGCTTCCTAATAGCCAAAAGATAATAATGTTTACTATCGCTCAGCATTTCTTAATTACCGCCACTAGGTGGCAAACGTTTCCAAACTATTGCAGGAGCCCGCCGTGACTATCAGAGTTTTGTTGGACACCATTTTTTTTGTGCTCTCCAGCAATCACAAAGAGAATATTCTAAAACGTTCTCATTATCATTATAAGCACTCTCACTGTTTTTATGAAACAAAAGATAGCAACAGGAACAAATCTGCATTGAAAAAAAATTTGAACACAGGTTTTATTGGAAGAAGTTGAAATCCTACTCTAACAATAGAACCTTCCACTTCAGGCTCAGAACAAGGCCAGAGAGAAGTGGAGCAGGCCTATCACAGATTCCCATCTCCATGACAACCTTTTCAGTTCCATGCACAATTAAAGCTACAGTATCAGTTTTTTTCAGGAAAAAAAAAAATCGGAGTCCTGGCTAGTATTCATTTTCTATAATAGATTTGAGACATTAAATTGATTCTAATTAGTGCAGCTGAATTAGTGGGTAATAATAATTTATTACATAAGCAGCCTTAACTCTTTTTTCCAAAAGCAAATGAAAATATATATTTTGTGTGGCTTAATGTACTATCATTATCACTATCCTTTCTAGGTTTCTTTGACAACAGCTCTTTTGTGCCAGGCATTCTCGAAAATCCTGGCTTAATTCCCCTTTAGGCTATACTTGTGGATAAAAGAAATCTGTTCATTTCATTAGCAATTAGATTTCAGCCAGATGGTCTGGAAAGTGTTGGGACTCCCTCAGAATCCTGGAATAACCTTTTCTCCAGACCCCCATGCGTCTTTTCCTCTTCTAGAAACATTTCTGGTGTTTTTAGTTGTTACTGAGAAAATGTGTAGAGCTCAGACTTCTGCTGCCCTGAAAGAGATTGTTCAGAAATTTTGAAAAGTTCAAATATACATATTTAAAGTGTTAAAAATGCAACTTGTAAAGAAAATGTAGTGGATCAAGAATTTAGCATATGGAGAACATTGTTGGTGGAGGAATTTATGACTTAATAACATTTTCAATTCCATATATATTAAGGTATTTAAAATAGAGTGATCAGCTACAGTTTTCCTTTTTAAAAAATTACTAAAGATAGAAAAATGGGACGTGAGTTTTCTTGTTATTTCATACAAGCAATAGCATGAAAGAATTTAGTCAAATTTTAAATATTTCTAAGATTCCTAAGGATGGAATCAAGGTGGTAATACATTACCAAGGGTTTATCTTAGAATATTATGTCATGAAAATCATACACATAATTTTTTTCTTCTTTCTAGAAATGATGTTTCACTTTTCCTGAAATCAGAGGGCTGAGACCGGTGACTCTTTACGAACCCTTTCGTTACTAGCATCCTACAATGTTTATAGGCATGAAATGTAGGTACTGTGGCACTGTTGCTTCATTCATTTTAACTGTCTCTAACATCCTGTGATGATGGCTGGGAGACATAAAGCAGCCAGTCAGCACTCCAGCTTACTTGTGGATAGATGATGTCATTGGTTGAAGAAAGTATTATTATTCCTTTTTGCGTGGTCAAATTGAGACAAAGAGAAGTTAAGTGTCTTTCCCAGCACTAAGTCTGATAGAGATGACGTGTGTTTTCTGTCTGTCCAGCATGCCATTGGTCAACCACATTTAGTCAGACTTGTCTGAAAATGAATAAGGCTGGCTCTACAGCGAACATGAAACAAAGGCCTAGACAAAGAGAAACTTCTTTCTCCTCTCCAATTGATACATTGACGAATGGGCATGAGACCCATAGCTTGGTCAAACAAAATCCTTCCAAAGAGCTTCGAAGCAATTGTAAAGAGATCATTTATTTTTATTAATTTATTTTTGAGATGGAGTCTTGCTCTGTCACCCAGTCTGGAGTACAGTGGTGTGATCTCAGCTCATTGGAATCTCTGCCTCCTGGGTTCAAGTGATTCTCCTGCCTCAGCCTCCCAAGTAGCTGGGATTACAGAAGTGTGCCACCATGCCCAGCTAATTTATTTATTTAATTTTTATATTTATTATTTATTTATTTATTTATTTATTTTTAGTAGAAATGAGTTTTCACTATGTTGTCTAGGCTGGTCTCAAACCTGACTTCAGGTGATACATCCTCCTCAGCCTTCCAAAATGCTGGGATTAGAGGCATGAGCCACAGCACTGAGACAGAGGTAATTTCTTTTTGCTTGTGGGGCAAACCTAAACCAAAATTATCGTCATCTTATAGGGAGGGCTTTTCAAAATGAAGTCAACACAGTTAAAACAAAGAAAATATACCTTACACACACACAATATTTAACATATAGATTTAATACAAGGAGACATAGAGGCCAGGTTAGATTTTAACTGCAAGGTCAAAAGTAAGAGAAAATACAGCTAATGTTATTGTATAAGCTCCTTATAGCTAGAACCTGAAAAACTCATCCAGATCCTTGTCAGTTGTAAGCATAGGGATTTAACAAATATTAATATTGCTTTTTAAATTATCATGTAGTCACAGAGTTTCTTGTACAGGTCTTTGAATTTTGCGACTTTTATGGATTCAAGTAATTACTACCATTACCAGGAGATGGAAAGAATTCCTTCTATTACCTCAGACCCCTGGTGTCATTTCTTTATAATCTCTCCACCCCATTTCCCTAATCTTTGGCAACCACTGATCTGCTCATTTCTATCTTTTTGGGAATGTCATATAAATGAAATCATGTGATATGCAACCTTTTGAAACTAACTTCTTTTTCCCATTATAATGCACTCGAAATTAATTCAAATTCTGACATGAATCAGTATTTTGTTCTTTTTCATTGCTGAGTAATATTTCATTTTACTGAGGTATCACAGTTTCATCCTCTGTTACCCATTGAAGGATTTTTGTGCTGTCTCCAGTTTTGGAAATACTTTATGAAGAGAGCTACTATATTAACATCCGTGTACAGGATTTTTCTAAACACAAGCTTTTATTCCCAAAAAATTAGAGTTGCTGAGTCATAACTACATGTTTAACTTGATGAGAAACTGACAAATCATTTTATGGAATACCCGTACCATTTTTCACTACCACCAGCAGTGTATGAGAGTTTTAGTTGCTCTACATCCTCACCAGCACTTGTTATTGTCAGTACTTTTTATTTTCTCTATTCTAATAAGTATGCACTGGTATCTCATTAATGCTTAACTTTGCATTTCGCTTATGAATAATGATGTTTAACAGTTTTAATAATCTTGTTTGCCATCCTCATAATCTTTTTGGTAAGTGACAAGGTTTTGCCCATTTTAAAAATTAATTTCTATGTTTTCCTACTGCTGGATATTGAGTTTTCCTGTTTTGTTTTGTTTTGTTTTGTTTTGTTTTGTTTTGTTTTGTTTTGTTTTTTTGAGATGGTGTCTCGTTCTGTTGCCCAGGCTGGAGTGCAGTGATACAATCTCAGCTCACTGCAACTCCCACCTCCCAGGTTCAAGTGGTTCTCCTGCCTCAGCCTCCCAAGTAGCTGGGATTACAGGTGCCCATCACCATACCTGGCTAATTTTTTTTGTATTTTAAGTAGACCTGAGGTTTCACCATGTTGACCAGATTGGTTTCGAACTCCTGACCTCAAGTGATCTGTCCACGTCAGCCTCCCAAAGTGCTAGGTTTGCAGGCATGAACCATTGACCCTGGCCTGAGTATTTTATATATTTTGAATTGGTAATTTGCAAATATTTCTCCCAGTTTATAGCAAGATCTTTTAATTTTGACAAAGTCCAGTTATCACATTTTTTCATGGATGTGCTTTGATGTCATGTCTAAAATCTTCTTGTCTAACCACAAGTCACAAAACTTTTCTCTTGTTTCTCTTCTAAACCTCCTGAATGATTATATTATAAAGTCAAGTTTAGGAATTACTACTACTCTCATCCAGGAAGCACATATTCTGTAGAAGAATTTGATGAAGAGTTCTATACTGAAACTAACCTATAGCCATTGCTGGTTTCACACATAAACAAGTGTATTAGTCTGTTCTCATGCCACTAATAAAGACATACCCAAGACTGGGTAATTTATGAAGAAAAGAAATTTAACTGACTCACAGTTTCATATGGCTGGGGAGGCCTCACAATCACGGCAGAAGGTGAATGAGGAGAAAAGTCAAGTCTTGCATGGTTGTAGGTAAGAGAACATGTGTAGGAGAACTCTGCTTTATAAAACTGTCAGATCTCACGAGATTTATTCACTATCATGAGAACAGCATGGGAAAAACCTGCCCTCATGATTTCATTACCTCTCACTGGGTACCTCCCATGACACGTGAAAATTACGGGAGCTACAATTCAAAATGAGATTTGGGTGGGGACACAGCCAAACCATATCAACAAGTGTATTTGGTCAATTTGCCAAACAGACCTTAGGAGACTTAACTATTTAAAGGACTAAGGAACTTCCCAGAGAAGTTAATTCTAAAAGACAAGACCGGTACACACAGATATATCTAATAACAGTTTTTTAAAATTTGAGTAGGGGAAGATTTTTTAGTACAACATACTGTCACTCAGAATTGTGTCTGATAGAGTACTTGTTTGAATCCTAGGAGAAGGCAGAAAGTCAAAAGTAAAAGACATATTTTACTCAAATAGACCTGATTTTATCTTTAATAAAAAAAATGAGACTATCTTTTTTTCCAATTTATTGTAAAGTGCCAGCATCTATTTGGCTCTGCATTTACCCAGTGCATCACCAGTAGCACCCAGTGGAACTGGCGATAGTGTTTAGCTGAGATCACCATGCTGGTTCCCAGGAGAGCCAGCAGTGGTAGTGCCCCTTGGCAGTGGCAAGGATTGGAGAAGACTGTTGTCCTCAAGAGTAGAAATGGTTATCATGCCTATTGGAAATGACACCTCATAGAAGTGAAAGGAACACGGGACAGTGTGACAGCTGCCAACAAAAGCAACTGCCCAGTGAAAAGGCCAAGAAAACAGAAGGCAGGAAGGAGAAAAACATGACCAAAAGCACAATTGCTCCTTGGATTATTTTGAGAGCATGGGAGACACAGGGTCCTATTTTATCATGTCAGCACCAGGGCCAGTGAATCATAGGTTGCTTGCTGACATTGAATTTGGTGCCTATTGTAGTCATTAATTGCATTGTAATAAGCTGTACATTTGAATAGCCTGTTCCTTTTTAAGTAGTTTAAAGAATAATAAACCAATGGAAGCTGGAGTGTATAACTAGTATCTATGAGTTGATCTTGCCTTTCAAAAGGACTGTGCCATTTATATGCTTTTAAAAATATGATTTCCCAGGCTCTACTCAGGAACTTCTGTTTCAGTCGCTCCAAAGTGCAGCCCATATGTCTGTATTTTTAACAAGCTCCACAGAGTACTCTGATCCAGAACAAGAATTGAAAACTCTGCTTTGACATTCAATAAAGAAAATTAAACAGCTTATATGATGATGAAATAACATAGAATTCAAGAAGCATTCAATTTTAGTAATGACTTTGGGAGTAGTTTAAGTTAACTTTAAAGATACATTCACAAGTCCTGCAGGTCAACCTGCAGGCCAAGAAAACAGAAGTGTTTTTTTCTGTAGACCTGAAACCTGTGCAGATAGAAGGGATATAAGTTGGACTACGGGGATTCTGTAATGGGCCACCCAGATCCCCAATTCAGGAAGGAAGAGTTTACTCCCCCAGAAGCTACAGCCAGAGAATGACCCTCAACTACCACCCCACTTCGCTGATTGCCTTGATTGCAGAAAATATGTCACCATCAGCTACACACTCTTTCTAACATGGCTTACATCTAGTGACTCCTGAATGTAAGGTGAAAACATCTGCCCCAAATTAAAATAGATCTCTAGGGCCATTACAGTTTTCAGGCTGTCTGACAGGTCAGCTAAGGTCTCCATTGAGACTGCATTCCATCTCAACTTCTCCTTCTCTTCAAACCTGCTGCCTTCCCTTCCCTTCACAGGAGTTGATCCCAAGAACACACCTGAGCAAACGTTCTGCATGCCAATCACCATCTCAGAGTTTGCTTCCTAAGGAATTCAGCCTATGTGAATCCTTTAGCTTTCAAACGGTCAAAAGCAAACTAGCTTAAATAAAGGGAGAAATTCATCATAAGGATACTGGGCTATCTCAAGCTCAACTGCAAAGAGTGGACAGAGCAGAGATGCAACTCAGCTTAGAAACAACTAAAATGACGGAGTGAAGGCTGCCCGGTCACTCTCTCATGTCCTCTCACTCTCTTATGCTCTCTTCTCTTTCACTTGTTCTGTGATCCTGCTTCTCTTTGCCTCCCTGTTTTATTCTCTCACTGAGGATGGGCTACTTCTTCTGGATGAGAAATGTGGCTGTTAGACATTTTCATATTTCCACCATCAAAGAAGAACTATGTCTAATTCTTAATCTAGTTCATAAATTTTTAAGGAATATTATGTCCAGGCTTGGGTCAGTTTCCAAGGACTGGACCAATCACTTGTAGTTAGGAGGCAGGGGCAGGTAACATGCCAACTTTCCCTGAAATCGCATTGAGAGAGGAAGGAGATGACTTCCCTAAGAAGGAGGCTTTTCACTGCTGAAGGATTTAGGAAATCCTTTGCTAATCCTTTACGTTTGCTCAGGTGTGTTCTTGGGATCAACTTTTGTGAAGGGAAGGGAAGGCAGCAGGGTTGAATAGAAGGAGAAGTTGAGATGGAATGCAGTCTCAATGGAGACTTTCCCTGAAATCACATTGAGAGAGGAAGGAGATGACTTCCCTAAGAAGGAGGCTTTTCACTGCCGAAGGATTTAGGAAATGATATGTGTTGGAGTGAATAAAACATATATAAGACGTGTTCTGAGTGGAAGTCTCTATAACATCTCCCCATGCACACACACAATCATATATTGTTATAATAGCATATGACAGTATGCTTTGTTTGAATGCTTTGAAGTTCAAAACATCTTATTTGTCTCATTTTTATATTTGTAAGATATTTAAATATATAAGAAAATTAGTCATAAATTATATTCTTGAAAATTACATGCCTATTATGAGTTAGATCTGGAATTCAAACCAGATCTTCTGACTTTAAGTCTAAGTCCAAAAGTTTTCCACTTTTGCCCTACTTACTTACAATTTTTTTTCTTTTTTTGATCTGTAATTTCTGTCCTACTTGGTCGCACATTAAAGTAAGACACAGTTATCTTTTCCTGAGGTGAGTACATAGTGCAACCAAATGATTTCCAATTGTTTATTGGTTATGAATGTCCCTTTAGGTGGATGTGCTTCTTGATGGCTATATTAAAGCCTTGTCAAATAGCCAATTGCTTACAAGACCCATTCGTGGGACATAGATCGCTCTTCCACCAGCTTCCAAACAAAACAAAGACTGAAAAGCATCTTTCCTGAAATTTCCACTAGCAAATCCTGCTGCTTAATGGTCAGTCTGCCAGTTAGAATGGCGATCATTAAAAAGTCAGGAAACAACAGATTCTGGAGAGGATGTGGAGACATAGAAATGCTTTTACACTGTTGGTGGGAGTATAAATTAGTTCAACCATTGTGGAAAACAATGTGACAATTCCTCAAGAATCTAGAACCAGAAATACCATTTAACCCAGCAATGTCATTACTGGGTATATATCTGAAGGATTATAAATTATTCTGCTATAAAGGCACATGCACATATATGTTTATTGCAGCACTGTTCATAATAGCAAAGACTGGAACCAACCCAAATGCCTAACAATGATAGACTGGATAAATATACACATATATACCATGGAATACTATGCAGCCATAAAAAAGGTTGAGTTCATGTTATTTGCAGGAACATGGATGAAGCTGGAAACCATCATCCTCAGCAAACTAACACAGGAACAGAAAACCAAACACTGCATATTCTCACTCATAAGTGGGAGTGGAACAATAAGAAGATTTGGACACAGGGAGGGGAATATCACACACTGGGGCCTGTCAAGGGGTGGGGGACTAAGGGAGGGATAGCATTAAGAGAAATACGTAATGTAGATGACAGGCTGCTGGGTGCAGCAAACCACCATGGCACGTGTATACCTATGTAACAAACCTTTAACATGTATCCCAGAACTTAAAGTACAATAATTTTTAAAAATGCATTATTACTTCACAAATATACACATCAGACAAAAGTTTTGTCCAAGAAGTAACCACTTTTAATTTTCTAGCACTTTTCCCTATATATAAGGAATCATATTATAATACAGTTTAGAATCTTGAGTTTGACTTCACTTAATTGTAACCTGAGTATTTTTTATAGTTGTTATTAATATTTTAAATTGAGGCATAGCATAGATAAAACATATATATGCTTACATTAAAACGTTAACAATTTTTATATAACTATGTCCCCTTGCAACCACCACTTAGATCAAGATACAGCATGTAAGTTTCTATTTGGCCTCCGCCCAGCTTACCACCTGTCTCCAAAAATAAATAATATTCTGACTGTTACCATCATTGATTTATTTTGTCTATTCTTAAAGTTTATAAACTGAATTTGACAATACATACTTTCTTATAATTGACTTCTTTCATGCAGCATCATGTCTCTGAGATTCAGCCATACTGTTGCATGTACCAATAGTTCATTATTTAACTGCTAGGTAGAATTCATTATATGAACACATCACAATTTATTTCTTCATTTTTCTATTGATGAGCATTAAAATAGCTTCTAATTTTCAGCTATTATAAATAAAGTTGCCAGGAACATTTTTATCTTTAGTGTGTGTATGAGAGAGAGACTGTAAATGTCTGCACTCATTTCTTTTGAGTATATGTCCCAGAGTTGAATTGCTGGGTCATAAGACAGGTTTATGTTTAGATTTAGCAAAAACAGCTAATTTTCTAAAGGACTTATATCGTTTTATATTCCCAAAAAGCAAAATATTAGAGTTCTAGTTGCTCATCTTCACCAGCATGTTGATATAGTTAATCTTTATAAGTTTTAACTATTGGGTGTTAAGGGAAATAGTAACACTTGTTACTTTGATTTGCATTTTCATGATGAATAAGGATGTTCCTTACTTATTCATATACTTACTATTTAGTCTCTTGTGCTAATTTGTTTAACTAACTTATAATTTTTAAATTTATATTGTTTGTCTTTATTTATTCAAAGGGTTTTTTAAATATATTCTGGACATGTTTTAGATGTACATGAGAAAGTACTTTCTTCTACTCTGCAGCATAATGTTTCCTTTTCTTTATGGTAGTTTTGGATGAACAGAAACTTTACCTTTTACCTTTAAGTACCTCCTTTGTCTCAAAATTAATTTTTAAGTGTGGTATATGAAGTAGAGATCAAAGTTCACATTCTCCCCATGTACATGTCCAGTTGGCCTAGCATGACTTTTTCAAAAGACTATCCTTTTCCCCACTAAATATATTGATGCTTTTGTTTTAGATAAAATAACCAGATCTGTATGAAGCTACAGCTGGATTTTCTATAGTGTTCATTGATCTCTTTGTCCATCCTTGTTCCTATACCCTACTGTCTTATTAGCTGCATCTTTGCTGATCATCCCCAAGTGTTTTTGCTCCTTCAAGATTGTACAGTTTCTTTTATATCTTTGACTATTTCATGTAAATTTCAAAACCAACTTGTTAGTTTACCCAAAAAGCTTGGTTGAATTTTTATTGAGTTTGCAAGAGTATGTGTGTCAGTGATGAACATGTACATGTTTTCATCTCTTTGACCCTTCTGTGATTTCTCTAAGCAGTATTTTGTAGTTTCCAGTGCCCATGTCTTGCTGACGCTGGCCCTCTACAGTTGGAGAGCATGGTGATGAGCCAGGTTGGAGAAGAGCTCTCAGGACACAGAGGAGGCCAGAGCTAAGAGGTATGGGCGAGCCTCAGAAAAACTAGAATTACCTAGGAATTTAGAATTTTTCTTTGCAAGCTCCACTGACATTAACAATGTATTTTTTTAATTAAAAATAATACTATTTTACTCGCTGATCTAATAATCCTCTTTACTTAAGGCCAATTGACTGTAAATATTAACCACATCTACAATATACCTTCACAGCAACACCTTAGTTAAGTGTTTGGTTAAATCACTGGTTACTATAACCTGGCCAAATTGACACAGAAAACTAACCATTGTGTCAAGAAATGCCAGCAGCCCCTCAAAGCCAGAACAGACAAGGAATGGCTGCTCCTATAGGGCTTCTGGAAGGAGTGTGGTTCTGATGACACCATTAATTTCAGATTCTAGTCCCCAGTACTGCAAGAGAGTAACTTTTCTGTTGTTTTAAACCTCCTAGTGTCTGATAATTTGTTGCAACAGCCGTAATAAATTAAAACAAGAAGTTTAGGACCACAGGTTTGGGTGTCATAGGCATAAGGGAAGGAGGAAGAAGAATAAGTGGAAGGTGTGGCATCACAGAATTCAAGACAAAAACATTTCCAAAGGTCATGTAGGCCATCACAGGCTAGAGAAGGATCAAGTGAAATAGAGACTGAAAGATTTGTATGAGATAAGGCTACAAGTATGGCAATGGGAAAACAGTTTTATTTGCAAGATAAAAAGCAGATTTTAATGTGCCGAATGGTAAATGGTTAAATGAGGACTTACAAATGGCAGTTCTAGATACCTCTTTTCTTTCAAAATGCTTGAGTGTGAAGAGAAAGAAAGAAGTAGCTCTCTGGTTAAATTGATTTGTAGGTTTAACTTAAGGTTCTTGTTCACTTCCTTAAGGTAAAAAAAAGAAAGACTAGACTCTCAGGCGTTTAAATCTTCTTGAACAGTTGAAACATCAAAAAGAAAGTGTTAGCAATACAAATAACAGAGCATAAAACACAGGAAACAGGCAGGTTTAGAATCCCCAACTTTAGACATGGGAAATGGCACCTCTTCCATTGGGGAAGAATGAGTTCAGGTAAATTGTATGCGTGATTTAAGGTAGCTGAAGAAAATCCTGAGTGATGCTTTCTATTTTCTGTGCAAAACTAAAGAACAAGTCATTTGCTAAGAGCAAAAGGTGAAGCCTGGAATTAGAAAGTTTTGAAATGAATAGAAAAATTGAAATAGCCAATCTGGACAACGAGAAGACAGCCAGTGAGAAAAAATAATAAAACAATAGGATATTTCTGCACAGACCTGAATACACATTTTTGGTTAGAAACTATCAATTTATAGTGGCATCAATCTGCAGTTCCCATTATAATGCTCAAATTCTAGGGGAAAAAGAAGAGGACATTTGGATTGGTCCAGTATTCATACTGAATCAGTCAGGGACAATGGAAGAACAAATCATTAACAGAGATGAAGACAAGAGCAGAGAATGAATGAAATAAAAGGGACACATTTTTTCTAGGTTCAACAGGGTTTTTAAAAATATTTGTTTCCATCCTTTTCCTCCAACATCTCATATTAACAAATGAGAAGGAATTTTGTCCAAGGAAGAAAAGTAATCATTAAAAGAAAGACAGGCCAAAAGGAATCAAAATGGAAAACGACATGGAGGTGAATTGAGCAGAAAATAGAGTGAAGGGACAGAAGAAAATGATAGAGATGATAGTATTTGATTGTGGGGATGGCTATCCCCTTTGCTTCAGTAAATTTAAATGTTAAAAATGTGATTATTTATGGCAGCTTTTACAGAAATATTTCTAAAGAGTTGGAACAGGAAGTCTGGGAGGGAAGTAAAGACAAGAGAATCTAACAGCATGAGAAAGCATTCCTAGGAAGAGATTTCATATGTCTTCCCTAAGATTATCAAATGAACTATATGATGCCTTATGAAATTTGAATTTCAGATAAGCACCATGTAAGTTTTTCTATGTAAGTACATTCCAAATATTACATGGAATATACTTAAGCTAAAAAAAAGTACTCATTATCTATCTGAAATTAAAATTTAACTGAGTGCCTTGTGTTTTTATTTACTGAATCTGGTGACTCTATTACCTGTTCTGTGATGGAGATGGTCTGTAGTCAATTTTGCCAAGGAGCAGCACTGCGCAAGCTGAGAGAAGTTAAACTGCTACATCTTTTTAAACGTTGTATTTATAATGTCTATACCAAGAAGTTTCTTGAAGAACTACTCAAACAAGATTTGGGTCAGAAGTGTGTGAAAGTGAAGACATGGAATCAGCCTAAATAGTCTATCAGTGACAGATTGGATAAAGAAAATGTGGTACATACACACCATGGAATACTATGCAGCCATAAAAAGAATAAGATTATATGTATGGAGCTGAAGGCTACTATCCACAGCAAACTAAAGTAGGAGCAGAAGACTAAATACTGTATGTTTTCTCTTCTCAGTGGGACCTAAATGATGAGAACTCATGAACACAAAGAAGGGAACAACAAACACTAAGGTCTACTTGAGGGTAGAGGGTGGCAGAGGGAAGAGAAACAGAAAATAATAACTAATTGGGCTTATTTCATCAACTTAGGCTTAATACCTGGTTAATGAAATAATTGGTGCAACAAGCCCACGTGACAGAGTTTACCTATATAACAAACCTTCACATGTACCCACAGACCACAAATAAAAGTTAATAAAAGAATGTGTGTGTGTGTGCATGGTATATTTTATTTTGAAGTATCTTCATTTATTTTCTTTCTAAAAGAAATATTATATTTGATAGTACATCCCAGAAACAAATTCAATGCATATTAATATATAACTGATTTGAAACTATTTTCAGAGTGACTATTTGCCCTCATCATGCAGATATCTAGATTAAATCTGTCTTTCTCTAAAAGTCACTAACGATGAGTACATTTGACAGTCTTTATGACAGTCCATGAAATTTTAACCTAAGAGAAAACATTGAGTATCCAAAACTGGAGATAAAGAGAAAATGCCTAATGAGGTCTTTTAAATTGACATGAAAGGTGACATAATAGCAATTAATACATTTAAGGTAATTAATCCATATCAGACATTGTACTAATTGCTTCATGTGTATTAATTCTTACCACAATTTTATAAATCAGATATCATTAATATTCATATTTTGTAGGTGATGAAACTGTGTTGTTACATTCAATATCCCTCAATGGAAAAGGGCAGAGCAAGTATTTGAACCAAAGCAGCTTAGCACCAGCATTTCTGCTCTTAATCACTGAACTATATTTTGCCCACATATTCAGAAAAACAATAAGATTAGAAGACATTTAAATAAATATTTTATTTTTATAGAAGAAAAAAAGTTATGTGTAATGACAGCACCTAGCATAGTGCTTCACTCATATTGTTGGTCCATAAATATTGGTTAATTGATTGACTGAAACAGGCTTCTATCCTCAGTGTACCCACAGCACTGTTTATACCTCTATCACAGCATTTGTAACACTGCACTGAATTTGTTATTTAAGTGTTTTATGTAGACTACTAGCTCCTTTGTGTTAGAGATTAGGTATTAATCTTCCCATTCTTAGCTTCTAGCAGAGTGCCTTGTACATAGCTTTAGCTTGGTAATATTAAATGAAGGAGTAAATGAAGGCATAAAAAATAATGAATTCTAAAGTTAAGATTCAAAGTTTTTTTTTTATTTTGTTTTGCTGTTTTGGAGGCATAAATTTTCTGTAAACATTTCTAAATATGCCATGGAATTGTAGAAAAGAAGGTGGCTTTCCAGTGTGAAATGCTGGATAACTAAAAGCATTGCAGTGATGAATTTCCAGCTTGACATACTTAATATTTATACAGAAAAGCTATCTTTAGGGCTGTTTGTAGGTTTCCTGATTTTGGTAATTTTATCTGATTAGTTGTGTCTTAGAAATTAATAGGATAAGAAAGACTATTTGGCCAAAAATATGATGTTTTTCTTAGTATAAATTGCAGAAGAATTCCTCAATTACACTTCTAGTATTTCACCTATAAGTACTAACATGGAAAATTTGCCAAGGGCACTAAAATTTAAAAATGAAAATGTAAAAGCACTTGCAATATGTATGTAATAGCATAAAGTTGATATATATATTTCATATTACCCATGAAACAGCATAAAGTTGATAGAAAAGGAAATCCAAAATACCAAAGGATACCCACCACACTGATAATCATCATCACCTTTGGATAATGATGCAACTGGGATAGGAAGTGGTGAACAAGTAAATCATGAGTTTTAGCTATAGCAGAATTCTTTTATTTGTTTTTAATGTAAATATATTCAGGCCTCATTTATGTAATTAAAATAATTTTAAGGTCTAACGGTATCTGAGTTATCAGTATTAGAAGCATTATATTTAACACAGTAATAGAAGTCCTGGTCAGAGCAATTCAGCACGAGAAAGACATAAAGGCTTCCAAATTGGAAAGGAAGCAGTTAAATTGTCCCTGTTTGCAGACAACATGATTTTATATATAGAAAACTCTAAGGAACACACACACACGCACACACACACACACACACACACACACACACACACACACCTGTTAGAATTAATAAGCAAATCCTGTAAAGCTTAAGGTTACAAAATCACACAAGCATTAGTAGAGTTTCCATACACTAACAACAAACTATCTAAAAAAGAACACTTTTTAGAATCCCATTTACAATAGTTACCAAAAAAACAAGCCTAATGTCATTAAATTATTTGACAATCATGGGAAACAAGTGAAAAACTCTGACAAATGTTAGCTCTTAAAGACTTAAAAACAGGTTTACATAAAAATATCTGATTGTAAAATCAACACATACCTATTAAATATTCCAACAATACAGACATACATGAGGTAAAAAGGGTAAGTCTTTCTTATTTGGGAAGTGGAGGGTGGAAAGGGGCTGTCATATAAAAGGAGCATAAACTTGAGATATGTGTTGGAAACATTATTTGGTAATAAAATTCTTTTTTTTTAATTTTTTAAATTTTTATTGCATTATAGGTTTTGGGGTACATGTGCAGAACATGCAAGATAGTTGCATAGGTACACACATGGCAGTGCTCTTTGCTGCCTTCCTCCCCTTCACCCACACTTGGCATTTATCCCCAGTCTATCCCTCCCCAACCACCCCCCCGCTGTCCCTCCCCCATTCTCCCCAACAGACCCCAGTGTGTAGTAGACACCCTCCCTGTGTCCATGTGTTCTCATTTTTCTCACCCGCCTATGAGTGAGAATATGAGGTATTTCTTTTTCTATTCTTGTGTCAGTTTGCTGAGAGTGATGTTCTCCAGATTCATCCATGTCCTTACAAAGGACACGAACTCATCATTTTTTATTGCTGCATAATATTCCATGGTGTATATGTGCCACATTTTCCCAGTCCACTCTATCATCAATGGGCATTTGGGTTGGTTCCAGGTCTTTGCTATTGTAAACAGTGCTGCAATGAACATTCGTGTGCATGTGTCCTTATAGTAGAACGATTTATAGTCCTTTGGGTATATACCCAGTAATGGGATTGCTGGGTCAAATGGAATTTCTGTTTCTAGGTCCTAGAGGAATCGCCACACTGTCTTCCACAATGATTGAACTAATTTACACTCCCACCAACAGTGTAAGAGTCTTCCTATTTCTCCACATCCTCTCCAGCATCTGCTGTCTCCAGATTTTTTAATGATCGCCATTCTAACTGGCGTGAGATGGTATCTCAATGTGGTTTTGATTTGCATCTCTCTAATGACCAGTGATGATGAGCATTTTTTCATGTGTTTGTTGGCCTCATGTATGTCTTCTTTTGTAAAGTGTCTGTTCATATCCTTTGCCCATTTTTGAATGGGCTTGTTTGTTTTTTTCCTGTAAATCTGTTTGAGTTCTTTGTAAATTCTGGTTATCAGCCCTTTGTAAGATGGGTAAACTGCAAAGATTTTTTCCCATTCTGATGGTTGTTGATTCACTCTAGTGACTGTTTCTTTTGCTGTGCAGAAGCTGTGGAGTTTGATTAGGTCCCATTTGTCTATTTTGGCTTTTGTTGCCAATGCTTTTGGTGTTTTGGTCATGAAGTCCTTGCCTACTCCTATGTCCTAAATGGTTTTGCCTAGATTTTCTTCTAGGGTTTTTATGGTGTCATGTCTTATGTTTAAGTCTTTAATCCATCTGGAGTTAATTTTAGTGTAAGGTGTCAGGAAGGGGTCCAGTTTCTGCTTTCTGCACATGGCTAACCAGTTTTCCCAACACCATTTATTAAACAGGGAATCTGTTCCCCATTGCTTGTTTTTGTCTGGTTTATCAAAGATTATATGGTTGTAGATATGTTGTGTTGCCTCTGATGCCTCTGTTCTGTTCCATTGGTCTATATCTCTGTTTTGGTACCAGTATCACTTTGACTTGGTTGCTTCAAAATGGCCTTATCAAAATTATCTGTCACTTCTAGGTGAATTAAATCACATAACTGAGCTTTCTCTTTTCTAAAGCAAACACATGGTCTAAAATCATTTGTAATTTTTAAACTGATATTATCCTGTGAACTATTCTTTGTACCCAATCAGCACTCTCGTAATTGGCATCTAAAACCTGTCATAATGAAAAAATGTCTTTCTGTAGTTTCCAAAGGGAATAACTAGAAGTTATTGATACATATGTATGTCGGCCATACATCTAGAAAACTAATAATAAGACGTTCTAAACATATCTTCTCTAAGATTATTTATTGGTATATATTACGTTTGAATTGAGAGATCACTTTACTGCTATCAAACGACATCATCAAATTACAGTCACGCACAACATAACGACGTTTCAGTCAATGACAGACCGCCTATACACAAGTGGTCCCATAAGATTACGACAGAGCTGAAAAATTCCTATCGCATACTGACTTCATATAGTGCAACACATTGTGCATGTGTTTATGGTGATTCTGGAGTTAACAAGTCTACTGTGCTTCCAGTCATATAAAAGTCTAACATATAGAATTATGTGTAGTACATAGTACTTGATAATAATACACAACTATGTTACTGGTGATATATTTACTATACTCTACTTTTTGTTGTTATTATATACTGCACTCCTTCTACATATTAAACAAATAACTAAAACAGCTTCAGGCAGGTTCTTTAGGATGTATTCTAAAAGAAGGCCTTGTAATCATAGGAAATGACAGCTCTATGCATACTATTGTTCCTGAAGACCTTTCACTGGGACCAGATGTGGAGGTGAAAGAGTGATATTGATGATCCTGACACTGTGTAGGTCTAGGCTGATGTGTGTGCTTGTGTCTTAGTTTTGAATTAAAAAGTTTAAAATGTTTAAAAAAATAGAAAAATGCTTATGGTATAATAATGTAAGAAATAAAATATTTTATACAGTTGTATAATGTGTTTGTGTTTTAAGCTATGTGTTATTACATAAAAGTCAAAACATTTAAAAAAATTAAAAAGTTCATACAGTAAAAAGTTTCATTAAGCTAAGATTAATTTAATGTTGTAAAATCTTGTTTTATAAATTTAGGGTGGTTTAAGTGTATAGTGTTTACAAACTCTTCAGTAGTATACAGTAATGCCCTAGGCCTTCACATTTACCCACCACTCACTAACTTGATCATCCAGAGAAACTTACAGTTCCTCAAGTTCCATTCATGGTAAGTGCACTACACAGGTGTACCATCTTTTAAAATCTTTTATACCATCTTTTTACTGTACCGTTTCTATCTTCAGATATGTGTAGCTACATCGTAGTTACCATTGTGTTACAATTGCCTGTAGTATTCAGTACAGTAACATGCTATAAAGATTTGTAGTGTAGGAGTAACAGGCTACACCATATCACCTAGATGTGTAGTAGGCTCTACCATCTAAGTGTGTGTAAGTACACTCTATGATGCTTGTACAATAATGAAATCACCAAATGACCCATTTCTCAGAACACATCCCCATCGTCAAGTGACACAAAATTGTGCTTGTTAAATTAAGACAACACAAGAAGAGCCTATTAATTTACTTGGTTTAGCAAATAGTCTGCCTGACTGGGCAGTATAGTCAATGACTGTTTAGTGAGTGCCTCCTATATGTTTAGTCCTGTTGTATGTCTTGGGGATACAGCAACAAAAAAGACAAAGCCTCTGTCTAAGTATAATAATCAGAATCATGTTTTGTAGTATTTAGGGACTGACTGGGTAGTAGAATGAGCAGTCTCCAAATTGTCCCCTTTATTGGTAATAAGACTTTAAGAAAGCCTCTACTAATTGCCATCATTCTTCAAGACTGAGTCTGGAATTTTTAATGATTTACCTTTTAAATTCTACAATCTTAAGATGAACGTTGTTTTGAACTTTGAATCAAGATATAATTCTTCTCCAATAAATTGGAATATATATAAAGAGGTATAGTTGTAGTTGTATATACATAGTTACATATGCAGTTTTTCATACATACTCATATAGTTATATATAGTTATCAGAGTGTATGGTCAGGAAATGTTTCTAACTGCCCATCAGTGTTCCAAGCATCCACAAAAGTAACCAGCTAGAACTAGCCCATGAACACAAACATTAACTCTGACATTGTTGAGCCCTGTGCTAAGGGCTGGGCTGAGAACTGCCCAATATTGAATAAATATTTCCAATCCCTGTCCTACAGCTAAGAGCTTAGTAGGAGCATTAAAAATATAAATCACCAAGTAAACCCGTAACTCTGAGCTGTGATAAACAGATAACAATTGCAGAGAATGACAATGAAGGTTAATTTAGATTTGGGGGGTTAGGGTCATAGGAGAAACATATTTCTGTCTGACCTATCTCCGTGATAAGGAGATACTTTTAAAAAACCATGACTGAAACTTACCATGTTAACATTATTACCTGGTTATGGCTTTTAAAATATGTCTCAAATGACACATTCCAATTGTACATTTCACTCTCAAAATTATTTTAAAATATTATGTATGTCATAATTACATCAAATATAATTTAGCCTTTAAAAATTTGTCTTTCTCATTAATAAAATGAATGTGAATATATAACACATCACTCGAGTTAGTGATATGAGGTTGAAATACAAATGATCACACTTAAATGTGACTTATCAAATGCCTCATAAATTATAATGCTACGTAAATCTGATTCTAAAACTGTGTGTAGGGATTATCCTATTAATATATTTCTCCTCTGTCTTCCATAGCTTTGCTCAGGAAAGGATGGACCAGTATGGAGATTTTAAGCCTGTGCAATTTTTATTCCCCTCATTTTGTGTTTGGCAAGAAGTAGAACATAAAGAAGGAGCTAAAATTGTGGACAGAAATGGTAGATAAGCAGAGGTAAAATGGGAGGTGAGTGTAAATTCAGGGCTGATAGTTTGATCTGTTATGATGTTTTTAGAAAGAGTTTTAGAGAAGTTTTTAGAAAGCTTTTTAGAAGAGTTTTCACAGCATGAAAGGCTTTTTGAGCAATTACAATAACTTCTGTTTCTTGTCCACTTGCAATGTGCCTAGCCCAGTGCTTCACAAAGAATGTTTCATTCCATTTTCTTGACAATGCCAGGAGATCAGAGTTATTAACACTGTTTTACAGACAAGGAAACTTATTCAGAGAGGGGGAGTGACTTGTCCAGTGTCACACAGCTGGTAAAATGCAAGAGTCAAGATTCAAATTTCGATCTGTCTGACTCCATGGTGTTTTTCTTGTATTGTAGCACCTCTTTGATGATGAAAAACTGTTCACAAGTTTTCTGGGCTTTCATAACAATGGAGAAACTATTTTTGTTGAGCCTAGAAGATGTGATACAGGTCATAAAATCTTCAAATTGATTTATGCTCAAATCAATGAATTTTGAGCTAATATTTCCTTAATGGCTTTTATAAGGTGCTATGTTCAGTATTTGCAAAGCCCTATGCTATACCATGCTTTGGGATAGAACAAATGAATGTATGCCTGTGAAAAATACTTATTGAACACACCGGTGGCAACTGAAACTCCAAACTGTTCTTACACTTTCACTGGTGATTATCAAATGGAGGTTTGTGGGTTTCTTCTGATTTAAATAGAAGCATAAACATATTACAAAATTCAGTTTTTTCCAGTTTATTCTGAGATAAGCTGTAGATGAATAACGGAAGCTGTACCTAATAATGAAAGTTGTTTAATATGAAATGTTCAGAGAGTCCCTAATGGATATTTTTTAAATTAAAAGAAGGAAGAACACTTCCTCCCACTTCTGCTGTTGCAAGTTCTCTGGAGGCACTGAGAGAGGGAAGTAGCATTGAAAAATCAAGTGAGTTCTTCATGAATCTGCAGCAAATCTTCACATCCCAAATATTTAATGTGCTTTCCTAGGTGTATTAGGTACCTGCTGCTGCATAACAAATCTCTCCAAAGCCTCAAGGCTGAAACCAACATTTATGGTGTCATAGTCTCTGTGGATTAGGAATTTGGGTATAGCTAATGAGATTCTCTGGCTCAGGGTCTCTCACAAGGTGGCAATCTAAGTGCCAGCCAGGGCTGCAGTTATGTCAAGGCTTGACCCAGAATGGATCTTCCTCTGGGCTCAATCACAGGATTGTTGGCAGGCCACTTTGGATCCATCCACTTCCAAGCTCACTCACCTGGCTACTGCCAGTACTCATATCCTTCCTGGCTATTGGATGGAGACTTCATTTTCTTCCCACATGGCTTCCCCCGACAGGACAGCTTGCTTCTTCCAGATCAAGGTCTCCAAGAAGGAGAGGGTGAGGAATGGTGGTCAAGATGGAAGCCATAGTCTTTTTGTAATCTAATGTTGGAAGTCACATGTCATTACTTGGCCTTATTCTTGTTCCTTTAAATTGAGTCACTAGGTCCAGCCCATGCTTAGGGGAAATGAATTATACAAGGATGTGAGTACCAGGAGGCAGAGATCACTGGGGATCTTTTTAGAGACTGCCTACCACACAAATTAATACTTGCAGAATTATAAAACATACATTAATCTCATCATGATTATAGTTCTTCGACAACATTAGTAATGTATACTTGTATAATAATTTACATTTTTCAAAGCTGTTAACAAAGCCTACCATACCAGAGTCTGATGACAAAGACGCGTAGATATAATGGGCATGTGTGAAATACATCCTCTGGACTAGATCTAACCCTGTGAATCTGACCCATGCTCATGGCCTGTGCCTAAAAGTGGGCAGTAAAGGAATAGCGAATTCATCTTAACAGGATGTTAGCACATGCTGTGTTCTTGTGCATATGCCTTTGCAATATAACTGACTTTACTAAAAAAATACATAAATAAATAAGTCTATGAACTTAGGACTGGATAAAGCCAACGTGAACCTCAAGATGGTTAAGCCGATGACCTTGGCCTCTTTAACCTCAATCAACAAGGCACTTGATCCTAATGCCCGAGTAACATAGTGACTATAGCGTCTAGGTCAGAAATGATAAAGAATGTAGTTTAATTTTTCTTTAGGAAAGTATTTTCTAAACTTATGTTAAAGTGATCTGGACTCTGTTGAACTCCTGAATTCTTAATGCCCGAGAAATGAAAATCACCATTCAAAGTTGTGTTATTTTCATCAGCTTCTTGATGAATTCACTCACTTCCAACTGATAGCAGAAGGATGACTCACACTGATAAAGGAAATTGGCTGAAGCTACCAGGAAGGGCCACGCCTCCAAAGGGTTTTTTTTAACTACTTGTAACATTGATGCATGTGCCCCGCATGGTAAGCAGCTTGTCTGTTTTTAGGGTGACATGGTACATGGGGGTGGTGAGCAAAGGTTTTTTGATGCTGAACTCCACCGCTTCCTTTTGTTATCACTGTAACTCTGGGAATGTTTCTCAAACTTTCTGAAATGCAGTATTCCCTTCTGTGAAATAAAGATGACGTTCAGTGGAGGTCTTGAAAATGTGCTTGCTAGACCCGTTGGTACAGGAAGCACACGTACTCCTGCTGCGGCTCCTTGAAACACTGGCTGTGTTTGCACTGAGGCCATGCCTCAGCCAGCGACTGGGTGTGACAAGGATTCTCAGTCCTGTTCCTGGGAGAAGTGAGATTCCTTTGCTGGCAAACTTCGTCCTGAATATTCCCCAGGTGCCGTGCCAAACCTTCTTCAGACTGCTTGGTTCTCTAGAACACTTCCACACAACCATCTCTCTCTCTCTCTCTCTCTCTCTCTCTCTCTCTCTCTCTCTCTCTGTCTGTCTCTCTCTCTCTCTCTCTGTAGATCAGACTCACGTTGCAGTCTGTTGGCTCTTTTCTATATTAACCACGTCTTTTTATTTTCTGTGTTCTGATGCTTTGGTGTCTGGAGTCTGCTAAGCCTGGAGGGATTCCCCAATCTTCACCCAGGATTAGCCAGTTTCCAGAGATAATAACAATTTGCTAAGCTAGCATGCTTTTCAGATTCAAACCTACTGATTCAAAGCCCATTCTCCCAACCACCTGTTTTATCTGGCTCTTGCACTATGGGTCACTATCCATTTGCCCTAATTCCCTCAGGACCAGGTACCAAACAGCTAAAGACAGCTCTTGTACCCTGGAGGCCACTGACACTATACAAACAAACCAACCTGCTCACCCTGCCTCAGCCATTCCTTCTCGCAGAAACCACAGTAAAGGGTTTTGCCCACATTTTCCTCTGCTCCCTCTGTCTCCCAACCAAGCCTCATGCTCACCTGGTGAGAACACATGTAAATAATACAGTTTCTTGTAATTAGGAGGCACGTCACACTGCCCAGGACCCTACAGGGTTATGCCAGGTTGTGGTAGGAGACAGAGGGAGCATAGAAAATTGTGGGCATAAGCCTTTATTGTGGTTTCTGTTGGAAGGAATGAATAAGTCAAGGTGAGCAGGTATAGGATCAGCTTGTTTGAATAATTTCAGTGGGTTCTAGGGTTTAAAGGTGTCCTTCATTACCTGGTACCTGGCCCTGAGAGAATACCTGTGTGGAAGGAAAGAAAATGCTTCAAGGGTGCTCAGGATATGCTTTAATCAGACGTGGTAAGGTAGACAGTCTCCCAAATAACAAACTTGCACATTTAATCCCCTCTTGGCATTTGCTTCTTGAAAGACCTGGACTAATTTAAGCTGCTTGCTCAAAATGGTATTTGTATGCAGGCACAGTGGGTCACACCTATAATTTCAGCACTTTGGGAAGCCGAAGTGGAAGAATCACTTGAGGCCAATGGTTTGAGACCAGCCTAGGCAACATTGTGGGACCCTGTTTAAAAACAAAATGCTGGGCATGGTGGCATATGCCTGTAGTCCCAGCTACTCAGGAGGATGAGGCAGGGGGATTGCTTGCGCCCAGGAGTCCAAGGAGGCAGTGAGCCCAAAGTGACAGTCTCAGTGACAGAGCAAGACCCAGCCTTTCTTAAAAAAGAAGGGTATTCATAAGAGACAAATGAGGGATCACACAGTTCAGTTGTTGCTGAATTCCTGGTGCCTAGCCCAGTGCCTGGCACAGGGGTAGCACTGAAATGAAATAAATTGTGCAAATACTTGATCACAAAAATAGTTCCCTAATACAAGTTACTTTTCTTTTCTGATAATATTTTTAAAGGATTGATCCTCTTCCTATCTCAGAGAAATGGAGAGTTTTTCAAGCAACAAGTAAAAATTCCATTCTTCGTTTATAGGTTTGTAGAGGTTTATGACTTACAAAGAACATTAACACATAATTTTCTGACTTGATCTTTTCAATAACCTTAGGCTTGTAAAGTATTACTATCCAATTTGACAGATGAGAAAACTAACTCAGGTTAAATAAGTCAACCAAGGTAAACCACTGCAGGATCTAGGCTAGAACTTGAGTTTTAGAACTCTTATTCAAGACTGAGCCTGGGAAACAGTCATAATATATATAAGTATCAGATGTATTTTGAGATTGCCTAAAACTTAATTTACGGGCGATATAAAATATTTTGTAAACTTGCTTTTCTGTACTATGAAGGCACTCATCATAAGAATTTTCCGAGCATATGAAATTGGAAGACCAAGTGTATTTCATTTTTTCTTGACACAGAATCTTGCTCTATGGCCCAGGTTGTAGTGCAGTGGCACGATCTTGGCTCACGGCATCCTCCCCCTCCCAGGTTCAAGCGATTTTCCTGCCTCAGCCTCCTGAGTAGCTGGGACTACAGGTGCACGCCACCACGCCTGGCTAATTTTTTTGTATTTTAGTAGAGATGGGGTTTCACCGTGTTGGCCAGGATGGTCTTGATCTCCTGACCTCCTGATCCGCCCACCTTGGCTCACACATTACAGGTGTGAGACACTGCACCCGGCCGACCATGTGTATTTTTTAAATGAGCAGAATTAGGCTCTACACTCTTAGTGAGAGGATAATTTTTGGGATTCCCATAGCTTTTCATCGACCTAGGCATTGGTTCATGCCCTCAGGTCTGAACCCCAGTTGAAGGATCATTTAGAAAACATTTTTATACATCTTACAATTACAATATAATGATACATTTGTCACAATTAATGAACTATTACTAATATTTAAGTCATTTACTATAATTAATACTTTATTCACATTTATTTTGTTTTTTTTTTTTTACTATTTACCTAATGACTAAAAATAATGCAGAGGAAAATTTAATAATATGTAAATAAATGAGATCTTTGTGGTCGTGAAATGAAAGACTTACTACTGCTAAAACGTCAACTCCTTCCAACTTGTGCTACGGATTCAACACAATCCCAAACAAAATATCGGTGACTATTTGTAGCTATGGCAAACGAATGTTAAAGTTTATATGAGAAGGCAAAAGACAACATAGCCAGAATAATACCTAGAGCGAATATATTTGGAGGTTTCACACCACCTGATCTCAAGTGTTACTATAAAGTAACAAAAATCAGGTAAAAGTCAAGATGATGTACTAGCCAGGGAATAGACACACAGATCAATGGAGCAGAATAGAGAGCTCAGAAGTCAACCTGCACAAATAGAGTCAACTGATCTTTGGCAAAGCTGCAAAGGAGAGGAGATCATCTTTACAAAAAAAAATGTTAAGGGAATAATTGAACGTCCAAATGCAAAAAGCTGAACCTAGATAGAGACCTTACATCTTTCACAAAAATTAACTCAAAGTGCATTAAAGGCTTATATGAAAAAATGGAAAACTTTAAAACTTCTAAAGCATACAGGAATCTACATGAAATTGGAATTCAGAGATCAGTTTTAAATACAACACAAAAGCACAGTTCGTGATAGAAAAGATTGATAAGTTCAATCTTATTATTTCATTTTTACACTTTCACTCCAGTTTTTATAATTCTATTTCCAACAGGTATAACATAAACTTCATATAGTATGTGTTCTGTGTTTTGCACCATTAGTATACTTTTTTGTATCATTAAAAAAAGAAAACACTGTTAATAATACAAAGAATTTCTTTTTAAAGAATGGTATTTTCTGTCAGATGCACTGTTCAGTGAGACACTACCATGGTGGATATATATTTCTTTTTAGGTTTGCCCTGCCCAAACCCACTCCCTATAATTTGAGTGATGCTGACCCACCCCTCATTAGAGGGAAGACAAGAAACTTGAGGTTGGAAGGTAACTCTGACCATGGTGGTTGGTTCAGGAAGGGCACTTGTACTGTGTTAGGTCCCAGGTCATTTTCTGGAGCTACTGGGACTGTTAGTTTCCAGCTTCCAGTAGCCAGTGGGCAAACTGCCTAAGAAGGAAGCCAACCAGGAGAAAGCCAAAGTGAAGGAGTTGAGTGAAAGAGCTCACATCTAAGCATAGACTTTTCGGTCCTCTAAATCAATAATTTTTCTTTATTTGAGAAATGTAGTTTGAATTGGGGTAGTACAGCCTGCAAGCAAGAGAGTAAAAGTTCTAGTGAAAAATCATTAAATACATTTGAGGCAAACCTGTCTTTAAAATGTGTTATCTGCCTTTGCTTAAAATCAAAATGATTGGTAAGAATCAAGACAAAATCATTACTCGTTTTCTTAACCTCTCTTTTCCTCAGTTTCTGTAAGGAGTGAATTCATAAGTCTTTTTGTGCTGCTGTAACAGAACACCACAGACTGGGTAATTTGTAAAGAATGAAAATTAATTTTCTCCTCATTCTGGAGGCTCGGAAGTCAGGACCAAGGTTCCAGCTGCCCCTGGCTGCATCCACATATGGAGGAAGGCAGAAGGTCAAGCTCCCTGCATGGTGCATTAAGCCTCTTTTTTTTTTTTTATTGCATTATAGGTTTTGTGGTACATGTGCAGAACGTGCAAGATAGTTGCATAGGTACACACATGGCAGTGTGTTTTGCTGCCTTCCTCCCCTTCACCCACACTTGGTATTCATCCCCAGGCTATCCCCCCCAGCACCCCCCCGCTGTCCCTCCCCCATTTCCCCCAACAGTCCCCAGTGTATAGTAGACCGCCTCTCTGTGTCCATGTGTTCATGAGGGAGGAAACTTCATGGCCTCATCATCTCTCTCTCTTTTTTAAATTTAATCTTTTATTTTAGATATATGTGGTACATGTGCAGGTTTGTTACATAGGTATATTGAACCCAAGTAGTGAGCATAGTACTTAATAGGTAGTTTTTCATCCCATACCTCCCTCCCTCCCTCCCTCCTCTAATAGTCTGCAGAGTCTATCACTCCCGTTTATGTCCATTTTATATACTCAATGTTTAGCCCACACTTATAAGTGGGAACATGTGGTTTTCTGTTCCTGTGTTACTTCACTTGGGATTATGGTCTCCAGCTTCTTCCATGTTGCTGCAAAGGACATGATTTTGTTCCTTTTTGTGGTTGCATAGTATTCCATGGTATACCATATTTTCTTGATCCAATCCACCATTGATGGTACCTCAGTTGATTCTATGTCTTTGCCATTGTGAATGGTGTGGCAGTAAACATGAAGTGCATCTGTCTTTTTGGTACAGTGATCTATTTCCCTTTGAGCATATACCCAATAATGTGATTGCTGGGTCAAATGGTAGCTCTGTTTTAAGTTTTTTGAGAAATCTACAAACTGCTTTCCAAAGTAGCTGAACTGATTTTCATTCCTACCAACAGCATAAAAACATTCCATTTTCTCCAGTCTCATCAATATCTGGAATAACTGGCTAGCTATATGTAGAAGAATGAAACTAGACCCTTACCTTTCACCATATACAAAAATTAACTCAAGATGGATTAAGGATTTAAATGTGAGACTTCAAACTATAAAAATCCTAGAAGAAAACCTAGGAAATACTCTCCTTGACTTCTGCCTTGGCAAAGAATTTTTGGCTAAGTCCCCAAAAGCAATTGCGACAAAAACAAAAGTTGACAAGTGAGAGAATGAAACTAAAGAGCTTCAGCACAGCACAGGAAATTATTAACAGAATAAACAGATAACCTACAGAATGGGGGGAAATGTTTACAAACTATGAATTTGACATGGGTCCAATATCCAGAATCCATAAAGAACTTAAATCAACAAGCAACAAAAACGAATAACCCCGTTAAAAAAAGGGCAAAGGACATCAACAGACACTTCTCAAAAGATATCCGAGCAGCCAATGAACATATGAAAAACAGTGCTCATCATAACCAATCATCAGAGAAATACCCATCAAAACCACAATGAGATATCTCACACCAGTCAGAATGGTGACTGTTTGAAAGTCTAATCATCTCAAAAGCCCCACCTCTTAATATTATTACGTTGGCAACACTTGAATTTTGGAAGGGATATATTCAAACCATAGCAGCAAATAAAAAATGCTTACCTCACTGGGTTGTTTTGAGGATTACATGAGTTGATATGTGAAACATACCTGGATAAAACGTAAATGCTAGTTGTGTTTTTACAATTGTTTTTATTATTTTGCTACTCTTGGGATCCAAAAATTACATTTACAGTCATGTATCACTTAATAATGGGGATATGTTCTGAGAAATGCATCCTTAGGAAATTTCATTGTCGCACAAATAGCAGAGAGTATACCAACACAAACCTAGATAGTATAGCCTACTGCACATATAGGTGATGTGACAGAGCCTGTTGCTCTTAGGATACAAACCTGTACAGCGTTTTATGTACTGAGTACTTCAGGCACTTGTAACACAATATAAGTATTTGTGTAGCTACACATATCTGAACATAGAAGAGGTATAGTAAAAAGATATATGAAAGACAAAATATGGTGCATCTGTATAGGGCATTTCTACGAACGGAGGTTGCAGGACTATTAGTTACCCTGGGTAAATGAGTGAGTTATGAGTGAATGTGAAGACCTAGGACATTATTGTACCCTACTGCAAACTTTATAAACACTGTGTACTTAGGCTATACTAATGTTAAAAGCAATATTTTTCAGTAATAAATTAACCTTAGATTATTGTCACTTTTTTACTTATAAATTTTTTTAAAAACTTTTTGACTCCTTCGTAATAACACAGATTAAAACACAAATGCATTATACAACTGTACAAAATAATTTCTTTCTATCTTTAGTCTATAAGCTTGTTTCTATTTTTAATTGTGTTTCTTTTTAAACTTTTTGTTTAAAAACTAAGACATACACACATTAGCCTAGACCTACACAGGCTCAGGATTATCAGTCTCACTGTCTTCCACTTCCATATTGCCTATACTAGAAGGTCTTCAGGCGCAATAATACACTAGGAGCTGTTATCTCATTTAGCGGCAATGCCTTCTTCTGGAATACGCCCGAAGGACATTCCTGGGGATGTTTTACAGTTAACTTTTTAATCTATAAGTAGAGAGAGTACACTCTAAAATAAAAATTAAAAGTGTAGTATAGTAAATACATAAACCAGTAGCACAGTCGCTTATTTTCACTCTCAAGTATTATGTACTGTACATAATTGTATGGACTATACTTTTATGCTACTGGCAGTACAGTAGGTTTGTTGACACCAGCATCACCACAAACATATGAGTAATATGTGTTTATGACTTTAAAACTGCCGCAGTGTCACTAGGTGATAGGAATTTGGGACTATGGTCGTATATGGTCCATCACTGACCAAAAGTCCTTATGTAGTACACGACTATACTTTAACAGCTTACAGTTGTATTTTATTTTATAGAAGATATACAATCTTATTTAAGATAGAAAAGATACAATCTTATTTAATTCACATAGTGATCTTGTGATATGGAAATTATTACACCCATTTTATCATAAAAGACTGAAGATTAGAGAGGTTAGCTTCCTGGCTTAAGCCAAAGACCTAATAGTGCAGAACCAGACCCAATATACTGTGATAACAGGAAAATAAAGTCTTTCCCATTATACCAGTATACAATCCAACATGGATCAGTGTCTGCTATGGGCTGACTGTTTCTGTTCTTCCAAAATTCATATGCTGAAACCCTGAAACCCTGATTCCCAATGTGATACTGTTGGGAGGTGAGGCTTTTGGGATGTAACTGAATTTGGATGTGGTCATGGTGGTAAAGTTCCCATGATGAGATTGGTGCACTAATATGGGGATGAAGAGACCCCAACTCTCTCTCTCTACCATATGAGAAAACCAGGAAGAAAGCCCTCCCCAGAACCTGACCACACTGGCACCCTGCTCTTGGACTTTTCAGCCTCCAGAACCATGAGAAATACATGTTTGATGTTTAAGCCACCCAGTCTCTGGTATTCTTGTTAAAAGACTAGTGTTGTTAAAACTTTTATAATTTCAGCATTTTGGGAGGCCAAGGCAGGCAGATCATGAGGTCAAGAGATCAAGACCATCCTGGCCAATATGGTGAAAGCTCGTCTCTAAGGAAAATACAAAAGTTAGCTGGGCATGTTGGCACATGCCTGTAGTCCCAGCTACTCAGGAGGCTGAGGTAGAAGAATTACTTGACCTGGGAGGTAGAGATTGCAAGTGAGCCAAGATCGTACCACTGCATTCCAGCCTGGCAAAAGAGTGAGACTCTGTCTCAAAAATAAAAACCTTTATGGTTTTAAAGAAGGAAACACAAGTTCAGAGATGACAATTTAAATCATTTGAGACTAAGTTAATTATCTCAAACATGACCAGTAAGTTACCATATTTGTCTAAACTTACGTGGAATTATCTGAAAAGACTTGCCTACCAGAAGAAATCTGGGTGCTGAGTCTGAAATCAAAACTAGTCCAGATGTAAAATCTTATTATATAGAGGCAAATTTTCTTAGCTGTAATTGATGAAATAAAATACAAGGTACTGGGGAATATGAGCAAGCTAAGCTTATCCTTGGTTCCAAAGATTCACTGAAGACTCAGTTATGGCCCAAAAGGTTATTCAAGAACACCTCATTTCTAGATCCGTATAATGTAGGCTCAACTCTAAGAATTCAAATCTCACATATCTACTTGGTAAACCAAGGATGATCCAAAATATTATAGTAATACCATTAGGCAGGAATTCTTAGAAGCCCAAGTGAAAAGAATCCAAGGGAACCTAATAATAATCTTAATCTGAGTGTCATTTAACTTGAGACATTTGGCTTAATAATATTACAAGAATGTGTACATCTGTATAAAGAAACTTTTAAATATTATGATTTCATGCCTAAAGATAAAACGTGATAGGCAATAGAACTCATGTTAAAGAGTAAAGAGTAAAACTCACAATGAGATTTTCAGAAACATCATGTCTACATTAATAAATTATGTGAAAGATTGATGATCAATTAATTTTAGTGTTATCAATGAACTTAACTACCAGAATAATTTTTCTCTCCCAAAATAAAAATTTTACTTCATAAGAAACTTAAAAGCATGAAAACAAGCAAAAATAATTATCATTTCTCAAAAACTCCACTTTAAACATAAGGGGATTGTATGCCTTTTCAGCCTAAAACCACCATGAAATGATAGGTTAATATTTCTAAGATGCACATCAACTTAACTAATTAAAACCTAAATGAAAAATAAAATACAGGCAACGAAGGAAACAATTTCTCAGTGAAGTCTCCCTGTAAAATTACTTAAGCATTTTTCATTATGTTTTCTGCACAACTGAAAATTGCTATACTTTCTACTTTAAATTGCTACTTTTTTCAAATTTTTATAAATTCTTCATATGTAACTGAGAATGTATTATAATGCCTATCAAAGCAAAAGATCCACTGGACAAAGTTAAACAAGCAAGGAAGATGCTATTCAAGGTTATTGCCATAGAGGAGTGAGACCAGAGCTCAACCTAAGCTCAACTCTTGAAACAGAGGCCTGGGGAGTTTTTACCAGTTGAGAAGAGGGAATCACAGGTCGGATATTTTTGCTAACTGTCTTTCCCTAAAGGACAAGTGAATTTTCTCTGAACTTATGACAGTAAGTAGTTTTATAACTTGGAGCAAGGCACCCACTGAGTTTGGCTCCCACTCTTCCACAGAAACTGGGAAATAGGAATGCTATCTTGTTTGATGAGTATATTTCAAAGGGATGGCTCTCAGATCTTTAAGAAAGATACACTTGGGATGTAAAAACCGGCAAAAGGATTGTCAAAGTTTTATGTAGTTTTTTTTTTTTTTTTTTTTTGAGACGGAGTTTCGCTCTTGTTACCCAGGCTGGAGTGCAATGGCGCGATCTCGGCTCACCGCAACCTCCGCCTCCTGGGTTCAGGCAATTCTCCTGCCTCAGCCTACCGAGTAGGTGGGATTACAGGCACGCGCCATCATGCCCAGCTAATTTTTGTATTTTTAGTAGAGACGGGGTTTCACCTTGTTGACCAGGATGGTCTTGATCTCTTGACCTCGTGATCCACCCGCCTCGGCCTCCCAAAGTGCTGGAATTACAGGCTTGAGCCACGGCCCCCGGCCTTTATGTAGTTTCTAATTGACACACAATTGTACATATTTATGGGGCACCATATAATGTTTTATACATGTATACTTTGTGTAATAATTAAATCAGGGTAATTGGCATATCCATCACCTCAGACATTGATGATTATTTCTTTGTGGTGACAAAATTCAAAATCTTCTAGTTCTTTTGAAATATACTATACAGTATCATTAACTATAGTTGGTCAATGGGTACAAATGTGTGGTTAGATAGGAGGAATGAATTCTGGCAAAAGGATTTTTTTTTTTTTTTTAGTTTACATCTCAGACAAGCAGGCAAGGAATCTAAAAGTATGTTTTCTAAAGCAAATGCTCTAAGAAAAGGGAGGTCAGGGGCCTAGAGTCAGGAAGAAGCCTGCCTAATGTTTAGTCAAGGTGTGGGCAACATTAAGGCTGTTTTAGTCACACCAAATCTATATTCTCACATACGTGTTTGAGCTAGTCTGTTAACCTTTCACCAGTGACAGACTCTACTTTTGTGCCAGATTTCAAGTCCTTTTCTTTTGTTTCAACTAACAAGTCAAGTGAGGCAGGGATGAGAATCAGACACCACAAACTGGAACTCAGGGCAGGTAAGTGCCTTGACACCCATTTAGTGTAATCTCCCCATCTCTAACTCCCTCTTCACAAATAGGTGAGAATCTCTTCCATACAGAGACTTTCAAAAGGGCAACCCTTGCCCTCAATAATCTCCTGCAGCATCTTACAGCTCTCACAGGCAAGACTTCACAAATCTAACTCAAATCCCTCATGCTCCATTTTAATGTCCTCTTAGCTTCTCTGGGAGATCATCTGTTTCTCACGTTCTGTGCAACTATTCTTGGTGTAGTTAAAATGTAAATTTTCCCCCATCCATTCATTTTTGCATGCTAAATTATTCCAGTCCCATTCTATGTCTTATTTTTCACAGTTGACTCATCTTTGTGCTGTCATAGTTTAGTACAACTATTTGGGAGCTAGAGAAATCCAGATTCTAATCTGAGTTCTCCCACTTTTCTCTGGCTACAAGCCTTCAACACAATTACAGAGGCCCAGTTTCCTCATTATAAACTAGGGTCAATACAGTTTATTTTGAAAGAAGAGTAAATGAGGTAATGGATTGAATATGGTAGAAACACCAAATAAATACTAGTTCTCTTCACCTTCCTTCTTTTCTGAACTGCCTATTTGATGTTTTTGATCCAGTCTGCTAGCCCCTGCTTTCTCCACACTGAGAAGAGAGAAAAAATAATTCAACAATACATATAATTTTTGAGTTTCACCAGTGATGAAATGTATATTAAAGTCGTATAACATATTGTGAATAATTGGAAATATCAATCAATCCTTTATTTATTAGAGTAATGGGATAATAATGTTGAAAGCAAAATTATGGTTTGATATGATTGATTTTAAAGGAGCATTATAAAAATCACTTTTCATTTAATATCTCTTAAACCAGTTATGCCAATTTCCTTAAGGTCACAAGAGTCAGAAGGGCTTTCAGATTCATTTCCACTCTCTGATTAAGAAAAATGTCACATATAAATAGGAAGAATAGTTCCTTTTTTAGAGGGATGTGGAAAAAGAAACTGGCTCATCTGTTATACTAATGATACAATAAAGATACCAGTTTTTAAAAGTCCCAAGTGGTCATTTAACTCCTCCTTAAAATTGAAAGATCACTTGGAACATTTAAAGAAGTCCCCCAAAGAAATACAACATCAAATTCTTATCTAAAAACTGAATGCATTCAGTCCTCAAAGGATACATGAGACTATTGCAGTCAACTATGCAGTACAAGTTAACACAGTCAAAGAACAAATAAACTGAGTTAAATTAAAATAAGCCTTGAGTAAGTAATTAAAGGCCATTCTTCTTTCCCTTTCTTTCCTAGAAAACTGAACAATAGATGTGTTTGCTGAATATGTTATATCCATAACAGAAAGCATTGACAAGTGGTCTTATAAACTTAATCAATTAAATATCTTGAAAATTGCCACTACAACTTCCTTGATATTCAGGGACATCTTCTTTCTCACGAAGGGTGTCTGTTTCTGGTGTCTTTCTTCTTCCAGTCAATATGACATTTATTGAGCATCTGACTCTACAAAGCAATGTTGTAGAGGCTTTACTAGTCACTATAAGAGATAGATGTGGAAAATATGGCCTCTTTCTTAGGAAACTTAAAATCTATGTGGAGATACAAAATATAGAGAAATAACTATAATATCAGGCATATTTCTCAGTTTATTTCTTGTTTGAGAATTACCAGATTACCATTTTATACCTTGGAAATTATTACCTTTTGTTAGGATGGGAAGTCAAATATTAGGTAGGGCTGTGAATTTAGCTATAAATTGCTAAAACTTGTCAATGACATAAGAAGTAAAAGTTGTTTTCACTAAAAGGTGTGGTGTATTAACGAGAATTATTTGAAAAGGAAGCAAATGCAAATCAATTTTGAGTGCATTTTATAAATGAGTAAGAATGAAAGTAACAATCAGGAATAATGTAAAGAATATAATTACACCGCCTGATGACCAACCTAAAACAATTGAGAAATTTAATACTGTCCTTAAGTCGTTGGTAACTAAATATCTGCTCACTGCTTGAAGCTTTTGCTGAATGAACTTGATACAGGATAGCACAAAGTAGCTAAGGCAATTTCTGTGCTAACATATATTTATTTCATACTAAGAAATTCAAACCAGTTCAGAGTACACCTTCATAATTGCTGTCCCCTTAACAGCAGCTTCCATTCAGCTGGGGCTTTGCATGTTGCAATTTATATTGTAATTCCAACACAGCCGCTTATCTGTGGAAAATCAAGAAACAATACTGGCAATAGCCAAAGTAAAGCAGAGTTTGTAGAGATGAGGGTGATGTAAGTTGATCTTGCCTTATGATACAAACACCTGCTACTATCAGTTGGTCTGGGTTAAATGCTTTGACTGAGCAACCGAGCCGGTGGTGTCATATCGGGTAACCAGAAAGTTAGGGCTGCAGCAAGGTTGTTACATGCCCTCATTTCAAATGACAGCTAGGTTTATTCTCGCAAACTGACTGAACAAAAGACTAGATCCTGGTCTAACAACTGATTTTAAAAACGACTGGGTAGGACTCAGCTTTTCAATTAAACAGCTTAGAGAGAACCAATTAATAGAAGAAACTTAACTTTTTGAAAAAAAAAAAAAAAAAACCTGCTTCTAAAGACAGCTTCAACAGGATTCAAATCTAGTCTTTTTGAAATACAAGTCATGTTAAAATACACATTCACCTAAAAGTTGATAGAAAGGACCCAGGTTTCCTCCATTAAAAAATCTTTCTCTCCTCCCTCTTCCCCACACCAGTAAGCCAATAACTATTATAATTTATCTAAAAGTTGAGCATAGCTAGGCCTTGGCACCTGACACTACATGAGCTTCTAAAATGCTTTCTTGCTTTCTTTCTTTTTTATTGCATTTTAGGTTTTCGGGTACATGTGAAGGACATGCAAAATCGTTGCATAGGTACACACATAGCAGTGTGATTTGCTGCCTTCCTCCCCATCACCTATATCTGGCATTTCCCCCCATGCTATTTCTCCTTTCTTAAAAAGGTTAGAGGCTACTGAGATGGTGAAACTCCCCGTCCTCACCTTTCAACCCTTAACCCAGAGCCCAGCATGGCTCTCCAGTGGCCAGAGTGGGAAAATGGTGCTGGCACTTGCCCTTTGCTGTGAGGCCTGTGGACCCTCCTGAAACCTGAGGCTCTTCAAGTGCCCCCAACACACCCCTCACACACTCAGGTTGCTTTGGAAGCTCCAAGCTGTCAACTAGAGCATAAAGACAAATAGGCACATTAAAAATAACAGGCTTAATTCTGGCAGTTGAAAATAGAAGGGATTTCCCTCTCCTCCTTTCTCAGAACATTTACATTAGAAAACTTGTCATTGTAAATACTTTCTCCTCTCTTTGAAATGTATATAAGATCTTTAAAGATGAGATAGGCCTTTTGTCAGCTTTATGGCTGTGGACTGTCTTTCTCAGAGACCAGGGATCCATCTCTTTGAAATGTAAACATTAAAAAGATAGCACCCCTATCTTCTAGTTACTATGAGAATGTAGGAGGCTAACTTCCATGGGCAGGCACCCTCTCCAAGTTGCAAAACCACCCACTGTCATAAAAACATGAGAAGTTTGTTTTACCTAATTGTAAGCCAATTAGATAACGCAGATGGTCACCTCAATTACCTAATCAGGTTAAAAGCAGGGATCAACTATATGTGACAAATGGTGTTGTCCAGCCTTTTTATTTGAGGAATAGTCATTGTTTATCTTGAAAACATGGATGTAATGGGTTGCATCTGCTTAGGTATGGAAAAGAGTGAGATGTCTTTCTGTCTTTGCAATCTCTTATGCAGATGGCTGATGATGAACATCACATGCTGGTTTAATGTTTACTCAATAATTAGTGTTTATTACTACTATTCTCTACTGCCTTTATGGAAAGGATTTCTTTGCTGTCCATTTTCTAGTTGAATTATTTGTTTTTTTTTCTATTTAGTTTTGAAAGCTCCTTATATATTATGGATATTGACCAATCATTATATGTATGATTTAATATTTTCTCCCATTCTGTTGACTGCCTTTTTATTTTGTTGATTGCTTTCTTTGCTGCACAGAAACTTTTTAGTTTGATGTAGTCCCATTTACCTATTTTTGCCATTGTTACCTGAGCTTTTTGTGTTATATCCAAGAAATCATTACAAAGTCAGTGTTATAAGACTTTCCCCTTGCGTTTTCTTCTAGAGGATTTACAGCTTAGACATTTTTAAATCTACTTTAAGTTGATTTTTACGTATGGTGTAAAATAAGTGTCTGTTTTGCATGTAAACATTCAGTTTCCTCAACATCAATTGTTAAAAAACTGTTCTTTCCCCCTGGTGTAGTCTTGTCATCATTGTCAAACATCAAGTGACTAAATGTATGTCTTTATTTCGGAGCTTTCTATTCTGTTTCATTTTTCTGTATATCTGTCTTTGTGCCATTACCATATTGTTTTGATTCCTGTAGCTTTGTAATATGTTTTGAAATCAGGAAGTGTGACGCCTCCAACTTTATTCTTCTTTCTCAAAATTGTTTTGGCTATTGATGGCCTTTTGTGGCTTCATATCAATTTTAGGTTTGCTTTATCTATTTCTAAAAAAATATTCAATTGAGGTTTGGATAAGGCTTGTGTTTAAGTCTATAGATTACTATGTATACTCAAACTCTTCTAAAAAATCAAAAAGAAAGCAATAAACACTACTAAGCTCTCTTTTTATGAAGCCAGCATTACCTGATAACAAATCCGAAGACACTGAAAGGAAAGAAAACTACAGATTAATATCCTTGATGAATATAGCTATAAAAAATAATTAGCAAACTGACTTAAACAGCACATTAAAAGGATCATACAGCACAATCAAGGGGGATTTATCCCTGGGATATAAAGATGATTTAATATAAAAAATTGATCAATTTGACACACCAAACTAAGAGAATGAAGATATTAAAAATCACATGATCATCTCAATCCATGTAGAAAAAGCATTTGACAAAATTCAAACTCTTCTGTGACAAAAACAATAAGCGAATTGGGAATGGAAAGAAATTACCTCAACAAAATAAAGGTCATATATGAAAAGGCAACAGCTAACAGACTCAATGGTGAGAAACTGAAACCTTTTCCTCTAAGACCAGGAACTAAAGAAGGTTGCCCAAGCTCACCATTTCGAATTAGCATAATAATGGAAGCCCTCAACAGAACAGTTAGGCAAGAAAAAGAAATAAAAGGCATCTAAATTGGAAAGGAAGAAGTAATCATATCTCTGTTCACAGATAACATGATCTTAGAAGTAGAAAATCCTAAAGATTCCACAAATCTATTGGACCTGATAAATGAATTCAGCAGAGTTTCAGGCTACAAAATCAGCATAACAGAAATCGATTTTGTTTCTATACACCAACAGTGAGCAATTCAAAATGAATTTTTTAAATTCCATTTACAAAAGCATCAAAGGAATAAAATACTTAGGAATAAACTTAACCAAGGAGGTGAAAGACTTGTTGTACACTGAAAACTATCAGACATTGCTGAAAGAAATTTTTTTGTAGATTTCAAAATAACTACAGGAGTGGATTTGGAATGTTCCCAACACAATGAAATGAAAAGTGTTTGAGGTAATGGATATTTTAGTTACCTTGATATTGTTATTAAATATTGTATGCTTGTATCAAACACTACATGTACCCCTAAATACATACAACTGTTATGTACACATAAAATTAAAAATTAAAAATATTTTAAAGAAGACACAAATAAATGAAAAGTAATTTCCTTTTTTCCGAGTGGTGCCTATTGGTACCCTGTATTTTGATTAACCCAAATCATTCGGTCAATAACATGACTAGATTACACATGCTAATGCAATAACTTTACAATAAAAAGGAATTTTTAAAAACCTGTAGATTGGATGAAGCAGGTTAAGTGGGTAGGCTTGATGTGGAATAGAGAGACTGAAGAGTCACAGTGAAGATAAGTGATAAAGAAAGGACTGGGAAATGCAGAATCTGGAAAACATGTGGACTCTCAGAAAGACGAGGAATTAATTAAATTTAGGGAGCTCAAACCAATGAAATGCCAGCAGGAAATTAAGATTTTTGAGGGTACTCTGGACCAAGGATTCAATGATAAGAGCAGCTAATTCTAGGTGTCATGGGTAGATTATGATATTTACGATTTGCTCGAACTGGGAAATATCCCTGTAGCTAATTCAGACAGGGTCCTGAAGGGAAGAAGGAGCAGAGACAGATATTATCCAACGAAGTAAAGTCAAAGTTCAAGAAAAAATAATCAATTTTACAAAGAAACATTAACTCCAATTATACGGTCCATCATAAATGTGGCTGCTTCTCTGTAGTCTATGCAAAAGAATCTATACTGAATTAAAAATAATTTATATACATTATAAAATTATTTGAGATGGTGCTGGTTCCTGGAAGCCACTGAAAATGAGAATTGAGGTCCTGTTCCTCAGACCCAAAGAGCCCAAGTGTTCTCTGTCCCTTGAATGGTGGCAGAGGTGCCCACTCTACTACAGAAAAATGTTTTCAGACATTTGACCTCATTATCTACTATACCATATTTACATTTATTGTTTCTGCTCTCTTAAACTGAGATTGTATTGCTAACCACGGAACTGAGTGTGTGGGAGAGAGAGTATGAAAAGCAGTTCTCCTATTGCTAAGTCTAGCAAGCAAGGGACATTATAAGAGAGAAGGTCACATGGGAACCACAAATGCAGTCAGAAACATGATTTCTTCTTTTCTCTTACTCCTTTCTGACCCCTAAATATGGCAAACAAGACTGGTTCTAACTTTTTAACTGCCCTTCCAAAGACTTTGAAGAGCAAAAGAACCATTGGTACACTCAGAACCAGTGAGGATGATGGATGCATTGCTCAAAAATAGTGTAGCATATCTGCCAACTATTGCTGCTCCAATCTCAATGCTCCATAAATGTATGAATAGTACAAGAAAACTCCACCTTTCCAGCAATCTCCAGATGAAGATTCAGCAATGGCAATGTCTATAATTGGCATGGGATCACAGTTTGCATAAATTTATTATAAAATTTGTGACCTGATATCTGTGCACAGGAGGAATTGATAATGTCTGCTCTTGTAGAAGGTTGTGGTAGTCAGATGATGGTCAAGTAGTAGATCTATGTCCTGAATTCACAAAGCAAACCTTAAACCTGTGCTGCTCATCCTCAGCAAACAAATATTTGCTACATGTCAACTATGTGCCAGTGAAAGGGGAGAACTCCCTTGAACCTTTGTAGGACACACAAATGGAGTGGCTCGTTTACTCAGCTGCCGTGCTCAGTCTGTTACTGGAGGGAGCACATGAGTGGATGGGTGTAGGAACCAGAGTGAACAAAAGCTGGAACTGGCCAGTCGCTCCTCTCTGTTGGGAGCAGGCTCTGTGTGAGCCCTGTGGGAGCATCCAAGTGTATTACAATGCTTTTTTAGCTCTGCTGTCCAGGAGCCGGTGTCTGTTACCCCACAAATTACCAGTGGATGTGTGCTGCAATCAGTGCTCTTTTAGTATTTGCTGTCCGTAGACACGAAAGTGTTAACCAGCTCAGTGGACGGTCAGGGCAACAGCCTTTTATATCCTGCCCTTTGCTACCCAAGTTCTTGTTCAGTATCCAGGAATAATTAGCTCATACAAATAAATTGAAGGGTGGTGAATGTGGAGGACTTTTTATTGAGCAATGGGAGTGGCTGTCAGTGGGAAGGGGAGCTAGAAAGAGGGTGAAGTGGGAAGATAATTTTCCCCTGGAGTCCAGCCCTCCCCAGCTGAGCTCCTTTCTGACCATCCTTGGTAGAACTCCTCTCTGACTGTAGTCTCTGATGTCCAGCTGCTTCTTCTCTTCTGTGTGTGTGTGTGTGTGTGTGTGTGTGCTGAGTCTGCGGTTTGGGGTTCTTATGGGCACAGGATTGGGAGCACAGTGAGCCAAAAGGCAACATTCGGGCAAAAAAACAGGGATGGTTTGCACTTTGGGCAGCAGGTCCAGACTTGAGGGTAGAGACCTCACCAGGAACCCCACCCTCTTCCACCTAGTATTTCCCTGCTTCTAGTCTGTATCACCAGTTGCAATACTAGGCATGTGAAAGACTTAGATGCAAATGAGACAAGATTCTTGAATGGTTAAAAGAACGATAAAAGCATATATATCGAAACTATTAGCATTCTATAAATACTAAGCACCCATTAAACATAACACAGAATTTATAATCTCTAAATAAGTATAATGCTATGTTATTAGTAATTTTTATTACTGCCATATTATTTATTAATAGCGACATTTATGGCGATACTCAAATTTCTGAGCTAATATTCAGACTCATACTTCCTCTTATCAGTTTAAAAAAAATCAAACCATAGAAAACTAGTAACAACCCACAAGTTATACTTTGATCTTTTCAGAGTGCTATTCTCGGCCTTGAAGCCGTATCTAAAGAGACCAGCTCTTTCTAAAAACTGGAATAAATGATATTTTGCTGCAGATTCCTGGATTAAATCCAGTCTTTCATTGTTATTTCCACAATGTGTATTGTGCTAGATGTTGAAAATGCATTTAATCTCTTGGCCATTGTTTGGTTGCTTCTTAAAACTGCTACTGGCATGAGTTTGCTTTGGCAAACCTAAGTGTGAGGCACTGAGTTAAGATTCATGGTGAAAGGAGAAGCAGTGTGGATGGGGCGTTAGAATGATGTTCAAATTTGCTTAGAGATTGGGTCTAAAAGTAGGTGTAAAACTTCAGGCTGAATGTGGATGTGCAAGTGAGGAGCAAGAATGAGAGAGCTGCTGAGACCAGTGAGAAACGTGCAGCTCCATCTCCCCAGTGCCACAGTCAGTCCCAGAAAATAGAAACGTTCAACCAACTGATAATCATGCTTCTGAAATTGTTTTCACTGATGCTCCTGATCACGACTTCCCTCACAGACCTGAGTGTTGTGCCAACTCTAAAGCTAAGCACAATCTCTGCCTTTCTAGCTGAATTAAAGAGATGAAGACCGATCTCCATGGGTAGAATGTGGGCTGGATGGGGACAGAGGAGGAGAAAAGACAAACAGCTGTTCCTCATTACGTGATGAAGGGCTACAGTCACTTGTAGAACAGACCGAGGTATTTTTGAGTATCTCCTCTAGGTCCACCCAAATTATTTACAAGCCTCAATCATTCCTGCCTTCATTTAGTGAAGAAAAAAATGGTTCTCATTTTTTGGTATACTTTATACCATAGCCAAAGAAAGAAAAGCTAGATGTCTATATGCCTACAAGACATGGAGGGCCTTCTAATAAGCTACCTATTTCCCCTCTCCTCAACACATGGAGACACACACACACACACACACGCACACACACACATATTGACATACATAAACACCTATTTTGACCCTAGTGGAGGAGAAGGCACAGGATCATCCTCTCCCCTGGCTGCTGATTTATGACCAAAAACTCCTCTTGCCCCTTATCACATACTTACATCTCACCTATGTCTTCCTCATTTGTAATTCATCTTGAATATGCATCAGACGCAGTCTGACCTTGCTTGATATTTACATGAACTCCGAGTTTCTGTTAGATGTCCTGAATTTCCTTTGACTTCATCTCTATCTTTACTACCGAGCAATAATCGCCTGTGCAAAACACGAGCACACACACATACTGACACACACAGCAAAATGCAAACAGACACACACACACACACACACACACACACACACACACAAGCACCAAGAAAAGTCTCAAATTTTTAGCCCCTGGGGTTGATTTTATGTCATTAATGTATTTCTTGCCATCTTGATCTAAATGTGACCTATTTGAAATGCTGCCCAATTTTATAGCTTCGTTGAGTTGCATTTTAAAGCTCATTATAGGGTCTAAAATGATTTGTATCGCCTCCTACTTTGAAATATAAGCATTTTAAAAATAAAGTCTCACTATAAATAGAACTGTTCTGAAATTACATGTGACACATAATTAAGTGATACACATTTAAGCACTCAGCTGTTTCATAATTCTCCAGGACCTGCTGCTGCTGTACTGAAATTCAGAAAATACACTGCCCTTATTCTGGGCACCCTCAAACCAACACAAGAGGTAGGCACAGATATAGTCCAGGAGGATGCCTTGTGAATAAGCAATACTTGGAAGCAGAGGGCCCCATATCTAATGGGTTTTATTTCTTCAACTCAGAATCACCAAGACATCAATGCCTAGAATCTTGACTGAGCAGTTGTTCCTCTGATGAACAGAAGCCGACCTTTCCTCCTGCTGGGAGAGTAGCCTGCGCACTTTCTGATAAATATCAGAAAAGTTTATAGCTTGCATGAGAAATGGAGCTTCTCCCTCGGTAGTAAATCTATTGACAGGTACATGGGTTTTTCTGTCCTTGGCAAGCTTGAAGTCCAGAGACTACCGACGAGCAAGTACTGGAAGGAAAATATGTACAAGTCACCTACCTGCCACAGAACCTGCAGCTCCCCTTGCCTCTGCAGAGTGCCAGCCACAGTTACCTTAGGAGGTGGCTAGTGTGATACCATCAATATTTAAAGGGGAAAGGGGGCATAGTAGGAGGGAGTATCAAGGGAGGGGAAGGATGAGAAGTAATCTTTTCAGAAAGAGGCCAGAGAGTATCTCCTTTCCTTCTCTAATGACTAATTGCTCTAAGCTCTGAGACTGAATGGCAATGCCCAAAGCAAGCATTCAAGTAAGAACAGGAGTAGAAAAAGGAAGAGGGAAAGAATAGAATGAGGAATAAAGGAAATGATAGAAAAAAGAAGAGCATGAGATGAAGAAAGAGGGAAAGAGAAGAGATGGGTATATGGCAAGTAAAAGAGAATTAAGCAAGGGAACAAAGAAAAAAATGGACGATAAAATGCAAATAGAAAAGCAGAACAGAGAAAAAGATTCATCTAGCCCAAGCATAATCAAATACTTGTTTAGTATAGTCTTGGTGGAAGTTGTTTTAGTTTCCTAGTCAGAGGGGAAAACAGATATGAATGATCACTTACCTCTGTAAATAGTGCTGAATGATACACATCATGGGAAGTTTCTCCATCTGCTTTGGTCAAGAGACAGTTATAGAAGCATATTATTTTAGCACTGAAATGAAATTTAGAGGTCATTTAATTCGATCTCTTATTTAATGTAAGATTTCCCCACAACTTTTCTGATAATTAAATTTCCCTCTTCTTCTTGCACATCTCTTAAAGCAAGGGGGTCGCTCCCAGAAAAATTGTTTGTGTCCATTTCAGATAATGCTCAGATTTCTGAAAGTACTTCCTTCTTCTGAGTGGAAAACTGTATCCTTAGAGTCCTTCCAATGGTACTCTTCTTTCTTCTGCAGAGACAAAGGAAAATAGAAAAGAAACAAATTGTAAGGAAGGGAAAGAAGGACATTATCATGGAACATCACATGATAACTGCAAAGAATGTAAAAGAAAAAAATAAATATTTAAAAGGGATGTAAAAGTTGTGACTGAAAAAAAGGGAAACTGAATAAGAAAGAATATAAGAAGATATCCAACCGAAAAGCGAGAGAGTGAATGAAACAGGGAAGAATGTTTCACCATCTAATTATTGTCATCTAATTAATTTTATCTTAATATTTCTCTGATTACTGTTTTCTTTTATGTCTTCTCCATACTGGAACTTTATTGATCTGGGGAATAATGGCAGCAGCTTAATTGTATTTTTTTTTTGTGTTATAATTTTGAAAGTGTTATTTTTCTCTTATTTTCCAAATGTAGTCATGATCTCCACAGTCTAGCTTTTGATTTAAAAATGATGAAGTTAAATTTGTGATTCTTCTGTCTAACATGGTCATTACACGGTTGGAGATACAGTAATTGCTTTTTTTGTTTTTCAAGTGTTAATGATTTCTGTACTATAAATAAACTGGATGTTCCCTAGTTGTTCATAAACAACTTCCATCTGGAGTTCAAAATTATAATGGTTTTGGCTTGGTTCATATTTATGTATTGCCAGCATCTGAAATCAATTAAAAAGAGAGATTTTATCTACCATTGACTTGTTCCTAGCCACAAGTTTCTGAATTTTCAAATCATTTCAAAATACTCTATTCATTTGTATCTCCTTATAGTAAATGTAACTTTATAGCATCAATATTAATTTCTAATTTATTCTCTAAGCAAAATAGGAAGCTATAAGTACATATTATTAACTGTGGAGAAAATATCTTCACATAAATTATATTAGGTTAAAAAAACTATAAAGACATTTTAAAAACTGTAAAGACAACAGCTACATTAAAGAGATAGTATCCCACTTGTTGGAATTTTTTAAAGTCCAGTTTTCCTATGTATTTATCAGAAATCTTTCCTCTAAGGAAACATTTGAGGAACCAGTACTGTCAATAAAAAAGAATTTTCTCAAAATTATGTTATTCAAAATACATGCTTTGTTCTGAAAACCATCCAAGTTTTATATAAAATCCTCTCTAATTAACTTGAATAGATTCCGCGACATAAAAATTTACACAGAACGCTACTTGTTATTATATCATTTGGATGTTGCCTTGAAATTAGAAAATGCCCCTGTAGGAGGAAGGCAGCAAAGCACACTGCCACGTGTGTACCTATGCAACTATCTTGCACATTCTGCATATGTACCCCAAAACCTAAAATGCAATGAAAATTTAAAATTAAAAAAAAAGAAAGAAAATACCCCTGTAGTCTTTTACACTTAAAATTTTTTCAGTATTAGTTTTTTTTTTTTTTAGTTTTTATTGCATTATAGGTTTTGGGGTACATGTGCAGAACGTGCAAGATAGTTGCATAGGTACGCACATGGTAGTGTGTTTTGCTGCCTTCCTCCCCTTCACCCACACTTGGCATTCATCCCCAGGCTATCCCTCCCCAGCCCCCCCCCCACTGTCCCTCCCCCATTCCCCCCAATAGACCCCAGTGTATAGTAGACCGCCTCTCTGTGTCCATGTGTTCTCATTTTTCTCATCCACCTATGAGTGAGTATATGCGGTATTTCTTTTTCTGTTCTTGTGTCAGTTTGCTGAGAATGATGTTCTCCAGATTCATCCATGTCCTTACAAAGGACACAAACTCATCATTTTTGATTGCTGCATAATATTCCATGGTGTATATGTGCCACATTTTCCCAGTCCAGTCTATCATCGATGGGCATTTGGGTTGGTTCCAGGTCTTTGCTATAAACAGTGCTGCAATGAACATTCGTGTGCATGTGTCCTTATAGTAGCACGATTTATAGTCCTTTGGATATATACCCAGTAATGGGATTGCTGGGTCAAATGGAATTTCTATTTCTAGGTCCTTGAGGAATCGCCACACTGTCTTCCACAATGGTTGAACTAATTTACACTCCCACCAACAGTATTAGTTTTGAATTGTATAGTTCCTCAGGTAAAATAGAAGCATATTGAGAATATAAAAAATACCATTTTCTTCTCCAATGTAAGAACAGATGTGAAATCTAGGAGGGCAAAAACATTTTTTCACTAAGTTAAGATAAAAAATAATGGGATATTTTTGTATTAAGAGGTATAATTAACTCACATGAATGCTAATGGCAAATGAATATTGTCATCAGATAAAGAATATTCATATGCTCTGATCATTTTTGAGACATTTCCTAGGATCTCACCCATATTATTTGCTAAAAACTTTTGAGTTAAAGAATATCTGTATAACTCAAAACTACTCTTTTCAATAACAAGATCTGAGATTAAGTAAAGTCATGTTTCCCCACCCAGGGATTCAATCTGTTTTGCTTCCTTATACATTTATATCTCTGATACCCAAAATGTGAAGGTCTTATTTAAGAAATGGATAATGATTACTGTAGAAACTAAATTAATCCATATTAACATGGGTATTCTGGTAACTTTCTCTTCTTCTCATACATTCTTTTCTCTGAGAATAGAGCTGAGTTGAGTTGAATTGAACAAGAAATTTCTCTCTTTTTTAATGTTTTACTTAGGATGTATTCTCCAACCTTACAAAATACTTTCTGCTTTCTTAGCTTTCTAGCCTTTCTCTACTTACTGTGTGACCCTTCCAGCCACTAACCTTTCCGGTTTCTCTTGTCTTCAGCTGAGGACTTGCTGGGATTATTCCACAGTCTGGTATCTTAAAAAACTTTCACAGATGGGTGGATGAGTTGGGAAAGAAAAGATAAAGGATGACTAAATTTTTCTTGTAAAAAAATTAGGTTAATCTATACTCACAGTGATGTCACTCTTACAAAAAACCATAGAATATGTATTTTTTATTAAAATGTCATAGTGTTTATTTCCTTAAAACTGAATAATAACTATTTAAAAAGAAAATCAGTTACTGTAACATCAGGAATAATTTCTTTTTCCAATGAGAAATAACCTAACAAAGGAAAAACAACTATTGTTTTTTAAAAATGAATGTGTCCTAGAGTTGATATCGTCTATGTAGGAAGTAGCAGATAGACTGCAAAGCATTGAGGAAAGGAAATTATTTAAGTCACCTTAAATACTAGGTACTTTTCTAGGAGCAGGTGAAATAATACTGAAAAAGATATAGTCCTGGCCACTTAGTTGGTTCGTATCAGTAGAAAAGATGAGACACTATCCAAGTATAAGTAAGATACTAGGCATAATACAATCCATGGGTAGTAAATGATAGGGTGTGGACTGCTTTGGGCACATCGTACCCATCAAATAAAATGTATATTTCTAAAGTCATTGGAGCCAGAATTTGGGGAAAGGGTTAATCAGAGGAGGCAGTGTGTATTACTGTTGTCTCTAGCATTCCCTCACATTGCTTTGTAGACATTGAAAAACTGGACCTGTTTCTATGTTCTTTGGCCTTTGAGAAAGCCTGTCTGGTAAACAAACAGGAGCTTTATATTATCTAGAAAAAAAATGGGACAGACAACACCAACACAATGGCTTTAGGCTTTATTTAATTCCTGAGTTTAGAAAGTATCAGAATAAAATTGATTTTCTTGAGCCGTCAGCAGCAATAAAGCAGCTCCAGCTACTAAACGGAGGTCTCGTGTCAACCCTGGGATATTGCAAAACCCTGTGTTGCCCACTCAGGTCTGATTTTATAAAAAGGCACACAACTCTGCATTACATTTGAGAGATTTTAGAAAGGCTTGAACCAAGAAGCCTTCCACCAGGATACTAGAAATACATGCTTTTCGTTTTTTTTTTAAAGATCACTCTTTGATTCATTTAGGCATTAGTTCCACAATACTTCTTGATGCTATTGTGAGCCAGGCACTGTACGTGACACTAGGAATAAAAATAGTCAAGGGACGGAATGAAGTGGAGAAATGAAAAGATTTTGTAGAGATAATGATTAAGCTGAGAATTAAAATGTGCTTGGGAAAGACAACATATGTATTCTGACAATACTTTAGTAGGAGTCAAGATAGCAAATGGTTGTGTCTAGTGGCTGGAGATTCTAGGGCAGCTGGACCACATCTGGAATTTGAACCTGGATGATGGAGGTAATAGACGCCAAAATAGGGGCAAAAGCTTTGAAACAGAAAATGTGGGTGCTGCTAACTTGTTTGGCAACAGCATTTTTGAATGACAACCATTTCTAGTAGTCAGTTATCTTCGTCTGTTCAGGCTGTTATAACAAAATATCATATACTTGGTAGCTTATAAACAATAGAAATTTATTTCTCACAGTTCTGAAGCTCAGAAGTTCCCGATCAAGATGCTGGCAGATTCATTTTCTGGTGAGGGCCTGTTTCCTGGTTTATAAACATTGCCTTCTCACCGTGTCCTCACATGATGAAAAGGGCAAGAGTCTCTCCAGGGCCTCTTTCATAAGAGCACTATCCCATCCAGAAGGGTTCTGATTTCATGACCTAATCACTTCCAGTTTTCTAATGCTAACCTTTATGGTTACGACTTCAATAATGAATTTATAGGAGACACTCAGAATATAGAAGATATGTTTAGGAAATTAAAACATCATCTTTTTCCAAGCAAAATCCTGCTCTATCAGCTGGCCTTTTACCATTCACTTCTGGCTACTGTTGCTTGATCACTAATAACCCTCACATGAGCTCCAGCCCACTATTTCAAGTGAAATATAAAATGTACTTCTCTGATGCTGGGTGCATCTCAAGCATTCTGGATCCTGTCCCAGAAAATAGCACCTGATGAAGGTTTTGTCCCATGCCTCTCATCAGTTAGCCATGGGTACACAACAAGGAAGAAGGCTCTCTGGGTGCATCAAGTGCCATCTATGCTATGTAGTAAGTGTCCCTGAAGTTTTATCTCTTTATTCTAGCCACAATGAGCAAGCAGTAGGGTTTCATCCAGCAAAGAAGCAGATTATTTTTCAAAAATAACAAGACGAACATCAAGTTAGAATCTGGTTAGAAAGTCAATTTCTAAACATAAGTGATATAAAAGCTGTAGCTGAAGATTTACAGTTCTGTGGAAATGTCTATGCTATTACTATTATAAATGAATAGGATAGGCAACAAAGTAATATGTAAGCAATATTTTGGAGGGAAATGTATACATAATTGGAATGTGTAAATATATGTGATACTGGAAGGGCTCTTATCAAAATGTTTAAAGTGATCGTCTTTTGACAATAGGAGTAAAGGTGTTTTTCCTCTATGATTTTCTGTGTTTTCAAGTTGTTTTTATTGTTGCATTGAGGATTTTATACCAAAATATTACATATGTTTATAAGTTGATAAAATTAAACAATGCAAGTTTGAAACTATGCATTAGAGAAACATATGTCTCTATTTTGGTGTGGAAACTGGACCTCTGACACTTTTAGAGTCATAATTTCATTTATAATTTTTTATTATTAAAAAATGTAAAAGTATGTAAACAACATGCTTGGCTTCACTGTGAGGTGGATTTTCTCTAAAATTTATTTTAGGCAAAATGAAGTTAAAGCCTGTCTACTAAGTAGAGTGTCCTTTGCTAATAGTTATTGTAATAAAACAAAAATATGATTATGTATCACTTTCTGAATTTTTCTTTCTCAGATGTACCATCAGGCACATTTTGTAGACCTCCCTGGCTTTTCTTATTTCAGAACACCAGATGGACATGGAAGCACACAGTGTGCTACAAAACATTTACTCCTACTCAAGATTTGTACTGACAGATTCTACTCCACAATTTCCCTTAAACTGTATCATAGCCAATGCCATTATGGAATTAACTCCCTGCCAGCAAGTATAATGGTTGGTAACTTTTATTACAATGAAAGCTAAGCTACTGACATTGAATCAGGATTCTCAGGATGCTAGTTTTGATTAACTTGTACTCTTCTTGTATTTTCTACTATTAAAAGCATAACAATATTGTCATTACTTTGCAAAACTTCAGCTCTGCATGAAAACTGGACAGGTTAGTAGAATTCTGTTGCATATGCACCTGTTGAAACGTACTGGTGAATGCCGTTGGTATAAATGCTCACACTGCACCATAGATTTCATCCAAAGTTGTATTTTCCTGCAGCTCTCTTGTTAAAATTCTACTCTCCTTGCATAGCACCTTTTCTTACATTTTAAGTACAAAATCCTAAATGAAAGAGTAAGAAATTACTTTTTATTTAATTCTTTTGCAAAGGATTTATTGTCCTTTGAAGCTAGGTTTAAAAAGAATTCAGTATTTACCTTCTTTTCCCAGGGAATTGTATAATTCTAACTTCAATGTTAAATTCTCATCTATGGTTGATATAAAATACTTTTAGCGTTTTTCCCTTAAATATTAAAAACAACAAAAATGATGATGGCAGTAATCTGAAATGCAAGTAACAATTTAAAGAGTGGCGCCATTACTGTGTTCCTATGGTAAATACTGACTGAGTGATTGCTGATGCTTTTCATGATGCATAGTATATACACTTTTGTACACTGGAATTACTGTCAAAGTTTTCACAAAATGTAAGCCTATCCCTGCAAAGCCCTTATTGGCTCAACCTTTGGTGTACTCGCTTGAGGAAGAGGGGTTTTGTAGCAGCCTCTGGTTGGTGCATTCTCAGAAACCTTAACCCAGTGATGGAAATGTTAGAAAAATATTAAATCCATTTTTTTTTTTTTTTGCAAAATATCTCTGGCAACCTGTAGGACACAAAATAGTGCTAAGAGTACTTCCAGAATTTCCAATTTGCTGGAAGAGCTAGTATTTCCCTAGATGGGAAGCCATCTAAAGAAAGACAGTTGTATTATAGCAGCTCTAGAAAGCAACGCATTACACACATGGTCATGGAAGGCCAATGATGGAGCCTTGTGAATAGAGATTTAAGGACTGATTTAAGTTGTACCACAAGCAACTTTCCGGTTGCAGTCTCAGAAAAACTCTACGTCAGTAAAATTTAGGGTGGACCATCTTTTTGAGACTTTAACCTGAGGTCCTCAGAACCTAGGAAGCTCAAGTTACTTCCTAGGTTAAAATTTAACTATTTCTTATTAACCGTTAGACGTTTTAATTTAGATTACATCTGTCTTGTGAGTCTCAAATCTCTTCTGACCTTGCCACTCTCAAATCTTTGATCAATAAATCATATAATAAATTAATCTGTAATTTTTAAAAGCAACTTTCCTTCTTTTAAAGAGTCTATGCAAGTGCTTTCTAGGGATATTTGTTTTAGTGTTGCAGTTAAAAGGTAAGATTTGAATAAAAAGAATTTGAAATAATCAAGAAGTAGAGAACAGACTTATAGAGGAACAAAGTGTAATATATGGTGAAAGAAGAATATCTTTCAGAGGGTCTGTCTCAAATAATCAATTAAATTATACCACTAGTTATGGTACTTAATTTATTGTGATATATGTATTATATATGTATATATATATATTCACAGCACTGCCATGTAATGCTTTGATTTTGCTGCATATTAAGGTTGAGTCTCTTTTTGTAAATTATGATTTTGTGGAGCAGGCAGCAACTCCTGGAGGTAATGCAACCCAACTCTTCTACTTTTCAGATGTAAAAACTGAGAACTGGAAAGGTTAATGATTTGCCACACTCACACAATCAATTAATGACGAAGCCTAGTCTACAAATCATGAAGCTTGACTCATTGATAGTGAGCTGGTAGGTAAATTCTTCCCTGCCTGCACGTTAAACTCTCCTGAATCACCGAGGTATCATTTTGTAAACTATTACTGTAATTCATTAAGGCTCTGTATTCCTAAGCATCTTAGAATAATTTCAAAAGTGGTGCCCTAATAGGCCTTGAGAGTTAGTGGAGCTTCCCAAAGTGTTTTTTTTTAACCTTTGTTTTGTTGGGGGTGTCCTCAAGGACAGTTCACCAGCAAAGATAATCTAGCTCATTGTATTAAAAGCAGCACAAAATGCCATATATTCTGAAAATAAGAATATCATTTTACAAATAGATGCTTCAGAAAGAAACTAAAACATAAACAGATGGTTTGTGTGCCTTAGAAATGCAGAGAATAATAGCTTGTTTTCATTGTGGAATTATTAAAAAGCAATCCAGCACTACTAATCTTTATTTTCTTCTCTAAGAGATGATTTCAATTGTAGATGAGGAGAATTCTGGAGAAATTAACATGTTTCTAGATTTCAGAAAAGCACTGGATGCTCTTCAGTGATGTTATGATGGAGAATAAGAACAAGTGTTATGTGAATAGGTATTTCATTAAATAATGATACCCAAGAAAATAAATTTATGTCACCCAAAGAGGTCAGTCATGTCTATTAGTTTCTCTTCTTTGCCTTGGCTTGAAAATATAGAAATGATTGTTATCAGGCACTATGATTATTTATTTTCATTTCTGTTCCAAAAAGAAATTTAGCAAAGCTTGTAATGATATTTATACTAAAACATGAAAACAGCATTTAGAAAAAGAAAACAAAGAAAAGTTTAAGCCAGAAATGAAGATGGTGCTCCCAGTACATGCTACAAATACCATCCTTCTTTCACAGAACACTGGCAATTAACTTATCTTTTTAGGATTTCATGAGTAAGAAAGTTTTAGAGTTCAGGCATATAGGCTCAGTTTTTTTTTCATGTTTAAAATAGGGATAATAATAATATCTACCTCATAGGGTGGGGAGAAGATTAAATGAGATAATGCTTTCATACCTTTAACACAGGTCTAGGTTCAGAATAAAGATCTTAATTAATATATGTTGAATCCACAGCTCATTTATAACGTTCATCAAATTGTATGTGTTTTGATTCTGCTGTCTCTCTTGCCCATTTCGACAAATGGAAGGAACTCCATAAATGTATATTGAAAGAAAGAAACCTGAATATTTCATAATGGTTTTAGAGGTAGACAATTTAGAAGACGATGGATCAATATTCATAAAGTTTTCCATACACTGTAAATGTGAGCTTAACTGTCAAAAACAAAATAGATTTGGGAAACCTGTAAATTCCTGTTTTTAGCCATTAATAGCAAAAGTGCAAGATGTGAGCAAAGAACAATTCACAGGAAAAATTTTTGGCTTCAAGTAGACATAAAGCCAACACAAGATAATAGTATTAAATTGATAAAAATACATTGGATTGTTAACAATAGCACTTACTTAGATGAAAATACTAGGTATTTCAATTCTTATAACTACACAGAGATATCAACAGTCTGCAGATTAGGAAGAGTGGCTTAGAGAGGTTAATTTCCTTTTTTTAAGGACATGCATCTAATATGTTCCTGAGCTGTCTTTCAGGTTCTGAATCTAATATCTACTGGCTTAACCATGTACTATACTGACTTTTGTGTGTGATGTGATATTCAGACCAAAGTGGAAAAGCATTGTTGTAAACTGTAGTGTAAAGTGACCATTAAAAAAAAAAATACTGACATTCCGAAAGATTCCAGAGAAAGAGTTGACATTAAATAATAAACACTTGATGGGATGAAGAGATTTAGCATTTACAAGAGATTAAAATTGAACCACTCTAGATGTCATCAAATATTGAATAACTATCATTTAAAATTTATATATCTATCATTTAAAAGGCAGCATTTAGTGATGGTAAGAAGTTCAGTGAAATACAAGGGAGATAGTTTTTAAAATTCGACATGTCCAACAATGAATAGATTTCTTCAAAAAGTAACATATTTCTTATTACTGGAAGTATTCTTGCCGTATGAACTTTAATTTTGTATTCCTCTATAAAAAGTGATATTTTTTATAAAAAGTGTTGCTTATTTTTCACTGTGAAAGTCCTCTTTCTTGCTACTAGCTTTTGCATGAGTTGTCCCTCCCACATATCAATTAATAGAAAATACTCCAAAGTCAACCTTGGCCACTGGCACTTGACTTCTGTATTTGCCTAGGACCAAACTTTAGGTATCTCACTTATTTATAGCTGGCCTTTTTATTTCCTGGTTCTACCATAACTTCCGTTGAACACTTTAGACTTCTTTCTCTGACCTGTGGTTTTGGTTTCCCAGCTCACCTGGTCCTAACTCAAGATATGTACTTAATTTCAGCAAATCTTTTCCCTGCAAGTAAAAGGCAATCAGTTTATCTGGGCATTTAGGTCCCCCAACCCCCATGCCCCACTAGCTTCTCAAGAGTAGACTAGGCTTCCATTAACTTATTCTCCAGAGCCCACTGGAAATTTCTGGACTTGACATTGAACCTAGGATGAAGGCCAACGATTGTCAACTTGTAAGAGTCTGAGATGGATAAATCTTTCTGGTGGCGGATTAAGTCAAGACAGTAACAAAAAGCCATTTATTGAAATAGGATTAAGGTAGCAAGTAAGCCAACTGATTTATGTCATATTAAAATGCCCTTCATTGTGTAAAGGCCATGTTCTCTTCTCTGCTTCTGTTCAGACAAGGAGTTTAAATTTCTATAACCTTCTAACCTGTCTCTTTCAGAGGAATAAATGGTTTACTCTAATTTTATATTTTTACCCTGCAAATCAACAGGAATATATTCTAGTCCGACAATACAAATATGAGTACGTAAGTGAACAGTCACAACTAATCTTGCTTTTTTACCGCGTATTTTCCATTCTTTTGTCCTGCCTTTCTGGTCTTGATCATGCGATCAATTCTCAGATAAAGTTCACATTCCTAAGACAATCAAGGAACCCTGTATTGATGGACCCATTGAATCTATTCTACCTACTGTTCAAGTACCATTTCATAAACTCCCAGATATTTATCAAACACCTACCATAGGTGCATCTTAATTCTGGCCAAACATACCCTATTATCCCCCCAAAACAAGTGGATTTCTGCCACCAGGCCTTTAATTTTCACATGCTACCTTTCAGGAATAAATCTCTCCACCAGCATATTCTCTTTTAATTAGTATTGAGTCCAATTCAATTCTTATTTCCTTTATTATGTCTGCATAAGATTTTAGCTTCAAACAGATTCTTCTTACTTAAACTTCTATAAAATTTATATTTACATTTTAGACTATTCTATTATATATTTTCTTATAGTCTTCTGTTTGTTAGTTGATCACTAATCTGTAAGAAAATCAAAGACTTGGATCAGTTCAATGTTAATTAGAATCTCAACTCTAACTTACCACAGAGCCAGCATGAGAAAATAATTTAACTTCTCTGTGTTTAATTTTCTTTAAATGTAACATGAGAATGTTGTTTTCACTTCAGTGTTTTGGAAAAAATAAAAAAGCAGTGTATCCAAACTCCTGACCCATAAGATGTGTTTAATAAGGATTGGTTAATTCTGTCTCCCTTCTCCCAATATTTCATGAGTGACTTCTGAATCACCAACTGAATTGTTCAATGTGTAGTTATACAAGTAGTGTCTTTTACTATCACCATATAAATCCCTACTGTACTCGGTACTCATAGGCAGAGCAAACATAGTCAATAAAATAAATAGTTATAGGAGTAATAATCATGATAATAATAATAACGGATGTCTCGGATACCCATTGCTGCATAAGAACTACCTTAAAACTAAGAGGGTTAAAGAAAAAAAAAAACACGATGACTGAGAACTGCTTTCAGAATGGGAATGTGAGGAGCTGAGCAGATCCTTTTCCCAGTGCCACAACCAAAGCTGGGAAAAACTATATTTTAAAAATCACTTAACAGTCTCTGGAAATTGTCCTTAGGGCATACAGCAAATGGAAACATATTCAATCATCAAGAAAATATACTTAAGTATCTGAAGAACAGCATGAATCTGCAGCATTTGAGCCATGGCAGGTGCCCTCGCTTTCCTTCCAAGCTCAACATCATGAACGCTCCATTCCAGGCAGCTGAGGCCAAGAACAATGTGCTCTCTCTCCCTCCACCTCTCAGTTGAGGGCAATAGCATGTCCCCAGGCAGAGCAGGTCAACAGAATTTCTCATTCCCCTATCCCTGATCTGTGTTGCAGAATCAAGATTATAGGCTGAGGACACATATTTGATTCCTCTTGTTGGCAGTGTTCCATTGAGATTGTATAATCCAAATAAAAAAATATATCAGTGTTGAAAAGACAAGATATGAAGAACCAACAATAATATTTCTAATGCCTGGAAATCTTAAAACTTATGTGATTGTATTGACAGTGAAAACAGAATGAAGGGAATGCCACCACAGCTGGACCCAAAGGAGGATAAACGTCATTATTTTTAGCAGAATCACAGAGTAGCTGGCACAGAGAAAAGGAAAGGCTAATGTATGTAGCTCTTCCATCAAGGTAGTCATTGAAGACCTGCCACAAATTGGATAAGTCACTTAAACTTTCCAAGCACCATGTATTAGAATTTCAATGTACTAATTAATCAATCAAACCCCTCTTCACTTTTAGGAATTAATCCTAAAGAAATAATCAGAGTTGTGGATTTTTTAATGAGAACAAAAAATATGGTAACAACTCAAATGTCCAACAAAATTTAAAGAGTATATGTACTATGCACTAAAAATGTAAATAATTATCACTATATAGCAAAATGTTTGGAGTGTTTTCTTAGATTTGTCAAATTTCATGCATCAGACACTTGCAAAATAAACATGTTTTATGAATAGAGAATTTAAGATGTGTAGAGGATCATTAAATATGTTGATGCATTTTCTTCATCACACAATCCCTGTTGCCTAAGCGAAGTTCAAGTATTTTGCCTTCATTGGTTCTAACAAACAGCTTGAAAAGCTCTTTAGTTGGCTTTAAAAAGATAATGGACTATCTGTGTCTGTCCAGATGTATGATTATGATTACAATACCAGCTTCTCTTAAAAGAATGACTACTTCAACCACATGAAAGACCATTCACAAGCATGCCCTAAATAAGAGGAGAAAACTGTTTGAAGCTGTTTTGGCAATTCATGCTAAATTGTATTCTCTCTCATGTCTTAGAAATATGTGAGAAAAGGCATAGACAAAAAAAGAAATAGAAGCTTAAAATTCTAATTTTTAAAATTTATTGGTTCACTGACTTAATATTTATGTAAGACTGAAGAGCAAAGTTGACTAATATTCTCCGTATGTCTTCAAGTAACCTACAACAAAATAAGCAGTATTAGTATGCATACAAACAATTGTACCACAATGAAATAGATGTTAGAATAGAATATGAAAATAGATACAAAGTACTATGAGAAGAGATGTGAAAGTGATAAACTGAAACTGTAGGCCAGATTGTGTATTGCTTCTTCTTTTTTGAATGGTGTCATTGGATAATAATACAATGGCCAGAAAGTAGCCTGACTGTACAATTCTTGGCCGAGATATAGAATACTCTATGAATAGCATCCTTTGCAATTACGCAGCATGGCAGCCTAAAAAAAGGAAAATATCATGGTCTCTGGAAGTTTACAAAGACCTACAAGTGGTGGTTTTTGAATCCAGCACTTTCTAGCTCTATTAGTTAGTTGCTCATGCTTTTATTTGCAAAAGCTTAGGTTTGTAACATAAAATAAAGATATTATTATCTCAAGTTACAGAAAAGTGAAACTATATGCCTTAGTTTATTTCTATATGCCTTAGTTTATTTCTATGACTGTTACAACAAAATTCTACACACTGAGTGGCTTATAAACAACATAAATTTATTTCTTAAATTTCTAGAGTCTGGAAAGACCAAGATCAAGGTGTCTAGTGACACCAAATATGCTTGGACTTTTTTTCTGTTTTTTATTTCAATAGTTTTGGAGGTACGGGTGGTTGTTGGTCAGATGGATAAGTCCTTCAGTGGTGATTTCTGAGATTTTTGATGCACCCATCACCCAAGCAGTGCACACTGTATCCAATATGTAGTCTTTATCCTTTATCTGCCTCCTATATTTTCCCCCAAGTCCCCAAAGTCCATTATATCATTTTTATGCTTTTGCAACCTCATAGCTCAGCTCCCACTTATAAATGAGAACATACAATATTTGGTTTTTCATATCTGAATTACTTTACTGAGCATAATGACTTCCAGCTCCATCCAAGTTGCTGCAAAAGTCATTATTTTTTTCCAAGTTGCTGCAAAAGTCATTATTTTTTTCCGTGTTATGGCTGAGTAGTATTCCATGGTGTATATATACCACATTTTCTTTATCCACTCATTGGTTGATGGGCATTTAGGTTGGTTTTGTGTTTTTGCAATTGTGAATTATGCTACTATAAACATGTGTGTGTGTGTGTGTGTGTGTGTGTGTGTGTGTGTGTCTTTGTCATATAATGACTTCTTTCCTTTGGGTAGATACCCAGTAGTAAGATTGATGGATCAAATAGTAGTTCTACTTGTAGCTCTTTAAGGAATCTTCATACTGTTTTCCATAGTGGCTGAACTAGTTGACATTTCTACCAGCAGTGTAAAAGTGTTCCCTTTGTACCACATCCATGTCATCACCTATTATAATTTATTTTTTATTATGGCCATTCTTGTAGGATTAAGGTGATATCTCATTGTGGTTTTAATTTGCATTTCCCTGATAATTAGTTATGTTGAGAATTTTTTTCATATGATTGCCTTTCTTTAGTTTTTACCCCATCACCTTCACTACTTGAAAAATCTTTATTTTTATATTTGTCTGTTTCCCTCTGTTAGAATGTAAGCTCTTTGAAAGCCAAGGACTTAGTCTTTTTTTGTTTACTACTGTATGTCCCATGCCTATTGTCTCATGTAGTAGGTGTTTAGTAAATATTTGCTAAATGAATGAATGAGTGGGTGCCTGACTATATATGCATGACTACCTCACCATCTTTGTTGTGTACAAAGCATGTACTTTGTGCAGTTCTGCTATACTGAAGTAAGTCCTTTTTAATTCCTCCTATCTGATTCTCTCCCACAGTAATGTATTGGAATCCAGGAAAAACTTCAGTCCTTGGCATGTTCTTTAGCTCTTCAGACTTCCTCTGCTCCTGCTTACTGTATTTTACTTTGCATAATTAAGTTATCTGAATTCAGTGCAATATTGCAAGTCTCTCCCTATTTGTTTTTGGAAGTTGTAGTCTCTGACTGAATGTAGGAACACTGGAATAATCCCTCAAAGTAGCACTTCCAGAGGGAAAAAAAACCCCTTGTTTTTCTGGTTTGTACAAAACCATTACTTGAGCCAGGAGCCATTAGATCGAAGAAGAATTTAGATTTGTCTACCTTTTCTCAGATGGGAAGAATTGCTTAGCTTCTTGAAACAAAGCATGAGTACGGTTTCAACTATATTTCCCAATTAATAGAAAATCTACTCTGGTTCTAAAAAAAGATTAACAGTTATAATGTTCAGTGTTGTATGTCTTTATTGTTTTATCTCTTATTTTTCTGTCCTTATCTGTATGTTTTCTAGAAAATATGCTAAGCTCTGTTATAATCTATTAACCAGATAACTTATTCAATCTGAAGTCAGAAATTGTCCTGAAGAAGCTAGTAAACATCTGTTAGTGATGTTAAAGAAAAAAGTTCTGCATCCGCTTTCTAGATTGAATTAGGTGAAATTTAAATTTTCTTCCAACTTTCAGATGCTCTTGAAAGTTAATATGTCTAAAACTTTTTCAAAGAAAACATGTTTAGCAGATATAAAAACTTTGCCTTATATTTACTTGTTTCTTTAGAGTTCACATATTATCTGTACAAACACTAGGCAAAAACTGCTAATTGCTCACCTGAATGTCAGAATTGTGATTTTTGTTGGGTAAGGCAATGTGCCCAGCTTGAAAATTACATTACCCCATTTCTGATGCAGTTGGCTTTTTCCCCTTCTCCTAGGAGAAATTAACTTGTGACTGAATAAGCGCAAGGCAAGAATGCAGGAGTGAAGCAGTAAAGGAAACCTGGGTTCAGGAGGGATTCATGGAATTTCTGTAACCACCCTGGACTTCCAGCTTCCGGTACTGTCGTGTGAAAAATAGCAAACATTTTACTCGCTGAAGCCACTTGTGTGTGTGTGTGTGTGTTCTATTACTTGCAGCCAGAGACAATCCTAGCTTTTTCACTACATATCTCCCCTATCCCCTTTTAAAAACACTCAACAGCTAATAGAGAGTAAGGATAAATTACTAGGTCAAAACTGAAAAGAAAACAAGAACCTGGAGAGACACTTGAGCACAGAAGCTACTTTCGGTCTTAGGGCATTTGTTAATACCGGAAATTCAGAACCTATATCTTGGTTGCTTGTAGAGCAACAGTGACAGAAGCTCAGAGCAGGCTGCAAGTGGGGCTTACCCCGAAATGAGCTGGGACCACAGTAGGATACACCTGCCTATGAAGGAGAACATGCAGTGTTTGTTTTTCTGTTCTTATGTCAGTTTGCTGAGATTGATGGTTTCCAGATTCATTCATGTCCCTACAAAGGACATAAACTCATCGTTTTTTATGGCTGCACAGTATTCCATGGTGTATATGTGCTATATTTTCCTTGTCCAGTCTGTCGTCAGTGGACATTTGGGTTGGTTCCAGGTCTTTGCTATCGTAAACAGTGCTGCTATGATCATACGTGTGCATGCACTTTATAATATAATGGTTTATAATCCTTTGGGTATATACCCAGTAATGGGATTGCTGGGTCAAATGGAATTTTTATTTTTAGGTCCTTGGGAAATTGCCACACTGTATTCCACAATGGTTGAATTAATTTACACTCCCAACAACAGTGTAAAATCATTCCTATTTCTCCACATCTTCTCCAGCATCTGTTGTCTCCCGACTTTTTAATGATCGCCATTCTATCAGGCATGAGGTGGTATCTCAATGTCATTTTGATTTGCACTTCTCTAAAGACCAGTGATAATGAGCTTTTTTTTCATATGTTTGTTGGCTGCATAAATGTCTTCTTTTGAAAAGTATCTGTTCATATCTTTGCCCACTTTTTGATAGGGTTTGTTTTTTCTTTTGTAAATTGTTTAAGTTTGCTGTAGATTCTGGATATTAGCCCTTTGTCTGATGGGTAGATTCCAAAAAATTTTCCCATTCTGTTGGTTGCCAGCTCACTCTATTGATAGTCACTTTTGCTGTGCAGAAGCTCTTAAGTTTAATTAGATCCCAATTGTCTATTTTGGCTTTTGTTTCCATTGCTTTTGGTGTTTTAGTCATGAAATCATTGCCCGTGCCCGTGTACTGGATTGTATTGCCTAGGTTTTCTTCTAGGGTTTTTATGATGTTAGGCTTCATGTTTAAATATTTAATTCATGTAGAATTAATTTTTGTGTAAGATGTAAGGAAGGGGTCCAGTTTCAGCTTTCTGCACATGGCTAGCCAGTTTTCCCAACACCATTTATTAAGTAGGGAATCCTTTCTCCATTGCTTGTTTTTGTCAGGTTTGTCAAAGATCAGATGGTTGTAGTTGTGTAGTGTTCCTTCATTACCATCAAAACACAATAATAATTTCAAAAGTATATAGAGTTGTATTGTATAAAAGTATATATAGTTGCATTCTTTTGAAATTATTAATGTGCTATGATGGTAATGAGTGGCTGGTCAACAATAGAAAACAACCTTATTTCCATTAAATCTAGTCATATTCCTTTCTAATCAATATAACATTTGGTTTCAGTGTTGAAATAACATTAAGACTGTTATTCAAATGACATGTTGATTACATCTAGAAATCTGCTTTTCCTGAAATACTGTTTAATTTACTCTGATTTGCATGCCATTTTAAATAACTTACAAAAGACTCAGCACAGATTGAATAAATTAAATATACTTTTATAATGTGGCTTTTGCCATTTTATGACATTTCAAGGTTTAAATTTTGTTCTGAATAATATTTGCAGAGCCAAGTAGATGTCTGAAATTTAAATATCAGATTAAAATATTACTTCACTGTTTTTTATGGCATATTAGGAAGTATATTTCATTTCTGTCAACTTTTTTATGAAAATAAATTTTAAACTCTACTTTGTGTCTTTGTTATTCCTGCGTGCCTGAAGTCATGTCAGAAATTCACTGCACTAGAAAATTCACGTCCATAGAATGTGACATTAAAGAGTCAAGCACAATATCTTGCGGTTGGGTAGAATGTTAAGAACTCAGCCATGAAGGAAATTAGTGAGAAATGATATGTGAGGAAAAAGTCATGGTCCATACAAGAAACAATAAGATCAACCACATGTGTTCAAACCAAACTCAGAGACTAAAATGTAGAATCAGTGAGAATTAGGATAGATGAAGGGATGGAATATGTGGAAGTTGTTGAATATCAGGGATCAGGATTTACTTTTTTGTAAAGGACCTGAGAGTAAATATCCTAGGTTTTGCAAGCTACATAATCTCTGTCACAGCTACTTGGCTCTGCCATTGTAGGGTCAAAGCAGACACAGATAATACAGAAAGGAATGCGTGTGTTTGTGTTCCAATAACACGCAAGCTGGATTCAGGCTGTAAGCCAGTGTTCACTAGCCCCTGCTCTAGAGGCTTCAAAACCCCCAAGGGCTAACTAGTTCATCAAAGAGCTCAATTGTCTTCCAATGTTAGAAGAAAGAGAATTGAAAAGCCTCATTTTTCCTGGGGCATTTTTGTTCTATTTGCTGCTGCATCCTGGTCCTCCATGGTCCAGTGCAGATTACCTCGAGGATGCTGAGGTTCTCTCCCTCACTTGGAGCCTGGCACAGACTCCAGTAGTGCCCCACGTTGGGATTGCCAAGTTAGAGGTCTGTCATTTCACAGTCTCATACTCATTCATGATTCCTCAAAGCACAACACCATACAAGGTGCTACAGCTGAGAAAATGGGAGATGAGTCTCAAATCCATCTTCCCAATTGATGAAAATAAGGGGCTTATATAGTGGGGCAGGAATGTAGCTAAACTGCAGGAAAACAAGAATTAGAGAGGGGTGGGTAAGAGTTGGTCAATAGGTAGCAGGTGGTTAGTTAGGCAATCATGACGAATAATAGGAATGGTGTCTCCTTTTCCAGATGCAATGATCTAGTAAGTTTCAGTTCCTTGATACTACTTGGGAGTTCTGATAGTTGATTTCCTGAGAAAGAAATGCAGGAAACTGTCATCTCTATTGTTATCGTCTTTATCTATCTCTCTATCTAGATATGACAAATATATTCTTAAGACTGAAGGGTTCACAGTAAGATACCATCTCCTATCAGTCAGAATGGTTATTTAAAAATAAATAGCAAGTATGTAATATTAATATAATAAAATATATTGTATTAATATTATCTTAGATATTAATATATTGTTTTAAATTTAAAATAATAAATTTTTTTAAGAAAAGTCAAAAATAACAGATACTGGTGAGGCTGTGGAGAAAAGGAAATACTTATGCACAGTTGGTGGGAGTGTAAATTAGCTCAACCCTGGGAAAGCATGATTGTGATTTTTCAAAGAGCTAAAACAGAACTATCATTCAACCCAGCAATCCCATTACTAGATATATATCCAAAGGAAAAAATCATTCTACTATAAATACACATGCATGTGAATGTTATAACAGCAATATTCACAATAGCAAAGACATAAAATCAATCTAAATGCCCGTCAATGACAGAAGGGATTTTTAAAAATGTGGTACATATGCACCATGAAATACTATACAACCATAAAAAAGAACGAAATCATGTCTTTTGCAGGAAAATGAATAGATGGAGACTATTATCCTCAGCAAATAGAAAATGCAGAAATAGAAAATCAAATACCTCATGTTTCCACTTGAATGTGGGAGCTAAACGATGAGAACTTATAAAAACAAAGAAGAAACAATAGATACTGGGGTCTACTTAAGGGTGAAGGGTCAGAGGAGGAAGAGGAGCAGAAAAGATAACTATTAGGTACTGGGCTTAATTCCTAGATGAAATAATCTGTACAACAAACCCTTGTGACCTGAGTTTACCTATGTAACAAGCGTTCACATGTAATCCTAAACTTAAAATAAAAGGTTTTTAAATTAAGAAAAAAAAAAAAAACCTTAAGACTAGGAGGTTTAATTTCTATGTTTATTTAAAAAAAAAACTACAAATATAAATTATATGGGACAATTGGGCTGGTTTCACTTTCTTACATAAAGATTCTAGTTTTTTAAACTACATAAAACAGATTCATTCGTCAAAATACCACAGCAAACAACTTTTGTGGTTTCCTTGGCCTTAGAAGTCTTCCTTAGGGATGTTAGGTCCTATTCCATTTGCATTTGCCTACATCAACTCTTTTTAAAGTAAAGATCTGCTCCAAGATGACTTCTTTTTTTCCCTGTAGAATGAAATTGCAATTTGTCTTCATAAAAATAAAATTTAGTTTTGTTCAAAAGAAATTCTTACTCAGGTGTGAGCTTCTTTTTCTGAGATACAAGAAGTCCATTCTGTAAGGGCTAGACATTCTAAATTGAATAGAAGCTAAATTTTTAAAAATGCAAATTAAACAAACACTTTGAATATTGATTCTTTTAACTTGCCAACGTTCTACTTATCTTTATTCTGGCAACACCTCGCACCTGCTGGCTTTTCACACAAGTTGCACAATTCACCAATCAAAACTTGCCAGCTTCCTTTAACCCCAATGAGCTGCACTCATAGGCAAGACATGTGTCTGCAAGTAGAGAAACTCCAGAATCACTACATAAAAGGGATTGATGGGCATCCTTGTCATCACCTCTCCCTGCAAGTTGTGGGTGGCAGCAAATTATGCAGTGGTGAGTAACTTGTGTTATGGCTTGATTTGTAGTCTATTGTGATGCATTTCAGGATGATGGCATAATAGGATTGATTATAGCTTGAAATCAGATACTGATTGGTAACACTTTACTCCCACAGAAAAACGCTTACATCATTAGTATCATTCTATATTTTCTGCACTTTATAAAGTGTATATTGCACAGAGGTTTTTGTTTGTAAGTGAAAGAAACTCACAAACAAGAAACTTAGGCAAAAATAGTTGGGGGAGGCAGTGATTACTGACTCATATACTGAACCTCAAAGGTTGAACAGAAGGTTGTGTTGGAGTTCTTCTACGTAATTGAACTCAGGGACTAAAAACTCTCAAGAATTTCTGTATCTCATCTCTTCTCTATTAATGCCAGATTTATTCTGTTTTACAAGTGTAAGACTTTCTTCATTTGCTTAAGGAAACATGACCATAGGCAGCTTTGGGACTTACATCTGTACAGCTTTGCCACCAAAAAGGGAAGGACACTCTTCCCTTCTGACTCTAGTTAGAAAACTCCAGGGAGGGTACACAGATAGGATCCTATTGATTTCATGACCATCTCTGGACAAATCTCCATGGTCAGAGGATATAGGGTAGCATAAATGATAGGCTTCACTTCATGCTCACTCCATTATTAGTGTGGTGAAGTCGATCGGAAAATGTTCGGATGTCCCCAGGACCACATATTACCTTGTAGTTGGAAGAGAGGCCCTCTCTCAAAATAAGGGGTTTTGCAAACCAAAGCAACAGAGATTTCCTATATGTTGAATCAAAGACAAAATTTTATGAAAGAGCATTTTATTGAATGATAAATTAATAACATACAATTCATGTAAGCGCAAGCCAATGAATCTGAGAAATCTAAAGATTAAGTGAGCATAGTCTCCCTATTTGCAGAGACAGGACTAGAGATTCACTGTTGTTTGTGACTCCATACCTATATGAAATCAAATTTGCAGTCAAGAGTGGTGGCACATGCCTGCAATCCCAGTGCTTTGGGAGGGTGAGGTGGGAGAATCACTTGAAGCAAAGAGTTTAAGACTGTCCTAGGCAACATAGTGAGATTTCAAGTCTACCAAAAAAAAAAAAAAACAGCCAGGCGTGGCGGCACACACCTGTAGTCCCACCTGCTCAGGAGGCTAAGGCGGGAGGATCATTTGAACCTAGGAGTTTGAAGCTGCAGTGAGTCATGACCACATCACTGCACTTCAGCCTGGGTGACAGAGAGAGACCTCATTTAAAAAAAAGGAAAAGAAAGAAACAAATCAAATTTGCATTACTTTTGTACATAAAAATGGAGTCCAGCATAAATAAAGCTATTTTTCAAATGTCAATGAACAAATCTATATCAAAGGAGTAATTAAAGGGTTAAAAATTATTTAAAGTATGTAATTTTTATGTATTTTTATTTTATTATTTTTAGTTGGAGTCTTACTATGTTACCCAGGTTGGAGTGCAGTAGCATGATGTCAGCTCACTGCAACCTCTACCTCCCAGATTCAAGTGATTCTCCTGCCTCAGCCTCTCGAGTAGCTGGGACAGGTGCATGCCACCACACTTGGCTGATTTTTGCATTTTTAGTAGAGACGGGGTTTCACTGTGTTGGTCAGGCTGGTCTCAAACTCAAAATGGTAAGAGCAAACTGGAAAAGAGGAAATGGAGAGAAGAGAAATAAACGTGTTATTTCTCCAATTCACTCCTACAATTGGAAGTACAATATAAGAATACATCAAATAGAATAAAATGGTTTATAGTCATGTGCTAGATTGTGAAGTCAAAATAAGATCTACCGGTATTCAGAGAAATGCCATTGAGATCTAGAGTAGCGAGGGCAACATTCAGAAGTGTGAGATATGAATGCATTCCAGGAGAGTAGCACAGCATGTGAGAAGGCACAGAAACAGAACAAAGATGGTGCAAGCGCAGCTCAAACAGGCTCATCAGAGGAGAGGACAGCAAACAAGTGTCTAGTGGGGCAGGACTTACCCCGAGGTGTGCTGTATGATGGAAGAACCTGGAGGCCATAGCAGACTTTTGTAAGAAACCAGGCATTAATTGATACTAATGCAAATAGGGAAGAGAAAAATATGAAAGGGTGAATGTTCATGGGAAATTCAAAAGAATTTGGAGATGAAATATAAGGGGCACAAGGCATGAATCAAAGATGATGACAAGATTTTTAGGTTGAGTGGGTTGGATCATCTTACACTTTAATTAGTTGCTGCTTGTTACTTTCCAGGAAGAGAATAGAGAACCAGTTGCAGTGTGACACTGAAGGAAAAGGAATAGCCAATTTATATGCATGTATTTCTCAACCCTTTCACACATACACTAGTGTATTAATACCGCACAGTAGGGTAAATGTTTTCAAAGGGGATTGAGGGCAGCTGTGCAGAACTTGGTGGGGAAAAAAGCACATTTTTATAGCATGTGAACATGAAGTAAAACCAAGTTTCGGAGAAATACATTAAATTTAAAACTTCCAAATAAATTTCATTCAATTTTTAAATAAGAAACTTTTAAATGAGAAACTTAAGCTCGCTTGTAAAGAGAACGGCCACATACATTTTCTCATCAGAATTTTCACTTTTGACCTCTTTAAATTCTTGATAGTAAACCATTGAAGAGAAACTTCATCTGCACAAGTAGGAGATAAAAATCTGACATCATTGCTTCACAATCATTAAAAATATAACAACCCTTGAAATTACATGTGAAGAATTCAAAAGCTCTGCCTTCATCGACAAAAGTAATGTTTAAATTTCTTATGATAACTTAGATGTTTCTAAATCCAGTTAAATATTTTTGTCACATGTTACAAAAGAAAAATGATGCTCTATTTGCAGAATGGTCATTCATTTTTAGGACAGTTGCTATGTAGGTAGCTTGGAAGCCATATACAAGACATATAAGTGCCCATGGATAAAATTTACAGATAGAAGACAGATAGGTCAATCATTTCCCTCAGTTGTGCCCATGAGGAGAACTGCTGGAGCTCTCCACATTCCAAACACCTTTAACAGACCACACCTAGGGGTGTGCCCAGTGCTCCCTGGGCAATAACATGCTCTGCTGCTGGCTCTCCAGTGGGTTTCTAGTTAGTGGGGCTCCCTCTAGGCTATATTTAGTACACTGGGGTGGAGCAGCAAATTCTGACGTTGTTTTTCTTTTCTCCTGGTTTATAGCCTTCTGAGCTTGCTGTCATACACTGTTCCACCTTGAACCTGGATTACTTTGCACAGACCCTGCTAAGGCCCCGAGGGGATCAATATCTTGTGAGACAGTTGAAATCCATTTACAGCACACTAGTATGACAATGCACAGCCATAACACAACTCTGCAATAAACTTTATTTTGTTGCCTGTATCACTGCTATAGGTTTTCTTGGGGTAGCCACCGATTCCTAGGGCAAGGATAGGTTCCTGTGGGATGAAGCTCCATAGATTCATGTAAATCAGCTTCTACCATGTCTCACAAAGGACCGTAGTGGACAAAAGTCATTGATAGAAAATAAAATAAAATAATCTTTTAAAAATCTCTTGCCAGGGCCAGGCATGGTGGCTCATGCCTGTAATCCCAGCACTTTAGGAGGCCGAGGCAGGGGGATCACTTGAAGTCAGGAGTTCAAGACCAGCCTGGCCAACATGGTGAAACCGCATCTCTACTAAAAATATAAAAATTAGCCTGGCATTGTGGCACGCACCTGTAGTCCCAGCTGCTCAGGAAGCTGAGGCAGGAGAATCACTTGAACCCAGGAGGTGGAGGTTGCAGTGAACTGAGATTGTGCCACTGCACTCCAGCCTGGGAGACAGAGTGAAACTCCATCTTCAAAAAAAAAAAAAAAAAAAAAAATCTCTTACCAGAAGAACTGCTGTTAGGTAAACTTGGTATTAGATTTAAAAAACTAAAAAGTTGCATACCTTTGGTGTGTGAATGTCTTCTTATCACAGGTATGTGACTTTTTTGATTGGTTGTGGGCACAGAAAATGGGCTTTGGCTAAATTAATGAGAAAGACAGGAAAGAGGAGAGGAAAGGGTGTATTTGGAAAGACAATGGAGATGTACAAAGAAACAAAAGGAAGGAAAAATACAAAGAAACCAAAGGAAGGAAAAAAGCCAGACTTTCTAAAAGAGAGGTAACAAGGATAGTTCAGAGAACTAGAAGGCCGGGATTAATTAGCATTCTCTTTTCTGCCACTATGCATCAATACCGATAATTTTCTGACTCTGTATCAATTTCCTCAAGATTCAGATTTTTGGGGAACTGGATCCAATTGTTCCCATTTTGGTCACTATTCCATCTGGCCTTGGGAGGACTAAATACCTTCATTTGTAGTCCCAGTTTTGACTGTGGAAGTGGGACAGTTTATCATGAAAATTCAAGAACCATCACAAAAAGAAGGAATAATGGATCCTGAACAAATACAAACAGCAGATGTCCGTCTCACTCATCTAACCCATTCATTTTTAGATGTGGAAATGGAGTTCCTGAGTTAAAATGCTCTTATCCACAGCCACGGAATTAGTCAGTGATGAGGCTGGAGCTAAGTTTCCATCCTTCGGAAACTTCTCATTTCAATACTTTTCCTACTTCATACATCTACCTATTCAGTTATGTCAAGTCTCTTTCATTTAGAAAAATACAATAAAATCTTTCGTTGTCCCCTCAAAATGTGGTGGAATGGGCTGATATCTCAGAAATACATAGCTAATTTAAATACATTTTTATGACCTTAAAGATAAATGTCATGCAAATACCCAAAGGGCAAGTAGTTTCCAGGAAACAGAAAAGCAGTTTGCATTCGACTATGGGCACACAAAACCAATATACAGAAAAACAACTTCATTCTTATCTGAGAAGTCTGACAGTTTTAATAATAATGTCAAATGCATTTTCAGGCATATTTTTTCCAGGTTACTTGTGCTATGAAATACTCTGTCTTGTGAAATGTCAGAGTGCTGCTTTTTCAGTGGGTGCCATTTTTCATTTGAATGCACTGAAACAGGATTTCCACTGAAAATGTTCAAGTTCTGTGAGGTACGTTACATTGTTTTTAATGTCACTATTATACTGTGGAACTGCAACTAGCATACATGAAGCAACGTTCAATATAAAAGTTTTGCACTTGGCTCCGATGTGAATATACATGGGAAAGATGGAATGAAACATACTTTTTAGTTTTGGAATGTTCTCTAGTAGCCTCAGTGCTGTAAGTGGCTTGAATGTCAACTCCTCTCATGGACTTCCTTGACCACCATTCTTAAGAAGTTTCTCGTAGTGATTACAACTGTTTCTTAATTCTTTCTTTAATAGTCTATATCACAAGACATAATTATATGTTTGTAAAGAGAGGCAGTATGTGTAGCCCTTAAGGTCACATAGCTTGGAGAAACCCACTGAGTTCAAGAATATCAGCCCCATTAATTATATATATCTGTGGTCTTATCATACAATCATAGTTTGCCTCTGAGTCTGTTTTTTTTTTAAGTATAAAATGTGATAATAATGATGACATTTCATAAAGATCTTGTGAGAGTTACATGAGGTAAGATGCAAAGTATTGTTAACAATGTCTATTCCATACTGAGCGTCATGGCGGAATTTTCTATTACTATGACTAATTTATTGTCTGTGTCTGTCTTCTTTTTACCTTCATTAGCCTGTGAATTTTATGAAGGCAGCAACCATATATATTCTTTCCTCTAGTGGGTGTCTTGTGAGAAATATGCCTCTCACATAGCTGGAGATCAATAAATACTTGTAGTTTGAATGGATGGACAGATGAATGGATGAACTATCTTTGCAATTCACCAAGTGCTTTCACACTTATTGTCACAATTAAGCTACCAGGCAGTGTTGTCAGATAGGTCCAGCTCTCTTCTCATTTTAGAAATGAGAAGAAAACTAAAGCTTGGAGATACTAAATGACTTGCTTATGAGCAGATTTCAAGCATTACAAATTTGAGCTCAAATTCATGTCTTCTGACTCCAAATTTCACTCTGTTTTGGTTCAGATTTTTCTATTTATTTATTCTATCTCTGAGTCCTGTCTACTGATTTTGTTTTTTTTACAAAAAAGGGAAATCATTTGCCCTGTTCACTTCACTGCATTGTTTTGAGCATCAAAAGTTAAAGTAGGTAATATATATCAAACTGTTACCCCAATGTAAGACATTATTATTGTGTTTAATATTTAAGGGAATCTTTAGCTTGACTGTTTTATGAAATGCTATACATTAGAAAAACAAAATTCAAAAGGAGAGAGAGAGAAGGAAGGAGAACTTGGCCTAACAAAAGGTAAAAGATTTATAGTAAGAATTGGCTTTGAATTCTGAAACATTTCCTGATCCTAGGGAGGAAAAAAAAGGGTAACTTTCTGATGTTTCAACAATTTCTTCAATTGTTGAGGTATGATCAGCATATATCTCTGATGTTTTATCACATACTTTGAGGTATTTTGATATTAAAATTAGGCAAGTATAGGTTTAGTCTTATATTTCACCTCTTCTTAAATAAAAATACTGAGTTTCCAGGATGATAACATACCTCTTTTATTATTATTATTATTATCATACTTTAGGTTCTGAGGTACATGTATAGAACATGCAGGTTTGTTACATAGGTACACATATGCCATGATGGTTTGCTGCATCCATCACCCCATCATCTACATTAGATATTTCTCCTAATGCTATCCCTCCCCTATTCCCTCCTCCCTGCTATTGCTCTCCTAGCCCCCCACCCTTCTACAGGCCCCAGTGTGTGTTTCCCTCCCTGTCCATGTGTTCTCGTTGGATAGCATATCTCTTAAGTTAATAACGTTCTAGCTTATTTTTTACCTCACTAAAGATTATAAATTTTGTCACGGTATCAAGAAGGTTGTAAAAAGAAAGGACTCCAGTCCCTCCCCACAACACAAAGTAACATTGGTAGTAATGAAAAGTATAATTACTGGTTAATGTAATAGTTAAACAGAATTAGCCAGCACTTATTGGACATATACTATGTGAAAGAAACTATGCTGTACACATGCATCACTTAATTTTATTATTTTATTTATTTCTTCAATATATACTGACAACCTACTCTTTGCCAGGTACACTTCTAGTTACCAGAACATATAATAATGAAAAGGTCCTTGACCTTACGGAGTTTACTAGTGGGTGAGGCAGACAAGAGAGAAAAGGTCAAAGAAACACTTGATATACTATCAAATGGCGATAAGTTCTATGAAGGAAAATAAAATAGTATAAAAGAAAAAAGAATAACAGAGGTCTGAGATTGTGATGCTACCTGGTGTGTCAAACACAACTTCCCTGGGGAGTTAAAATTTAAGCAGAGATATGAATTGAGTGATGGGTTAAGCCATGCAATTCTGGTGGAATAGAGTTCTTGGAAAAAGGAAGACTAAGTGCAAAGCTCCTGAGGCAGTGAGAGGCAAGACTGGAATGGCCAGACCATTGAGGTGCAAAGTGATGTGAATGAGGTCCCAGAACCAGGCAGGGTTGCCAGGTAGGGCTTTAAAGAAGGTACAGGAGGTTTGGACTTTCTGTTGAAGTGAAAGAGAGCTTTGGAGGGTTTGCGTAGGGGAATAACGCCATCGAATTTACTTTTCCAAGGACCATTCTGGCTGTTGTGTAGGGAATGGTTTCTAGGTTGTGAGAATGGCAAGGGCAAAAGCTGGTAGAACAGTTAGGAAGCTGTTAGGTTATGCCAGTCTAGGCAAGAGATGGTGGTCCTGTGTGTGGTAGGGAATGGGGGCACTTAATCAGTTTGGGAAGAAGATGTAGTTCTCTTCTGATTACTTCTATTTTCTAAGTGAAATAAGAGTTAATGTTATGAACTGAGAATGAGGAGATTTGAGAAGTGAGAAGCTCTGAATGCGAAACTGGCTGGACGGAAAAAATTCTAGAATTCTAGGGGCAACTCCAGGACCTATTTGGAGTTTGTGGTCATGAGCTAGATGTGAGACAGAATCATGTGGTTGCATGTTTTTCTCCAGTTACTTTCGGTTGCTCTGGTAAGGGCAGAGAATTTGGTTCAACTAAGCTGGGATTTTTATCAGGTGAGTATGGCAAACTGGGGGGGTGGGGAAACAAGCAATTACACTGCTAGACTTTGGAACCCATACCTGGCAGAGGAAAGTGGGGGCAAGAGATGGTGGTGGCAGTGAAATGTGTACATTATTAGATAGGATGGTCCCATATTGCCGAAGACCTAAAGGAGGAGTGACTGAAAAAGGGAAATGGATAAATGAGTTTGGAATTGGCCATCACATGCTTGAAATGGAGACTTGAAGATACTGGAAATGGCCTGGGACATGTGATCACAAAAGTTGCTTATCTTTATTAGTATAATACCATGTCTTGTGTTTGCTGGGTGTTCTCTCTTCTTTATCAACTTAATACTTCTGGTTGCCAAAATAATCACAAAATTGAGAACAGCCACGTATACTGCCAACAAGGGGAAGGACTTTAGATTATTAATATCTGAAGACATACTTCTTTTTACTGTTATGACTGTAATACTGACATTGTTCTGGGGTTGTGACAGTGAGATTATAACATGCCCTAGCCTTTGGGCTCAATGAGAATGCCGATTACCTGTGCATTCACACATCTGCCTCTCTGGATGCAAGGAACCCACATCATTCCCACACAACCAATAGTGTTTGTTAGTGGGTGCTTTGGTGTTGAAGGGAGCCAAGGAGTCTCCCAAGCAGAGACTCCCCTGTAGGAGCTGTCATTTCTGGGTAGCAATCAGCTCTCAGTGAGTGCCTACCGCGGCCTACTTTTCAGTATGGGATCCAAGATTTCATTTCCTGCAGGTAGGGGTTGGTTTTCTCACTACGGGTCAGTGCGCTGGAGCAGGGCTTCTGATCTTCAGCATTCCTGAATAGCATTCCTAGATGACCCAGGAGGCTACCCAGGAGGGGAGTAGGTGGCTAAGCTCCTCAGCCTCGCTACTGCAGAAACCAGGAGTGCATCCCTCTTTTCGGATTCTTGACGTCAAGCTCCGACAGCCCTGGAGCCTCGCAAGGGCGGTAGAGAGCTGAGGGAGGGTGACAGCGAGGGGAAGCCATTGCAGCAACACCTTGGAGGAGGGAGCTGGACGTCGCCTCTCGCCAGGAAAACGGGGAGCAGGAGCCAGACTAGGGGAGGAAGAGGACCGGCCGGCTCAGGGAATCGCTGGGCTGCTGCAAAAGGGGGCGGGGAGAAGGCGGGGGCGCTGCGTGCAGCGCGCTGGCTCCAGCGGTGGCCGCGGGGAATGTGACATCAGCGGCGCCGGGCGCTTGGGGCTGGAGGAGGCAGCTCGCCTCGGCTGCGCTGCGCACACCTCGCCCGGGGGAGGACGCAGACCCGGGCAGGCGGCAGGGATGTCGGCGAAGGAGAGGCCAAAGGGCAAAGTGATCAAGGACAGCGTCACCCTCCTGCCCTGCTTTTATTTCGTCGAGGTGAGTTGGCCCAGCGCCTTGGCATAATGCAGATCCTCTGGGCATCTCCTGAGCGAATTCAGGTCCCGGACAGCGTTGGAGGCGCAGAGATCGTGCCAGGGCGCGCGCCGCTGTCCCCAAATGCCCGACCCTCCCGCTTCCCCCAGATTTCTACAGGAGCTCCCCGAAGGTGCCTGTGAATATCTGTCAGCCCGGGGTGATTACCACTAGAGGTGTCGCTGCTGGGCGGCCTGCAGGGAAGGGATACCTGTGTGAGTGTGGTTTTAGTTCCTTGGCCCTCCTGTGTGTCTGTGTGCACAACGTCCGCCAGTGCCCCAGAGGGGCCATGATGCCCATATTTCGGGATTTGTGTCTTCAACCTGCCGAGTACGTGTCGGGAACTCTGTGTGCTCACAGCTGTGCCTAGGGCATATGAGGGTTGACGGTGTTTACATAGCACAAATATTGTCCATTGCTTTTATTACCCCGGCACCACCAAATCTCTCTCCTATTATGGTGTTCACATATGCTTCTAAAATTGGATCTGCATCTCTAAACATTAATCATCAATTTACTGGCCTCTTTCCACAGTAAAAAAAAAAAAAATGCATATTACATATATATGTATGTACATATCTATATATAATATTTTAAATCTGTGACATCATCTGTGTACATGATTTGTATCTGTGTATTTACTGTGCTGAGCAGGATGACAGATAAGCAATTAAATGCAGGTGTATTCACAATGAACCTCTAACTTACCAAAATGCAGTATTTGAGGGAGAAACAATTCATAGGAGGGTTATAAAGATTGACAGATCCAGTGATTCCATGTACTGTGCTCCATTGCATTAGGAAGACATTTTTAAGCAAGAGGCTTATTAAATTACAGATAGAAAGGGGACGTATTGCATAGGTTTAGGGAAATTAGATGGTTTTAGGCATAAAACTATATTCTGTGTAGTTGGAGCCTGGGTTGCATAGAGAATTATAAGACTGTTGCTGAATTATAAATATCCTTCTCTGGCCATCTTTTCAGCCAAATATGGAGGTTTAGCCCTTCCAAGTACAAACAGTAGATTCTGTATTCAATGATTGCAAAGCTTATCTGTACTGAGGAGTAGTCATTGCCTTGAACTTGGGAAAAGAGACATTGTCAGACTCTTCTTATAGGTAGCAATGTATTCAGAAGTTTTGTATAGGTGTCATAATTTTTCAAATAATTTCAGTTTTAAGAAAGATATATGTGACTTGCATAAGTTTCAAAGAAATGATGGGTGACCCCTTCATTCACGACCCATTGAAAAGAGACAAATTTAAAAGGACCTATGTATTTAAAATAATTAATTGATTCATTTATTGTCCTTTTCACAAGAGATTTTCGAGACCATGGCTTAGGTAATTTTTGTTAAATGATAATAAAGAGCTTTTTCTAGTAAAATGTAGACAGCAGAATATTCCATGATGAAAAGGGTGAAGGAATGAAAAGATGAGATACCTGCCTTCAAGTTCAATATATCAGACCACTTGTCGCATTGCTAGTTTTGTGCTATAGTGCTTTCATTTGTGTCTGAGTCATTGACATTTGTCTAGAAGAAATCAGTTAATGGCTGAGTTCCCTCTCCAGGAAGGAGCACACCTGAGGTCAGCAGGAAGCTGACTACATGTAGGTAGCAGCTATATGGCTTCAAGGAAAATGCCCTCATGAAAGAGGATGCACACTAGAGAATCAAGGATGTGTGTTTACAGAATGTACATGCACACTTCTGAGGCACCTTTAACAGGAGTACATGTCCCTTAAGCAAAAATTTTAAAAGTAAAAGTGCCTCATAGTGCATTGAAATTGTGTGTTTAGGAATAGACATCTCACAATTGTCACTTCTTTCCCATGAATGGAAATAGTCCAGATTCATTATTTTTACTTTGGCCCATTCAGATACCCTCTATGAAATTTTTCAGCAGAGCAAGCTATAGAACAATTACTTAAAGAAAACTCATGGAGTTTAAATGAGCATCGATGGCACTGTGACTTGGGGATAACAGACTTCAAAGGCAGATCCGCACAATTGGATTGCAAATAGTCTTCCTGAAAACTAAATGCATGATGAACCACTAAAGAGCTTCCAGAAAATGGGAGACTGCATGAGTATACCAATTATTTAAGGGTTTGACCAGTTGCACTACCACTCTCCTTTGAAATGACTCATTTTGAGACTGGTGACAATGCACTAAATTTACATCTCCTTTGTAGGATGAATAAACATAGCTTGAATTCACATGTTAGTAAAATGCTCTAGAGTAATGACACTTTGCTTTACAGCATAGTTTTCCAAGACCTCAGAAGTTAAAATGGAAAAGTGAAGCATGAGTGAATCTCTTTCCATCATATATTAGCCTAAAGCACATATTTTTAGCCTTCTCTGTTACTTGAACTATAATTTAAGTAACAAGAAGAGGCTAACAAAACAGATCTCAGGAGAAAATAGTTTCTGGGTCTCAAGTCAGTAACCATGAGCAACTTACACTTTGCCTTTTTCAAATAATTTAGGAATTTAAAATGACAAATTCATGAGAGATATGAGATATAAAGAAACTTTAATTGGGAAAATGAGGGAAGAGAAATTCGCTCGAGCCAGAAGGGGCTGAAATCAAGATGGACTGAATTACATCAGGAAAATGGCAGCAGGCTCTAGGGGAAACCTGGGCCTTGCAGACAGATTGATTTGGTTCAAACACCACTTTTACCAGATACTACATGAATTGTTCTAGCCAAGTTACTTCTCTCATCCTTTGTTTCTTCACATATAATAGAAATTACATAATATAAATATAAATACACATGTATTCATACATAATAGAAATATTTGTATGTCTTAGAATATGGAATATATTATGAGGTTAAAGATCAGGCCTGTGAGATGGTAGGCGATGAAGATATGTTAGTTTCTTTCCTTTATAACTGTTCTTGACCTGAAATGGATTATTTTACTTATAGTTTGGATTTAAGGGATCAAGTGCTGACAAGGGCTAGCTTGAGAGTTCTCATAGTTGAGAAGAAGTCATCTTCTCCCCAAATTCTAGAAACAGTTTGGGCTCCACAGCCTTCTTGAAATGAACCTGTATTAATTGATATAAATGGGGAGAGTGAAGTGCTATTTACAGTTTGTACAATAATAAAGACAAACATTTATAAAATACTTAATATGTACTAACAATAAAGTCAAATGCTTTACATGCATCTTGTCGTTCAATCTTCAAAGTTTCTCTTTAAGAAAGAGGCCATCATCATGTATATTTTGAAGAAGAAACTGAAACTCATAAAAGTTAGACAACTTGCCCAATTTTATAGAGCAAAGTTAGAGGCAGGGCTGGATATTAACTCAGAACTCATGCTCTTTACAACTGCAATAACAATCTCTCTCAACTTGTTGAAAGAACCCTTATATAGACAAAGTTACTCTGTATGGTTTCTCACTGGTAAAAACAGGAAGATGCAATAAGGAAGGGCATGCTGTCAAAGGTGATACAGTTTTCTCTGGCAACAGATAAGCTTCCTCAGCTTAATTCCTCCTCCAGTGGGAGCTTCCAAGCACAAAGAGTTGGTAGACAGTGCACATTCCCCACATTAGCTCATCAGCTAGTGACTAGTGCCCCTCACAAGGACCTGGATAGAAGCAAGGAAGAAGTAAAGATGTTGGCAGTTCATTTGCTGAGTGTCAAGGTATCTCTAATTATATCCCCGTAGGCATTAGGCTGAGGTGTTCAGCCACTAAAACCAAGTAATCTTGTCCTTGTTCACCACCATACCTGATGTTAAAGCACACATTAATTTAAGAGATAGAATTATTTTTTCTTACCTCTTTGGTTTATGCTACTATTTGCTAATAAAGTGGTTTATGGTTGACAGTCATATTGGACGGCATTTGAAAAACATCGTGATTTTTAGTTTAGCGCCTCATTTTATGAGCAAGTTTCATAACTTAGTTTTATACTGTTCAGCCTGGGAAAACAAAGGTCAAGCAGTAAGAAGAACTCTCAGACAAGCATACCCACACCCTATTAGTTGAACAGAAAAGCAGGTAAAAAGGAATGTTCCACTGAAGAAAAGGTTTATCACGCTCTTAAAGTTTCTAAGTACTCTGCAAGTGATGGCTGTATCACTTACAGTGGCAGTTGCAGCCAGCAGTTTACCTAGAATTGGCAGAAGAGTTTTCATACTTAATAGCCCAATAGTATATGTGAAAAGGCCAGTTGTCTGGGTGCTACTGCACATAAAGGTTCACAGTGGTCTCTCTGGGGCTCAGGCTCACAATTTTGTTCTCATTAGTCATCCTGCTCAAAGATCAATTCACTATGTAGTGTAAACAAGTGACAAATTACCTTTTTACACCTAAAAAGAAATAAATTCTTAAATGGGAAAGAGATTCTTTTACGTAAACATTCTGCTACATGACGTGACATTTTTATAACACACTGATGCTAACTTTATGAAGGCAGAAGACTTATGTTTGACCTATATGTAAATAGATGTTTACAAGGCTACAGATACAGAAAAGAGTTTGAAATTGCCTGTTATTCATACAAGAAAACACACACAGACACATGTATGCACACACTTGCACATAGGTATGTACAAATATCTATGGAGTGAGAATGTCATCTCTCTTTCCACTCAGCATAAAATTACAGTATCTGAAGCATTCCAATTCAGAATATTTTAAACTCAAAAAAGTCAGATTACTCAGAAAGTTTTCTTTTTATTTTATTTATTTTGAGGCAGGGTCTCACTCTGTGACCTAGGCTGGAGTGCAGTCACATGATCTCAGCTCACTGCAACCTCTGCCTCCCAGATTCAAGAAATCCTCCCACTTCAGCCTCTTGAGTACAGGCATGCACCACCACACCCAGCTAGTATTTATATTTTTTGGTAGAGACATTTTGCCCAGGCTGGTTTTGAATTTCTGGGCTCAAGCAATCCTCCCGCTTCAGCCTCCCAAAGTGCTGGGATTACAGATGTGAGCCACTGTCCCTGGCCTATTCAGAAAGTTTTCATTACTTTGAATGTGTACTCAGCAGTAGGTATGTTGCAGGATTTTGCTAATGGAGCTTAATTACTATAGAGTCAGTAATCAAACAATGTGTTCAGGAGTAGAAGCCATTGCTGCTACTCTGTTTCCATCCTACCTGGAGAAGTTCAACAAGACTTTGAGCAAAGTCACCTGATTAGCTTGGTCTAAACACATTTTGAAATTGTGGTGTCTTGACAAAACCTTAACACAATTTTCATTTTCTTCCCATTGGAAAGTATCCACAGATTCTTAATTGTAGCGAACATTAATTCACAAGATTTCTATTCTATCTCATGATCTAGGTAAAAATTATATAACTCATTTGATTTTCTTGTTGAGAAGTATTGCTAGTTTATTCCCTTTTACATAAACTTTAGCATCAGTACAAAATATAAAATCACGTTTCTGCATTGCATGTACCAAAATAGTAGCTGTAGATTTTTTCCTCTTCTCTAGATTGTATAGAAGGATAGGCTGCTCAAAGAAGTGCTTCAAACCCTGCCAAATGAGATGAGTTGGCAAGTCTTTCCTCTTTCAAAGTCACAATGCATAAAGTTGGATGCAAAATAAAGTAAATAGAGAATAGATTCCTAAGTTTTAGAGATGGAGTTAAATGAGGACATTTCTGCAAATCTAAGTGTTGAACATTAGGGAATTCTTTTCTATTCCTAAACACCACCACAATCTTACTGTTTCTTTACGGGAAAGTTACTCGGAATGTGATTCATTCTACTTTTCTCTATCAGGAAATAAAAAATACTTGGCTTGCAAATTTCAAGTATATTTTTAATAATAATAATGATAATAATCACAGTAATAACAAAGAATAGTCCATTTCAAGTCTTCTTTATATGGCAGACCTACTAGATACATTATTTTTAGTCCTGAGAACTATCCTACTGAGAAGGCATTGTTATCTTTATTTTTTGATACAGAATTGTAAAGACAGAAAGCTACTGTCTTTACCAGGGACACATAGCAATTAAGTGAAGAAGTCAGGATTTCAGAGCTTGTCCATCTTGATCTTGTGTTATGACTACACCACACTGTCTGACACATGCTTCCAACAACAATGTTAAACTAGTGCTGAAGTAGAATGGAGAGCCCTGCCTCTGCTGTGAGCTGGCTGGCTTGATGGTTTCTGGATGCATGTATTTGAAACATGTCTGGTTGTGGCTCTATCAGAGTTGTGGAATAGAGTTTTTCTCTACATTCAGCTACTAAACTTCACTGTGTTAGTGCTATTTCCTAATTAATAGTAACTGGCTTAATTTCTGACATGTCTTGAAGGCCCAGTGGCCCCTAAAAAGAAGCTTCCTTTGGGCAAGCATAAATGACCCTGTGAGTCTCTGATGGACATGAATGAGGGTCAGTCGGTGAGGGTGAGAGGGAAGACTTGGAACAGAAAGAGACTTTTAGGAGCATAGAATATCTAGGTCTATTAAAATGATAGATAGAAAGAAAACAAGATAGTAGAAACAGAGAGATGAGACCAAGCAGGATTAGAAGAAAAAGCATTAGAAAATTGAAGGTAGGCATGAAGTGTGTGTGTGTGTAATGGAGATCCAATCTGTGAGCAAACCATGGAGACCCCTCTAAACATTTTGATTGTCTAAGCGGACTTGTTAAATAAAGATTACTTGAGACACTATTATTGCTGTTTATGTTGGAAATATATTAAAAATATTACAGCAAACACATTTTCTCTCGCATATGTATAAGGCATAGGATATTTCTCAAGCAACCTTTTTATTTAAAAGGTGGGGAAATGTCTTATAAAGTTTAAAAGTCTTATTACAGAGATAAGTCTAATAAAATTATGGAATTTAAGAGCTTATGGCCTCACTGTTTCTTCTTCTTCTTCTTTTTTTTTTTTTTTTTTTTTTTTGAGACAGAGTCTCAATCTATTGCAGGCGCCAGGCTGGAGTGCAGTGGTGCCATCTCAGCTCACCGCAACCTCTGCCTCCCAGGTTCAAGCAATTCTCCTGCCTCAGCCTCCTGAGTAGCTGGGACTACAGGTGCACGACACCATACCCAGCTAATTTTTGTATTTTTAGTAGAGACAGCATTTCACCATGTTGGCCAGGATGGTCTTGATCTCTTGATCTCACGATCCACCCACCTCGGCCTCCTAAAGTGCTGGGATTACAGGCATGAGCCGCTGTGCCTGGCCTTCTTCTATCATATAAGAACATTTTTCCTTGAAAAGGTTAACTGAGTTAACCTGTAGACACACCAAGTGTGCCCGAGTTACCTAAGGACACATTGGTTAATATCAGATCAGGAATAGAACTTAGGTCTCCTGACTCCTGTTCTAGTGCTCTTTCCTAATTACTACTATTTCTAGAATTCCTTATATTAGAAAGTTTCCCTCTGGATTATAACATTTAAAATACAGGTCATTCTAATTCTACATGTGAACAAATTGTGCTAGCTGTTTGTGTTAACTTCCAAACACATTTCATGATCACCTTGCATTAAACAAGTCAAAGCCATTATGAGTGGATCTTCCACTTTTCCAAATTGTTAGGCTCTTTGAAAAGCATGGTAATAGCCAAAGATCAGAAAATTGGAAATTATTTTTTTCTCATTGCCTAAGTGCCCACCTGTAATTTTACAATTAATTCCCTTGACATGAGGTCTGTAACACACAGTAAAGGAAAGTATAAACATGGGAAGGAGTAAAAATATAATTTATGTCATCATTCATGGAATAGCTTTGAATTTTCCCTCATAACTTAATGTAAATTTTTCATACAAGGCATTGCTCTGCCTCATGGATTATTGAAAAGTTGAATATTAAATCAATCTCCAAGGTCTATATGAGTCATCATCTCTTAATTTTACTTATATTTATTTTATGATCTAGGACCTACATATGGATTGTTTGAGATTTGAGATTTAAAAGAAAAGCATCACCAAAGCAAAGAACTTGCAATTTTAGTTTTCACAGAAAGTTATTTTACTTACATAAGGCACATATACCAGCCAAACTATTAGATATATATTTTTTACTTCAGTAAAATAATATGGTTTTTTTTAACTCGATCTACCAATTAGCTTTGTAATCTTGGGCAAGTAACTTATTTCCTCTAAGCCTAATTTTCCTCATTTGAAAATGATGAAACTGCTATGGTCAGGTGAGAGTAATTATGACCCTTTAATCGTAAACAAATTATAAAATATGGCCAACAATTCTAAAGCAAAGTCAAGCCTGGTAAATGAATTTTCTCTTTTCCATTTACCAACTACTCCCTGTCCCATCTTGTCTAAAGTAAACTTTGTTGGTGGCTTTAGATGTGGCATGATTCCCTGGAAAGGAGCTGGTTCTGCTGATTGTTTTTTGTTGGTATCACTCATTCATGTATGTTTTATATAGTGTACACACAATGGTAGAGCAATTTATTATAATGTATAAATACATTAACAACAAATCGTTACTGGAATTCCTGCTCATTTTCATAGATAGAGGGACATATGCACAAATTCACAAAATAGAGACCACTTTTTTTCAGTACCCTTACCTTGACCCAGTCAGTGGAGGGGAATTCTCATTTACTGAGCATCTTCTATACACAGCACCCAGGTGACACTCTCCTTAAAGTCCCTACTCCATGGTTGTTGGTAGGCCCATACTCTGTGAGTCACTGCAATTCTCATCTTTCCAGAGTTCTACAGTATTATATATAAACTTGTCAGCAGCAATGTCTGTCCAATGCAAATTAAATATCTTCTCGTGCCTCAACCTAACCATCTGTGAAATAAAGAATATTATGCTTTCTAAAAAGGATGAATAAATTAGATTTAGTCTTTGGGAATGAGTCATCTCACTTATGCTACTGTATGATTCACTGGCATCTTTTTCTTTTAAGGCAGTTGGATGCACCCTGAAGAATTAACAGGTTACTTATCCCTTGGGTGATGATCTGAAAGTGCTTGTATTGTAGCAACTGAGATTTGAGTGATTAAAACATGGAGAACATCCAGCTGTGAAGATTTAGACATAAGTAATGTCTTATTCATGGCAAAAGCTTATAAAAAGGATGGTCAGCAATCTGTTGTAAACAATATACTATAGAGAGATGAACTTTTGAAAACTCTTCTGCTTTAAGACCTCATTTGGTTTCTAGCTTCCAGTTGAATTTGATATATGTGGAGAAAAATTATTTAATGGTGGTATGTTTTTCAATATTTAAGTCTCAGACTAGTAGTTATTTCATAGACAATATTGGTTCTAGTAATTTTTAGATGGTTGGAGCAGGACATAATTAAGAAAAAATTCTTTTTATTTATTTTTAAATGCCAGCCTGTGGAACAATGAAAATAGCTAAGAGCAGATAGTCTCTCAATAAATCTGTGATGCATTAGTTGTGTTAGTCAAGAAATCTAACAGTTTAATTAATGAATATGGGGAGATAGAACCTGGACAGAACCTCAGCTTTGGCCTTGACCTTGGCCACATTATCTCTGGCTAAACTTGAAGGCTACTGGTCCTTTCAGTCCTGTTCAGAAATAGGAGAAGAGATTGCTAAGACTTCAGTGCTCAGATGTGTCTTCCAATATGACTAAGAAGGGCCAAGTGCAGCGCATCCTAGAAAATGCCTGCCCTACGGAACTACAAAAAACTTTAAAACTGTTCATTCCAAAGTCTCCACCCCACCAAACTCAACAGGCCCTGTTTCTTCCTCCACCACTACCCTTCACCTTCCTAAGATTGCAGAGGTAGAGGCAGCATAGTAGGGAGATGGGATGAAGTATCTAATATAATTTGACCCCAGGAATCACAAGGTCCTTAGTGATCTATCCTTAGTTCCACATTCTTTTCAGGCCATGTTAAAAAATCACAGAGAGGACAGCAATTTACAATCTAGACAGAAGCTCTTTAGTATGGAGACTGAGCTTGGGCAGTGAGGCAGGGCGAATTAGCTTCCTCTCACACTCTCTCTATTTTTACTCTTCGTTCAAACCACTTACCTTCCCAGGTGATTGTGTTGGTCAAGCACCTAACAGCAGTTAGATTTATTTATTTAAGTATTTAGTAATAAAGCGGGTTTCTTTGGCAGATGCACTTGTATGCCATGTTACATTGCATTTGATTTATATATATTGTTCATCTGACTTTTGGATGCATTTTCCAGTGAAACATATAATGCAATCCCACTTACTTTAATTAATTTAATCACATCATTAAGATGTTAGAAAATAAAATAGAAGTTATTGATATCCCACATGAGCAGCTCAGCTTCAATATCTCTTTTATGTGCACCAAGCCTTTTCAGAAATAAAACTTGCATAATTAAGACCTTCAGTAGCACTGGAAAGTTTTAATTTTGAAGAAGGGCTCCTAACCGTGCATCTAGTATATAGGGGAGAAGCTTAGAGGGAGAGAGAAGCTTGTGATATGCTGTAGCATTCTAATCTCTGAATTTAGATGAGAAATTCCTTTTCCGAATAATTAATAGGTCAAATAAAGTGTATCAGTCACATGGCAAATACTAAAAAGTATTTGTTAAATAAATTGAATAATTATGACAGAAAATACAAACTTTCATGTTTAAGTAGAATGGTATAATAATAAAATTGATACCTTATTTTAATAAACATTGTAAAAACATAATTAATTTAGAAACACTGATGGTCTTTAATTCAATCATTCCTTTGTATATAACGTTAAGATTACATGTCAATTTAGATCTCAGAATCTGAAATTTGCTTCTCTTATAACTGAGCTATAACTGAAATGCAAGGGGACATCTAAAAGTTCATAGATAAAATGGAATTAAAAGATAAAAATATAAACTTAATTTCTCAACATAAGCTCTATCAAGTTTAAGAATCTTTTATAAGCAATGATAAAAGCCATTTAGTCCATTTCTAAAGAACTGATGGTCCTGGGAATTTGACCATGTCATTGCAGTCTTTTTTTACATTAACAACTGAAGAAAAACGGGTGCCTTTGAAAGATTTCTTAAGATTATGAAACAGTCAGAATAACCCAAATTAGGACTGTGAAGTGGATGCCTAATGATTTCCCGCTGACACTCTCAAAAAATTGCCCTTGTTTGATGAGAGGGATGAGCATTGGTGGAGAAAAACTCTCTAGCAAAGTTTCCTGGGCATTTTTCTGCTAAAGCTTTGGCTAACTTTCTCAAAACACTCATAACAAACAGATATTACTATTCTTTGACCCTCCAGAAAGGGAACAAGCAAAATGCCTTGAGCATCCCAAAACGATGTTGCCATGACTTTTGCTCTTAACCAGTCCACTTTTGCTTGGGCAGGACCACTTTCCCATCTTGGTAGCCATTGTTTTGGTTGTGCTCTGTTTTCAGGATCATACTAGTAAAATCATGTTTCATCACTTGTTATAGTTCTTTGAAGAAATGCTTCAGTACTTTGATACTACTTGTTTAAAAAATTCCATTGAAAGCTCTGCTCTTGTCTGCAGCCAATCTACTAGCCGCATTTGCTTTGGTACCCATTGAGCGGAAAGTTTGCTAAACTTTAACATTTCAGTCAGAACTGTATAAGCTGAACCAAGTGAGAGGTCTATATTGTTGGATAATGTTTGTGCTCTTAAAAGTCAGTCCTCTTCAGTTAGGGTACGGAGAAGACAAATGTTTTTCTTGCAAATTCATGTGGATGACCTGATGTTGTGAAATTCATTGTCAGCATCATCTTTTTCCACTGATTTCTTGTATTTATAAATCTTCTGTAAAGAATCAATGATTTTGCCTTTCTTCTACCAAACCTTCATCATAAATTTGATGAATGTTCTTGCTTCAATTTTAGTAGAATTCATGTTGCTCTGATAGGGGATCTTTTTAAACTGATATCTTATCCTTCTTGGTGCTTCAAACTAGATCTTTTCAGATATGTTATGAGTGAGTATGAACTCATTTTGGTGCAAAAAATTGAAACCCATGCACAGTCTTTTCATAATATACATGCTCCATGTCTTTTGAAGATCGCTCATGGAGAAGTTTTAGTTACGCCACATTTGCCTGACATTATTACAATGGCCTTTCCCCCTAAACTCTTGTTTTGTTTGCACTATTTCTTTCCTTTATCAGGTAATTTGAGCATCTATATGCTTTCTCTGGATGGATAAAACAATCCGACTAAGAGTGAAAACACTATTTACTCTAAGTATATTAAGATCTTACTTTTTTAGAGGACATCAAGAATATGTACAATATCACACAATATAGACATTGTAGAGTAGCATTAACAATATATAAAGAGAGATATTCTCATTTCTTTATTTTTGTTTTTTCTCAATATCTTTGGAAAGCCATAGATTCATAATAGAAGCTTCTGGGAAGAGGTAGTATGTACAATCATCACAAACATGAGCTGGAAAGCCAGATTTCTTGAGTGTGTAATCTAGCTAAAAAGCTGTATAACTTTATACAAATCATGGAATCTTACATGATAACCTTGTACAAATCACGTAATCTCAGTTCCCTCATCTGTAAGATGGCAGTAATAATAATACCTTCATCAAAAAGGTGTTGTGAAGATTGCATTAATTCAAACATATAAAGTACTTTAAATGGTACCTGTCAAATATTAGTAGCATTAAATTACTATTATTATCCAAATTTGTAACGTCCACTGTATGTTACAAGGGAAGAGAAATTATAGCTGGGAGAAAGCATTTAAAAGCAATTACTTTTAACAATTGAAATACAGAAACTCAGCCTCAGGTCTTAGTCTCTAATTTGGTTTAAAGAATAAAATGCTTACCAAGACAATGCACATACTTCAGTGTCTAATTATGTAAGAACAAATCTTCACTACCTGAGGTTAAGGCTGGTGATTACAAAACCTACTACCCAAGCCTAGTGCTAGATCAATATTCAGGTAATAAAACAACAGTTTATCATTATTTTTGACTTTACTGTTAGATCATTGAGTGATTGTAACTGGTCCTTTTAGAGATGTAAAAGTGTAGTTTCATATTCAGGCATAAAAACACAGGACAGATTTTTCCCATTCAATCTGGTAACATATGTTAGAAAAGGTAGCTGTCCTCTATTAACTGTCATTTCTATGGAGGATCCAATTTAAGTTTCTTGTATTTTTTAATTCTAAAAAATTATTAGAAATCCATGAATTCAAAATAGAAAGCATTTTCTTGTGGTAGAAGTAAATGAAGATCTTTTAAATGGGGGATATTTTCTTAGCCATACTCCAAGAATATCTCAAAATTTGGCAACTCTCTTCAAATAATTCACATATGTATTAGTTCATTGTGCACTGAGAATATCTAGTATGTCCTGACTTGGTGTTCTCGGTGTACAATAAAGGGATAAAGAGATTAATAATACAATTTGTCTGCTCTCAAGGATCCTGTCATTGAATAGGAGAGGAACAACCACCATCCAGTATGAAAATTGCTATGATCCAGGCATTCATCAGGATATTGCTGTACAGTCAAAGAAAGTGATCCAAAGGAAGCACTAAAAGCAGGAAAACATCCGGAACCTTAAGTGTGTGTAATTTCTGATACTTTACATTCGAAATCATTCACTAGGGAAGACAAAAGTGAAAATACAAGCAGATCATATCCAAAATATATTAAACGCTCTTAAGATATTCCCAAAACCAAAATAATACAAATGACTTCAAAGAAAGTGCACAAGGAAGAACCTTCAAGACCTGAGGGTACCACATTAGTGAGATTGTGATTTGAAAGTGCCTGCCACCCCTTCACTGTTGTTGCCGTTGAAACCCCTTGACACATGGCCATCTCTCGCCTTGTGTCCTTTAAACTGGCAGTCTCATTGAAGCCTGGGGCTATCCTTTCCTGAAAAGCACTAGACTAGTGCCAGATGGTGACATGTGGTAGAATGGCAGCAGGGTACATGGCGATGCATGCTTCCAGGAATCTAACAGACCAGGTTTCAATTACTGGCCTTAGAAGGTAGGCAGGCTATTTTACTTATCTGGGGCATGGTCCTTTTCTTAAATTTATCTTGAGAATCCCAAGGAGGTTATAAGAATTAAATCAGATAATTAGGAGGAAAGGTCTAAATAAAAACTCAGCAAATGTCCTTTGCTTTTTAGGTCTGAGTACATACCTAATAAATTCTACTGAAACTGAGCGGATTTCCAGAAAAGATAGATCTCAGATTGAAACAAAGCAATTTTCATGTTTGAGTGATAAAGAATAAGTGAGCAGAGAACATGTTTAAAAGTAATAAGAATTTAGAGAAACAGAGCGGCCTTTTTCAAACTGCACCTTTTCCCTAAGACACACTCTCTCCACATGGGAATTGCAGCTATCTTAGCAGTATGAAGGAGGAAAGCCAGTTGAGTTCCATGAGCAAAGAATTTTGAGCATGTTTCCCAACATAGACACCTGCGTAGGAATCTGGGTGTTCCCACTTGGGGGTTTTGTGGCTGTTGCACCAATTACGTAACCTGTTTCTGCCTCAGTTTTCCCATTTGTAATTTGGAGATATTGATAGACTCTTTATACAGTGTAGATTGATCGTAGCAATCTTTTAAACTTAACTAGTATCTGGCACCTAAATCCTCAACACATGCTCTGTATTTCTCAGAAATTGTCTATGTCTTTTTTTTCTCTTAATCATAATTTCCTAATTTCTTTCAATTAAATTCAGTGAACATTTACTGGACACCTAAAACATTCAAAGCACTGGGTGAATTGCAAAGGTTTCACTTTTGAGTACTTGATCTTAGGGCAAGGGCTGGTAATATACAAATAAATATAATCAAAGCCAGACTAACAGGTCCTTCAATAAAGTTATATATAAAGTATGTGAGATGGAGTCTTCAATTCTGAGTGGAGCACATGGGGAAGGTTTCAGGGAGAAAAAAAATTATATGGTCTCAACCTGAAAAGATAAGTACAATTTTAATGAGAAATAAATGTGGAACTGTAATGTGAAGCAGAGACTAGAAAGTGTCTTTTGGAAATATAAATATAATGAATATAATGGGAACATGGACTGTCTTTCTGGTTTGGGAGAGTAGAGAGTAGGTGGAAAGCAAAATTAACCAAGAAAGGCAGATCAAGGCCATATTATAAAAAGTCATAAATATCATTCTAAAAAATTGCACTTAATTTTGTTATTAGTGGGGCACCATTAAATGAGTGATGAGGTGTGAATTCTAGGAAAATTGGTTTGGAAGCATTGTGGAGGATGAAACAAATTATGAAGAGAATACAGATTTTTTTTAAAACCCTCATGTTTTATATAAGGCAGTGACAGTGAAAGAAATGAGAGAAACAATTCTTAATTCATGACAGGACATGGAGCATTTCAATATTAGTCGGCAATGTAAAAAGCCTCTCATTTCACTGATAACAAGCACTGAAAGGTTAAGTGACTTTCCCAAATCCCAAAAGCTGGAAGAATAAATGAGAGGAGAAAATGGATTCTCTGGTTCTAAGGCCAGCACTGGTTTCCCTCAATCACACTGCCCTGTTTCAATTTGTATCTATTCGTGTCATACAAGCCACATCTGTTTTATGTGTAAAAACTAGTTTGGATTTCTAGACGTTGAGTAATGTTATAGACTCATTCTGACCAATTCTTTCCCTTAATGACACTTCAAGTGTTAGTATGTTTTCATAATCTATATTTTTGAAGTTCTTTGCAGTCAATCTGAATATGCTATAGAGTGAAGATAATTTTATATGTTATAAAGCCTAGTATTATGTTAATATTATTATCAATATTTGAAGAAAATAGTACTCTGTCTTAGTTACAAGGCAAAAGTACTACAGAATACCACTAAAGTCCCTCACCACGTGCATGTTGACCTGTGACAATCTTCTTCGTGGCTACAGGCTTCAACATAATTGCCTTGATCTGCTAGTGTTTTTCCCAGTTTGAATTGAATTTCAATGTATTGTATTAATGCTTCAAATTTTATATTTTATATGATTTGGGGGTATTTCCAAGCCTATCATTTTAAATGTGTTATTAATATTAAAATCTTCCTTTTTCTCTTAGACTAGCTCTTGCATATGATTGGCTATGAATATGCACAATTATTTTCTTTGATTTCGTGACATTACTTATATCAAAATTAAAATAATTTAACTTTCAAATCTCTTATGCTAGTGTTGTTCTCCAAAAGTGAGGATTTTGTACCAATAATTTGCAGCTTTATGCCTCCAGCCTTGGCCTCTCCTGTTAGCTCCAAAGCAACGTCTTGTTTTAATAACTAAGAGACATATCAGTTTTAATATTTTCAAAACAGAATCTGCTATTCTTCCCATCCAAACTTCTCCCTATCCCTGGGAATGACTCCACTGGCCTAATTGCTCAAACCCATCTTTGAGATCAACCTTTATTGTTTTATCTTCTTCATTTATCAAACAATAAACAAGCTCTATCACATCTATCACCAAAACTATATCAACAATCTGCCAATTTATTTGTATCTCCAGTACTGAACTCTAGAACATGCTGCCTCATCTTCCTTGGATTTCTGCATTTGCCATGCATCCACTAGAATGTAAGCTCTGTGAGTTTTCTCTGTTTGGTTTACTGCTACATTCCTTACACTTAGAGAAGTACCTGGCACCTAGTAGGTATTCAATAAATATTTGTTGAGTTTTGAACAGCTTTCTAAATTTTTACCCTATTCCTACTTTTGGCTCACTGTGACCATTCTTAATCCAACAACCAGTGATCTTTGTAAAAGACATTTCAAATCACATTACACCACTACTTGAACTCTCCAGAGGGTTTCTGATCCTACTTTAAATAAAATTCTAACTTCCTCCTTGTACTTCAGTCCCTGCAAAGTGTGGTCCCAAATCTACCTCTCTGACTTCAGTTTGTATCACTCCTCCATTTGATTACACTTTTTACCTGGTTTTATATGGTTAGTTCTTTCTTCCCTTTCAAGTCTCTGCTTAAATGGCATCTATTTAGATAGGTCTTCCTTGATCTAAAATAGGAATTCAGGCACTTAGCTACACAGCCCTCTTGTTTATAGTATGTGTTCTTTCTGATATATATTATATCTTATATATATTATTTATTTCAGTATAAATATGACATAACATATATCTGATATATAATATATATCTGATATATATTTTTTACCTGCCTTCCTCAACTAGAATGAAATATTCATGGGAACAAAGATTTTGTTTTATCACAACTCTATTCCCAGGACCTAGAACAAGGCCTGGGTCTGACAGGCTCTCAAAGATGTTTGTTGAATGAATAAATGAATGAGCCACCAATAGCATATATATTAATTGGCTCTTTGTGACTATGGTTTAAACCCATTCAAGAGGATCTTATAGGACTCTGAATTCATGATGGCTATGAGGAAGGCAAAGAATGGAACTGATCTGTATTGCCCTAGGATAAGAGCAAAGTGAACTCTCCCCAGTGAAAAGTAAAGCTCCTCCTTATTATAATCATGCTGAAAGCAAGTAAGCTATCTGATCTAGATAAAATGTCATGATAGATTTCATACAATGTTCCACTAAAATGGATATATAATCTAGATTTGTCTTTTTAAAGTTAGCATCAGAAAAATCAATATTACCTAGCAAACGTGGTCCTTTGAAACACTTTTCTTTTGTTTGCCCTATTCTCTAAAACAGTTACAATTTTTCTTCTTAAAAATTGCTCTATTATTTTCACTCACAAGTTCCTTAGCAGATGCTAATTATAAGAATCAATCTTTTCTTTTTTGGAAACTGCTTTCCTAATCCTCAGGTAATTTCCCTCCTCTCTACTGCTGCATAAAAATAGCTTAGTTATGCTTTTGGGGTTCACTTTTTTGGGGGCTATATCATGACTAGAGAATAAAATTTGAAGTGCTTGGCTATATAGACTTTTAAAAAATCTCTTTAAATTTCATTTCAAAATCCCATTTTCAATGCAATCAAAACAAGTCTGTGTGATTTTATTATGCGCATCTCAATTCTATATGTACGCCAAAATTGGCACATACCGTCTGTTAAATTTCCTAACTGAAAAAAAATCTGTTGTTGAGCATTTCAAAAGATAAAAAAAAAATTCTGAAGACAGTGATGTTAGAAATAAGCATTGTCATTTAATTCATTACACTGGGTAGTAAAATATGGGAATACCTTGCATAAAGTTACTTATTTCCAATATATAAGGAATGTAATGAAGATTTTATACAAATAACTCTTTATTAAAAACAAAATGATGCAAGGAACAGAGTAAAAGATGCTTTTTCTAAAAAATAGAGAGAAATAAACATTAAAAAGAAAAAATGATTCTTATTTTGAAAACAAATGAAGGTCTTAAAACATGCTTCTATAGAAATATAGAAGATACTAATACATATACGGAAAATGATATAATTGGAAAAATTGTCAGTTTCAGAAAGGCTATTGACTGAAAGGACTAATGCATAATATTAGTGACAGATTACTTTAATTCATGTGTTAACGTAGCATATATGTATGTATAGAGATATGTGCATATATATTTGGAAGTCACAATAACGTATATTAGTGGCAACATAGAAATCAGTACAGTTAGGTCCCTGCCTTAAGGAGACTTTAGTCTATGAAGCAATGCAAAAGACTAGACCTAATTTATAGGTGATAAAAAAGAGCAGTGGGTAAACATTTCCTAAAGGGAAGTACTAAGGAATTAAGACTCAGGAAATTACTCTTAAGAGGTATTATCAAGTAAAGCTTCATGAGAAAAGTGACGTTTGATGAATATATTATTGTTATAAGTTGTAATAATAACAATACTTAATAACATTTATAAACTGTTTATTCCAGATATGGTTGACTTCGGAACTAGAATTCATAGATTCAAAATCCTCATCTGTCATTTACTATCAGTAATTGCTTATCCACCTGCAAAATGAGGATATTGATAGCAACTGTCTTATTTCACAATAAAAAAGTTTTAAGTTAAATGAATTTAAAATGTATGAGTCAAATTAACTAAAATTCATAAAACAGAAAACTGGCACATAGTAAGCACTATGTGAAGTTTTTGTTAAATTGATAGTTAAAGGCCGGGCGCGGTGGCTCAAGCCTGTAATCCCAGCACTTTGGGAGGCCGAGGCGGGTGGATCACGAGGTCAAGAGATCGAGACCATCCTGGTCAACATGGTGAAACCCTGTCTCTACTAAAAATACAAAAAATTAGCTGGGCATGGTGGCGCGTGCCTATAATCCCAGCTACTCGGGAGGCTGAGGCAGGAGAATTGCCTGAACCCAGGAGGTGGAGGTTGCGGTGAGCCGAGATCGCGCCATTGCACTCCAACCTGGGTAACAAGAGTGAAACTCCATCTTAAAAAAAAAAAAGATACTTAAATATATTTATATGGATTTAAGTGGAAATTTCAATAATGTGCATGCACCATGAAGTGCTGATTTATTGGTCAAGACTCAAAGCTACTCTTCCTTGCAGCATAGGAGAGGGAGGTGGTAAGGAGGAATGGTCAGATATTTGAAGTGACCAAATAATAGTTCATAAGAAAAAAGTAAATGTTTTTGATATACTTTTTGTTCTCTACGAAGCGTTCATCCAAAAAACAGAAAGATAATGCCAGATTAATCACTACATATTTCAATTTTTTCCAATAAACTGTATTATTTCCTCATTACAAAAAAGGACTCCTGGGAATAGAAGGCCTAATGTTGTCATCTAAAAATAAAAAATAATTATTTTTTAAAACCAAACAATCAGAAATCACTGGTAGTTAACATTGTCATTTTCAAAAACATTTGCTGTTTGCTTAAATAAATATTATATCCTCCAAAGGAACAAAGCCTTAAACTAAGAAATTCTTTGAGTGCTCTATAAGTCCTATATGTCCACATTTTCAGATTCCGGCATGTCTGGCGTTGGGTTAAGCATTTGTGATATTTTCTCTTTAGCACATTATTGAAATTTCCACTTATATCCATATAAATACATTTAAGTATTAATACTTAATTAAAAGTATCTCTCACTAAGCTTACAGTCCTTGATGACCGAGTCTATCTCTTGTTCAATATATTGTATTTAGAACCTACATAGCGCCTGGCACATCATAGGTTGAATAAGTAAATAATTGAACCCAAAAAGGGTACACAAAGCCTAGAAAGTACACTGTGCCTAGTTTAGGGAGACTGAAGAGATGACACCTAGTGAAGTTAGGATTTTCAGAAAAGCAATGAATAATTTTTAATGTAAGTATCTCTCAAATATTGCATGGGGTATACTTACACTAAAAATTATTCATTGCTATCTGAAATTCTGATTTCACTGGGTAACCTCTATTTTTATTAGCTAAATCTGGTAACTCTAGTCTAGTTATTGTAATAAATTAAGGTTTACTCATTTATTCATTTAGTTAGTTATCAACAAGTATTGATTGCTTCCTTAAATTATTAAATGATGTATTCCCTGCCTACCAAGTGCCAGGACTTATAAATAACACTGGCAGATGCTCATTTCATAGAGCATTTATTTCAGTGGCAGACTGGGAGAGATGAAAAATAAATAAGTATTAAATTGGCAAGGCAATTTCAGTTAATGATAAATGCCATGAAAAAAATACCAAGCAAGATAATAAAAACAGAGAGTGATGGATGGGTCAAGAGCTACCTTGAGTAGAGAGTGCAGGAAGGCATAATTAAATGATAAAAAGAATTGAGTATGTAAAGAGCCAGAAAAAGAGCACAAAAGGAAGAAGAAATAGCAAGTGCAAAGGACCCTGGGCAGAAATGAATTTGACTATCACAGGAAAAGAATAGAAACCAGTTGGACTGCAGTGGGCAGGGGGCTAAGGTGTAGTGAAAATGTGGTACAAGAAGAATCAAAAGCCAAAGCATGAAGAAACTTGCATTGCATAGGATGGCATTCGGATTTTACTCTAGTTACGTAGGAACCACTACAGTGATTCAGATAGGGAGTGATGCAATCTGAAATATTTTTGGTGGTGGTTGTTGTTTGTTTGTTTTTATTTTCTTTATTTCTTCTTAAAAAAAAAAAAAAGCAGGATGCATGTACAGAACATGCAGGTTTGTTACATAAGTATATGTGTGCCATGGTGGTTTGCTGCATCTATTGACCTGTCCTCTAAGTTCCCTCCCCTCAACCCCCACCCTGCAACAGGCCCTGGTGTGTGCTGTTCTTCTCTCTGTGTCCATGTGTTCTTAATGTTCAACTCCCAGTTGTGAATGAGAACATGTGGTGTTTGTTTTTCTGTTCCTGTGTTAGTTTGCTGAGGATGATGGCTTCCAGCTTCATCCATACCCCTTTAAAGGACATGATCTCATTCCTTTTTATGCCTGCATAGTATTCCATGGTGTATATGTACCACATTTTTTATCCATCCTATCATTGTTGGGCAGTTGGGTTAGTTCTGTGTCTTTGCTATTGTAAATAGTGCTGCAATAAACATACATGTGCATGTGTCTTTATAGTAGAATGATTTCTATTCCTTTGGGTATATATCCAGTAATGGGATTGCTGGATCAAATGGTATTTCTGGTTCTAGATCCTTGAGGAATCGCCACACTGTCTTCCACAATGGTTGAATTAATTTACATTCCCACCAACAGTGTAAAAGCCTTCGTATTTCTCCACAGCCTCACTGGCATCTATTGTTTTTTTTACTTTTTGACAATAACCATTCTGACTGGCATAAAGTGGTATCTCATTGTGGTTTTTATTTGCGTTCTTCTGATTATCAACGATGTTGACCCATCTAATCTGAAATACTTTTGCAAGACCCCTTGGAATGCTGTGGGAAAATGGATGGGTACAGTGGGAGGGTAGGAGTGGACGTGTAGCACCAGTTACAAAGTTGGGGTTGACATAGACTCATAACAGGCTATGACTAAGGTGGGTGAATTGGAATCCATGTTGAAGGTAGAAGCAATAGTACTTATGAATAATTCTTAACTCTGGAATCAGAGAGGAATAGTGAGAGAAGCAGAGAAAGCCACTTGTTTTCTAGGTATGGCCTGTATATCAGGTAGAATAAATTGATCTTCTTTGTCCTTCATTCTTAGTTGCCTATATTGGCATCATCGGTGGTTAGCCTCTATTTCCTTGAACTCACGGATGTCTTCAAACCTGTACACTCTGGATTTAGCTGCTATGACCGGAGTCTTAGCATGCCATACATTGAACCAACCCAGGAGGCAATTCCATTCCTCATGTTGCTTAGCTTGGCTTTTGCTGGACCTGCAATTACGGTAAGAACTATACCCCAAATTGTGTTTATCAGTCCTGGGAAACCAAAAATGACCACATTTGTATAATAAACGGGTTCAGAGCAAGCAAAAGGTGAACTCTAAATCTTGAATCAAAATCATGTCTTTGAGATACTTTGATAGCATCATGTGGAAGTTAACAGAATAACATTGTTGGTATTAAAAGTTAAACATCGTATGATTTGAAAAATGATTGATTCCTAGTGTTTATTTGTATAAATCATTACGAAAAGTTTTGTAACTGTATATTCCTCTTTGAATGGCTAATATGACATTTCTGATACACTACCTAATTAACTTATTTTACATGTGTTTATTTGGTATCTGAAGCCTGAAAAACTGGGGAGGAGGAATTACATAGCCAACAGACTTTCTTTCAAAAGTGCATTTGCTACCACTAAGAGATTCATTTTTAACTAGATTATCATTATTTATTGATTATGAGTACTTAGCATAAATAATTATAAAGATATCAAAACTAATTCCAGCCATGCATGCATGCATGCATGCATGCATGCATGCACATATACACATACATACAGACATGCTCAAAGAATAAAATGTTTTATATTCAGAGAAGGCATTTGCATTTATAATATGTCCATAAATTCAAAATAGCTAGAAGAGACTAATTTAATGTTTTTAGTGTTAAAAAAAAAAGATAAATTATAGGATGAGTATCCTAATTACTCTGATTTAATATTTACATATTATATGAATGTATCAAATTATCAGCTATACCCTGAAAAGATGTACATCTATCATGTATCAATAAAAAATCTAAAATAAATAATTACATAAATAAAATATGTACATAAAGAAATGCTCTAATGTACTGGAACTGAATTCAAAACACAGTTGTTTTTAATGTGTTAATATACATTGTGAACAACACACTTTTAGATAAATCTATTAATAAATAAGACTGGCCAACCCTTTTCACCACTACTTTTACCCAAAAAATACTCCCTAAGGGGATAAGAAACATGTTTCAAGGGAAATGATATTTACTTCTATGGTGAAAAGAATCTTGTTTTGCTTTTAGCATGTTCATGAATGTCAAAGAAAATGGCTGTTAACTTAAAAGCTTTATTTGAATGCAATTTTTACCAGACAGTCCAATGAATTGGCTTATTCAGGTTTAGTACAGCAGCAATTTAAGAAGATTCTCTACATAGATCTTCTAAACGCTATACTTTTATATAGCCATGGATTTTTTTAATTCCCTAATATTAAATAATCATAACATGCTGTTTACACTATCAATACATAGTGTATAAAATATTCTCAGAAAATAAAATGGAAACTTAATTTTCATAGAACTTTTTAATATTTAAAAGGTTTTAAAACACTTTATAAGTTAATCAGTCATTCTATAGTGACTGTTAGATTATTAAAATTATTAATAACGTGCTTGGAAGAAGCTGAGACTCTGAGACTAATTAAACATTCTTGAAGTGCAATATTGCTCAGAATAACAGCATTTTCCTGTCATTTGCTAAAGTTTTAACAAAAAAAAATACTATGCAGTCATTTCACCAGGGCAGAAAAACAGAACTAAAGACAAAAGGTACATGATTATCTCAATAGATGCAGAAAAGGCTTTTTATGAAGTTCAACATCCCTTTATGTTAAAAGCTCTCAATAAACTAGGTATTGAGGAAACATACCTCAAAATAATAACAACCATGTATGACAAACCTAAACATCATACTGAATGGGCAAAAGCTTGAAACATTCCCCATTGAAAACCAGCACAAGACAAAAATACCCTCTCAAACCACCCCTATTCAACCAAATATTAGAAATTCTGTCTACAGCAATGAGGCAAGAGAAAGAAATAAAGGACATTAAAAAAGAAAGATAAGAAGTAAAACTATTCCTGACTAGTCACCAGAAGACATGATTCTATGTCTAGAAAACCCCATTGTCTCAGTCCAAAAGATTCTTAAGTTGATAAACAACTTCAACAAAGTCTCAGGATATAAAATTATCATGCAAAAATCACTAACAATCTTATACTCCAACAACAGTCAAGCTGAGAGCCAGGCTGCAAAAGAATTCCCATTCACAACTGCCACAAAAAGAATGAAAACCTAAGAATACAGCTAACAGGGAAGTGAAAGATCTCTACAAAAATAGCTACAAATCACTGCTTAAATAAAACAGAGAGGACACAAACAAATGGAAAAACATTCCATGCTCATGGACAGAAAGAATCAATATCATGAAAATGGCCATACTGCCCAAAGCAATTTATAGATTCAATGCTATTCCCATTGAATTACCAATGACATTCTTTGTAGAACTAGAAAACACTATTTCAAAATTCATATGGAACCAAAAAAGAGTCCAAAGTGCCAAGGCAATCCTAAGCAAAAAGAACAAAGCTGGGAGGCATTATGTTACCCAAGTTCAAACTATATTACAGGGCTACAGTAACCAAAACAGCATGGTACTGGTAAAAGAACAGATATATAGATCAATAGAGCAGAATAGGGAACCCAGAAATAAGACTGCACACCTACAACTGACTGATCTTTGACAATCCTGACAAAAACAAGCAATAGGGACAGGATTCCCCATTTAATAAATGATACTGAGATAACTGGCTAGCTATTTGTAGAAAATTGAAACTGAACCCCTTTCTTACACCCGATACAAAAATCAACTCAAGATGAATTAAAGACTTACGTGTAAAACCCAGCTGTAAAAACCCTGGAAGACAACTTAGGCAATACCATTCAGAACACAGGCACATGCAAAGATTTCATGATGAAGACACCAAAAGCAATTGCAACAAAAACAAAAATTTAAAAATGTGATCTAATTAAACTAAATAGCTTCTGCACATCAAAAGAAACTATCAACAAGCAGACAACATACAAAATGGGAGAAAATTTTTGCAAATTATGTATCTAACAAAGGGCTAATATCTAGCATTTGTAAGAAATTTTAATAAATTTACCAAAAAATTCAATTACAAAGTGGGCAAAGGACATGAACAGACACTTCTCAAAAGAAGATATACATGCAGCAAACAAGCATATGAAAAAAAAAAAAAACTTAGCATCACTGATCACTAGAGAAATGCAAATCAAAAGGACAGTGACATACTATCTCATATCTGTCAAAATGGCTGTTACTAAAAAGTCAAAAAACATCAGATGGTGGTGAGGTTGTGGAGAAAAAGGAATGCTTATATACTGTTGATGGGTTCAACCATTGTAGAAGGCAGTGTGGCGATTCCTCAAAGACCTAAAGTCAGAGCTACCATTCAACCCAGCAATCCCATTACCGGGTATATACTCAAAAGAATAGAAATCATTCTATTATAAAGACACATGCACTTGTATCTTCATTGCAGCACTATTCACAATAGCGAAGATGGAATCAACCTAAACACCAGTCAGTGATAGGCTGGATAAAGAAAATGTGGTACATATATACCATGGAATACTGTGCAGCCATAAAAAAAGGATGAAATCATGTCTTTTGCAGGGACATGGATGGAGCTGGAGGCCATTATCCTTAGCAAACTATTAAAGGAACAGAAAGCCAGATACTACGTGTTATCTTTTATAAGTGGAAGCTAAATAATGAGAACACATAGACACATACAGGGGAAAAGTACATACTGGGTCCTACCTGAGAGCAGACATTGAGAGATTGGAGGGAGGAGAATGATCAGAAAAGATAACTAATCAATACTAGGTGTTATAACTGGGTGATGAAGTAATCAGTACAACAAACCCCCATGACACACGTATAGCTACATAACAAACCTGCACATCCTGCACATGTACTCCTGAACTTAAAAGGATAGAGAGATAAATAGATAGATAGATGATAGATGATAGATAGATAGATAGATAGATAGATAGATAGATAGATAGATAGATAGATGATAGATAGATAGATAGAGCTTATAATATAAAGTTTATGTATATATAAATTCTTTAAATCTATCATACTGTCACACCAGAAAGCACTTATCCTGACTCGGGGTAAAGTGCTCGAAACTTTTACGATAGATATATTTAAATTTGAAATAAATTGCATAAAATACTATATAAAGTGATCATGCCTCTGTTATAAAGATGGTATTGATATTTAATCACTTCAACAATTCGCCTTGTATATATCTAGATATTCTGACTAGAGCAACCAGGCAAGAGAAAGAAATAGGGTATTTCTCCTGGAGCATTTTATCAAGTTGCTAGGAAAGCTAATTTAGTTGTGGCACTCCCTGCCGGCACTATTTATTTCTTGTTGCTTCCTTTTCTGACACTGTTGCATGTCCTGGGGACAATAACCTCGGTGTAATCGCTGTGTGCCTCCTTGTGTTGACTCCTTCACTTCCTATGATAAATTCTCAATATGCCAGTTTGGGGTGCTTTCTGAGGGATCTGGCATTCAAGTTTCTTTCTTGAGGCCTGAGAAATAAAAGGAAACTCCACGATGGCTCCCTTCCACCAGGCCGACCTGGGGAATCCAGTGCCAACTCCTTCCACAAAGGTGCCACTCCATTCCTGTGTCTCCACAGAGCCTCCATAGCTGCTGCATGCTTCTTCATGGAAGAAAAGGCAAACTCGGGGACTATTTACACTTCAGGATCCCTGGTTTCCCTGTATCGTTTCAGGATATTCCAGGGTGACAGCCATTGTTTCCCAACACTCTGGTCTCATAGGTTTTAGGTGACCAGCTGGATGGTGAGACAGATTTGACTTTGCTGACATCAAACACTTTGTCACAACTTTCTCTCCAAACATATACTATACTTCTAGATTTCCCTCTAATTTCATTTTTTTCTTGGTTTTGAAGGGCTTCTCCCAAAACATCCACTTTTCTCAACAGTGATCCTATAGTGTCTGCAGTTCTGTTGTTCTAGAACCATAATTCTATCTCTAATCTTCCTACAGATGCAGCTGTGCTAATTCCTTTCCCCTCTCTTCCTGAAAGTGAAAATAACGGACTCTAATTTATAACATTCAAAGATGCCATTTTGTTTTCTATCTTTGTGTTGGCATAAGCCGGTTCCAAAAATGGGGTAGTGAGAAGGGGTAGGGAGGCAAGCAGAACCCTCGGTTTGGGAATGGGTGTCTGAGGACTTTTGTGAGGAGAGCTGCCACCCACCACGTGGAGGGGAGGGAAGGTAAAGCAAAGCAAAAGGCCTCACTTCAGCAAGATTCTCCAACAAGACCTTCGCAGAAATTAAAAGATCGGCTAACTTTTATGCAGTAATTTAAATATGAATCATTCAGTATTTGCTTCCCAGATTTTTAATGCTTTGAGAGATGTTTAAAAATAACTTGTCTCCGTGATGTTATGCATAAAAGTGGAAAAATCTGTTTTATTTATGTGAAATGTATATTTTAATTTTTCTGACATTGCCCTTAAATTGAAAAATTTCTTCCTTAATGTTCAATTTGCATTTACTTTAGAGTGATAAAACAAGCATTCTGTTTTAGGTTCTTGGAGATTATTTCTCAGAGAAAACAAGTAAGACTATTTGGGTTTATCATAAATCTTCATTAAAGTCTATGTGAATAGAAAAAAAAAGTGCACTTTTCCTTCCCTGGAAATACAATTTTATTACATATCGTTAAAGAATTAATACATCTAATTTTATAAAAAAAATTCTATCAGAATTTAATTGTAACTTCTGGAGGATAGCCTTAGCTTTAAGAGATTACACAATCAATATGCAAAATATTAGACATGTTGGGGCTTCCAAAAAACATTCATTCATTGAAAATTTGAAGATACTGTGATGAATACTATAATAATTGTTGTGTTGTTTTATAAGAAAGACTTTCTGGATTGGGAGTTCTTCCTATGATAACTATTTCAGGGACAACATCCTCACAGTACTGAGAAACATATTTCCTCTCAAAATTTCCCCTGAAGTAATTATAATACCTCCTCCCAAAACCTGTCCATGATATTTGACACAAAAACAACAACAAATTGCAGTGTTGTTTTTTAGGGTTGGGTACAGCACCAAACAGAGTTTGTGAAAAGATACTTGTTATAAACCGTTTTCTGTTTACAAATGCAACAGCAACAAATAATTTTCTTATCAGAACCTAAATTCTGACACCATACTGCAGTACAACAGTGTGCCATTCAAAAAGGGGCAATAAGCTGGGCGTTTGGAAATACACTGGGAAACATCTCCCCATACCCTGAGGAGACCTATCTTTAAGCCAAATTGAATTATTTTGAAAACTCATAAATGACATTAGCTGAGGTTAACTGACAGAGGTGAGTGTGAGGAGAAAATGTGCTGTTTAATGAGAGGGACAGTTGGGTGATGTCAGAATACTGACAAGAAATCCGTATCCATATTACATGATCTACCCAAATAAGTGTTGATGCACTTTCTTTACATATGCGTTTTGAACATATTCAAACAACTAAAATAAAACTCTTGACCGGGTGTGGTAGCTCATGCCTGTAATTACAGCACTTTGGTAGGTCAATGCAGGTGAATCATTTGAGGTCAGGAGTTCGAGACCAGCCTGGACAACAAGATGAAACCCTGACTCTACTAAAAATACAAAAATTAACCGGGCTTGGTGGTGCATGCCTATAGTCCCAGCTACTTTGGAGGCTAAGGCAGGAGAATGGCTTGAACCTGGGAGACAGAGGTTGCAGTGAGCTGAGATCACACCATTGCACTCTAGCCTGGGTGACAGAGCAAGACTCCGACTCAAAAAAAAAAAAACAACTCCTGAAATCTCAAGGTCATCTTAGATAATGACTGTTGTATTTTATGACAAGACACACTTTTCTATACAGATTAATTCTTACGTAGTTCAACACTCACGGACAAGTTGTGAATCATTACATATATAATTATAAAGAAAAAAACAAAGTTATTCACATAATTTTTATTGAGGAAGTGAAGATGAAATTAATTGCTTTTAGCTGGATCACAATACATTTCAGGGATGAGTGGTTAATTTTCTTGAAATGATAAATTTGACGTACAGTTATATTATTCTGTGTAAGTGTTATATTATGTTGCATCTGTCTACACAGAGTATAGAACCTATTGAATGTCCATGTCTAACTTGAAGTACTAATGTAGGATTATTTTTTCAAAACGAATAAATGGTTAACTCAACATCCAATTGTTTGAAATGAATTCCTTTTGATTGTATCTATAACGACTGATCTTAAAAGAGTTTATTATGCCATATGATTTTCACACATATGGTTATGGGTAGAGTTCTACTATGATAATTGTTCTTTAAATTTTTTATACAAATTAAGATTCTTTATCTTTAAACATGCACCCTATTCCATACAGAACTAAATATAGTAATTTAAACATTCAAAGCAGAAGGCCATAGGCTTACTGTCATTAGTTTTTTTTAAAAAAATAGTAAGTATAATTTTGAAAACTTTATTAAATAAATGTTAAGCTAGTAATGAGAACTGAGAGGTTTCCCCTGGTAAACCTGTCTCAGCCCTAACCAAGATTATAATATTTACAGTGACGTGATTACTTGTATTTGAGATACTGTCAGTATCTCATTTATCCTACTCTCCTCAGCCCCACACATCTATAGCAAACCAATATCTAATTCCACAACAATCTTTTAGGTACAATTATCTTAAATATTTGAAAAAAATTTTCATGAATAAAATTGACAACTTTAAATCTTGCTTCTGTTGTACAGAATAATTGACAACCCAAATGCCTAAGGTGGTTAGAATGTGAGTCCCACAGTAAAGGCCAAAAATGTAAATCTCACTGTTGGCAGGCACTGTGCTAGACAGTGAAGGTGAAAAGTAAATAAGAAATGGTTCTTCCCTCAGAGGGCCCTAGTCTAGTGAGAGAGCCAAGTGAATGATTTCATAACGCTATGCTAGAGGAAAGGACAAGATGCGAAGGTTGCCACATACACGGAGGTGTGATTCAATTTAGGGTACAGCAAGAGGTTTCAAAGAAAACTTACTGAAGGAAATCTTGCCTAAATCATATTGAGTTCCCTTATTGATCTCACATGTCCTAAAATCCTGCAGCAAAGTGCCCTGTTCCTTAAGAGAGTCCTCCTCATACTACTGTATGATTCTCTATCCATTGTGAACACATTGTCTAAATGTCTATACCTAGGAAATACTACCCTGCTGACCTAGATTCTCTTGTAATCTGTTTTCTCTGATAAGGTAGCCACTAGCCACCTGTGGCCACTTCATTGTACATTTATTTAATTTTAAATAATTAATACAGTGGAATAAGATTAAAAATTCAGATACTCATTTGAGGTGGCTATATTTCAAGTGATGAATAGCCACATATGGGTAGTGGCTACCGTATTGGACAGTGCAAAGGATAGTTCCATCATTGCAGAAATATTTATGGGACAGCTGTGCTATACATAGCACTTTTATGCACTCACACACTTTCCTTGGATTGATCCTTCTGCTCAATCCCAAGTTGGCTTATGGACCTAATCTGCTGGTAAAATGTTCCAGTACGTAAGAGTCAAGAAGACGATACTAAATCTCATTAGAGTAGCCTGATTATTTACTTCTCACTGCTTGATCAAATTCTCAGAAGAAATTGCTGTGCCTCTAAAGCTTTTAAGAAAATTTATATTTTACTTTATTGAATGGATATGTTAAAAAGTGATATATAATTCCTTTATACCTGTTGGCTTGATAGGTATTCCAACATGCTTTTTCCTGAATACCCTTCTATCTTTGCAGATTATGTTAGGAGAAGGAATTCTCTACTGTTGCCTCTCCAAAAGAAGAAACGGGGTTGGATTGGAGCCCAACATTAATGCCGGAGGCTGCAACTTCAACTCCTTTCTCAGACGAGCCGTCAGATTCGTTGGTGGGTATGGGGAATCACAAAGAAAGAAAATGTTTTTTCCAAGTTGAAATGTTATATTTAATTATAGATATTAAGTCTCTTACACTTTAATTTAGATGTATAATTTCAGTACATGATGAGTTTTACAGTTTACAAGAAACTGTTAAAACACCAAAATTTGGGCTTTGTATCTGAAATGTGTTATTTACAGCCAGAGCCCTTGTTTTGAGAGCTAATATGCCATGCATTTCAATGTATTTTTGCCTTAGCTCTGATTGAAGCATGAATTTATTTTAAAATGGTTTCGCTGGCTCTGTGTTCAGGTTTTCAAAGTGGAGAACAAACGTCAGCAGGCCAGAATGAATAGATAACTCTTCAGAAATTACTTTAGCCACATTAGTCTTTCCATTTCAATTGTCCTGGAGTGTTTTCATCCAGAAATTACTACACTTTGAAATGTCACCATTGAGTACTGCATCGTGGCCATTTTTCCTTTGTTATAGCCTCTAACGTTGCCTTTCATCTTTCATGAGACCTATAGAAAATCTATAGACCTGGCTAAACAGTATCTGAATCAAACCAGTTTCTAAACCTTCATCCCTTCTACTTAGCATGGGACCATCTTAATGTTGTTCCAGTCACAGGTCTTTTATTTTCTTTAACATAGTTGAATAGTCACCCACAATACATCACACCAGCCTGAATGTTTTCTACTCATTCCCAATACGTCAGCATAAAGTTATTTTTACCTGTAACATATAAGTTCAAAATAAATAATGGCTTCACTTAATCCCTAGTAGAGAATTATACACAACTTTCTTTCCAGCAAGAGGAAAAATCAGGTCTAACTCACGCCTCACACTGTGCTCCACTAAGCATTTTCTTACCATCACATTGAGATGATAAGAAAACAATAGACAGTTTAACAGCATCACAAACTCAGGCAAGGAAATAAACTCCAGGACATGTAGCTGATCTCAGGGAAAATATTCCCTAAAACAAAATACTGTGGACAATGGGCCACATACCCTCTTTTGGCTGGAAGGATGATCTGTTCTACTGTAGAGAACAATGTTCTAGAACCTGCATCAGCAATAGGTCTAGGAAGTCTCATCATCCAAGGGAAGAAGTAAGTCTTTGCATGCTTCTAGGAATTCGAATGTAGAAATAAAGTTTCTGTGTCATGAATCCCAGGTGTGTGGGTGGAGAAGCGATGGAGGAGTGGTGGTTAGGTGACAATAAGCAGTGAAGAAAAATGCAAAACAGGGTAATGTGCAAGCCAGCACTCTTGGTCTGGAGGCGGTGACTGAAGTATCACCCTGGTCCTCTCAACGATTTCCATGAGCAACTCATGAATCAGAATGCAAGCTGTCAAGTCAGAATGAATCTAGGGTGGCAAGAAAAACTAGAGTGAGCGGGTTCCAGATCATGTGCCTGTGAGCAGAAAGCTGGACTCCCACAGTTAAGGCCAGGCAAGCAACTTCAAGCAGGCATGGCGTTTGCACATACAACTGCAAGAATTTGTTATTTTATGGTTTAAGACTGGTCCTAGGAGAGAGAGAGAAAAAAAGATTTTGGACCAAGATATATAAGAACATCATGTCCAAATTCCATACACTCAGGTAGGCTCCCCACATTCGGGTACCTAGGATACGATTGTTGTTTCCATGACAGGGCCTGCCTGATCTCTTCTCTTTCTAATTAGCATTCCTAGTAAGATCACAGCTTGAAGAGAATTAGAATGGATTCCATAGGATATGACGAATGTGGCTAGAGTTAGAGACTATCAGGGAGAAACAACCCTGGGAACTTAAACATGCTAAGCAAATTAAAGCTACTTTAAATTTTGCTTCATTATCACATTTAATCCCTCTCAGATCATGCCTTAGCATGCTCCAAGTGTCTAACAAGTGACTTGTAGTTAATGGTAAGAATTGGCCCTTTATAACCAAATTAACAAAAGTACCTAAAGTTACGACTTTGGAGATACTCATTGCCTTTATTTTGGCCTTAACTATCTGTTTAGAAGATGAGAATTTTCTATACTATCTTCTTGAAATTAACTTGGAGAAAATGAACACAATAGATTTAAAGATCTTTATTCATCAATGTTTAATGAATATGTTTGATGCGGACACAGCCACAAACTCAGTTAACAGTTTCTTTCATTTTGCTTATAGGTGTTCATATATTTGGACTATGCTCTACAGCTCTCATTACAGATATTATACAACTGTCCACAGGATATCAGGCACCTTACTTTCTGACCGTGTGCAAACCAAACTATACCTCTCTGAATGTATCTTGCAAAGAAAATTCCTACATTGTGGAAGATATTTGCTCAGGATCTGACCTCACAGTTATCAACAGTGGCAGGTTAGAAACTGAGATCTAAAAACACTCTATATCATTGTTTTCATTATTCGATTGCTGCTTAAAGTATCAATTTAAGCACACCTTTTCAGTCATAATGATTTTTCTTTTCAATTCAGTGATCTCTTCAGTGAGGAAGCCATAGAATCCCATAGGGGGCTTATTCCAAATTCTTCTCTATGTCTCAGAATTTCAGCCTCACATTCTTCCTATTAGTCATTATATCATCAAATTCCAGCATGTTCTGTGATCGATCCTATATTCATTGTGGTTTTAGATTACTATAAATGGTTTATTTCAGAATATTTATAGTCAGTCATGGCTGACAGTCAATAAGTCTTGTACTGGTTTAAATGGAAGACGAAACATATATGAAAGTTATATCTCCATTATACGTTCTAAAAAAATGTGAATTTTTCTTTTTGTAAAGTTTGAGAAGGGGTAACATCTAGGATTGCATGTGTTTTCTTTGAATGAACTCAGGTGTGCATAGCTTCTGGGCTTATGTGTTAGAATATAAAGGAAACTCAAGAAATGACCAATGCATTACATTTTTATAAATATAGCAAAAATAAACTTATCTGACAAGAGACAGTAGTTTAGAGGCTCAAAAGAAATAAATTACAGAGGGATAAGGGATAAGGGCCAATCAATTATTGTAACAATTGCATTTCCAATTCAGTGAGTTCCGAAATATTGATTAAGGAGTCAAGAATAAGTTAATTGGTACACCTGAAGAAATAAAGCCTGGTATTATGTGATCATACACATTAAGGTTCTCATGCATCATTCATTAATTTTGAACCTACAGCCAAGACCTATATTGTCTATATTTTTCTCAGTCCTATTACATTAATTTATCTGTATTAAATGGGGATCTTCTTTATCATAGTACCAAATAATTAGGAAGGAACTAATTAAGTAAACTTTATTTTTTCTAATTTTTTAATTCATTGAAACAAATCTCTCTTCTTTAGCCTACCCTTTTCAGTGTCTCTTCTGCTATCCTTCCCTGCTCTTTAAACTGTTTAACTAATAAGATGATCTATGATTCTTGAGATGAAATTATTATAAAATGTTACTTTTATAGAGAAACATTTTGTTAATTTTGTAGAGAAACATTTTGTTAAAGTTAGACTTTTCTTATGCTTTCTAGGCTGTTAACAAAACACATCTAGATGCAATGACAGGAGAAAATAACTTCATTTTTAAAAATTTTTTTGTAAATAAAACAATGTATTTAGGAACATAGAAAAAGTTTAAAGCTTTGAAACCCTAGGTTTTATGAACCTTTACTTTGAACTGGTGTAATTCTTACAACAAAGAACAATTATGTTTCCTAATACATTTCTACTTTTAACCATCATTCTAGTGATGTAATGAAATGTTCCCTTGCCAAGCCAGCAGTTCTTTTTACTTGAAAGTTCCTCACTACTATTTGTTAACATTAATGGTGATTAGCAGCATTTATTTTATCACTCAGGTCTTTCACTAGAAAGCTGAACAGAAAGTAAAATTATTGCTTGTTGCCTTGTGACTTTTAACTTGAACATTTTAACCACTCAGTGCCTTTGAGATGATTGCTAACAGTGTATCTGAACTACAAGACATAATTTGACCATCTTCTTTTGGCAGAAAGTCCTTCCCTTCTCAACATGCAACCCTTGCTGCCTTTGCAGCTGTGTACGTTTCGGTAAGTAACTGGTTCTTTTTTGTTAAGCTGTGTTCTACAGAAAATCTGAGGAATGAATGTTATCTCCAGGTGACTAACTAGATAATACAGCCATGTAATAACAGAATGGTAAATTTAGCACTGTGGTCTCTCAATACAATGGCATCCAAAGCAGAAATCAAACACTATAAAAATAGCACAGTAAAAGAATCTTTCTACACAGTTATAATAGTATTTATTTATTCTGGTATCCCTTTAACATTATACTTCATGGAAGGATATTCTGAATTACAGGAATGTTACTAAACCTGAAAGAAAGAATCATAATAATTACCCACAAATACATAGAACATGCACGCACACACCAAAACACTCTCTCTCTCTCTCTCTCTCTCTCTCTCTCTCTCTCTCTCTCTTGCTCTCTCTCATGCGTGCGCTACTTTAGTATTTCTGTAACAATAAATTTTAGGTCATTGTAAATTTGGAAATGATGTACACAATAAATAGTCATTGCATCTAATTTATACAATAGTTGTGAAGTCTTTCCTGAGAAGAATGAACTGAAATTATGTGACAATTAACGTGGAGGCTAAGCAGTTAAGTGTTAACACTACCTCAGTGTTTTTCCAACTTCCATGTAATTAAATGACAAATCTGTTATTTATTTGATAAATTTCATCATGTATTTCCCTTCTTGGGGGGTATAGAACATAGCCATAAGAAGGGGGGATGAAACAGTAAAATAGAAGTCAGTTGTAACAGACTTTTAACTTTTTATTTGATTATAATTTACTAATAAAATGGCCTTTCTAACATACTTAACCCACTTCTTCCATTTTTAAGATGTACTTCAATTCCACATTAACGGATTCCTCTAAGCTTCTGAAACCTCTCTTGGTCTTCACATTTATCATCTGTGGAATAATCTGCGGGCTAACACGGATAACTCAATATAAAAACCACCCAGTTGATGTCTATTGTGGCTTTTTAATAGGAGGAGGAATTGCACTGTACTTGGTAAATAATCTATTATTATTTTATAAACCAAAGCTTAAAATGGAAAACATGCATTGAATATTTTGCACCGTAGTAGCTTACTTGCAATATATTTTATGTTCATGAGAAAATCTCTGGCTGCATCTCCATTCTATGCCAAAACACATATTCCACTTTCAATAAAATCATTTATTGAACTCTTACTATAAGCCAGAAATTGTAATTTCAGAAAGATTTTTGAATTTATCTTTATGCCAACCAAACCAGAGATGGGCGGGGACTATTGTTAATAGTATTAATTATAATATTACAGAGAAAAAAGTGATTATTGCTGAAAGTAAGGATAGTGAAAGTAAAAATTTAGTTAAATGTTATATAACTTGCTCAACACCACCAATTTAGCACTTGAATGTACCTGTGATCCAACTAACACTGACTTCTTTAACACTACTCTTTTTTTCAAGCCTGATCTCCCTCTAAGGGAAATATCCTCGGCATAAGGAAACTGAGATTGTCCATTTCATTTTGTCATGCATGCATGCATTCATTCATTTTACATTTATTCAATATCTAACCTGTGCCAGGGATTATGCTGAACATTAAAACACTGAGAAATGAGACGTATTCTTTAGAAGTTCACAATGTTAAGACTAACATAAATATAAATGGTTACAACATGTTAAATGATATAACAGGGTATGAACAAAGTGTTTTGGGAATAGCAAACTGCCTAAGGAAGTTAGAAAAAATTTCACAGAGTAAAGTGTGTGTTGTTGTTTTTAATGAGAATTTCATGGGGTAAGGAAAGGAGGGAGGACATTCAAGAAGAAAGTACACATGCAAAGAGATGGGCATCTGAAAGAGCAAGTGGAAGTGGAAGATTGCGAGCAGGAGGAATGAGACATGACGGCCAGGTTTCCAGCATGGCACACTGGACACGTGATGACTTCATTAGCAGACCAGGTTATTGGAAGATGGAGCAGATTGATGGGGGTAAAGGGAGTGGAGGGGGTCAATTGAATCAATAAGCAGTTGAGAAGTTGCTTCTGGAGTTCAAAAGATCAGTCAGTACTAGAGAAGGACATTATTTAATGGAAGTACCATTGCAGTTACTTGGGGTATATAAAATTGCCAGGTCATAAAAATAAAAGGGAGCTAGGGAATATTAATAAACAAGTGACATGCAAACGAAAAGGCAACAATGAAAGAAACTGAGAAGAGCGGACAGAAATAAAAATTAATTATCTGTAGCTACAGTTCTCAATCGTGTGGTCTTAGTGCCCTTGGAAAGGTATTACAAGAAAATGATTTGCAAAATACAGTTAAATTACTGAAGTGTGCTATGATTTTATAAGGTTTTTATTTTTGTAAACCGTCACAGTCAAGATTGTCACTTTAAAAGTTATTCTTACGTGCATTCTTCAGTGCAGGAAAAAGGGATCAAATTGAAGTTGGTGTGCCAGGAATTGTGCATAAGTCTGGGTTGCCCATGGGAGTGTTAGTTGGCAATGTGCATTGCAGAAGAAATAAAGAAAACTAGAAATGCCACTCTCTAATTTATGAATTGTTTCCGCATGTGTGTCATTTCATGATGTCCTGGAATTAGCATGGGATTTATAGCCCAAAGGATTTGGTTATGAATCTCAATTTTCCTGCACTTAGCCAAGTTACACAGCCTCTCAAAGGCCTGTTTTTCACCTACAAAATAAAGATATTAACTCTCTGTCCCATGTCATAACAAGAACTAAACAACTACAGTCATGTGTCACATAATGATGTTTTGGTCAACCATGGACCACACATATAATACCATGATGATTCATAAGATTATAGTACTGAATTTTTTCTATATGTTTTCTATGTTGAGATATGCAAGTGCTTACCATCGTGTTATGATTTCCTAGAGTACTCAGTATAATAACATGCTAGAGGATTTTGTAGCTTAAGAGCAATAAGCTATACCATATAGCTTAGGTGTGTGGTAGGCTATACAATCTAGATTTGTGTAAGTGAATTTTATGATGTTCACACAATGACAAAATCACCTGTCAATGCATTTCTTAGACTATATCTCTGTCATTAAGTGACACATGGCTGTACTTTAATGAAGAGCTTATAGTTTAGTGGAGGATTTGACCCAACTTATAAATTTAGGTATAATTATTAGTAGAATACAAGGTAGGATTGCTCATTCTGGTGAGGGCATAGACAGGTATTATTTAGAAGAAGATTTCAACCAGGAATTCAAATACTTGAAGAGGGAGGAGCTTGACTTTATTTAATTTCTGTCTGTACTCTTGCCCTAAAATTGAAAAAGTTTTAGTTCTAAGTCAACATTTTGTTCATTGTTAAGCATTCCAGAAAATCAATAAATTTTTTTTTGTTTTGACTTGAAAAGTAGACAGTGGCTACCTCCTTTTGAAATTAGCACACAAATAGGTGTCTGCTGCTTGATTTTATCTCAAAACTGAAAGTCCAGCAGGGATTAGATCTTCTATGTGCAAAGTAATGAGTCTGAGCTTCAGCCTTTTTCTAAATTTTTGCTTTCCAAATCTACAACAGCAAAAAAATGATACACTGTGTATGAAGACAAAATTAAATAAAATCTGGCTCAAATTTAGTGCAATGACACTAAATTAATCAAATAGTATTTCCAATATATGGCCAAGTTTAAATCAGGAAAGAATCTAGGTGCCTTAATCTGGTGATGATTTCTTCCCTCTCTTCCAAGAGCACCCTGTACAATGATGAACACACAAGGCAGTATTCAGTGTGAGTAATAACAATATCTGTCTATGGCCTTATTTCAAAACCTGATATCATCTTTTATGAATGATGTATTGTTGTATATTTTGTACACCTCTTCTGCTTTCCTCCTATGATTGAAAATGGAAGGTAAAATAAATCATTTAAGCCATTTTAGATGTCACTCAACCAGAAGTTCCTAAATCCAGAAAAATGAATTGCTTTGAAAAGCAGAGAAAAAAAAAAGTCCTTATTTCTCTCTTGTCTGCTTTTTCTTCTGAAAATATACACAGGATAGGGTTGACAAAAACACTCAGTAAGGTGGAGAAAAGAATGAGGTCACATTGCTGAGCAATTCATAAAGTGATTTATGATAGAACTTACAAACTATTTCCCTGCAATAATGTAGTTTTCATGTTTTGTTATTTGTATTAGTCAGTGGTGTATAGGAAGCATATACCTATATATGTACTTCAGTGGATACTCTTAAAAAACCCTAGCGACTGTCTTCTAGTGTGTGATATTTATTGTTTTCTCTCAAACACTAGGGGTTGTATGCTGTGGGGAATTTCCTGCCTAGTGATGAGAGTATGTTTCATCACAGAGAAGCCCTCAGGTCTCTGACAGACCTCAATCAAGATCCCAACCGAGTTTTATCTGCTAAAAATGGTAGCAGCAGTGATGGAATTGCTCACACAGAAGGCATCCTCAACCGAAATCACAGAGATGCTAGCTCGTTGACAAATCTCAAAAGGGCAAATGCTGATGTAGAAATCATTACTCCACGGAGCCCCATGGGGAAGGAGAACATGGTCACTTTCAGCAATACCTTGCCTCGAGCCAACACCCCGTCTGTAGAAGACCCTGTCAGAAGAAACGCGAGCATTCACGCCTCTATGGATTCCGCTCGATCAAAGCAGCTCCTCACCCAGTGGAAGAATAAGAATGAAAGTCGGAAGTTGTCCTTGCAAGTTATAGAGCCTGAGCCTGGACAGTCGCCACCCAGATCCATAGAGATGAGGTCAAGCTCAGAGCCATCGAGGGTAGGGGTGAATGGAGACCACCATGGTCCTGGCAATCAGTACCTCAAGGTCCAGCCTGGCGCCGTCCCCGGATGTAACAACAGCATGCCTGGAGGGCCAAGAGTGTCCATTCAGTCCCGCCCTGGGTCCTCACAGTTGGTGCATATCCCTGAGGAGACTCAGGAAAACATCAGCACCTCCCCCAAAAGCAGCTCTGCTCGGGCCAAGTGGTTAAAAGCTGCTGAGAAGACTGTGGCCTGTAACAGAAGCAATAGCCAGCCTCGAATCATGCAAGTCATAGCCATGTCCAAGCAGCAGGGCGTCCTCCAAAGCAGCCCCAAGAACACTGAAGGCAGCACGGTCTCCTGTACTGGCTCCATCCGCTATAAAACCTTGACAGACCATGAGCCCAGTGGAATAGTGAGAGTTGAGGCTCACCCAGAGAACAACAGGCCCATCATACAGATCCCGTCCACGGAAGGTGAAGGCAGTGGCTCCTGGAAGTGGAAAGCCCCTGAAAAGGGCAGTCTTCGCCAAACTTATGAGCTCAACGATCTCAACAGGGACTCAGAGAGCTGTGAGTCTCTGAAAGACAGCTTTGGTTCTGGAGATCGCAAGAGAAGCAACATTGATAGCAATGAGCATCACCACCACGGAATCACCACCATCCGCGTCACCCCAGTAGAGGGCAGCGAAATCGGCTCAGAGACGCTGTCCATTTCCTCTTCCCGCGACTCCACCCTGCGGAGAAAGGGCAACATCATTCTAATCCCTGAAAGAAGCAACAGCCCCGAAAACACTAGAAATATCTTCTACAAAGGAACCTCCCCGACACGGGCTTACAAGGATTGAGTGATGTCCATTGCATCATTTGGGCTACTCCCAAAAGACCATATGTTGATTATACCTGTGCTCTGTTCCAGTGAATTGGGAAGTCTCACCAAACTAGATTGTCTACCGTCAGCCCAGAACTCTGTAACTTCTTAGAACTGCTATACTCAAACTTGTAGATTTCACATCAAGGAGAGGGAAAAGCACAATGCAAGAACCTAACTAGAGTGATGATGTGAAGAATTTTCTTAAGACCAGTCGTCAAACTCAAAAGGTTTTGCAGAGGGCAGTATCAAAAGAAAGTGGTTTTCTTCAAATGTATACTATTTTACATCCTGAATGTGCCAACTTTGGGGATTTTTTCTTTATAGTGAGCTGTGGGAATCCAGAACACACACGTTTTCCTTACAGCAGAGGCCATGCAGTATTATATATTCATTTTGCAGAATCTGCACCTACAGCTCAATACGGGTGGTGCTGAGTATTATAGTACATATACCATGTAAACTCTCAAACTCTATTTAGCTGTGAAATAGTGGTGTGCAATTCCTTGTTAAAGAAATGCTACTTTATTAAGACGATGCTGGCTGCTTTGTGTTAGAATAGGACACCCCGCAGCTTCTCTGTAGTGGCTCTGTCGCAGTCAAAAACTGAAAAGGTTTTTGTGCATTTCTTCAAAATTATGCTTTCTTCAACATCAAAAATTGTGTAGGAATATTTTTAGTGAAAGGGATAGCTAGTACTTTTCTGCATAGTTTTTCTGCTGCTTACTTTTTAATTTAAGTATAGGTACTGCTAATAAATGTTTATTTTAGTGAGTAAATTTGCATAATTTTATAAATATATTATTTTAGAGCATCTTTTGAAATTGTTATGATCATATTTTGCTTTCTATGGCTTCTCCTTTACTTACTGATTAAATTTTTTTGATGTTATAGATACATTCTTCTATTTTAAAAGCAAAAATGACAATTGACATTCCTTGAGCAAAATATACTGCTGTGAATTTGCAAACAAGAAATCTGAGCCAAAACTTGACATTGTGGGTTACATTGCCAGAAATGTTGGTCAAGTTTGCCCTTAGATGTCTACAACCAGCTGGCGTAGGTTGCCATCTTAACAAGTAACCTAAAAGTCCCATTTGGCTTTACGTTATTAACTTTTTTTTTTTTTGGATATCCTGATGACCAGTAAACTAAAGCCACACTGGTTAAGTTTGAGTTTTGTCACTAAAACATTTTTGTTAATTGGACATCAAGAGGAAGAATCTGAAAAAAATGCATATTGGTAAGTCAAAATATCTCACGGTATAAATTAAGAATGACTTTCTTCAAAATATCTGAATAGCCGCAGCTTTAGTTGAACAGCAAACAACCATTTTTGCTACCTATCCTGAATCAAGCCTTGAGCCTAAATCAAAGGAAACCAATACCATTGATAATAAGAAGATAAAAACAAAATATGTTAGCGTGTTTTCCAACTTAAAGTATCAAGACATATTCAGTTCTTGGAACTCAGTATTAAACCTTTTTGCACCATTTCTTAAGAATTCTGATATATACTTGATGATTGCCAAGGGAATGAAAGGAAACAACAGAGATGGTTGATCTCATCTTAGCACACTTTCCAATAAGAACAGAAGGAGTTGTTTACAGATGAATAGTATCACATCATTATCAATTTCTACATGAAAAGGGCAGAGCTTTCTAGAAAAACCAACCTTCTAAGGCATTAGGAATTTAGCTGAAACCAGCAGAATTGAAAACTCTGGCAATAAAACATGGACTCAACCATATCCCTTCTGGCAATTTCCTTCTCAGAGAGGGGAGTGGGAATAAAATGTTGCCTTCCCCACTTCTCACCACCACCACCATCATGACACTCCTGCTGGCTTTTGCCAGTTTCTAGAGGGAAAGGTGGGCTGGTTCTAGTACTCTGAAAAACAAAAACAGACAAAAAAAACCCTGCTGCAGCATTTCAGGTGCAGTGTGATATTTCCTAATCTATTTCTTAACTAAAGATTTTAAAGTACTTCTCTAGTCATTGAAGTTTTTTTTTCTTTACATAAATATTGATATATTCTTTTTCTACTCAAAGTGCCAAAGGCTACAGTTTTTAATGACTTAACAAATTGTAACACATTGTTAAGAACATATAATGATAGACACTAGAACTCAGACCTCTGCATGTATATTTGATAACATGTCTTTTGTAAAAAAAAAATTACAAAAAAATTTGTTTACATTCCACTGGTACCTTAATTTAAAATAAATCAGACTAACAGGTGGTATCTCTTCTTAGTGTTCTATTTCTCTTATTTGCTAATGGGAGCACTTCTTCCTTTGTTAGGCTGTGCTTTACTGATAAAACCAAGTATTGAATAAAGAGAGTTAATTATCTTTTTAAAGTAAATAAAATTATGAATATATATATAGTATATATTAAGTATTGTGTTTAATAAAATGTTATGCAATGTTTTCAAAACTGATAAAGTTTGTAAAGTGCTATAAATGTATTTTGTTAAGTACAGATAAAAGCTATTGTGTGAGTATATTGTGCTAAAATCATAGAAATAAAGATTAGATTTCTTCATCAAAATTGGAATATTTTGTTTTTTACTTCAGAGTCAGAATAGACAATAGCTTGGCTTACAGGAAAATAACTGAGGAAATAATAATAAATCAGAATTGATTAAGTTCATAATTGTTTAGGAGAAGATTGCGACTAAAAGTTTGTCAATCTATGACATGCTTTTTTATTGTTTAAAATTTTATTTTATGCTTATTAAAGGAGCTCTTTTATACCTTAGACATGTTTTTGCATATCAATATTATAGTATATGAAAAAGAAAATATGAAGGACTTGACTAAGAGTAGTTGATGTACTTATTTTCCCAAATAGTAGCACACTTTGTGCCATCGTGGCCATTAGTGTTGCAGCTTTTCTTAAGGGAATGCTTCACCATCAACTCCAGGATATTCTTCCAAGCCACTAAGACTCATTATATGAATTTTGCTGCTGCTGATTTGTACATCTCATTAGAAGGTATTAGCACAAATTTTTAGATCACAACCAGAACTTATGATTTACTCAAATGCTCCTTAAGCAGTTTGTTGAATGAAATGTGAAGTTACAAATGTCCAGGAATGCCACCAAGTTTATGTAGCTGTCCAACCAAGCTCATACATAGCAATGACATCACAGTTGCTACCTGGCCAACAGCCAGTGTAAGACACTATTGCTTGTAGGAAGCATCCTAATTTTAGAGAAGATAACATAATAAAAACACTGTGTATCTTATATGGTGGATGAAATACAGCTTCTCTAGGTCTTGAAATTAAATTTCTCTAGGTCTTGATTTTTTCATTTCTAAAATGGGGACATTCAGCCATATTTCCCTTGCTAAAGGATGTTCTCAAAAAAATCCTTTCTCAGTTTCTATGGATCATCGTTATATATTTTACCAAATGAGCAAAAACTTATAAGAAAGGCAATAACTCGGTATTCATCCCCAGAATACCAAGTGTGGGTGAAGGGGAGGAAAGCAGCAAAGCACACTGCCATGTGTGTACCTATGCAACTATCTTGCTCGTTCTGCACATGTACCCCCAAAGATATAATGCAATAAAAATTAAAAAAAAAAAAAAAGAAAGGCAATAACTCTAAAATAACTAATTGGTATTGTCATCTTTGACCTTAAGATTGATAGAAGCAAGCCAACTGGGGCTGCTGAAAGTCTACATCCACCATTTCAGCACATAACATATCAAAACAGGTGACCTGTATACATGTACCCTTGGTCCTAGTACCTTTCTCATGAGACAATGGGTGACTAGATTCTTGGTTATAATATACCTAGGAAGTGATCATTAAGGTTCCTGTCATTTCTGTTCTTTATAGGTCAAGTCTTTACTTGATGTCTATGGATAATTTCATATTACAGGTCAAAAGGAATATGTAAATATGTGCATGATTCAGAGAGTAGTTTAATTAAAATAATATAATTGAAAAAAAATCAAAAGGAATTGAATTGGTTTAATCTAAAAAACAACCACCATGACTTGGAAAATAGGCAATGGCCTTTTGTGAGTGGATATTTCATTTCCTCTGCTTAAATATGTTTCTGCCTGTATTCTGTAAAAATACTGTAAAATGCTCTAAGATCAAATGCTCCAATTTGAAGAAAGCATATATTTCAGTAATACAGATTGCAGGTAAGATCTATTTATAGAAGATACCTAGTGATCATGCTTTCAAATTGAAAGACTACTTAGATGAACCATTTGATATAAAAGTGACTTTTATTTCACTGTCCAAATAATTGTTAGCCAAAGAAAGTACCTAATTTTCTGTATTTGTGCACCACAGTTAATGACAAGTGAAACTATGGTTCTGCCACCAATTCTGCTTTGAGTGCGCATTTTATTTCTTTTACTCCCCTACCTTAAGATTCTCAGTCATTGCCTATGAGAAAAATGTATCTAAATTCTAAAGTTACATTTTCAAAATGGTACAATTGACAATTAGATGAATGAGTTTGAAGATGGGAAAATATGAAAATTGCATTTGCATAAACTCTCATTTACTCTTAATCACTTCAGAGTATTTATACCTGGCTACTTCCTTATAAGAATGAGAGAGAGGAAGTCAAGGATACGCTTCTTTGTCTTTAAAAAGATGATATAGATGCAACATCCACCATCTATTATCCACCCAATTGGTCCAAACTAGATCCAGTTTGAACTTTTCCCTTTATGAGCCATGCTTTTAATGTCAAATCTAGAATATAAAAAGAATTCTCAAAACTCAACAGTAAAAAAAGAGTAAACAGTAAAAAGGTAAAATAAAATTGGGCAATTATATGTTCAGAAGTTTCACCAAAAAGCATGTACAGCTGGCAAATAAACACATGAATAGACATTCTGCATCATTAGTCATTTGGAAAATGCTAATCACAATTACGATGAATTATCGCTAGTCGTGTATCAGAGTGATTAACATTAAAAATAGTAATAACAGAAAACACTAGTAATAATGTGGAGAAACTGAATCACTCATATATTGCTGGTGGGGATGTAAAAGGTACAAGCACTCTGAAAAAGAGATTGATAATTTATTTTAAAAACTAAACATACACTTAACCATACAACCCAGCAATTGCGCTCTTGGACATTTATCCCACAAAAATGAAAGCTTATCTGCCCACAGCAAAAATGGTACATATATGTTCATAGCTTCTTTATTACTAATAGCCAGAAACTAGGAATAACTCAGGTGTCCTTCAATGGGTGAATGATTTAACAAATTGTTATATAATCATATCATAGAATATTATTCAACAATAAAAAGAAATGAATTATTGAGACCCCCAACAACTTGTTTGAATCTTCAGGGAATTATATGGAATGAAAAAGCCAGCACTAAACAGTTACGCAATGCATGAATTTATCTCATGTAATAAACAGTATAGATACAAGCATTCTGTATTTGGAGAAGTGGATTTTCATCTTTAATACATGGCTTTCAAGGTTGTTCTAATTGTCACATTTTCCCACCAGAAGTAGGAGTAGGAGGGAGGAAGTCAAGGATAAGAAGCTTTACCTTTAAGAAGATTTGGTGCAAAGGTAATCGTGGTTTTTGCCATTGAAAGTAAATCACCTTGTTGCAAGAGAGGCTGAAACATGTAGTCTCTGGCTGGGAGTCCCTGGGCCCAGCTAAAATTGTGTGTGTAACTTTTCTAAGCAGGTAGAAGAGGATGAGAATAATTCCTGGGGGCTAATGATCAGTCTCTGTCATACCAGCTCCAAAACTCTTCACAATTTGACCTACAAATTCTTATAGTCTACTACTTCTCTAGGAAAATCTGTTTAATAGGTAGACATATAGACCGATGATAGGTAGCAGATAGATAGATAGATAGATAGATAGATAGATAGATAGATAGATAGATAGACACAGAGTTATTTTTAGCTCCCTTTCTCAAAAGTATTCACTGTTTTTTTTTTTTTAAATCCCTTCATTCTTCAGGGTTAAATCTCAATCTTCCTCTATAGAGTTTTAGAGCTGGAAGGAACCTGAAGGTGTTTACTTGGTCATGCAACTGGGAGGTGTCAGGGAGGCACTGAGAGCAGGAAACAGCTGTATTCTGTTAGCTTTTTCATCCCTCAAGATTAGCACATTATCCCACCACATAGGTTGGACACTTGTTAAACACTTTTAAATGAATGAATTAAATAATTAGTCTTCTGACATCACTAGAATTAGTACTTTTTAAATATATACTTTAAGTTCTGTGCTATATTTGCAGAACGTACAGGTTTGTTACATAGGTATATACATGCTATGGTGGTTTGCTGCACCCATCCCCCATCATCTACATTAGGTATTTCTCCTAATGTTAGCCCTTCCCAATCCCTCCACCCCTGCTATCCCTCCCCTAGTCCCCACACCCCCGATAGGCCCCAGTGTTTGATGTTCTCCTCCCTATGTCTATATGTTCTATTGTTCAAGACCCACTTATGAGTGAGAACATGCAGTGTTGGTTTTCTGTTCTTGTGTTGGTTTACTGAAAATGATGGTTTCCAACTTCATCCATGTCCCTGCAAAGGACATGAACTCATCCTTTTTGTGGCTACACAGTATTCCATGGTGTATATGTGCTGCATTTTCTTTATCCAGCCCATACATTTTTAAAAAGGGCTAACCTTGTCTCTCCTTTTTGAAACTACTTAAAGATCCTTGATCTGTATGACCAATGTATTACTTAATCATACAGTTTGTATCATTAATCAATTTGATAAATGAGGCATTGAATATTTACTACACACTAAACTGTAAACTCTTTATAAGCAGTTCTAACACAACAGGTGTTTAATAGATTTAGAACAATTGAATGAGTACAGTGTGTTCTATCTCTTGTGAATAAAAACAAACAAAACAAGTAAATGAGACACAGAGGAAAATCTTAGGGGATTCGGAAGAGAAATAAATGGTTGTCCATTTGATTGTGCCCTGAAGTCCCAGTTTCTCAATGCACTCTGAGACTCTAAAGCCAAACTTTGACTATTTTGGTTTTTCTCTTCTTTCTTACTTGAAGCATGTTTAAAAAGTGTTGACATAGTATAAGCCAGATTTCTTGGAACAAGCTGTCTTCTCACAATACATATGATTTAGCAACAGTCATTTGTTCAGATGTTCCAACCTCCACAGTAATCTTTGTGGAGGCAAGTGACAATGAAGTATATACCTACTCATTCCGACATTTAAAAAACAAAAACAAAACACCAGAAAACCCTTTTTATAGTCAAGCAAGCAAGGTTTTTTTTCTTAATTCAAAATCAAACAATAAACCAGGACCTATAGTGATTTCTTTGTACCTGGCATAGCCACTGCTCTCTTCTTGCCATTCAGTGTGCCACTCAAATATTACAATATTCAGAATTCTAGAGTAGTGAAAGAGTCTTTGAGGTAGATTGACAAGTATTCAAATTACAGCACCACCTACTGTGTGCCTCAGTTTCCTTATCTGTACAATAGGTATAATAATTTAGGGTTGTTATGGGTTTTAAATGAATAAATTTAGGTACGATATTTAAAATACTGTGTGACATTTAGCAAGGAGTACCTAAATGTTCTTTCTTATTTTTATTATTTTGAAGTGTTCTGTGGCTTCATCTCCAGTCCTCACTTCTCCCTAGAATTTTAGGCTCAAATGTATAACTTCATACTTCATTGATGTCTTTACTTGAATATGTATAACTATGTCATATTTAACATTTTTAAAATGCACTTCCTGATTTTTATTCCCAAACTTCGTTCTTTCTCTGACTCATCTCCTACTGACGTACTATTTTCATCCCATGCCATCTACCTTTTCTAAGGCTCTACCTAGGTGTTAGGATAATGCCGTGGGAGTAGAGGTTCTGGGAAGAGTCTTTGGGGTCCTTTGGTTATCCAAGTCCACCAAAAAATTTAAATTTGGACCATTTGAGATTTCCCTATCAGAACGAATTGCAGATAAGTTTCTTTACTCTTCCACTGAGGTAAATATTGACTATCATCCCACCCTGTTTTCTCTAATGTGAATGTATTTCTGTTGAGATATTACATTTGTCCTTTATAAGCATCACTACCTCAGTTTTCATCCTCTTCTCTTATGTCTCTTTCTTGAGATTTCTTGAGTCTCTTCTCAGACAGACTTCTCGGACTTCTTTTTTATCTCTTGGTTTTCAAGGACAAGTGTTTATTAGCTTTCATTTTATTCTTGACACAGTTGTCCTTGGTTTAGTCTTCATTTGTCTTTGGTTTACCATGTTTCTTTCCTTCTGGATTTTTCTCCTCCCCTCCCACCCCAAGAACCTTTACATAGGTTCCAAGCTGGTTCCTTTCTGATAATACCTCATGATTAAATCTGAGCTCTTCTTTTTGAGACAGCTCTTTGTCTAGAGATTGTGTAGACACATCTTCACTACCCTCTTGTCTTAAAAAGAAACCAGGATTTTTTTAAACATATATATGTTGCTAGATTATACTTAGCATGGTACAGATCTATATTTAAATTTTTTTCTAATTATCTGATAATGTGTTAATTAATTCCTTTAAAAGATACTGATATCTCAGCTAAAATTAAAATTTACCGTTAAATACAACATCAGCATCATATTTAAACAGTACAGGCAACAATTTCAGAATGCATGAAATGCACACACACACATTAATACAAAAATGCATGCACAACTAACCAAAACATGCATGCACAATATAACAAATAAAAACATGCACATGTAATACGACAAAAACAGGATCTAAATATTTTCTTTATAAAAATGTAAATTTAATTATGATTAAATAAAAAGCATTACATATAATAATTTAAAATTTCTAAACCAATAAAGAATTTTCACATATTAGAATACAAGATTATTAATGAAGCCAATGGGTTAAATGAGGCAGCCTCTTCTCAATTCTGAACTATGCAGTTAAGAAATATTTAGCCTCCCTTATTGGCAAATTTCACTGCCTGACAGTATGCTAGCAATAACTATAACATTTCTAAAATACAAACAACAGTACATTTGACCTGATTCAATCAAAAATCATTTAAAGCAAGCAACATATTTAGCATAAGTTCTTCTTGTAATTTTTGTCTTTTTATAGTCTCAAAACACCATTTTTCTTTTAGGCCTACATAATAGTGCCCCTCCTAACTACTCTAACATTTGCACCAAAACTGTGTACTGGATTAGTGTCTTTTCCCTAGAATACCCACTGCAGGAACTCTAATGCCACTTTCCATTCTAAAGGCATTTTAAAATATGTCAAAAACATGCTAAAAAAATGAAGTTTCCTTGGAGTTTCTCTTTTTTTTTTTTTGAGAGGTGGTTTGGGTTTTTTTTTTTTTTTGGCATTTGATCACTCTTCCTCCTCTTTGACCTCTCACTGCTTCATAAATCACAGCAAATATTTCTCCATGATTTTTTGGAAAAAAAAACTAGAAGAAGAGAACATTTCTGCCAATCTTTTTGCCTAAATTCCAAATATCTGTAAGTGCTATTCTGATATCCAAATACCCAAAGCAGACCCTACTTTATGGTAGCTAGCAGTACCTTCACCATAGAAACAGCTATCTGGCTACAGTTGTACCTGTGAATCACATGTACATAGTGACAGCAACAAGTTTCTGATTCTACAACACATTTTAACCCCTCAATATAGGACAGGTGTCCTACACATATTGATCACTCCTTGTTTCACCTACTTCATTTGAATAGGAAAGGAAAACATCCAGTTAAACATAGCCACTTGACTACATGCATTTAACTTCTCTCCCCCCAAAACTCTAGTAAAGCAAATGTACAAAAGCAAAAAAATAAAAATAAAAAATAATTACCTACAAAGACAAGGAAAATAGAAGAAAATGTGATAGCAGATGAATATTTTAAAATCATTTTGTAAAAGAGTAGATAGTGGAGTGGTAGCCATATTAGTAAATTTAAAATAAGAAAAAAAAAAAAAAAACAAGATTTACAATCTATGTACCTGCTGAGGGATAAGCCTAAAAAGATGAAATCCCTAAAGTTAGCTCTCAAAGACTGTAGGTTCTGCAGTCCATAGGGGTAGATTACACAAATAAAAACAAGTGGTCTTGCAGAAAGCATGTACATAGGTCAATTGTCCTCCCTATACTTTTCTCTATGTACAATCATCAGTTAATCCCTTCCATAGAAAAGATTGGGGGATTATATTTTGGATAAATAACACAAATACAAGCTACAATGCTCGGGGGGGAGTAAGTTGGATGTGTAAGTCTCAAAAAAAAGGGGCATGTAAAGCCTGACCTATAAGACCCTCAGGCTCCTCATTCATCATTTTTGGTAGAATACTGCAACTAGCTGCTACAACTCCCACCTTCAAAAGCAAGCTTCAAACTGGGTGATTCCTCTCTAAAGAAATGAAAGAAATGAACAGTTACATGGAAAATATTCCGACATGCTAACATCTGAAGATTCTTACGCAAATAATTGACTTATGCCTTGATCTTTCTAGAGTATGCTACTAATCAAAAGCAATGCTCATCCACACAATTTCCAACCAACGCTTTAGTGTTTTGCAGTAAATACAATGGATGGCCAAATTTAGCATTATACGTTTGTTAAAAAAGTTCCACGTGAAGGATAGAGACCCAAACAGAACATACTATAAAATGATATTCAGAAAAAAATTCAGATAGAATAAATCTTTGTGAGAAAACTATAATTAAATTCCTCAGAGATAACAGAAGATATCACATCTATGAAATAGGAATAGGATGCATGAAAATAAGCTAACCTGAGAATAAGAATTCTTGAAATTAAAAATATGACAAAAATAAAAATTTTATCAACGATTTAAAAGGCAAATGTGAGTATATCTCCTGGAAATTAGGGGAATAAGACAAATGAGCAATAGAGCTAAAATAAAAGGAAAGGAAAGAAGGGATGGAGGGAGGAAGGGAGGGAGGGAGAGAGGGAGGGAAAGAAGAAAGGAGGAAAAAGAAAATAAGAATAGTAAACCTAGTCCAATATAAAAGGAAAAATATTGAATAATACAAGGATTTTTTTTCAGAACCGAAAGACCTAATGTTATAACTTGAAAAAGCCCATGAAATATCCAAAAAGATAATAAAAATAACCACACCAAGATATCATCATGACATTTAACAGAAAGAAATAATTTAAATGTTTCTTGAGAGAACAAGGGGAAAAGAAACAGAAATAAAATAACATCGGTCTTCTCCCTTATTAATATCAGATGTGAGAAAACTGTTGAGCAAAATTCCTAAGTTTAAAATTGAGAAAGAAAATTATTTTCGACCTAGGATCATATACTTCACCAAACCATAATGTAAAGGTAATAGTAAACCTAAGAAACTAGAAATTGTAGTCTCAGAAAATTTATTCCTTACACATTCTCTAGTGTCCTCATTTATTAATTCATTCATTTAAAATATTTAATGAATAATATATATATATATATATATATATATATATATGTTTTTTGCTAGTATCATGCAGTTTTGATTAGTATAGCTTTGTAGTATACTTTAAAATCAGGTCATGTGATGCCTTCAGCTTTGTTAATTTTTCTCAAGACTGCTTTGTCTGTTGGGGTCTATGGAGGTTCTATACAAATTCTAGAATTGTTTTTCTATTTCTGTGGAAAATGAAATTGAAATTTTGATGGATATTGCATTTAATATGTAAATAACTTTGGGTGGTATTGGACATTTTAACTAAATTCTTCCAGTCTATGAGAATGAGATATCTTTGTATTTATTTGTGTCATTTTCAATATCTTTCATTGATGTTTTATAGTTTTCAGTATTCAGATCTTGTACTTTTTCAGTTAAATTTACTCCTTTCATTAAATGCTATTGTAACTGAGATTGCTATCTTGATTTCTGCTTTAAATAATAGTTAGTGTATACAAATCCTACTGATTTTTGTATGTTGATTTTATGTTCTGCAATTTTGTTGATTCCATTTATTCATTCTAACAGTTTTTTTAATGGAATCTTTAGGGTTTTCTATATACAAACACATTATCCAATGGAATAGAATGAAAACCCAGATATAAACCCACGTACTTATGGCCAATTAATTTTCCACAAAGGTGTTGCAAACACACAATGGTGAAAGGATAGTCTTTTCAAAACAAATGGTGTTGAAAAAACTGGACATCCACATATATAAAAGTGAAATTAGATCCTCGTCTTGTACCATATACAAAAATCTACTTGAAATAGTTTAAATATTTAAACATAAGACCTTAAATTGTAAAACTACTAGGATAAAACAAGGGAAAATTATTCATGACATTTATCTGGGCAATGATTTATTGGCTATAACCTTAAAAGTACAGGCAAAGAAAAACAAAAACACAAATAGACAAATGGGATTTCATTTCAAAAATCTTTTACACAGCAAAGAAAATAATTAACAGAGTGAAGAGACAACCCATGGAATAGAAAAATAAATATTTGCAAATCATATATCTGGTAAGGGGCAAATATCCAAAAATACATAAGGAGCTCAACTGAATAGCAAGAAAAAAAACCTGACTAAAAAATGGACAAAGGGCCGGGCACAGTGGTTCTCATCTGTAATCCCAGCACTTTGGGAGGCTGAGGCAGGTGGATCATCTGAGGTCAGGAGTTCAAGACCAGCCTGGCCAACATGACGAAACTCCATCTATACTAAAAATACAAAAATTAGCCAGGCATACACCTGTAGTCCCAGCTACTGGGAAAGCTAAAGCAGAAGAATCACTTGAACCCAGGATGGGGAGGTTGCAGTAAGCCGAGATCACACCACCACACTCTATCCAGCCTGGGTAACAGAGGAAGACTGTCTCAAAGCAAAAATAAAAAGGACAAAGGGCATGAACAGACAGTTCTCAAAAGTAGACATATGAATGGCCAACTGATATATGAAAAAATGCTCCATGCCACTAATCATCAGGGAAATGCAAGTTAAAACCACAATGAGCTGTCACCTCACACCTCTTAGAATGGCTATTATCAAAAAGTGAAAATATAATAAATGTTGGCAAGAAAAAGAAACCAAAGCACACTGTTTGTGGTAATGTAAAGTAGTATACCCGTTATGGAAGATAGTATCAAAATTCTTCAGAAAACTAAAACTAGAATTGCAATCCCACTTATGGGTGTACATCGAAAGAAATTGAAATTTGTATGTTGAAAAAATATCTACATTCTCATTTTCATTGTGTCATTATTCACAATAGTCAACATATGAAAACAACCTAAGTGTCTGTCAGTGAATCAATGGATAAATAAAATGTACATACACATGATGGAATACCATATAGATTTAAAAAAAGAAGGAAGTTCTGTCATTTGGAACAACCTGCATGAACATAGAATACATTAAGTTGAGTGAAATAAAGCAGGCGCAAAACGACACATTCTGCATCTTCTCATTTATATGTGGAACCTAAAGAAGTCAAACTCGTAGAAGCAGAATGGTACCAGAGGCAGGGGTAAAGGCTGGAAAAACAAGATGTGTTAGGCAAAAGATAGAAAATATCAGTTAGACAAGAGAAATTAGTATTAGCGATCTATTGCACAGCATGGTGACCACAATTAATTATTATGTATTTTATATCTCAAAATTGCTAAAAGTAGGTTTCAAATGTTCTCATCACAAAAAAAAAATAGTAAGGATAATTGATTGCATAATTATCAATTATTTAATTATTTAATTTTATTATTATTTTTATTATAATTTGCACTTTAATTATTCTACAATGTTTACATATATCAAACATCACACTGTACCCCATAAATATATACAATTATTTTTGTCAATTAAAAATAAATAAAAACTAAAATATTTAGAATATCTACTATGTGCTAAATACTGTTCTCTGCTTTTGAGTGCAAAAAAAGGTTTCTTATTTCATAATGCTTAGGAAGTGCTAGCAAGTATGTTTTAACAAATCAGAGAGTAAATGAGAAAGAAGATACAGGATCTAAAAACACAATTCTAACACACAGAAATACTGAAGGACAGTCTCAGGAGTCTAGTTGTAACCAGGTGCAAAATCAACTAGTCCAGATTGGAGAAGGGGGCTGGAGTAGGACAGATGACATTAGAAACAGAATTCAGCTGAGTGCCTCTGAAGTGTTTGAGCATCTGAAAGAACTATTGCTAGAAACTTGACAGATCTCAGAACATTTTGGAAAAATCACCAATTAGACCTTTAAAAAAATTAAGAAAATAAAAAAGGCAATATTAAAACTTTTGGACCGAAAAAAAATGAAAAAGTAGACTTGTACTTGCTTGGCTCCACAGTGAATAAAATTTGCATAATAATATACATAAACATGAGCACCAACCATTACCTTAACATAAATTTGTACAACAGGAAGTTCATTGATGACTATGATGAGGAAAGTATTAGGGGACTTGCAGGAGAAGACCTGATTGGAATGAGTTCAGGAACAAATAGGATTGGAACTGGAGACAGCAAATGCAGGCAATGCTTTCAACGAGTTTCAGCAAACATTTATCTCAGCATCATCAATGTTAAGATTTGAATTTTTGTACAAGTTGTAATTAATACTTAAAAAAAATTGCTGAAACTATACATTTATATAAAAAACATTTATAAATTTTTGTTTATATGTTATTTATAAGTTGATCCAGTCTGGGCATGGTAGCTCACACCTGAAACCCCAGCATTTTGGGAGGTCAAGGCAGGAGGATCACTTAAGGCCAGGAGTTCAAGACAGGCTGGCCAACATAGCAAGACCCTGTCAGTACTAAAATTAAAAAAAAAAAAAAAAAGCCAGATGTAGCAACACACACCTGTAGTCTCAGCTGCTCAAGAGGCTAAGGTGAGAGATCATCTGAGGCCAGGAAACAGTGGTTGCAGTGAGCTGAGATTTTGCCACTGCACTCCAGCATGAATGACAGAGCAAGACCCTGTATCAAAAAAAAAAAAGGTTAATCCAGTTAAGAATTCTCACTATATACCCCTCCTCCATCATCAAATTTTGAATACCCAAATGTTAAGACTTAAGCTGAAGGATATACAACAACTAAGTGAAAAGAAGGTCTTAATTTACACTTATTTATAAATAGAAATTGTTTATGCAGTCAGTTTCCTTGTCCAGGCCAAATGTTCTAGTCAAGTTTCTCTACCCTGCTGAGTCTAAATACTAAATAATGTCTATGACAGAGAAAGAAGTGCTCCACTAGCTAAGCAAATCATTTTCTGCTAAACAGATCAAAATGGTAAAGCATTGTAGATGTCAGGCTATTTTCTCACTTCAAATTGATGTTGAGTGCATATAATCATGCACAGTCCTGGGGAGTCTTTCATTATTAAGATTAATCATGACATGAGAAGTTTTAAAAGATGTTTTTCTTTAAATATCCATGAAAGTTAGTCTCGGTGATCGGACTAGCCTCTATTCCAGAGACTTCTAATGAAAACCTAGCAATCAGCAGGTAATCATGTTACTCCCTGAACTACTGAGAAAGTAACTTCACAACCTGACATATCAAGAGCCCCCATCCATGTATCAGTGGCAGGTGGAATGTCATTCCACTGAGATAAACCCAGGGGCTAGATAAATGATATTCCCATAATTCCCCCTGCCCTCAGGATCTCTTCTCCCTTTACTTCCCTCAATAAAACACTTTTATCTGAAGTCTTGGCCTGTCTTATGTGATCTTTTCGGTAATGTTGCCCCCTTTTAGTCTAAGCCACTAGTGGAATTAAAGGCATGCCCCAAATTCATGTAGCTGGATAAGACCCTGATTTCCGCAAACTCCATTCCTCAGGACCTGGATGCTGCAGTTGTTGAAATAAGCCCATATTTTCCTGATATCCCCACCGTGTCTGCTCTAGTTTTGAACTTTCTACCTCTTTCTACAGCATATGTCCCCAATTAGATAGCAAGTACCTGGGTTCCAGCTCTTGAATTAGAGCTGAATGGAATCTCCAGGAACTCCCTGTGGCATTAGTCTTGTCAGTCCTATCTTCTAGATAGGATATCTTTCATCCTTATCCTCTAGAAGCCACAGACCTGACTGTGATTTCCATACTTTCTATTCTTGCTTCACAGTCTTTCCTCTACGCTGAAGGAAATCCAGTATTGCTACTAGCATGCTGCACAAATGAATCATATATTCTAATCCTATCAGAAGAAAATACAATAATTGCAATAATTCTGGAGTTCAGATTTGATCAATGATAGCAACTTTGAAAACAAATAAAGTGGCATCTCACATCCATCAGATGTGGTGATTCTTGGAATTTATTAAAAAAACTCAGGACCCAGCTTAAGGTTTGCTATTTTGTTGTTGTCGTTCTTTCAAGAGTAATGATTAAGAGAGAAGATGACCCATGTTTGCATTTCAGTTCCATCACTTTCCACTTTGTATTAAGTTTCTCAGTTTCCTTATTTGTAAAGTAAGACCCAAAATACCATGTGACTAGATAATTGCTGGGAATAAAGGAAAGTGTCAGGGAAGAACCCTCATTCTCATAGAGAATAGCAAAGAGTAGCAGGACTCCAAAAGAGAAGACTAAACAAATTGACTTGTGACAATTGCACATATCCCAAGAGTAGACAAGACACTCTGACACACTGACAAGATCAGAGAACAATTTATTACTCACATGACAGCAAAAATCAGGAGCATCAAACAGTAGCACAAATTCCCCTGCCCCCAAGTCCTGTGAGGTGAAACAGTGGGCCCAGATGGTGATTAGAGCTGGGGAACGCAGCTCAGGACAATTTGCAGCAAGCAGTAAACAAGCCATTTTCCCTCTAGCAGGGACCAAGCAGGACCAAGATACTCATGTTCTAGTCACCTGGAACTACTTGAGACCCCATGGAAAATTAAGTAAATGGTTCTGGATCTGAGGACTCTTAGGTCTTGCAGTTAACAAAGACACACATAATCTATAGGGGAAGCACAACAGATTGTCTTGTTAACAGTAAGCTTAATAAGCCTCTACTGTGGTTATTTTAAAAAGCACCTTGGCACATTTGTGATACTCTCACTTTGTAATAAATAAGCAAAGTGATCTTTCAGGAAATTAGTCTTTTCTAACTGTATATATATTGGATTTGTCAAACTTATGGCCTGAAATTTGTGAAAGATGTTGTATACATGTTTGTAGCTATATTTTAAAATCAGATGATAATTCCAGTTTAGAAGCAATCTTGTAGAGTGAATATGGGCTTGAGATATAGTCACAAGATTTAGATTGAAGTCCCAGGTCTGCCACTTGCCTGCAGTGTAATCTTTGGCAATTATCCTTTGCTCTTTCTGAACTTCCATTTCTGCCTCTGTAAAATAAAAATTTAAAAATAGCAGTCCAAAAACACGAGCTCATAAAGATATTTGAGAATCGGATTGATGGTACATCTACAATTTTTTTAATTGTAAAAGGTTAATAAATAGCATAACTATAAACTAGTAAATAAATTTAGGCTTTCCTTAAAATTCATAATTTAACTTCCCCATTATACATAGCTGAAGGTCCTATAAATGAGATGTGATATATTCAAGTCAATCATTTCAGTGAATGGTGCCAGTGTATCTCTGGATTGGTAATGCCCAAGTATTTCCACCTATCAATCAGCAGGCCGCCACCAGGAAATGGCAGCACTATTTGTGTACTAAAATTAGAATGTAATGTTTAGTCCCAATACCTCAGTATAGCAATTTAAATTACAATGAATAAGTTACTCAATATTTATTAAAATAATAGACTGCTCAAATATTAAATATCTATATTTACATGATAACATAAAGAAAACTGCATATACATGGTAACATAAAGAAAATAGCATTTAGAGGTGGGTTTTACAAAATGTAAGACCCAAACATAAAGCAGCTTGGTTTATTTAAACTAATGTTAGTCACCATATAAAACAACACTTAGGGAAGAACATAGTGTAGACTCCATTTTCTGCACCTGGGAGGAGGTGCTTTCCCGGTTCCTTACAGTTGCTGCTGCCACCTCGATATGAATAGAGTGGCTCCCTTCCTCTCCTTCCTTAGAACAATGGGGTTCAGGGTGCACAAAAGGCTAGTTGTTTGAAGAGCATTACAAGTGTTGTTATTTCCGTTGCTTTTGCTGTTGCAAGCTGTGCTCAGTGCTGTGACAAGATAGAAACTAGATATTATCTTCTTCATGCCTGTGCAGAACTCTAGCATCACCTCACCATGTACCTGTCAACTGCAGTAGTAGGGTACTTGGGTCCTTAGAGTAATCTCACAAAAATCTTACTATTTTTCTCACCTTACGGATGAGCAAACTGATGACCTGAAAGATTGAGAACTGATATTTTAATCCATTTTATGAGATTTTAATCAGTTTCCATCTTTGTTAATCAGTGGACACCAGGAGCATGGATGGAATGTCTGTATTCATCCTAGCCCAGAACTGCAATGTATCCAAGAAGTCACCGTTGTCTTTCGGTTCTGTTAATGCTGTGTGGGTCCACTTCCACACACACCTTGACAGACCTTACAGCACCATCACTGAACTGTTTCAGTGCCAACTCGGAGAGAATTCTTTCAGCTTTGTGGTTTGGGTTGCTAGAAATATATAAATACATGTTGTGGGGGGTTATGTGTGTGCATAATCTTTAAGGGAAAATATACACCTGTAAGTATGTTTGCTGAAGCTCCTAAGTAGCAGCTGTATGAATATTTTATGATCCTCCTGGCCATTGCTTCTCTAACCTGTTTCTAAAGTGATAAAAAGAGAGAGAGAGAATGCAAGAGAGGCCAGTTTCCATAGGAACAAATGTAACATCGGAAAAACCTGTTAGGCTAGAAGACTACCTTCAGGTAAGCTGAACTCACGCCACCAGTGTTATAAGCAACACATGCACCCAATTTAATTGCGTTTTCAAAAGTCACCTCTAAAAACCTTCCATGGGTAGTAGTCACAAATTTTTTCAAAGTATAGAAATATAATCTATCTGACCTCTGAAAATAAAAATATTTTAAATCAGAAAATTAATTAAATTTTATTTGGACTGGCACTATTTGAGTATAAGCAAAAAGGCCAGCATAAAACATAAATACTTTAGGAGAAAATTAAGGTAATGCAAAGTAATTACTTTTTCTTAATTTACTTTGTAGTACATCTAACAGCAAAACATGTTAGCTACTTGAGAGAGAGCCTAAAGAGTCAAAAATAATAATAAGCAATAAGTTATATAAAACATTTCTAAATTTATAAGATGAATTGCTATGAAATAATCTAATTTAGAAAAACATTGGCAGCTGACAAATAACTTCCTATAAACAACATAAGAAAGCAAGATTATTCTCTACTGTATTTTAAGAGCCCAAAGAAAAATTTCCATTTTAGAAAAATCTGTAATTCTCATGTAAACTTCAAAATCTTTGCATATAGCTTTCAAAGAGGAGTTCAGGTATTACACTATCAACAACAAATAAGTTCTGGAAACTTCAGCATTATCTTTAAATTCTTTCCTTTTTCTCTTTATGTCCAACTTCTCACAAAACTCTGCATCTTGTCCATTCTCTTCTTTTCCCATGACCTCATAGCACTCTTTTCCCCATGTGTTTTAGGTCCCCACGCTGTAGGTTTACAAAGCTCATAAACAGACCCACCCTGGCTTTTTTGCATTTCCTTACCCACACTCCCAAGCCTTAGTGGGCAGGTTTCTCATATGTTTGTTAGAAAGGTCTGATGCTAGGTCAATGTGTTACACTTCCCAGGGTGATCTACTGTAAAAGAGATATTTAAGTTAAAAAAAATTAATTTGCTGATTTAAATCCTTCGGAAATAGAGGAAATAATTTTTTTCTTATTTTATTTTATTATTGCATTTTAGGTTTTGGGGACATGTGAAGAACATGTAAGATTGTTGCATAGGTACACACGTGGCAGTGAGAGGAAATAATTTTTAACAATAAGTGCATAAATGAATACTCAAAGGAAGAATTAATTTATGATGTTAGAATTTCAGCAGCAACTCAACGATAAACCTCAATAATCTCCTATCTTCCATAATTTGAGCCACTACACCCATTATATACAATCCTCAACTCTGCAACAAAATTTTGGAAACTTAGAAGCAATCTGATTTTTTCTTATCACCTCTTCCCACAATCCTGAATTTGCAACACTGAGTACCTTTAAAAATAGAGATAAAGGTAGAGTTTAAAACAAGAAGATTGTTTAAGAATCAGCAAGAGCTACCACGTGACCATCTCACTGTTCCTTTCCCACCTCTGCAGACTTCAGATTTGTCCCTGAGACTATAAGACAGAGGCTTATTTGAGAAGATAAGAGTTCTGTCCCTGGGAAGCACTCATCACAGATAGGAACAGAAATCCTTTTTAAAATCTCAAAGTTAAGTAAAAGTCTATCAACAAAGAGAATTCTGAAACCTAAGTTCTCACCACATTGGGATCTCAGAATTACATCAGGTAGACGAATAATCTCCAAGTTAAAGGTTGAAAAACTCACCTAGGAGAATTTGACTAGCACAGGAGACAAGTACTAAAAGGACTGATATCAATCCACCCAGATTAACCAGACGGGGAACCAATAAATCAAGAAAACGTAATAGTCCCAAACATGCATGCACCTATTAATAGAACTTTAAAATATACAAAGCAAAAATTAACGAATCCACATTCAAAGATGGAGATTTTAACACCCTTCTCCTTGTAATTGATTAGTGGAAAAATATCAGTAAGCACATAGAAGTTTTGAATAACACTGCCAAAACTTGACCTAATGACAGACTGGATAAAGAAAATGTGCTACATATATACCATGGAATACTACACAGCCATAAAAAGGAACAAGGTCATGTCTTTCACAGGGACATGAATGAAGCAGGGACATAGCCTCAGCAAACTAATACAGGAACAGAAAACGAAACACTGCATGTTCTCACTTATAAGTGGTAGCTGAATAATGAGAACACTTGGACACAGGGAGTGGAACATCACACACTGGGGCCTGTCAGGAGGTTGAGTGGGAGGAGGGAGAACATTAGGAAAAATAGCTTATGCATGCATGCCTGGTTTAATACCTAGGTGATCTGTTGATAGGTGCAGCAAGCCACCATGGCACACATTATATCTATGTAACAAACCTGCACATCCTGCACATGTACCCCAGAACTCAAAGTAAAAGAGTAAAACTCTTTTTAGTAGAGATGGGGTGAAACCACATTCTTAAACAGAAATCCTTATTAAAATCACAGAGTTAAGTGAAAGTCTATCAGCATAAAGTGAATTCTGAAAATCCAACTTCTTGTCCCATTGGGCTCTCAGAATTACATCAAGTAGATGAATAATCTCCAAGTCAAAGATGAAAAACTCACCTAGGAGAATTTGACTAGCACAAGAAAAAATTACTAAAGGGTATTTAGCTCCAAAACCTCAATATAGCAATTTAAATTACATTCTAAACATTGCATTTTTTTTTTTTTTGAGATGAAGTCTCTCTCTGTCACCCAGGCTGAAGTGCAATGGTGCAATGTTGGCTCAGTACAACCTCCACCTCCCGAGTTCAAGTGATTCTCCTGTCTCCCCCTCCAAAGTAGCTGGGATTACACATGCACACCACCATGCCCGGGTAGTTTTTTTGTATTTTTAGTAGAGATGGGGTTTCACCATGTTGACCAGGCTGATCTCGAACTCCTGACCTCATGATTCGCCCACCTTGGACTCTCAAAGTGCTGGGATTACAGGCATGAACCACCGCGCCCAGTCATGTTTATTTATTTATACATACAACTGCAGAATATGTATTCCTTTTGAGTGCACAACGAAACACTTACCAAGATGGACCATAAAACAAGTCTTGTTAACTTTAAAAGGATTGGATTCACGTTTTCATACCATAGCTGGATTTTTAAAAAAATCAATAAGATACATAAAACATCCCTAAATATTTGGTATTTAATCAGCTGCCTCCTAAATAACTTTGGAATAAAAAGGAAATCATAAAAGAAATTAGAAAATATTTCTTATTAAATGATAATACAGATACAACATACCAAAACTAACTGGATGCAGCTAAAGAAATGCTAATGCTATGTTTCAAAGGAAATTTATAGATTTAAATGTCCATATTTAAAAAGAAAAATGCAAAGCCAATGATCTAAAACAAGGCACCGTGCTAGACACTAGAAATACAGTAGTAACTAAAACATAATCCCTGTCTTGGTGAATAGAGTCTGGTGCAATGGTTATCATATGTTGATATGAATCATCACCAGGAGTATTTATTAAAATGCGGAATTATTAAAATATAGACCAGATTACAGTTTTCCCTTAGGAAGCAATCAGTGTTTGGGAGATGCTCTTCATGACGAAAAGATCCATGTGACTAATAAACATAAGAAGAAGTCTTTGATTTCATTACATGTTAGGAAGGTGCTAATTAAAACCACAATGAGAATTTACTACACACTCACACGAATAACTAATGAAAAGAACAAAAACTGCTAAATGTTGCAAGCATATGAAACAACTACACCTCTCATCCTGTCGATGGGAGTTTAAATCGGTATATAACCACTTTGGAGAACTGGCAGTATCTGCTAAAGCCGAGTGTGTGCATTCCTCATGCATCAGCGACTCCTTCCTTAGTATCCACTAGGAATACCATAAAGGTAATGAGTAAGAGGAGCAGCATCCATAAAATAGTACATACAAAATACTTCTATTCAGACAAATTTCAAAAATAGGCAAAGCTATTTTACAATGGTAGAAGTTGGAATAATCTTTAACTTTAGGAAGCATGAGTAGTGACTGGTAAGGAACTTGAGGGTGGCTTTGGGAGGTTGACAATGTCCTATTCCTTAGCTTAGGTGTTATTTACATGAGAGGTGATATCGTTTGTCTGTGTCCTGACCCAAATTTCATCTTGAATTGTAGTTCCCATAATTCCCACATGTCCTGGGATGGATGCAGTGGGAGATAAGTGAATTCTGGGGCAGTTTCCCCCATGCTGTTCTCGTGATAGTGAGTGAATTCTCATGAGATTTGATGATTTGAGAAGCATCTGGCATTTGACCTGCTTAACTCATTCTCTCTCCTGCTGCCCTGTGAAAAGGTACCTTCCACCATGATTGTAAATTTCTTGATGCCTCTCCAGCCATGCAGAACTGTGAATCAACTAAACCTCTTTCCTTTATAAGTTACTCAGTCTTGGGTATTTCTTCATAGCAGCATGAGAACAGACTAATGCAAGTGGGTTCACTTGGTGAAAATTTACTGAGCCATACACATAGAAATTGCTATATATAAAATTAAAATTTTAAATAGAAGCAGAAGAAATATTTCCCCTTATTTTTTATTTGACTCATAAAAGTCATCGGCAAAGTATTTTCCTTGTCAGGATTTCTTATTTCTAAAATTGCCAACTACTGTTCTTTTTCTAATTACATTTAGTTAAAATCACTTATACTGTTTTGTTAGTTCTCATACTTAGTATGTACAATTTGGGTGTTCAGATAAATGGAAGGCCTTTAACATTCTCAAAATCAAATAATAAGGTCAAGGTCAATCTTCATTAAGGGAATTATTTTTGAGTTTAGTGATTTATTATGTAATCCCCCTGCAGTTGTATAAATCTCTTTGAGTCAGGCTAATATAGTCTACACCTCCCTAAGTGTAATGAAAACTACCTGAGCTATTTCCCTTTGGGAATAAAATGTGTTGCTTTCTGCAACTAAACAAGCCTATAGTAAGTTATAATCTTCATTTTTGGAGCTATCTGATATAATTAATATGAATTTCTTAAACTAATCATTTTCCTTTTTCTTTAGTAGACATATGGGAAAACAATCGGTGTTTTTTGCATGCCAAATTTTGAGAAGCTTTTAATTTAGCAAGAGAATATTCATAGAAACACAAATTACCTTGTTCTCCCTCGTATATTACAAACTTCCTTTGTTCCTTGAGAGGAAAAAAATCCAGTTACTCATATTGGTTTATGTGAGGTCAAATTACAAGACGTCTTAGACTTTAAGGTGTAACTCACATTAATTTACTAAATAAAGGATATTGACTCTGACATTCTTCATGCAGTTCCATTTCATAGCAGTGAATACCTACAAATGAGAAAAATTCATTCATAAAATCATTTATCAACAGAACATTTGCTTCCTTTTGTTCTGCCTTTAAAAAATTAAAGCATGTTTTTAAAAAGGAAAACTAAATCCCATTCCCACCAGGATTAGCTATAATTCCTTCTGCAATTTTACCAGACAGTCACAATCATGAGCTTGGGAATGATTGCATTACTGCACCAAACATGCCAGCTAAAAATACCTAGACAATTATTTGTCAAAAGATTTTATCACTTTAATGGTCATCTATTAAGATTCTTGACCTGTTCCTCAATTTCACCTACTAGATTCAACTCCCATGTTTGTGTAGCTGTGGTTATAGAGGGGTAGATGTGGGTCAAGATAGCCAAATCAAAATGATCTGGCGTTGCATTTGAGATAGGTCTAATACTGGGGGTTTAGAGAGAGGATAATTGCTTAACACATAGGGCTCTTAAAGTGTACTGGAGTTTTATATTTACACAGCTTTCTTAAAATAACCAATTTCATGACAGCATCTTAAAATGAGAGCATGCCTAGCTTCATTACAGTTGCACAAATTTACATTAGTGGATAAACCATAATAGTAAACTGTTTTTCCTTCTGTTATTATCCCTTGAAAAGATTCTATTATGTATTTTTTAAATAATTATGAGGGATTGTGTGTTTTATTACTTTCTATTCATAATACATCTTTACTTACGCTTTTATGGTTTCTGAATTGATTACTGTTTTGGTTTCTATGGTAACTCTGCCAGTTGCCTACCTATAAATAGATACTTTATAATAACAGGCTTATCAGAGTTCAATTTTTGAGAACCCTTCTGCAATAAGAAGGAAAATTGCTAGAAAAATAACATGCGAATCAAGGTTTATGGAAACAGATATCTTGTACCTGTCAAAGTGTAAAAATAGAAGAGTCAAATTGAAAATTCATGTAGATGCATGCTGGCAAGACTAAGGTGAAAAGAAAGGAATACTCAAGCATTTAAAAAGAAAAATTTACAGTTGCGATACAATTTCACATTTGGCCTCCATTTAAAAATGCATGCTATCTTTTAAAATAACATTTATTAACTACACACAAAGTCTGCATTTCTTTCATCACCGTCTTGTATTACTCTTCAATGTGACTTTGTAGAAACTCTTATGAATGCGTATTAGTCTTTGTTATATAGAAAGTATATATTATTTTCCAAAGTGTTCTTTATTTTTTAACTTTTATTGTATTATGGTTTTATTTGCTATACTGACATTTTAGTTTATGTAGTCTAATATGGCAGGCTTTCCCCTGTGGCTTCTGAATCTGTGCTTCACTTAGGGAGACTTTTCTACTGCAAGACTTCAAACATATTCCTTTTTATTCCTTTTTCTTTTAAAATTCTTTTTCATTCTTAAATAGTCCAAAGTATATCATATTTTTAATTCTGCATAATTGAAACTCTGCATGTAACTTTTGACTCCTGGAAAATGTAAGTACTAACAGTTTACTGTTGAACAGAATCCCTACCCCCAAGATAAACAGTTGGTTAGCACATATTTTCTAGATTATATATATTATGTACTCTATTCTTTTTTTTTTTTTTTTTTGCATTTTAGGTTTTGGGGTACATGTGCAGAACATGCAAGATAGTTGCATAGGTACACACATGGCAGTGTGTTTTGCTGGCTTCCTCCCCTTCACACACATTCGGCATTTCTCCCCAGGCTATCCCTTCCCAGCCCTCCCCCCATGCTGTCCCTCCCCTATTCCCCCCAAAAGACCCCAGTGTGTAGTACTCCCTTCCCTGTGTCCATGTGTTCTCATTGTTCATTACCCGCCTATGAGTGAGAATATGCTGTGTTTCATTTTCTGTTCTTGTGTCAGTTTGCTGAGAATGATGTTCCTCAGATTCATTCATGTCCCTGCAAAGGACACAAACTCATCATTTTTGATTGCTGCATAATATTCCATGGTGTATATGTGCCACATTTTCCCAGTCCAGTCTATCATCGATGGGCATTTGGGTTGGTTCCAGGTCTTTGCTATTGTAAACAGTGCTGCAATGAACATTCATGTGCATGTGTCCTTATAGTAGAACGATTTGTAGTCCTTTGGATAGATACCCAGTAATGGGATTTCTGGGTCAAATGGAATTTCTATTTCTAAGGCCTTGAGGAATCGCCACACTGTCTTCCATATGGTTGAACTAATTTACACTCCCACCAACAGTGTAAGAGTGTTCCTATTTCTCCACATCCTCTCCAGCATCTGTTGTCTTCAGATTTTTTAATGATCGCCATTCTAACTGGCATGAGATGGTATCTCAATGTGGTTTTGATTTGCATCTCTCTAATAACCAGTGATGATGAGCATTTTTTCATATGTTTGTCAGCCTCATGTATGTCTTCTTTTGTAAAGTGTTCATACCCTTTGCCCATTTTTGAATGGGCTTGTTTGTTTTTTTTCCTGTAAATCTGTTTGAGTTCTTTGTAAATTCTGGATATCAGCCCTTTGTCAGATGGGTAAACTGCAAAAATGTTTTCCCATTCTGTTGGTTGCCAATTCACTCTAGTGACTGCTTCTTTTGCTGTGCAGAAGCTATGAAGCTTGATTAGGTCCCATTTGTCTATTTTGGCTTTTGTTGCCAATGCTTTTGGTGTTTTGGTTATGAAGTCCTTGCCTACTCCTATGTCCTGAATGGTTTTGCCTAGATTTTCTTCTAGGGTTTCTATGGTGCCAGGTCTTATGTTTAAGTCTTTAATCTATCTGGAGTTAATTTTAGTGTAAGGTGTCAGGAAGGGGTCTAGTTTCTGCTTTCTGCATGTAGCTAGCCAGTTTTCCCAACATCATTTATTAAACAGGGAGTCCTTTCCCCATTGCTTGTTTTTGTGTGGTTTATCAAAGATTATATGGTTGTAGATATGCTGTGTTGCCTCTGATGCCTCTTTTCTGTTCCATTGGTCTATATCTCTGTTTTGGTACTAGTACCATGCTGTTTTGATTACTGTAGCCTTGTAGTATAGTTTGAAGTCTGGTAGTGCGATGCCTCCCGCTGTGTTCTTTTTGCTTAGAATTGACTTGGCTATGTGGGCTCTCTTTTGGTTCCATATGAAGTTCATGGTGGATTTCTCCAGTTCTGTGAAGAAAGTCAATGGTAGCTCAATGGGGAAAGCATTGATTCTGTAAATTACTTTGGGCAGTATAGTCATTTTCACAATAATGATTCTTCCTAACCATGAACATGGAATGTTTCTCCATCTGTTTGTGTCCTCTCTTATTTCATTGAACAGTTGTTTGTAGTTTCCTTGAAGACGTCCGTTACATTCCTTGTAAGTTGTATTCCTAGGTATTTTATTCTCTTTGTAGCAATTGTGAATGGCAGTTCGTTCTTGATTTGGCTCTCTTTAAGTCTGTTATTGGTGTATAGGAATGCTTGTGATTTTTGCACATTGATTTTATATCCTGAGACTTTGCTGAAGTTGCTTATCAGTTTCAGGAGTTTTGGGGCTGAGGTGATGTGGTCTTCTAGGTATACTATCATGTCGTCTGCAAATAGAGACAATTTGGCTTCCACCTTTCCTATTTGAATATCCTTTATTTATTTATTTATTTATTTTTTTTTTTTGCCTGATTGCTCTGGCTAGAACTTCCAGTACTATATTGAATAGGAGTGGTGAAAGAGGGCATTCTTGTCTAGTGCCAGATTTCAAAGGGAATGCTTCCAGTTTTTGCCCATTCAATATGATATTGGCTATTGGTTTGTTGCTATTTAGCTTTTATTATTTGAGATACGTTCCATCAATACTGAGTTTATTGAGGGTTTTTAGCATAGAGGGCTGTTGAATTTTATCAAATGCCTTCTCTGCATCAATTGAGATAATCATGTGTTTTTTTAGTTTTGGTTCTGTTTATGTGGTGAATTACGTTTGTAGACTTGCGAATGTTGAACCAGCTTTGCATCCCTGGGATGAATCCTACTTGATCATGATGGATAAGTTTTTCGATGTGCTGTTGCAATCAGCTTGCCAGTATTTTATTGAAGATTTTTGCATCTATGTTTATCATAGATATTGGCCAGAATTTTTCTTTTCTTGTTGAATCTCTGCCAGGTTTTGGTATCAGGATGATGTTCGTCTCATAAAATGATTTGAGAAGGATTGCCTCTTTTGGATTATTTGGGATAGTTTCAGAAGGAATAGTTCCAGCTCCTCTTTGTCTTTCTGGTAGAATTCGGCTGGGAACCCATCTGGTCCTGGGCTTTTTTTTGTGTGAAAGGCTCTTAATTGCTGCCTCGACTTCAGACCTTGTTATTGGTCTATTCATAATTTCGGCTTCCTCCTGGTTTAGGCTTGGGAGGACACAGGTGTGCAGTAATTTGTCCATTTTTTTTCCAGGTTTACTAGTTTATGTGCATAGAGTTGTTTGTAATAATCTCTGATGATGGTTTGAATTTCTGTGGAATCTGTGGTGATTTCCCCTTCATCATTTTTTATTGCATCTATTTGGTTGTTCTCTCTTTTCTCTTTTATCAGTCTGGCTAGCGGTCTGTCTATTTTGTTGATCTTTTTGAAACACCAGCTCTTGGATTTATTGATTTTTTGAAGGGTTTTTCGTGTCTCTATCTCCTTCAGTTCTGCTCTGATCTTAGTTATTTCTTGTCTTCTGCTAGGTTTTGAGTTTTTTTAATCTTCCTCCTCTAGCTCTTTCAATTTTGACGATAGGGTGTGAATTTTGGATCTCTCCACTCTTCTTATGTGGGCACTTATTGCTATATATTTTCCTCTGGAGACTGCTTTAAATGTGTCCCAGAGATTCTGGTATGTTTTGTCTTCGTTCTCATTGGTTTCAAAGAACTTCTTTATTTCTGTCTTCATTTCATTGTTTATCCAGTCAATATTCAAGAGTCATTTTCCATGTAGCTGTGCAATTCTGAGTTAGTTTCTGAATTCTGAGTTCTAACATGATTGCAGTATGGTCTGAGGGACTGTTTGTTATGATTTCAGTTGTTTTGAATTTGCTGAGGGGTGCTTTACTTCCAATTATGTGGACAATTTTAGAGTAGGTGTGATGTGGTGCTGAGAAGAATGTATATTCTGTGGATTTGGGGTGAAGAGTTCTGTAAATGTCTATCAGGTTTGCTTGTTTCAGGTCTGAGTTCAAGCCCTGGGTATCCTTGTTAATTTTCTGTCTGGGTGATCTGTCTAATATTGACAGTGGAGTTTTAAAGTCTCCCACTATTATTGTGTGGGAGTCTAAGTATCTTTGTAAGTCATTAAGAACTTACCTTATATATCTGGGTGCTCCTGTATTGGGTCCATATATATTTAGGATCAATAGCTCTTCTTGTTGTATTGATCCTTTTACCATTATGTAATGACCTTCTTTGTCTCTTTTGATCTTTGTTGCTTTAAAGTCTATTTTATCAGAGACGAAAATTGCAACTCCTGCATTTTTGCTCTCCATTTGCTTGGTAAATCTTCCTCCATCCCTTTATTTTGGCCTTTGTGTATCCTTGCATGTGAGATACATTTCCTGGATACAGCACACTGATGGGTTTTGTTTTTATATCCAATTTGCCAGTCTGTGTCTTTTGATTGGTGCATTTAGCCCATTTACATTTAGGGTTAACATTGTTATGTGTGAATTTGATACTGCCATTTTGATGCTAGCTGGTTGTTTTGCCCATTAGTTGATGCAGATTCTTCATTTTGTTGATGCTCTTTAGCATTTGGTATGTTTTTGGAATGCCTGGTACTGTTTGTTCCATTCTATTTGCAGTGCCTCTTTCAGGAGCTCTTGTAAAGCAGGCCTTGTGGTGACAAAATCTCTGAGTACTTGCTTGTCTGCAAAGGATTTTATTTTTTCTTCACTTATGAAGCTCAGTTTGGCTGGATATGAAATTCTGGGTTGAAATTTTTTTCTTTAAGGATGTTGAATATTGGCCCACACTCTCTTCTGGCATGTAGAGTTTCTGCTGAGAGATCTGCTGTGATTCTGATGGGCTTCCCTCTGTGGGTGACCTGACCTTTCTCTCTGGCTGCCCTTAGTATTTTCTCCTTCATTTCAACCCTGGTGAATCTGATGATTATGTGCCTTGGGGTTGCTCTTGTTGTGGAATATCTTTTTGGTGTTCTCTATATTTTTTAGACTTGAATATTGACCTGCCTTGCTAGGTTGAGGAAATTTTCCTGGATAATATCCTGAAGAGTATTTTCCAGCTTGGATTCATTCTCTTTGTCACATTCTGGTACACCTATCAAACGTAGGTTAGGTCTCTTTACGTAGTCCCACATTTCTTGGAGACTTTGTTCATTCCTTTTTGCACTTTTTTCTCTAATCTTGGTTTCTCATTTCATTTCATTTCATTGAGTTGATCTTTGATTTCTGATATTCTTTCTTCTGCTTGGTCAATTTGGCTATTGAAACTTGTGCATGCTTCACCAAGTTCTCGTGTTGTGTTTTTCAGCTCCTTCAATTCATTCATATTCTTTTCTAAGTTGTCCATTCTTGTTATCATTTCCTCGAATCTTTTTTCAAATCTTTTTTCAAGGTTCTTAGTTTCTTTGCATTGATTTAGAACATGTTCTTTTAGCTCACGGAAGTTTCTCATTACCCACTTTCTGAAGTCTGATTCCATCATTTCATCACACTCATTCTCCATCCAGCTTTGTTCCCTTGCTGGTGAGGAGTTTTGGTCCTTTGTAGGAAGTGAGGTGTTTTGGTTTTGGGTGTTTTCCTCCTTTTTGCACTGGTTTCTTCCCATCTTTGTGGATTTATCCACCTGTCATCTGAGTAGTTGCTGACTTTTCGATTGGGTCTCTGAGTGGATGACCAGATTGTCAATGATGAGGTATTTCTGCTACTTAGTTTTCCTTCTAACAATCTAGCCCGTCTGCTGTATGACTGCTGAGGTCCACTCCTGGCCCTGCTTGTCTAGGGTACCCCTGTAGCAGCTGCAGAACAGTGAGGGATGCTACCAGTTTCTTCTTCTGCTATCTTTGTCCCAGAATGATGTTTGCCAAATGTCAGTCTGATCAGTTTTTTTTAGTTGACTCTTTGGATATACAGGGGTCAGGGAGCTGCCTGATGAGAAAGTCTGTACTTTATAGGAGCTCAAGTGCTGAGCTGTAATCTCCATTGTTCATTCAGGGCTGTTAGGCAGGTACGTTTAAGTCTGCTGCAGCAGAACTCATAAAACCCCTTTTATTCCTCAGATGCTCTGTCTCGGGGAGTTAGGGCTTTCTTTATGAGTATCCATTGCACTGTCCTGCCCAGCTAGGAGGCAGTCTAGTCACTATTTGCCTGCCGAGGCTCCACCCTGCTTCTGTGGTGTCTTCCCTGTTGCTGTGGGCTCTGCTCTGCTGCCGTGGGCTCTGTCCTGCTGTTGTGGGCTCCACCCAGTTGTCGTGGGCTCCCCTGTTGCCATGGGCTCCACCCTGCTGTTATAGGCTCCATTCTGTTGCTGTGGGCTCCACTCTGCTGCTGAGTGTATTTCCCTGTAGTCCTGTTTATATGGGTGTGATTAAAACTGCTGTGGTGATCACGTTTTCCCTCTGTATTGGTGGAGTCTCTCTTTATGGCTGGTTGCCTCAGCAATGGCAGGCTGCATCAGCAATGGGAGTGTACCTCAGTAGGGGCAGAATGCCTCGGCAATGGCAGACACCTTTCCCCCACCAAGCTGCACCATCCTGGGTTCAGCTGTGCCCGCAGTGAAACTCTCAACCCCAAGCGTTTTGAACCATCAATTTTTTTGTCCCTGTGGGGGTGGGGCCTGCCGAGCCTGATCACCTTGCTCCCTGCCTCAGAGCCCTTTTTTTTTTTAAATTTTTATTGCATTATAGGTTTTGGGGTACATGTGCAGAACGTGCAAGATAGTTGCATAGGTACACACATGGCAGTGTGTTTTGCTGCCTTCCTCCCCCTCACCCACACTTGGTATTCATCCCCAGGCTATCCCCCCCAGCCCCCCCTGCTGTCCCTCCCCCATTTCCCCCAACAGTCCCCAGTGTATAGTAGACTGCCTCTCTGTGTCCCTGTGTTCTCATTTTTCTCACCCGCCTATGAGTGAGTATATGCGGTATTTCTTTTTCTGTTCTTGTGTCAGTTTGCTGAGAATGATGTTCTCCAGATTCATCCATGTCCCTACAAAGGACACAAACTCATCATTTCTGATTGCTGCATAATATTCCATGGTGTATATGTGCCACATTTTCCCAGTCCAGTCTATCATTGATGGGCATTTGGGTTGGTTCCAGGTCTTTGCTATTGTAAACAGTGCTGCAATGAACATTCGTGTGCATGTGTCCTTATAGTAGAACGATTCACAGTCTTTTGGATAGATACCCAGTAATGGGATTGCTGGGTCAAATGGAATTTCTATTTCTAGGTCCCTGAGGAATCGCCACACTGTCTTCCACAATGGTTGAACTAATTTACACTCCCACCAACAGTGTAAGAGTGTTCCTATTTCTCCACATCCTCTCCAGCATCTGCTGTCTCCAGATTTTTTAATGATCGCCATTCTAACTGGTGTGAGATGATAGGAGTAGGCAAGGACTTCATGAACAAAACACCAAGAGCCCTTTTTTTTTTTAAGTTGAACATTGACTCTCTCCCAGGTGTTTCAGTTGCCTGCTGATAGGGCACCAGGATCTGTGTGATTTCCCATGAAGTGACCCACTACGCTGGCTCAAACGTCACTTCCCAGGAATCTCCTGGTCTGGCTCACTGTCCAAGTCCCATTTAATCAGATGGATATGCTAATCTGCCCTCCCAAATCTCAGATTGCTGGTTTAACAGGGCACCCAGACCAGTGTGTTTTGTGCGGAGTGCCATTGTGCTGCGGCACCGGCCAAAACAACCATGCCAGCTGAAACAGCTGTGCTGGTGTCCCGTGTCTCTCCTACACCTAGGAATTTCCCCATTCTGTGGTCAAGAAAGATCTGTCTGGAAATGCGGCTTGCACTCACCCTCTGCGCCTTCACTGAGAGCTGCAATCCTGAGTTGCTCCTACCATGTCATCTTCTTCCCCCCCCCCGCACCCTTTTATTTTTCCCTACTCTATTTTTACAATAAAATGAGCTAGAGAAAATAAAATACTATTAAGAATATCACAAGGAAGAGAAAATATACTTACTATTTATTAAGTGGAAGTGAATTGACATAAATATTTCCATTCTTGTCATCTTCATGTTGAGCAGGCTGAGGAAGAAGGGTTATTCTTGCTGACTCAGGGGTGGCAGAAGTGGAAGAAAAATTCACATATAAGTGGATTAGTGGATCCATGCAGTTCAAGCACATGTTGCTCAAGGATCAATTGTATGGTAGTAAGTATCAGATGTCGGCTAGTAAAGTGTTTATTTACTCTTTATGAACATTGGATACAGCTAGAAGTTCCATAAAATTCCCAGTATTGTTTGCATTTAGTTTATTATTTAGTTCACAATTTAAATCTATATAGTTTAGTCTTCCATGCAGAAACATGGGATGTGTCTCCACTTGATCTGCTCAGTTTTATGTTTGACAGTAAAGTTAAACATAAGAAATTAGAATTTAAAAAATTCTAAAGTTGTGCAGTTTTGTGCAATTGTGCCTGAAATATTTTTCCAATTATCCTTTCTAATTACTTGTTGCCATTAATAACTAATTCAGCCATGTTTTTCTTATATTTTGTCATTTAATTGCATTCTCTTACTAATTCTATTGAGTTTTTAGTTTCTTTATATATTTTTAAAAGTATTAAAGCATGTTCCCATTTGCTATCTGTACACATTCTAAAGCTTTTCTTATAAATCATCAGGTTATTTGTTCTTTTTTAAAAATAATCTAAGTATATGCCAAAATGTCAAAGAAAAATAACACATATCCATATATATATATATGAGTTTGTATATATCTTCCCCAATTAATACATGAATAGCCAGAGAGAGAGCTGATAATAATTCTAAAAAATAATTAACATATTATTACTCTTTTATTTTATAAAAACGATTAATCACAAATTTTTTTTTAATTGTACTTGAGGTTCTGGGGTACATATGCAGCTCATGAAGGATTGTTGCATAGGTACATACATGGCAATGTGGTTTGCTGCCTTCATCCCCCCATCACCTACATCTGGGCATTTCTCCCCATGTTACCCCTCCCTGACCTCTGCACCCCCCCTCCTTGGCACCCCCAACAGACCCCAGTGTGTGATGCTCCCCTCCCTTTGTCCATGTGTTCTCATTGTTCAACACCTGCCTATGAGTGAGAACAGGTGGTGTTTGATTTTCTGTTCTTGTGTCAGTTTGCTGAGAATGATGGTTTCCAGATTCAACCATGTCCCTACAAAGTACACAAACTAATCGTTTCTTATGGCTGCATAGTATTCCATTGTGTATATATGCCACATTTTCCTTGTCCAGTCTATCATCAATGGGCATTTTGGTTGTTTCCAGATATTTGCTATTGTAAACAGTGCTGCAGTAAACATATGTGTGCATGTGTCCTTATAGTAGAATGATTTATGATCCTTTGGATATATACCCAGCAATGGGATTGCTGAGTCAAATGAAATTTTTATTTCTATGTCCTTGAGAAGCTCCACACTGTCTTTCATAATGGTTGAACTAGTTTACACTCCCACCAAGAGTGTAAAACTGTTCCTATTTCTCCACATCCTTTCCAGCATCTGTTGTCTCCAGATTTTTTTAATTATCGCCATTTTTTTTTTCTTTTTTTGAGATGGAGTTTCGCTCTTGTTACCCAGGCTGGAGTGCAATGGTGCAATCTCAGCTCACTGCAACCTCCACCTCCTGGGTTCAGGCAATTCTCCTGCCTCAGCCTCCTGAGTAGCTGGGATTACAGGCACACACCACCATGCCCAACTAATTTTTTGTATTTTTAGTAGAGACGGGGTTTCACCATGTTGACTGAGATGGTCTCGATCTCTTGACCTCGTGATCCACCTGCCTCAGCCTCCCAAAGTGCTGGGATTACAGGCTTGAGCCACCGCACCCAGCCTAATGATCGCCATTCTAACTAGTGTGAAGTGGTATCTCAATGTGGTTTTGATTTGCATTTCTCTAATAATCAGTGATGATGAGCATTTTTTCATATGTTTCTTGGCCTCATATATGTCTTCTTTTCAAAAGTGTCTGTTCATATCCTTCTCCCACTTTTGGATAGGTTTGTTTGTTTCTTATAAATCTGTTTTAGTTCTTTGTAGATTGTAGATATTAGCCCTTTGTGAGATGGCTGGATTGCCAAAACTTTTTCCCATTATGTTGGTTGTTGTTTCACTCTAATGATTGTTTCTTTTGCTGTGAAGAAGCTCTGGAGTTTAATTAGATCCCATTTGTCTATTTTGGCTTTTGTTGCCAAAGCTTTTGGTGTTTTAGTTATGAAGTCCTTGCTTATGCCTATGTCCTGAGTGGTTTTTCCTAGTTTATTCTTCTAGGGTCTTTATGGTGCTAAGTCTTATGTTTAAGTCTTTAATCCATCTGGAGTTAATTTTAGTGTAAGGTGTCAGGAAGGGGTCCAGTTTCTGCTTTCTGCACACTGCTAGCCAGTTTTCCCAATACCATTTATTAAACAGGGAGTCCTTTCCCCATTGCTTGCTTTTGTGAGGTTTGTCAAAGATCAGATGATTGTAGATGTATGGCATTGCCTCCAATGCCTTGTTCTGTTCCATTGGTCTATATCTCTGTTTTGGTACCAGTACCATGCTGTTGTGATTCCTGTAGCTTTGTAATACAGTTTGAAATCAGGTAGCGTGATGCCTCTGGCTTTGTTCTTTTTGCTTAGGATTGTCTTGGCTATGCGGGCTCTCTTTTGTTTCCATATGAAGTTTAGGTGGTTTTTTCCAGTTCTGTGAAGAAGTTCATTGGTAACTTGATGGGGATCCCATTTAATCTATAAATTGCTTTGGGCAGTATGGCCATTTTCAAGATATTTATTTTTCCTAACCATGAGCATGAATGTTTTTCCATCTGTTTGTGTCCTCTCTTATTTTGTTGAGCAGTGGTTCATAGTTCTCCTTGAAGACATCCTTTACATCCTTTGTTTGTTGTATTCCTAGGTTTTTTATTCTCTTTGTAGCAATTGTGAATGGGAGTTGGCTCATGATTTGGCTCTCTGTTAGTCTGTTATTGGTGTATAGAAATACTTGTGATTTCTGCACATTGATTTTGTATCCTGAGATTTTGCTGAAGTTGCTTATCAGTTTAAGATTTGGGGCTGAGATGATAGGGTCTTCTAAATATACAATCATGTCATCTGCAAATAGAGACAATTTGACTTCCTCTTTTCTGAAGTAAATAACTTTTTTTTCTTGCCTAATTGCTCTGGCTAGAACTTCCAATACTACATTGAATAGGAGTGGTGAGGGAAGGCACCCTTGTCTAGTGCTGGATTTAAAAAGGATGCTTCCAGTTTTTGTCCATTCAGTATAATATTGGCTGTAAGTTTGTCATAAACAGCTTTTATTATTTTGAGAAATGTTTGTTTGATACCTAGTTTATTGAGAGTTTTTAGCACAAAGAGCTGTTGAATTTTGTCAAAGGCCTTCTCTGCATCTATTGAGATAATCATGTGGTTTTTGTCTTTGGTTCTGTTTATGTGGTGGATTACATTTATAGACCTGTGTATATTGAAACAGGCTTGCATCCCCAGAATGAAGCCTACTTGATTGTAATGGATAAGCTTTTTGATGTGCTGTTGCAATTGGTTTGCCACTATTTTATTGAAGATTTTTGCATCTGTGTTCATCATGGGTATTGGCTTGAAGTTTTCTTTTTTTGTTGCTTCTCTGCTGGGTTTTGGTATCAGGATGATGTTGGTCTCATAAAATGATTTGTGAAGGATTCTCTCTTTTGGGATTGTTTGAAATAGTTTTGGAAGGAATGGTACCAGCTCCTCTTTGTACATCTGGTAGAATTCGGCTGTGAAGTCATCTGAATGTGGACTTTTTTGGTTGGTAGGCTTTAATTGCTGCCTCAACTTCAGCCCTTGTTATTGGTCTTTTCAGGGTTTCCACTGCTTCCTGGTTTAGGCTTGGGAGGATGTAAGCGTCCAGGAATTTATCTATTTCTTCCAGGTTTACTGGGTTATGTGCATAAAGTTGTTTGTGGTAATCTCTGATTTTAGTTGTATTTCTGTGGAATCAGTGGTGATATCCCCTTTATCTTTTTTATTGCATCTGTTTGATTCTTCTCCCTTTTCTTTTTTATTAATCTGGCTAGCAGTCTGTCTATTTTGTTGATCTTTTCAAAAAACCAGCTCCTGGATTTATTGATTTTTTTGAAGGATTTTTTGTGTCTCTATCTCCTTCAGTTCTGCTCTGATCTCAGTTATTTCTTGTATTTTGCTAGTTTTTGAGTTTTTTTTATCTTGCTCCTCTAGCTCTTTCAATTTTGATGATAGGGTGTTGATTTTAGATCTTTCCTTGCTTCTTATGTGGGCATTTATTGCTTTAAATTTTCCTCTAGACACTGCTTTAAATGTGTCCCAGAGATTCTGGTATGTTGTGTCTTTATTCTCATTGGTTTCAAAAAACATCTTTACACCTGCCTTCATTTTACTGTTTATCCAGTCGGCATTCAGGAGCCAGTTATTCAGTTTCCATGTGCAGTTCTGAGTTAGTTTCTTAATACTGAGTTCTAATATGATTACACTGTGGTCTGAGATACTCTTTGTTATGATTTCTGTTCTTTTGCATTTGCTGAAAAGTGATTTACTTCCAATTATGTGGTCAATTTTAGAGTAGGTGCCATGCAGTGCTGAGAAGTATGTATATTCTGTGGATCTGGGGTGAAGATTTCTGTAGATGTCTATTAGGTCCACTTGGTCCAGATCTGCATTCAAGTCTTGGATTTCCTTGTTGATTTTCTGTCTTGTTGATCTGTCTAATATTGACAGTGGAGTGTTAAAGTCCCCATTTTATTGTGTGTGGGTCTAAGGCTCTTTGTAAATCATTAAGAACTTGCTTTATGTACCTGGGTGCTCCCATATTGGGTGTATATATTTAGGTTCAATAGTTCTTAATGCATTGATCCTTTTACCATTATGTAATGCCCTTCTTTGTCTCTTTTGATCTTTGTTGGTTTAAAGTCCATTTTATGAGAGACTAGGATTGCAACTCCTGCTTTTTTTTTTCTGTCCATTTCCTTGATAAATCTTCCTCCATCCCTTTATTTTTAGCCTATGTGTGTCCTTGCACTGACATGGGTTTCCTGAATACAGCACACGGTTTTGACTTTTATCCAATTTGCCAGTCTGTGTCTTTTGATTGGGGCATTTAGTATATTTACATTTAAGGTTAATATTGTTATGTGTGAATTTGATCCTGCCACTTTGATGTTAGCTGAATGTTTTGCCCATTAGTTGACACATTATCTTCATTATGTCAATGGTCTTTACCATCTGGTACATTCTTGAAGTAGCTGGTACTGGTTGTTCCTTTCCTTGTATAGTGCTTCTTTCAGGAGCTCTTGTAAGGCAGGCCTGGTGGTGATGAAATCTCTCAGAAATTGCTTGTCTATAAAGGATTTTCTTTCTCTTTTGCTTATGAAGCTTAATTTGGCTGGATATAAAATTCAAGGTTGAATGTTCTTTTCTTTAAGAATGTTGAATATTGGCCCCCACTGTATTCTGGCTTATAGGGTTTCTGTCTGTAGAGAGATCCACTGTGAGTCAATGGACTTCCCTTCATGGGTAACCTGACCTTTCTCTTTTGCTGCCCTTAGCATTTTTCAATCACAACTTTTTCTAAAACTAATAACTGTTGTAAATTTTCACATGATGTAATCACCACTGTATTGTGAGCTCCTATCAGTCTATGTCCACCTTGTTCATTTGGGGATCCTCAGACCCACACAGCAAATTCATTCAGTGTTGCTAAATCAATTAATCAATCTTTACTGTCCTAGTTAATTTTTTGTCAGTGAAAAAGCCCATAGTTTGATTGAAGGTTATGAAATTTTACTCTGCTTTGATTGTATTTTGATGCCTCATTTGGTCTTGTTTCTAAATGCTTTTCACATAGATGATTGTACATTTAACAGAAGAAAGAGTGGGTTTTTTTTTTCACTTTAACCATAATCAGAGGGCTAACTGTGGGTGTCTCACATAAGAAAACAATAAGATCAAAAATGTCTGTGCTAGAAAAATGTATATTTTTCTAGAAAAAAATATTTGAAACAAAAGACTAAAATCATCTAAATATTTAATCAGGTTTTTATCTTCTCACAAAATTTGATTGTTTCACTATCATTAGAATTATACTTTCTGGCTAAATTCATGATACAAATTGATAAATTGGATTAGATATGCTTTTTAATATAGAAAAGGTAATTTACATATTCCTCAGAGTGTGTTAGCTTAGACAAACACAAATGACTCATAACAGTTCAGATTTATATTATTCTTTCTGAGGATTCTTTAGAACAATGGTAATAGCATACAGAGGATGCAAGAAAGTAATTTGATTTTATTTCAGTCAGTATGATGCTCCATTAAGAGTGAATTTGTGCATTCATTTCAGGGGAGACCATGTAATGAAATGCATGTCAGACATTTAATGCCTGCTAGACATTTAAGCTGCTTTGTATTTAAAAGCATAAGTTGACCTTATTAGATGCCTAATAACTGAAGTAATTGTATCTTGTAGTAATCAAAATGTCTTCCATTATAACAAAAATATGATTTAATTACATTATAGTATCAACTATTATTTCTGATGTTCAGAAACTTATGGTTAAATTTGTATTTCTGGTGCTAAAGAAACCCAATTACATTTTTAATACCTGCAATAAGCAATGCTTTTAAAGACATGTAAGTGCTATCATTATTGGAAAAATTGTATCAAAAATGAAATATCAGCAGTACCTTCTTTTTCTTGATCTGTTCAGACAAGGGCTATATACCTACAGCAGAGTTTATTCTGCCTATAACCATATACATGATATTCATTTAAATAAATTATCAGAAAAACAGTGACTAAAAGAATGGGCTCTGATACTGAAAAACAATCCTTAATATCTAGTTCTAGAAGCTAGAAATCACAAAATGTCAGTACAGTAAATTACATTATTTCCCTAGTGTCCAATACATAAATGTTATCTCTGATACCATATTTGCAATGCTGTGAAGTTTTAGATCAAACACCTCCCATTTGCTTGCTCTCCTACTCACTTTCTGATTGGCTGTGACCTGCCACTGGCTGTTATATGTAACAGCCTTTCTGTAACTCTGAATTGCTTGTACTTCTTTTAAATGCAGAAATACTCTTCTTTATATGTTGTCCAATATTTCATCTCTATGAGTTTTAAAATATAGAAGTATTCTATTCTCAATAAAAATAATGGTACCTTCTTTGGAACAAAAGTATATTATTTTTATTGTAGAGACTGTCTTTAATAATATATGTCATGTGGGGTCTTATATAATGTTAAACTATTTACCTCTAGTAAGACTTAACAGTTTTGGAAAGCATACAACATCTTTCTTAAGTAGTTTTACATGCCTTAAACTATTCATGCCTCTCCTAAGGCTGACATTTAGTTCCAAAATTTGTATTCCAGTTCCAGCCTCAGTTATCTATGTCCTTCTCTGGCACTATGCCCTTACAGCATGGCTTCCTCCATCTTGACCATTAGAATCTATTGTACAACACAGATGCCTCTGACCTTTCAGATGTCCAAATAGAAAGTACAGAAGAGAGGCTACAAGACTAACCTCTACCCTTCTCTCTGATGCATACAATTCACCATCATGTTTCCTCCTGCTATGTATTACTTATCCCTGTAACAATATTCAGACTTCCTTCTCACTCGCCCAATGTCCTTGTTGTTAGGGTTCTCTCACTGTACCGTTCTCTCAAGATTATCCCAGCCTTCTCTAGAAGAAAATTCATCTAATTCTGCTTGAGAATGCTAGATTCTGCTTCTGTCAATCCATGAAATCAACTAGCTTTGCTGAGCAAAACTCTCAGATCCAATTTCTCCAAGGAATACAGCATTGATTAAATAGTCTGAACTTTGACTCATTCAAAGTTGTATTTTGAGCCTCTTCACATGGCTCATACATCTCTGGTTTTTAAGATTTACTTTCAGATATGCTCATTACTTTTATTTCTGGTATGCTCACCCATTCCCAATTACTAAAGTCTTTCCCATTTTTTTTCTGTTCACTTAAAATCAGCAAGAATTCACTGGGTGACTACTAGGCATATAGAATGTGCTTAATACAAAGTGTGAGCATAATTCCCTACCCAGGCTTACAACCTTTAAAACTTATACATTTTTGGAGCATTCTGAGTGTTCAATTGGTGTGTGTTTGAAGGATTAGTATAAATTGGTATAACAGAAGAGGGAATAGAGTGGCATAACACAATCATTTCTATTTATTTTTTAAATTATTATTATCTGACTTATCATGTGGTATAGAGAACTGAAATTTGAAATTAGTGAACCATTCAGGTGTTGAGAAGAGTTTTCAGGGTTTAAACTATTTTCAGACTGTACAAAAGAAGCAGAAATTAAATGGAAACTTTGTCTGTAAATGTGTAATGTAAAATTGTATCTGACCTTACTTAATTTGGAGTTCTGTTTAATCTGAGTCTGTATATCATTTAAGCTCTGGTAGTACTGAGATGAATTATATGTAAGAAAATCAGAAACTGCCTGCATCAGAAAGCTCCACTAATAATAATAATTTGTAAAAACCACAGGAGAATCTAAAAACACTTCAAATTATAATCCAGAGAAAATATGGAAAGCCTACTGGATAAGAGGTTCATTAGCAGGCAAACAAAATAAGGCAAATTGGTTTCCAGCCTTCTGTTGGTAGAAGGTGGGAGACAATCTAAAATTACTGTGCAGCACTTATCGAATGTAGGTGTTTAACTTTCATCTGCACAAATGATAGAAACTGAAATAAAGAATAATAATACCTCTTTGTATATCTGAAGCACTTTTTATTATGTATTTCTCACGACATCCTTGTAATTACCTTAAGCAGGAAGTCCTATGTCTTAATGTTCCTTGTATAGAATCTGAAAAAGAAAAAATGAATTGGAAAAGGGTTTGAGCAAGAATAAATATAAACTTCTCTGACCTCACAATTTTAACCAGAGGTTGCTTAGTTCTAATATAATAAGAGGGGAGATGTTTGATAGGAGGCCACTAAGTAGCACATGAAGATTTTGCATCTATGTTCATCATGGATATTGGCTGGAAGTTTTCTTTTCTTGTTGAGTCTCTGCAGGGTTTTGATATCAGGATGATGTTGGGAAGGATTCCCATAAATGATAAATGAAGGATTCCTCATAAAATGATTGGGGGGGGAGGGGATTTCCAAGATGACATGGTAGGAACAACTCAGGATTGCAGCTCTCAGTGAAGGCGCACAGGGTGAGTCCTAGCTGCATTTTCAGATGGATCTTTCTTGCCCACAGAACGGGGAAATTCCCAGGTGTAGGAGACACACGGGACACCAGCACAGCTTTTTCAGCTTGCATGGCCATTTTGGCTGGTGCCACAGCACAGCAGCACCCCGCACAAAACTCACTGGTCTGGGTGCCCTGTTAAACTGGCAATCTGAGATGTGGGAGGGCAGATTAACATATCCATCTGATTAAATGGGACTTAGACAGTGAGCCAGACCAGGAGATTCCTGGGAAGCATGATTTGAGCCAGTGCAATGGGTCATTGAATGGGAAATCACACAGATCCCAGTCCTATCAGCAGGCGACTGAAACAAATGGGAGAGAGTCAACCATTCAACTTAAAAAGAGAGAGAGAGAGAGAGAGAGAGAAAGGGCTCTGAGGCAGGGAGCCAGGTGATCAGGCTCAGTGGGTCCCACCCCCACAGGGACAAACAAAACATCAATTCAAAATTCTTGGGGTTGAGAGTTTCACTGTGGGCTGAGCTGAATTCAGGACAGTGCAGCTTGGTGGGGGAGGGGCGTCTGCAACTACCGACGCATTCCGCCCCTACCAAGGTACACTCCCATTGCCGAAGCAGCCTGCCATTGCCGAGGCAACCCGCCATAACAAAGAGACTCTGCCAACAGGGCAGAGCCCATGACAGCAGAACAGAGCCCTGTGGCAGCAGGGCGGAACCCCATGGCAGCAGGGCAGAGCCCCACAGCAACAGGGCGGGCCCTTTGGTAGCAGGGCGGAGCCTTGGCAGGCAAATAGTGACTAGACTGGCTCCTAGCTGGGCAGGACAGTGCAATGGATACTCATAAAGGAAGCACTAACTCCCTGAGGCAGAGCATCTGAGGGGAAAAAGAAGGGGGTTTTATAAGTTCTACTGCAGCAGACCTAAACGCACCCACCTAACAGCCCTGAATGAACAACAGAGCTCACAGCTAAGCACTTGAGCTCCTATAAAGTACAGACCATCTCCTCAAGCAGCTCCCTGACCCCTGTATATCTAAAGAGTCAACTCAAAAAAGGACTAATCAGACCGGTGGGCATCATTCTGGGACAAAGATAGCAGAAGAAGAAACTGGTATCATCCCTCACTTTTCTGCAGCTGCTACAGGTGTACCCCAGAGAAGCAGGGCCTGGAGTGGACCTGAGCAGTCATACAGCAGAGGGGCTAGACTGTTAGAAGAAAAACTAAGTAACAGAAATAATTCATCATCAACAATCTGGTCATCCATCAGAGACCCAATAGAAAAGTCAGCAACTGGCTGGGTGTGGTGGCTCAAGCCTGTAATCCCAGCACTTTGGGAGGCCAAAGTGGGAAGATCATGAGGTCAAGAGATTGAGACCATCCTGGTCAACATGGTGAAACCCCGTTTCTACTAAAACTACAAAAAATTATCTGGGCAGGGCGGTGCATGCCTGTAATCCCAGCTATTTGGGAGGCTGAGGCAGGAGAATTGCCTGAACCCAGAAGGCAGAGGTTGTGGTGAGCCAAGATCGCACCATTGCACTTTAGCCTGGTAACAAGAGCGAAACTCTGTCTCAAAAAAAAAAAAAAAAAAAAAAAAAGAGAAAAGAAAAGTCAGCAACTACTCAGACGACAGGCAGATAAATCCACAAAGATGGGAAGAAACCAGTGCAAAAAGGAAGAAAACACCAGAAACCAAAACATCTCACCTCCTACAAAGGACCAAAACTCCTCACCAGCAAGGGAACAAAGCTGGACGGAGAATCAGTGTGATGAAATGACGGAATCAGACTTCAGAAGGTGGATAATCAGAAACTTCAGTGAGCTAAAAGAACGTGTTCTAAATCAATGCAAAAAAACTAAGAACCTTTAAAAAAGATTTGAAAAAAGATTCGAGGAAATGATAACAAGAATGGACAACTTATACAGGAATATGAATGAATTGAAGGAGCTGAAAAACACAACACAAGAAATTCATGAAGCATGCACAAGTTTCAACAGCAAAATTGACCAAGCAGAAGAAAGGAAATCAGAAGTCAAAGATCAACTCAATGAAATAAAACGAGAAACCAAGATTAGAGAAAAAAGTGCAAAAAGGAATGAACAAAATCTTGAAGAAATGTGGGACTATGTGAAGAGATCTAACCTACAATTGATAGGTGTACCAGAATGTGATGAAGAGAATGAATTCAAGCTGGAAAATACTCTTCAGGATATTATCCAGAAAAATTTCCCCAACCTAGCAAGGCAGGCCAATACTCAAGTCCAGGAAATACAGAGAACACAACAAAGATACTCCGCAAGAAGAGCAACCCCAAGGCACATAGTCATCAGATTCACCAGGGTTGAAATGAAGGAGAAAATACTAAGGGCAGCCAGAGAGAAAGGTTGGGTCACACACAGAGGAAAGCCCATTAGACTCACAGCAGATCTCTCGGCAGAAACTCTACAAGCCGGAAGAGAGTGGGGGCCAATATTCAACATCCTTAAAGAAAAAAATTTCAACCCAGAATTTCATATCCAGCCAAACTGAGCTTCAGAAGTGAAGGAAGAATAAAATCTTTTGCCAAGAAGCAAGTACTCAGAGATTCTGTCACCACCAGGCCTGCTTTACAAGAGCTCCTGAAAGAGGCACTACACATAGAAAGAAACAACCAGTACCAGTCATTCTAAAATCATACCAAACGCTAAAGAGCATCAACAAAATAAAGAATCTGCATCAACTAATTGGCAAAACAGCCAGGTAGCATCAAAATGGCAGTATCAAATTCACACATAACAATATTAACCCTAAATGTAAATGGGCTAAATGCACCAATCAAAAGACACAGACTGGCGAACTGGATAAAAAAAAACCCATCAGTGTGCTGTATCCAGGAATCCCATCTCACATGCAAAAATACGCAATGGCTCAAAATAAAGAATTGAGGAAGATTTACCAAGCAAATGGAGAGCAAAAAAAAAGCAGGAGTTGAAATTCTTATCTCTGATAAAATAGACTTTAAAGCAAAAAAGATCAAAAGAGACAAAGAAGGTCATTACATAATGGTAAAAGGATTGATACAACAAGAAGAGCTAACGATCCTAAATATATATGTACCCCAAACAGGAGCACCCAGATATATAAGGCAAGTTCCTAATGACTTACAAAGAGACTTAGACTCCCACACAATAATAGTGGGAGACTTTAACACTCCACTGTCAATATTAGAAAGATCAACCAGACAGAAAATTAACAAGGATACCCAGGGCTCGAACTCCGACCTGGAACAAGCAAACCTGATAGACATTTACAGAACTGTCCACCCCAAATCCACTGAATATACATTCTTCTCAGCACCACATCACACCTACTCCAAAATTTACCACATAATTGGAAGTAAAGCACTCCTCAGCAAATGCAAAACAACTGAAATCATAACAAACAGTCTCTCAGACCATAGTGCAATCACGTTAGAACTCAGAATTCAGAAACTAACTCAGAATTGCACAGCTTCATGGAAAATGAACAACTGGCTCTTGAATATTGACTGGATAAACAATGAAATGAAGGCAGAAATAAAGAAGTTCTTTGAAAGCAATGAGAACGAAGACAAAACATACCAGAATCTCTGGGACACATTTAAAGCAGTCTCCAGAGGAAAATATATAGCAATAAGTGCCCACATGAGAAGAGTGGAGAGATTCAAAATTGACACCCTATTGTCAAAATTGAAAGAGCTAGAGGAGCAAGATCAAAAAAACTCAAAACCTAGCAGAAGACAAGAAATATCTAAGATCAGAGCAGAACTGAAGGAGATAGAGACATGAAAAACCCTTCGAAAAATCAATAAATACAAGAGCTGGGTTTTTTTAAAAGATCAACAAAATAGACAGACCACTAGCCAGACTGATAAAAAAGAAAAAAGAGAACAACCAAATAGATGCAATAAAAATGATAAAGGGAAAATCACCACAGATTCCACAGAAATTCAAACCATCATCTGAGAATACAATACACAACTCTATGCACATAAATTAGTAAACCAGGAAGATATGGATAAATTCCTGGATGCCTGTGTCCTTCCAAGGCTAAACCAGGAGGAAGCCGAAACTATGAATAGACCAATAACAAGGTTTGAAGTTGAGGCAGCAATTAACAGCCTACCACACAAAAAAAGCCCATGTCCAGATGGGTTCACAGCCAAATTCTACCAGACACACAAAGAGGAGCTGGTACCATTCCTTCTGAAACTATTCCAAATAATCCAAAAAGAGGGAACCCTTCCCAAATCATTTTATGAGACCAACATCATCCTGATACCAAAACCCAGCAGAGATTTAACAAGAAAAGAAAACTTCAGGCCAATATCCATGATGAACATAGATGCAAAAATCTTCAATAAAATACTGGCAAAGTGATTGCAACAGCACATTAAAAAACTTATCAATCATGATCAAGTAGGATTCATCCCAGGGATGCAAGGCTGGTTCAACATACGCAAGTCTATAAATGTAATTCACCACATAACAGAAGCAAAAACAAAAACCACATGATTATCTCAAAATGACGCAGAGAAGGCATTTGACAAAATTCAACAGCCCTTTATGCTAAAAACCCTCAATAAACTCGGTATTGATGGAACATATCTCAAAGTAATAAAAGCTATTTACAACAAACCAACAGCCAGTATCACACTTAATGGGCAAAAACTGGAAGCATTCCCTTTGAAATGTGGCACTAGACAAGGATGCCCTCTCTCACCACTCCTATTCAATACAGTACTGAAAGTTCTAGCCAGAGCAATCAGGCAAGAAAAAGAAATAAAGGGTATTCAAATAGGAAAAGTGGAAGTCAAATTGTCTCTATTTGCAGACGACATGATAGTATGGCTAGAAGACCCCATCGCCTCAGCCCAAAAACTCCTGAAACGGATAAGCAACTTAAGCAAAGTCTCAGGATATAAAATCAATGTGCAAAAATCACAAGCATTCCTATACACCAATAACAGACTATAAGAGAACCAAATCAAGAACAAACTGCCATTCACAATTGCTAAAAAGAGAATAAAATACCTAGGAATACAACTCACAAGGAACGTAAGGGACCTCTTTAAGGAAAACTACAAACCACTGCTCAATGAAATAAGAGAGGACACAAACAGATGGAGAAACATTCCATGTTCATGGCTAGGAAGAACCAATATCATGAAAATGGCTATACTGCCCAAAGTAATTTACAGAATCAATGCTATCCCCATCAAGCTACCATTGACTTTCTTCACAGAACTGGAAAAAAACACCATGAACTTCATATGGAACCAAAAGAGAGCCCACATAGCCAAGTCAATTCTAAGCAAAAAGAACACAGCGGGAGGCATCACACTACCACACTTCAAACTATACTACAAGGCTACAGTAATCAAAGCAGCATCGTACTGGTACCAAAACAGAGATATAGACCAATGGAACAGAACAGAGGCATCGGAGGCAACACAACATATCTACAACCATATAATCTTTGATAAACCACACAAAAACAAGCAATGGGGAAAGGATTCCCTGTTTAATAAATGGTGTTGGGAAAACTGGCTAGCCATGTGCAGAAAGCAGAAACTGGACCCCTTCCTGACACCTTACACTAAAATTAACTCCAGATGGATTAAAGACTTAAACATAAGACCTGGCACCATAGAAACCCTAGAAGAAAATCTAGGCAAAACAATTCAGGACATAGAAGCAGGCAAGGACTTCGTGACCAAAACACCAAAAGCATTGGCAACAAAAGCCAAAATAGACAAATGGGACCTAATCAAACTCCACAGTTTTGCACAGCAAAAGAAAGAGTCACTAAAGTGAATCAGCAACCAACAGAACGGGAAAAAATCTTTCCGCTTACCCATCTGACAAAGGGCTGATATCTAGAATTTGCAAAGAACTCAAACAGATTTACAGGAAAAAAAACAAACAAGCCCATTCAAAAATGGGTGAAGGATATGAACAGACACTTTACAAAAGAAGACATACATGAGGCCAACAAACATGAAAAAGTGCTCATCATCATTGGTCATTAGAGAGATGCAAATCAAAACCACCTAGAAATAGAAATTCCATTTGACCCAGCAATCCCATTACTGGGTATATATCCAAAGGAATATAAATCGTTCTACTATAAGGACACATGCACATGAATGTTCATTGCAGCACTGTTTACAATAGCAAAGACCTGGAACCAACCCAAATGCCCATTGATGATAGACTGGATTGGGAAAATGTGGCACATATACACCATGGAATATTATGCAGCAATCAAAAATGATAAGTTTGTGTCCTTTGTAAGGACATGGATGAATCTGGAGAACATCATTCTCAGCAAACTGACACAAGAACAGAAAATGAAATACCACATATTCTCACTCATAGGTAGGTGAGGAAAATGAGAACACATGGACACAGGGAAGGGGGTACTACACACTGGGGTCTATTGAAGGGAATAGGGGAAGGACAGCGGGGGGCGGAGCTGGGGAGGGATAGCCTGGTGAGAAATGCCAAATGTGGGTGAAGGGGAGGAAGCCAGCAAAACACACTGCCATGTGTGTACCTATGCAACTATCTTGCACGTTCTGTACATGTACCCCAAAACCTAAAATGCAATAAAAATTAAAAAAAAATACACTGTAAAAAAAAATATTTGGGAAGGATTTCCTCTTTTTGGATTGTTTGCAATAGTTTCAGACGGAGTGGTACCAGCTCCTCTTTGTATGTCTGGTAGAATTCAGTTGTGAACCCATCTGGACCTTGGCTTTTTTTGTTTGGGAGGCTATTGATTGCTGCCTTAACCTCAGCCCTTCTTATTGGTCTATTCAGGGTTTCCACTTCTTCCTGGTTTAGGCTTGGGAGGGTACAACTGTCTAGGAATTGTCCATTTCTTCTTGGTTTACTGATTTATGTGCATAGAGTTGTATGTAGTAATCTCTGATTGTAGTTTGTATTTCTGCGGAGTCAGTGTTGTTATCCCCTTTATCATTTTTTACTTCATCTATTTGATTCTTTGCTCTTTTCTCTTTTATTAATCTGGTTAGTGGCCTATTTTGTTGATCTTTTCAAAAAACCAGCTCCTGGATTTATTGATTTTTTTGAAGGGTTTTTTGTGTCTCTATCTCCTTCAGTTCTGCTCTGATCTTGGTTACTTCTTATCTTCTGCTAGCTTTTGAGTTTTTTATCTTGCTACTCTAGCTCTTTCCATCTTGATGATACAGTGTCAATTTTAGCTCTTTCATTGCTTCTCATGTGGGCATTTATTGCTAGAAATTTTCCTCTGGACACTGCTTTAAATATGTCCCAGAGACTCAGGTACATTGTGTATTCATTCTCATTGGTTTCAAAGAACATCTTTATGTCTGCCTTCATTTCATTGTTTATCCAGTCAACATTCAAGAGCCAGTTGTTCAGTTTCCATGACTCTGTGTAGTTCTGAGTTAGTTTCTTAATCTTGAATTCTAATTTGAGGCACTGTGGTCTGAGAGACCGTTTGTTATGATTTCCATTCTTTTGCATTTGCTGAGGACTGATTTACTTCCAAATATGGCATCAATTATAGAGTATGTGTGATGTTGTGCTGAGATGGATGTATTAAACTTCATATGGAACCAAAAGAGAGCCCACATAGCCAAGACAAATATGAACAAAAAGAACAAACTGGAGGCATCATGCTACCTGACTTCAAACTATACTACAAGGCTACGGTAATCAAAACATCTTGGTACTGGTACCAAAACAGAGATATAGACCAATGGAACAGAATAGAGGCGTCAGAGGCAACAGCACACATCTACAAACCTCTGATCTTTTACAAACCTGACAAAAACCAGCAATGGGGAAAGGATTCCCTGTTTAATAAATGGAATAACTGACTAGCCATGTGCAGAAAACAGAAACTGGACCCCTATCTGACACCTTACACTAAATTTAACTCTAGATGGCTTAAAGACTTAAACATAAGACCTAACACCATAAAAACTCTAGAAGAAAACCTAGACAAAACCATTCAGGACATAGGCATAGGCAAGGACTTCATGACTAAAACACCAAAAGCATTAGGAACAAAAGCCAAAATAGACAAATGGGATTTAATTAAACTCCAGAGCTTCTGTAGAGCAAAAGAAACAAACATTAGAGTCAACCAACAGCCAACATAATGGGAAAAAATTTTTGCAATCTACCCTTCTGATACAGGGCTAATATTCAGATCTACAAAGAACTAAAACAGATTTATAAGAAACAAACAAACCAACCCATTTAAAAGTGGGCAAAGGACAGGAACAGACCGTTTTCAAAAGAAGACATTTAAGAGGCCTATAAATATGAAAATATGCTGATCATCACTGGTCGTTAGAGAAATGCAAATCAAAACCACATTGAGATACCATCTCACTCCAGTTAGAATGGCGATCATTAAAAAATCTGGAGACAACAGATGCTGAAGAAGATGTGGAGAAATGGGAACACTTTTACACCATTGGTGGGAGTGTAAATTAGTTCAATCATTGTGAAAGACAGTGTGGCAATTCCTCAAGGACCTAGAAACAGAAATTCCATTTGACCGAGCAATCCCATTACTGGGTCTATATCCAAAGGATTATAAATTGTTCTATTATAAAGACACATGCACATGTATGTTTATTGTGGCACTGCTTACAATAGCAAAGACCTGGAACCAACCCAAATGCTCATCAATGATGGACTGGACAAGGAAAATATGGCACATATACATCATGGAATGCTATGCAGCCATAAAGAATGATGAGTTCCTGTCCTTTGTAGAGACATGGATGAATCTGGAAACCATTATTCTCAGCAAACTAACACAAGAACAGAAAATCAAACACCACATATTCTCACTCATAGGTGGGTGTTGAACAAAGAAAACACATGGACCCAGGGAGGGGAGCATCACAAACTGGGGTCTGTTGCGGGGGACTAGGGGAGGAATGGTGGGGAGTAGGTAGGTTGGGGAAGGATAACATGGGGAGAAATGCCAGATACAGGTAACAGGGGAATGAGGCACTAAACCACATTGCCATGTATGTGCCTATGCAACAATTCTGCATGATCTGCACATGTACCCTAGAATCTAAAGTACAATAAAAATATATTTAAAAAGAAGCAGGTGAAATGCTACTATGGGTCAGAGAATGTTTTGAACTAAGTGAACTTCTTCATAGACTTTATAGGCCCTTGCGTATGATGAATGCCTAGGATTTGTTTGACCCGTTTAATATACACTTCCCCTAACTTACAGTGTGCTTTTATGCAAAGATCTGTTTTATCCTCTCAGCAGATTTGTGAGGAAATAAATATTTCACCACATTTTAAGGAAGAGAAGACAGAGGCTTAGAAAGGCTTGTGTCTTGGCCAATGTCACTCATAAGTAATAGGTAGAAGCAGCATGTACATCCAGGACCTAGGCTTCAAAACCATAATTTTTGCTACTTTGCCAGGGATGGGTGGGGAAACACACAGAAAATGTTGAGATAGGTTTACAGCCCTGTAAATACTTGATTTATTGAATTATTTCTTAAGTCAAATAGTGATGAGATAATTGTCCTAATGTTAAAATAATTGTATTAGTTGAGTCTATATTTTAAACACTTCCTTTCCCATGCTAAATTGTTGTTTTGTTATTTAAGCAACAACACCAATAGCAACACTAAACAAAATTTTTATAATTGACTAAATATCTCCACTTACCTGGCTAATGCTTTTTTTTTTCCACTTTGGTTTCTCTTCATTATTTGATTGTATATTATATCTATGTGGTTTAAAATATAGCCTTCTCATTTTTCTTCTAGATGTTCTGGCAATGTTTTACTGAAAACAGAGTAATGAGGAAATTACGTGAATAAATATTTCCATCCTGGTCTGTCATCCCCCTTGGTAATCCTCACTAGTGTATTTCACCCTCATTCCTCTCTACCAATACTACACAGCAGTCAATGGAAACACAAATTTGGCTCTGTTATCACCTTCCTCTTTTCTTGACAACCAATGAGAAAACAGCTTTAAACCCTAGCTTTACCATGAACTATCTGGCCTAGGGCAGGGGAGCTCATCTTTAAAAGAGTTCACTTTCTGATTATTAAATAAGGAAATTAAACTAAAAGTTTTTCAAGGACTCTTACATCTAAGAATATATATTATTAGCATCACAATAGCACATAAGATTTATGAATGCAAAGACTGTTAATTTTGTTCATTGCTGTATCTTCAATGTGTACAACAGTATTTTCTGAAAGATGTTCAATACATGAATAAACAAAGAGCATTTCAGTTCAGGTTTACAGGGGAAAAATTCATGTTTTAACATGAGAAATTAGATGGTTTATCACTCAGGGAAGGCTTCATGAAGGAGCAATGCACTCGAAGAAGGGCCGACCTCTTTAAAAGTTCAAAAACAACATAATCAGCTCATTTAAAGGTAAGCAGAATAACAGGAACCAAAACAAATTAAATTTTAACTAACTGATAAACCACATTTATGGGTTATATAAATTCATGATTTACAATAAAGGACTTGCACTATGTGTGTGGCTGGTATTCATGTTTTCTCCAGTTCTCCTAGTCCGTTCGGGCTGCTATAACAAAATACCATAGACTGGGTGGCTTATAAACAATCTTGTTTATTTTTCAGTCGTGCAAGCTGAGAAGTCGAAGATCAAGACCCTGGCAGATTTGGTGTCTGGTGGGGGCCTGCTTCCTGGCGCACCCACAGCAGTCTTTTCACTGTATCCTCTTGTAGTAGAAAGACAAAAGCACTCCCCTGAGCCCCTTTTATAAAGGCACTGATGGCACTGGTGAGGGCTCTGCCTCTGAGGAGGGCTGAGACTGTGCCACTGGATTAGGAACTTCATAAGTGCTTCTCGGTTCCCCATATCCCATAAGCACCCCCTGCCTTCGGTGGAACAGGAAGGCTGAATTGGACTAGAGTTGGGCATTTCCTTTCTCCTTTGGAAGACTAGAACCAGCTGGAGTAGGATATCTCCTTTCTCCCAGGTCAGTTAGGTTCTGATAAAGACCAGCAGATGTGACTCTGATTAAATAGTTGCTCCTGGTGGCCAGCCTTGCTAAATACACAGTGCTCTGGCTTTCAAAAGGGTTCCTTTCCCTGCCCTCTGCCTGAAGCAGGAGGGGATGTTTCTTCTCTATTCACTGTGAACAGTAAGAACCAGGTCAAGCTCTTGGAGATAAAACTTGCAAAAGTGTGGGGACTCCCAATAACTGGGTCCTCCTGGAGGTTTTATATCTGACTTCACACTAAGCCTCCAGCAATCTATCAACCACAGTTCAGGTTTTCCTATCCTGGTACTAGTTCCCACAGAGGTTTCAGCTCCTGGATTTCTGTTCTGTGAAAATGAGATTCTCTGTATTAGTCTGTTGATTTCTCCAATTTTGGAGATAGCAGTTGGCCCTGTGACCTCGCTTCTTTTACCAGTTTAAGAAGAGTTGTTGCTTTTTCAGTTTGTTCAGCTTTTTCCTTGTTAGAATGGAGTGGCAACTTATAAGCTATTAGTATGCTGAACCAGAAACCACATAGTGTATTTTTTAGAAACACGTAAAAGTATATCACCCTTTTTTCTGACGTAAATCCAAATGACTTTGAAAAGGGATTATAATTAATGTTAAGAACAAAATTAAGTTACTTATCTCCTAGAATGAGAAATGAATTAATTGCCTAACAGCATAACAGTCTTCTGTTATGCTCTGTGGTTATTTTATTTTTGCCACCCTTGTTAGCTTTACTTTATTTTCTGCCATTTTTAGGACTTCTTTTTACAATATTCTTATTAATGTCATCAGCCCTCTTAACAGAAAGCAAAAGTTTTAAATTATTTTAATTTACATTATTTCATGGTGTGTATTCTACTGTTTTGTTGCTATTTACTTTAAAATTTTAAAATCATCAATAAAATATTTTGAAAGCAATGCTTATGGAATGATCTTTCTCAGTTTTTCTCAGTTAACATGTCAAAATAATGTTGTTTTCTTTAAAGATACATGGCAACAATCTAAAGAAAGAACTGTAATTTCTTTAAACGCTCAACCATAGGGGTGTAATATGTGATAAACAAAGTGGCATTACTTCGGTTCAGAGCTCTAAAATGGAGTCAAGAAGCCACAAGTAAACTGGGTCAAACCACCACAACCACAACGTCCTAGAAAATAGCTGAATTTTGCCCGCCCTGTAGCTCTTAAGCAGCAACAACCAATGAACTATAGACTCTTGCTAAACTAGCTGCCTCCACTAATAATAATTATTTTAAAACAATTTGTGTAATCACCCTCAGTGTCCCCTCAAAAATCACTACTCCCCTTCCTCTTTTGGAACACAATTTGTTTTCTAGTTGAACCTATGTCTCCTGAATTCCAGTTCCTAAGACCCCAATAAATGCCTTGTCTTACTGCATTACTGTCTTGTCTTTCTTTTCTTGGTTGACAGGAGCTACTGGAAGCTCCAGCCCACTATGTTTTTTTGCACACATAGCTATTTACAAATGCAGAATTCAGATGGCTATGCTAGCCTCTCCTCTTGGCAGTGGGGTGGGCTTTGGGAGTTAATAAAATGAGTATTTCAATCCCAAAGTTTGGAATATGTAAGCCTGGAAAGTAGAAAAAAATACAGTCCAATTTATCTTTTTGTTAAATACGCTATTTTTTCAGTCTGCTGCAGGTGACTCAGAGTTAAAAAGAAAATTCAATAGATGTCAATTTAACTTCTACCCTATGTCAGGATCCTTTCTTGGAAACATGATATTTAGTTTGCTAATATTAACATGCAGGGTGGCAGGCAATGTAAAGTCAGAAGGAAGTAAGAATTAAAACATGATAGTATCGATTCATAAAGAGACAAATGGATTATTATGACAGGAGAGAGTCCAGAAATGAGCCTATGTATGGATAAATATGCAATAATTGATAAGGATAGTGAAACAACTCAATGGGGAGGGTATAGAGTCATCAGTAAAATGAGAGAAAACAATTATGTTGAATCTCTCTTTACACCATATGCAAAGAAACAAATTCCATATGGATTAAAGATGTAAAGGTGAAAATCAAAACTGCAAACACACAATTTAAAAAAACTTTGTTTATATCTTTGGGATAAAAGAGACTTTTTTAAATAACATATAAAACACAGAAGCCACAAATAAAATACTTAAGAGTCATAATTTTGACTACACCAAAATTAAAAACTTTAAAAATCAGAAAGCAAACTACAGATTGGGAGAAAGATTGTCCACCTACATAACAGAAAAAATGATCAGTATTCAGAATAGATAAACTCGAGCTAGGAAGAGTACATTTTCAATCTTTGTGATGGGGAGATGATTACTTCCTAGAATAGATATAGACTTCATACAAATCAATAAGAAATAATAGGAAATTATAAAAACACTTTAAACTTTGATACAACTATGTATCGATGAGATTGTGGGAAGTTTGGTATTGTATATTACTGGTAGGGGTGTAAACTGGCACACTATTTCTAGGGAATGATTTGTTGGTGCTATTAGAAGTTAAAATATGGCTACTCTATCACCCAGCAATTGTACAGTTCAATATATTCATGAAATAAATATTTGTGTGTAGAAGAAAGCATACATGACATTCACTGTGACATTGTCTGTTACAATAAAAAGTTGAAAACACCAAAATATCCATGGAAAAAAAAGTGATTGCGAAAGGTCATATAATGGACTGCTATCCAGCTCTTGGAAAGAATAAGACATCAATATTCACACATATGGAAAGATCTCCAAGGTGTGTACTAAAAGGTAAAAATGCATTATTGTCCCATTTAATTTAAAGACTAGTTACACAAAATAAAACTATATATTCCTACATACTCATAAGTAATAAACTCTTATTTAATTATGTTATACTAAATGTTAAACTAATAATGGTGGATATTTCCTGGGGGTAGCTGGGAATAAGAATAAGGTAAATGGAACGTGTACTTTGTCTTAGTACATTTTCTGTTGCTTATAACAGAATGCCAAAACCAGGGTAATTTATAAAGAAAATAATTTCTTATAGTTATGGAAGCTGAGAAGTTCAAGTTTGAGGGGCTGCATCTGGGAACCTTCTTGCTAGTCAAGACTCTGCAGAGTCCCAAGGTGGCACAGAACATAACAGTGAGGGGGCTGAGCATGCTAGCTCAGGTCTCTCTTCATCGTCTTATAAAGCCACCTGTCTGACTCCCACGATAACCCAGTAATTCATTAATTCATTGACCATTAATCCATGAATAAATTAATCCATTCAAAAGGGAAAAACCCTCATGCCCCAACACCTCTTAAAGACCCAGCCTCTGAATACTGCCACATTGGGGATTAAATTTCAACATGGGTTTTCAAGGGAACAAATATTCAAACCATAGCATTCTTTATCTGAATTATTTGAACATTTATAATAAAAATTATTTAATATTACTATGATCGTAGTCAATCTTAAAGAGATCACAATGATTGTTAACACAGGAATTGGAAATAGGTACAGTAATACAAGGCTCTCAGGGCCATCTTGAAAATTATACTAAATGACATAAATGTTTCTATTTAAATACAGCTTTTATTAGATTAATAATTAAAATTTTTAATATTAATACTATTTAAAGGGTATTTCAACAGCTAACTCCTTTTACTTTTCATTTCAATTTGATTTTTACAATGCTTCCCATACTGTGAAACTTTCTATAGAAGTCTATGCTGGTTCATCACCTCTACCATTAAACTGAAGATCTGCATGCTATGTATATGAAGATATATGACTCCACTTTTCAAAGGGTTGTTTTACATTTTTGCTTTGATGTCAAATGAGATTTTTATCCTGAAATAGTATAGTTAGCACTAAATTAAATCTCCAGAGCATATTCCTAAATAATCCTATTAGCTCCATTCTCACCCTAGACCAGGAGCACTTTTTTAACTGTTGCAGCACTTACTCAAGATGCCCTGGATATCATGCATCCTGGGTAAATATTAGGTGATGGATAGATGGATCAATGGATGACTTGATATTTGGAAACCACTATAGAGATAAATATGCCTGATCTAAGGCTTTCATTTTAAATCTTTCCTTAAATCTTTCATAAGCACCATAAGGGCATCCACTCCCAATGAAGTAGTTTTACAGCTATATTAGAAGACATTTAGGGATCAGGGTGCAGAGATGCTTAATAAGTACATAAGGCCTAAATAGGATATTCTGCCAATCTGTGACTTTGCACATTCTTTATTACAAAATTGCATGTACCTACCCTGAAAAACAGATGGCTATATTATGATTCCCCCAACCAATAAAAGCAATTAGCTTTTGCATGATGTTTTTCATGTGCAAAGTAATCTCATATATGTTACCCGGAAAAACCCTATTTATACTTACAAACCACTTTTCCACATATCCCCTAATTCCAATCACCTATCTTTCTTTCTTCCTCTATAACAAAGAACACCTTCTAGCATATTATATAATTTATTTATATAATCTCTTTATTGTCTCTTCTCTATTTTCCCATCTCAATATACCCACATCCCCATGCATTCTAAGCTATGTGAGAGAAAGGAATTATGTTTCTTTTCTTCACTGCTGAATTTCTCATGCTTAAAACACAGACTGGTACATAATAGGTGATTAGTAAAACTTTGTTGAATAATGGAATGAATGCAGCCTTTATAACAACTAAATTTTGGGGGGCCAGGCGCGGTGGCTCACGCCTGTAATCCCAGCACTTTGGGAGGCCGAGGATCACGAGGTCAAGTGATCGAGACCATCCTGGTCAACACGGTGAAACCCCATCTGTACTAAAAATACAAAATATTAGCTGGGCATGGTGGCGCGTGCCTGTAATCCCAGCTACTCAGGAGGCTGAGGCTGGAGAATTGCCTGAACCCAGGAGGTGGAGGTTGCGGTGAGCCGAGATAGCGCCATTGCACTCCAGCCTGGGTAACAAGAGTGAAACTCCATCTCAAAAAAAAAAAATTTTTAATGGGTAAAATTTGTGGATGAGGGAGTTTGACTTTTTTTAACTGTCCACTTTTTTTCTTTCTTTTTTTTTTTATTGTACTTTAAGTTCTGGGGTACACGTGCAGATCTTGCAGTACTGTTGCATAGGTACAACATGTTATGGTGGTTTGCTGTCTCCATCCCCCCGCCTCACCTGCATCTGCATCTGGCATTTCTTTTTTCTTTTTTCTTTCTTTTTTTTTTTTTTTTTGAGACAGACTCACTCTGTTGCCCAGCCAAATGAATAGTAGGCTCACTGCAGGCTTAACCTCCTGGTCTCAGGTTTCAAGCAATCCTCTCTCCTCAGTCTCCACGTGCCACCACATCTGGCTAATTTTGGTATTTTTTTGGGTAGATATGGGTGTCATCTCACTTTGTTGCCCAGGATGGTCTTGAACTCCTGGGCTCAAGTGATCCTCCTACCTCACCCTCCCAAAGTCCTGGGATCACAAGTGTGAGCACCGTACCCAGCCACTTTGGCTTTTTGAATATTAGAAGTATAACTCCAGTTCTCACCGTTTTGCTTTGGCAGTTAATTGACATGATGTCAACAGCAGCAGAAGCAGCAGCAGCATGATTTGGGTTTGACACAAATACAGAAAGTTCTTTTAAATTCCAAGACAAATAGCTGTTTCTCACAGGTCGGCCTATTGCACTTCATTCCACCTTTGTCTGCATCACTTGGATTCAGGACAGACTGAAACTGAGGCTGGAGATGGGGAATGATGCTGTAGACAGTCAATATGGACACCAGTTTTCTTTAAAAATCACAGTAAATTCATTTGCAAAAAAGAATCTATACACTATGGCATATGGTCAATGCTACTGTAAAACATATACTGCCCCAACTTGTCGTATGAAATACTTTGCAGCATCTGTGTATAATCAGATCTATTTATTGGCATTATGGACAGTCAGATTTGTTCATATTCTCTGAGTACATGAAAATTTTGTAGAAAAGAAATTTGAATTTTGTCTCAGCTTGAGCAGATTCAGAGTCAGTGTGAAGAAACTGGAGTAGGATTCTTGTCTTATCTTTCCCATCTCCTCTTGCCCTCATTCTGTCCCTGCTCCCCGACCCCACCAGTCTGCCACCACCCCGCACCTCCTCTCACACACCCACACAATTTGGCTTTCATTACGTCTTCTTCAACATTGGAGTAGGGCAGGGTCGAGCAGGAAACAGAGAAAAGGGTACTCATTTTTCCAAATGCCTCTTACTGCTGAAGACCTCTTTGGCTGTCTTTTTCTTTTCTTCTCTTGGCTGTCATTTTTTTTCTCACTCTTGCCAAGGCTGGAGTGCAATGGTGTGATCACAGCTCACTGCAGCCTCAAACTCCTGGGCTCAAGTAATCCTCCCACCTGAGCCTCTTACCTCCCACCTCCCAAATAGCTGGGATTATAGGACCACACCACCATGCCTAGCTAATCTTTATTTTTATTTATTTATTTATTTATTTATTTATTTATTTTGAGAGGGAGTTTCGCTCGTTACCCAGGCTGGAGTGCAGTGGCGCGATCTCGGCTCACCGCAACCTCCGCCTCCTGGGTTCAAGCAATTCTCCTGCCTCAGCCTCCTAAGTAGCTGGGATTACAGGCACGCACCACAGTGCCCAGCTAATTTTTTGTATTTTTAGTAGAGACGGGGTTTCACCATGTTGACCAGGATGGTCTCCATCTCTTGACCTCGTGATCCACCCGCCTCGGCCTCCCAAAGTGCTGGGATTACAAGTGTGAGCCACCGCGCCCAGCTAGCTAATCTTTAAATACTTTTGTAGAAATGGAGTCTCACTGTGTTGCCCAGGGTGGTCTCAAACCTTTGCCCTCAAGTGGTACTCCTATCTCAGCCTCCTAAAGTGCTGGAATTATAGGCATGAGCCACCACATCCAGCCTGGCTGTCATTTTACTCTATGTCGCAGGTGACCTAGCAGGTTCCTCAGAAAGCATCAGAAACATCTTCTCAGTGTTGTTCACAAATGTGAGAGAGACTTTCCAGCTTAAATGCCCCAGCTCTCTCTCCTCTCACCTCTTGCTTTTTGGATCCCTACCTCAGCAAGCAGCTCTCTGCCATAAGGTCCTCTTGAGATAGATGAAGTCTTGCTTCTTTTCACAGGGTCCGTCTACCTGGTCCACACACCCATGACACACCACACATTGGGAATGTACATTTCTCTCATCATGTCTCCTATGTATTCACCCTGTCATCTCTTCCCTGCTCCTTCCTCCTGTTCCAGTAGGCAATGGGAACAGAACCACAAGCGCACCACCTCAGCAGACATCCATCCAAGATAGGAGATACCTGCCTCCCTTCTTTATGGAAATGACAGTGTAGTCATGATTCAGAGACTGAGTGTTTGAGCCACACTGCTCAATTCAAGCTACAGTGCCTCCGTTTACTGCTCCTGTAACACTAGGCTTGTTTTTAAATTTCTCTGTTCCTCAGATACCTCATCTATAAGATGGAGATAATAGTATCTCCTACCATAGGGTTACTATGAAAATCAAATAAGTTAATTCTCATAAAAAATGCAATCAATATATCTTGTCTATTATCAACCCAAATTTCTGTTAGTGGTTGTTAGAAACCCTTTTGGGGGTCAGGGAGGATGACTCCCACCCCTTCCCAACCCCTGCCAAGGGAGCATAGAAAAGGCTCAGCACTCTCCTGTTAGTCAGGGACCACTCTAACACTCCTGCTCAGTTCCTAACTCCATCCGCTCTCACTTGCACTTCTGCAAATAGCACCCTAACCAAACACCTCAAGTCCCACAATCCATTCTTCCTGCTAAAACCAAGACAATTTCCTGAAAGCAGAAGTCAGTCTTTGTTTCTCTAGAGGACTGTATAACAAGTACTTCAGGCTTTGCAGGACAGGTGGCAAATTCAAAGATATAATGCGGGCACTTTCAAAACAAACAAAAAAAAAATTGAAAAATGTTTATTGACAGAATTTAATATATGATAATAATTAAGTACAATTTTCTCATAATACAAGTAAATGAATAAAAAGTAAGTGATTATTTTAGAAGAAATAACATTTTGCTTAATTGGGACTCAAGTCAGTGTTTCCAATCCTCAAAACAATTGCAAATGTTCATTTGTTAATGCTGATCTGAAATGGAACTTTTTTTTTTTTTTTTTTTGAGACGGAGTTTCGCTCTTGTTACCCAGGCTGGAGTGCAATGGCGCGATCTCGGCTCACCGCAACCTCCGCCTCCTGGGTTCAGGCAATTCTCCTGCCTCAGCCTCCCGAGTAGCTAGGATTACAGGCACGCGCCACCATGCCCAGCTAATTTTTTGTATCTTTAGTAGAGACAGGGTTTCACAATGTTGACCAGGATGGTCTCGATCTCTTGACCTCGTGATCCACCCGCCTCGGCCTCCCAAAGTGCTGGGATTACAGGCTTGAGCCACCGCGCCCGGCCTGAAATGGAACTTAATGGTTCATCTTTGAAAATGTTCCTTGCACAAAAGTTGATACTGCCAGATTGAAGCTTAAAGATTATTTAAAGTTTTCAAGAGTTGTTACTATACATTTTACAGTAATTGAGCCATTGAAAACTTGAGTAACATGTCAGAAACAAGGTATGATGACTCAAGTAATCACTATGCACACCTGCTAATGTGAACAGAAAATGAACAGTGCCATTTTCAAGGTATTTTCAGTAAAGCACCTTAGAAAATAGACTCAAAAGAGCTTATAGAAACTATAACTGTAGAAACATCAAAAGTGGAATCAGTTAATTTTAGAAATCTTCCTTTGATGCTGCGAATTTGAATCAAGAACAATAGGAAAATTTCTTACTCAAAATATATTAGTAATATTTTGTAACATGAAGGGAAATAATGTTAGAATGTATTAACAATATATATTGTTATCTGGATTAAATTTGATAATCTTGTAACTATTAAATATGCACAGTTGTTTAGCAGCACAAAAATCAATTAAGAAACAATCTTCAACTTCGGATATCACATATTTAAATGTCATAAAATTAATTAAACCCAAACATTAGTTAAAGAAAGTTAATAACCTATGTAGAAAGAAAGTGTAAGTATATATACAGAAAAACGTGCTAAAAACATAAAATGGAAAAGACTAATATAATTCTATCTAAGAAAGGAGATTGTTTCTCAATATCTCTATATCATGCTAAAAATATTTTTAAAGGCCACATTCAATAAATAGACAATGTTTACCAAAAAAAAGTTAATGTGCTTAATGTCCTTCAATAAAATACGTATTCATATTCATAGTTCAGTTGTTTTCTACTTCACGTAGTTTTCAAGTAAAAAACATGTTTTTCTTCTACTTCATAAAACATTATAATTCAGCCCTGAGAGAAAATTGTGTTAAGAACACAAGATTTCATGCTTATGAGGGTAATATGTGATATGTTTTTCTATAATAATTATGATGAAATTATTGAAGCCAAAAGGAATGTGGTATGACACCTGGAAGGTTCCTAGAAATTTGTTTAGATAATCGTTCAGATCAGAGTGGTTACTTCACTCACAGAGATACAGGGTTGGAGTCATTTTGATGAGCACCTTATTGGAATAATAATATAGCAGTAGATGTGTGATGTTCATAATATAAAGACATTAAAGTGGTATAAACATAAAATTTAAAGGAGTATGCATCCTCCTTTAAGAGTGAATGAATGTACCTATGAATGAAAGGTGGTGAATGTAGCTATGTTTTTGCGAGATTGTCTATACTAAGGGCTTGATTTTAAGGTGGGTTATTGTCCAGGTGCCTTTACAAGGTAAAAAATATTCCAAAATGCTATCTTAGATTCTTATTTAAGGATTATAACAGGATCACACTGGAAGAAGAATAAACTAGTATAATGGCAACTAGAAGAGACAATTATTAATTCTCACCGCAAGAGTTGCAATGGATATGAAGCTTATGTGTCATCTATCTACCAGTATTTGATGGAAAGTTCGTTTGTTTCACACAATAATCCAAAGAAGTAGGTACCATTATTAGCCCCCTCCTCATAGTAGAGAGAAGGAAGCAGGAGTGATGTAACTTGCTCAAGTTTGTTCAGCTGGTAAGCACCCATGCCTGTATTTGATTCTAGACCCTCTGCCACTTCACTTCCCACTACACGAGTTGTTAAAGCAGAAGATACATGCACCAGAATCCAAACTTGACCCCTGGACAATAACCCACCTTAAAGTCAATCCATTTTCAACTATGTCATGTCAGAAGACAATAATAATAATGTTAATAACAGCTAAGATATGGATTGTGCTTACTATGTGTCAGGCACTATTCTAATAAGTATTGTAATATATAGTTATAATTATTTTACCTGTAAGGCAACTGCAGTCCAGGAAAATCAAATCACTTGCCAAAGATCATTTTGAAAGTGACAGAGCCATGGTAGGAATACTGGGGTCCAATCAGGTCCACGTAATGACAGTGGAAAAAGTCTTCACCTGGACTCCTGCATCAACTAAGATCAAATATCCTTCAGTTGACTCCATCTTTCCATACCACATACAAAGTGACATTTGTAAAATGTAAACCTGATAATATGAACCCTTGGTTAAGCTCTCCCAGTGGCTTCCCATTGTGCTTCACAAAAACATGACATTAGAAAGCCCAGCACTGTCTGAGTCCTACCTACCTTCTGGTCTTGTTTCCCACTGAACTTCCCATCCTCTACTTCAGCTGCAATGGTTTTCCTCGAGTCTCTCTACATCCCACACTGCTTCCTCCCACACGCTCTTGGCACAGATTGCTCTTCTGTGCAGCACCCTGCTGTATCTCTCTTCATTGTCTTCCAATTGTCAGCTAAAGCATCACTTCCTAAGGAGAGATCTTCCCTGACTCCAACATGCGTACACACATCAAATCCTCTTCTAGTCCTTTTATATGCAATATAGCTTCTTTGGTACTCATTACAGTCGCAATTTTACAATTATAATATAATTATCTGATTAATTCTCTTTTACTAGTCTATAAATAGAGGGAGGTCAGGACTCTGACTTGTTTTGCCACTTATAGGTTGGGTTCCTTGAGACAAAGATGCATGTGCAAGTGTCTTATTTGGGATGTCATTTCAAGAAGCACAAGTAAGAAAATGGGGAAGTAAGACAGAGAAGACAACAAAGCCAATACAGGGTACATTAATGAAGAGTTTGCCATTGTGGGAAATTGAAGCATTTTTTTAGGGACCTCTGGGAGACCATGTAGAATGCCCCTCAGAGCCATCCCACCAGAGGTATGAGACACTGTGCTATTACTTCATCGCTTCCATCCATAATTGGTTCAGGATTGCTGTCAGGAAAGTTAACTTCTAGTCATTTCCAGCAAGTCATGAACAAGCCAAGCTCGTTCCTACAAATAGGGAAAGTATTCAGACAGAAAATTGCCAAGTATTTGCAGTAAGAAGCAATCAAGTTGTATAGATAGAGTTAATGCCAAGGAGATTCTGGTGGTCAGTTGACAGTATCTGCTACAGTCCCTCCTCCCTTGTGACCCAACTCATGATCCAAATTATGTTTACTCAGACCTCACTCTTATCACAGATATTCAAAATTGTTAAGTATTCAGAATTTCTTTTTTTAAAAAAATAAAGACAATAGGAAGATTCATGGTATAAACTATATTCCCAGTTGCATGGACGCAATTTGTTCAGGCCACACTGATATTAATTTTCTTTCTCCTCTAACACCTATTTTAGGTTGTAATCAAATTCAGCCAGCCCTTTGGTCTAGGTCACTGGCTCCATAAGGTAAGGTCAACCTGCTTAATATGAAACCCGTGTCAGGGCTGTAGTTTCTAGAATAATCTGTTCACTGTTATCACTATGCATAAAAGCATCAGGAGTCTCCATAAAACTTCATTATGTAGCAACATCCTTATCTCCTAATGATAATTTGGCTCAATTATTCCTTCCTGTAGAGTATCTAATGTCTTTGCCTGATGGCTTACTAGAATGAGGGAACCTAAATAAACTGGTGTAAGCCAATGCTTTGAGTTTAGTGGAACTTTTAGTATTGCTCCTGGTTAGAACCAGGACCTCTAATTACTCAAAGCAGACAGGAAGCACAGACTCCCTAGGAATGATAAGGAGAGGGACCATTTCTCAATCTACATCCCTGCAGCTGCTCAGCGAAGTGCTCCCATGATCAGTAGAGAAGCAGCACCAGGACAATACGTTTGGTGATTAAAGTAACAGAATGTCATTGGCAATAATAGCAGAAAAAATAACGGTTACATTAGGATAGTGGTAGCAAATGTTAAGGACAGAAAAATCCTAAAATAGAATGATAAATATTCATATCCGTATCTTTCATTGATTCTGAATTATTTTATAAATTTATAACTTCAGGCTTCTGCAGAAAAGCTATACAGATCTCAGAGACTCATTTTTTTCATTTATCTAACACGTTTTAATTGATTTTCTACTATGCTGATAGAAATAGCTGATACTGGCTGCAGTGGGGTTAATGGATTGATATTGACGACAACAACAACAACAACAATATTAAATAGCAACAACCATTTCTTAAGTGCTTATTGTATGCTGTACTCTCTGCTATGTGTTTTATATGCATCAAATGTGTACATCAGGTATGGTGGATCACATATGTAATCCCAGCACTTTGGGAGGCCAAAGGAGGTGGATCACCTGAGGTCAGGAGTTCGAGACCAGCCTGGCCAACATGGTGAAAACCCATCTCTCCTAAAATTACAAAAATTAGCCAGGTGTAGTGGGATACACCTGTAGTCCCAACTACTTGGGAAGCTGAAGCAGGAAAATCACTTGAACCCTGGAGATGGAGGTCACAGTGAGCCAAAATCATGCCACTGCACTCTAGCCTGGGTGACAGAGTGAGACTTCATCTCAAACAAAACAAAACAACAAAACAAATAGGGTCACATTGATAAGAAAACACAAGGTCATGATATTAAAAGAATTCTAGACTTTTTTCAAGACTTCCTTTTTTCATTTATCACCTAGAATTCCCAGTGGCCCTTGAATAGGTAGTCTAAATGTGATCTAGTATGAGATTCTGGGCCCAGTCATTTTAAGTAGTTCACCCTAGGCCTATTAATAATACTTTCCAACTGCTACTCTTCATTCTTTTTTAAAAATCTGATTTTATAAAATGAACATAATAATTGTACATAATTTTTACAGACAGTGTGATACATCAGTATACACATACAATGTGTAAAAATCGAAATAGGGTAATTAGCATATACACCTAAAAATGTATCATTTCTTCATGGTGAGAACATTCAAAATTCTCTCTTCCAGCTATTTTAAAATATACCATATATTATTATTAACTATAGTTACTCTACTGTGCTTACTCCACCTATCCAGCTGGAACTTTGTACCCCTTAACCAACACTCCCCTCCTTTTCCCAGTCTCTGATAACTACCATTTTAGTCTCTGCTTCCAAGAGATCAACTTTTTGAGACTCCATAAATGAGAGGGATCATGAGGTATTTGTCTTTATGAGCCTGGCGTATTTCACTTATGATGTCCTTCAAGTTCATTCCTGTTTTTGCAAATGACAGTATTTCATTCCTTTTAAGGCTGAACAGTATTCCAGTGTGTATATATACCACATTTTCTTTATCCACTCATCTGTTTAAGGACACTTAGGTTAATTCCATATCTTGTCTACTGTGAACAGTGCTATAATAAACATGGAAGTGCTGATATCTCTTAGAGATATTGATTTCCTCTCATTTGGCTATATATCTAGCAGTGGAATTGCTGGGCCATAGAGTAGTTCTATTTTTAATCTTTTGAGGGAGTTCCATACTGTTTTCCATAGTGGCTGTACTGACATCCCTACTAACAGTGTTTAAGAGCTCTCCTTTCCCCACATCCTCACCAACATTTGCAATTTTTGGTCTTTTTTATAAAAGGCCACCCCCTATTTTTATATCCCTCCTAAAGTCCTCAAGGAGGGAAGGTGAATGATGCAGCTCTCACTCATTTCTGTCCTTTTCAACCTTTTGCAACACTGTCTGTAGCCATATCTGCTGCCAGAATCCTCTAGAAGATAGAGACTTTCCACAAGTTGGTATTTGCTCACTGGTGAATCCAATGTACCGTTGGAATTGCAGACCCTCTTCCCACATCACCCAGATGAACCTCTAAGCTCATTGCAGCTGCCTGTGGTGCATTCCCTCATACACTGACTACCTTTAAAACATTAAGTGTCCACATCTTTCCACCCTCTTCCTAAGGCTTTCTCTGGAACCAAGGTGGAGCTTGCTCAGTCCACCTGCAGATCCTTGAACCATTGTATTTCTTCTTCATTTATGATGACCTTCTATAAGGGCCTTGTTATCACGGTCGGCTATCTAGACATCATTCTTTATCCTGTATGAGTAAATCAATTGTCTACACATAGCCAAGGACAAATTACACCAATGGATCAGTTTTCAGCTCTTTATCAGCAGTCTGAGACACATTTTCAAGCTGTTTCAGTAGGCTGACTATATAGAATGCAAGAAGCTCTAAGGTGGAGTGATTAAATAGTGCTGGCGAAGCAAACAAAAGCCCATGTGGGTCTCAGCTTCAGTCCCTGCTACATGTATACGGTAGTCCCCCTTTATCCTCAGGGGATACATTGCAAGACACTGATGAATGTCTGAAACCACAGATAGTACTGAATTCTACATATACTCTGTTTTTTCCTCTATATCCATAATAAAGTTTAATTTATAAATCAGGCATAATGAGATTAATAACAATGACTAATAAAAAAGAACAATTATAACAATACTGTAATAAAAGTTAGTGAATGTGGTCTCCCCTCCCACACCTCCACACCCCCACACCCCGCAATATCTTATTGTACTATATTCACCTACTTTTGGATCACAGATGACCACAGACAGCTGAAACCAGGGAAAGCAAAACCATTCGTAATAGGAAGACTACTGTATTGTCTCTTTTAATTCTCATGGCAACACTCTGAGATAAGTGGTATTATCCTTGCTTAGGGGTGAGGAAACCAAGACACCTTAACATGTCTAAAATAACACACTTAACAATGGTCACAGGTGCATTTGCAGTTTGGAGGTGGGAAAAGGGAAGGTACCATCGACCTGGGGTCATTATCACCAAAATTGCTAACTAGAAAAGTATCCAAAGCAAAGATTGACTAAAACTTTCAGTCAACTGGTGGATATAGTATAGCTTCAGTTTCTTCAGCACTGACCTAATGTTCTTAAGATGAGTGTATTTTTTCAGTATACTCATAAGCATCCAGAATGTACATCAACATACTCTTCAGCAAACCTCCATTTATAGATGTATCTAGAAAATTATACCTTTCTTCTAAGCCAGAAGATCATCACTTATTCATGGTGAAGACTCCATGAAATTTGTAACATCTATACTAACAGCTATTTGGGGTAAAGCTATGAAAAAAATTAAAGATTCTTTTCAATACTGAAATTAACTCCAATTTCAGCCTTTCAAGACATACGTCCAACAAAAGACCTAATTATTTCATCATTTACATTTATTAACAATATTTAGGTACCACATGCCTAGCTAACAAGACTCTAACTTCAAACTTCTTGTATCAGTAAATCACTGTAGTGGCATAAACATGAAAAAATTGTTGATGTTCAGAGGCCCATTATGTCTTGTGATCAGAGATTTTCCATGTGAAAGATGAATGTCACATGATTGTTGCCTGATTCAGAGGCTCACATGCAAAAACTGGTGGAGGTGTTCTGACTCACTGAAAGAAATAAAAACCATTCATCTACCTGTAATATTTAACATACTTCAGGAAACAAACAAAAGGCTCTTTGAGAGCTAGTTTGCTTTTCTTTACTTAAAAGAAAGATTCATTGCAGAATCAGAGCCAAAATACGAATGCAACCCTCAGAGTGTTTTTCAATAAGAGGCACAGAATTTAGGAGATCATTTTTTTGGCATGTAGAGGGTGTGAGTTCAAAGAAAGGACCCCATGTTTACTTCTTTTAATACAATTGTATATTTTAGTCTGTTTTTGAGCTGTCCTCCTGCAATCTTGCACTTGTCAAGAACCAATCCAACATTAAGTTTCTGTTTGTATCAAAATAGTAAGTTTGTTTCTGTATCTTTGATCTGTGCCTTACTTTCCACACTAACAGGTATATAGCTTAACATTCATGTTGCCTTACTACGACCAGTCCACTATCTCCTGTCCTGTTTCTCTTGCCCTAGTCTCCTCTTTCTCCATCTTTCCCAGACTGTGAGCAAATAGCCTTAGGCCTTATCTTCTACACACTGATTAAAAAAACCTCTTCCAGAGCTGAACCAAGGCCCTGGAAATAGCCCTTTACCTTGTCAGAGCACTTTCCATATTTTATTATTTCTCTGTTCATTTTTCAGCAACATGCTGCTTTCCCTTTTCAATAATTGATTGTATTCATGACTTCTCCCACTAGATGGAAAATGAATCTCCTTAAGAAAAAAATAATTAGATATTGAAAGACTGTACATTCTCTAAATAAATTCCTAACTGGCATGAACTGCCATTCACCTTCACCTAATACGCAAATGTGTCACCTTTTACTGTAACTCAAGGAAGGGAGAAGGTATTGAAATAAAACCTTTTAAATATTACTAGATAGGTGCCAAGTTCAGCAACATTTAAAGTTAGCATCCCAAAGGAAATACCCTGAGGCTACTTAATGGAATCAATTGTAAACCATGGGTCTCCTGGCATCAGGCAAAGCCAAAAATAGTGGAAAGAGGGATAATTATAGACTTTAAATTTTCTGCTCTTTTTGTGACTGAATTTCTTCAGGATATTGACCCTGGAGCCATAAAATCTTGGCACCCATTATTTCACAGTGAACAGTGTTTCACTTTTTTCTTAAGTATTGAAGTAGTTCATGATCTTAAAATGGATTTAGTGAAAAGGCAGCAGCTTTCTATTATTTTTTTTTTCCATTTGTTCCAACAAGGTCACAACGAAATGTCAAAAGTAACTTGTATTGGTGTTGCTACCAATTTGGATTGTCTTAGGTTACATATAAAAGCTGACTTTTGGATACATAAATTGCTTTTTCTTGAATCTTTCTTTTCCCTAGTTAATTAATTGAGATTGACAAGCGTATGTATACAGTTCAATCTTGCCAAAGGGCTGCTTGTGCCAAAAGCCACTTATTCTTTCTGGGCTTTCATTATTCTAACTCCAAACAGTTTACCAAGAGCAAAATGTAGCAAAATAGTGTCTTTCCATAGAGACTCAGCATTTAAATAGATTAGGATCCCAAGGCAAATCAAATGCTTCATGTCCTGGGAGTTCAATCCAGCTCTTGTTAATTAATCAGTCAGTATATTGATTATAAGATGTTTAGTTGGGGCCCAAAGTGGCTCCGGCTGGATGTCGTGGCGCTTGCGAAGGCGAGGCCAAGAGTTCAAGGCCAACCAACCTCAGCAACCTTACAAGCTCTCATTGATTGGCAAAAAAAAAAAAAAAAAAAAAAAAAATGTTTAGTTATACCAGAATAAAGACAGAAAGAAAATAGCCTTTCTGGATTTTCATATTTTGTCATATATGTAATTAAGAAAAAACTTTTTAAAAACTACTGTACCCAATCTAAATGCTAACCTCCTAAAATATCTGCGTTTCTGAATAACAGATGTCAGAGTTAAGACTGATGCTATTCTACAGGCATTGCATGATTTGAGAGATAATACACGTTTTCTCCGCTAGTCTACCAATCCCCTCCATCAATGTTCTCTGACCCTATCTATTAGATTTAGATTATAACCTCTACTTATCTGACACTTTGAGGTAGAGCTCAAATAAGCTGTTTCCTGATAAACAATTTTAAGTATCATAAGGATATAAGCCTCTTAAATTAATGTCATAGTTCCTGTGACATTATAACTTCTCTTATTGGATGGTAGCAAGCACGGAGGACAGTAATACCCAATGTCAGGATTTCCCAATGGAAATCCACAGGTTTACTCTCAGTATCACATTTAGGGGTAGTAAGCTGTTGGCTAGTAAAAGAGAATAATAGAGGATGCATAACTTTCCCAAAATTAAGGAGAGTAATTCGTGGGTGATAATGAGGCTGGGCTACTGAGGAGCTAACACATATGTACAGTTAAAATTTAAATTCCTCGAAAGTAGGACTGGGGAAAACTATTATATTTAACCCCTTTCTTTAAAGAACACTCCTGTTTAATTCATTCAACCAAAATTGAATGCTAACCATGTGCCAGAAAGTGCTGTAGGCACTGAAGATTCACAGTGACATCATTTGATTTACATTTTAGAAATATCACTCTGGCTCCTATGTGGAAGAAAGAAATCAGAATGACAAAGTCAAAAGGAGAGAAGTGAGGAACTCATTCCAGTAGTCCAGGAGAGAAATGATAATAGCTTGAGGAATGTAGTAATCATAGAGGTAGTGCTAAGTGATAAGATCCACAATACAGTTTGAAGGTAGAGCCAGCAGGACTTGCTGATGGACCAGAAGAGATGTAGAAGAGACCTAAGAAAATATGAGAAGAGACATGACAATTGCAGAGATGGAAAGTCTTTTGGAAAGACTCAAGAGTTCTGTTTTTGAGATGTTGAGTGAACATGGAGTAGACAGTTAAAAATATGAACTCAAAAGTTCAGAGGAAAGGACCAGCTGGAAAACGGTGGAAGTGGTTGGAAAAAGGTGTTCAAAGATGGGTGTCTGGATGTGATAAACTAGGCAATGAATATACACAGAGAAAAACTCCAAACCATGGGGACTCCAACACCTCGAATTCAGGAAGAGAACAGGAGCTAGAAAAGAGATTGAAAAAGACGATTCAGAGAGATAGAGTGAGAAGTAGGAAAGTGTCCTGTATAAGCTAAAAGTGTAGAAAAGGTTTCAAGAAAGAGGGAATGTTTAATTGTGTTAAATTCAGCAGAAAGTAGAACAAGATGAGAAATTAGACTTTACTCATTTGGCCACATCAAGTCATCAGGGATCATTGACTTTGACAAGAGCAGTTTCAGTGAAATGCTGACTATGAAAGTCTGATTTCATAGTGAACGTCACTGTGATAGATTCCTCCGAGCAGGAAGTAAGGTAGTAGAAGTAAGAATGTGAACAAGAGTTTCCAAGAGATTTTCAATGAACGAAAACAATGTATGGGGCAGAAGCCAGAGAGGGATGTCTGGTCAAGTGAAGCTTTTGGCGTTTATTGATATGTGCTTAAGGAAGTTGGGATTCTTTAGGTGGTAAAAGGAATCATGACCTGGAAGTCATGACAAGAAACAACAACTATCTTGCTTTTAGTTATGGGACAGCATAAGAGAAAACAGTCATTTATGTATTGTATAATTTGAAAGTTTATGTTTTCCTGTTTCCCTGACATCACCACATAGGCTGTGCATCCAGTGCAGGTGCACCAATGTGATAAGACCTGCCACAGTTTTCCCTTCTTGACCTCCCCTGACTGTGACTGACTGGCATTCAAAGGCACCAGTGAAATGCTCTCCAGCCTTTTGCTGTATCCTCTGGCTTGAACGCCAATGAAGGCACTTGCCCACAGGTCCTCACTGCCTCTCAGCTTCCTGCCTGCTTGGTTGAGCCCACTTCCTTGGTGCTCCTTCCTGTGACCTCCTCTTGATGTACAATGACTCTGTCTCCTGAGGAGCTGCGAGTATAATAAACCTAATTTTCCTGGGTCTCTCGTGCCCCTCTTGTGGCTGCACTCGACCCATCATCTCCTAAAAGAACACTGGGTGAAAAGGTTGCAAGGAGAGAGTATCCTCAGGGAACTGGAAGGTTCTGCTGTAGCATGCAGTTGAAGGGAACGTTCTGAAAAGAGGCTAAGGGTAAAAGCAATTTAGCTAATGACAGGCCATGTGTTGCAAAGCACACAGTGCAAAGATTTGGAGGGCTGAGTTTGGGAGGGATGGAACTGTGAGTCATAAGAAGATGAACAAGGCTTGCAGCCTTAAGGCTCTGGGAAATCTGAGCTGTTTCTGTTGAGTGGGAGCCACAAGGGTATAGAGCATATTGATATTTTATGACATTATGTTCCTTGCTTCATTATCTCTGTGCTGCCTTTAATGTTTACTGTATTACATTTCATAATTTAAATAAATCAGTGAGGATGGGAGAGACAAAAATATAATATACAGTGTGATGTGGCCAGAATACCAGATGGCATGGAGAATTTAGAGTATGTTTGTATCTGATATAGGAGAGGGACAGAGTCTGAAGGGGCACTGAGTTCCTCATGAGGCATGACTTTGTGGGGTTCTTAGAGACAGATATAGGATATCGGGATTTACTTCACTGGCCACTATTAAGAATTAAAAAACCTTTCACTTTTTTTTTCTCTCACCAACCTATCTTTCCTAAGAACAGGGAGGATTGGATGGAGAAGACTGGGAAAGCAAATGTCAGAGAATCAGTAGAAATCAGAACGTAAGAAACCAAAGAACAAACTTTAATAGTCCTAATTATTGTCATGCATTTTTCTTTACTGCAAATAATTTCCCATTTAAATTTTTCCATGTTAATTATATTTTTAAGACTTTACTTTTAGAATAGTAAAAATGAATTATTTTTAGACCTGAGACCTTAAAAAATTTCTTATATCTATTTATTTTATATTTCTTTTGCCCTTCCACTTACCTTTATTTTAATTTTTAATTTGTGTGGGTACATAATAAGTGTATATATTTATGGAGTATATGACATGTTTGATACAGGCATGTAGTGCACAATTACCTTAGTTCTTGTTTTCATTTCCTTTATCAAATGGAATGGAATCTTATAAAGCTTTGAATAAGAGAAGTGTAGTATATGTATGGGCAAGAATGAGAAATTATGACTCACAAGCAGAACTGTAATTTATGCATGATGAATCAATCAACTAGAAAAAAATCAGCTCTAGCTTTTCTGGTTAGAGCCTTCTCAAAACTTTCTGCATTCTTCCTTCCTCTGATTTTTATTATGCATAATTTGATAAAAACTTGACTCTCCCTGGGGTGTTTGAGCATCTCTATAGTCATGCTGGCTAGACATTGTTGAAAATCCTCAGATTACATTTTTCCTGATATTTTAGTATAACATCATGTAACCATTTTTTTCTTTCAGTTACTTATGCTCATTAAAATCAAATGATAAATCTATGTGTGTTTCTTTTAATGCAAAGGTTAATGTTGAGTGTTGATAAATTGTCCTTTTACTCAGCTATGCAATTTGTTCCCAGTAGCATCCTAGTACTATTGGGAAAAAAAGCCACAGATCATTACTTCAGGCTCACCTCCTTGTCTGCGCAACCAAATGGAAACATATCTTGCATACTTTAGATAAATGACTAGTTGATATTATGTCATATTGGTAGTAGTACTTAATTGAGGTAAATATCTAAAACATCCTGTATTTTAAAACTATGAACAATATCAGGGTAAGAAGGAACATGGGGTTGGAGAGAAAATTTTCCATCTCCCCAAAACTTAGGAAACTGATAGCCACAACAAATCCTACAAAGAGGAAGCTAATGTATCAGCCCAAACTCTGAAAAAAACGGGTACAAAGCCAGGCCAAAATCTTTGAAAAGGACAGCCAGAAAGATCTGTATGACTCAAAAACTCCTAACCTTACCTCCTCTCAAAGAAAAAAAGATATAAATAAAGAAAGGAACTAAATAGAGCATACCCTATGAAAATAAAAAAAAAATTAAAAACAGTGGTTTTTTTTTTTTTTTTTTTTTTTTTTTTGGAGATGGAGTTTTACTCTTGTTGCCCAGGCTGGAGTGCTGTGGCATGATCTCGGTTCACTGCTACCTCCATCTCCTGGGTTCAAGCAATTCTCCTGCCTCAGCCTCCAGAGTAGCTGGGATTACAGACATCCATCACCACACCCAGCTAATTTTTGGTCTTTTTAGAGAGACAGGGTTTCACCATGTTGACCAGTCTGGTCTGGAACTCCTGACCTGAGTTGATCCACCCATCTTGGCCTTCCAAAGTGCTGGGATTACAGGTGTGAGCCACCACACCCAGCTAAAAACAAAAAACATTTAAACCACACTTGCAACCATTTGTAGCAAAGCAGAAGAGAAGGTTTATGTTGAACTCAGACATATGACCATGGCAGCCCCCCAATAATTTTTTTTCCTTACTCAACAACATAAACAATTTTATTACATATGTCTCCATTAAGACACAAACTCTACAGGGTTCTATCATATTGACTTTTATTAAATAGGAGAAAGTTCAAGATAAAAGACAATTTAAAAAGAAAAAAAATGAGTTTAAGAAAATTTTATCAGAAATTAACTTCTGGTGAGTAAAAATCAGGTTATGAGAAGTGGAATACTAGTATACAAAGATCTCCAAATAAGATGTCTCCCTGCTCCATCCTTCTCCCCATTAATTCCATGAATAAGATATATTATAGTCACCTTGTTAATATTTATTTTCCCTTCAGGGAATTGTGGGCAAGTGAAAGGTTTTTTTTTTTTTTTTTTTTTAGGTGATGAAATAAGATCAATCTAGATTTGGTCTTGATTTTCTCCATAGATGCTAAGGTTCAGGACTGCATTCTACATTGGGAAAAATGGCAGGAAACTTGAAGGTTTCTGCCGAAGTAAGTAGATATGAGTCCTAAATTGGCACAGAAAATTGTAGGACAAATATTAATTTTATATCAAAGCTGAAGGAAAATCTTAAGATTTGTGTGATAAGTAAGAAAAAGTAAAGAAATGGCATAGCCTCAACTCTTAAAAACTTCAGAACACACAAAGAAAAAGGTAGAAATAAACATACATCAATAAATACACTAAATCAAATATGAATATTTAAGAGTACAGGAACTTGTTTTAAAAATCTAGGCAGAAAATGCAAGCCAGCCCTAAGAATTGTGAGACAGCATGAATACTTAGGCTGCCCCACTTGAATCACATGGAATGAGTTTCCCACAAGAAACATTCTGTTACCAAAAGCATGCAGAAAGGGTGATGGGAAGGCAAAACGTCAGAAAATCACAAGATAAATACATAATAATAATAGTAGTTTAAATTTACCAAGAAGATATAACAATTCAAAGGAAAGTGACTTCAAATATGTAAATCAAAAGTTGGGTAAACTATAAGAAAATGTGGCAGATCCACGGTCATAGTGAAAGTTTTCAACATGCTCCTCTCGATTTTCAACAGGATAAACAAACAGCAACTCAGGAAAGAACATTTCAATTGCACAATTACCAACACAATCTTTAAAAACGTGTGGAACCATGCAAGTAAGAATTAGAAAATATACATTTTCGTCAAGTAATTGGGGTAAAAAGTTTGCAAAAACATTTCAAAAACCTAATATATTATCAACCATATTATCTGAACACAATGCAATTAATCAATCAATACCAAAAAGACAAATGAAAATCCATATACTTAAAAAATTTCAACAATCACTTCTAAATGCCCTACATGTCAGAAATGTTTGTGGAGATTTGAAAATACTACAAAATAAACTATAATGTAAATGTTGTATATCAAAACTTACATAATCCAAAAAAGTACCATTAAAAAGATTTTATAGATTAAAATGCTTATATTAGAAAAGAAGAAAAGGCCACAGATTTATGAGTAGTAATCTAACTTAAGAATGGTGCTATGGTTTAAACGTGTTTTCCAAAATTCTTGTGCTGGAAACTTAACCCCAATGCAACAGTGTTGAGAGGCGAGACCTTTTCGAGATGATTAGGCCATGAGGACTCTGCCTTCAATAGATTAATGTCATTATCGTGGGAGTGGGTTAGTTATCTCAAGAGTGAACTCGTTTTAAAAGTGAGTTCTGTTCCCCTTGGTCACTTGTGCTCTCTCTCTGTTTCTCTCCCTTTCTCTCCCTTTCTCTCCCTTTCTCTCTCTCTCTCTCTCTCTCTCTCTCTCTCTCTCTCTCTCTCTCTCTCTCTCTTACTCTCTTACTTTTTCTCTTTCTCCCTTTTGCCCTTCCACCTTCCTCCAAAGGATGATTCAGCAAGAAAGCCCTCATCAAAGGTGGGATCCTCAACCTTAACTTCTCAGCCTCCAGAATTGTAAGAAATAAATCTCTGTCTTTTAGAAACTAGCCAGTCTCAGGTATTCTGTTAGAGCAGCACAAAACAAAAACAAATGGCTAGTGGTGCCGGATGTTACAAATAATAACTAAAAACTTATCACTAGTTACTAATATTAGCTAAAGGCTCATAAAAATTTCAGCCATTAGCTATATAAGCTACTTTATATCTACACTGAGAGAGAGAGAACAGGGTTGGAGGTCGGGGAGAGAGAGAGAAAGAATGTTTCTATTTTTCCTGTATCTTTCTTCTCCCAATTTATATAGGATGAAGTCTTTGCTAGAAACTTTATAATTTATTCCACAACTTACAAAATACCAAGATATGATACCAAGATATGTGTCTGTAATAGAATAAAAATGAACATTATGAACATTACCCAGAAAAGAATGCAGAAATAGAGGAGATTGCGGACCTCCCTTTTGAGAGAAGAATAAGTAAGTTTTCATTTGAGCAAAGGGTAATTGAATTCTGTTATATTGTTTTTACTTTGACATTGTTGTGTCCGTTATTGTTCTTGTTCTTGCTTGAAGGTATAAGTATGAGAATAAGGTCTGGATAGATGTTGAATAGTTAAAGGAGTAGTTAGTTGACTCATTCAATGCCCAGTCGAGCTCACTTCTAGTTTGTCTTCCTGGTTTTCTAAAGGCTGGAAAGTTAAAGATTCTGTTTCTTAGACTCACTTGTATTTGGGGTGCAAGAAAGTGATCTCTGCTCTGTATCTACATAAGACTTAAGTTCATTATAAGCAAGAGGAAAAAATAATACAGGAAGGAGAAAGAAACTGGTTCTTCTTTGGCGGGTGTCATGGTTAATTTTTTTTTTTTTTTTTTTTTTTTTTTTTTTGAGACGGAGTTTCACTCTTGTTACCCAGGCTGGAGTGCAACGGCGAGATCTCGGCTCACCGCAACCTCCGCTTCCTGGGTTCAGGCAATTTTCCTGCCTCAGCCTCCTGAGTAGCTGGGATTACAGGCACGTGCCACCATCATGGTTAATTGTATGTGTCAGCTTGGTTAGGCTATGCTGGCCAGCATGGTCAAACATTAGTATAGATGGTGCTGTGAAGATATTGTTAAGAATGTACAATCAGTACATTTTGAGTAAAGCAGATTACTCTCCATAATGTGGGTGAGCTTCATCCAATCATTTGGAAGTCTTGAGGGCAATACGAGAAAGCATTTTAAATGGTCCATTTCAAGGCATGATAAATCTAAGTACTGGCAGCCAGCCTGCAGATGTGACAATCCGCACAGCTCACACACCTAAAAAGTCACAATAAACAAACAAAATGTAGAGGAGGGGTGAGCCCATAAAAGGGAAGAAAGTTTCATTATTGCAAAATCAAAACTTAAGCAGGGAAGGGGGCCGGGCTATAACCTTATAAGGGGGATAATGAAACATAGGGAACCTCCAGGAAGATTGTAACCCCATAGTACTCGACCAATGAGGAACTGGGGGAGGAACTTGCCTGATAGGAGATAAGTTACCTGCTGTAACTGCTCCAAGTGTGCCAGCCTGCCAGACACACAATCTTGCAAGACCGCCATTAAAACTCTCGCCTCCACTGTTCTTCCTGTCTCTGTGTCCATTCCTCAGGTTTGGACGCTTGAGTGTGTTTCTCACAGGCAAAAAGTGAGGTTTCTCAAAGAAGAAACAAATCTGTGTCAAGAATGCGATGTAAAAAATGACCTGCTAACTTGCCCCACAGATTTCAGACTTACCAGCTCCCACAATTACACAATCACATGAGCCAACTCCTTAAAAAAGAGATAGATAAACAGAAGACAGACAGACACATGATAGATAGATAGATAATAGATAGATAGATGATAGATTAGATAGATAGATAGATAGATAGATAGATAGATAGATAGATGATAGATAGATAGATAGATAGATAGATAGATAGATAGATAGACAGACAGATGGATAGATGATTGTGTTTTTTCTGGAGAACTCTGTCTAATTAAATAGATGTGGCAGAGCTTTTGGTGTCCATTCCAGGACATCAGTGATTCAAGCAGGTTAAAGTAGGTGTGGTGTTTCTGCTAGAATAGTCCAAGATGTACAGAGTGGAATTTTTTTGGCTTCATAGTTCCCAGACATGTTTTCCAGGATGAGTACTATGAAATTATGTAAGCCTTGTGTTTGTCAATAAATATCATTCTCCTTAAACTGGCTAGAGGGAATTGTGTGGTCTGTAGCCCTTACCAACAGAGATTTTCTATGGATAGTGATGCTCGATCTGGAATGATCTTTTAAAAATATAACTGATGATGTCACTATTCTACCTAGAATCCCTTAATGATTCCTCATCAAATATAGATAGAAACCCTTAAAGTTTTTCATACACTCTTCTTAATTCACCCTTCCAACTTTGTTGTCACCTGCCTACACGTGGTGCTTCCATTGCAGACACATCAAACTACTCACAGTCCCGGTTACTTTTGCATCATTTTCTCTTTCCAGAATGGCAATCACTTTGTACTTCTCCCTATTCACATGAAGAACTACATCTCACACATTAGAGAAACTATTAACTTTCTCTAGAATGATTCCTTGAAACTCCAACCAGTTAAACACTCTCTTTTATGTGCACTCCTTGCATGTGTGCTAAGAGTCATCCTCTATGCCTTTACTACTAAATGTATGCCATTATTTCATTTATTTATTATCAATTCCTATCTTGCCACACACACTAGAATATGTGCTTATGAAGGACCTAGAATGTATGCTTTTCATTTTTTGTGCTTTTTAAACCTGAAATCTTACTCCACATATAATAGCTTCCTAATGCTTTGTTGGATTAATGAATGATTTAACTGATGTAGCAGCATCAGTTTTTGCACATGGCAATTTCTCTTAGTCTTGGCATTTTTATTAACTCCATGGCAACAAAGTGCTTGAGTAATCTCATAGGCTATTACTCACATCCAATTGCCCTCACTAGCAGAAAGGATCATATCCAGAAGCTTTTTCAGAGAACACAGAGGTAAAAATAACTTCCTAAATTCATGTTGCTTGTGTTAATCAAATGCTCACATAAATATATAAAATAATCACATTACAAAACAAAATGCACTGACCTCCCATCAGTTTCCATCTCCTGACTTCTGACTAATGACAAAAATCAAAGGCTTTAGAATCAAGCAACTTGAGCTCAAAACACCTCCATCACACACTAGGCTCCGGAGATCTTAGGAAGGTTACCTAACCTCTCCAAGATTTACTTTCCTCATGTAGTAAACATAGCTTATAAATACCTACCTCAACAAAATGTTATGAGAATTAGGTAGATAAAAATGTATCACAGCATCTAACACATGATAAGCACTAAATAGTTGTTAGCCATATAAATTATTATTATTGTAGCATATTAATCAAGGAAGGATTTGTAGAGATTAATGCCTGTGAAGAGAGATTTTTATAGCCCATTGAAGCATCTATAAAATGGATACATGTATTTATTTGTATGTGGAAAATACACCTATCCCTTAATTTTGTGCAAAAATAAAAATATGCAATGAGCAACAAGAGGTCAAAGAATAATGCCTTCATCATATACTGACTTCACATTTATTATCTCCCCTCTGAAGACAGATATGTACTATGTCATTAATTCTTATAACACTCTTGATTTACTAGTGAATGCTCCTATGCTCTCTTTACTAAAACATTCATCTATAATATTTCAGATTACCTATTAAAAAGTGGGCATCAAGACAAAATGACTATCTCTGAAGGAAAAGGAAGACCAAAAGGGCAAAGCTCACCAGGCTTGGATTAACAGAACTGTCTTTGAAATACAGTATTTTATTTTTATTTTTATTTTTGAGATGGAGTCCTTCTCTGTCACCCAGTCTGGAGTGCAGTGGCACGATCTCAGGTCACTGCAACCTCCGCCTCCCAGGTTCAAGTGATTTTCCTGCCTCAGCCTCCTGAGTAGATGGGACTACAGGCACATGTCACCATGCCCTGCTAATTTTTGTATTTTTAGTAGAGACAGGGTTTCACTATGTTGGAAAGACTGGTCTTGAACTCCTCACCTCAAGTGATCCACACACCTTGGCCTCTCACCTGAGCTGCCACACCCAGCCCATACAGTATTTTAGAAGCAATGAACCAGACAATCCTTTCTGCTGAGGTGGTCCATGCACAGTCTTCTCTGAAGGTAAAAGTAGCCAAGTAACTGATTATAGTAGTATTTTTAGCCACATGATTTGTTAATAAAATTAGGGGCCTCAAGATTATCTGTCTCTTCACTATGTAACAGCACCCTTATGCAGTCATTAGCCATATTTGTAATTTGGAACTAAAGTCGGAGTTAACTTGATTACTAAGTTTGCAATATCCACTTTATCTTTTAATTTTAAACCAAGTCATATTAAAAGAGCACGCTGAAAGCACTTACAACATGAAACATCAATACATCCTTCCCTCATAAAAGTAGAGAAGCAAAACCAGTTTCTCCCAAAGGAGAGGGTTTTTTAAATGAATAACTTAAGCAAACTAAAAGCAACCTGAAATCAAGTAACCACTATATTAAAGCCTAATAGCCCTTATCCTTTTTTTTCTCTGTCTGTTTAGAAGGCATGAGCCTGGGTGTCCCATGGTAATTCATTGACATATTGTGTCCTCCTTCCATTCTTTTTCTCTAGCTCCCTTTAAGTTAAAGTTCAGTTTTAAAGAACATTCTCCATGCAGATGGAACATGCAGAAGAGATAAAAATCAAATTTGTATGTCTTTTTAAACATGCAGATTACCTGCGAGGAAGGTATAGAGAGCAAGAATAATGAAGCCTTTTATTTAGTACCTATTAAATAGAATTATAATTACATATATTCACTTTAGTAACCCATACAATGATCCCATGAGATAAATATTACAAAACCCCTTTTACAGATGATGTAACTAATACTCAGAGAAATGAAGTCATTTTTCCAAATTTATGCATGTGAGAAATAGCAGAACCAGAATTCAAAGCCAAATAGGTGTGGTTCTAAATCTCAAGTTCATCCCAATATGTTGCACTGACTCCATTTAATTAATCCATTGTGCCCAGTGACTGATACTTCTGAAAAAGATCTTCTTATTCTGAGAAACTGAAAATGTACAATATTTTGAGGTAGATAAAACATATTCCAAGCCTAACATGTCTTAACATAAGCCAGATAATCCAAATGTGTAACATCTGCTTGGCTGTTTTTAAGAATGCAAGAAGTAGATTGACACCCACCTATGTAATCAATAGTAGTATCTAAGACAGATCTATTTAGTGTCATTATGTTAAAAACAGATTTTTTTCTTTTGAATGTTAACTATTAAACATAAAATGATGATCTGTGATGTCAGTACATGCTAACGCCCATTACCACTGATAATACAGTACATGTTGAGGAATATGCTAAGTTCTGAACACATAGGTGAACAAAACAAGATGTGATCCCTGCCCTTAAAGAGCTTACAGTCTGGTAAAGGACACTGCTTACTAACTCAACAAATTTAAACTTTGAATTATGATTAGTGCAATAAAAGAGAGTTGCATGGTGCTTGAGACTGGGCAAATGGTCATGATCAGAGGTTTTATGGCTAAGCTGAGGAAGAAAGATTACGAGGTTATTCAGTGGTAAGTAGACAGAAGAGTTTCCCGATTGGAAAAGAGCAGTCCAAAGGTCTATTCATAGGAGGGAGGGGGCTTGTTATATGTGAAGGACTGATGCTAAAGAAATGAGAGTGGGCTCAGGGAAGGTTAAAAAGAGAGATGGGCCAGACCACTCGGGATCTCATAATCTGTGTTTAATATTTTCTTTTTAAACTTTAAAATAATTGAAAACCATTGGAGAATGTCAAGCAGGAGAACAACATAATATAGTTTGCATTTCAGAGAGATAGCTCTGGCTGCAGGATGCGCAGGATTGGAGAAGATCTGAAGATAAAGCAAGCAATCACTCAGAAGGCCGTTTTTTGGTTTCTCCTACGTCATGGTAACTGGTACTGAGGCAGTGGTGGTAGTAAAAGGAGAAAATATTAAAGAGGTATTTGGTAGGTATTAGGAGGCACTAGATTGAATGCAGAAGTAAGAAAAAAGAAACATCAAAGTAACCCATAAATTTTTGACCTACAAAGTTAGTAGAGGGTGTCCCTTCTAAGACAGAGGAAATGCATAAGAATCATGTTGGGGGTTAAGTTGGTAGTTTTATGTGTTGAAATTCGGACATAGAAGAGAGGTCCACTGTGTAGATAGATACAGGGGTCTTCATCTCTAAGGAAAGAAATAAGTGAGTCATGATTTCTTAGGAAAACTATGCAAAGCTAGAAAATTGGAGTTGTAACATGTTTTTTGGAAACAAGGCATTTGCATCAAAAAACATTCTCATATATCTGATGGAAAGTGAATTCTATTATTTTGCAGTTGGTTCTATTGATGGCTCCTTTAGGGTACATTTGGTACAGATCCTAGGTCTCTTTCTGCTCAGTTGCCTTCCTTGCCTTAAGATAAAATCCTCTCCTTAGTGTTCATGTTATTCCAATTATAAAAAGCTCAACTTGGTTTGTTCTAAAAGAATGTAGGGGCATTAACAAGGCATGAAATATTTTCTCTAAATTAGAGAGCAATTGTTCAAATTTTGGTTAAAGGAAATTTCAAATTTAGGTACCAATCATCAAATATCATGCATTTCTCTCTTTCATTTCAAGGATGGTAGAGTAACCTAAGGCTTAAAACGTAGTTATCCAATGTAAAATATTATCCAGGTATAATTCATGACATTTAAAAACGATTGAGCTATATTGAGCTCTCTTTTACCATTAATCTTTTGAGTATCTATTATGCAGCCTTCTAATCTCTTTTACATACACATATATTCTTCATACTGATAAGATAATGCATTTTTATTATAATTAGTTGAAATGAAATTTTAAGATTATTAAGTTGGATATTCTATCATCTATTTTTCTTAAAGTATTAGATTATCCCCTGCTGTTTTCTCTACTATTCAAATGGAGCAAAATTTGAGCAGAAAAAACATGAGAAAATTTCTCTTAGATACTCCCCTAGAGTAAGAAAAAGGAAAGGGCAATTCAGAGAGTTCTATAAAAGATTGAATAATTTTGGTTTATCTGAGGTTTTCACTATTCCTTAAGAGCCTCAGAGGAAAGGTAATTTCTGGCATTTGGGCTATCTAAAGAAAAACTGACTTTTAAAACTATCCTAAGTATTATCTGTATAACAGGATGATCTTTACCCTAGAGCCTCTAGGGTAAAGAGGGATTTTCAATGCATCATTTTTTAATTATGCCTTTTCCTGGGTCACATCTTGTACTCATTTTCTTTATTGCCAAAAAGCATTCGTTACATGTTTATAGACTAGCCACTGAGATACTCAATGATTTCACACAAATACCAAGAATTATATAGAGACAATAAAAGACTGTGTCAGAGGCTACCAGATACACATCATTAAAGAAATCCCAGCCATTTTCATTAGCTCTTATCAGATGCTATAGATAACAATTAGACATGCTGCCTCCCAACTCCTCCACATTCATCTTCTACTGCGGTTACTGAGATTTAACGACTGTCATTCATTTGATATTTAATAGTTTATTCAATATTTAATAAATTTATTTAATTTTTGTACATACAATAGCCCAGGCCTACATGAGATTTGGATCCTAAAGGGGTAAATAAAATATAGTCCTTGAACTCAGACATTAACTAGAAACAGAAATAGATGACGAAAAAAGACTGCAAATACCATGCATATGTAACATATGAAAGGTGTTTTTAAAAATTTAATTGTGAGGCCATTATGCTGAGACAGTTTGTTCCTCCATAAGCAAACCAAAGCCTGATAAAAACAGTAAGATGAAATTATGCTTAGCCAAAAAGAAATTGTTAGCTAACCTCTAAATATAGACTTTACCTGTGAGAAACCACCACTCACCTCTAACTAGGGACTTTCCATTTTAACCAATCAAATGCATTTCCTTTGTCTTGCTTCCATGAGCACCTTACAAGTTTCTTCTCTTGCCCCAGTCCCCTAATCCCAGTTGTCTGCTGCTCTCAATTCATCAGTCACTATCTGATCAAATAAACTCATTAAAATTTGAATGTGGTTAAGTTTATCTTTTAACAAGGGTATGCCAACGTTCAGCTGGACCGAAGGTGTTCATCTCTACATGGGGAGCAAACTGTGAGCTGAGTACTGAAGTAGGAGCTCAGTTTGTACAAATTTAAGCAAGGGATAACATGTTCAGGTTCTCATGTAGAACAGATGAGTCTGTTGGCAGTGTGGATGACAACTGGAGCAGAGTAAGACTGGAGGGAGCACCACCGCAGGTGAAAAATCACCCAGCAAAATCACAGCCAGCAGGAGGAGAAAAGAAATATAAATTTTAGTCAAAACCATCTTACCAGAATAGGCCATTTAATATGTTAATCTAGTCCACTGAAGAAGCAGGGTCTGTATTTTAATGTCTTGGCAAATGCTGGCATTCATCCCTCCTTAGGAAGCAATACATTTTGGGGCTTGTGGCAGGGAGCACAGAAGAAAAGAGGAAAACAGGCAAACTCATGACAATGCATTTGTGCTGCATGTCTTTTCAACTGCCAGGCCCTCCCTTGGATGAATGAGCTTACTTGGCCTGGCAAATGCTCACCCAGGCGGGCAACACAGAGAGCTCCTCAGCTGTAAGCTGCCATCAAATTTAAAACACCTGTGGCATCACAGCCAAACTGAATACCAAATTAGTCCTTTTAAAGCAGGGAGTAGCTGCTTGGGGATAAATACCCTCATGCGGAAAAATGTGCTGCAGAAAATGAGCTTTTGGTGCCAGCTCAAGAAGCACTGCCACATTCTGACAGCTGTGGGCTGCAACAGGGACTTAGCAAGGCTTTTAAAGCAGCACTAGGTTTTTGATGTTTCTTTCTCTCTAGCTGGATGGTGAGTTGTTGGAGGAAAGCACCATGTTGCCTGCATTCTGTACCCTACCACCTAGCACCAAGTCTACAACATGAAGGGCTAAATAAATGACTGTCAAATTCCTTTTTAAATGTTAATTTTTACGGAAAAGACAACGCATTAGTATTTTGATGTCTTTTTTTAATAGCTTGAACATTCAGCCTTGGAGACTATTAACAATATACATTTCTATCTATATATTATTTTTTAATTATACTTAAGGACAAATAGAAAATAGAGACTTGGATGCATTCTGTAAACTATATATGTATGTGTTCATGCTATAGCACTCTGTCCATTAAGTTTCTCTATGACAGTGTTTTGTTGAATCAGTTACTTAGATAGAATAGCTTAGAATATATTTATAAATAATTTTTTATTGTGGTTCTGGTTTTTTCCCTCTTTTCAAAAGCCGTATTTCAATTTCTGCAGTACTAAGGAGATTTGAGTTCTTTTCAAATTACTTATTAATTAAATAATAATTACAAAAGATAATTATAATTCTTAGCAACATAATCCATGTTTCTTCTAGAAAACAAACTCAACTGCAACAAGCTAAATGAAAAGGCATTCATAATTCCACCAGAGAGAACTAGTCTTAGTGTTTTGTTATATATCTTTGCAGATATTTTCATGGGAAAATAAATGCAAATGTAAATTTTCAGGTAGAGAGGCTTCAAGATGGCTGACTAGAGGCACATGGTATCCACCTCCTCTAAAAAGAAGAACTAAAATAGGAAGCAAATAATCACACTTTGGATAGATCACCTAAGAGAAAATGCTGGAATTTGAAAGATAAGTAATAGGAAACAACTAAGGCAAGGAAGGAGAGGGAAGCAGGGCAGGCAGCCTGTTCCGCAGGATCAGCTGGGAGCCAGAAGAGGCTCCCCAGTTTGGGGAAGAGTAAGAGAATAGCCCCTCAACCCACACCGGCCCTCAGACTAACATGAGGAGCTGCCTAGAAGCCAAATGATGGCATTGCTCCAGAGAAGGTGCTCAAGCAAGGTCCCACACACCTCCCCAAGTCCTAAGAACCTTCTTGAGAAATGCAAATCAAAACCACATTGAGATACCATCTCATGCCAGTTAGAATGGGGATCATTAAAAAATCTGGAGACAACAGATGCTGGAGAGGATGTGGAGAAATAGGAACACTCTTACACTGTTGGTGGGAGCGTAAATTAGTTCAACCATTGTGGAAGACAGTGTGGTGATTTCTCAAGGACCTATAAATACAAATTCCATTTGACCCAGCAATCCCATTACTGGGTATATAGCCAAAGGATTATAAATCATTCTATTATAAGGACACATGCAAACTAATGTTCATTGCAGCACTGTTTACAATAGCAAAGACTTGGAACCAACCCAAATGCCCATCGATGATAGACTGGACAGGGAAAATGTGGCACATATACACCATGGAATACTACGCAGCCATAAAAAACGATGAGTTCGTGTCCTTTGTAGGGACATGGATGAACCTGGAAACCATCATTCTCAACAAACAGACACAAAAACAGAAAACAAACACCGCATGTTCTCACTCACAGGTGGGTGTTGAACAATGAGAACACATGGACACAGGGAGGGGAGCATCACACACTGGGGTCTGTGTTGGGAGGAACTAGGGGAGGGACAGTGGGGGTTGAGGAGTTGGGGAGGGTTAACATGAGGAGAAATACCAGATATAGGTGATGGGGAGAAAGGCAGCAAACCACATTGCCGTGTATGTACCTATGCAACGATCTTCCATGTTCTTCACATGTATCCCAAAACCTAAAACACAATAAAATATATTTTTTTTAAAAAAAAGATGCTCCTTGCCCTAATAACAATGACTATTATTAAAAAGGCAAAAAAAAAAAAAATAGCAGACGCTGACAAGGATGCAGAGAAAAGGGAACTTTTATACATTGTTTGTGGGAATGTAAATTAGTACAACCACCACAGAAAACAGTATGGAGATTTCTCAAAAAACTAAAAATAGAACTACCATATGATTTATCTATTCCAATGCTCTGTATCCAAAGGAAAAGAAATGAAATATATCGAAAGGATATCTGCACTTGCATGCTTATTGCAGCACTCTTCACCGTAGGAAAGATATGCAATCAACCCAAGTGTCCATCAACAGACGAATAAAGAAAACGTTGTATATAGATACAATGGAATACTATTCAGCCATGAAGAAATATGAAATCATGTCATCTGTAGCAACACAGATGGAACTGGAGGTCTTATGTTAAGTGAAATAAACCAGGCACAATAAGACAAATACTGCGTGTTCTCACTCATACGTGGGAGTTAAAAAAGTTGATCTCATGGGGAGGTACAGAGTAGAATGACAGATACCACAGCTGGGAAGGGTGTCTGGTTTGGTGACAGTGGTAGTAGGAGATAAGAGAGGTTGGTTAATGGCTACAAATGTGAGTCTAAGTAGAAGGAATATGTTCGTTCGATAACAGAGTTGGGTGACTATAGGGCAACAACCACTGTACATTCAGAACAGCCAGAAAAGAGAACTTGAAATGTTTCTAACACCTACAAATGATTAATACTCAAGGTGACAGATACCCTAAATACCCCGACCTGATCATTATACATTCTATGCATGTAACAAAATATCGTATGTATCCCACAAATATGTACAAATATTATGTATCAATTTAAGCATTTTTTCAAAAACATAATTATTATATACAGGCTATTCTATAATATTTTGTCACTTAATAATATACCATAAATTCATACATACATACATTATAGGAATTTACCAAAATAAAAATATATTTATCCAATTCTCTATTGCTGAAATTTTAGGTTATTCTCTAGTTTTTCCTGTTACAAAAAATGCTATGATGAATCTACTTGTAAGTGTATTTATGCAACATTGACTCTAATTTTTTGAGTAAAAAGAACTTTATTTTTATTGTGATTTTCATAATGACCCTGATTTTTAATATATGAATTGTTATTCATTATAAGAGACCAGTCCCTGGAACTGGTATCTCAAATACTTTTTAAAATGTTGAGCACAGCTCTTAGCCTTCTTCTTTATTTATAGTTAAAAACCATTGGCAGCCATAAATACTAAAATTAACTTTGAATTAATACATTTTTAAAACATCTAATTTCAGCCTTGTGTTTATCATAGCAATAGGTTTATAAAAATTAGGATAATGGTAACTCATTAGAGGCTCATTGATTTTCATTGTTTAAAATGCATAGGACTTAACTCAGAATTTTTTATGCAATTTTTCATTTTATTGAATTAATATTTAATATTTACATTAAAAATATAAAGTATTTGTAGTTCTAAGATACCTGTGTCATTGAAATACCTGTGCAAAATGTTAGCTTATAATTGTCATTCTAAAATTACTGAGGTTCTAACTTCCTTGCCTCCATTCAACTGTGTTTACACCATGATTCGTAATAAAGCAAAGTTTCTTGAGAACATCACGATTGTGTTACAGCAAAACTAACTTTATTCCTGAACATGAATTTTCCGAATTAAGGTTATGCCTATTTTAATACTTTTTATACATAATGATGACTTTGATCTCTAATGCTATTCTTAGGACTGAGAAATACGGGCATACCAAGTTTTAATTTACTTCACTTTATTGCATTTTTCAGACATTGTGTTTTTTACAAATTGAACATTTGTGGCAATGTTGCACCAAGCAAGTCTATCAGCACCATTTTTCCAACAGTATGTGCTCGCTTCGTGTCTCTGTGTCACATTTTGCTCATTCTCACAATATTTCAAACTTTTTCATTGTTATTATATCAGTTATGATGATCTGTGACCAGTAATCTTTTTATATTTGCCCCAAAATGATGTGCAGGAGAATCAGTGCTCTTTGATGTTACTACTGTAATTGTTTTGAGGCACCATGAGCCACACCTGGAGAAGACAGAAAACAACAATAAATGTTCTCTGTGTTCTAACTGCTCCACTGACAAGCAGTTCCTCTCTCTCTGTCTTCTCAATTCTTCCTCTTCCATGAAGTGCAACAATATTATAATTAGGCCAATTAACTTCAATTCATTAATTGAAGTTAATTGGCCTAATTTATTCAAGTGTTCAAATGAAAGGAAGAGTTTTGCGTTTCTCACTTTAAATCCAAAGCTAGAAATGATTACACTTAGTGAAGAAGGCATGCAGAAAGCTAAGATAGAACAAAACCTAGGTTTCTTGTGCCAAATAGACAAGTTGTGAATTCAAAGGAAAAGTTCTTGAAGAAAATTAAAATGCTACTTCAGTGAACATGCAAATGATAAGAAAGCCAAATTGCCTTATTGCTGACATGGAGAAAGTTTGGTGGTCTGCATAGGTGATCTAGCCAGCCACAACATTCTCATAAGCCAAAGCCTAATCCAGAGCAAGTCCCTAACTCTCTTTAATTCTCTGAAGGCTATGAGAGGTGAGGAAGTTGCAGAAGAAAAGTTTGATTCTTTTCTTCAGCAGAGGTTGATTCATGCACGACAAGGAAATACTCCATCTCCATAATACAGAAGTGTAAGGTGAAGCAGCAAGTGCTAATGCAGAAGCTCTAGAAAGTTATTCAGAAAATATAGCTAAGATCATTGATAAACATGGTTACACCAAATAGACTTTTAATGTAGACCAAACAGCCTTCTACCGGAAGAAGATGCCATCTAGTACTTTCATAGCTAAAGAGGAGAAGTCAATGGCTGACTTCAAACCTTCAAAAGGCAGGTTGTCTCTCTTGCTAGGGGCTAATACAGATAGTGAGTTGAAGTTTAGGCCAATGCTCATTTTCCAGTCTATAAATCCTGGGGCCCTTAAGAATCATGCTAAATCTACTCTGCCTGTGTTCTATGAATGGAAAAGAAACACTTGGATAACAGCACATTTGTTGACAGCATGGTTTACTGACTATCTTAAGCCCACTCTTAAGATCTGCTGGTCAAAAACAAAAAGATTTCTTTCAAAATATTACTGCTTGTTGACAATGCATCTGGTCACCCAAGAGCTCTGATGGAGAGATGTACAATGTGATTAATGTTTTCAGGCCTGTGATTAAAATTTCCATTCTGCAGCTCATGGGTCAAGAAGTAATTTAGACTTTCAAGTCTTATTATTTAAGAAATATATTTTGAAACACTTCAGCTGTAATAGATAGTGATCCCTCTGATGGAATGAGAGGAATCAAAGTATATTTAAAACCTTTTGAAAAAAGTCACCACTATAGATGCCATTAAAACATTGGTGATTTATGGGAGGAGGCCAAATATTAACATTAACAGGAGTTTAGAAGAAATTTATTCCAACCCTCATAAATGACTTTGAGGGGTTCAAGATATCAGTGGAAGAAGTCACTGCAGATGTGGTAGAAATAGCAAAATAAATAGAATTAGACATGGAGCCTGAAGATGTGACTAAATTGCTGCACTCTCATAACATTTGTACAGATAAGGAGTTTCTTACTACAGATAAGCAGCAAAAGTGGTTTTTCAGATGGAATCTACTCCTGGTGAACAAGCTGTAAACATTGTTGAAAAGACAACAAAGGATTGACTCTTTTATAAACTTATTTAATAAGCAGAATCAGAATTTAATAGGATTTACTCCAATTTTGAAGAAAGTTCTCCTGTGAAAAATAGTTCTATTGGTAAAATGTTACCAAAGAGCACTGCATGCTACAGAGAAATTCTTCATGAAAGCAAAAGTCAATCCCTGAAGCAAACTTCATCGTTTTCTTTTTAAGAAATTGCCATTGCCACCCCAGCATTCAGCAACAACCACCCTGATCATTCAGTGACCATCAACACTGAGGGAAGACCCTCCACCAACCAGAAGATTAGGACTCAATGAAAGCTTCATCATTAGCATTTTCTAGTAATACAGTATTTTTAAGTAAGGTATGTACTTTTTTTAGACATAGTGCTATTGCTCATGTAATAGATTACAAATAGTGTAAAAATAACTTTCATATGTACTAGGAAACCAAAAACTCCATGTGACTCACTTTATTGCTATATTTTCCATCCACAGGTATTCCATCCTCCAGGTATTCCTGTACATGCCATTCAGCTAAAGAGAGTGTAGTATCTTAAATCAGCAAAAACAATGTAAGACAGAAAGAAAATACAAAAGTGGAAATTAGTCACTATTATTTGTGGAAGAGAAGAAACAGTTCTCAGACGAAAGGTAAAATTATAGGAAAACATTGCAAACTGAAAGATTTTAAACTTCCAAATGACTACTGTTTTCTCTAAGGTAACAGTTGTCTAATCATTTGCTATAATTGAGTTTGGTCAAATGTTAAATCATCTCAGTATTATATTCTAAGAAATTTTGTTTTGGTTACATAATTTTCAGAGAAGTTATTTTCAAGAAAATCTGAAATATACCATAAATGAAGATAATTAGAACAGGGAAAAGCAGATATAGTAAGTTACCAGGTTTTTACAGAATAAGTTAAATGAACTGTTGGTTACACGAAGTTGATAATTTGTATTTGCTTAGCATAACTTTTTAGCAAAACTCCTCCAGGATGTGTCAAGCTTGAACAGTATATAAAATTTTCAACTGACACCCAATTGCACAATATGACAGACATGAGTGCAATAATGGAATGAATGAAAATGTCTGGTCTTGCCTTTTTATACCTAGAATGTGTGTTTTAGAAAACCAACAAAACCAAAGAATTATAATCAAACATCTGGCACTGCTGTCGTTTTCTATGGTATTATAGACATCTTCAGTGATATTGTGAGAATAAATAAACTAACATATCTAAAGAACCTAAACTAATACAATGTAGTTATAACTGTAGTTCTGGAGTTAACTCTTTTCCTATGTTGCAAAAAACAGGTAAACGCACTGGTGTATCTGGACACGTGTGAGGTTTCTAAAAGACTGTGATTGTTAACACTGAGTTTGATTGGATTCAAGAATACTTGAAGAAAATTCTAAACTATTGATCCTGGGTGTGTCCATGAGAATATTGCCAAAGGAGATTAACATTTGAGTCAGTGGGCTGGGAAAGGCAGACTCACCCTTAATCTGGCTAGGCACCGTCTAATCAGCTGCCAGCGAGAGTGAAATATAAGCAGGCAGAAAAATGTTTAAAGGGAGACTGGCCTAGCCTCCCAGCCTACATATTTCACCTGTGGTGGATGCTTCCTGCCCTCGAACCCTGGACTCCAGGTTCTTCAGTTTTGAAATTCAGACTGGCTCTCCTTTCTCCTCAGCTTGCAGACAGCCTATTGTGGGACCTTGTGATCCTGTGAGTTAATATTTAATGAACTGCCCTTTATATTTATATCTAGTCCTTCAGTTCTGTCCCTCTAGAGTACCCCGACTCAATGAGTATCGGCAGTACCCATATTCTCCACCTGAGTTCTGAGCCATTTGAAAAACAGGTGTAGCTGTCAAACAGTTAGAGGTAAATATTTATTTCAGCTTTATTATGGGTAAAGTCATTTGGAGAATAGCTTAGATCTGCATGCATGAAGTCTCAGCCAGTCTAGCAGCTGTGAACAGCCAGAAGACCACCGTAGGCCCAGAGGCAGAGCCTGCTGACAGAATCTCTCCTTGACCAAATTTGAGTCAGGTGCCTCTGAGCTCGCTTTGTAGTAAACCTTGACCTCGGCCCCTGTCCTTGTTGAGTCTGCATATCCCAGCCTTATCATAAATCTTGCTAAATTAGTTGAGAAAGAATTTCCCACCCTTGATATCTGATCATCCTTAATATCTGATTAAATTCCTCATCTCCTACAATCTAGGTGAATATCTCATCATCGTGGTCTGCCTTCAGCAAGAACTATGTTAGTTTAGCAAGAATTCCCCCACCTTTTGATGTCTGCTCTTAGGAATTTTCCATCCACAGCTCCCCAAACTCCTTTCTCCTAACCTGCTCCTTAGCTATAAAACTCCATTTACTGTTGTATTTAAAATTGAGCTGGATCTTCCTTCCCTAATACAATAGTCTGGATACTTATCTCCATAGTTCTGAATAGTCTTCCTTACCGTTTTAACAAGTGTCAGAATAATTATTTAACACTGCTCCATTCAGTTTACAGCATGGCAGAGAAAGAAGATGAGAATAAACTTTCTCTGCATTCAGACAGAACCCCAAAAAAGAATGGGGAGCAGTCAAACTGTGTGTGCCATGTCTAATTCTGGCTCCCAAACTCCCTGAGCAGGAAAAAGTATAAGAGAACAGAAAGATGTTAATTTAACTAAATATAGTCACATTCACCATGCACAATGAGGTTCTTAAATATGCTTTCTCCTGTCCTGTCCTTAATGTTAATCAGGACAGATAGTAAAAGTGCAACTTCTAATCAAGTCTTCCAAAGAACTACCATGTGCCCACCACTAAAACGAGTGAAAAACAAATGTAAAACATAATCCTTACCAGGAAGGAAATTATCAAACAATTACCATTAATTAAACAATCATTAGTTAAGGTAAAATTAGCTTAGTGACTACCTATTCTGTGCTGAGAACAACACTTTTAAGAGGATTCAGAAGTGTGAGAATTGGTCCCTGGTAACAAAAAGCTTAAGCTCTAAAATTTGACATTGATATGTCTAGAATGCCAATATCCAGGAGCCTCAGTCTTCAGTAATAACACCAAGGATCTGAAAATAACTAAAATCAGACTTCAGGTGGCAGATAACAGTTACATAGGTCAAGAAATTCTGTGCTTCCTGGTTACATACATTTTAATTATGTCTTTGTCTCCAAACTGCCTCCTTCACTCATGCCCTGAAAAATGTTATCATTGATCTCTATCTTCTCACTCACATAGCAAATCCATCAGCAAGTTCTGTTGCTGAGACCTCCAAAGTCAAACCTGATTCCGTCCACTTCTCACCACCTCCACTGTCACCAATATACGTGGAGCCACTGCCTGGACCTCATAATCAGCCTACCGACCATTCAGGGAATTTCTGCCTTACATGTTCAACTCACAGCTGGAAATCTTAAAACATATTTAAAATCTGCCTGCTCTCCTGCTTAAACCTATTTCTAACTGTGCTAGGAAAAATATAAATCCATAACATAGTCAAAAAGGCCATGCAGTATCTGACCCCACCAGCTGCACATTGCTCTGTGTCATCACACTCCTGCAACACTGGCTTCTCTTCAATTCCTACAAGCACCAAGCTCTTTTGCAACCTGGGGCTTTAACATATGATATTCCCTTGGCCTGGGATGTTCTTCCCTTGTTCCTCATCTAGCTAAGATTCACCTGCTCTTTGGGTTTCAGCTTAAATACCCCTTCTCTGTAGGGCTTCCTTGACACACTAGTCTAAATCAGTTACCTTTGTTTTACTTCATCATAAAATCCCTGTAATTTTCCTTCTTTGTGCCTTCTCTAATTTATACTTCTACTTATGTGCTTTTTCTTTAGTAAGTATGCTGTACAAGCACTAGAAGATCCAGCAATGTCTGCATTACTATTGCCTAGTAACTAGCATAATACTGGAATACAGTGATCAATAATCACCCAATGAACAAATGATTGAATCTTAGAAGCAGAGGCTTGAATGAGAAATAAGGGTTAGTTTCTGATGTTAATGCCATGAATAGCAACAACTGACAATAGTTTTGGGGTTAAATGTATCAGGGCAAAACAATAGTTACATGTGTATGATCATAGGTCGCCAAGAAAAGCCTCAGTTGTTTTGATATACATATTTACTTAAGCAGGGAAGTAACACCTTTTGTAAAAATTAACAAAATTAACATTTTTTTAAAGTCCTATCAAAATAGTTATTTCAGTTATTTTATTTATTTATTTATTTCTGATTTTTTTCTAATTTTTATTGCATTTTAGGTTTTGGGGTACATGTGCAGAACGTGCAAGATAGTTGCACAGGTACACACATGGCAGTGTGTTTTGCTGCCTTCCTCCCCTTCACCCACATTTGGCATTTCTCCCCAGGCTATCTCTCCCCAGATCCACCCCGCTGTCCCTCCCCTATTCCGCCCAATAGACCCCAGTGTGTAGTACCCCCTTCCCTGTGTCCATGTGTTCTCATTTTTCTCACCTGCCTATGAGTGAGAATATGTGGTATTTCGTTTTCTGTTCTTGTGTCAGTTTGCTGAGAGTGATGTTCTCCAGATTCATCCATGTCCTTACGAAGGACACAAACTCATCATTTTTGATTGCTGCATAATATTCCATGGTGTATATGTGCCACATTTTCCCAGACCAGTCTATCATCGATGAGAATTTGGGTTGGTAGGCAGGTCTTTGCTATTGTAAACAGTGCTGCAATGAACATTCGTGTGCATGTGTCCTTATAGTAGAACGATTTATAGTCCTTTGGATATATACCCAGTAATGGGATTGCTGGGTCAAATGGAATTTCTATTTCTAGGTCCTTGAGGAATCGCCACACTGTCTTCCACAATGGTTGAACTAATTTACACTCCCACCAACAGTGTAAGAGTGTTCCTATTTCTCCACATCCTCTCCAGCATCTGTTGTCTGCAGATTTTTTAACGATTGCCATTCTAACTGGCATGAGATGGTATCTCAATGTGGTTTTGATTTGCATCTCTCTAATGACCAGTGATGATGAGCATTTTTTCATGTGTTTGTTGGCCTCATGTATGTCTTCTTTTGTAAAGTGTCTGATCATAACCTTTGCCCATTTATGAATGGGTTTTTTTTTTTTTTTTTTTTTTTTGTAAATCTGTTTGAGTTCTTTGTAAATTCTGGATACCAGCCCTTTGTCAGATGGGTAAGCTGCAAAGATTTTTTTCCATTTTGTTGGTTGCCGATTCACTCTAGTGACTGTTTCTTTTGCCGTGCAAAAGCTATGGATTTTGATTAGGTCCCATTTGTCTATTTTGGCTTTTGTTGCCAATGCTTTTGGTGTTTTGGTCATGACGTCCTTGCCTACTCCTATGTCCTGAATGGTTTTGCCTAGATTTTCTTCTAGAGCTTTTATGGTGCCAGGTCTTATGTTTAAGTCTTTAATCCACCTGGAGTTAATTTTAGTGTAAGGTGTCAGGAAGGGGTCCAGTTTCTGCTTTCTGCACATGGCTAACCAGTTTTCCCAACACCATTTATTAAACAGGGAATCTGTTCCCCATTGCTTGTTTTTGTCTGGTTTATCAAAGATTATATGGTTGTAGATATGTTGTGTTGCCTCCGACGCCTCTTTTGTGTTCCATTGGTCTATATGTCGGTTTTGGTACCAGTACAATGCTGTTTTGATTACTGTAGCCTTGTAGTATAGTTTGAAGTCTGGTAGTGTGATGCCTCCCGCTGTGTTCTTTTTGCTTAGAATTGACTTGGCTATGCGGGCTCTCTTTTGGTTTCATATGTAGTTCATGGTGGTTTTTTCCAGTTCTGTAAAGAAATTCAATGGTAGCGTGATGGGAATAGCATTGATTCTGTAAATTACTTTGGGCAGTATAGCTATTTTCACGATATTGATTCTTCCTAACCATGAACATGGAATGTTTCTCCATCTGTTTCTGTCCTCTCTTATTTCATTGAGCAGTGGTTTGTAGTTTTCCTTGAAGAGAACCCTTATGTTCCTTATAAGTTGTATTCCTAGGTATTTTATTCTCTTTGTACCAATTGTGAAATGCAGTTTGTTTTTGATTTGGTTCTCTTATAGTCTGTTATTGGTGTATAGGAATGCTTGTGATTTTTGCACATTGATTTTATATCCTGAGACTTTGCTTAAGTTGCTTATCAGTTTCAGGAGTTTTTGGGCTGAGGCGATGGGGTCTTCTAGGTATACTATCACGTCGTCTGCAAATAGAGACAATTTGGCTTCCACTTTTCCTATTTGAATACCCTTTATTTCTTTTTCTTGCCTGATTGCTCTGGCTAGAACTTCCAGTACTATGTTGAATAGGAGTGGTGAGAGAGGGCATCCTTGTCTAGTGCCGGATTTCAAAGGGAATGCTTCCAGTTTTTGCCTATTAAGTATGATGTTGGCTGTTGGTTTGTCCTAAATAGCTTTTATTACTTTGAGATATGTTCCATCAATACCAAGTTTATTGAGGGTTTTTAGGATAAAGGGCTGTTGAATTTTGTCAAATGCCTTCTCTGCATCAATTGAGATAATCATGTGGTTTTTGCTTTTGCTTTTGTTTATGTGGTGAATTACATTTTTAGACTTGCGTATGTTGAAACAGCCTTGCATCCCCGGAATGAATCCTACTTGATCATGATAGATAAGTTTTTAATGTGCTGTTGCAATCAGTTTGCCAGTATTTTGTTGAAGATTTTTGCATCTATGTTCATCATGGATATTGGCCTGAAGTTTTCTTTTCTTGTTGAATCTCTGCCAGGTTTTGGTATCAGGATGATGTTGGTCTCATAAAATGATTTGGGAAGTGTTCCCACTTTTTGAATTATTTGGAATACTTTCAGAAGGAATGGTACCAGCTTTTTTGTGTGTGTCTGGTAGAATTCAGCTGTGAACTCATCTGGACCTAGGCCTTTTTGTGTGGTAGGCTCTTAATTGCTCCCTTGACTTCAGACCTTGTTATTGGTCTATTCATAGTTTCCGCTTCCTCCTAGTTTAGGCTTGGGAGGACACAGGTGTCCAGGAATTTATCCATTTCTTCCGGGTTTACTAGTTTATGTGCATAAAGTTGTTTGTAGTATTCTCTGATGATGGTTTGAATTTCTGTGGAATCTGTGGTGATTTCCCCTTTACGGTTTTTTATTGCATCTATTTGGTTGTTCTCTCTTTTCTTTTTTATCAGTCTGGCTAGCGGTCTGTCTATTTTGTTGATCTTTTTGAAAAACCAGCTCTTGGATTTATTGATTTTTTGAAGGGATTTTTGTGTCTCTATCTCCTTCAGTTCTGCTGTGATCTTAGTTATTTTTTGTCTTTGGCTAGGTTTTGAGTTTTTTTGATCTTGCTCCTCTAGCTCTTTCAATTTTGATGATAGGGTGTCAATTTTGGATCTCTCCACTCTTCTCATGTGGGCACTTATTGCTATATATTTTCCTCTAGAGACTGCTTTAAATGTGTCCCAGAGATTCTGATACATTGTGTCTTCCTTCTCGTTGGTTTCGAAGAACTTCTTTATTTCTGCCTTCATTTCATTGTTTATCCAATCAACATTCAAAAGCCAGTTGTTCAGTTTCCATGAAGCTGTGCAGTTCTGAGTTTGTTTCTTAATTCTGAGTTCTAACTCGATTGCACTATGGTCTGAGAGACTGTTTGTTATGATTTCAGTTGTTTTACATTTGCTGAGGAGTGCTTTACTTCCAATTATGTGGTCAATTTTGGAGTAGGTGTGATGTGGTGCTGAGAAGAATGTATATTCTGTGGATTTGGAGTGGAGAGTTCTGTAAATGTCCATCAGGTTTGCTTGTTCTGGGTCTTAGTTCAAGCCCTGGATATCCTTGTTAATTTTCTGTCTGGTTGATCTGTCAAATATTGACAGTGGAGTGTTAAAGTCTCCCACTATTATTGTGTGGGAGTCTAAGTCTCTTTGTAAGTCATTAAGAACTTGCCTTATATATCTGGGTGCTCCTGTATTGGGTTCATATATATTCAGGATCGTTAACTCTTCTTGTTGTATGGATCCTTTTACCATTATGTAATGACCTTCTTTGTCTCTTTTGATCTTTGTTGCTTTAAAGTCTATTTTATCAGAGATGAGAATTGCAACTCCTGCTTTTTTTTGCTCTCCATTTGCTTGGTAAATCTTTCTCCATCCCTTTATTTTGAGCCTTTGTGTATCTTTGCATGTGAGATGGGTTTCCTGGATACAGCACACCGATGAGTTTTGTTTTTTTATCCAATTTGCCAGTCTGTGTCTTTTGATTGGTGCATTTAGCCCATTTACATTTAGGGATAGTATTGTTATATGTGAATTTGATACTGCCATTTTGATGCTAGCTGGCTGTTTTGCCCATTGGTTGATGCAGATTCTTCATTTTGTTGATGCTCTTTAGCATTTGGTATGTTTTTGGAATGGCTGGTACTGGTTGTTCCTTTCTATGTATAGTGCCTCTTTCAGGAGCTCTTGTAAAGCAGGCCTGGTGGTGACAAAATCTCTGAGTACTTACTTGTTGGCAAAAGATTTTATTCTTCCTTCACTTATGAAGCTCAGTTTGGCTGGATATGAAATTCTAAGTTGAAAGCTTTTTTCTTTAAAGATGTTGAATATTGGCCCCCACTCTCTTCTGGCTTGTAGAATTTCTGCTGAGAGATCTGCTGTGAATCTGATGAGCTTCCCTTTGTGGGTGACCCAGGCTTTCTCTCTGGCTGCCCTAAGTATTTTCTCCTTCATTTCAACCCTGGCGAATCTGACGACTATGTGCCTTGAGGTTGCTCTTCTTGTGGAATATTTTTGTGGTGTTCTCTGTATTTCCTGGAGTTGAGTATTGGCCTGCCTTGCTAGGTTGGGGAAATTTTCCTGGATAATATCCTGAAGAGTGTTTTCCAGCTTGGATTCATTCTCTTTGTCACATTCTGGTACATCTATCAAATGTAGGTTGGATCTCTTCACATAGTCCCACATTTCTTTGAGATTTTGTTCATTCCTTTTTGTGCTTTTTCTTCTAATCTTGGTTTCTCATTTTATTTCATTGAGTTGATCTTCAACTTCTGATATTCTTTCTTCTGCTTGGTCAATTTGGCTGTTGAAATTTGTGCATGCTTCGCGAAGTTCTCATGTTGTGTTTTTCAGCTCCTTCAATTCATTCATATTCCTCTCTAAGTTGTCCATTCTTGTTATCATTTCCTCGAATCTTTTTTCAAATCTTTTTTCAAGGTTCTTAGTTTCTTTGCATTGATTTAGAACATGTTCTTTTAGCTCACTGAAGTTTCTCATTATCCACCTTCTGAAGTCTGATTCCGTCATTTCATTACATTCATTCTCTGTCCAGCTTTGTTCCCTTCCTGGTGAGTAGTTTTGGTCCTTTGTAGGAGGTGAGGTGTTTTGGTTTCGGGTGTTTTCCTCCTTTTCGAGCTGGTTTCTTCCCATCTTTGTGGATTTATCCACCTGTCGTCTGAGTAGTTGCTGACTTTTTGATTGGGTCTCTGAGTGGATGCCAGATTGTTGATGATGAAGTATTTCTGTTACTTAATTTTCCTTCTAACAGTCTAGCCCCTCTGCTGTATGACTGCTGAGGTTCAATCTGGGCCCTGCTTATCTGGGGTACACCTGTAGCAACTGCAGAACAGTGAGGGATGCTACCAGTTTCTTCTTCTGCTATCTTTGTCCCAGAATAATGCCTGCCAAATGTCAGTCTGAGTAGTCCTTTTATGAGGTGACTCTTTGGATATACAGGGGCCAGGGAGCTGCTTGAGGAGATGGTCTGTACTTTATAGGAGCTCCAGTGCTGAGCTGTGAGCTCCATTGTTCATTCAGGGTTGTTGGGTGGGTGTGTTTAGGTCTGCTGCAGCAGAACTTATAAAACCCTTTTTTTCCTCAGATGCTCTGTCTCAGGGAGTTGGGGCTTTCTTTATGAGTATCCGTTGAACAGTTCTGCCCAGCTAGGAGGCAGTCTAGTCACCATTTGCCTGCCGAGGCTCCACTTTGCTACCACAGGGTCCGCCCTGCTGCCATGGGGCTCCATCCTACTCTGGTGGGCTCTGCCCTGTTGGCGGAGTCTCTCTGTTATGGGAGGTTGCCTTGGCAACAGCAGGCTGCTTCTGCAATGGGCGTTTACCTCAGTATGGGCGGTATGCGTCTATAGTGGTGGACACCCCTCCCCTACCAAGCTGCACTGTCCTGGATTCAGCTGAGCCCGCAGCAAAACTCTCAACCCTGAGTGTTTCAAATCGCCATTTTTTTGTCCCTGTCAGGGTGGAACTCGCCAAACCTGATCACCTGGCTTCCTGCCTCAGAGTCCTTTCTCTCTCTCTCTTTTTTTTTTTTTAAGTTGAACGGTTGACTCTCTCACAGGTGTTTTAGTCGCCTGCCAATAGGGCACCAGGATCTGTGTGACCTCCCATGCCGCAACCCACTGCACCAGCTCAAATCATGCTTCCCTGGAATCTCCTGGTCTGACTCATTGTCCAAGTCCCGTTTAATCAGATGGATATGTTAATCCGCCCTCCCAAATCTCAGATTGCCAGTTTAACATGGCACCCAGACCAGTGAGTTTTGTGTGGGCTGCCGCTGCACCGCGGTGCCGGCCGAAACAGCTGCACAAGCCGAAAGGGCTGCGCTGGTGTTCCCTGTCTCTCCTACACCTGGGAATTTCCCCGTTCTGTGGGCAACAAAGGTCCATCTGAAAATGTGGCTAGGACTCACCCTCTGTGCCTTCACTGAGAGCTGCAATCCTGAGTTGTTCCTACCATGCCATCTTGGAAATCTCTATTTCAGTTATTTTATAAAGCTAACTATTAATCCTGGATTAATGAGACATTATTGAGAATGTTAACACTTCTAAACACAAAGCAATCCTATGATAAAATGTGATATACACATTATGGTTCAGTGGAAACCAGAAAGAAAAAAAAATCATTTTGAAAGAGATTTGCTTAGGATAAATTTTTGTATAGAATCTGTATAGGCAGAGAGATCATAAGGCATGGATTCTAGACAGAAGAGAAACAGAAAATTCAGAAATCAGTATTAACATGCTTAGGTGGAAAAGATGGAAATCTGCATTAAATAGAGCAAAGAGTCTACATTATAGCAATAAGGTTGGATAGATAGATTTGGGCCAGACTATTTGTAAGTATAGAGGTGGTTGAAATAAATGTCCTAATCTTGGTGCTTTAAGATATAGGATTATGCATTTCATTGTAATGGGAAACCCAATAACCTCAATTTGAACATAAACTATTTCTCACTCCCTGACTTGCCTTTCCTACTGAGATAACCTATCTTTAGGGAGTACTGCCTTTCCTGATACAAAATGCCTGATGTCATAATAAACTTAAATTGAATAACTATGGTTTTGTGAGGCTTTTTTTCCCTCACAAAATCATTCTTTAAAATTACTATCAAACACCTCAGTAGACATAGGCAATAAGACTGCATGCACACACTACAGAAGTCATCCTGGTTCTAAATTCTACTATTGATTTAGCTATTAATAAGGCTGGCTTCAGTCAGACCACTGGCCAGAACAACCCCAGTGGGAGATAACCTACCTATTACAACAAAGGGCTTTAAATAGGTTTTTAGCCCAGCCCTTTGCTTCTGTGAGTCTGAGGAACATAAATAATAAAATTTCTCTCCAGACAAATACTGAGAGATTGCTTTACTTAAAAAAATATCCAAAGTAAATTGTCTAAGATAATTTATTAAATAACTGTTTAGTGGTAATATGGAGGAGGATAATGTTCATACAAATCAATAGAATTATCAATGGCTTTGATATGTCTATTTATTTATAACATTTACAAAACTAGAAAATTAGAGGTATTGCATTGAACATTAGGATGAAGATTCAATAAAGGATTAAACTTGAACAAAGGGTTAAGTATGAACTTTTAACAGAGCTGTGTTAAGACCTATATACAGTTTCAAGAAATGATTTCATAAATACTTAATATGCTTCAAGATAGAATCACATTCAAAAAGTGTTCACTTGGCTGAAATTATAATGTATCACTAGTAAGATTTCCTTTAAAATAACTTCCTTATATTTTAATAGTTCTGTGCATTTTTCAGAGGTCTTTATTTAGTGTTAGCAACAAGCCAGTGAAATGTGGCAGTAGCAAACATTCCTTGAGCTCCTATGTGGCCGGTGCTATATCTTGTTAAATACTCAGACCAAATTTCTGTGAGCCGGGTGCTACTATTATACCTGCTTCACAGATCAGGAAACAAGTTTTCAGAGTAACTTGTTCAAGGAGCTTGTTTTATTCATTTGAGTTTTCCCAGTACTGAGCACATTGTAAAATAGAGAGAAAACTCTGAAAACTACTGTGTGTGAGAGAGTGTGTGCTTTAGTTTAAAGAAAGGATTTTCCAACAAAACAAGGGAAAGAAAAATAAGTAGCCAATCACAGGAAATCTATTGTCCTATCATTTAAAAGTAAATATTAAGTACATTGATTGTAAATTATCTTAAATGTCTCCCTCAAAATTTAATTAAAAGCAAGATTACAGAAAATGTTAACTAAATTAAGTAAAGAAGTTTCAAATAAACAATTAGAATTATATTATATATTGTATACATCTTCCATCATGAGGGATTATTAATACCTCAGGAATACTTTTCTGTTTCAGTGAATAAAAATATATGTAATTAGTTACTATTCATTCATTTATACCTTTCCTTGTTTCAAAAGACATTTGAGATGTTTACAGAATTTCATGCAATTTCTGATGAAATATGTAATGAAATCAAAGGGAAAAAAGAACAGCTGGGTGGAAAAGGCTATAATCAAGCCCAAGAAAAAAATTAGTAAACAAGGTACCTGCTGGGAGATCCAGCATAGTAAGAGAAAAACGCTTCTTTGAATTTTCTAATACCCTATAGAGACGCAGACTGTCAGCTTTGTGGTTGGCCATGTCATACAGTAAAGCAAACAATTCACTTGGGAGAAATACACAATATGAGGTATGAATAAGAGAAAAAAAATTGTCCTATATAATGTTACAAGTGTGTGACATTCTCCACTTAGAGTAAGCAAGATGAAAAGTTTCAGCAATGCAGGTAGGTAGTTTCATTCTAATGTGCAATTGAAGATTAAAAATGTCAATTGGCACAGCTATTTCCTGACCTGTCTTTTAAAATGGTGTATTTTAGAGCAGATTCCATAAAAATTAATAAGTTGTATATTTTTATATAGTCATGCATATATGTGATTTCTCTTAAGAGAGTTTTTATTTTATTAATATCAAGGGTAAGTTTGGATCTGTAGGGAGATAGTTAGACAATATATTAAGAGTAGTTACAACAAAGCCACCCAAATTAATCCATCAAGTGTTCTGTCCTATTTATTTTCAAAATGTAGTTTTCTGTCCTTTCCATCACGCTCTCTTCAATTCCTCAGAAGCAACTGTCTTCAACTTCTCTACTTGTTTCATTTGGTGCTCAACTGTATTGTAAAAAAAAAAACCCACACACAAAAAGGTGATGTAGTTATTTATTGATTTTTTTCCACTTTAGGCATTTTCTATTGACTTTGCCAAAAAAATAAAGATTTAGAATTCTTTCATCTCACATATATATATATTCTTTTTCCCACCCCATCTTTACAATATAATGTCATAATTTATTTACATTAACATATAGTGTTAATTTAACATAGTTTATAATTACAGAAACACTCTTCACAGTGGAACTATGTAATATAATTAGATTTCCTTTCTTATACCAATTTGTTTCCCCTGGAGTTTCATTTATTTTTCATTCACAAAGCGCTGTTGAACCCCAGCACTTTCCTTGCTTCTTGGAATGTATCAGTAAACAAAGCAGATTAAAATTCACACTGTTATGGAGCTTACATGCTGCTAGAAAAAGACAAAGATGACAACTAATCTAATATTAATAAGCATTATAAATAAACTATGTACTATATTAGGTGACAAGTGCCATGGAGAAAAGGAAATTAGGAGTGATAGTGGGATGTAAAGTTTTAAGTATATGAACATGTACATTCATATAAAGATTCCATTTCCTAGCTCTGTCTGCTGAGGAGATCTAGAAGCCAAGAAAACCCAATTGCAATTAGCATACTTAGCACCTAGATATTGCTTTCTTAATACCTGTCATGAAACTTACATACAGTTCTTTGAAAGCCCCTACTCTGGGACCTGATAGGTTGCAAGTGGACACAGAGTAGTCTTATTTTTATTATGTTCTTCTTTCTCTTGTTGCTGTAAGTATCCTTTTAAGACAAATGAAGAGGATATTGTTCATGGTTCTCATTCTCTCTACCATTCTTCATTGAAAGGAACTAGGACTTCTCGAAGAAATAACTGATTGCAGGGCTGAGGCAAGGAAAATACAAAATGAACCCAGGAAAATTTTGTTATGCCAAAAATTTTGGAATGTTCAAAAAATGGTGGGGATAGGACACAAAAGCCAGCTTAAAGTCATTCTCACTGGCCAAATCAGTGACAAGATGAGCATCAATATAAATAAAGACAGTGGATAGAGCCAGAATCCATGCATCCACACTGCTAAAAAGAAAGACAGGAGTAGGGGCCCTTTCTTCCAATAGAATGCCTATTAATAAATAGCAACAGAATGATATCATTCGAAAAATTACCATTTGGCAACCATTATAACCATTAGTTTAGGCAAGAATTAGCAAGGGATGCTAAAACTAGAGGATAAAATTTAAGTGAATAGCAGAATATTTACATAGTGTCAAAGTATCTACTCCCAGGATACATATTAATTGCAAAGGATAATATAGTAACTTCACAGGGGAAAAACCTGGCAGACACCATCTTGATCAAGTTTAATATGTTTGATAATGAGATTAATTGATAGCCTGTGCTTCCTGATATAATGCACTAAGAAGAATTCAGCATCACATCTATAACATTCCTGCCAAACATGCATAAATTGAATTTAATCCTGAGAAAACATCAGACAAACCCAAACTGAGAAATATTTTACTGAATAAACGGCCTTGCTCTTCAAGAGTGTCAATGTCATGAAAGACAAAGACTTAGGACAGTTCAAATTAAAGGAGATTTAAAATATGTGATAACCAATTATAATATATGACATTAGATTTACTTTGTCTAGACAGACATTATTGTGTAAAGTCTGAATAAAGTTTATATAAAGACAAATTTGAATAAATCTCATAGATTATATAACAGAGAATATGTAATATACTGCATAAATAATCATGATACTAATGCTAATCTCTTATTATAATTGCACTGTGGTTATGTAATATAATTTTTTTCTTTTGGAAATACATATTAAAATATTTAGAGGTAAAGAGTCATCAACTTTGAAACTTACTGTTAAATGGTCTGGAAAATAAAAATATATATAGCAGCAATTACAGCATGTATAATAATTAAAAGGACTCACCATACTCCACAGTGTACTCCCATAAGACATTTAACAGAGCAAAGAATTTGGAACAGCAGGAAAAACACAGGCCAAGATCAGAGCAACCTGAGCCTTCAAATTGTGGTTCCCAGGGTTTTTTCTCAGAACGGCAGAACACACTTCATCTTCAGAACATGAATCACCAAGACTGCGTGAGGGATCTTTCAGTGGTGCCACAGTCCCACCTGAGCAAGAGTTTTAATATCACACTGATCACACAGCCAAAAGCAAGTTGCATGATCAGCCTCAATAGCAAAACTCAGGTGCAAGCAATCAATCTGTACATTTTCTGAAACAAATTCTGATAAACTGCTAAGGTTGTTCCTGATGTTTTTCAGACCCTAGGACAGATCTATATCAATCACTAGTTAGCACATTTCATTCAAGTCTGGCCAGTGGTTGGCACTATGGCTCTCAGAGTCTTGAAGTTAAGTACAGGGATGCAACAGGACAACTGAAATTAGACCTATACTTATATAGTCCAAGTCCCTGACCCTTGGTCAGTTTTCTAAATTCCCAACCACATAGCATTATTCTTTTTGCATCTTTCAACATTTATAGAAAAAAGAAATAGAAAGATACATACCAAAACACTAATCATTTGTATCTTCCATTGAGGAGTAGTCATTGCTTTACAGAGTCATTTGAGCTTACCAAATACTCCACCATAAGCATTCAAAAATCATGTACAAATTTGACAGCTCCTTTACCTCCTTTCAGTACTAAATATGAACTTTCCAAAAGTTATCAATATAGACAAACAATGTAACATAGTTGACTGATGATTAACAAAATCTGTTCTTTCTCTAACCAATCAACTTTCATCAGAAGAACAGTTTATTGGAGTTTTTTCATTCTCCCAATAAATCAGGACACTGATATCAGCTTATCACAGGTTTGTTAAAATCAAATTTACTTTACCAGTTATATCAGTACACCAAAATTCAGTTACATGATGAGTTATCCTAAGATTCTAACAAAATTAATCAGAATTTCAATTGAATTTTCTTAACTTTCCTACAAAAATAACCTTTGCACAGACGTTGTCCTGGACTGAACTCTCTAGATAAAATATATAGATAGATATAGACGATAGAGATATAGATTAGGAGACACAATTATATTGTATAAGTATGAAAGAAGGATAAATTTATATATACATATACAAATATATATAAATATATTTATAAGCATTATAAATAAACTATGTACCATATTAGGTGATAAGTGCCATGGAGAAAAGATGTGTATACAGTTGTCCCTTCCATGGGTACCAAATTCACGGATGCTCACATCCTTGAAATAAAATGATGTAGCATTTCATATAACCTGTGCACATGCTCTATATATTTTAAATTATCTCTAGATTATTTATAATACCTAATACAATGTAAGTTCTATGTAAATAATTTTTATATTGTATTGTTATACATATTCCCTGTTTAGGGAATAATGTTGAGAAAAAAAGTCTTTGCATGTTCAGTACAGATGCATTATTTTCAAATATTTCCTATCCATAGTTGATTAAATCCATGAATGTGGAACTCATAAATACTGACTGCTGACTCTCTCTCTCTCTGTGTGTGTGTGTGTGTGTGTGTGTGTCTGTGTGTGTGTCCTATTGGTTTGGCTTCTCTGAAGAAGCTTAACTAATACATGTGGTTTTGTTGGTACATGGGGTCTTGCAGGTTAGAGAGCCACCCATAGAAATTACATTATTCATTTATAAACTCCAATTTATTAGAGATCATAAGTCTCCCACAAATTTATTCCTTGGCTTCTACTGCCAAAATTTTGGCCAATTTCTTTGTGCTACCTAATAACCCCCTGGGGTCAGCCTGCATACTTTTCCCCATTTATGCCCCCTAGCAAACTCCCTGCCTATCTATTGAGTTTGTTTTAACTATTTTTCTAGGGATGTGTTATCTGTCCAGGCCAAATGCCATCCTTTTCCTTTCTTTCTGAAATAGCACCGTTTCAATATTCAATATGGCAAATAAATATTTTTTCTCAATACCGCTCTCTTCCTTAAAGGTAAATGTGGCTTGCTCTAGGACATGGATCTGTACCAATTTCTCCTAATCCTCTTTTAGAATTTTTTTTTAACCAAGGTTTATTGTTTCATCAAATGTGTCATTGTCATTGAGCACTTAGTATTAGAGTATAATTTAATTACATACATTTCCATTTTCATTTTCCCAATAAATCTGAACACTGATATTAGTGTCCCAGGACAATGTCACATAGTTAATAGTCATCCCCAAATATACTCCAGTTTGAACATGCCATAGGGTTTCTCATAGGTGCCTTTGGTATCAGGGTATCAGCAGTATGTAGGCAACTTCACCATGTCATTCCTAAACAGTGATTTCAGTTTTTCATCTTTTCTTTACTTTGGCCATTGGTCTCCACTTATAGAACCATGTCTGTAAACACAAGTAAACAAGAGAATGTTTTATGTCCACTCGTTCCAGGCACTTTTCAACAGACTGTCACTTAGGTTAATAGTTTCACAGTGCCTCTTTTATACAACAAGGTGTTTTGTGTGCACACAGGAGCAACTATTCCCATGTTACCTTCTAGCAGGAGTTCTCTGTACTGCACATAACATATCCAATGGAAACAAAAGACAAAGCAAAATAGAATTATCCCAAGCGCTCATCCAAAAGGCCTTAAGGTCATCAAGATATGTCACATAGTCAACTCTATATTGAATTCTAGAACCCATCCTTGACCTTTAGCTTAAAATAAAGGAGTATATTTTTTCAAGCAAATAGACTCCTTCCTACAGGATTCAGGACTGGCTTCAAGAGCTTGTGACCTGTGCAGTTGTACAGCACCTCATGCTTACAAGAGACATATTTGGTTTAATGCTTGACTGACTTGAAATGCTTTATCATTTCTGAACAAAACACCCTGCATTTTTATTTGCACTGGGCTCCACAAATTTTGTAGCCAGTCCCATGTTCTTGTGTAAATATAGCTTACAGATAATACCATTCCCTTGCTCTCAGCATCTCACAATAAAGCAAGGTAATGTTAGCTTTCCCTTTTAACATTATCTATTTATTTGCTCTCCTTGCATCAGCAGTTACTTTGCCTTCTTTCCATTTGTCATTAATTTTAATTCAGACCCTTTGCCATGGAAAATAAAACACCAGATTCAGCAAAAGGAATGACTCACGACACAGGTACTACTTCATTCTTCCTCTGGAATAAGATTGAAAAAGTATATTTTTTTATTCACTGTGTGGGGAAAAGGCAGACACCATTAATTCCATTAATTCCAACTTAGGTGAGAAATAAATACCCCTCCCACCATTTCTCTATAGATTTGACAGTTATATTTAGAAATAGTATCATAGTGTCATGCTTGGCAACTGAACCTTTCTCTGGAACTCATAGATGAAATACAGGTCCCAGCACTATATAATCAGGCAGAGAACAAGAAAAAAAAGTAAAAAGGAAGTTTGCGTAAGGTCTTATATATGTTTTTCCTTTATTTCTTCTAAAACAAAGAATGGGATACATGTGCACAACCTGCAGGTTTGTTACACAGGTATGCTGTACCTATTGACCCATCCTTTAAGTTCTGTCCACTCACCCCCCATCCGTCAACAGGCCCTGTTGTGTGCTGTTCCACTCTGTGTCCATATGTTCTCATTGTTCAGTCCTACTTATTGGTGAGAACATGTGGTGTTGGTTTTCTGTTCCTGTGTTAGTTTGCTGAGAATGATGGCTTCCAGCTTCACTAATGTCCCTGAAAACAATATGATCGCATTCCTTTTTATGGCTGTCTAATATTTCATGGTGTATGTGTACTACATTTTCTTTATACAGTCTATCAGTGATGGGTATTTGGGTTTGTTCCATGTCTTTGCTCTTGTAAAGAATGCTGCAATAAACATATGTTTGCATGTGTTTTTATAGTAGAATGATTTATATTCCTTTGGGTATATACACAGTAATGGGATTGCTGGATCAAATGGGATTTCTGATTCTAGATCCTTGAGGAATTGCCATACTGTCTTCCACAATGGTTGAACTAATTTACACTTCCACAAACAGTGTCAAAGTGTTTCTATTTCTTCACAGCTTCACCAGTGTATATCATTTCCTGAGTTTTTAATGATTGCCATTTTGACTGGCATGAGATGGTATCTCATTGTGGCTTTCATTTACATTTCTATGATGATCTGGGATGTTGAGCTTTTTTCCATATGTTCGTTGGCCACATAAATGTCTCTTGAGAGTTTTTAACATGAAGGGATGTTGAATTTTATCATGTAAGGTTTTATATTAACCCCCACCCCCTCCTTTCTGTCATCTCAACAATCTATCCAATAGTGATCCTCTTTTGCTTTCATGTATATTCGGTGTAATGTGCATTCATTTAATCTTGCAAGCCATTCATTCATTTTCTTATCATGCCCCAGTTTAGTTAATAGATATTTTAATTGTCCATTTTCATTTTACTTAGTCCACTACTCTACAGATAAGGTAGACAACAGTCTATTGTAAATGATGTTTGTTGCCTCTCTGTTTTACTTTACCTGAAGTAAAATGGCTACAGTGACTGTAAAAGATCTCAAAAAATAAAAAGAAAAAGAAAGAAAGAAAAAGAAAACTACCAAGAAAAACCTTATAACTACCTGACAAACTCTAACATTCCAGTATAAACTGAAAGATAAACTGACTGTAAAACACAGACCTAAGTACCTAACCATCCTGGTATACACTTTTCACATATAAACCATTTAAAATTTATAAACATTACAGCTTTTGTTTAGAATAATTGATCTGCTTCCTTTGTCAGAAAAATATTCATGGCTTTCAGAAATCTTAGTAATTGTTATAATTCAAAGTTAGGGTCCCATTGATATCACACATGTCTGGCCATTTCCAACTTAAGAAATTTAACAAATAATGCTATACTATTCCTAAGCTAAATATTATTTGTCAAAGTTTATTGTATAATTTTAACGTGAGAGTACTGTAATGTCATAAATTACAAGATAATGACCTTGCTTTTAACCACTTTTTTTTTCTCTGTATCAATACATTATTGGCTGGTGGAATAACACTTTCTGAAAAGGAAGCTAAATTGCAGAAAACATATTAAAAATATTACAATTTCTAAAATGTTAAAATCATTATCAACAACACTTTTTCTTAGATAGTTTAAAATGCCAATGCAGATGAACACCACTTTACCACCAAAAAAAGAAAACTTCACATTCATGTATGAAACAGGTAAGTCTGTAATCCAATTCTGGTTTAGGGATTGGGACACCAGAATTAGGAATTTATAGTCCCTCACCTCTAGAAAATTACAGGGTTTTTTGATAAATCAAAAACGTGAAATAAACAAGCATTCACAATACAGGGGTAGCCCCATCTTTAAAAAAATAGAAAATAAGAAAAATCATTTTTGCCCTCAAAAATCAACACAATCTATCAAAATAGAGATTTGGAAACTCTGCTTAAAGAACTAGACTGAATGTCAGGCCAGTAAAATTTAGACTATCAGCTGTTTAAAATACACTACAATCAGAAAGAATATGCCACTAAGACAGGGGCTAGTTCAGCCATTTAAATATACAGAGAAAAAGAGAGTAATATACACGGGAAAAGGTCAGTAGTTTTATTCTAACTACCAGAGGAACTACCCAGAGGAAGTATTTTATCAGGTTTACAGGACTATCTGCTCTGCCTGAAAGAACATCTCTGTTGCTGAAATAGTTGCGTCCAGTTATTGGAGATTGATGTCCTAAAATACTGAAATTACAAAATGGATATAAATCTCCTTGTTCTGATTCCATGCTCATCAAGCATCTCCCTAATACTTTGGTTTTCATTACAGCTTAAATACAGAGAACAAATGTACTTAACAGACAAATGTGAATGTCAAGTCAGTTTCATAGATATTTCTCATTTTAAGTTGAGAGAATGGCCTCTGTGAGGTCTCTTAGTGTGAGTTGGCATCCTTATGTCCAATCATTCTTATTAACAGACATGTGGTTGAGGCTGTATTCTGAGCCCACACAGCTCAAAGTCTGACTCTGCACTGTGGCAAGGTCACCAGGCAAATAAATGAATACCATCCTGAGGCACTGTATATAGGTGACCTGTTGACCTACCACATGAAAACAACTATTCATCCGCATTACGTGTGTTCTTAAATCTTCTAAAGTGATGAAGGCCTTATCATAGATGTGCAGGCAGCATACCTAACTCTACTTGGAGCACATCATATAAAATGAAAGAGCAGGAGCTAACCTTTCAGCTGAGGCTTGACTTTGTCCAGTAGCTAAGGGAGGAAAGAGTACTCTAGAAAGAAGAAACTTCCTTTGCAAAGAGCTGACACGTGAGAAAACTTGGGAAGAGCAGTCTTTGGAAAGTCTGCAATATAGAATATTCTTTGGTGAGAGATACAAGGTGACATTGGAAATGTGGAACATGACAAAATTATGATGAATTTGTATGTTTTCAAATCAATTGTGAAGAATATCGAGTGTCTTCCATGCTCTAGGCTCCATTATAGACCTTTGAGACACATCATTGAATGGGAGGTTGGACTTTGTAGCATAGTTAATGAAGACTAAAAACATTTAGCCAGAGAATCAATAGGTTTCTTACAAAGATATTCAATACAAATGGTAGTGTGCAGAAGAGGGTTCACATAGCAAGCCTGAGACTGCTATTCTCAGAAAGACCTGCTTATAAGATTACATTTTTGGCTTGTGTCTGGGAAATTGGATTTCAAGAAGGTTCTCATCATCCCCCAACTTATTAAAATGGCTCTGCCCAAATTCTTTCTACAAACAACGTGATTGTCCTAAACAGCTGCTCTCTTTTGTGAACTTGAAATTTTGGTAAATGAAAGACAGAGGGTGTCAGGGGATTTCCAAGATGGCGTGGTAGGAACAACTCAGGATTGCAGCTCTCAGTGAAGGCACAGAGGGTGAGTCCTAGCTGCATTTTCAGACAAACCTTTGTTGCCCACAGAATGAAAAAATTCCCAGGTGTAGGAGAGACACGGGACACCAGCACAGCCCTTTCGGCTTGCGCAGCCATTTTGGCTGGCACCACAGCGGAGCGGCACCCCACACAAAACTCACCAGTCTAGGTGCTCTGTCAAACTGGCAATCTGAGATTTGGGAGGGCAGATTAATATATCCATCTGATTAAATGGGACTTGGAAAGTGAGCCAGACCAGCAGATTCCTGGGAAGCATGACTTGAGCCGGTGCAGTGGGTCATGGCATGGGAAATCACACAGATCCCAGTGCCCTATTAGCAGGCAACTGAACCATCTGTGAGAGAGTCAACCGTTCAACTTAAAAAAAAGAGAGAGGGAGAGACTCTGTGGCAGGGAGCCAGGTGATCAGGCTCAGTGGGTCCCAACCCAGAGGGACAAACAAAATAGCAATTTGAAATGCTTAAACTTGAGAGTTTCACTGGAGGCTCAGCTGAACCCAGGATGCTGCAGCTCGGTGGGGTAGGGGCATCCACCACTATGGACGCATTCCGCCCCTACTACGGTACACTCTCATTGCTGAAGCAGCCTGATGTTCCCAAGGCAACCTGCCATAACAGAGAGACTCCGCCAACAGGGAGGAGCCCAACACAGTACGGCAAAGCCCTGCAGTAGCAGGGCAGACCCCGCAGTAGCAGGGCGGAGCCTCTGTGGGCAAATAATGACTAGACTGCCTTCTAGCTGGGCAGGACAGTGCAATGGATACTCATAAAGAAAGCCCTAACTCCCTGAGACAGATCATCTGAGGGAAAAAAAAGGGGGGGTTTTATAAGTTCTGCTGCAGCAGACCTAAACACACCCTCCCAACAACCCTGAATGAACAACGGAGCTCACAGCTCAGCACTTGAGCTCGTATAAAGTTCAGACCATCTCCTCAAGCAGCTCCCTGACCACCATATATCCAAAGAGTCACCTCAAAAGAGGAATAATCAGACTGACATTTGGCGGGCATCATTCTGGAATAAAGATAGCAGAAGAAGAAACTGGAAGCATCCCTCACTGTTCTACAGCTACTACAGGTGTACCCCAGACAAGCAGGGCCTGGAGTGGACCTCAGCAGTCATACAGCAGAGGGGCTAGACTGTTAGAAGAAAACTAAGTAACAGAAATACTTCATCATCAACAATCTGGGCATCCACTCAGAGACCCAAATGAAAAGTCAGCAACTACTCAGACGACAGGTGGATAAATCCACAAAGATGGGAAGAAACCAGTGCAAAAAGGAGGAAAACACCTGACACCAAAACAACTCACCTCCTACAAAGGACCAAAACTCCTCACCAGCAAGGTAACAAAGCTAAATGGAGAATGAGTGTGACAAAATCAGACTTCAGAAGGTGGATAATCAGAAACTTCAGTGAGCTAAAAGAACATGTTCTAAATCAATGCAAAGAAACTAGGAACCTTGAAAAAAGATTTGAAAAAAGATTCAAGGAAATGATAACAAGAATGAACAACTTAGAGAGGAATATGAATGAATTGAAGGAGCTGAAAAACACAACAAGAGAACGTCACGAAGCATGCACAAGTTTCAACAGCCGAATTGACCAAGCAGAAGAAAGAATATCAGAAGTCAAAGATGAATTCAATGAAATAATATGAGAAAAACCAAGAATAGACAAAAAAAGCACAAAAAGGAATGAACACAATCTCCAAGAAATGTGGGACTATGTGAAGAGACCTAACCTAGATTTGATAGGTGTACCAGAATGTGACGAAGAGAATGAATCCAAGCTGGAAAATACTCTTCAAAATATTATCCAGGAAAATTTTCCCGACATAGAAAGGCAGGCCAATACTCAACTCCAGGAAATACAGAGAACACCACAAAGATATTCCACAAGAAGAGCAACCCCAAGGCACATAGTCGTCAGATTCACCAGGGTTGAAATGAAGGAGAAAATACTAAGGGTGGCCAGAGAGAAAGGTTGGATCACCCAAAGAGGGAAGCCCATCAAACTCACAGCAGATCTCTCAGAAGAAACTCTACAAGCCAGAAGAGAGTGAGGGCCAATATTCAACATCCTTAAAGAAAAGAACTTTCAACCCAGAATTTTATATCCAGCCAAACTGAGCTTCATAAGTGAAGAAAGAATAAAATCTTTTGCCAACAAGCAAGTACTCAGAGATTTTGTCACCACCAGGCCTGCTTTACAAGAGCTCCTGAAAGAGGCACTACACAGAGAAAGGAACAACCAGTACCAGCCATTCTAAAAACATACCAAATGCTAAAGAGCATCAACAAAATGAAGAATCTGCATCAACTAACGAGAAAAACAGCCAGGTAGCATCAAAATGGCAGTATCAAATTGACACATAACAATACTAACCCTAAATGTAAATGGGCTAAATGCACCAATCAAAAGACCCAGACTGGCAAATTGGATAAAAAAACAAAACCCATCAGTGTGCTGTATCCAGGAAACCCATCTCACATGCGAGGATACATAAAGGCTCAAAATAAAGAGATGGAGGAAGATTTACCAAGCAAATGGAGAGCAAAAAAAAGCAGGAGTTGCAATTCTCATCTCTGATAAAATAGACTTTAAAAAAACAAAGATCAAAAGAGACAAGGTCATTACATAATGGTAAAAGGATCCATACAACAAGAAGAGCTAACGATCCTAAATATATATGGACCCAATACAGGAGCACACAGATATATAAGGCAACTTCTTAATGACTTACAAAGAGACTTAGACTCCCACACAATAATAGTGGGAGACTTTAACACTCCACTGTCAATATTAGACAGATCAACAAGACAGAAAATTAAGAAGGATATTCAGGGCTTGAACTGAGACCTGGAACAAGCAAACCTGATAGACATTTACAGAACTCTCCACCCCAAATCCACAGAATATACATTCTTCTCAGCACCACATCACACCTACTCCAAAATTGACCACATAATTGGAAGTAAAGCACTCCTCAGCAAATGCAAAACAAGTGAAATCATAACAAACACTCTCTCAGACCATAGTGCAATTACGTTAGAACTCAGAATTAAAAAATGAACTCAGAACTGCACAGCTTCATGGACACTGAACAACTGGCTTTTGAATGTTGATTGGATAAACAATGAAATGAAGGCAGAAATAAAGAAGTTCTTCAAAACCAACGAGAACGAAGACACAATGTACCAGAATCTCTGGGACACATTTAAAGCAGTCTCTAGAGGAAAACATATAGCAATAAGTGCCCATATGAGAAGAGTGGAGAGATCCAAAATTGACACCCTATTGTCAAAATTCAAAGAGCTAGAGGAGCAAGATCAAAAAAACTCAAAACCTAGCAAAAGACAAGAAATAACTAAGATCAGAGCAGAACTGAAGGAGATAGAGACATGAAAAGCCCTTCAAAAAATCAATAAATCCAAGAGCTGGTTTTTCAAAAAGGTCAACAAAATAGACAGACCACTAGCCAGACTGATAAAAAAGAAAAGAGAGAACAACCAAATAGATGCAATAAAAAACGATAAAGGAGAAATCACCACAGATTCCAAAGAAATTCAAACCATCATCAGAGAATACTACAAACAACTTTATGCACATAAACTAGTAAACCTGGAATAAATGGATAAATTCCTGGACACCTGTGTCCTCCCAAGCCTAAACCAGGAGGAAGCTGAAACTATAAACAGACCAATAACAAGGTCTGAAGTCAAGGGAGCAATTAAGAGCTTACCACACAAAAAAAGCCCAGGTCCAGATAAATTCACAGCTGAATTCTACCAGACACACAAAGAGGATCTGGTACCATTCCTTCTGAAACTATTCCAAATAATCAAAAAAAAGGGAACCCTTCCCAAATTATTTTATGAGACCAACATCATCCTCATACCAAAACCCGGCAGAGACTCAACAAGAAAAGAAAACTTCAGGCCAATATCCATGATGAACATAGATGCAAAAATCTTCAATAAAATACTGGCAAACCAATTGCAACAGCATATCAAAAACTTATCCATCATGATCATGTAGGATTCATCCCAGGGATGCAAGGCTGGTTCAACATACACAAGTTTATAAACGTAATTCACCACATAAACAGAACCAAAAACAAAAACCACATGATTATCTCAATTGATGCAGAGAAGGCATTTGACAAAATTCAACAGCGCTTTATGCTAAAAACCCTCAATAAACTCGGTATTGATGGAACATATCTCAAAGTAATAAAAGCTATTTACGACAAACCAACAGCCAATATAATACTTCATGGGCAAAAAAATGGAAACATTCCCTTTAAAATCCAGCACCAGACAACGATGCCCTCTCCCACCACTCCTATTCAACATAGTACTGGAAGTTCTAGCTAGAGCAATCAAGCAAGAAAAAGAAATAAAGGGTTTTCAAATAGGAAAGGTGGAAGCCAAATTGTCTCTATTTGCAGGCAACATGATAGTATACCTAAAAGACCCCATCACCTCAGCCCAAAAACTCCTGAAACTGATAAGCAACTTCAGCAAAGTCTCAGGATATAAAATAAATGTGCAAAAATCACAAGCATTCCTATACATCATTAACAGACTTAAAGAGAACCAAATCAAGAAGGAACTGCCATTCACAATTGCTACAAAAATAATAAAATACCTAGGAATACAACTTACAAGGAACATAAGGGACCTCTTCAAGGAGAACTACAAACCACTGCTCAACGAAATATGAGAGGACACAAACAGATGGAGAAACATTCCATGTTCATGGTTAGGAAGAATCAATATCGTGAAAATGGCTATACCGCCCAAAGTAATTTACAGAATCAATGCTCCCCATCAAGCTACCATTGAATTTCTTCACAGAACTGGAAAAAACCACCATGAACTTCATATGGAACCAAAAGAGAGCCTGCATAGCCAAGTCAATTCTAAGCAAAAAGAACACAGCGGGAGGTATCACACTACCAGACTTCAAACTATATTACAAGGCTACAGTAATCAAAACAGCATTGTACTGGTACCAAGCAGAAATATAGACAAATGGAACAGAACAGAGGCATCGGAGGCAAAACAACATATCAACAACCATAGAATCTTGGATAAACCAGACAAAAACAAGCAATGAAGAAAGGCTTCCCTGTTTAATAAATGGTGTTCAGAAAACTGGTTAGCCATGTGCAGAAAGCGGAAACTGGACCCCTTCCTGACATCTTACATTAAAATTAACTCCAGATGGATTAAAGACTTAAACAGAAGATCTGACACTATAAAAACCCTAGAAGAAAATCTAGGCAAAACCATTCAGGACATAGGAGTAGGCAAGGACTTCATGACCCAAACACCGAAAGCATTGGCAACAAAAGCCAAAATCGACAAATGGGACCTAATCAAACTCCACAGATTTTGCACAGCAAAAGAAACAGTCACTAGAGTGAATCAGCAACCAACAGAATGGGAAAAAATCTTTGCAGTTTACCCATCTGACAAAGGGCTGATATCCAGAATTTACAAAGAACTCAAACAGATTTACAGGAAAAAAAAAAAAAAAACAAGCCTATTCAAAAATGGCCAAAGGATATGAACAGACACTTTACAAAGGAAGACATACATGAGGCCACCAAATGCATGAAAAAATGCTCATCATCACTGGTCATTAGAGAGATGCAAATCAAAACCACATTGAGATACCATCTCACACCAGTTAGAATGGCGATCATTAAAAAATCTGCAGACAACAGATGCTGGAGAGGATGTGAAGAAATAGGAACACTTTTACACTGTTGGTGGGAGTGTAAATTAGTTCAACCATTGTGGAAGACAGTGTGGCAATTCCTCAAGGACCTAGAAATAGAAATTCCATTTGACCCAGCAATCCCATTACTGGGTATATATCCAAAGGACTATAAATCGTTCTACTATAAGGACACATACACATGAATGTTCATTGCAGCATTGTTTATAACAGCAAAGACCTGGAACCAACCAAATACCCATCAATGATAGACTGTACTAGGAAATTGTGGCACATATACACCATGGAATATTATGCAGCAATCAAAAATGATGAGTTCATGTTCTTTGTAAGGACATGGATGAATCTGGAGAACATCATTCTCAGCAAACTGACACAAGAACAGAAAACGAAATACCACATATTCTCACTTATAGGCGGGTGAGGAAAAATGAGAACACATGGACACAGGGAAGGGGGTACTACACACTGGGGTCTATTGGGGAAAATAGGGGAGGGACAGTGTGGGGGGATCTCGGGAGGGATAGCCTGGGGAGAAATGCCAAATGTGGGTGAAGGGGAGGAAGGCAGCAAAACACACTGCCATATGTGTACCTATGCAACTATCTTGCATGTTCTGCACATGTACCCCAAAACCCAAAATGCAATAAAAATAAATAAATACATGAATAAATAAATAAATAAATAGAAAGACAGAAGATGTCTGCATGACCAGTGAACTACAAAAGTATTGGGCGCTGGGTCTCTAATGAACTTGCCTGGCAAATAGCATTTCATATTGGTTATCTGAATTCAATGGTGAAAGATTAACCATGTCCCATGTGTCTCCACAGGGAGAGGATTCCTGGAATCTTGTACTTGGCTTTCTTTCAGACTTCACTTCATGCACATTTTCTCTTTGCAGATTTTGCTTTGTATCTTTTAACCATAATAAATCTTATTTGTGAGTGCAACAATATGCTGAGTCCTGCACATCTTTCTAGCAAATCAATGAGCTTGGAGGGTGGTCTTGGGGATCCTTCCATCACACAAAAAGATGGAAGGAGATCAGGAATGGATACGTGCAGTAATAGAGGGAGTAGTTGATGATCAGTTGATGGTCAGCCAGAAATCTAAAAGTAAGATTCTGAATTTTTATGTTACTGAATGAACAGTATTATTATTAAGCAATATATTATAAAAGTTTAAATTTAAATTGACTAAATCCCCCAATCAAAAGATATAGCCAAAACCCATCCATATGCTGCATCCAGACCCATCTTACATGCAAGAATACATAAAGAATCAAAACAAAGAAATGGAGAAAGATTTGTCAACCAAATTGAGAGCAAAAATAAATAAATAAATAAATAAGCAGAGGTTACAATTCTCACCTTTGATGGAATGAATTTTAAAGCAATAAAGATCAAAAGAGGACATAATGGTAAAAGGATCAACGCAACAAGAAGAGCAGATGATCCTGGATGTGTACTCACCTAATACAGGATACATAAGACTTGTAAAGAGACTTGAACTCCCACACAGTAGTTGTGGGAGATTTCAACATCAACATTAGATAGATCAATGAGACAGAAAATTAATAAGGATATCCAGGACTTGAACTCATATCTGGAACAAGTAAAGTTAATAAACATTTATAGAACTCTCCACTTTAAACACACAAGATATGCACTCTTCTCAGTACCACATGGCACCTACTCACAGGTTTAAATGAAATATTGGTTGGCCATTATTAAGCACAATTGATAGTATAAGGGAGGTTTTCAATACCCATTTTTAGACTGCATTCTAGCCTCGGCAATTAAGCAACACTCCCGTTCTCTCTCCCTCCTCCTCTTTCTCTTTTTTACTCTTATTCATTTCTTTTTTTCTTTCTTTCTCAAGAAAATAATATGAAAAAAGTTTTGGGAAGAAACACATTTAGGGAGAAAAATATTTTCATTTTAGACCTATTATATTTAATTTAGCTATTAGATATCCATAGAGGGCAACTTAATAGGTAGTAAGAAACATAGGCTTGGACCTGGGATAGACACACTGTAGGAGTCACTGGCATATAGGAGGGTATCCAATAGATTGCTCAAGAAAGCTTCAGGAAGTAAAGAAAAAGAACGAAAGATTAAACCACAGAATTCAGCATTTAAGAGGTAGATGGAAGAAAAGGATTCTACAAAAGAAATAGAATAGTAACAAATTTTAAATAGTCTCAAGTACCATGGAAAAGTGAAGTATGAAGATATCCAAGCATTGTCCATTGAATTCACAATACTAAAGTTCTCTAAAGACCCAGGAGGAGGTAGTAGCATTACTAGAATGTGTGTGCTGGACCGTAGCAGAAGGAGAAACCAGATTAATAAGTGAGTAGGAAAAAAAGAAATAGAGACAAAAAACATAATTAAGATAATTCCCTAAAGCATAGAAAAAGCATTTTTGTTTTTTGTTTGTTTTTTTGTCATTGCTTACATATGTGAGAGAGACTTAGACATATTTTAAGTTTAAGGAAATAAAGCTAAAATTAATAGGGAAAGATTGAGGATATAGGAGAGTTGGGAAGGCTTCCAACACATGGCTGTATTCTTATAAATTATTCTAGCTCTTCAGTGATCAACAGAAGACAGTTGAATTACATACACCGGTGGAAGGGGATCCTGTGTGTGGCACCAGTTAATGTCCTTTACATCTTGGCAAGATCAGTGATTATACATATAATAAAAATCAAGTTATATAGATGTGAGCTTTGTCTTGTAAGTCAGCCCATTCCAAGCTCACACAGAAGCAAGTCGATCAGTGAAATAGATTTATTTCCTTGTTAATCTTCATCCTCTTTGTCCTAAAATTTCCATTGTGTCCATTCACATCAGGTCATTGGCAGCTTCCCTGTTAATACATTAGTGGAAAAGACATTTGAAATCTCCACAGAAATAGGAATAGATTTCCATGAAATTAATCTTTTTCTTTTAGACCTCTTACTTGATATTCCACCCTAAGCTTTTTAGGTGTTGAGTTTCAAATCTAAGAACCACTTTTATTAAGGATTTCTAATTACATTTCTGAATGTTTAAAGAGATTAATTTAATTAATCCAAATCATAAATCCATGAGTACTATTATCATATATAAAAGATTTTCCAGAAAAGAATATATTTCACCTTTTTATCCTTTTTCCAAAATTAAAGTTAAATAAATATATAATTAGATATGTTATTTCTCCTTTATAATATTATATAGATAAATGTTCAAATCAAAAATGTAAACTGTCAGATATTTGGCAGAAAATAAAGTTATGGTAACTATATAATATTGATCACGAGAGGAGAAGATGGCACTATAGGAGCAACTCAGGATTGCAGCTCCCAGTGAAAGCACAGAGGATGAGTGGATGCTGCATTTCCAGAGGGATCTTTATTGCCCATGGAACAAAAGATTCCCAGGTGTAGGAGCCCCATGGGCCGCCAGTGTGGCTGTTTGGGCCGGTGTGGCTGTTTGGGCTGGCATGGCTGTTTCGGCCAGTGCTGCAGAGCAGCGGCACTCTATACAAAATACACTGGTCTGGCTGCTCTGTTAAACCAGCAATTTGAGATTTGGGAAGGCAGATTAGCACATTCATCTGATTAAACAAGACTTAAACGGTAAGCCAGGCCAGGAGAGTCCCAGGCAGCAATGTTGTTTCTGCCGGCACAGTGGGTTGCCACACAGGAAATCACACAGATCCTGGCACCCTTTCAGCAGGCAACTGGAATATCTGGGAGAGAGTCAACCCTTCAACTTAAAAATAAAAAGGGCTCTGACGCAGGTAGCCAGGTGATCAGGCTCGGTGGGTCCCACCCCCACAGAAACAAACAAAAAAGCAATTGGAAACGCTTGGGGTTGAGAGTTTCATGGCAAGCACAGCTGAACCCAGGACAGTGCAGCTCTGTGGGGGAGGGGTGTCTGCCATTACTGAAGCACTCCACCCCTAAGAAGGTACTCTACCATTGCTGATGCAGCCTGTCATTGCCGAGGCAACCCGCCATAACAGAGAGAGTCCGCCATTACAGAGGCAGGCCACCATTGCCACAGCAGTTCTAACCACACCCATATAAACAGGACTACAGGGAATTACACACAGCAGCAGGGCAGAGCCAACAGCAACAGGGCAGAGCCCACAGCAGCAGGGCAGAGCCCAGAGAAGCTCAGCATAGCCTCTGCAAGCAGGCAGTGACTAGACTGCCTCCTTGCTGGGCAGGACAGTGCAGTGGATACTCATAAATAAAGCCATAACTCCCTGGGACAGAGCACCTGAGGAAAAAAAGGGGCTTTATGAGTTCTGCTGCAGCAGACTTAAATGTACCTGCCTAGCAGCCCTGAATGAACAACGGAGCTCACAGATCAGCACTTAAACTCCTATAAAGTACAGACTGTCTCCTCAAGCAGCTCCCTGACCCCCATATATCCAAACAGTCACCTCACAAAGGACTGATCAGACTGACATATGGCAGACATCATTCTGGGACAAAGATAGCAGAAGAAGAAACTGGTAGCAACCCTCACTGTTCTGCAGCTGCTACAGATGTTCCACAGGCAAGCAGGGCCTGTAGACCTCAGCAGTCCTACAGCAGAGGGGCTAGACTGTTAGAAGGAAAACTAAGTAACAGAAATACTTCATCATCAACACTCTGGGGCTCCACTCAGAGACCCAATTAAAAAGTCAGCAACTACTCAGATGACAGGTGGATAAATCCACAAAGATGGGAAGAAACCAGCGCAAAAAGGAGGAAAACACCCAAAACTGGAACACCTTGCCTCTTACAAGGGACCAAAACTCCTCACCTGCAAGAAAATGAAGCTGGACGGAGAATGAGTGTGATAAATGACAGAATCAGACTTCATAAGGTGGGTAATGAGAAACTTCCGTGAGCTAAAACAACACATTCTAATTCAATACAAAGAAACTAAGAACCTTGAAAAAAGATTTGAGGAAATGATAACAACAATGGACAACTAAGAGAGGAATATGAATGAATTGAAAGAGCTGAAAAACACAACACGAGAACTTTGTGAAACATGCACAAGACTCAACAGCCAAATTGACCAAGCAGAAGAAAGGATATCAGAGGTCGAAAATCAACTCAATGAAATAAAATGAGAAGGCAAGATTAGAGAAAAAAAGCACAAAAAGGAATGAACAAAGTCTCCAAGAAATGTGGGACTATGTGAAGAGACCTAAACTACGTTTGACAGGTGTACATGAAAGTGACAAAGAAAATGAATCCAACCTGGAAAATACTCTTCAGGATATTATACAGGAAAATTTCCCCAACCTAGCAAGGCAGACCAATATACAAGTCCAGGAAATACAGAGAACACCACAAAGATATTCTGCAAAAAGAGCAACCGCAAGGCACATAATCGTCAGATTCACCAGGGTTGAAATGGAGAAAATGTTAAGGGCAGCCAGAGAGAAAGGCCGGGTCACCCACAAAGGGAAGCCCATCAGACTCACAGCAGATTTCTTGGCAGAAACCCTACAAGACAGAAGAGAGTGGGGGCCAATATTCAACATCCTTAATGAAAAAAAATGTCAACCCAGAATTTCATATTTAGCCAAACTAAGCTTCATAAGTGAAGGAAAAATAAAATTCTTTGCGAACAAGCAAGTACTCAGACATTTTGTCACCACCAGGCCTGCTTTACAAGAGCTCCTGAAAGAGGCACTACACAGAGAAAGAAATAACCAGTACCAGCCTTTCCAAAAACATACCAAATACTAAAGAGCATCAACAAAATAAAGAATCTGCATAAACTAATGGGCAAAACAGCCAGCTAGCATCAAAAGGGCAGTATCAAATTCACACATAACAATGATAACCCTAAATGTAAATGGGCTAAATGCACCAATCAAAAGACACAGACTGGCGAATTGGATAAAAAGCCAAAACCCATTGGTGTGCTGTATCCAGGAAACCCAACTCACATGCAAGGATACACAAAGGCTCAAAATAAAGGGATGGAGGAAGATTTACCAAGCAAATGGAGAGCAAAAAAAAAAGCAGGAGTTGCAATTCTCATCTCTGATAAAATAGACTTTAAAGCAAAAAAGATCAAAAGGGACAAAGAAGGACATTACATAATGGTGAAAGGATCCATACAACAAGAAGAGCTAACGATCCTAAATATATATGGACCCAATGCAGGAGCACCCAGGTATATAAGGCAAGTTCTTAATGACTCACAAAGAGACTTAGGCTCCCACACAATAATAGAGGGAGATTTTAACACTTCACTGTCAATATTAGACAGATCAACCAGACAGAAAATTAACAAGAATATCCAGGACTTGAACTCAGACCTGGAACAAGCAAACCTGCTAAACATTTACAGTATTCTCCACCCCAAATCCACAGCATATACATTCTTCTCAGCACCACATCATACCTACTCCAAAACTGACCACATAATTGGAAGTAAAGCACTCCTCAGCAAATGCAAAACAACTGAAATCATAACAAACAGTCTCTCAGACCATAGTGCAATCAAGTTGGAACTCAGAATTCAGAAACTAACTCAGAACCACACAGCTTCATGGAAACTGAACAACTGGCTCTTGAATGTTGACTGGATGAACAATGAAATGAAGGCAGAAATAAAGAAGTTCTTAAAAACCAATGAGAACGAAGACACAACATACCAGAATCTCTGGGACACATTTAAAGCAGTCTCTAGAGGAAAATATATAGCAATAAATGCACACATGAGAAGAGTGGAGAGATCCAAAATTGACACCCTATCGTCAAAATTGAAAGAGCTAGAGGAGCAAGATCAAAAAAACTCAAAACGTAGCAGAAGACAAGAAAAAACTAAGATCAGAGCAGAACTGAAGGAGATAAAGACACGAAAAATCCTTTACAAAAACAATAAATCCAAGAGCTGGTTTTTTGAAAAGATCAACAAAATAGGGCTTTAACAAAATTCAACAGCTATTTATGCTAAAAACCCTCAATAAACTTAGTATTGATGAAATGTATCTCAACGTAATAAAAGCTATTTACAACAAACCAACAGCCAATATCATACTTAATAAGCAAAAACTGGAAGCATTCCCTTTGAAATCTGGCACTAGACAAGGGTGCCCTCTCTCACCACTCCTATTCAATATAGTACTGGAAGTTCTAGCCAGAGCAATCAGGCAAGAAAAAGAAATAAAGGGTATTCAAATAGGAAAGGAGGAAGCCAAATTATCGCTATTTGCAGATGACATGATAGTATATCTACAAGACCCCAACGTCTCAGTCCAAAAAATGCTGAAACTGGTAAGCAACTTCAGCAAAGTCTCAGGATACAAAATCAACGTGCAAAAATCACAAGCATTCCTATACACCAATAACAGACTGAAAGAGAGCCAAATCAAGAACGACTGCCATTCACAATTACTACAAAGAGAATAAAATACCTAGGAAAACAACTAACAAGGAACATAAAGGACCTTTTCAAGGAGAACTACAAACCATGGCTCAACAAAATAAGAGAGGAAAAAAACAGATGGAGAAACATTCTATGTTCATGGTTAGGAAGAATCAATATCGTGAAAATGGCTATACTGCCCAAAGTAATTTACAGACTCAATGCTATCCCCATCAAGCTACCAATGACCTTCTTCACAGAACTGGAAAAAACTACCTTAAACTTCATATGGAACCAAAAGAGACCCTGCATAGCCAAGTCAATTCTAAGCAAAAAGAACACAGCAGGAGGCATCACACTGCCGGACTTCAAACTATACTACAAGGCTACAGTAATCAAAACAGCATGGTACTGGTACCAAAACAAAAATATAGACCAATGGAACAGAACAGACACATTGGAGGCAACACAACACATCTACTACCATACAATCTTTGATAAACCTGACAAAAACAAGCAATGGGGAAAGGATTCCCTGTTTAATAAATGGTGTTGGGAAAACTGGCTAGCCATGTGCAGAAAGCAGAAATGGGACCCCTTTCTGACAACTTACACTAAAATTAACTCCAGATAGATTAAAGACTTAAACATAATACCTGGCACCATAAAACCCCTAGAAGAAAATCTAGGCAAAACCATTCAGGACATAGGAGTAGTCAAGGACTTCATAATCAAAACACCAAAAGCATTGGCAACAAAAACCAAAATAGACAAATGGGACCTAATCAAACTCCACAGCTTCTGCATGGCAAAAGAAACAGTCATTAGAGTAAATCAGAAACCAACAGAATGGGAAAACATTTTTGCAGTTTACCCATCTGACAAAGGGCTGATATCCAGAATTTACAAAGAACTCAAACAGATTTACAAGAAAAAAACAAGCCCATTCAAAAATGGTCAAAGGATATGAACAGACACTTTACAAAAGAAGACATACATGAGGCCAACAAACAGGAAAAAATGCTCATCATCACTGGTCATCAGAGAAATGCAAATCAAAACCACATTGAGATACCACCTCATGCCAGTTAGAATGTGATCATTAAATACTGCATATACTCACTCATAGGTGGATAAGAAAAATGAGAACACATGGACACAGAGAGGCGGTTTACTATACATTGGGGACTGTTGGGGGAAATGGGGGAGGGACAGTGGGGGGACCTGGGGGGGGAGAGCCTGGGGATGAATACCAAGTGTGGGTGAAGGGGAGGAAGGCAGCAAAACACACTGCCATGTGTGTACCTATGCAACTATCTTGCACGTTCTGCACATGTACCCCAAAACCTATAATGCAATAAAAATTAAAAAAAAAAAAACATCTGGAGACAACAGATGTTGGAGAGGATGTGGAGAAATAGGAACACTTTTACACTGCTGGTGGGTGTGTAAATTAGTTCAACCATTGTGGAAGACAGTGTGGTGATTCCTCAAGGACCTAGAAATAGAAATTCCATTTGACCCAGCAATCCCATTACCGGTATATATCCAAAGGACTATAAATCGTTCTACTATAAGGACACATGCACATGAATATTTATTGCAGCACTGTTTACAAAAGCAAAGACCTGCCTGGAACCAACCCAAATTCCCATCGATGATAGACTGGACTGGGAAGATGTGGTACATATAAACTATGGAATATTATGATGCAGCAATCAAAAACAATAAGTTCGTGTCCTTTGTAGGGACATGGATGAATCTGGAGAACATCATTCTCAGCAAACTGACACAAGAACAAAAAATGAAATACCACATGTTCTCACTCATGTGCGGGTGATGAACAATGAGAACATATGGACACAGGGAGGGGAGCACTACACACTGGGGTCTATTGGGGGAATAGAGGAGGGACAGTGGTGGTGGGAGCGGGGGAGGGATAGCATGGGGAGAAATGCCAGATGTGAGTGAAGGGGATGAAGACAGCAAATCACAGTGCCATGTGTGTACCTATGCAAGTATCTTACATGTTCTTCACATGTACCCCAAAACCTAAAATGCAATAGAAAAAAGACAAAAAAATATTGATCACACTTCATTTATGTCAGAATGTGAAATAAAGAGACAGTACAGGTCAAGAGGACAAATTCCAACTAATAGCCTCAAAAAAAGGTAAAACGCACATACACACACAGGCACACACACACAGAGCCCTACCGAGCTGCTATCACTGATATGAGCTCTTAGAGGGCACCCTATTCTGGCTGACAGGGATAAAAAGAAAACGAAATTTTTGAAGAGATACCCTAGAGTCTATGGCAAACTGCTAGTCATTTAAAGGGAATGAAAATAGAATGCTAACAACAGGTAATAGGGAAGATGGCAGATAGGAGGCAAGACTAGCCAGCAGCTCCCACTCAGGCAGACAGAGAAGCATGTGGAGACTCACATCATGAGGTTTTGCTCCAAGAATTACCACAGGAAGATAACAGGAAAGCTGAGAGAATCCACAGGGCCTTTAAAGAAACTGGATCGATGCTGGTTCCCTGAGACTCAAATAAAAAAAAGAGAATCTGCTTGCTTTCTCAGTGGGGAGGCTTCTGGTCTGGGGAAGGTTCTTAGCCCAGGTCACCAGCTGCCTAAAAACAGACTCAGTGCTGTTGAGGGGCACAGTGGGAGTGAGACCATCCTCTAGGACAGTGGGATGCATGGGAGCAGGGTGAGGCCTGTGACTGCCAGCTTTCTCCCACTTCCCTTATGACCTGTATGATGAAGCAGATGCAGCCATAATACCCCTGGGAACACAAATCCATTGACCTGGGCACTACTCTGCCATTGGCCTGGAAACCACACCTCCATCCCCCACAACAGTCATAACAAGTCCTGCCCAAGGAGAGTCTGAATTCAGATATGTTTATCCCTGCCCCCACCTGTTGGTCTTTCTCTACCCTCCCTGGTTGCTGAAGACAAGGGACATAATCTCCTGGCAGTCCCATGGCCCTGCCCACTGCCTGAGAAACCTGAATATTTAACCAGGCAACTCTAGGGCAAGTTTGCATCCCCCTATAGTATCGTAGCTGATGAACTCTCAAAAGCACTACCTCCTGGCTGGAGGCGAACCAACACAAAACAACTATCACACTAAACAAAAATACAACCAAGTGCCCTCACAGAGTCCACCTCTCCCCGCTACCTCCACCAGAGCAGGTGCTAGTATCCACAGCTGAAAGACCTAAAGATGGATCACATCATAGGACTCTGCAGACACTCCCCAGTGCCAGCTCAGAGCCCGGTAGTTCTGCTAGGTGGCTAAACCCAAAAGAACAAAAACAATCACTGCAGTTTTGCTCTTAGGAAGGCCCATCCCTAGGGGAAAGGGGAGAACACCACATCAAGGAAGCACCCTGTGGGACACAGAATCTGAACAATGGCCCTTGAGTCCCAGATCTTCCCTCTGACACAGTCTACCCAAATGAGAGGGGACCAGAAAAACAATTCTGGTAATATGGCAAAACAAAGTAAGGTTCTTTAACAACCCCAAAAGATCACACCAGCTTGCCAGTAATGGCTCCACACCAAGACAAAAATCTGTGAATTGCCAGAAAAAGAATTCAGAAGGCTAATTTTTAAGCTAATCAAGGAGGCATCAAAGAAAGGTGAAGTCCAACTTAAAGAAATAAAAAACCTGATTCAGGATATGAAAGTGAAATAGATAGCATAAATAAAAAACAATCACAACTTCTGGAAATCAGGGACACACTTAGAGAAATGCAAAATGCACTGGAAAGTTTCAGCAACAGAATCAAACAAGCAGAAGAAAAAATTTCAGAGCTTGAAGCTAAGGCTTTGAAATTTGCCCAATCTATCAAAGACAAAGAAATATGAATTTTAAAAAAGTGAACAGTCTCCAAGAAGTTTAGGACCCTGTTAAGTGCCCAAATCTAAGAATAATTAGTGTTCCTGGAGAACAAGAGTAATCTAAAAGTCTGGAAAGCATATTTGATAAAGTAATTGAGGAAAATTTTCCCAGCCTTGCTAGAGATCTAGACATTCAAATGCAAGAAGCTCAAAGAATGCCTGGGAGACTCATTACAAAAGGATCATCACCTAGGCATATAGTCATCAGGTTATCTAAAGCCAAGATGAAGGAAAGAATCTTAAGAACTGTGAGGCAAAACTATCAGGTAACCTATGAAGGAAAACCTATCAGAGTAACAGCAGATTTCTCAGCAGAAACCCTGTAAGCTAGAAGGAATTGGGTTCCTGTTTTTAGCCTCCTTAAAACAATTATCAGACAAGAATTTCATAGCCAGCAAAACTAAGCTTCAAAAATGAAGGAAAGATACAGTCTATTCCAGTCAAACAAATGTTGAGAGACTTTGTCACTACCAAGCCAGCACTACAAGAACTGCTAAAAGCAGCTCTAAATTTTTAAATAAATCCTCAAAATACAACAAAATAGAAACTTCTTAAAGCATACATTACACAAGACCTATGAAAAAAAAACACAATAAATAAATTTTAAAAAGCTATTCAGGCAACAAATAGCACAATGAATAGAATAGTATCTCACATCCCAACACTAACATTGAACATAAAAGGTCTAAATGCTCCACTTAAAAGATATAGCATGGTAGAATGAATAAGAATTCACCAGCCAAGTTTCTGCTGTCTTCAGGAGACTCATCTAACACATAAGGACTCACATAAACTTAAGAAAAAGGGGAGGAAAACAATATCTCATGCAAATGGACACCAAAAGTGAGCAGGAGTAGCTGTTGCTGTAGCATATAAAAAAACTTTAAGGCAACAGCAGTTAAAAAAGACAAAGAGGGACATTATATAATGATAAAAGGACTAGGCTAACAGGAAAATATTAATATCACAATCCTGAATCTCTATGCACATAACACTGAAGCTCCCAAACTTATAAAACAATTACTATTAAACCTAAGAAATGAGATAGATGGCACCACAATAATAGTGAAGGACATTAATACTCCATTGACAGCACTAGACAGGTCATTAAGAGAGAAAGTCAACAAAGAAATAGTGAATTTAAGGTATACCCCACAAGAAATGAACTTACCAGATATTTACAGAACATACATTCTATCCATCTGCATGTGGAACATTCTCCAGGATAGACCACATGATAGGCCACAAAGCAAGTATCAGTAAGTTTAAGAAAATTGAAATTATATTATGTACTCTCTCAGACCACAGTAAAAAAAAATTGCAAATCATCTCCCAAAGGATCCTTCAAAAACCATGCAAACACATCAAAATTAAATAACCTGCTCCTGAATATTGTTGGGTTAACAATGAAATCAAGATGGAAATGAAAAGTTATTTGAATTGAATGATAATAGTGACACAACCTGTAAAACCCTTGGGATACAAAAAAAAAATGGTGCTACTAGTAAAGTTCATAGCATTAAATGGCTACATCAAAAAGTCTGAAAAAGCACAAATAGACAAGCTAAGGTGACACCTTACAGAACTAGAGAAACAAGAAAAATCCAAATCCAAACTCAGCAGAAGAAAATAAGTAACAAAGATCAGAGCAGAACTAAATGAAATTGAAACAAAAAAATATATAAAAGATAAATGAAACAAAAGGCTGGTTCCTCGAAAAGATAAATAAAATTGATAGACCACTAGCAAGATAAACCAAGAAAAGAAGAGAGAAGATCCAAATAGGCTCAAATTGAAATTTATTTGAGACATTATTACTTATACCACAGAAATACAGAAGATTATTCAAGGTCACTATGAACACCTTTATGCACATAAATTAGAAAACCCAGGAAAGGTGGATAAATTTCTAGAAATATACAATCCTCCTAGATTAAGCCATTAAGATAGAGAAACTCTGAATAGACCAATAACAAGCAGCAAGATTGAAATGGTAATTTCTCACCAAAAAAAAAGTTCAGGACCAGACAGATTCACAGCTAAATTCTATCAGATATTCAAAAACTCAAACAGATTTACAGGAAAAAAACAAACAAGCCCATTAAAAAATGGGCAAAGGATATAAACAGACACTTTACAAAAGAAGACATACATGAGGCCAACAAACATATAAAAAAATGCTAATCATTACTGGTCATTAGAGAGATGCAAATCAAAACCACATTGAGATACCATCTCACGCCTGTTAGAATGGCTATCATTAAAAAATCTGGAGACAACAGATGCTGGAGAGAATATGGAGAAATAGGAACACTCTTACACTGTTGGTGGGAGTGTAAATTAGTTCAACCATTGTGGAAGACAGTGTGGCGATTCCTCGAGGCCTTAGAAATAGAAGTTCCATTTGACCCAGCAATCCCATTACTGGGTATATATCCAAAGGACTATAAATCATTCTACTATAAGGACACATGCACACGAATGTTTATTGCAGCACTGTTTACAATAGCAAAGACCTGGAACCAACCCAAATGCCCATCCATGATAGACTGGACTGGGAAAATATGGCACATATACACCATGGAATATTATGCAGCAATCAAAAATGATGAGTTTTTGTCCTTTGTAAGGACATGGATGAATCTGGAGAACATCATTCTCAGCAAACTGACACAAGAATAGAAAACGAAATACCATATATTCTCACTCATAGTCAGGTGAGAAAAATGAGAACACATGGACACAGGGAGGCGGGTAGTACACACTGGGGTCTATTGGGGGGAATAGGGGAGGGACAGCAGTGGGGGAGCTGGGGAGGGATAGCCTGGGGAGAAATGCCAAATGTGGGTGAAGGGGAAGAAGGCAACAAAACACACTGCCATGTGTGTACCTATGCAACTATCTTGCACGTTCTGCACATGTACCCCAAAACCTAAAATGCAATAAAATAAATAAATAAATAAATAATAAAAAAGAAAAAAAAGAAAAGAATTGCTACCAATACTATTGACACTATTCCACAAGATAGAGAAAGAGGAAAACTTCCCTAAATCATTCTATGAAGCCAGTATCACCTTAATACCAAAACCTGGGAAGGGCATAACAAAAAAAGAAAACTATATATCAATATCCCTGAGAAACATAAATGTAAAAATCCTCAACAAAATACTAGCTAACCAAATTCAACAGTATATCAAAAAGATAATCCACCATGATCAATGGGTTTCATAACAGGGATGCAGAAAAGATTTAACACACACAAGTCAATAAATGTGATAAATCACATAAACAGAATTAAAAACAAAAATCGCATGATCACCTCAATAGATGCAGAAAAAGCATTTGACAAAATCCAGCATCGCTTTATGATGAAAACTCTCAGCAAAATCAGCATAGAAAGGACGTAGCTTAAGGTACTAGAAACCAGCTGTGACAATCCCAGAGCCAACATTATACTGAACAGGGAAAAGTTGAAAGCATTCCCACTGAGAACTGGAACAAGACAAGGATACCCACTTTCACCACTTCTATTCAATATAGTACTGGAAGTCCTGCCAAGAGTAATCAGACAAGAGAAAGAAATCAAGGGCATCCAAAAGAGGAAGTAAAGAGGAAGTCAAACTGCCTGTTTGCTGTTAATATAATCATATATCTAGAAAACCACAAAGACTCCCCCAAAAGCTCCTAGAACTGATAAAAGAATTCAGCAAAGTTTCAGGATGCAAAATTAATGTGCACAAATCAGTAGCTCTGCTATACACCAACAGCAATTAAGCTGAGGATCAAATCAAGAACTCAATTGCTTTTACAATAGCTGCAAAAAATAAAACAAAATACTTAGGAATACACCTAACAAAGGAGGTGAAAGAGCTCTACAAAGAAAACTATGAAACACTGCAGAAAGAATCATAGATGACATAAACAAATGGAAACACACCTCATGTTCATAGATGGGTGGAATCAATATTGTGAAAATGACCATACTGCCAAAAGTTCAATGCAATTCCCCTCAAAATACTACCATCTTTATTCACAGACCAGAAAAATAAACCCTAAACTTCATATGAAACCAAAAAAGAACCTGCATAACCAAAGCAAAACTAAGCATAAAGAACAAATCTGGAGGCATCACTTTACCCAACTTTAAACTATACTGTAAGGTCATAGTCATAAAAACAGCATGGTACTGGTATAAAAACAGGCATGTAGACCAATGGAACAGAATAGAGGACCCTGAAATAAAGCCAAATATAGCCAACTGATCTTTGACAAAGCAAACAAAAACATCCTTCTAGACACTGGCTTAGGAAAAGACTTCATAATCACACACCTAAAAGCAAATGCAACAAAAACCAAGATAAATAGATGGGACTTAATTAAACTAAAAAGCTTCTGCACAGCAAAAGAAATAATCCGAATTAACAGACAACCCATAGAGTGGGAGAAAATCATAGCAATCTATACATCTAGAAAAGGACTAAAATCCAGAATCTACAGAGAATTCAAACAAATCAGCAAGAAAAAACAAACAATGCCATTAAATAGTGGCCAAAGAACATAAATAGACAATTCTGTAAAAAGATATACATATGGTCAACAAGCATATGGAAAATGCTCAACATCACTATCAGGGAAATGCAAATGAAAACCACAATGCGATATCACCTTACTTCTGCAAAAATGGCCGTAATCAAAAAATCAAAAAATAAAGATGTTGGCATGGATGTGGTAAAAGGGGAACACTTTTACACTGTTGGTATATATGTAAGCTAGTGCAACCACCATGGAAAACAGGCAGAGATTCCTTAAAGAACTAAAAGTAGATCTACCATTTGACCCAGCTATCCCACTACTAGGTATCTACTCAGAGGAAAATAAGTCATTATATGAAAAAAGTACTCACACAAGTATGTTCAGAGCAGCATAATTTGCAATTACAAAAATATGGAACCAGTGCAAATGCCCATCAATCAAGGGGAGAAAGAAAATGTTATATATACATATATATGTATATAATGGGAAGGTTGAGTAAATAATACAAGATTCCATAATTAGTGAACAAAGAAGTCTGGATTTGAACCTAGCACAGTGGTCAAGTTTAGGTTGAGATTTACCTTGGCAGGAATGGATAGTATTTACAGGGATTGGCCTGGGAGTAAAGTTACTTCCAATCCATGAGCCATGCCTATGAAGAGAAGTGATAAGATCTGGTACAGTGGAGAGATTTTATAAATACATGTTTATACTACTTTATAATGCACAAATCATCCCCACACACTGTCTCACTGTGAAACCTCACAAGAGTCACATGAGATAAGACAGCACAGGCCTTACTAATTCCATCCACAGATAAAGAACAGACCCCTGGGAATTAGGCTACTTGTTTCAAGTTACATTTGTCAAACACTGGCAGAGCTCAGTCTTTTGTCTCCAAAACCATGACATTTCTACTAGAACATACTTCTTAAATAGACACCCATGAATAGATAGGATAGGATAAGTCAGACATTCACAGTGTACTTATGCTTTCAGCTCTGGAAATAAAACACTTACTGAATAGTCTGAAGAGAAATGTCAGGGCTTATTACTAATTTTCAATTGACCTGGAGAAATGCAGTATACACAAATTCTCTGCCCATCACTATTTAAGTTTTTAATGCAACTCCCAGGGAAAAATCCTGAGCTTCCCACTCTAGGAAAGTGCTGACTTCAGCCCTGCAAGTAATAAGAAATGCCTAAGGGATGCTACTCTGATGCAGAAGTCAAAGGGGCAAAGGCTGGCTAGCACACTGAGACACCGGAGCTAAGAGCCATTAGGAGAGTTCATGATGCAGCCTCATGATTTCTGACAAATTCTCTCCAGAGATGATGGAAAATTAAGTATGGTACCTGTAGACAAAAAGCCAATTTAAATGAAGTGGTATGTTCCTGAACTATGACATATTGGTACAGTCCAAATTTAAAATATGGCTGCACAACTGATAGCTGGCTTTTCCCTTCCACATTTTATTTCCAACCAAACATATGTACAAAGAGATTTTTCCCATGTGCTTATCTTAAGTTTCATTTTAGAATGAAAGAAAGATAAAGAAATGCAGAGAGAACACCTTTGGAGAAACTGCAAAAGAATTTTTCATGCAGCTATAAATTAAAAGATCAATTTTTAATAACTAAAAAGAAAGATGAATAAAAATAATGAATCTAGGTTATCTTCTAATTAGTAAAAGATTAAAACTTTCAGTCATATATGGAAAGGCCAACTGATTCTCTAGTTTTGTAACCAAGACTTCTTGAAAATAGGAAAAGCATAGGTGTGATAAAAGCCACAATTCTACATTTAAGTGACACATGGATGCCACTAAAGCAGTGACAGGAAGCTGGTTTTTGATATGAATAAATGAATGGCATCAGCAACCTCAACTCTGTGTATCCTTGGGGCACCCACTGAGCATCCATCAATATACTGTGCATTCCTTACCAGAAAGACTTTTCCACACTCTACAAGAAGAGGTTTGGCCAACCCCTCATATTCATTTTACACCTGTGTGTTCAGTTAATTTAGGATTAAAATAAGTGGTGAGAGGACTGAATTATGAGGTTGAAACAATCACACATTTTATTGGTCAGTAAAGCAGGGCTTGTAATGTCGGCAACTACCTAAACACCTAAAATTGCAAGAGTCACAACTAATGGTCCATGAAAATATTTGGTAGACAGTGATACCTAAAAACTTTATATTGGTTGAAGGATGCATTCAGCTATGAATAACAGAAACTACCCCTCACCTCCCAAAAAATGTATCAGTGCCTTAAACAAATTTGAATATCTATTGTATATGTAACAAGGTTCTGAGCAGGAAATCTGGGGCTAATTTGGCAACTTTACAACACCACTGGGGAGCCAGGCTCATTCCAGGCTTCTGTTTCATCATCTTCACGTTTGCTTGTTAGCTCATTCTCATAACATGGTTGTTTACCACCTGCATTGTGTTCATGTCCTAGACCAAGGAAGGGGTGAACACTGAAAGCTGAAAGGCATATGCAAGCTGAGTTCCTTCCTCTTTTAAAGACCTTTTTTAGGAATCTCACCAAGTAAATTCTCATTTCATCTCATTGGCCATCCTGACTGTGAGGAATGCTTGGCGGTATAATCCTTTTGATTTAGACAAAGCATCAAAGCATGATAACCCGTGCAAAACAGACAACAAAAAAACAGAAAGGGAGACTATGAACACTGGGAAGGCAACTTGCAGTTTTGCCACAGACCTGAACAGGAATGCCATGGTCGCCTCTTAATGTCAGCTCCAAAAGTTAGGGACAGACCTCACGCATTCAGACGTTTTTCTCTTCATTAGTCTATTTTCACTTCATTATCTATAACTTTATCACCATATTTGTATTTTCAATCTGTAACACAGGTTGCTTCTTGCTCCATAAAATAACAAAATTAAATTCAACCACGCTTTATCAGGGCTTTATATTTACCAGCACTAGTTCTGCAAATATAAAGAGTATATACCTAACATTTATCCAGTAGTCACTGTGTTCTGGGAACTATATATATTGTCTAGGTAAATCTTAAAACATTCTCATTAGATATTATGTCAATTTTGTCTGTTTTGTTGATTACTGTATCCCAAACCACCTATAATAGTATATGGCACCTAGTAAGGTACCAACAAACATTTGTGGAGTAAATGAATCCCCATTTTGCAAAATGGAAATCTGAAGCATAAACAAGCATAAATTGTATAGTATCTAAATTTAGTAAATGACAGCAGCAGACTATAAACACTTGTAGTAGAGAGATAAAGCTTATCTCTTTAACATTATTACAGCTTATCTCTAGTAGGAATAAGCAACTTTATGGTAGCAAGGACCATGGTTTACCTGTCAATTATATATCTTCAGCCTTTAATACAGCCCCTGAAATATCTTAGGTGTTGATAAATACTCTTAATAAATTAATGACAGTCATAGAGGCAGAGAATGACCAAGAGGCTTACAAATCCCAATTTAACATCGGCTGGGACAATGTGATGGGCTTGGCAAAGCCATAAAAATTCTTTCAAATACTTAAGCAACCTAATCTTAGAAATCTCTAGAGAGAACCTTCTTCAGTCTCTTGATATAAAGACTTCCCTTGCTATATTTTGAAATCTCACTTCCAAATAAAACAAAACAAAACAAATGAAATTTAAGTAGAATTATTGAATGAATAGAAAATACTACTTGATTTACAAATTTTAAAACCAAGTTTCCACTGTTTCAGGCCTTGACATTTGCTGTTTTTTCCAGCTGGAATTTTCTTCCACCAGATACATGTATGACTTGTTCCGTTACTCTAGTTAGATGTCCACTCAAATCTCATGTCCTCAGAGATACTATCCCTGACCCCTCTGTCTAAAATGATCCCCCTCCACTCTCCATTTACTTATTTTGATTTATTTTTCCTCATAACACATTGTAGTACTAGACATAGTATTTTATATTCATTTGTGTGTTGCCCTCTTCCCAATTAGATAGCAAGATTCCTAGGATAGTGCCTTTTCATTTGTTTACTAGATTTGGCTTCCCAGAACTTAGAGTAGTATTTAGCACACTGAATACATGAATCAGTGAAATTGTTTCAAGGGTGGCAGTAATAAGCTGCAGAAATCAGTACAATGTACTCAGTAGAAAGTGACTAAAGCCATGTACAAAGATGAACAAGACAGATCAGCATCCATACTAATATAAACATTAGTTATATCAACTAAAAATTAATATCTTTTTGGTTATCTAAAAATAAATTCCTTGTATGTGCCTTTTCCTTCTGTGGAGGAAGATGTTTAGGTCGTTCTGAATATTATCTTTGTGGGTGCTCTGGAAACAGTGTGCTTTATGTAATCAGTTAACAAATTTTAGAAGCTTTCAAATGCTGTTTGAAAGAAACAATCTTGGGAGACCGTAACTGGTATCACTGGCAGTTTTAGAAATAGTCCTGAAATTCATAATCATAAACTATATCAACAAACACAATGAGGAAAGGAAATAATACTATGACCATTCTGCCTTCAAGCAATAAAAGTTTAATAATATGCCAATCACTTATTCCCTAACTGTACAAAAGAAGAGTATAACTCTTAAATTGTATTGAAAGTGTTCAATTTCATGAAATTGAAAATTTATAAGTAGATATAAGCAAGCATTTACTGATTGTAAAAGAAGTATAGTATTACCAGGATGGTTGTTGAATTGCCAGCCCCAGGAATATTTTAAATAAGTTTTTTTATTTCCTTTGTTAGGAAAATCTAGATATAGATACATCATATTCTGAGACTGAACCATATGGCCTCTGTTATGGACAGAATTGTGTCCTCCTAAATGTATAAATGTGTATGTTAAATTTCTCATCTTTAATGTGGCTGTATTCAGATTAAGAGAGTAATTAATGTTAAATACAGTCATAAAGTTGGGATTCTAATCTGGTAGAATTAGTGTCAGAACTCTCTTTCTCTCTCTCACTCTCTCTCCCCTCTTCTCTCCCACTCTTCCTTTCTCCCTCTCTCCCTCTCTTTCTCCACCACATGAAAAGGACATAGTAAGAAGGTGGTTGTCAGCAAGCCAAGAGGAGAGCCCTCCCCAGGAACCAACCCAGACTGTACCTTGATCATGTACTTCCCTAACTTCAGAAATCTGAGACATAAGTAAGTATTTTATTTAAGCCAACCTATGGCTACCCAAATAGCCTATGATATTTTGTTTTGGCATCCCAAGATGACTAATACAAATGCCACATAAATACAACATAAATAAATACTGAAATGAATACCCTACATACCCACTTCACATGAAAAATCTCAATGCAATGTTATAAAATATTACACAAATTCTAAATCTCCGTCCAAATGTCCAAGGGCTTTTAAGAAATCCTAGGGTAAAATGAAATGTTGGAAGAAAATGCTAATTATTAGATGCATTAGTTAGCTCTGCTGCATAACAAACAAGCCCCAATACTAAGTGGCTTCAAACAAAAGCACATATTAGGAGTCATTGGGTAGCTCTTGGATTCTTGCTAGATTCACTCATGTATCTGAATCAGCCATAGGTCTAGTAGGCCACTTTTCTGGTTTTGGGTAGACTGTCTCACACATTGAAAGATCATCTAACTCTAGGCTGGCTTCAGCTGGAATAATGGGGCTCTCTTCCACATAGTCTCTTATTCTTCTTATGTGTCGCAAGTTGGCCTAGGCTTATTCATAGGGTAGTGGCATGGTTTCAAGAGAAAAAGCAGAAGCATTTATGACTGCCTAAAGCCTCAGCTCAAAAGTGACACCTTAGCACTTCTGTCACATTCTATTAGCCGAAACAAGGCACAAGGCTTAGCCCGGATTAAGGGAGTAAGGCAATAGACTTATCTCTTGATGGAAGAATCTGCAAGGTCACTTTGCAAAGGATATGGATACAGGGAGGCCATTAATTGTGGTCTTCAATGCCGTTGATTTATATTAGAGAACCTGAAAAAGCAATTTACAAAATGAATGTATGTGTGGGAATGGAGGTGGGGGGGTGCCTCATAAGGGAATAAATTAGGGCTGACATTTCTTAGGCATAATTATCATAATGTAAGTAGTACTTATACATACAGAGGTGTGGAAGTACAGAGATTATTCTAATTTTCTTAATGAAAGAAAATTCACTTTTTAAAAGAACATTTGAAAGAATTTAAATAGAAGTATTTTAATTACATAACCTTAACATGAAGATATTCATTGTCTGAAGTAAATCAGTTCATGTTGTGCTGAAATCCATGAGTTTCATTTTTCCTTTCCTGTTGTTTGAATATTTCTTTGTATTAATTCCCTTTGTACAGCAAAATAACTACTGAGTCTAGTCTGCCAATTCTTTCTGAGTAGGAGGCTGTCAAACGGTACATGAGAATCAGGCAAAATGCAATCATCTTTCTACATCGTGACACTAAAGAATCAAACCAAAAGCTTTTAGTAACATGGAGATAATAAGTGAGTGTTAGGCCTGAGTGTACAAAACAGAACTTTCATGATTACAGCACAGCAGAAGCAAAACTCAAAGAAAGGCAAGCAGATGTCATTTTCTTTTAAACCTGCAACATATTTTTTTTATTTGACAATTGTTAAATAGAATTAAAAAGTCACATTAATGTTCTTTGTAAGGAGATTGCTTTTTTGCTTTTAAGTCTAGAAGGAAGAATAAATATGGAATTTAACAAAGTAAAATTTCTACTAAAAACAAACTTATGATTAGTGTACACCTTATGTATTCACATATATTCAAGTATATGAAAAAAATCCCTTATTTTCTATAATTAAACGTAATTGCTACTTTGTGTCCTAACTTTTCCAAGAGGTGAAAACTTCATGTTAGCCAATTTAGTTCAGCCTCCATTTTTCCTCTGAGTTGTATAAAACCTCGGGAGCTTACGTAGTGCCAAGGTATTCAGGGCACAGGAGGGTATGTGGCCTTGCTGTCAGCAGCTATGAACCCTGGAATTCACAGAGATGTCCAGTATGCCACCTGGGCCTCAGTCATTCATCCCTGTATTGCATTAGCTATGCTTGGTTTCTGTCACAAGACCCCTCAGGTCCAGCAAGTATCTGTATGACTTCCACGTTGCTATTCAGTGCTAAAGAATTGTTTACTTTTCTAGTCACAGAGTGTGGAAATCCTAGCTGTCTGTTTTAAGGTCTCATGTGCTTAGACATATCACTCAGTCAATTCAGTTTTGAGGAGGGGGGTCTTGCCATTGCTCAGATTCTTAACTAGTGGCTAGTACTGGTTGTTTCTTTCCATGTTTGGTGTTTTGGAACCAACCCAAACGCCCATCAGTGATAGATTGGATAAAGAAAATGTGGCACATATACACCATGGAATACTATGCAGCCATAAAAAAGGATGAGTTCATGTCCTCTGTAGGGATATAGATGAATCTGCAAACCATCATCCTCAGTAAACTGATACAAGAACAGAAAACCAAACACTGCATGTCCTCACTTATAGGCGGGTATTGAACAATGAGAACACATGGGCGCAGGGAGGGGAACATCACACACTGGGGTCTGTTGCCGGGTGGGGGACTAGGGGAGGGACAGTGGGGTTTGGGGAGGTTGGAGAGGGATAACATTGAGAGAAATGCCTGATGTAGGTGAAGTGGGAATAGAGACCACCATGCTATGTGTGTACCTATGCAACAATCCTGAAAGATCTGCATATCTACCCCAGAACTTAAAGTACAATAAAAAAAAAAAAAAAAAAAAAAAAAAAAGGCCGGGCGCGGTGGCTCAAGCCTGTAATCCCAGCACTTTGGGAGACCAAGGCGGGTGGATCACGAGGTCAAGAGGTCGAGACCATGCTGGTCAACAAGGTGAAACCCCGTCTCTACTAAAAATACAAAAAATTAGCTGGGCATGGTGGCGCGTGCCTGTAATCCCAGCTACTAAGGAGGCTGAGGCAGGAGAATTGCCTGAACCCAGGAGGCGGAGACTGTGGTGAGCCGAGATCAGGCCATTGCACTCCAGCCTGGGTAACGAGAGTGAAACTCCGTCTCAAAAAAAAAAAAAAAAAAAAAAAAAAAAAAAGATTCTTAACTAGGAAAGGAGGCAAGGGTCTTTTCTCTTTTGGGATGTACCCCCAACCCCAGGCCAACTGGGCTTGGTTTGGTTTTGTGTTCCGGCTCCTGGGGGGCGGGTTCTGACATGGAAGTAAGATAAAGGACTTTTCACCCTGAACTACTGACATCCACATTCTTTTTTTTTTTTTTTTGAGACGGAGTCATGTTCTGTCGCCAGGCTGGGGTGCAGTGGCGCAATTTTGGCTCACTGCAACCTCTGCCTCCTGGGTTCAAGCGATTCTTCCGCCTCAGCCTCCCGAGTAGCTGGAACCACAGGCACGCGCCACCATGCCCAGCTAATTTTTTTGTATTTTTAGTAGAGACGGAGTTTCACCATGTTGGCCAGGATGGTCTAGATCTCTTAGCCTCGTGATCCGCCTGCCTCGGCCTCCCAAATTGCTGGGATTACAGATGTGAGCCACCGCGCCCCGCCAACATCCACATTCTTAGCACTTCTGTTTCCTCTTACATGCCCAACAAGCCTTCCCGCCAGGGTATGTGGCATAGGAGGGTTGTTCTTTCTCATATAGTATTTTCTTCTACATCTTTCATCAAAATTAGGAGTAACTTTTGTTTCTCTAAGGAAGGGAAATGGATATGTTACATTTAGTTTGGGACTTGGTGAAAAAACAGTTGGCTGCTTTAAAACCAATTCCGGGGCCTGGCGCGGTGGCTCACGCCTGTAATCCCAGCACTTTGGGAGGTCGAGGCGGGTGGATCACGAGGTCAAGAGATCGAGACCATCCTGGTCAACATGGTGAAACCCCGTCTCTACTAAAAATACAAAAAATTAGCTGGGCATGGTGGTGCGTGTCTGTAATCCCAGCTACTCGGGAGGCTGAGGCAGGAGAATTGTCTGAACCCAGGAGGTGGAGGTTGCAGTGAGCCAAGATTGTGCCATTGCACTCCAGCAACTGGGTAATGAGCAAAAACTCCCTCTAAAAAAAGAAAAAACCAACTCTGAACTTCCTCTCATGTTTAATTCGATTATAACTATTCTTCATAGTATTTGACTGTTTGCTATTATTTACTAAAAATCAGAAAAATCACTTTATTTGTAAAGAGACTTAAACATAGTTCTCAAAGGAGCAACATTCGAAAAAGACTTCTTTATTTTTTCTCTAGTTTTTGCTCTGTGCTTTCTCCATGAAACTGCTTAGCTGCTTGAAATGAGGAAAGGTCAAAGAGGAACAGCAAATGTGAAAGGAAAAATATTCATTCATGATATTAAATAGTACCCTTCTACACTAACAATGATAATCACGTTTGCTTTACACATAATTATTTTTTGTAGGGGGGGAAATATGTAATTTTCTTTGACAGCGCAATCAGAATTGCATTATGGCAGACTCATCACAAATGTAGGTCAAAAACGGTTCAATTTCCTGCAACAGCTGGTAGCCAGTTCTGAAGCAAGATGGTGTGAGGAGACAGAGGATTGGTTGCAGTTTAGGGGAAAAGAGCTAACCACTTTAAAGTGAGATATGGACCTTCTTCTTTGTTTAATTCTAATATACTTATTTTCATTGCTGCTTAACTGCCCATTATTTAATAAAAATTAGAACATCATTTTACTTATAAACAGACTTGTAAACAAAGTCCATCTCTTGGCCAGCCATCTATTCAGTTAGTTTATAAGTCTGTCTGAAGTGAACAAAGACTCTTTACTTCTTCCCCACTTGGACCACCCAACAAATACCACAAAAAAGAATGATCTGGAAACCCTTCCCACGGAGTGTGGGAACGTGTGTATGAGGCTGTGTTTCTGTACATCAATCTCTATTCTGAAACCAAACTGAATTTCTTAAAAACTATGGCTTATGCAAATAAAATCCTAAGTTTCCTGGGGATTCAAGTCTTAGTTTTGAGACCAATGAGTAGTCAAGATTGATAAAAATGAGTGTTGTCAATACTTTTTCTCATTTTTATTGATTTGAGAAGTCAATAATTATATCTTATTTTGGCATCCCCTGAAAGCAGAGGCTGAGACAATGTCATCTTGAGTGAAAGTAGTTTATCTGGCAGAAAAATGGGGGAAGCAGAAGCGAGTTGGGGGAGTGACATATGGAAAGGCACTAAAGTGTGCCTTATTTAGCTGGTTAGGACCACTGGGGTTCAAATCATGGTGGGGAACCTCTGAGAAACTGTGTGAAACATGCCTCAGATTTAGATTCTTGAAGGACTAGGAGGCTTGACGTTTGCCCCAGGGGATAACTTCTCTCTCACTTCACTCCTGAGCGGCTTCGCAGGAGCCACGTGTCTACTATGGGTTAGGGAACTCATAGAGATGCTCATAATGTACAACTAAGACAGGTGCTGACAATGTCCACAGTACTGTGGACATTTGATTGATCAAACTCTCTGAAGCTGAATTTTCTCTTCAAGCAAATAGAGGTAACACTTCCCTTGATTTTCTTTCAGGATTTCTTCAGTTGTATTAATTCAATTAATCCTTGCCACACATTGTGTCATAAGAAAATATTCATCACCAATTTATAGGATCTGAGAGAACAAGTGGTTTTCTGGATTTTCAAACCTCTTCAACAACATTCCTTCAATATGCCAAACTGCTTCTTTTGTAAGAATAGATGTGAAATTTAAAAAGGCCTTTGAAATGTGTAAGTACCCTTAGATTAAGCCGTAATGATCAAACTATAAAATCTACCCTGTAATTTTTAGGCTTCAGCAAAACAAAAAGAGGACACCTTCATCAGAACTCTTTTGGCTGTGTCTGACAAAAATCCAAATTAGGCAAAGAGGAATTTATTGGCTGTGGTAACCCAAGGGCTGATGGGGAGTCCTCAAGTGACTCTCTTTCTGTTTATTGGTTTCATTTGCATCTGCTATGAACTAGCTTCTTTTTCAGGGCGCATGTCCATCCATCAGTGCCAGAATCTCTAATATCTATTATCAAAGGAAGCCTGCAACCTATCTCTCCAATCCAAAATTATAAAATCCCAGGAAAAAGCTCTGCTTGGCCCAGCTTTAGTCACACACACCTTTAAAGAGATCATTAATACCAGAGAATCAACATCTGCTTCAAATTTCAGGCCTTTGGGAGGACTCAGAGTAGAAGGATTTCTTGTAAAAGTTAGAAAGTGAAACTGTAGACAAATAAAGCAATTACTATCTATCTATGCCCAAGGAGAAAATAATGTGATAGCTACAGAAGACTAAGAAAGTATTAATATTCACTAAACAGAAACGCTTAAATCCTTTGACATTTTTCTGTCTTTTTTTTTTCTAAGTAAATTTGACCCAGTTGGACAACCTGCTCTGATGTTCTGACACCATTTAAGCACAGTCGCCTTCCTAATTAAGAAAATAAACCCCAACAGAATTGAGATACAAAATTATTTTTTCTATTAAGTATTGGTTATGTGTTATCTTTTATGGTTTAGCCTATTGCTGTGAATGTCCATTGGTGAGCTAAATGAAAATCAACACCCAGAAAAGTGTAAAGAAGAAGGAGGAGGAGGAGGAGGAGAAGGAGGAGGAGGAGGAGGAGGAGGAGGAGGAGGAGGAGGAAGAGGAGGAAGAGGAGGAGGTAGTCTGCACTTTGGAAGATGATATGACTGTGGTAACCAAAGGGCTGAGGGGGAGTCCTCAAGTGACTCTCTTGAGGAAGAACATACCCAGAGGGAGTGTGAGAAAAAAGACAGTAAAATAATGGAGAGGGTGAGAAATGTAGAGCATTCACAAGAAGGCCAAACATATGTAACTGAAGTAGCAAAAGGACAGGAGAGAATGTAGAGGTACATTTTTTAACAAAAACATAATGGCATCTGTTCCATCCATCTTCTCTTCACCTGTTGCCTTTTTTTATACCTCCATCTTCTCATTCTTCCCTAGCCCTTCCTGACCCACTTACACTTCCCAAAGTGGCAGGATCAGCATGGTGGCTAAGAGCACAGGGCAGTTAAGTAGATGATAGGAAGCCACACGGATTGTTTTAAAAATCAGTAGAGTGGCTTCTTCTGAGAAACTTTTCCTTTTATTTATTAAGTGGAAAAATACAAAAATAGTCGTGTGTGTTTGTGTGTATATGTGTGTGTGTGTGTGTGTGTGTGTGTGTGTGTGTGTGTCTATAGTTTGGTTATCTTACAAGAGACATGCTTTTAAAATGAGGACACAGAAAACATTAAAAGAATATTATACACACACACACTTCACATAAAACTCAGCTAAAGAAATGTGGTATAGCTAACTGATACCAGATACAGCAGACTTTAATAATTCAACAGAAAGTTATGGGAGTTCCATGTGTGTATGCTCTTAATAACATGCGCTTAAAATAGAGGCAAAATTGGAAAAACTAAGAAGAGAAATATGAAAATCCAAGAAAATATTTGGATTTAACTCAACTTAGAAAATGATAGAAGAGGCTGGGGGCAGTGGCTCATGCCTGTAAGCCCAGCACTTTGAGAGGCCAAGGTGGGTAGATCACTTGGGGTCAGAAGATTGAGCCCATCCTGGTCAACAGGGTGAAACCCCTTCTCTACTAAAATACAAAAATTTAGCCGGGCTTGGTGGTGCAAGGCTGTAGTCTCAGCTACTTGGGGAGCTGAAGCAGGGAAGTCACTTGAACCCAGAAGGCAGAGGTTGCAGTAAGCCGAGATGGCACCACTGCACTCGAGCCTGGTGATAGAGATTCCATCTAAAAAAAAAAATTATTGGTGGCATGCACCTGTAATCCCAGCTACTCAGGAGGCTGAGGTAGAAGAATCACTTGAACCCAGGAGATGGAGGTTGCTGTGAGCCAAGATTGCACCACTGCACTCCAGCCTAGGCGAAAGAGTAAGACTGTTTCAAAAGAAAAAAAGAAAAAATCAGTGGAGGTATTTGCAAATATTTGAACACCACCATGTACAAAAGCAATCTCACTGATAGATATAAAAAATACTTCACAGGGCCGGGCGCAGTGGCTCAAGCCTGTAATCCCAGCACTTTGGGAGGCCGAGGTGGGTGGATCACGAGGTCAACAGATCGAGACCATCTAGTCAACATGGTAAAACCCCGTCTCTACTAAAAATACAAAAAATCAGCTGGGCATGGTGGCGTGTGCCTGCAATCCCGCTACTCAGGAGACTGAGGCAGGAGAATTGCCTGAACCCAGGAGGCAGAGGTTGCGGTGAGCTGAGATCACCATTGCACTCCAGCCTGGGTAACGAGCGAAACTCCGTCTCAAAAAAAAAAAAAAATTCACCTAACTTCATTCTTTGCAAGTTAACAAGGATTATTTACCAAAATAAGCCATATGCTGGCAATAAAACAAACCACATTTCTAAAAATGAAAATTATAGAGCATGTTCTTTCAACGTAAGAAATTGAGTAGGAAATTGATAAAAAGTAATTAGAGGGTGCTGGGTGGGGTGCCAAGGCCTGGTAAATGCTCCCAGGACAAGTGGAAAGAAAGGGATGTCAGAAGAAAAATAAATGGCATGGCAGGTTTTGTAGGAAGAGAGGGAAGAGCCAGCCACCACAGTTGCTTCCTGTGATGTCCAATGGCAGAGGCCAAAGAGATTCCTGGGGCACCCTAGAGGGAATGTATTCTGGCATGGAGGACAACGTAGGTTACCCAAAATACAGCACCAGTTGTGTTTGAAATTACCTTGTTTTTCTCTTTTCTTTTTTTAAACCCATTTATTATCTCTTACTTGTCCTTCTATATAATGTAAACCTAGTAAGGCCAGAGACTTCATTTAGTTAACTCCCTGTAACCCTGGCACCTTGGACATACAGGTTTTCAAGTATTTGTTCCTCGAAATAATACTCTGAATTAACCTGCTCACATATGAAACATAACACCAGCGGGGGAGTATCGGTACTGACAGCCAAACGTTTGTTAGATATTTACTGTGCCAGGTTCTTGCTGTGTTCTGTCTCCCCGTGGTTTTCCAAACCGGTCACTTAACCTGAAGCCTCAAACTCTTCATCCACAAAAATGAGTTGTGGCAGGTGTCTCTGAAGCAAAAACCCTAGGCTAGAAGGAGTGTCGTCATCTAAGGCAAAAAGGAAAAACAAAATCAGGAGTAAGAGAGGAGGAAGACTGAGACTCATGCCCCCTCCTCTCCACTCCAGGGGAAGGAGAGACAGTTTGGGAATGCCCTCACACTGCTTCCCAGGCAGACTGTGCAGAGGCCCCTTGGAGAATCTGCAGCCCCCTGATGACTATGCTTCAGTCGGTGTATCTGACTTTCTGGTAGAGAGCCTCCCATTGATAAGATTTATGTCACTGCAGTAAAATGGGGGCTTTGAATACAAATAAGTTTCAGTTACAGAAAAAAACACTGTTGCACATTTAAGTTTGTAGACAGCAGCTAATCCCCACTACAGTATTATCAGTGAGATTATAGAGGAACCGTAAGGTAGTCAACATTTAGTACTATGAGAATTTTCACTTCGCTCAAAGATTGTGAGGTTTTATTCATTAACATTTTAATTTGGTGGCTATAGTTGACAAGAACAAAGCTAAAAGGAACCAAGGAACACTGTCTTGCCTGGCATTATCACTTCAGGAGGTTGTGAGTTCCTCTAGGGCAAGGGCAGGGTCCATACGTTTCCTTTGAATCCCTCACTTAGTCACTAGCATGCACAGTGCTTGTATCTAGCACATGCTCAATAAATGTGGAATGAATGCATCATGAACAAAATGTATACTAAGGACTTTGGTGCTGATTCTTTTAGTTGATAGCATAATATTTAATATATGTATGTTACAAATATCAGATCAGTTGTCAAAAATATAACTGAACATAAACAAAATCAAAAAGTTTCAAAGTGAAAACTAAATAGGTTTTTTTTGATATCAAGTAAATATAGTTGTATTTCTACATAACTCACAATCAAGGAAATATTAAAGTAGAAACTAGCAACTATTTTGAAATAAATGCAATTAAAACACTATTGTGAAATACAGCTAAATTTATATTCAAAAAATGTTTATAGGCTAATGCATAGAAAAAAAAGTATTAAAAATTAGCCAGGTGTGGGGGTGGGTGCCTGTAATCCCAGCTACTCAGGAGGATGAGGCAGGAGAATCACTTGAACCCAGGAAGTAGTGACTGCAGTGAGCCAAGATTGCACCATTGCACTCCAGTTTGGGCTGCAAAGCAAGACTCCATCTCAAAAAAAAGAAGTATTAAAATTAAGGAACTGGCCAGGCACGGTGGCTCACACCTGTAATCCCAGAACTTTGGGAGGCATAGGCGGGCTGATCACGAGAGAAGGAGATGGAAACCATCCTGGCTAACACAGTGTAACCCCATCTCTAAAAATACAAAATTAGCGAGGCGTGGTGGCACATGCCTGTAGTCCCAGCTACTTGGGAGGCTGAGACAGGAGAATCGCATGAACCCGAGTAGCTGGGATTACAGGCACCCACCACCACACCCAGCTAATTTTTAATACTTTTCTTTTTTCTATGCATTTAGCCTACAACATTTATTTCTATATACTAGCAATGAACAATTAGAAACTAAAAAAATTTAAAACCCTGAAACAGCATTTGAAATAGCATCAAAACCTTGAAATATTTAGGGATTAACTGAGCAAAATCTGCAAGAACTCTAAACTGAAAGCCACAAGCATCACTGAAAAAAAGTTAAAAAAAATCTAAATATATCAGGAGATATACCAAGTTTATGGGTTGGAAGATTCATTGTTGTTAAGGTGTCACTTCTCCTCAACTACTCAACTACGTACATAAATTCAATGAAATCCCAATCAAAGTCTTGCAATTTTTTTCATGAAAATTGATAAACTGATTCTAAAACTTAAACAGAAATACAAAAGATGGAGAATAGTTTAGACAATTCAAAAGGTAACACAAAGTAGGAGGACTGGCATACTACCAGATATCAAGGTTGACCATAAGCTACAGTCATTGAGAGACTGGTAATATTTGACGGATGAATATATAGGGGGAAGTGGAAAATTTTTAAAAAGTTATGAGTGCAAAGCAGATTTAAAAACGAGCAACTAAGGCCGGGCATGGTGGCTCATGCCTATAATCCCAGAACTTTGGGAGGCCGAGGTGGGTGGATCACGAAGTCAAGAGATTGAGACCATCCTGGTCAACGATGAAACCCCGTCTCTACCAAAAATACAAAAATTAGCTGGGCATGGTGGTGTGTACCTGTAATCCCAGCTACTCGGGAGGCTGAGGCAGGAGAATTGCTTGAACCCAGGAGGCAGAGTTTGCGGTGAGCCGAGATTGTGCCATTGCACTCCATTCTGGGTAACAACAGCGAAACTCTGTCTCAAAAAATAAAAAGTAAAAATAACAGTATCTAAATAGTACCAGATTTAAGACCTTGAATAATCCCCATGGCTCTTGGCTCTGCCCGCTGTGCTGTGGGCTTCATACACAGTTCTCAGCCCCACACTGTGGGCTCTAGGCTCTGCTCTCCCAGCTCTTGGTTCTTCCCTCTGATTCATCTTTCCTTTATTCATGAAATGTAGCTTGTGTTTGAAGACAAGTAGGTTTATGGGGGTTGAAATTCTCCTTTTATTTTGTATACTTTCTGTTGCTTTCAGTCTAGCTTGCAATGTCTCTGCCAATATCATTTTCTCTAGAATCTTGTGAATTTTGCATGAGTTTCATGAGGGTTCACTCCATTAGACAAAAGTCTCACCAACAGATCTTTCTCAGCTAACCTCTTCTCTGTTTTCGGCTTCTGCTGAGATGGCTAAGGGATCACACCATTCAACGCTCTCAAACTTGAAATCTGTGAGCTGCACCCTTGAACTCTTGCAATTGAATACTCTAACCTTTGATCTTTCAAAGATTTCCACAAAAATTTATACAGCCGCACTCTCGGCCTTTTCTCTAGCCCTGCTTTTGGCAGTCATTTCTGAATTTTAGCCTCTTTCACCACCTGGATAGCTTGAAAATATTCCAAATCATCAAGATTTGGTTCTCTTTTGTGTAATTCTTTTCACAAATTATATCTCACTTCTCTAAATTTGCTATAAGTGACAAGAAAAACTTAGGCCACACGTTCAATACTTGGAAATCTTTGTTGTTTACAAGTTCCGCTTTCCACATAGCTGCAAGAATTAATTTTGCTAAACTTGCCTTCGATTAACAAGGATCCCCTTTCCTCCAGTTTCTAATAATATGTCCTTCCCTTCTTTCTGAGATTAAATCAGTGTGAGCTCACCGTACCAGAGGTCAGAAGTCTTCACAGTCTTAGCTGAGCTCACCAATGAGGGTCTCACAGGGCCTAAATCAAGGGGTTGGCTAGGCTGGGCTCTTATCTGGAGGCTCTGGGGAAGAATAGATTTCCCAAGCTCATCAAGTTAATGGCTAAATTCAGTTGCTCGGGGAGTATAAGCTCTCAGTTCTTAAAGGCCACCTCCATCTTCAAAGGCAGCAAAGATACTTTGAATTCCCCTTTCACTTCAAATCTCTGGCTTCTCTCTGACATCAAGCAGAGATGATGCTCTGCAGACTTTCCTAAATAATCTCCTTATCTTAAGGTCAACTGACATTTGCAAGCTCCCTTCACAACAATGCCTAGATTAGTGTTTGATAAGATAATCAGGTAATGAGAAGCCTGGAAGACCATCTTTAGAACTCTGTCCACCGAGTTTGGTGAAGTGGTTCTGACTAGGAAGAGCCTGAAGCAACTTGTTACATCTTGATCTGGTGGTGGTTACAAAACTGACTTTGTAAAATTTCGAGCTATACACTTATGATTTGCATACTTTTCTACAAGTATGTTTTACTGAAATAAAAAGTTCACAAAGATTACATTCCTGTAGGAAAGCTGCTTTTTCATTAATTTTTCTGAATATATTTTATTTGAAAGTTTTGATATTCAGTGATTAATATCTGCCCTATAGTTTATAGATTATGCTTGCTTATTTTATTGTCATCATTATATAATCTATAGAACATAAGATTTTTTTTCACCAAGTTCAAGCTTTAAAATTTTGGGAATGAATATTTAAATTCTATCTCCAGCTTTTAATTTCTTCACACACTCTGAATATTGATGTAGGTGACCTAGGAGAAGACTTACTATGCCATTGGTCTTGGCCAAAGGACAAGGCAGTTATGGCGTAGGCATTGTGTCGGATCATTTTGCTTCAACATGGATGAGACTTCTTCACCAAGGTTCTCCAGAAGAGTGGCCAGTGTCAAACTAATTAAACCTAGAGTGACCATTTTGAAACAAGTCTCTCCTAAGGTTTACTTACCAGAAATACCTAAAAATGGAGTTTCACTATATTCTTCTTTCTTCTATTCTTAAAGGGATCGAAAGTCCCACATGCAACATTGCAGGTCCAGTAGATTTCAACAATGGGACATTATTGTTATTATAGGTCAGAACATCTCCACAAAACAAACTCTGTCACTTATGGCCAGTGAACTAACAAAAAATTGTTAGATTTGGTGATGATAATTAAGCTAAATTAAATTTTTTTGGATGGTTGTTTAACAAAATCTCAAAAAGATTGCAACAATGTATTCTCTGAAATATCTTCAAACCTACTTAGTTTAAGACAGCGACTCTCCCCTTAAAAGAATTAAATTTCAGATTTCCAACAATTCACAAAAGTAGCTTTGAAAACTTTCCTCACTAAACATGGGAACATACTGCTCTTAAGCCCTGAAATGAGAAAACTTCCCTACAATGCAATTGCTCCAAGTGAAATGCCACATAATATTAACCTCCTTGAATAGCACTGAGAACCTTTCAGGTGGCTCATTACCTCTGAAGATAGTCAATGTACTTCCTAATGTTTTCAGAACTTACAGGAAATAAGAAATAAATCTGGAGACTGAGGTCGTCTAACATAATTATAATAAACCATTCCTGCTGGCCTCAGTAGAATAATAACAGTTAATATTCACAAAGTGATCACTAGATGCCAGACACCGTTCTAAGTGCTTCACACATGATCATTTGTTAGGTCCTCACTAACATTTGTTTAGTCCTCACTAACAACATTATTTTCCCTGTTAGACAATGAAGAAAGCTGAGGCACAGACAGAGTATGTCATGTACCTGGTGTCACATAGCTAGAAACGCCAAAGCCAGGATCCAAACCTCCATACTCTAAACTGCTACGTCTTCCTTTTAAAATAGTTCTGGCTTCCTGAGAATGACTCACGTGGGTTTTTACAACAATTTTTACTCTGAAGTATTGTATCTTTTATGTGGGAAGTGCACAGGCCAGTTCAGAGGAGCTAACTGGGGCTCTCCCTCCAGGAAAGAAAAGACGGTTCAGAGAAGCTACTTCTAAGTGGGTCTTGGAAATGCATCAGCCACCGTCTTTCACATTGTGTGCAGTGCATGCTAGGGGTGCTGAGTCCATTTTTATTATAGTACTAGAGTGTCTTTGACCTCTGACTATCTGGTTAAAGGTTGAAGGCATCTCATGATAAAGGCATGTTAAAACTTAAAGAGCCCCAAAAGCATAGTCTTAGGAAAAGAAATTGTACACTGCCTGTTGACTGGTTGTGAGATGGACCCTTAGTTAAAAAACCTGTGGCATGTATCTGGTTATAAACTAAGACATATTTTATTATCATCCTTATGCAGGTATAGCACTGGACTTTATATGCATTATCTTCTTTACTTCTTATGATAACCCTATAAGATTACTATGATTGCCTCCACTTTCCAGATGATAGTCACAGTGCTAATCAATAACAGAGAGAGGATTTTAAGTGGATTCTGTTTTTCTCCGAAGCTTGTGCTCTTGACTGTTACTCTAATTTTCCAGTAGCTTTCTTCTTATGCTCACTTTGGATTCAGTCTTCCAGTAACAGTTAATGTTCTCAATTGCCACAACTGGATGCTTTTCCTAATGAAATGCATTAAGAACATGAGTTGTTCAATAATTGGAGAATTTCAGTACCCCACAATAGCATGCGTGACTGACAGTTATGAGAAGTTTAACTAGTGTTTTTGAGAGGTTGATTGGTATAGCCACTTGTCTTTTCTGTTGGATTTGTTTTGTTTTGTTAAGACAGAATTTCTCTCTGTTGCCCAGCCCAGGCTGGAGTGCAGTGGTACGTTCTTGGCTCAGTGCAACCTCTGCCTCCTAGGTTCAAGTGATTCTCCTGCCTCAGCTTCCCTAGTAGCTGAGATTACAGAAGTGCACAACCACACCCGGCTCATTTTTTTGTGTGTGTTTTTAGTAGAGACAGGGTTTCACCATGTCGACCAAGCTGGTCTCAAATTCCTGACCTCAGGTGATTTGCCCACCTCAGCCTCCCAAAACGCTGGGATTACAGGTGTGAGCCACTGTGCCGCTTTCATTTTTACCAAAATTTGTGAACAATAACAGAAAACTGTTATTGCGCATTTGAAAACTTTTATGAACAGCCATTTTACTTCAAGATGGCAAACCAAATCACACATTTTACCATTTAAATTATAACTTTATGACTTTTCATGCTAGATACACTCTTACTTATGCAAGAATAGATAAAAAGCAGGAAAACAAATAAATATAAATATTTACATCACTCAACTTAAAAGAAAAAGAGATTTCATTCAATCAAATATTCTAATTGTGTTTGAAATCTCCAAATATATTTTCAAGGATATTTTATGCATTCAACCTCATTGCTAGGAAAAAACAGAAACATAACTGGATTATAAATCCAAGAATTATCTTTGAGTCATTGTCAAGGGAAGAAAGATAGAACCAAGTGCCCCTAGAGATCTACAGACCAATAAATTTTTTGTTGTTCCTTTGTTTTTGTGTTTTCTTTTTTATTTGTTCATTTATTTTTGAAACAGGCTCTTGCTCTGTCACCCAGGGTGGAGTGCAGTGGCACAATCACGACTCACTGCAGCCTCAACCTCCCAGGCTCCAGCCATTCTTCCACTTCAGCCTCCCAATTAGCTGTGATTACAGGTGCACACTATCATGCCCTGCTAATTTTTGTATTTTTTGGTAAAGATGGGGTTTTGTCAAGTTGCCCAGGCTGGTCTCAAACTTCTAAGCTCAAGTTATTCACCTGACTCCGCCTCCCAAAGTGCTGGGATTACCAGAATGAGCCACAGCGCCCAGCCTCTTTTTTAATCCCTAAACATTGAATCTAAAGTGAAGTAAAGAATTATGCAATAAAAAGCAGTTTTGAAGACCCATTTCAGAAGTGTTTTCAAAGTGTTTCCTACTGTAGGGCTGAGATAAATTCCCACAAAAATCTTATATTTAGATTTGTCTTATATTATTTTTATAAGTTATTTACTGTAGATGATTAATGCATGATTTTTAAATTAACTTATCAAGTTAAAAAAAACTCCTTTTAAAAATTATTTCAAACACTATATCTTCAAAAAGAGCATTTATACAGAAATAATATTCCTTTTCAGTTTTATGTACTAGCATTCTAGAAAATATAAAACACAGAGATAGAAGAGGAAAATCATCCTTGTATCATTTTATATATATAGCCACCTATACAAGTAGAGTTACACCATCTTTTCAAGAGATATAAGAAAGTAAAGAAACTAGGCTGAACTGTTAAAGTTTATGTAATTAGCATGGGAATTTTTAACAGAGATTTTGAAATATTGTTCTTATATAATCTGATAATATTTTGGATTAGAATTTTATTTATGAAATTATGGTCTATAATCTCAAAACACAGCAATTCATATGTAAATATATAATGTCAATTTGTTTTATTTTAGAAGCTCTCATGAACAATTATATTCTGGGAATTTTTATTATAAGACATACACTTGAAAAAAACTGAGTGGGTGGCTCACTGTTGAGTGAAAATTCTACTGTACTTGACAGCTCTACAATCTTAGGAATGTCAGTAATTTTTAAGACCAGATGTTCTTCTTGGCATCTACTGTAATATTTAGCATAAACAAAAGTACTGAATGCATTAAGATGACCAAATAATAGGCTTTCCTGTCTTTGTAGTCTATTTAAAGCTTAGAGGAAGTGGGTGAGGGAAACTAACTAAAACTATTATTACATTCAAGGCTTATAAAAACAACAGAGCAAATTAAACCTTTTGTCTTTAGGGCTTAGATTTCCATTACATTCTTTATCTCACAGTATTACTGGAAATGACAACCATCACTACAGTTTTTCTCTGAAGTATCTCTTGTGGTTTTTCCCAGTTTGCTCATTGAATTTTCAAAAGGAAACTTGGATGACCACATTTTGCTTGTCTGTCAGGTTTTTTTAATGACAGAAAGGGGAAATACATTATTTCTGACCACATCGAAAATGGGATCCAGTGTTTATTATGCAACAAGTTCAAACAGTATTGCCATATAGCTCCATCTCAATAAATTAAGTTCTCTCTATTCTTAGTATTTTAAAACAAATGTTTTTGGCAATCATGGAAATGAAAGGTGCTCTGTTTTCTTTAAAATATATATATCTTTGTTTTAGGGGCAGGAGACATGGATATGATACAAGGACTCTCTTAAATTTATAATATTCATTCAGTAACTAGCTTCCGAAGTCCTTTTGCATGTCAAGCATTGTTCTAGGCACTGGAGAAAACTTGATGAGAAGCACAGAATTAAAGTGTTCCAAGAGCTTTCAGGGACATTCAACTTAGTTGACCTTTGTCAAGTGTCTTATCCATTGTTCTTTACAAAAAGCCATCAACAAAATAACTTATTGGTTGAGTAAGTTTATTATACATGAAAGAAAATCCTTTGGTCTTTATATAGAAAAAAAAATCCTTTCAAAGGCTAAAGTATCTGATGCAAGTTGAATAATAAAGTGTGGCGTACTGGCTTGATCAAAACACTAATCGCCAACTTTGATGCTCCTCCTCTGTTGAATATCCCTTAGGAATGCCTGAGGAAGCATCAAAGAAAATAAATGTGAGGAAATCCACTTTTTTCATCTCTCAATAAGTTAAAAAAGAAAGCATAGTTAGATCTTCCATAAATGTCCTCATACAAATCAATTCACATAAGCCTAAATATTAAGATATCAAGAAAATCTTCCTCGTGTTAGGGGTACAGGAATATCCTCACTTTTTTCTCAGCAAGCTTTAGTCTCATAAGATTAATGTGCATTTAGCAGATAGAAATTTCATAACAGATTCTAAATTTCTCATTTCAGATATCTAGTATTTTCTAAAGCAGGGGCCATATATTTGAACCTCAATATGAAAATATACTGTTGATGGGAATGTAAAATAGTATACCCACTTTAGGAAACAGTTCTACAGTATTTTTAAAGCCTACCACATGACCTAGTCCTTCCTCTCCTCGGTGTTTATCCAAGAGAAATGAAAATACACAGGCTTACGCATGATGTTTAGAGCGACTTCATGTTCAATAATCAGAAATTGGAAGCAAATGAAACCTCCATCAAGAGATAATAGATAAAGAAATTTCAGCATATTCACATAATACACTAAATCTTAATAATCTAAAGAATGGATTTTTGATACACATGCATTATGGATACATCTCAAAATAACTGTAGAGTGAAAGATGCCAAGCAATGAGAGTACATACCATATGATTCAATTTATATAAAATTCTAAAAGCAAAACATGAATCTAGAATGACAAAAAGCACATCAGTGGTTGCTGAGGACGAAGGTAAAGGCAAGGCGACTGTGGAGGAGGGATTATAAAAGGATATAAGGAAACATCTGAGAGTGATGGAAATGTTCATTATCTTGACTGCGATGACGATTTCCCAGGTTCATATTATATCAAAACATGACATTGTAACACTTTAAATATGCACAAAAACAACTATGGGCTGAGAAGTAAAAGAAGAATGGTACAGAGAAGTTATTTTCATCAAATGGCACATGGATCAGACTACATTTGACTGCAAGGGAGACCAACGCAGACTATGGCTTATGCTACAAACCCACTGCTTAAGTATCTCAATGAACTACCCAGATATCAGTGTTCAGATTTATTTTTTAAAATTTATTAAATTCATAAGCAAAAATTAATTACACAGACTCTTATTAACTAATTTTTGAATATAGTCTCATATTAGGAAATAAAGCCAATGAACAAAATTTATGCTGTAATAAAATTGTTCTATTTAAATGTCACCTTGGCTATATCAAAAGGCTGAATTTTCCAAGGGTTTTAAATGGTGGCAATGTTGACTCACAATTTAGGAGTTAAAAATAACATGATAATAATGCTGAGTGACCCAAGGGAGTCATCATCATCAAAATGATCATAATAATTGAGTCATGTAGACTTAAGTAAACTTCAGAAAATGAGTTTATTTGTTTTATTAGAGGTGTGACGTCCTAGTATAACAGATTTTAGGTTTTTCTGCCCAAGGTCAAGGTTCCCATATCCTGTGAATATAAACACTGAAAATTGATCATGTAGCATTATGTAAAACACAATAGGGACCATTGTAATTCTGTTTATTTTCTCGAAGAAACACCTAGCTTGTGGCTGGGTAAGGACAAAGGTCAGACTCTACTCCTGGATCCCCTAGTGCCTGGCACAGCTCCTGACAGTGTATAAATGAGGCTCAATAAATGAAAACAGTTGTCTCCTTTACAGCTGTCACTTAAACTGTACCATACTGGGCTTTTAAACCAATCTACCTTAAGGCAGCTTCATGAAATGCTAAGTTATGCATAATAAAAGCAACCAGTAGGTTCATAATATTTGAAAACCAGTAGTTTTGAAGAAAGTATTAAGCATAAATAATATAGTAATAAGAGCACTATAGTGATAATAATACTTATAGTAATAAAAGTAATATAAACACTGTGTCAGGCACCATGCTAAGCACTTTAGTTGTTATTTCCTTTACTTCTCACAATAATCATGAGAGATAGATACTATTGTTATCATCACTTTAGACTATACTAACCTATTACCTACATATTTGAGCAGAACGAGAACCACGTCTTTCTTGTGCTCCACTATGTACCCAGCACCAAGCATGGTTTCTAACATAACAGACAGCTGTGAGTACATTATATTGTTGGCTACTGAACCTAAGTACCTGACCCAGCATTCCAGGCCTAGTAAATAGCAAAGTCAGGACTCAAACTCGGAGCATTCAGACTTCAAATTCCATTTGTTTGTTGTTCATTATTTATGCAGGTAAAAAAACTAAACACAATGATCTTATATTTGTGAAAACCTGAAAACTTCACCAAAACACTATTAGAACTAATAAATTTAGTAAAGTTGTAAAATACTAAGTCAACATAACAAAAGTCAGTAGTATTTCTATTTGCCAACAGTGGAGAGTATGAAAAATAAACCAAGAAAGTAATCCCATTTATAATATACAATTTTTTAAAAAAAAACTGCCTAGGAATTAGCCAGAGATGGAAGATCTCTACAATGAAAAGTACAAAACATTGATGAAAGAAATTGAAGGGACACAAAAAACAGAAAGATGTTCCATGTTCATGGATTAGAAGAACCAATATTGTTAAAATGTCCATAATACCCAAAGCAATCTGCAGATTTAATGCAATCCTTATCAAATCACCAAGGACATTCTTCACAGAGATAGAAAAAACAATCCTAAAATTTATATGAAACCACAAAAAAAACCAGATAGCCAAATCTATGCTGAGCAAAAAGAATAGAGGAATCACATTACCTGACTTCAAATTATGTATCGAGCTATAGTAACCAAAATAACATGGTACTGGCATAAAAACAGACCAACAAACCAATGTAACAGAATAGAGAACACAAAAACAAATCTGTACATCTACAGTGAACTCATCTTTGACAAAGAAGTCAAGAACATGTATTTGGGATAAATATTCTCTTCAACAAATGGTGCTAAGAAAACTGGATAACTATATGCAATAGAATAAAACTAGACCTCTATCTCTCACTGTATATAAAAATCAAATTAAAATGGATTAAAGACTTAAATCTAAGACTTCAAACTATGAAACTACTGTAAGAAAACAGTGGAGAAACTCTTCAGGACATTGGAGCAGGCAAAGATTTCTTGGGTAATACCCCACAAGCACAAGCAACCAAAGCAAAAATAAACAAACTGGATCACATCAAGTTAAAAAACATCTGCACAGCAAAAGATAAACAAACTAAAGAGACAAAGCACAGAATGGGAGAAAATATTTGCAAACTACCCATATGACAAGGGATTAATAACCAGAATATATATGGAGCTCAAACAACTCTATAGGAACAAAAATCTAATAATTCAATTTTTAAAATGGGCAAAAAATCTGAATAGACATTTCTCAAAAGAAGACAAACAGGCATAGAAAAGGATGCTCAACATCATTGATTATCGGAAAAATGCAAATCAAAACTACAATGAGACATCATCTCAACTAGGTTAAAATGGCTTATATCCAAAAGACAGGCAATAACAAATGCTGATGAGAATGGAGAAAAGGAAACCCTCATACACTGTTGATGGAAATGTAAATTAGTACAACCGCTATGGGGAACAATTAGGAGGTTCCTCGAAAAACTAAAACTAAACCTACCATATGGTCCAGCAATCCCACTGCTAGGTATATACCCCAAAGAAAAGAAATCAGTATATTGAAGAGATAACTGCACTCCCATGTTCACTGCAGCACTATTCAAAATTTCCAAGATTTGGAAGCAACCTAAGTGTCCACCAACAGAAGAATGGATAAAGAAAGTGTGGTACCTCTACACAGGGAAGTACTATTCAGTCACAAGAAGAATGAGATCCAGTCATTTGTCACAACACGGTTGGAACTGGAGATGTTAAGTGTAATAAGCCAGACACAGAAAGACAAACCTCGCATGTTATCACTGATTTGTGGGGGCTAAAAATCAAAACAATGGAACTCATGGAGATAAAGAGTGGAAGGGTGTTCCCAGCAGCTAGGAAGGGTAGTGGGGCTGGGGAGGAAGTACAGGTGGTTAATGGGTACAAAAAAATAGAATGAAAAAGAACTAGTATTTGGTAGCACAACAGGGTGACTATAGTCAATAATAATTTATTTAGTTATACATTTTTAAATAACTAAAAGAGTATGATTGGATTGTTTCTAACATAAAGGATAAATGCTTGAGGTAATGGATGCTCCATTTACCCTAATGTGATTATTATGCATTGCATGCCTGTATCAAAATATCTCATGTACCCTATAAATATATAGAGCTACTACATACTCAAGAAATTAAAAATTGTTTTAAAATTAGAAAAAACTAAATGTTCAATGATATGACAATGGTTAGATGCATTTTGCTACAGTAATTCTATGGAATTAATACGGCCATTAAAATGTTAATTTAAAAAACTAAATAGCTATATGAGAAATTGCTCAGAGGTTGATGGAAAAAAGAAAACAAAATTTTATTTCTCCTTTGATTATAATTATGTAGAAATAATGTACATATTAACAAGAACTGGAAGGGAGTAAAATATTAAGCAATGTATTTCATGGTGTTTGTGGGTAATATATTTAATTTCCATTATTGTTATTTAACGTAGCCTTCTTAAAATTATTTTTTAAAAAAGAGAACAGTAGCATATGTTTATATTACTTGAAAAAACACATTTTTAACCAGTGTGTTTGCATTTAAACACCACCTCAACCATCCCTATTTCAAAAGAAAAATGGTACCTTATTGTTGAACAAGTAAGCATTAAGTTAAAACCCTGTTAGATTATTAATTTGTAGCACCGGCAAGGAACAGGGGGATTATAACATATTTAACAGAAAAAAGAGATGGTAATAAGCCTTCTCGGCCTTCTTAAGAGGTTATCCTCATAAATGCCTTTTATTTCTTTGCACCATATCTACAAAGTGTACAAAATATTGTTATGTTGACATCACTTTGTAGGACATGGGAATTCTAGTAACCAAATTCCTCTTATGCCATTATCTTCTTCAGCAGGTTCAACACTAAAATTATTCACGCCTCATTTATAACCTTCAGGTGGAGGCTAATTGCCTATTGCCCCAGGCATTAAAGGGGCTATATTAACATGTGTTTCTGCATCTTTCTTCTTCCCTCATTTAATAACCCGCCTTCCCACTCCAGTCACCACAAACTTAGATTACTACAGTCTCCAACAGAGACTGTCTGTTGGACAGTCTCCATCAACAGAGATGTGGTGAGCATGGGGTCATAGCTCTCAGTTTACAGCATTTGAACCCCATTGGCCCCAGTAACTGGATCAAATTAATAAAAGTTACTTAACATTTCTTCAGTATTCTTGGTTATAAAATGAGATCTGTAATGGAATTCAATTCAGTGGATTAAGCAAAGATTAATTGAGAAATGTAAATAAAGTGCCTAGCCCATAATAAGCGCTCATTAATGTTAAACATGATCATTATAATAATAGTAGTAATAGTAATATATTTGTTTGATCTCTGTTTATATCTTCTTATATTTTTCATTGATCTCTTACCTCTAAGTATTGTCAGTTCTTAAAATTCTTAAAATTCTTCACCAGGCCTTAATAGGTATACAAAAACAATTTGTTTAACGAATGTATAAATTTGACATCTTCTGTTCAGTCTTTAAATATTAATTTAGTACTTAAGCAATTTTCCATTAAAATACAGAGACACTCTGAGTGTTTGACATCAGAAGTCATTTAGTTGAAGTAGTGAATGCAAAAAAAATCTGAGGAGAATGGGCTACTGCCACAGTAAAAGGCTTGAAGGACTCGAAAGCGGTGGTCCCTGTTTATACCCATTTAATTCATTAGTTTGGCCTGTGGAAAAAATCGGGTGGATCCTGACAAATGACAGTGGACTAACCAAACATCACCAGTCCTAGCCCTAGTTACAGCTTCCGTACCAGATTTGGCATTTTCACTAAAGCACGTGAATGAAGTCTCAAGGATGTCCAGTGTGCCTAATTGATTTGGTAAATGTGTTCTCGTCAATATCCATCAGGAGAGGAGATCAGAAGCACTTTGCATTCACTTGATGTGGACAAGTAAACATTAATGGTATTGCTGCAGAACTATGCCCTCTGTCACAATATGAAGGGGCATCAACAATCTGTACACTCTGCAGAAAATCACATACTCTATTGATGACATCATATAAATTGTACCCAATGAGTAAAAAGTGGCAAGTATTCTAGATGTCTTAATAAGAAACATACTCCCCAGGGTGAGGGAAATAAACATGATAAAGATATTGGAGCCTGCTTTACTCATGAAGTTCTTTGGAGTTCACTGGTCTCAGGCATGTTGGAACATTCCCTTCAAAATAAAGGGCAAGTTAGTACGTTGCACAGAAACTATCACTAGGAAACTCAATGGCTGAGAGGCCTCTTCGTTATTTAGAAGCAGAAAATTCCATACTTGGCAATACTGATCAATCTACGTAAGAGATGTGGAGACTCAAATATTTATTGCAATGAAATGACAGAGGCTATGTAGCCAGATTACTATCTTTAAAGAGCAGTAGAGTGCAAGGGTTAAAATCACGGACTTTGGAATCACCTTACCCATGTTCAGAACCTAGCTCCACCACTCAACTATTTTGTGTGGCTTGAGCAAGTTACTTTCTCTCTGGTCTTCAGCTTTCTCATCTGTAAAGTGAAGATAATAATGATACTTACCCCACAGAGTTGTAAAGACTATTGTGAACTACTACATCTGGCACAGATAATGTTAGCTATTATTTTTATAATATTGGAAATGACTCTCTTCTTAATAGGCTGGGTATTTTGAAGAGAAGGGTCAGAAAAGGAGAGGCCTAAATGTTTGGAAACATTAATACTCATGAGCTTATTTTAGTGAATAGGATTTTTCAAAAGGTTAAGAATTTACTTTAACAAAAGAAAAGGTGGAAGATTAGTTCCTAAGTAGGATGCATGAAGAAAGTCAATGTCTTATAGAAAGAAAGATGCCCAGAAATAAGGAAGGAGACCCAAACAAAGAAAAGGTGAAGGTGACCAGGAGAAATGTAATAAGTAATAACAAAGGACAGGCAGAAAGGACAAACAGGAAAGATCTTAAAGTTGAAAGAAGAGAGTGTGAAAAGGCCAGCAATGTATTTCAGGTGCCAGTGAAGAATAAACACCAGGGCCTTTGTAGAGGGGACAAACTGTTGGCAGGAAAAAGAGAAGATTGAGGGTCCAGGGTTGGGAGAACTATAATTTAGAAGCACATTCTGTTCTTGCAGCTGCAAGAGTCAGCACTCTGTTAAGGTCATGTGAATACGAGAAGGTGATTAACAGAGAAGAGGTAATCAGAGTCACCGAGGAAAATAAGTGCAAAATGATTGACAAAAGCACATCCACATAATCAAGAAGTTGATGGGCATTAAACAAAACTGGCGCTATTAAAGCCCTAAGCACATTTAGTCAGTAAATGTCATCGTCCTAATGTCATTTGTTTTAATGACTCTCATGTCCAAGATTGATCATGTGACTTTAAATGTGCAGAGGAAATGCAGAGTTGATTTACGCAAACCAGAGCTCATTGTGATCCAATGACAATTTTGTTCCTCTAACACCGTCTAAAGGCTTTCGGAGTACGACCCTATGGGCTGGTGTCAGCTCTGTGTGTGCAACCTCCAACCCTGCTTAACTCCTCCAAGCCTCAGTTCCCTCATCTGTGATGTTAGAATAATAAGAGCAACTATTTCATATGACTGTTATAAAAATCAGATGAGTAAACACATGTAAGGTGCTCAGACCAGCACCAAGCTCAACATAAACACCATATAAGTGTGCACTGGCATAATTTTTATAGGGGATGTTAGCTCCCTTTCAAAATGACTAATTAGATTTATTCTATTAACTCTTAGTTATGGGATAATGTATTTTAAAATGAAAGGTTTCATTAAGTTCCTTTATCTAAATAATTATTTTATTTGTTTACAAAAATAAATTAAAATGACAGGAAGGGAGGCAAGGTACTGAGCCTTAACAACAGTTCCCAGATGTGCCCAGATATGATCATCACCCCTAAGTCATCAAAACAACATTCATAAACACTATCCCATTTTCCATATTCCCCAAGTCAGTTAAGAAGACCTGAATCTCTTCACATAAAAGACTTACATGTATGTTAGCACATTAACGGCATCTCAGAACAACAAAATGGGTTTCTGAATGAGAGAACTTTGAAAATCTATGCTTTGGTACTTTATTTTTGTTGTTTGTTTGTTTGAGATAAAGTCTCGCCCTGTAGCCCAGACTGGAGTGCAATGGTGCCATCTCGGCTCACTGCAACCTCTACCTCCCGAGTTCAAGCAATTCTCCTGCCTCAGCATCCCAAGTAGCTAGGATTATAGGCACTTGCCACCATGCCTGGCTAATTTTTTGTATCTTTAGTAGAGACGGGGTTTCACCATGTTCGCCAGGCTGGTCACAAACTCCTGAACTCGTGATCTGCCCACCTCAGCCTCCCAAAATGCTGGGATTACAGGCGTAAGCCACCATGCCTGACCATGCTTTGGTACTTTTTAGCAAAGTTCTAAACAATAAATGAAGGTATTGTATCAGAGCTTCCTTCCTCCGGTACAGCAGAAACTCCCAGAGGCATTTTTTCAAAATAACAGGGACCACATAAGCAGAATATTCTCTCCAAAGTGGGCGAGATTAGTCCCTGAAATTATGGCTCACTGGGGAAAAGCCTTCAGCCAGACTTTCTCCCCCAACAAACACACACCCCAGAGGCACACCTTTGTGATATTTTCATCTGAACAGAGGTTGCCACAAGATACATGATCTTTCAGTAAAAAATTTTCTTATCAACAAATACCTCCCCCAAACTCTAATGGCTGTGAGGCAAAGTCACTACTTTACCTCCTAAAAAGTTGGAAACTCCTTTTCCAAGAATGGAAAATATTCAAGCAAAATTTTCCATGGTTACTATAGCATCAAAAAGTAAAAACATGAAATCTTAGGGGTTCTTGCCTAAGGCAGTCTCCATTTCTCTTTTTCTAACATGGCAATTATTATTTTAGAATATTTCTCACTGTCAGTTGCATGATCATTAAATAACTACTCAGAATCTACCCTCAGAGAAAAAAATTATCTAAATAGGTATTCCCTAAAGATTTCAAATCAGCATAGATAGAGGCCAGAAATAGAACTCTATTTAGATGAAACAAAGATCAGAGTATTGCCAGGTTCCAAAGAGAATATTTGAATCACAATTTTGTAATTACTGGGGAGATGTTGCTGTTCCCTCACATAAGACTATTTGTCACAAACGTGCAGGATATGGCAATAGACGTGCCTGTTAGGTCAGGTCAGTGGTCATTTCATTACCACTGGTCATTTCATTTCTCTTTAACTGAATACCACATGCCTCACGAGTCTGAGCCATCCCAGAATCAAAGCTTTAGTGCCTGCGTGCTCACCAACCCTTCCACAATTCCTCCTAGTTGTCTCTCATTTGGCAGTTCCGCTAGTCCTATTACCAACACTTCCCTGATTCCCTGGCTCCCATTTTGCCTCCATCTGTTGGGTCAGATTCTCCATTAAAGCCCTTGGATTGATGCCCAAATAACCAACCTTTGACAGAATTCCAGGACACCACTTCATTCTTCTGTGCTCTAGTTTCCCAGACAGTGCACTCACCCATGTAGCACCTGTCCAGGTTTAGCGTGACACAAAGCTGACCTTCTGACTAGGAGAGTGGGAAGGAAGTTTCAAACATTGCAATTTCAGCAGGCAAGGTACAAAACAGTGCCTAAGAGACAGACTCATCTCCAACTAGATTTAAAGCAGATTGTCTGTGACCACGAGGGCTCAAAGAGATGGTGAATTTCAAGCTGCAGTCTACAAGTGATAGGTAGTATCAGTCTTCGTACACAAGGTCCTAAGCAATTTTGTGGGGGTTGCTGGCAAGATTTTTGTCCTTGGAAAAGGGAACTGTCTAGGAAAACACTGTGCCTCAGTCCCAGGTTGGAGGAAAATAAGAGACAAGGTGATTACAATAACTGTAACTGGAGTATTGGGATTGAGGCTTTAATCCCAGTTGTAAGAATTGGGGCACACAGGTCCACGGTGGTAGTTGTGATGGTGTCTCAGATCAGAGCACCTGGTTCACATAACCTGCTTAGGACAGCCAGAAACTCTACCCTTAATTCCACTCCCAGACCCCTCTTCAGAGTGCTGGGAATATAAGCTTTTTGATGATCAACTGGACTTTGGTGCTACTAGAACATGTCAGGAAACTCAATCCATTACTACATTCAGGAAAACACAATCCAGTTGCAGTGGAGTTTACAGTAGAGTCAGGATGAGCTGTTCCCAAGTCTGGCTGTGTAAATATCTTTCCCTTCAGCCCCATCCTGCTTCCTCCCACTCCTGATTCTGGTGCTAAAATCTCAAGTAGAGAAAGATTTACTCAGAGCTGCCATCAAACTCCCACCCAAGCGTAGGTTGCCAGTAGGCAGATAGGCTTAGCATTTCTGCAGTTCCCATGAAAAGAGAAGCCTCTGTCTGTTTTATTGTTTAGTCAGACAGAAAGAAATCTCAGATGACTCTGATATGAGTAATGAAGTAATGTATAAACTATTTGCCAGGAAACTGATCCTCCTGTAGTCGGCCATGTTACATCTATAGGCATGTCTAAGCAAGTTTTATCATCAGCACACAGATAATAAGTGCAAAGGGGAAAATTCATCACTTGTATTATCTTTTTAAATTGGTTTCAAGTAAGAGTTTTTAATTTCCCTTGATGGTAACTGGCATTTCCTGGTTTTCCTGGGGCCTTCCTGCTTTAAGTACCTGTGTCCCAGGAAAACCCTCAGTCCCCTGCAAACCAGATGGCTGATCATCCTAGCTGGAATTTTAAAACTTGGAGTTTACTGTGCCATAGATTAACCATGCGGTTTGGGTCATATCAGTTGACATATCCTATCTTCAGATTTACTCTAGGATAACATTAGGACCTACACAAAGCATTCTGTTGATGTTTTTGTTATACAAGAGCGTCTCAACCAAGGAAGAGGAGTCAGCACCAGGCCAAACAAACCCTGAGTAGTCCCAAAATTTGCCCTCACCTTTCTGTCCTTTATTAAAAACCACAGGGAGAAGGTTGAAAACAGGGGCCGACAACAGTTGAGTAGTTTCAAACAGTTTAGTATTTGCTAGAAAATTTATTCCTCTTTAGTAAGAATTTAATATGTTTCAAATAATAACTATTTGTTTACAAATATATTTGCTTATTTGGAGCAAGGCATTTCTCCTACTCCAGCCCTTTTTGGCATTACTGTCTCACCTAAGGGAAGTAAAAAGGCCAAGAAACGCTTATTAAGGTCACAGCCCAGGAACTCAGGCACACCAAAAGCTGAAATTTAATCATCAGATTATAAACTATATTCCCTCCCTCATAGCTTACTACCACTGCAATAGGGCTCCAGTATAATAACAGAAGATTCAAACTGAAACAACAGCAAGACTCAGATTTTCCCTCAGAAGAAATACATAGGGAGGCCCAAAGTCAACAAGACAAACAAAAATAAGGATAATAAAGGAATTTAAAGCCTCTGGCACCTACTACCATAGCAGACATTAAACATGGCACAAGTCCTGGCCAGATTTATATAACCTCAAAGTAAAAGTGCAGTATTTACCTCCGTTCCTACCACTCAATACATCATATTTCTATTCAACAAAATACTACAAAGCATTCTATGAAAAAACACAGTATGAATAGACAAAGCAAGCATCGGAACCAGACTCAGATATAACATAGATTTTGGAATTACCAGATAGGGAATTTAAAATAACTATGATTTAATGTTAAGGGCGCTAATGGCAAAAGTAAGCAATATGCAAGAACAGGCAGGTCACACCGTGCCTGCAGTTAACAATACTGCATTGTACATTAAAAGTTTTGTTTAAAATAACATTTTTAAGGAAAAAATGGACAATGTAAGTAAAAAGATCAAAATTTTAGGAAGGAATCAAATGAAAATGGTAAAATTTTTAAAAATTACAACAGAAAAGATGAATGTTTTTGATGAGCATATCACAAGACTAACCACAGCCAAGGAAAGTATCAGTGAGCTTGAAGACATGATAACAGAAACTTCCTAAACTGAAAGGCAAGACAAAAGAGAACAAAATTAAAAAGAATGAAGAAACCATAACAGACTATCCAAAAACTGTGGAAAATCTCAAAATGTATAAAATGGATTGGAATACCAGAAGAAGAAAGAAGAGAGCGAATGAAGTGTGTAAAGTAATAATGACTGAGAACTTTGCAAAATTCATGACAGACAGAAAACCACAGATCTAGGAAGCTCAAAAACACCGTCCAGGATAAATTCTAAAGCAACAAACAAATAAAACTTCAGTATACCTAGATATATCACATTCAACTTCGGAAAACCAAAGACGAAGAGAAAATCTTGAAAGGACCTAGAAGAGAAGATAAATATCTTACCTATAGAAGAACAAGAATAAGAATTACATTAGACTTCTAGTCAGAAACCATGCATACCCCTACACTCCTGTTAGAATGGCTAAAATTCAAAAAGAAATGACAATACAAATTACTGTCATGAAGGCAGAGCAACAGGAACTCTCATTCATTCATGTACTCATGCACTATTCAGAATAGTGCATCCGTTTTGGAAGACAGTGTGTCAGTTTCCCACAAAGCTAAATGTAATCTTACTATGAAATCTGGCAATCACACTCCTAGACATTTAAGATGTATGTAAATATTTATAGCGGTTTAAGTCATTTTAAAAATCTCTAGAAAGTATCTTTAAAAAGTGATTGCCAGACTATAAGGGGGAGGAATTGGGGAGGAGCATGAGGTAGGAAGGATTAAATCGATGAGGTATAATGGAATTTTATAGCATGAAACTATTCTGTTTCATACTGAAATGATGGACACATGACACCATGCATTTGTGGAAACTCACAGAACTTTACAGCACAAAGAGTGGACATGGATGTATGTAAATTTTTAAAGATCTTTAGGACGTTGGGAGATGACAGAATGAAAATAGAACATGGCAAGACAATCTAACTGTATTGCAAGTGGATGAAAACTCCTTACTAAAGGAAAAGGTGGGGATGCATTATTGACCAAAGAAACTTTAAAAATGAGTAGTCTATAAGACTAATGGGGAAAAAAACTATGCTGAAGTATAGTATTCTAATTAATACATTTGTTTCACAGAGGAGTATTGGTTAGCAATTCTAATACTGCTATACACGCATAGTGGCACTGAACAATTAAATAAGTGGATATGGGGGCCAACCCAGTTTTCTCACTGTTGGAGTGCGAGTTTGGAAATAAACAAGAATGCAGAAACTGGTAAATATAATAAACCAAAATGAAATAAAAGTAAATTTAGAAAACAAAAAATAAGAAGAAGATAGAACGGTTTATGTGATAGTGGATTACAGTTGAAGATATCAGTACTTATGATAGCTTCACATAGATTAGATGGTTACATAAACATTTATAGTTACTTATATATACATGAGTTAGTATACACACATATATCCTTGTTCTATCTGCTGAGAGGGCTTAGAATTAATGACACCCAGTAGCAAAAAGCACACCTAGCATTGTGATTTGGGTTTTTAATACTTCTAACAAAAGAAATAGTATTCTTTAGAGAAGTGGCTGATTCTAGAACTGGGGCAGCATGAGCCTGGAGTACATTATTGTGTCAAAAAGTAAGAAAGTGTGAAGCGCATGTGCACACACACACACACACACACACACACACATGCACATGCAAAAATGATGGAAGTATGTCAAAGGGACACAGGAGTCAACTGAAAGTGCTCCCAGTGGCCAAAGCTGAAAAAAAAAATGAGCAACAAAACAAGTAGAGTAGTGCTAGATTATAACCTGAAGCATAAAGTAAATATCCATGAGTTCAAACTGATACTGATAAACAATTGACTGAATACATGAATAAATGGGAGAGAAGAGACAAACATCCCACATGAAAGTATTCCAAATAATTTGTGTAAATACTCTGCTGTCAGGGAGATGCATTGTAACTCCCCACACTTTCAGTGTGGGCTTAGGTGTGGGCTTCACATATTGACTTCCTTTCAAAGAGAAGTCAATAAGGAAAAAGGAAATGAAAATGGAGAAAAAAAGAATAACTTTGCAACAGAGAAAACTGATAAACACTACCTCAGTCAGGTGATTTAAGTTCACTTCAACAATGATATGTCCCAAAATGGCAGACAGGCACAGGATTCCCATTCTAAAAGAAAGCAACAGCAAAGAAGAAGGGGGAAACAGATTCCAAGTAAGTACAAAATCCAATAGGAAAAGCAACACTAAATTGAAAGGCTTGAAAATAATCTCCTTTGATTCCATGTAGTGACTTCTAAGAACCCCAGGGTGTGGGTTGGCTCCCCAAGGCCTTGGCTCCAACCCCTCTCCCTGGCTTTGCTGGGCTCTGCTCATGCAGCTGTTTTTATGGGTTGGAGCCTCAAGCCTGCAGCCCTCCCAGGCTGGTGTTATAAGCTGGTTGCTCTACAATTCTGGGATCTCAGAGGTGGAACCTACCCAATGGCTCCACTAGGCATTGCCCTCTAGTGTAACTCTCTGCAGTGGCTCTGCCGCTGTGGCAGGTTTCTGCAGCATCCTTTGAAATCTAGAGGGAGGCAGGCTTGTATCCACAGCTCATGCACTCATTGTGCCTGCAAAATTAACACCATGTGAATGCTGCCAAGAGTCCTCATTCTTGATTTTAAAATCTGCGTTGGTCATGGCTCTCCAAAGAAACAGAACCAATAGGATACAGAGTAGATAAATATATGAGAGGAGAGAGAATGTATTAGCAGAATTAACTCACGGGATTATGGAGGCTGAGGATATGCCACCTGCAAGCTGGAGACCCAGAGAGCCTGGTAGCAGGGCTCAGTACAAGTCCAAAGGCTTCCAAACCAAGAAGTTGATGGTGTGACTCTTATGCCTGAGGCTGAAGAGCCTGGGAACCAGGGGGCAACTGGCACAAGTCTCAGCACCTGAAGATCAGAGAACCTAGAGTTCTAATGTCCAAGGACCAGAGGAGAAGGGAGAGGTTCTCTGACTTTTTGTTCTGTCTGGGCCCCGAGCTAATTGAATGGTGCTCGTCCACACGAGGATGGGTCTTCCCCACTCAGTTCACCAACTCACATGTCAAATTCCTCTGGAAACTTATAGACATGCCCAGAAAGAATGCTTTACCAGCTCTCTAATTATCCTGTAATTCACTAATGTCAATACCTAAAATTAGCCATCACAACCATGAAAACTGTAAATCTGACTGTATATCAAATAATGAGGAACTGCATGTTGGATTACTAAAATATCTATTCATATTACAACCAAAAGCCAATAAAAATGTATTGTCTAAATGCTTATGGGCTAAAAGAAATCATCCAAAGATTTAAGTAGTTTAATATAAATAGGTTAATAGTTAACCTTAATTGTTGCAGTTTCATTTTCAAAGTATTCAACTTTTTAAATATATTTAATGGTCAGGGAAACTTCTCCCAAAAAGAAAGTATATATTTTTGCCTGAGAAAAAGAAAGGATGAATTATTCTATGGGGATCTTATTTGCACTGAGTTTCTCAGATATCGTTAGTTTCCTATAGGTGTAAAATTGTGAAAAGAAACTTTTTCACTTTGGCTATTAGACTACTCAATCCCAAAGTCAGTGTTCGGTTATAACAATTTTGTTCACCTGTATGTCCTGTATTTTTAATTAGCCTTTTTTCTAATTTTAACCTCCTATTTAATCTGTTTTCTTGTTCTATTTTTGCCTTTCACTTCTATATCATGTATATTTCAAATGTTCCCTCAAGTTCTTTTAAATCATTGTGGACCGGGATGTACACAAATAAAGAACAAATAAAATACTAAGAGAACATGAAATAAGCCTTATTCAGTTTCTCACAGTTTGTACTTTGGAAGCTGAATGATTTGAATTTACCTCCTCAAAAGGTGTTTTGATTCTGTCCAAATGGCATGGAAAAAATGGTTCAAGTTATTTGTGGTTTTTGTTTTTCTCCCTAGGAATTTCCCTGTTCCAAAGAGTGTATATCATGAAATGGACCTAGTCCTGCTCACGGAAGATAACAAGGGAGGATGAGTTAGAGCCTTCCATTTTGCTTTTTTTTTCCTTTGAACTGTTAAAAAAGAACCTTCAGAAGTAGAATGCATATAGTCTAGTGCTTGGCGTATTCCAAACAATGGGAAAATATTTGTTCGGTGAATACGTTAATTAATTATTGAATTAACAGCTAAATGAATTTGTCTCCTTTGTTAAATATAGCATGGTCTGGTAGGTATGAAGGGTACAAAGTTTTGGTTAGACAGGATAAATAAGTTCTGGAGACCTATTGTACAGCATGGTGACTGCAGTTAATAACGTATTGCACACATGAAAGTTGTTAAGAGATTAGATCTCAAATGTTCTCCCCACAAAAAAATGTTAAGAATGTGAGGTGACTGATATGTTAATTAGCTTCAATTAATAATTTCACAATGTATACATTTATCAAAACATCTAGTTGTACGCCATAAATATAAACAATCTTTGTCAAATGTGCCCTAATAAAGCTGAGAGAAGGCCGGGAGTGGTGGCTCACGCCTGTAATCCCAGCACTTTGGGAGGCCGAGGTGGGTGGATCACGAGGTCAAGAGATCGAGACCATTCTGGTCAACATGGTGAAACCCCTTCTCTACTAAAAATACAAAAAAATAGCTGGGCATGGTGGCATGTGCCTGTAATCCCAGCTACTCGGGAGGCTGAGGCAGGAGAATTGCCTGAACTGAGGAGGTGGAAGTTGTGGTGAGCCGAGATCACGCCATTGCATTCCAGCCTGGGTAACAAGAGCAAAACTCCGTCTCAAAAAAAAAAAAAAAAAGGCTGGGAGAAGTCTTTAAGTTTATTCTGATTTGGGTGATATGAGAAGGTAAATTAATCGTAAACTACTACTTATCTTAATAATAAGTAAAATTTTATTAGGAACCTATGGAGAAGGTGCAGTCATATCATATAAAAGGCACAGCCTAAGCAAAGGTGCAGGGGTAGGAAACTTCAGGAATTGTTGAAGCCCCCAGAACTGATTTCTGGCCAATTTACACCAGTACTTCTATCCTAGTTGATGAATAGATAATGCCAGCCTCCCCAACAACCCGGCTGCTTGTACTACTGCCCAACAAGTTTCCATATCCCAGTCACAGTGACACCCAGCAACTGCAGGGCTCACATGTTGCAGACAGAAACCTCCAAATGCTGCTCAGTATTCACTTACAAAAATGTGCTAAGCATGGGCCAAGTACTCCTCTAAGTGCCAGGAGCATAGCAGTAAAGGAAACAGTCAAAACAGAAGAGATAAAAACTGTTTTCCCTGTGGAGTTTATAATATAGCAGATAATAAACATGATAAAATAAAATATGAAATATATTAGTGTTACTCACAAAAAATAAAGCATAAATAAGTGACTGCAGCCAGCACTGGGCTGAGCCAAACCCTGATAGGGAAAATTGGACCACAGCTCAAAGCTGCGCTGGAGAATGTCACCTGCCTCTGGCATGTGGATGAAGACTTCCAGTGGTGCCTGAAAATGAGATGTGGTAATGGTAGTGAGATTTCAGAGAAGTGGCAGTATATCCACTGATGGACAGTGTGGCACTAAATAGAGGCCATGGCAGCTCCTCCATGGTCCAGAAGGGCAAGCTGTGCACACAGAAAGCTCCACTGAGATTCTGAGTGGCTCCATCAAATCTTACAATGCCAAAGATAGAGAGAAGTTCAGAACCATAGCAGAGTTTGAGTGTCACGGCTTCAAACCATGTGATTCCAGCCCCAGGCTGGGTTTGCTGCTGAGGGCCTGAAGTCAGAGAAAGTCTTCAGTGACATTCTGTAGGCGAAAGACTGCACTGACTATGACAGAAAGGTCCAGGGAGTCTGTGGGAATCTATGAGGTCGTGCAGAAGTTTTTAAAGTTCTGAGCCCTCTCCATGTACACTTGCCCCTAAGAACTGAGAAGGGACAAAATGCCCCAAGCAGCAGGGCCAATGAAGGCTGGTCCCCTCATCCCTGTCTCCTGGTAGCTGCACCAAGCCCTCACAGTCTGCATGCTGGTCTCAGTCACAGCTGCCCAAGCCCCACCAATAAAGCCCCTATTCATGCACCACTGGTTTATGAAGGTAGGTCAGGTGGCAGTCACTCCTTCCACAAATAAGAATTCACACTGGAGGTCTTTGACTGCCTCCTGGCATCCCACAGTTTAAAATTTCATGCTTGATATTTGCAAAATATGCAGGAGACCACAGCTTCTTAGGGCTCTCCAGATTTGGGGGATCAGGCAAGTCAGCCCAGAGGACCAAAGTTGTCAAGGCCAATGGCACAAGGACAACTGAGCCTGTGAAATGAGGCCATGAGCCTAATAATCTTAGCCAAGATACTTTGTAGACTAGCTTGGCTTGCAGGTAAACCCAGGCATCCCTGCTAGCTGGTGTCAGTTCAGATCCGAGAGCTAAAAGGATTTTATAGCTCTCCTCCTGATACAAATCTGCTCCACAAACTTCTTGCCAGATGGTCATCTGGTGTCTGCTGTTTTCCTGTAATGGGTGCTCCCTTCCCCTCAAGGGAGCCAGTAGGTAAATTCTTCCTAATGCTAAGTCAATCTCTATGCTCCATACAGCTCCTCCTGCTGTTCTTTGTTTGCTCCCCTGTAGGAACACTTGGACATCCCCGTGGAGATGTGAAGACAGTAGCTCCCAAAATTCATATGCTGAAGTCCTAACCTCCAGTACTTCAGAATGTGACCTTATTTGAAAACGGGGTGGTTGCAGATGTAACTAGCTAAAATGAGGTCATACTACCATGGAGTGAGCCCCTAATCCAGTGTGACTCACAGCCATATCAAAAGGAGCTATTTGGAAATACACACACAGGGAGAATATCTGTGAAGATGAAGGCAGAGATGGGTGATGCTTCTACAAGTCAAAGAATGCCAAAGATTACCAGCAAGCCATCAGAATCTAGATTCTTCCTCAGCCCTCAGAAAAAAATTAACCCTGCCAACACCTTGACCTTAGACTTCTAGCCCCATAAAGCATGAGACAGTACATTTCTGTTCTTTAAATCACCCAGTTTGCAGTACTTTTGTGCAGCAGTCTCAGCACACTAACATGGCAGCCAAGCCCTCTACCTGCCATGGGCCAGGCTTTCTGGGTCTGAAGACCCCTCCATGCCCCAGCAGACAGTGGACACGGATATTAGTGCATGGCCAGGTCATCAGAAGGTGATCATGCCTTTACACCAGCAAATCCACCACTTGGAATGTCTGTTACCTTATTTCTCTAATGTCCTACTGGAGCCTAAAATTCTTTTGGAATTAAAAATTTGTTATCTTCAAGGAAAAAAAGTACCTACATAAGAGAAAGGGCTACGAAGGACTGTGTAAGGTAATGAAATTTTAAAGTAATCAGGAAAAAAACTCACTAGGGCCACTTTTTAGTAAACATCTGAGGTTGTCGAAGGAACTCCCCTGTGAATATCTGACAGGAGAACTTTCCAGGCAGCAGAAACAGAACATACTAGGGTCTGGAGGCAGAAATATGTCTACCCTATTAGAGGAATAGAAAGGAGGCCAGTGTAGCTGGAGTAGGATGAACAGCATACCAACTAAAAAGGAGATCGTTTTTGAGAGGTAACTGGGTCAGATCATGTAAAGTCAAGGACACCAGCTTTTACTCTGAGTTGGGAGCCACTGGTGAGTTTTGAGCTAAGAGACAAGACCTGACTTACATAAAACCATTCTGGCTATGTGGTGTGAGTGTTAGGAAGGACAAAAGCAAGATCTCAATGGCAGCCAGAAAGCCATTTTAGTAATCCAAAGTAAGTGATGGTTGTGGTTTGGGCCAGGATGGGAGCAATGAATGTCATGACGAAGTGGTCAAATTTTGGATACATTTCAAAGACTTGGTAGGATTGATTTAATAAAATACAGGAGAGAAAGGCAGGAGTCAATGATGACACCAACGTTTTGGACTTAGCAGCTAAAAAAATTAAGAGGACATTAACTAGCAAGAAAATTTCAGGAAGAACAGGCTTGCGGGAAAACTCTCAGGAGCTCAGCTTTGAACATGGTAAGCTTAAGGTACCTGTCAGACATCTTAGGGGAGATGTCAGGTTGGCAATTAGAAACAAGGATCCCCAGTTTCAGGGGGAAATTCCACCAGGAGATATCAATTGGGGTGTCATGGGTGTACAGACAGAACAGAAGCCATTGATCTGAGTAGAATTACCCTTGTGGAGACACATTCGATTAAAAAGAAGAGAGAACCCAGTATTGAGGCAACTCCAGCTTTTAGGTTTTGAAAAGACAAGGGAGAACCCACAAAGAGACTGAAAAGGAGGATCCAGTAAAGGAAAACAAATACCTAGTGAGGGCGGCATCTGGGTAGTGAAGTGGAGTGTTTCAAAGAGAGTGATAACTTGTCAGTAAAGACTGAGGAATCAGATGACCATGGGGCTTTACCTCAGGAACATCCCTGGTGACCATGATAGGAGCAGACGTTTATGTATATTACAACCATACTTTCAACTTTGTTCATTGTCTTTTAAAGACAGTAAAATAATGATTCCCACACTGACGTCAGGAGCAGTGTCATGACCCTATATTGGGCAGTGGCCTCAGACCACACAAGTTTTGAAGAGGCTAAACCAGACTCAGGACTCTGTGAGTCATGAGAGTCTTTTCTCTCCCCTCATGCACTCTGTGGACATTTAAGATTACAGGTTTTTGTCCAGTTGTCTTCTATCCTTCAAGAGTTCACTACTTATCTCACAAGAATAAATTTAAGTCTTTCCACATTATTAATTTATCTTATAGGACCCATAGGATAACAAATTCCATTAATTTGTTGTCCCCATTCTGCTGTGATCTGACTTTTTTACCACTGTGTACCCCTTCTAGTCTAGGAGGAAAGCCTCCAATATGAACTGCCAGAATTGTTCAAGTTCATATTGGAATTACACAGTCGTCACATTCTAATTTACACCACACCCACACAGCTATGGTGCCTTCTCCTGGTGCAGATGCAGAATTATTTTGTACGTGTTTCAAATAAAATTTGTTTCTATCCTTATAATGCAAGACCCTACTGTGCTTCTTAGATTGAAACTCTAATACGAAAATAAGGTAATAGCCTAGATTATTTTGCCCTAAATGCATTAAAGAAATAACACAATGCATGGAATAGCTACATAAATAGGTTGCAAATAAAAAAAATGATCTTATCCCAAATTTAAATTTTACCTCAACCCCAAGTTGGTCTACATCTATGGAAGTGTTAATCAAAACCCTTCCAGTTAGAAGTAATACAAACTAATTCAGACTTGCGGAAGCAAAAAGATCACTTGGCTCATACAATGAAAAGTCTAAAACATGCTGGGCTTAGCATTGCACATGCAGGCTTCAAGAGCTCAAGCAAAGTCAAGACCCATGATGTTTAACGTTTTTTCCTTCATGGCCTTCATGTTCAGGCTCCTCAGAGGGGCAAGACTCTAGGCCTACACCACCCTGCCTGCCTGCAGCCCCAGCTGAAAAACCAAATTGGGTCACCCAAACCAAATACTGTGGCCAGGGGGACTGGGTATGTAATGTTCTTAGGCCTGGATCCATCTCAAATGATAACAGTAGACAGTGAACACCCAAAAATCAGCATGCTGTTACTAAAAAAAAAAAAAAAGAGGGAAAAGAGAATTTGGACACCAAATCTAAAGAGGTCTTTGTATTATGACAATGCTAGTGTGTGGGGGGGGCGGTTCATTAAAAAAAAAGTGTTTATTTGAACATGGTTAACACTGTGATGAAGTGTCATTGACAAAGAAGCCATACACATTTGCCGTGTCAACTCCTCACTTCAGACTATTCATGAGGGCCATCATCTTTTTTTCCTGCATACTTGTGGAATATTAATATAGTAAAGGAAATGTAGTGGATTATTATCCACGTCACTGTTCCATGGTGATGTTGAATGTTCTCTGGTGACAGTGCTGTTTTGTAAAGGATGGTATGTGTAGCTATCTGATGGAAAAGGATGAATGGAATTAGCACTGCTAAGTATCTTATTTAATTTTTACAACTTTGTGGTAGCTGATGCTGTTTTTATTCTACAAATGCGAAAACTGAGGTTTGGAGATATTCAGTAACTTGCCAACAACCTCCTAACTAATGAGAAACAATGCCAGTTGTGGAACCCAGCGCTTCCAGCTCTGAAGTTCAAGTTATTTCCTTCACCATGAGGCTCAGCACTGCTGCCATTAGGAGATGGTAAGTAAATGCGGGTGATATAGAATATAGTAAAATGGACTGTAGGTGACACAGGAAAGGTATTAAGCTGCTTGTGAGTTGAGGGCACTGTACTTTCATTGATATCTGTCACCTTCTAAACCATGCCTGCCACCACTAGCCTGGTCCAAGGAGAATTTTTTTTAACTCCTTTGAATTGAATTTTTTTTAAATTTTTAAACTCCTTTGAATTGCTTAATTTTTTTAACTCCTTTGAATCGAAAGAAAGTCTTCTTATAATACAGGACATTCACAGAAAATAGTATTACATTATGATATTTTTGTATCACATAATTTCCCTTTGATATTTAAAAAAACGTCCACTTTGATTCATAATAGAATCATGCATATAAAAAATAAAAAATTAGTTCTTTGGATTAAAATTGTCTTTCATTTTAGCCAGCTTCTTGGAAACCTTTTTTAAGGTGTAAATGCAGATATGCATGTAACACAAAAAAAATGTTCTATTTAAAGATGCAGATCCTTCTTGCTTTGCTTCTCTGCTTAGATGCTCTGAAAACATGCAGTCTCCCTCAATGCTTTGCACTCTTTCTTGGAATTAAATAATTTCCATGGAAACTGGGGCTAAAGAGAACACTTGACAGCTCATTAAATAATATGACACTTAAACAAGACTTTTTAAATTTCCCTTGTTAGATAATCAATGACTACTAGTATTTATATTCCTTAATGATGTAACTTCTGGACAAGCCTGGAAAATGATATCTGATTAATCCACAGAGGTTCCTTCTGATATAGAATGCAAAATCTATGCTTAAAAAGAGATGCCTTGCAGCACAGATGAAGCAGAAAAGAAATCCAAATGTTTCTAAAGCAGCTCAGCCTTTTAGCCACAAAGGAAAATCCTGTACTGAGATTCCAGAATTTCTCTTTGTCTTGGTAATTTTCCAGCATGTGTTTTTACTCTTCCAAATGCCACATCAGAACCACAGATGGCAGCATGATTTAAGTAGGTTTGAGCTTCTTTGCTTTTTAATCTAAATCCTAAATTAGATGGAAGTTGATACTAACTTCCCAGCTACCCGCACCCCTGTCTGCTCCTTCCTACTCCTGGTTGTTTTCATCTCGTTGAGTTCTCAGTTGCTTGACCCTATTAGTATTTTTTGTCAGCACAGTAAAAGTACCAGAGTCTTAGTATTATCAATACCATTTCTCAGCATCCCAAGTGCTTTCTGTCTTGTTTCAATTTGTATTTGCAAATCTCAACTAACCGAGATTATCAGAGGAATGCTGGGTACCTGGTTTTGCCCATTTGCAAAGGTAGATATAATGTTCATGGTAGCACTGAGTTTAGGGTTTAAAAATCAAATATTATACTTTAAGCTGTTTCTATATCATGCAAAATATTCCTCCAATATCTAAACATTTGGCCTAGAATTTTTTTCCATTTTTCCCTTTTTATCCAGAGCCTAGATTTGGTTTTGAGATGAACTTGAATCTTGAAATGACAGATAGCATATACATTTTATATATTAAGATTTAAAGACATTAAATTTCAACAACTATGGAAATATTAATTCCTACCAATATACAAATACCATACGTTAATTTAAACTGTTATCTTAGTTTTAGAAATCAATTTTTAAAATTGCAATTATCTACAATGTGAAAGGCATTTTTCTGAGAATTCATGGAATTCAAAGATGAGCACAAATGAATCTGCATTTAACTTACTGTGTGTATCACTCTGTTTAACTGGGTTAACCCAAACTGATTTCTTTATAGTATAGTCTACTTTGCTGTACAAAGATCTCTGCTGCAATGCCATTAATTCAACTTGTATTTTGTTTGCGTGCTATACCATTATACAATTCTGGGCTTGGTTTAATAAATTAGCTCATGCAACATATATGTGCACCTACTAAGTGTCAGGTACTGTACAAGGCACTGGGGATAGAAAGTTATCTCCCTACTCTTCAGATGTATACAGTCTAGACAAGGCCATCCAAATAAATCCGTATACCGCTGTAGGGAATGGGTCACGGAAGCTTGCATCCAGTGTCCTGGGAGCACCGAAGAGGGGCCCCTGCACTTATATTTTTATATTTCTCTCTCCTTATGTTCCAAAGTTCACACTTTTTCCTTGTAACCCATTTCTCTCTAACACAGATCTCTTAGTACTGTAAAAAAAACTAGCCCTTGGACGAAGCCCATGATCAGACAGACTTCTAATTCTGGCTCCAGCATTGACAAGCTGTGTGTCCTTAAGAAAATGGTTTTAGCTTCCCTGAGTCTGTAATTTCTCCCTCCATCATGTGGAGATGTGGCTAATGCTACATTACTTGATATGAGAGTGAAGGGAAATACGTAAAATGCCTAGCCAAGTGCCTGAGTGTAATAGATGTGATTACTGTCCTATATATTAGTTTAAATTATCTTATGATTCATATCTCCTCTCCAGCCCTGTTAACCAGTCTGACCTATCATGGTAACAGCTAACACTTACTGAGTATTTACAATGACCCAACAATTCTGAACATATTGTCTCAATCCATCCTTATAATCACCCGTTGAGTAGATACACCCAGACAAGTGATCTAATCTTATGGCTCCCATTGTGACCAGCACATTGTTCTTCCAGAATATCCCTGACAATAATTATGAAGCAGTCTAGTCTCTCCATCACTTCCTGGATCACAAAGCCCATTACACATGTGCAGTCTGGCAGATTTGAACTGCCCCCTGACTGAACTTTACTACCCATTACACCCAATTTGAGGCCTTTTGCTTCACTGGTGTTATATTGGAAAGAAGAGTTGCCAGGCACAAGGCCACAAAAAAGAGCATGCTGTAGGGAACAATAGGCTTCCTTCTCTATAGTCTTTTCTTGTTTCCATTTCAAAAGGTCCTCCTGGCCAAATGCCTCCTCCCAAGTGTTGCAACTAGCCTTGCAGTCAATCATGACAAAATGCTGCTGGCTGGGGTAGGCACATAGAAGCCCTTTAACTCTTTACTGTCTGCTATTTGAAGTTTATACTTACTACCTCAGAAAAAGAAAACTTGCCTTCTCTTAGTAGAGAAGATAAGAGTAAGATAAGGTAGTAAGTAAGTAAGGTAGAGTAAGATAAGCATCATTAGGAAAAGTACAAGATGCTTCAAGAACACAAATCTAACAGACTCTCAGAGCACCCACACCTGCCTTCTCTCAATGTCTTTCCTTGGCCTTTGGACAAGGAGTTTTAGCAAAGAGACCCTGAAAAACTACCAATCATCTCTTATTTGTTATCCACCTATTTTGCTTACTGAAGCAGCTAGTCTATTCCCATTTCCCTTTCCTTTGGGGAAAAGCTATGGTTTGATAAATACTAAGCCTCTACCACAATCCTGTGAATGAAAGAAATAAAAGTCTGGCTAGAAATTGCCTGGATCCTTCAACATGGGTCAAGCTTTATGATAAAGCTTATGCCAGAAACCAAATGGCTATTTTTGTAATAACTCTTGGAAGGTGGAGTGCAGGGAGGTGGCAAGCTCAGCAACTAATCATGATCATTACAATTCAAAGATGTAAAGACCTTTTTAACCAACACATTTATCTATTCAGTTCACAGTTCAGGTGAAGGATGTGCTTGGAGGCGTCAGCACTTGTGGAGGGGTGCACATCTAGCTATCTTCATGGTAATTTGACGGGATATCCACTGTTTATGTTAATAATTTATAAGCCCAGTGTATTTGAAACTAAATGAGAACTTAATACCTTATCAGCTGATATCCTCCAGTTTCAGAGTGTTGTGTTAGCCAGTTCAGAATGTGTCTTCCATCAGCTTCTTGTTTTCATCTGGAAATCAGAAGAAATTTTATTTTTCTCAACATTTACCTTTGGCCAGTTTCTTGGTCAAAGTTGTTAACTGTATCAAAAATACCAGTTCATGTCCATTTTAATTCCTTTTTAAAATGTCTTTTTTCATATATCTAATATAATAAAATCATCTGCCTCTAAATTATTATTATAACAGTATTCATTACAAGTACCTTTAGTATAAAAATTAATTCTTATTATGTTCAATAGTATATATCTTACAACATGCATGTAAAAGCTTAAATATCTCCCAAGCAGATCAAATTCATTGTAGTCAAAAGCAAACCCAAAATGTGTTCTTCAACTAGTGTTTCTTAATCCATAATTTCACGTCCTCTAACTTAATTGCTTATGCTGGCAGTTTATGAAGCATCCTCGCTTTTCCCCCCTCTATCTCACACCCCTCACCACAACATTAATCACTGGGGTCCATTGATAAAATCATCTATAAACTTCTCACCATCCTTCCTGCCACAAGCTTGTTCAATCAGTTATAATCACAAGACCTACTAGCCAGTCCTCCAAGTCCTCTTTGTCACTTATCTAATTTATTCAGTAACCTGAAAGAAAAGTTTAACTTGGGAAATCTCAAATCTTTTATTTCACTCCTTACTTAAAATCCTTTTATGGTTTTCTCTATCACTTACGATCATTGTTTAACATGAGCTGGTAGGCCCGGTGTGACCTGAACCCAGCCTCCTCTTTGCCTCTTGATCAGCCATTTATCCCCTTGCTCTCATGTCTTGGCCATACAAGTTATTTTCCACATCTGGATATTTCCACCCATTGTTAATTGCCTGAATCACCCTTTAATTTTAACTAAGCTAACTAACTTTAATTTATCCCACAGCTAAAATGTTATTCGTTCAGAGAATAATTTCCTCCCCATCCATTCTACCCATCAACATACTTTTAATCAGTCCCCACAGTTCTGCTTCCAAAGTACCCACAATTATTCCTTTATAGGTCAATTCACAATGGTAGTTATTTGTTTAATATTTGTGTTTCTTGATATAATGATAGCAAGTAAATTTAATCCACCAATCCAGATGTGTAAGAAATAAGGCACTGTTGTGGTTTTTTTTTTTTTTTTTCAAAATTATCTTAAATTTAATCCCTGCTTAATCAGTTTAAATCTAAATCCCACCAATCTCAAGAGAGTTTTAATCCCAGTGATTACTGGGCTCCACCCTCCCATTTACTTAGTGTCATGAAAAATCTGAGTGGTGTGCCTTATTCTGTCCTAAAGCACACACTGCGAGGTCCATCCTATTTTTGGTTCTCACTGGTTACATCAGAGAAGCCTGTTTTTTCATTCTCACATGGACTTTCCTAGCCCCTGTCAGCTCTGTAGTATGCTTGGGGTCTGGGAATGTTTAATAGGCGTGGGAACTCCACGGTTTGGGAGGAGCCTCTCTGGGTTCATCTCTAGTTTGCCATTGCCCAAGGATGCTGCCAAGGGCAGGGCTATTCTACTTGTGAACCCAGCAGCCTCTGCCCTCACCCCAGTCTAAGGCATCTCCAACCTGACTTTGTGACTCTGAAGATGACACTCCTGTCCTCACTTCTCCACTTGCAGTGAGTACAATCTTTTGGAACAGCAGAAAGTTTGCTTTCAAAAAGTTTCTACCTTCCATTCTGCAAACATCTTTGAAGCGAAAAACAAAAGTTATCTGCTTAAACTAAGAAGGAACAGAAAAATAAGCAGGAAAAAAAATAAATGAATGTCTAGAGACAATTCACGTGGCAGCATTTGCTCATATAATGTGTCCAACATACATGTATATTGAAAGAATGAATGAATTTGAATTAACTCACAACCCTATTATGTATTTTACATGTATTTGCATATGTTGACACGCCTTCATACATGTACAGAGAATTTTATAGAAAAGGAGAAAAAGAAATGTGAGCTGATATTTATGGACAAGAAGAGCAGCCTTTTGGCTTCTTGTCCTGCCTATTATAGGACCACATCTAGCTTCAGCTCTATGTCACTGTGTACTGCGGACACCGCCACCATTGTCTTGGCAAAAAATAAGAGAAAAATATCTCTATATATTACATGAATCCTGGTATGCCTTTTCCACAGACTAATAATAGTCTGTCTTTCCCTATAAGGTAGACAGGGAGGGTAAATGATTGGAAGGTAGAACAAGACTGTATTTGACCTTTTACCACATGTGAAGTAGAATTGAGAGTTTTAGGTACATTCAGAGTTTAAATCAAGCAGGCTTTAATAGAATCACACGCTACAGTGTTTAGATAGCCTTCCTTTTGAATAGAAAAACATTTCACTTCTCCATTCCAAAGCTGAGATATATTTTAAAAAGTGAGAGATTTATTAGCCTTCTTTATAAAGGGAAGAGGGGGAAAGCAAAAGATTTCCAGCTAGATTTCTTCTTATTTTTGGAGACATCCAGCAATTTTGCTGTGCTTACAGAAATTTCATGCAACTCTCTAAAGCTACATATTGTCTAATATGTGGTTCATACTTGAGAATATCAAATAAAGAAAAATCATTTCCTGGGAACTGGGCTCTTTCAGCTTGGACATTTGGATTTTGCAAGATGTATCTATGTCTCCCAGCACTGAAGTCAATCTGGACTTTGGCAAGTTACCTGTCCTTCAGAACTGTCTCTTTTAAAGAAAAGGCCCCCAGCTCCAGGAAGCACATTTGCTCAAATGTAAGTGGGCTGCAATTCAAGCAATTTGCTCCCTAACCACCTTGTAACAATCTTGTTTCTGATTCTGTGTTCCTTCTCCAGCTCCCCTCCTGCTTTGGCCCTGAAGATTGAAGCATCATTTTATCTTCCCTTCAGAAATCCGTTTCATATCCCACTTCTGGCTAGCATGCTGCCTCCTAGACCACTACTTCCATGGACTGTTAATCTGTTGAAAGGTTCCCCATCTTGCAACAGGCTCATATTTGGCTGTCACAGATACCTCTGACCACTCATGGCCCCATTTTAAATGAGCCTTATCCCCAATCCTAAACTGGCTGGATCAGATTGCTTTGTCTCAGAATTTGAATCTTTATCAAAGAATTCTGGTATTGTATTTCTAGTTCTAAAAGAATCCCAGGATAGCAAGACACAAGACTAGCCCAATATAGATACCCAGGCCATTATTCCTATCTAATTCATTTGAGTCATTGGGAAAGCCAAGTTCTTAAACCAAGATATACAGCCTTCAGTAAGCAGACTCCTTCATTTAATAGTAGAGCCAGTGAAGTATCATTCATTTGTAGCATGAACTCCAACAACCAGCCAGGAAAAATGCTGATATCTTTTTATTCTAAGGATATCAAATACAGGTTATTGAAAGGCTCAGCAAGACATATGTATGCATTAGCATTATATCTAATGACACAGTCAACACGTGGTGACGTATCTCCATTCACCTCATGATAAGGAAGCATGCTTTCTGGTGTTACAGAAGCTGTTTCCCTTCACATTACTTCAGGGAAATGCCCCTGAATTGCAATTACCAAGTGAATGCCTCATCACATAAACTAACTGACAAATGAGGGGAAAATCAGGTCACAGAGCATTATTGGAGAGAAAAATAACATCAAAGTGTCCAACCATAAAATCATAGCTGAGAATGCTGTCATAAGTCAGCCCCTCTAATGGAAATAGCAAGGCCAGCAACTGTTGCTCAGGTGCCTGGGAGGCAATGTCTGTGAGAGCGATGGTCACCCAGAACATCAGTGCTCTCTTTTGTTGGCTGGTCTCGAAACTCACCTTCTTCTACCTAACTTGGACCACATGATCCCACCTTTAGCTTCAGGACTATTAATTACATCATCACAAACCAAGCCTAGCCTCAGCAATGAGGAATTAAAGAAATTTCTGAGCAATATTTGGATGTGACGCTCACTCCAAGCCTGACCTGACCTCCTAACATGCACATTCATAATTGCATCTGGATATTTTTCTTTTGTCACTCAGATTGTACAGAATGGCTTTTTAAACCAGATGGGTGTATGTTCTAATCTTGTTTTCACTGAGGAAATTGTAATATCTGAGTTCTTGCCTATAAAGTGGAGATGAAATATTTACTTGCAGAGTTGTTATGAGTGTTCGCTGAGATGATAAATGTGAGTGGGTCTAGCATAGGGTCTCACACATGGTAAGTGCTAAGCCTGCTGCCTTTTAAAATTCCCATATGACAACTCAAGTCTCTTCTGCTGCTTTCAGTCTAATTTGTTGGTTGACATTATCAATAGCTCATCTCAAAAATTATAATTTTAATTTTTTTTAATTTTAATTTAAAAACTAATTTTTAATTAAGCATATATTCTTTTTGACCTGTGCTCAAATACAGTAGCCAGTAGGCACATGTGGCTATTTAAATATAAATTGCAATTGCTTATTTTAAATAACATATAGAAATTCAGTTCCTCCATAGTACTAGCCACATTTCAAGTGCCCAGTGGCCATGTGTGGCCAGTGACTATTATATAGGATAAAATGAGTACAGAACATTGTCATCACGGCAAAAGTTCTGTTTGGACAGCTCTGGAAAAGATGAAAGCTAAGGAATTTGCTATGACTTTACTCTGAAGCATTTAGTTACTTTTTCCTTAATGCATCGACAAACGACACAGGAAGCTCTGGCCAGAGCTATCAGGCAAGAGAAAGAAATAAACGGCATTCACTGGGAAAAGAAAGTCAACTATCTCTCTTCACTGATGGTATGATTCTATATGTAGAAAACTCTAAAGATTCTGCCAAAAGTACACTAGAACTGGTAAATGATTTTAGTACAATCTCAGAGCACAAAATCCATGAAGTATATCCATACACCAATAATGTCCAGGTTGAAAGTCAAATCAAAAACATGATCACATTTACAGTAACCACAAAGAAAATGAAATACCTAGGAATACAGCTAACCAAGGAGGTGAAAGTTCTCTATAAAGAGAATAACCACTGCTGATAGAAGTCAGATGACACAAATAAATGGAAAAACATGTCATGCTCATGGATTGAAAATATCAATGTCATTAAAATGGTAATATTGCACAAAACAACACTGGAGAGAGATTTAGAGATTCAACACTATTCTTATCAAATTACCAATATCATTTTCAATAGAATTAGGAAAAAACTATTTTAAAATCCATATGGAACCAAATAAAAGCCTCAATAGCCAAAGCAATCCTAAGCAAAATGTGCAAAGCCAGAGGTATCACACTGCTTGACTTCAAACAATATTAAAATGATATAATAACCTAAAACAGCATTGGTACAAAAACAGACACTTAAACCAATGGAAAAGAATAGAAAACTTAGAAACAAAGCCATACACTTACAGCCATCTGATCTTTAACGAGGCAAACAAAAACAGGCAATGGGAGAAGTCCTTCTTATTCAATAAACAGTGACGAGATAACTGGTTAACCACATGTAGAAGAATGAAATTTGACCTTCACCTTTTACTATATACAAAATTTAACCACAGATGGATTAAATATTTAAATCTAAGACATCAAACTATAAAAATCCTAAAAGAAAACCTAGGAAATACCCTTCTGAGCATCACTCTTGGCAAATAATTTTTGGCTAAGTTACCAAAAGCAATTGTAATAAAAACAAAAAATACAGGTGAAATCCAGTTAAGAAATTCTCAACAGCAAAATAAACTATCAATAGCATAAACAGACAAGCTACAGAATGGGAGAAAATATATGCAAACTATGCATCCAACAACAGTCTAAAATCCAGAATCTATAAAGAACTTAAGAAAAAATCAAATAACCCCATTTTTTAAAAAAAGGATGAAGGACATAAACAGACACTTCTCAAAAGAAGACATACAAGTGGCCAACAAACATATGAAAAAAATGCTCATTATCAGTAATCATCAGAGAAGTGTAAATCAAAACCACAATGAGCTACCATCTCACACCTGTCAAAATGTCTATTATCAAAAAGTCAAAAAACAACAGATGCTGGTGAGCTTGTGGTGAAAAGGGAATGTTTATATTATTGGTTGAATTGTAGATTATTTCAGCCATTGTGGAAAGCAGTTTAGATATTTCTCAAAGAGCTTATGATAGCTACCATTAGACCCCGCAATCTCATTACTGAGGTATACCCAAAGGAACATAGATCATCATGCCAAAAAGACATATACATTCATATGTTCATCAATGCACTGTTTACAATAGCAAAGACACAGGATCAACCTAGGTGTCCCACAGTGGTGGACTGGATGAAGACAATGTACATATACACCATGGAATACTATGCAGCCATAAAAAGGAATGAAATCATGTCCTTTGCAGCACCATGGATGGAGCTGGAAGCCAAAACCTAAGTGAACAAATGCAGGAACAGAAAACCAAATACTACATGTTCTCACTTATATGTGGGAACTAAACATTGAGCACACATGGACATAAGGGAATAACAAGCTATGGACTACTAAAGAGGGGAGGGACAGAGGGGGCATGGATTGAAAAACTACCTATTGGGTACTATGCTCACGACTTGAGCGCAATATACACACATAACAGACCTGCACAGGTACCCCCGTATCTAAAATAAAAGTTACATTTTTTAAAATGAGACAGATGGTCCAGAGGCCATCTGCTTCTACAACTCAAGTTTTTAAACCTAAAGTTGTTCATCCTTCCTGTGGTCATATGAGTGATACGTTTTCGGTTTTCTATTCTCAGTTTAGGAAACCAGTGTATAAGAGGAATTAATGTGGGACTTAACCGACCTTTAGAAATGTAAATCACATTAAATGTTCTTGGAAGATTTTCAAATATTTCCCCTCAAAACTTTAAGAGTGAAACGAAATCTTCCCAAAGATTGGGTCTCAGAACAGTGCCAATGTCTAATACTTTAGATCCAATCTAATAGAATCCATATTGACTCAGGATAAATCTCTCTTTGTTCCAAACTCCTTAAATTATATGATTCTTTGATATTTTGAAATGAAGCAGAGTAGATAAAGCACTCACAGGGGTTTCCCAACTTTTACTACTGGTGTCTTTCTGTTGCTACCTTCCAAAAGAAAGGTATTGACCTTCAAAAACCTCTCCCTTTCACTTCTCCAGGAACCCTTTCTTCAGAGCAGTCACCAGCTTAGAGTGCAAATCTACCTCATTTAAAGGAGAAAATGGTGTGGTGTGAAATATAACATTGGCCATTAGTCTCTATTAGTTCATTCAACCAGTAAATATTATTGAGTACCTGATACGTACCAGACCCTTGGCTAAATGCTGGGGATATGGTTATAAACAAAATAAAGATGGCCCTTCTTCTGTGGTGCTTATGGATGAATATAATTCAGTTTGACTTAGATAAATAAAATTACATAACATTTTAAGTTGCTTTATATTCTTACCTTCAGACGAACTGATTTGTTCTTCTATAGCCAAGTTCACAGGAAGGAACACTGTTCTACAAGCATCTTCATGTTCAAGTCAAAATTACATTCATCAAGCCACCCAGTCCTAGTCTGACTTAACTAGCCACCAATTTGGGCTAAGTCACACCAAGATAGCAAATATCCTATAAACCATCAGTAATTAATTAGTATAGGTATCTGAGTTATTCTGAGAAGATGTACTGAGGAGGATACTGAGGCTACATTTAGTGAGACTGGAGCAAATATTGTGCTCTATTAATATTATCTTCCATGAGCTCAAGAAATTAGAGTATGACAGATATGCTCAGTAATTTACATTACCTGGGGGAAAACTCAAGGGGGATGTGGAGAGGTGTTATTCCGGATTAGGAAAGCAGGCAAGGGCCAAGACATAGAAGCATGGAAAAGCATGACTTGTTACCAGAAAGGCAAGTGGTCCAGGTGAATAGAATTCAGGGTTGGTGGAGATAAGCTAAAAGGACCAGCAAAGATGTGTGGGCCCAGTCTACGGATAACCTTGAATGCTCGGCATCGAGTTTAGATGATGTGTCTGTGAACTAGTCATGTGGTTACCAATCTTTGGTGATTCCCAATCTGAATCAAAATCATATTCTTTTTGCTATTGGTTTTTCTATAATAAAAAGCTCTCTTTCTCCTCTAAACTTCCTTCTAACCAAGACATCTGTTCACACATAAATTATCTCATTATCATTAAAGCTAAGGTTCTTAAAATTCAACTCTAAATTGGATGGGCTCTACATTTACAGAGAACTAAATTTTAGAATAACCAATAAAACAAGGTCAGTTATGTAATTAGATTGCTGACATAAAGTCTTACCCAAGCTGTTTATGAGAACTATGTTAAGATAGACACATATAGCTCAGCATGCGTTTTTCTTACTCCAAGTAAAGATGAATATGTATTTAGTGCACAAAGGATAGAATAATAAAAGTATACTGTAAAATTCTGTTCTCTTCAAATGTTTAATTTATAGTTTCAGTGACATAAATACCTAACTATTCCCTGAATAATTATGAAAAAAAAAGAAAGAAAGTCTTCTTTCCCCTCACCAACATATCTATGTATGTGTGTGTGTGTGTGTATGTGGGTGTAGGCTAAAGATAAGACAGTAGAAACTAGCTATGAAATTACCAGTGAACAATTTACTGCAATGTCTAGCATATCATTCTTATAACTTTAAAATTACTTAATGTACCACAGAGATAAGTTATATAATGCCTACAATTTATATAGTGGAGGTCTGTTCATTTTTTAAAAGGCATACACCATATAAAGAGCATAATAGTACTTTTAGATTTTAAATTGAATGGAAAATGAAAAAAGAAACTAGTGGAAAAAATAATGGCTCAAATTTATTCTGTCAAAGAATATTCTCAAGATACAGAATGCAGTCGAAAGAACTGAATATTTGTCTATCTCTGCCCCCTTGTGGTGGTATGTGCCTCTCAGGTAAGGTAAGCAAATTTTTGCAGAAGGAAATCCAACACTTCAGGTTTGAAAACAGACATAAGAAAAAGTAAAAATATAAGTAAATTATTATATTTAACATGTAACAGAATACTTCCATTGGTGTGAGTATACTTAATATAATATCTGTCGTTAAATTTTAAGAGCTATTGGACCAGAATAGTTATAAATTTGAAATGCTAAATTAGTCTAAGACAGAAACAAATAGCAAAATTATGGTTAATTTTTATTTTAGATCTTCTAAGAGTTCTAATGGTAATTATATAAAAATACGTTTCACCCAGAAACTATGTAGAATGTCATTCAACCACAATGATGAACGTGTATTGAAGACCTGTATCATGGGCACTTGATTAGAGCTCAGAGAAAAATAGTACAGTCCTTGCCCTCATGAACTCTATGCTTCATGAGGAAAAGAAGACAAGCTATAGATAATCACAATAAAAGATTATAATCTCAAAGTAATATGTGAAGGAAGAAAATATGGTTGTCTTACATATAACTGATATTTAGTATTATATTAATAATATTGTATTATATTAACATATTTATTATAGCTAATAATAAAAAAATAGATCTAGCATGGGAGGCTAACACAAAGGAAAGAGTGAAAGAGGCTGTGAATATGAGTATATGGGTAGAGAGTATATGGGAATTGCCTGTACTTTCTGCTCAATTTTTCTGTGAATCAAAACCTGCTCTAAAAAAAAAAATAAAGTCTATTTTTAACAAAGAAAGAAGAACAAGAGGGAAAAAGAGGCTCAGGGTGCTGAGATGGGCAAGAGGAGGGATGCACTAGAAGGTATGAAAGCAAATCACGTGGAAGTGGTATGGATGGCTGCCATCCATGTAAGATGTGACTTGCTCCTCCTTGCCTTCTGCCAGAATTGTGAGGTTTCCCCAACCACATGGAACTGTGAGCTCTCCATTAAACTTCTTTTCTTTGTAAATTTCCCAGTCTTAGGTATGCCTTTAACAGCAGTGTGAAAATGGACTAATACAGTGTCCATTCATACCTGTAGTGAATGCTTACTAGGTGAAAGCCTTTGTTCTAAGCTTTTAAGTCTAAAAACATAATGCTCTCAATTCTATAATGTAGGCAATAGACTATTATAGGGGTTTTAACAAAAAATAATGGTAGCTTGGACTAGAACCAGGGTAATTGAAATGAACGGGCATTTTTTTAAATGTCTAGAATAACCAGTGACAGGTTCATTCCTTGCTTCTGGCTTATGCTACTGGATGGATGGTGACCGTATCCTAAAAAGAGAATTCTATGCCTCACATCTGTAATCTTAGCACTTTGGGAGGCTAAAGTAGGTGGATCATTTGAGATCAGGAGTTTGAGACCAGCCTGGCCAATATGGTGAAACCCCATCTCAAAGTACAAAAATCAGCCAGGTGTGTTGGCACATACCTGTAGTCCCAGCTACTTGGGAGGCTAAGGCAGGAGAACTGCTTGAACCTGGAAGTGGAGGTTGCAATGAGCCGAGATCTCACCAACATACTCCAACCTGGGCAACAGAGCGACACTCTATCTCAAGAAAAAAAAGAGAGAGAGAGAATTCTAAAGAACAAATTTGGAGAGTTGGGCTGGCAGGGAACAGAAGAGAAGAATATGCCTACATTCAGTCTTGGAAACACTGAATTTGAAGAGTTTCTGAGACATCTGAGAGCAGATGAAGCCTATGCCCATGGAGACAGGGGCCAGGTCTAGGAGGGAAGAAAAACGTCCAGCCAGAGAAGCTTAAAAAACCTCAGTTATGAAAGAATAAATGGCCATCACTTAACACTGCTGAGAATCTCAAGGGGAAGAAAACTTCAGTTTCACAGAAGAAATTATGGAAATTAGAGAAGTTGGGAGTTTGGGAAATTTGCTGGTGGCAAATGAGTAGTAAATATCCCTAAAAATCAATTCACCACACAGCTTATTCCCTGAAAACCAACCCATCAAACATAATGATTTAATAAAAATAATTTTATAAATTTTAAGAGAAATATATTGATTTGATGACAATGTAAAATAGTATGTCATGGGTAAAATTAAGTGTCACATAGAAATTACTCATTTATACTGATTTTTATTCCTTTTAAAATATAATTTTGTATTGAGCCAACCTTTCAGCATTCATCTGTTTTTTTCTTTTTTTAAAAAGAGAAAAAAAAGAAAGGAAGAAAAAGAAAAGAGAAAAGAAAAAAGAGAGAAAGAAAAAAAAGAATGAAAGAGAGAAAGAGGGAGAGAGAACGGGAATCTTGCTCTATTGCCCAGGCAAGAATGCAATCTAAAAATGGGTATTAAAAACCTCTTTTATGCCAATAAATGTGCTTAACAATGGAGACAGGAAGGAATAAGGAAGAAAAATAACAAACGGGCAGCCAACCAATATTTCATTTAAATCTGTGAAATGCTATGCAATTGCTGAGGAGTAATTTACTTTCAATTATGTAGTCACTTTTAGAGTAGGTGTGATGTGATACTGATAAGAATGTTTGTTTTGTGGATTTGGGGTGGAGAGTTCTATAAATGTTTATTAAGTTTACTTGTTCCAGGTCTGAGTTCAAGTCCTGGATATCCTTGTTAATTTTCTGTCTGGTTGATCTGTCTAATCTTAGCAATTTAGTGTTAAAGTCTCCCACTATTATTGTGTGGGAGTCTAAGTCTCTTTGTAAGTCATTAAAAACTTGCCTTATGTATCTGGGTGCTCCTGTATTGGGTATGTATATATTTAGGATTGTTAGCTCTTCTTGTTGCATTGATCCTTTTACCATTATGTAATGTCCTTCTATTGTTGCTTTAAAGTCTATTTTATCAGAGACAAGAATTGCAACTCCTGCTTTTTTTTCTCTCTCTCTCCATTTGGTTGGTAAATCTTCCTCCATCCTTTTGTTTTAAGACTTTGTGTATCCTTGAATGTGAGATGCAGCATACCGATGGGTTTTGGCTTTTTATCCAAAAAAGCCTATGTCTTTTGATTGGGGCATTTAGTCCATTTAAATTTCGGATTGATATTGATATATGTGAGTTTAATACTGTTATTTAATGCTAGCTGGCTGTTTTGCCCATTAGTTGATGTAACTTCTTCATTATGGTAATGCTCTTTACCTTTTGGTATGTTTTTGGAATGGCTGATACTGGTTGTTCCTTTCTATGTGTAATGCTTCTTTCAGAAGCTCTTGTAAAGCAGGTCTGGTGGTGATGAGATCTCTGAGTACTTGCTTGTTTACAAAAAATTTATTTTCCCTTCACTTATGAAGCTTAGTTTGGCTGGATATGAAATTCTGGGTTGAAAGTTCTTTTCTTTAAGGATGTTGAATATTGGCCCCCACTCTCTTCTGGCTTGCAGGGTTTCTGCTGAGAGATCTGCTGTGAGTCTGATAGGCTTCCCTTTGTGGGTAACCTGACCTTTCTCTCTGGCTGCCCTTAGTATTTTCTCCTTCATTTCAACCCTGGTGAATCTAATGATTATGTGCCTTGGGGTTGCTCTTCTTGAAGAATATCTTTGTGGTGTTCTCTGTATTACCTGGAGTTGAGTATTGTCCTGCCTTGCTAGGTTGGGAAAGTTTTCTTGGATAATGTCCTGAAGAATATTTTCCAGCTTGGATTTATTCTCTTTGTTACATTCAGGTACACCTATCAAATGTAGATTAGGTCTTTTCACATAGTCCCATATTACTTGGAGACTTCGCACATTCCTTTTTACCCTTTTTTCTCTAACCCTGTCTTCTCATTTTATTTCATTGAGTTGGTCTTTGACTTCTGATATCCTTTCTTCTGCTTGATCAATTTGACTGTTAAAACTTGCACATACTTCGTGAAGTTCTCGTATTGTGTTTCTCAGCTCCATTAATTCACTTATATTCCTCTCTAAATTATTCTCATTAGCATTTCATCAAACCTTTTTTCAAGGTTCTTAGTTTCTTTGCATTGGGTTACAACATGTTCTTTTAGCTCATAGAATTTTCTTATTATCTACCTTCTGAAGCCATATTCTGTCAATTCATCACACTCATTCTCCATCAGGCCTTGTTCCATTGCTGATGAGAAGCTGCGATCCCCTGTAGTGGGAGAGACATTCTGAATTCAGGTGTTTTCAGCCTTTTTGCACTGGTTTCTTCCCATCTTTGTGGATTTATCCACCTGTCATTTTTGTAATTGCTGACTTTCAGATTGGGTCTCTGAGTGGACGTCCAGCTTGTTGGTGATGAAGTTTTTTCTGTTTCTTAGTTTTCCTTTAGCAGACGCCCCTCCCCCACAGAGCTGGACCTTCCTGGGTTCAGCTGTGCTTGCTGTGAAACTCTCAATCCTCAGTGCTTCCAATTGCTGGTTTTTTTTTGTGGGGGTGGGACCAGCCAAGCCCGATCAGCTGGCTCCCTGTCTCAGAGCCTCTTCTTCTTTTTATTTTTTTTTTTTAGTTGAACACTGAAACAGCAGTGTTGAGATTTGTGATGCTTTTCTGCCTGGGAATCTCCCAATCTGGCTCTGTGCTTCAGTCCCCTTGCTTCAGTTCCCTTTTCAATCAGCTGAATGGGTGCCTCTGCCTTCCTGGGGCTCCAAACACCAACTAAAAGGGCACCCAGTCCCGTATACTCCTCACTGAGAACCACCATGCTGAGGCGCCGGCAAAACAGCCACACTGGCCAAAAGAGTCGTGCTGGCAACCCATGGGCTCCTCTGCTAGGAATCTCCTGGTCTGTGGGCAACAACAATTCGTCTGGAAGTGTGGCATCCACTCTCTCTCTGTGCTTTCACTGGGAGCTACAATCCTGAGCTGTTGCTAATCGGCCATCTTGGATCTCTCTCCCATCTGTTTTTATTTATAGTATTTTCAATCTATTTATGTTTTACCCACTTTTTGCATCTGTTTCATTTGGTCCATTGTGGTTATTTTAGTGTGTGTGTGCTTTCGGAGAGAATCATTTTGCAAATTACTACCAACCAAGTCAAGATACTTAATCGTTCCTAGATAGAAAACATATTTTTAGTTTCATGTGAAATGTAATGGTTTAAACTAATTCCGATTTTTTGAATGAATTTAAATTTTAATTCTAAATTTTATTTAATTTAAAATTTTTCTTTCATTAAACTTTAACTTAAAATTCTGATTTATTTTAGTGCCTGCGAATTTAAATTTAAAGTTCAATCTCCTAATTAATGTTTAATTTAATCTTAAACTATAAATGCTAGAGATATAAAAGGAAAGCTGGTATGCCATTTGAGGAAATGGCAGAAGAATAAGGAAAATGCATAAAGTTTACCAAAATAGAAAATGACATTCAGAGATAACTGAAACTATATCTGAGGTAGACAAGCAGTCCCATTACATATAAAATAACCCCCTCCAAAAAAAAAGCTGAAAAACAGCTTTTTCTTTGAGAAATTTTAAAAATCAATACTGATTCTTTAGTATTTGTAGATTTTTTTTTTGCCAGCTTCTCACATTTTAACCTTTAAAACTTAATATCCAGAAAATCATATTTCATCATTGGGGACCAAATTTAAACATCCTAATCACTTTAACTATTACAACTATTTGGGATAAATTGAGAAATTTGGTAAATCTGGTGAATCTGATCATTTGGCAAATGACCATTTGGTGAACTAGTCCTTTAGCAGATGTATTTTCAAATTAGGAAGGATTCAATTCACTGCCATAAAAACATGCTTTCCTTTCTCAAGTCTCTCACAGTCTAGAAGGAGAAATGAATAGGCAAAGACTTAGAAACTGTTTATAAATATTAGAAAGGAGGCAGTTGCAGAGCTCTATAGTAGCATAGGAAGGAGAGTAGGTGAGCAACCAGCTTGACCTCAGGAAACACTTCCCAAGATTCACACTGGCAATTATAATATAGCTGATTATCAGAAAGAGTTTTCCAACTACAAAAGGAAGAAAGAGACACATTACTCAAAACATGAAAGGGCATGCTGTTTTCTGAGAATGACAAATAATGTTGCATCAGCTTCTGATGCACAGAAGGCATGGATAATGACAACTGGTAGTAAATGATGATTGAAAAACAAATGCCTATCACATACATTTAGGAAGCATATTTAGGAAATAAGATTTCACATTAATTAACAAGACTTAGAAGTTGACTTCATTTAGGGGATGAATGAAGAAGCAGATCCCAAGATGATGTGCAATTTCCAATTTGGACAAATAGACAAATTCCTGAGACAGAGTTCAGAGGGAGAAACGTTAGAAGGAAAGATTTTAGAGAAACAGAGAGATTGTAAGTTCAGTTTTAGATATGCTAAATTTGAGGTGCTTATGTGGGATCTAAATTTAGAATTTCAACTTGAAATTGATGAAATGAATATGGAATTCAAAAGAGATGTATGTGTAGATGAGATTTTTAAAAACTGGGAATGAGTAGCATATATCGCAATTGGAACTATAGGGGTAAGTAATATTATAAGCAGAATATTTAATCTAAAAAAAATAACATTTTAGAAATAAAACCCTGAAGAACACTAGCATTCAAGAAACCATTAGAAGAAAGAGTCCCCTGAGTTAGACTGAGGAAGAGTGACTAGAAAAGTAGAGTGGTGTGTAAAGAACTCTCCTCTAGTGTTTTGGGGGAGAGAGAGTGGTCAACAGAAGTAAATATTTCAGAAAGGCGGAATGATAAAACTAGGAGGGCTCCACTAGATGTTACTAGAAAATAAAAGCATTTCATTGGAGTGGTGAGAGCAAAGGGTTGAAGAGTGAGGGTGAGGAAGTTGAGACCGAAAATGAAGATAATGAAGAAGGAAGTCAAGTTTCACAGAATAGTTTTTCTCAAGATTGTAGGGATATGTGCATGTTTAGATGCAGGTAAAATGCGAAAACAATGAGTTTGAAAATTACTTGCTTTTTGAGCAAACTGCTTAATTTTTCTACTCCCAGTTATATAATCTGAAATATGGGGATATGAAACAATGCCTACATCATGAGATCTAATTGTATAATCCAGGCAGAGCTTTGCATATTACCTGGCATGTGCTAATCATTTAAATAAATACTGGCTAATATGAAGCAGCAGAAAGAATAGTACTGGAACAGGAGAAAGGGAAGAGAATGTGGATTTGGATCCATGTCTATATGTCGATTTGGCAATGGGAAATTTACAGAGTTTCAATCTCATAACCACTATCTCTTTATCAAGAAAGAGGGGTTGTGGATTCAGAAGTTTCTGAATGGAATTAAAAGGACTGTATTTTATCATATCTATATGAAGAAAGAAGGAGGGGAATAGACTAAAATTTGTCATATCTATTTATAAGTCATGTGTTAAAATAAGTGCTTTGTTTATTTATATTATCTCATTTAGCTCTCAAAGTAAGGTATTTGTTATTCCCATTTCACAGATATACAAACTTAGGTTTCTGTATCAAAATATTCCGAGGTACAACAGACTGAAACAATGACTCAACAATGAATAAGTTTATTTCTTGCTCTCCCGACAGTCTAGGAGAGTCATAGGACTCTTTCCCATAGTCATTGAGGAAGTCAAGTTGATAAAACGCTTTGCCGCTTTCAACAATGTGGTTTCGAAGCTTGGCACAGTCTGCTCCAGCCAAGTGGAAACTAGGAAGGGTTTATTGTTTTGTTTTGTTTTTTAATCTTTGTTGTTGTATTTGGCTTGTTTGTTTGTTTGTTTCTTGGCCAGACGGGGAAGAAATACCCATAAGTCCTGTTCATATTCTCTGACTAGAAATTAACCACATGCTACAGGTAACAGTCTCTGCCAGTTTGTTTATTTGTTTGAGGACGCTTTAGAGCAGGGAAGAAGATCATGAGTTTATTTTAGAAATATTACATTAAAGTTTATATGTTCAAGCGGAATATTACCTGTAGAGGTACCCCTTAATAAAGAACCTCAATGGAGTTTTCAGGAGAACCCTGAGGTATGAAGCAAATAAACAAATAAATAAGGTTTCCAAAAAAGATGTTATAGTAGCCATAGGACTGCAATATATCCACAGACAGCACTAAGAGAATCCCTACCTACTACTTAAAAAGTTAGTAAGGATAAAATGGGAAAATAGAGGCCCAAATTGCAAGCAAACACATAGAATTACCATTTCAAAAACCACAGTAAGGAAATAAGAAGTAAGAATGGGGGGCGGGCATGGTGGCTCACCCCTGTAATTCCAGCACTGAGGGAGGCTGAGGTGGGTGGATCACATGAGGTCAAGAGTTCGAGACCAGCCTGGCCAACCTGGAGAAATCCCATCTCTACTAAAAATACAAAAAAAAAAAAAAAAAATAGCTGGGCATGGTGGCGGGTGCCTGTAATCCCAGCTAATCAGGAGACTCAGGCAGGAGAATCACTTGAACCTGGGAGGCAGAGCCAAGGTCATGCCATTGCACTCCAGCCTGGGTGACAGAGCAAGACCCCATCTCACACACACAAAAAAAGAAGAAGTAGTAAGAATGGATGGTAATACTGTGTGGTTTTTTCTTTCAATCTTCTTTTATTTTCTATCAGTAAAATTATTTGCTATGCAACTAAACACCATCTAGCAATGAGACAATATTGGTCAATATGAGACAATATTATGTGGGCTATTTAGTAACCAAAAAAAGAATTATTGATGCTGCCTGCCAAGGAGCTGGTAATTACACTTACTTTTTCTATTGTATGTGAATCATTTTTCTAACATATGCACATGCCATATCTCTGTTAACTGCGTAAGCAAAAATGTAAAGCAAGCTAACAAATACCAACCAACAAAACTCATAGCCTTAATGGTAATACTGTGCAACCCAACAAAATTATACAATTCTTACAGAACAAACTCTTCCATGAATATCTGATACAGTAAAAAGAACAAAATTAGGGAATGTGTTCTCTTTCTTGGTCCACAAAGGGGCGTAGTTTCTAGGGCAAGAACTTCCCAGCGCCATGTTTTCTCCCCCTCCCATCTGTCTTCATCTGGGAAATTTAACAGTTTATGTTTGAATTTTGCGGGCGCAGGAAGAAACTAAGGGTCAGATACCCCAGAGGAAGCTTAAAGGAACTCCTTTCATTGGCCCGGGAACTTGAGGAGGTGGGAATTTCTCCCAGGATAAATTCCCCTGTTCCTTCACTCATACCAGGTTTCCAGCTCTCTGGAATCCCCTCCCACAGTGGGAGCTCTCTTTCCCCTCCTGGATTTTCCCACTCTGGGATCCCCTTCCACCCAGTGTGGAAGCTTTCTCTCTTCTTCTCCTGTTTCTCTCTTTCTCTCTCTAAATAAATTACTTTCTGCAAACCCTTTTGGGGTCTGGTATTTATTTCACGAGTGCACTGGGCCATGGTCCCCTCTCTCATTCTTGAGAGAGCAGGAGACCAAGAACCTGGAGAGACATCCTCTCAGGGGAGCTGAAGGCACCCCTGAACCCCTCAACCCAGAAACAAAAAAAACCCCCAGATTCTTGCTCTAGCTGTGCAAATATCTGAATAATTTGAGAAAAGTCACTTTTCTTTGGAGGGCTTTAGTTCATCCATTAGTAAAATGACTCAAGTTTAAACTAGATTAGATCCAATTTACGAAACATTTATTGAACATCTGTTGTTAAACTCTGTGCCAAGTACTGGGGATATATTTATGATACAATCCCTGTGTTAAGCTTTTCAACAATAGTTCTTTCTTTCCTGGGCACATGTATAACTAAACTTCCAATCTTACTGTCAAAAGACAAAACCCTATCATTAGTTCTGTTCAATGAAATGTGAATAGCACACGTCTGTGTCACTTCACGCTCAGGCAGCCGAAGCCCCTACTCAGTTTCTACTCTGCCTCTCTTCTGCCACGGAAATCTGAAAACAGTCCTTGTATTGAGAAGGTAGAGTGTCACATTTGAGGCTGCCTAGACCTCTGACTCACTGAACAGACCAGCACACAGTTGTCCTTGAGAGTTGCCCAGATCTGCAGCAGATCCTTGCATGAGTGAGATGTAAACTTTTTTTCTGATAACTAGTATTAACTCCAACAGAGCTGGTCACACCTTGACAAAGAGGCTAGTTAGAAGACAGACATATGGTATGCACTTCACTATGGATAAATAAAGTAACTTTGGCAGAGAAAATGAAAAGTAATTCATTATTTCTAAAGATATTGGGGAAGGTATCATAAATTAAGAATGAGTGTGGCAGTTTAATGAAGCAACTGGAACACAACATTGGGACAGAAGAAAGAGAGTCAAGGATGGAAGCTTGGGGAACACTAACATCTAAGATCTAGAGAAAGACAAGTTAATAAAGAAAACTGAGAAGAGAAGACATAGGAGCAGAAAGAAATGGTATTCTGGAAACCTCGAAAGGAAAGGAAAACATTCCAAGAGGAGTCAGAAATTGTCTGTAATGTCAATTGTTGGGAAGCCGTGATCTGAAAAGAGGTCAGGGATTCAAAATTATGAAAACTTTAAAGATAATATTCAGACTACAGTGATTGGAAGACAAAAAGGAGGCAAAACATGCCTATAGTAAACACACAGTGGCCTTTATCGAAACATGCCTATAGTAAACACACAGTAGCCTTTATTGAAACATGCCTATAGTAAACACACATTGGCCTTTATGGAAACATGCCTATGGTAAATACACATTGGCCTTTATGGAAACATGCCTATGGTAAACACACAGTAGCCTTTATTGAAACATGCCTATAGTAAACACACAGTAGCCTTTATCAAAGCGTGTTTTGGAAAACATTTACTGCACAAAATTCTCCCCAGAAAGACGGAGGGAGCTGACTGTTGAATACATTTGAGACATGCTACTGCATACCACATACCTGTAAGGGGATTTTTAAAAATCTATTTGTAATTTCTCACGTTGGGAGATAAGAAAAGGAAAAATGAAAAGTATTATTTGCTTACAAACTGACAATGTCAAGACAAGATAACAAAAGTAACCTGGGACTGCTCTGCGAGTACTGACCAATAAAGTTTAGTTCCTAATAGCACTAAATTTTGTTTCACTAAGAAAAAAAAGTACTTGAATGGGGACAAATTAGGCTAAATTTGTTATTAGGTATGTCTTGAAAATAAAAGAATCCATAAAAATGCTTCCCTTCTCGCATAGCACATTTGTGGTTTGCCAGCCCGAGCACAATTACAGGCCTCGAACAATTTTTGCTACTTTCCTTTTCACTAATTTGTAAAACGGGAATAAAAATTACACAGATTTCAAAGGGTTGTTTTGAAGAGTCAGTGAGACAAAACATGAAATCACTTAGAATATTGCCTGACATATAGAGAATGCTCACTAAATATTAACTATGACCATGATTAAACTTTTCACATCTCCTTGACCATCGAGCTGGCATAACTCAATCACCTGGGCTCCCTGATGAAGTGTTGTTATTGACCCTCACCAGTCAATGTAACATTCATGCATCATTTACACACTAATAATCAAGAGTTGACAGAAGAACTGCTACATTTGGTTACTTCCATTTCAAGTGGAGATATCTGAACTTGAGAACTGTCAATCTAGCCATGATTTTTACAGAACTATCCTGGTGAGATTTCATCATTTAATCCACATAATTGAATAAAAATAGAATAATTTTATGCATATTTCCAGTTGGGGTTCACACCTAAACCAACACACATGTTCCTAAATGAGTATGTGATGAGTCGATGCTTTTCTGTCATTACTGTAACCATTGCATTAAATAATTAAGAAACCTATTTTCTGAAAGGAAACTATAGGAAAATATCTAGCCATTTTCTTCATTAAAGAGCAACCCTTTAAATCTTATTATGATTTTAAATCTTTCACATAAAGTCTTCTGCTCTGAGGGAAATTATATACATCAGGCTGCCAAAGAATTCCCTCCCCAGGAATTCACGGCATGCGAAAATGTGGGCTGTGAGCATTCTGGAAGTTTTCCCCTCCAATCTCCCAGACAGAGCACTGCCTCCCACACAGTTTGGGGTTCTGGTTTGTTTTCTGTTTTGTTTTGTTTTTGTTTGGTTTGGTTTTCAAAAAAAAAAAAAAAATGAGATTTTAACTCACTTTTACTTTTAATGTCAGACTTATTCTGAGGCTATATACAGAATCCAGCATCAGCACAGAAAACGTCATTTGAGTTTCCTCTTCCTCATATTGAAATAAAAATAAATATCTAAAATTATCCATAACACATAGTTTTAAGTCGCATAGATGTAAAACCCTTGCTCTGACAGCAGCACTGAATTCCCCTCAGAATGTGTTTAGAGGTGGATTTTTTATGTCTACCATCTGAGTTTTTTATATCCGCCTCCTTAGAAGGCATTTTATGCATTACCTATCTGTCCAGCAAGAAGTCCGCATTAGCCTATGGTAACTGCACTACCATGAGGAGAGCAATCAGCATTACCTCATTGCTATCTTCTGCCCCTTCCGAATTCATGGACTCTTCATCCCTCTTCCAGCAGCTTCAAAGACAAAAAGTAGGCAAACTGTCCACCTCTATTTCTGTAGTTCTACCACACATCTTTGCTTGCCAGGATGAAAGAGGGTATTTTAGAAGACACACATTGTGTCAATCCAGTACCCTATTGTCATTTTGTAATGTTTTTATATCTCCATTGCATTCTTCCAGGTGGCCACACCAGACATAATCAATTAAGCTGCTTTTATTTTTCTCGCTCTGTCTCCAGGCTGGAGTGCAGTGGTGTCATCTCAGCTCACTGCAACCTCTGCCTCCCAGGTTCAAGCAATCTCCTGCCTCAGCCTCCCAAGTAGCTGGGACTACAGGCGTGCACCACCACACCCAGCTAATTTTTGAATTTTTAGTAGAGTCGGTGTTTCACCATGTTGGCCAGGATGGTCTAGATCTCTTGACCTTGTCATCCGTCCACCTGGGCCTCCCAAAGTGCTGGGATTACAAGCATGAGCCAATGCACCCAGCACTAAGCTTCTTTTGTACTAACTTCATAGACACAAAACCAGTTATTACAAAGAACAGAGTAAGATCAGTCATGTGCACCTGACTCTTCATGTCATTGCCTTCACTCTGACAATTCCTCACTATTCTTGGTCTCCTTAAGCATAACTTACTCAGCGAGACTTTCTCCCGACCCTCCTTCCTCTCCCAACACACACCTGTCTAGATTGGGTCCTTCTATACCATGTTCTGAGAAACACCCTAATTTTTCTTGTTCTTTATGGTATTTGAAATGATCGTAATTTTAGGGTGATCTGTATTATTGTTTTTAGTGTTTCTCTCTCCTCCTAGACTATTTACATGCACATGACTACTGCTCAATAAGTGTTTGTTGAATGAATGGATCCTTGTGGGTAACATATTTTATGAAAGAAACAAGTCTGATGAGATTATTGTCATGCCCAGATTTCCATTATCAAACTGAGGCATAATAGGAAGAAACAGAAATAGGCCATTATCACTTTGGCATTTAGAAAAGCATTTAATCTAACCATAATTCATTTCAAGAGCCTGGCCCTTTAAAATTTAAATATAGCAAATAAACACACAATGATATTACCTTGTCCTTGGGAACACGATTTTCCCCGTTATTGTTTTCTATAACTGACATGGAACATTAAAATGTGGTATCTGCTTTTTCAGCAAATCGTTTAGGATACAAAATACCATTGCAAAATAGCCCATTGAGGAGAATAAACATTTACTACTGTCTTCTTTTGGCCTCCCTGACCAATCGCCTCTAATGGCTACCCTGTGTTATCTTCCCCATGTTCTCTGCTGTTTATGTCTTTCCTGCTGCCTCTTTTGCTGCTTGGCTTCCTCTCTGTACTTCATGCATTTTACCACCAGCATGCAAACCACTGAAGGATGTTCCCACAGAGATTTTCCACCCTGTGGAGTAGTCAGAGATTCACCATTAACCCCAAACTGGCCTCCTGGCATTTACACAACTGTCCAATAATGTACCTCCTTGCTCCTGCTCAGCTGGTGTGTGCTTGGAAAATACAAGCAATTATGATACTGTCCTGAGGTAAACATAATTAGGAATCAAATCATTACAGAAAAAAAATCCACAATAATTTTAAGCCACAAATAAATGATTTCTTAAAAATAATCTATATTCATTTGTCAGACTGATTTCCAGAACTTAAAATCTCATTTAATATTTCTATCCTTACCTAAAATGGTACTTAAAAGGTTATTTGAAATGTTATTTGTGATTACTAACGCTCATGGTCTTGCAGAAATCAAAATACCACAGACGAATATAGGCAAGGGTAACAAGGCAGCTGTAAATGTTTTTCCTCTAAAAAGCTTCTCAAAAGTTCTTTTTACTAAAAGAAATCAGCCATGCAAATGAGTTTGGCTAAAAAATATTAATAAATCTGCCTCAAAAATTTGATTCAGTAAATACTAGGTGCCGGGTATGTATGACACTGGTGAAATGCAGAGATAAATAAATCCTCAACCTCTCTGGCCCTCTGTATCTTCATCTGCAAAATGGTAATAACAATAGTACTTACCTCAAGTATGTGTTGTAAGGATTAAATGAGTTAACACGTATGAACTCTTAAGGATGAGCTTGGCAATTAGTAAGTGTTCAAGAATGTTAGCTGTAATTTTTATTATTTACAATAATGAGGAAGTTTTAACCTGGCATGTGAGACTTAAATGTAAACATAAAAATGTGGACCCCACTGTGGTTGTTCTGGATTTTTTAGTATTTTTTAAACCTCATTTGCCTTGAAAATACATCTATAAGTAGCACCTCCACCATAGGTCTGATCAACATTGGACATCTCAGAGACTTGAAACCAAACCAGTAAAATAAGGGCTAATAGTACCTCTTCATTCCCTCCACTCATTTCCAGAGAAAGCCGGAAAGATAGTTCTTTCTGTAGGAGACCCAAGTTTGCAGCTCAATCTAATGCCTGGATCACTTCTTGAACATTCTAAAGTGAACCTAAAAGACGTCAGATAAACCCTGAAATATAACTTGTTTGTTTCTTTTGGGTGTATTTCTTTTGAAATCTACAAAATGGGGATAATTATGCAAAATGACAATATATAATAATATATAATGCTCTGAGCCAGATCGTGCTGCAAACAATTTCCATATATTAACACATTTAATTCTCACTATAACCAATTGTTGTTCTCAATTTACAAATGGGGAAGCTAAGGCATAGAGTTGCTGTTCATATAGATACATCTTGCCCAACATCACAAAATTAATTAGCCAGGATTTGAAACTAGTAATGCTCTTAACCACAATATTATACTGGTCCTTACTCCATCCCTTCAGCACTCAGAAAATCAAACACCGCATGTTCTCACTCATAGGCGGGTGTTGAACAGTCAGAACACCTGGACACATGGAGGGGAGCATCACACACTGGGGTCTGTTGGGGGGGCCAAGGGAGGGACAGCAGAGGGGTGGAGAGGTCTGGGAGGGGTAACATGGGGAGAAATGCCAGATGTGGGTGACAGGGAGATGGAGGCAAGAAACCACATTGCTATCTGTGTACCTATGCAACGATCCTACATGATCTACACATGTATCCCAGAACCTAAAGTACAATTTTTTTAAAAAAAATATGCCTATACCAAAATTTCTGGTATGTCAAGCCCAGAAGCTCCAGGAGCTCCTTAGAGGAGCACAAAGAGCATTGGCTTTGTCCTGTTCAACAAAGTCTAACTGTGTGGTTCCTATAACTAGGGTCACCATACATCTAACTCTCCCTGGGACAGTCCAAGTTTGTACCTGTTTCCCTAGTGAAAATTATAAATAGCACCCCCTTGACCTTCAACAGTAACATAAATTATATGTCTGATTTTTTTTTTTTTTTTGTGTGTGTGTGTTTAAATTCCTTTTATTTTTTTTTAATTGCATTTTAGGTTTTGGGGTACATGTGCAGAATGTGCAAGATAGTTGCATAGGTACACACATGGCAGTGTATTTTGCTGCCTTCCTCCCCTTCACCCACATTTGGCATTTCTCCCCAGGCTATCCCTCCCCAGCTCCCCCCCCGCCGCTGTCCCTCCCCTATTCCCCCCAATAGACGCCAGTGTGTAGTACGCCCCTCCCTGTGTCCATCTGTTCTCATTTTTCTCACCCGCCTATGAGTGTGAATATGTGGTATTTTGTTTTCTATTCTTGTGTCAGTTTGCTGAGAATGATGTTCTCCAGATTCATCCATGTCCTTACAAAGGACAAAAACTCATCATTTTTGATTGCTGCATAATATTCCATAGTGTATGTATATGTGCCACATTTTTCCAGTCCAGTCTATCATCGTTAGGCATTTGGGTTGGTTCCAGGTCTTTGCTATTGTAAACAGTGCTGCAATGAACACTCGTGTGCATGTGTCCTTATAGTAGAACGATTTATAGACCTTTGGATATATACCCAGTAATGGGATTGCTGGGTCAAATGGAATTTCTATTTCTAGGTCCTTGAGAAATCGCCACACTGTCTTCCACAATGGTTGAACTAATTTACACTCCCACCAACAGTGTAAGAGTGTTCCTGTTTCTCCCCATCCTCTCCAGCATCTGTGTCTCCAGATTTTTTAATGATCACCATTCTAACTGGCATGAGATGGTATCTCAATGTGGTTTTGATTTGCATCTCTCTAATGACCAGTGATGATGAGCATTTTTTCATGTGTTTGTTGGCCTCATGCATGTCTTCTTTTGTAAAGTGTCTGTTCATATCCTTTGCCCATTTTTGAATGGGCTTGTTTTTTTCCTGTAAATCTGTTTGAGTTCTTTGTAAATTCTGGATATCAGCCCTTTGTCAGATGCGTAAACTGCAAAGATTTTTTCCCATTCTGTTGGTTGCCGATTCACTCTTGTGACTGTTTCTTTTGCCGTGCAAAAGCTGTGGAGTTTGATTAGGTCCCATTTGTCTATTTTGGCTTTTGTTGCCAATGCTTTTGGTGTTTTGGTCATGAAGTCCTTGCCTACTCCTATGTCCTGAATGGTTTTGCCTAGATTTTCTTCTAGAGTTTTTATGGTGCCAGGTTTTATGTTTAAGTCTTTAATCCATCTGGAGTTAATTCTAGTGTAAGGTGTCAGGAAGGGGTCCAGTTTCTGCTTTCTGCACATGGCTAACCAGTTTTCCCAACACCATTTATTAAACAGGGAATCCTTTCCCCATTGCTTGTTTTTGTGTGGTTTATCAAAGATTATATGGTTGTAGATATGTTGTGTTGCCTCCGATGCCTCTGTTCTGTTCCATTGGTCTATATCTCTGTTTTGGTACCAGTACCATGCTGTTTTGATTACTGTAGCCTTGTAGTATAGTTTGAAATCTGGTAGTGTGATGCCTCCCGCTGTGTTCTTTTTGCTTAGAATTGACTTGGCTATGCGGGCTCTCTTTTGGTTCCATATGAAGTTCATGGTGGTTTTTTCCAGTTCTGTGAAGAAATTCAATGGTAGCTTGATGGGGATAGCATTTATTCTGTAAATTACTTTGGGCAGTATAGCCATTTTCATGATATTGATTCTTTGTAACCATGAACATGGAATGTTTCTCCATCTGTTTGTGTCCTCTCTTATTTCGTTGAGCAGTGATTTGTAGTTTTCCTTGAAGACATCCCTTACGTTCCTTGTAAGTTGTATTCCTAGGTATTTTATTCTCTTTGTAGCAATTGTGAATGGCAGTTCATTCTTGATTTGGTTCTCTTTAAGTCTGTTATTGGTGTATAGAAATGCTTGTGATTTTTGCACATTGATTTTATATCCTGAGACTTTGCTGAAGTTGCTTATCAGTTTCAGGAGTTTTTGGGCTGAGGTGATGTGGTCTTCTAGGTATACTATCATGTCGTCTGCAAATAGAGACAATTTGGCTTCCACCTTTCCTATTCGAATACCCTTTAATTCTTTTTCTGGCCTGATTGCTCTGGCTAGAACTTCCAGTACTATGTTGAATAGGAGTGGTGAGAGAGGGCATCCTTGTCTAGTGCCGGATTTCAAAGGGAATGCTTCCAGTTTTTGCCCATTAAGTATGATATTGGCTGTTGGTTTGTCATAAATAGCTTTTATTACTTTGAGATAAGTTCCAATACTGAGTTTATTGAGGGGTTTTAGCATAAAGGGCTGTTGAATTTTGTCAAATGCCTTCTCTGCGTCAATTGAGATAATCATGTGGTTTTTGTTTTTGCTTCTGTTTATGTGGTGAATTACATTTATAGACTTGCGTATGCTGAACCAGCCTTGCATCCCCGGGATGAATCCTACTTGATCATGATGGATAAGTTTTTTAATGTGCTGTTGCAATCAGTTTGCCAGTATTTTATTGAAGATTTTTGCATCTATGTTCATCATGGATATTGGCCTGAACTTTCCTTTTCTTGTTGAGTCTCTGCCGGATTTTGGTATCAGGATGATGTTGGTCTCATAAAATGATTTGGGAAGGGTTCCCTCTTTTTGAATTATTTGCAATAGTTTCAGAAGCAATGGTACCAGCTCCTCTTTCTGTGTCTGGTAGAATTTGGCTGTGAACCCATCTGGATCTGGGCTTTTTTTGTGTGGTAGGCTCTTAATTGCTGCCTCAACTTCAGACCTTGTTATTGGTCTATTCATAGTTTCGGCTTCCTCCTGGTTTAGGCTTGGGAGGACACAAGTGTCCAGGAATTTATACATTTCTTCCTGGTTTACTAGTTTATGTGCATAGAGTTGTTTGTAGTATTCTCTGATGATGGTTTGAATTTCTATGGAATCTGTGGTGATTTCCCCTTTATCATTTTTTATTGCATCTATTTGGTTGTTCTCTCTTTTCTTTTTTATCAGTCTGGCTAGTGGTCTATTTTGTTGATCTTTTTGAAAAACCAGCTCTTGGATTTTTTGAAGGGTTTTTCGTGTCTCTATCTCCTTCAGTTCTGCTCTGATCTGAGTTATTTCTTGTCTTCTGCTAGGTTTTGAGTTTTTTTGATCTTGCTCCTCTAGCTCTTTCAATTTTGATGATAGGGTGTCAATTTAGGATCTCTCCACTCTTCTCATGTGGGCACTTATTGCTATATATTTTCCTCTACAGACTGCTTTAAATGTGTCCCAGAGATTCTGGTATGTTGTGTCTTCATTCTCGTTGGTTTCGAAGAACTTCTTTATTTCTGCCTTCATTTCATTGTTTATCCAATCAACATTCAAAAGCCAGTTGTTCAGTTTCCATGAAGCTGTGCGGTTCTGAGTTCATTTTTTAATTCTTGAGTTCTAACATGATTGCACTATGGTCTGAGAGACTGTTTGTTATGATTTCAGTTGTTTTTCATTTGCTGAGGAGTGCTTTACTTCCAATTATGTGGTCAATTTTGGAGTAGGTGTGATGTGGTGCTGAGAAGAATGTATATTCTGTGGATTTGGGGTAGAGAGTTCTGTAAATGTCTATCAGGTTTGCTTGTTCCAGGTCTGAGTTCAAGCCCTGGATATCCTTAATTTTCTGTCTGGTTGATCTGTCCGATATTGACAGTGGAGTATTAAAGTCTCCCACTATTATTGTGTGGGAGTCTAAGTCTCTTTGTAAGTCATTAAGAACTTGCCTTATATATCTGGGTGCTCCTGTATTGGGTCCATATATATTTAGGATCGTTATCTCTTCTTACTGTATCTATCCTTTTATCATTATGTAATGACCTTCTTTGTCTCTTTTGATTTTTGTTGCTTTAAAGTCTATTTTATCAGAGATGAGAATTGCAACTCCTACTTTTTTTTGCTCTCCATTTGCTTGGTAAATCTTCCTCCATCCCTTTATTTTGAGTCTTTGTGTATCCTTGCATGTGAGATAGGTTTCCTGGATACAGCACACTGACAGGTTTTGGTTTTTTATCCAATTGGCCAGTCTGTGTCTTTTGATTGGTGCATTTAGCCCATTTACATTTAGGGTTAATATTGTTATGTGTGAATTTGATACTGCTGTTTTGATGCTAGCTGGCCACTTTTCCCATTGGTTGATGCAGATTCTTCATTTTGTTGATGCTCTTTAGCATTTGGTATGTTTTTAGAATGGCTGGTACTGGTTGTTCCTTTCTATGTGTAGTGCCTCTTTCAGGAGCTCTTGTAAAGCAGGCCTGGTGGTGACAAAATCTCTGAGTACTTGCTTGTTGGCAAAAGATTTTATTCTTCCTTCACTTATGAAGCTCAGTTTGGCTGGATATGAAATTCTGGGTTGAAAGTTCTTTTCTTTAAGGATGTTGAATATTGGCCCACACTCTCTTCTGGCTTGTAGAGTTTCTGCTGAAAGATCTGCCGTGAATCTGATGGGCTTCCCTTTGTGGGTGACCCAACCCTTCTCTCTGGCTGCCCTTAGTATTTTCTCCTTCATTTCAACCCTGGTGAATCTGACGATTATGTGCCTTGGGGTTGCTCTTCTTGTGGAGTATCTTTGTTGTGTTCTCTGTATTTCCTGGACTTGAGTATTGGCCTGCCTTTCTATGTCGGGAAAATTTTCCTGGATAATATTTTGAAGAGTATTTTCCAGCTTGGATTCATTCTCTTCATCACATTCTGGTACACCTATCAAATGTAGGTTAGGTCTCTTCACATAGTCCCACATTTCTTGGAGATTTTGTTCATTCCTTTTTGCACTTTTTCTTCTAATCTTGGTTTCTCAATTTTATTTCATTGAGTTGATCTTCAACTTCTGATATTCTTTCTTCTGCTTGGTCAATTTGGCTGTTGAAACTTGTGCATGCTTTGCGAAGTTCTCGTGTTGTGTTTTTCAGCTCCTTCAATTCATTCATATTCTTCTCTAAGTTGTCCATTCTTGTTATCATTTCCTCGAATCTTTTTTCAAGTCTTTTTTCAAGGTTCTTAGTTTATTTGCATTGATTTAGAACATGTTCTTTTAGCTCACTGAAGTTTCTCATTATCCACCTTCTGAAGTCTGATTCCATCATTTTGTCACAATGATTCTCCGTCCAGCTTTGTTCCCTTGCTGGTGAGGAGTTTTGGTCCTTTGTAGGAGGTGAGGTGTTTTGGTTTTGGGTTTTTCCTCCTTTTTATGCTGGTTTCTTCCCATCTTTGAGGGTTTATCCACCTGTCTTAGTAGTTGCTGACTTTTCGATTGGGTCTCTGAGTGGACGCCCAGATTGTTGATGATGAATTATTTCTATTGCTTAGTTTTCCTTCTAACAGTCTTGCCCCTCTGCTGTATGACTGTTGAGGTCCACTCCAGGCCCTGCTTGTCTGGGGTACACCTGTAGCGGGATGCTACCAGTTTCTTCTTCTGCTATCTTGTTTCAGAATGATGCCTGCCAAATGTCAGTCTGATTAGTCCTTTTTTCAGGTGACTCTTTGGATATACAGGGGCCAGGGAGCTGCTTGAGGAGACGGTCTGTACTTTATAGGAGCTCCAGTGCTGAGCTGTGAGCTCTGTTGTTCATTCAGGGTTGTTGGGGGGTGTGTTTAGGTCTGCTGCAGCAGAATTTATAAAACCCCCTTTTTTTCCCTCAGATGCTCTGTCTCAGGAATTGGGGCTTTCTTTATAAGTATCCGTTGCACTGTCCTGCCCAGCTAGGAGGCAGTCTAGTCACTATTTGCCTGCCGAGGCTCTGCTCTGCTACCACGGGGTTACCCTGCTGCCGCGGGGCTCTGCCCTACTGTGATGGGCTCCGCCCTGTTGGCCGAGTCTCTCTGTTATGGCGGGTTGCCTCGGCAATGGCAGGCTGCTTCTGCAATGGGCGTGAACCTTAGTAGGGGTGGTATGCCCCTCCCCCACCGAGCTGCACCATCCTGGATTCAGCTGAGCCTGCAGTAAAACTCTCAACCCCGAGCGTTTCAAATCGCTGTTTTGTTTGTCCCTGTGGTGGTGCGACCCGCCGAGCCTGATCGTCTAGCTCCCTGCCTCAGAGTCCTTTCTCTCTCTCTTTTTTTTTTAATGTTGAACGGTTGACTCTCTCACAGGTGTTTCAGTCGCCTGCTCATAGGGCACCAGGATCTGTGTGATTTCCTGTGCCATGGCCCACTGCACTGGCTCAAATCACACTTCCCAGGAATCTCCTGGTCTGGCTCACTGTCCAAGTCCCATTTAATCAGATGGATATGTTAATCTGCCCTCCCAAATCTCAGATTGCTGGTTTAACAGGGCACCCAGACCAGTGAGTTTTCTGTGAGTTGCCGCTGCGCCACGGCGCTGGCCGAAATGGCCATGCAAGCCGAAAGGGCTGTGCTGGTGTCCCATGTCTCTCCTACACCTGGGAATTTCCCCATTCTGTGAGCAAAAAAGGTCCATCTGAAAATGTGGCTAGGACTCACCCTCTGTGCCTTCACTGAGAGCTGCAAACCTGAGTTGTTCCTACCACGCCATCTTGGAAATCCCCCTCATATGTCTGATCTTTAATATTTCTGAATGTGAGAAATGAGTTTGTATGTGTGTATTTGTGTATGCTTCCCCCTGAGATTTTTTTTTATCATTTACCTTCAAAATGCTCTGCTACATTTTCTTGCAAAGATTTCTATCTTTAAAATAAAATCGGAATATTCACTCATCTCAGTAGTCACCTAGCAAAAGGGTTGAGGGGGTATAAAGGAGTAACAGGACTTTATGCCTATGACACAAAGTCGTGGTAACAAGTCTAACTAGAACTTAGCTTATTCTCCCATTGTTCTGCTTAGTTCATTAACTATTGTTGAAGTTATTTTGTAAAATTAATTTGAACCTATCTTGGACAAACATACTGTCAGTCACTTTTCATTTTTTTGTAATCTCTGAATTGATATATTCACTTGCTTGATCATTGAAAGAGGAGCATCCTATTTTTATTCATAAGATTTCCTTGAAGTTTCTTTGAGGTTTCAAAGCTTTCATGCATTTCTTAGGGTATGTATAAAATAACAGATTGTTTTCCCTTCTACACTTTCACCATTTCTTGTCCTGGTTCAGTTGTCTTTAATGTTTCTTTGTTTTATGAATTTAGCTTATCTTTTCTCAATCCAAGAAAAAAAAAAGGAAGTAGAAGAAAGAAAAGAAACAATTACATCTCCTTTCTATGCCTTCTGGGCACTGTCCTTCCACTTATCATTGTTTCAAAAATGGAGTGACTCTCTTGATGCTGATTATAAGTAGATATCTGACTGGAATGCCCTTTGTACCTTCTCCCTCTGGTGATATATCACCTATCATTCCAAGCCCACATTAAATATCTTCTCTTCTGTGAACCCTCAAGACAGGACTAATTGGTACACCATCTGTGATGCTGCAGTTTTGTTTATCCTATATTATGATTTTACCCTCATCTGTCACTTCCCTCAGTTGTGAGTTCAATCACAGAGCAAGAATTTGTTTTTTTATCCCTCCCTTGGGTCTAGCACAAGGTCTGGTATATATGTACTTAATAAATGTTTGATGAATGAATAGCATTTTATAGTATACAAAGTTATTTCAAGCCTATTAGCTCATCCTAGCTCTATAGCAATTTTATGAAGTATAAGATTATGTTGGTTAGACTTATGAAATATAACATTATGAACATCTCCATTTCATAGATGGAAAAACTGAGAAATCCCAGAAGGTAAATGGTATTGGAAGAGGGGTATAAACCACTGTGTGGGTTCCTAACTAATTAGATTTATTCAAATAATACATCATTTTAGTCTTCAAGGGCAATAACAATCATTTTGATTTGAGAAGAACTATTTTATTTGACAATTTTTTCTAGCGTCCAGAGAAGTTTCTGGAAATTGTGTTTCTGGTTTTTCTTTATAGTAACAGTTAGCAGAACTACTGTGAGTTTTGCTGTGAAAACTTCATCCAGCACAAAATGTGCATGACACAGTCTGAACTCTCAAAATTGCACGAGTCAAAGAAGATAGGCCTTGAAATTACATTTCCTGAGTAGGTTTTCCATTACTTTTAGAATGGCCCCCAGGGTAAACCAGCCTCCACAGAATAGATCTTAGGTAATCTTTATCATGGTGGCCCACCAGGAAATTTCCATGTGGCAGCAGGCCACAGCTGAAGTAATGTGTGCAGGACTGCTCTCAGGCCCCTGAAACATTGCCTGAGTGTCCTCTGGTGTAGTCCAGACCCTTTCACCCTAAATTATCTGCTTATTTTTTTTCTAAGGGGGTCAGACTGGAGGAAAAATGCATTAACATAAAATATCATTTATATTTAACCTCTGATCAAGGCAAGTGATTTGAATTTATATATGTATATCTGTACTACTAAAATCATTTTTAGCTCATGAACACCAAATTAATTAAATAGATGGGCAAAAGAAACAAGATCAGCAAATTGAATCTAAATTGCAATGTGCTATAGTAAGAAAAGTTCAAAATTCAGACAAGCCAGGGGTGCCTGTTCTTTTAACCAGTATTGACTAAGGACCTGTTATAGCATAGGCACTGTGTTACATGTCAGAGATTCAGTACTAGGTGAAACAGATATGGTCCCTGATCTCACAAAGCTTTTAGTCTCATGGGAAAGTCAGATTTTGAACATGTAATTACAATGAAGCGTAAGTGCTAAGGTTCACTTATACTTCACTTAAGGGAGGCCTGAGGAAAGGATGTTTTAGCTGATACTGAGGGATAAATAGGTGAGTTAGGCAAAGGAAGAAAAGATAGATAGGAAAATAAAGAGTTTTTCAGGTATACAGAGAAAAGGAGACCAATGAGAGTTCACTGTGGTACGCTCCCTCGGCCTTGGTGAGAATTAAAAGGGCTATTTGAGTAACCAAGATAAATAAATTAAGAACATAACAGGAAGAGAGTCGAAGCCCAGAGAAGTGGAGAGCATACAAATCCTGGGGTATCATATTAATCACATTAAAGGGTTAGGACTTTATTCTCAGAGCAATGATATGCCAGTGAAGTTTTAAGCAGGGTGGTTACATAATAGACCATCCATTGACAGCTGTGTGAAAAAATGGATTGGACAGAGCAAGAATGGTGATTAGGAAAACAAACAATGCTAGGTTATTACAGAGGCCTAGCATAATACAGTAAAAAAAAATGGCCATAAAATGTTCCTCTTTCTCTACTGACACTCTTTGGCAGTGCTTTGCCACAGTGACTCAGTGTCCCAGCTGGCATTAACAATATGGCAAAAAGGTTTGAAATATACTTGTACGTTGCGGCCTGTTCACTCTTACTGCACTTGAAATCCTGAGACCACCATGTGAATGAGCCCAGGCTAGCCTGCTGAAGGATGAGAAACCACATGGAAAGAACTTAGGCATCCTAGCCAAAAGCCATCCAGCCCTCAGCTGATAGCCTACCCACCGCTAGATAGACACAAGAGAGGCCATGGCAGATCATTAAGCCACCAGCCAACTCACTGGCAAATCATAGGCATAAGAAAAAGTCCTGCAGAGATTAGCCAAGCTGGTTCAGACCCAGAGAACTGCCTGGCTGATGCACAAAATTGTGAGTTAAGTCAAATGATTTCCATTTTAAGCCATTAGTTTTTGTGGAGATTTGTGTTGTGCAGCAAACACTAACCAATGTGCCCAGTAAGAGATGATGCTGGCCTGAACTAGCAGGTTAGCGATGAGGTCTGAGAGAAGGACACAAAACTAGGTGCTTCAATTAAAAAAAACATTATTTTTGAATTAGACCAATAGATAGATGGTCAGGCCTACTTCCTGAGTCCAGGGATCGGGGAGAAGAGAAATATGTGTGAGGAAGACAATAAGTACAATTGAGAATATGTAGAACTTGAAGTGTCTGAGAAATATCTAAGTAAAGATGTCAAATAGGTCATTAGATCAATGGCTGGAAAACACACAGCAAAAACCCAGGCTGTGGACACAGATGAGATTTGTAGGAATAGACATTGTGTGATTGCAGTCATAGATAAACTTCCCTAAGAAAAATGGGGAGACTGAAAAGCCCGAAATTCCCTGATTATTACTGTATATGTAATTGCAGACATGTTACTCAACATTTCTGAATGTGTTTTACACCTATAAATGGTGCAATGTTAATTGACTTGGTGAGGCTATAATAAAGAGTTCAGTCGTTTGATGAATAGTAGAGGCTAAAAATGCTAATTATCTTCCCTGTCACTTACAGTCAAGTTGCACAAAAATATTTCAGAGTTGTCTTTATTTCCTGATTTCTATTCTTGATACTTGTGGATTTGTGATGGGTTTTAATCATGAGCAATAACACTAGATTTATTCTCCTTTTGAAATATTTAAAAATTTTTCTTAAATTGCATGCATCAGAATTTTTGTGATAATTATTTAAAATGCAAGTTCCTGTGCTCCACCTTAGACCTTCTGAACCAGAAATTCTAGAATCTGCATTTTTAATAAGTTCCCAAGATGCTTGTTGCACACATATTCTAAAAGCACATAACCCAAGCCCTTCCCTGTAGCTCCCTAATAATAATATAAAAACAAACAGAAGTTGTTGAGATTTATTCGGTATCCTGTGAAATTCCCCCACAAATGGTCCCACACAAATCACCCTTCCCCAGCTCTTCTGCCACATTAACTCCATCCCCACCTGTCCAGGTAAAGCTCTGTTAATCTCCTCCTGCCTGTGAATTTGGCTGGCTTTCCTGGAAATGACAATCCTTGGCCCCCTCCTGAACTTCCCTGATAACCATTTCATTATATTTCTAGAATGGAGTTTGAGCCATTCCAAAATCCCAAAGCATTCCTGTCCTAGCACACTTGATCTCTTCCTGTTGAAATTTTGCCTCATCATTTAGGCATCTCTGCATGTTTTGATACACAGTCATATATATTACATGCCATCAGACTCACAAAATCAGTTGTTGATTAAAAATAAATATTGTCTCCCAGCTGCTAGGAAGGTTCAAGCACTTGAAACTGATTGCAGAAAGAAAATAGGTCCAATATGTTCTGTTCTACAAAATGTCAATAGAGATGGTTATGCAGGCACATCTGATACTTTTCTTTTGCACAAATTACAGGGTAGAACAGATACAAGAATGGCATGAATAGAAATACATATTCCAGGAGAATAAAGGAAATGGTGGATCTATGGGCTGAACTTCCACAAGTTGCTTCCTGCCATGGACTTCTAAAGCTAAATTAATATAAAGAGGGAGGTTTTCTTCCACCCTACCCCATGATTTCCCAAAGATGAAGCTCTCTAATCACAGGAATACTTTCATAGGCATATGTTTTTAGGAATTCTCTCGCTCACAGCACTTGAGATCAAGAATGCAGGGTCCATAAATACACTGTATCTGTCTTTCTGGGAACAATTTGCCTATTCTCAGCAGTATCTGTCTTTCTGGGAACAATTTGCCTATTCTCAGCAGCTGGAGCAGAAGGCAGGCCATGCACACACATTCTAAGATAGCATTAAAGACCTATGTTTAAAATACCTTTAAATCTGTTCAGAAACACCATGTGCCAGCTCACAGTACCTCTCCCTCCCAGCAATCTCTCTACATCTCAGCCCCCTTCTCTATGGAGCTGCATAGGGGCCCGATCACCACTGTCTGAAACAAAGGAAAGATAATCCTTCTTTGAATAAAATCATAGAAAGAATGAAAAAAACTCAATCTCTATGCTCCTTTGATGAGGTTGGGTTTTAATATTTCTGCTGGTACATTATAAAGTATTTATTTTCAAATAGTTTGTTACCAGCAGATTGTTAACATATTCCTGTTGAATACTGCAGCCCCCATACACCCATGCTAAAGAACACTCCGTGTCCTTAACATACTTCAGCCTGAGTAATAATCACAGGTGTGAGGTAGTGCTCACCCACAGAGCATTGTATACCTCTCCAATTTCCACCCTTGTCTGTACAATGTGTAGAAAAATCTGTGGTCTTTAAAAAAGGGTGGGGGGTTCTTTCTAAAAGAAGCCAATATACATGCATATTTTTCTCAGAAGAAACTGCTTAAAGCAAAAGAATGTGCCTTCATATACCAGTGGCTTGCTTGGACTCCGCAAACACTAACGTGATTGTCACTGCTGGCAAGTCTCCTTGAGCACAAGCGTTGGTATCAATTGATGCAGGGCACCTCAAGAAATCTATTGAAGGCCACAGTCTCAATCTCAGGAGAACTTTTACAGGCCAGGTAAGAAAAAGGGAATTGCTTGTCACTGCTTTTGATAATTCCTTTCTCCCTTATGCCTAACTAAATCTAATTGAACTAGAGTTTTCAGAAGTCTCTGATGGCTACGGATCTCAAAAGCTAAGTATTAAAGAAAAAAAATCATCCTCCAATCACTGTAAATTAAATTAAACTCATTAATTCAGTTAATCCCTTCTCTGTTCTAGACACTGCTTGATAGATGATTGAAATACAGTATGTTTTTCAAGTTTTAAATACCATAGGAAATCTGACTCTGAAAATATAAGTAAACTTACATGAGATAAGGCAGCCAAAAAGACAAAATTATTCTGGACCCCCTACCCTTACTTCTATAATTAATATATAAATATATCAAATTATTTATATTTAACATAAATACATTATGTTATAGACAAATTCCATGTCAAAAATCTATAGATTTAATGAAATACTTGATGCTAAAGTCAGAGTTGAGGCTTTCTTGATTCTTATAAAGGAGTGGGTACACTTAGAAATTAACTAAGTGGGAAAAAATTACTAAATTTTTTAACACCCTCAATCTCTATTTTCAACTAGAAGCTGAAACTGTATTATTTCTTCCCAATCTAAATTTTAATGATTTTAATACAATCTTATTTTTGTCATTTCTATATTTTATAGCTGTTACAACAATACGAATTTGAGCTTCATTAAGGAGGTATCCAAGTACCTACTGTGTAAAGCACTGAAAACAATTCTTAGAATGCAATTAATTTATTTTTTCCTTTTCCCTTCTTACTTTACATAACCACCACCATGAAAAATGTGTCCTCTGATATATCTGAAGTTAACATTCAGAAACATATGAAAAGAAAGGGTTCCTTTTACCTGAACTCTTCAATTTTCCCATTCTGATCTCCATATATATATATATATATATGTTTTGTTTTGTTTTTGAGACAGAGTTTCACTCTTGTTGCCCAGGCTAGAGTGCAGTGGTATGATCTCAACTCACCACAACCTCCGCCTTCCGGGTTCAAGGGATTCTCCTGCCTCAGCCTCCTGAGTAGCTGGGATTATAGGCACCCACCACCATGCCTGGCTAATTTTTCTTTATTTATTTTTATTTTTTATTTTTTTTTGTCATTTTAGTAAAGACAGGCCTTCATTATACTGGCCAGATTGGTCTCGAACACCCACATTTCTAATTCACCCTGCAGAGCAGCATACAGGAAGGATTGCAAATGCTAAAAGTACAGTTTTAGTGAACGGCCCTTCCTACCTCCCCAGAGAATGGCAGAAATTTATTTACCTAAGAGGTAATACAACAGAAAACAAGATTAGGATCTGCCTATTTTATCATAGGATCATTCAACCAGCTTCTGAAGTTAGGTCTCCAGGTCTCTACAGAAAATCTGCTCCCAGATCCACAACCACAGTTCCTTTTAAATGTGTAAAAAATGCCCTGGTAATAAATAAAAACCCAGTTGCTCTGAGCTGATGCTTCCACCCAAGGGACCTTGTCAGACATAGGTAATAAAACTCTGGCTGCCAGTCTGTCAAAGGATCATTTATTTTCATTCGCTGTGCAAAAGAGAAGGAGCTTATGAACCTATGAAACATACCAATGTGTATATTAAAATTTTCTCCATTGGAAGTTTGACTTTTGATGCAATATAAAGGTCACAAATCAAGAAATAGCAGGTGCAAGGCATCTGAAAACATCAACAATCCTAGAGCTAGAAATATGAAATGCTTCAATAAAATGGAAATATTTATATTTTACTGACCAAATGAAAAATATTTTTGAGTCACCACAGAAAATGGAAGACTGACAAACCTAACTAACAGATTAACAGACAAATCTAGCTAACATGTTAAGCTTGAGACTTTAAGAAGTAACTTAAATTACCTTCAGTTATAAATGATATAAAATGAAAAGTCACAATTTAGTTCTAGGAAGCAGATGGGAAAAAAATTCAGCCAATTTCTCAATGTAGGAGAGATAGCTTCTTGGTGATGCTTTAAGTAAAGAGCAGAGTGAGGAAATCTGTGCAGTCTTCAGAGTTAGAAATTGGAAAAAAAAAAATGTCTTTGACCTGTTAAAATTTGATAGAGTGACCAGAAAATGACCAGAAAGGATGCTCCTTTACTCCTTACACACACACACAAAATTAGACTTTTTTTTCCACTGCTAAGGAGACAGTTAAGCATTTCATTGTTATTGAGGGCCAAAAATGTTGCTAGGGTATGAGTGGTAGTAGAACTACTTCGAAAACAATCCTCACTGATGATCTCTATGTTGAAATATCTAGTCAATTGATCTTATCAAAATGCCTGTGACAGCCAAGTCAGTAATAAGAATATAACACTTTAAAAAGCAGTAATAATAATAATAACACCTATAAAGCACTTACTATGTGTCAGGTAGAGTGATGCGTGGCACACATACACAAATTTGGCTACTCTTTACAACATTCTTATGAGATAGGTGTCTTATATTCCTTGCAATTTACACGTGGAAAAACTGAGATACAGAAAGTTTACATAACTTGACCAAGCCACACAGCTAGTATGGAGTGGAGCTCAGAATCAGTCTCAGATAGTCTGGCTCTAGGGGTTGTGGTCTTAACCACAAATATAAGAAAAGCAACAGTGAAAGAATGATAGCACAGACGCTCAGTTTCAATATTGGGAATCAAAAAGGAGTGATGGAGACTACAGTAAGTTGAATAACCAAGCTGTCTGACAGCAAATTTAATCTTTGGACTATAGGTTTGCAGCTTTATGCCTGAAAAAGACAGTGACTATATTGTCCAAAGTGGAACATAATGAATGACAGTGTGGCCCTGAGAACTGAGTAGAGTCATAGTTCAAAGCCCAGATTGATCCCCAGAGACTGGAGAGGTGGGTAAGGGTGTGCTTTTGTGAAGTGCCAGATACCAGCCTCCTGTTCACAGCACCGTATAATGCACAGGACATTGACAGCTACATGAGTTCTTGTGGAAATGGAGGCCAACAGATTCCTGGCAAAAGTTTCTAGAATAAAAGTGAGTACCAGAGGGGAGGTGCTACACACACAGACACACAGACACACACACAAAATTATACCTTTTTTTTATTATTATTCCTAAGGAGACAGTTAAGTATTTTGTTGTTGTTGAGGGCCAAAAATGTTGCTGGGGTATGAGTGGAATTGGAGCTACTTTGACGAAAATCCCCACTAATATCTCTACGTTGAAATATCTAGTCAATTGATCTCATTGAAATGCCTATGACAGCCAAGTCAGTAATAATAAAATAACAATAATAAAAGCGATAAAAATTATCAGTATTTATTACTTAAATTATTATTAATTATTTTCACATGTCTGGTAGAGCTAGACACTTCAAAAGTATCTTATAGGACCAGACACAAAGCAATGGTAACTCTGAAAATGGCCAGACACAGACAGAGGCAGGGATTGCTCTTGCTTTTCCTGGAGTGTATAAAATCCCAAGGTTCTAAAATAACACAAGAGATAGAGAAGACTTTATGAAAAATGAGTGCTGTTGAACTTCATCCTGTGGAAATGAGAGCTAGTTTCAGCTTCAGGAGGGCAGAAACTTCTCTGCCTTCTTTTCTAAGAATATCTGCAGAATTGAGCACATGTCTGACATATAGAACCCATGCACATATAACTATTTGTGGAATAAATAAATTAACCAGATTTAATTCCATCTAGAAGAAAATGTGTACTATTTCTTACATCTCAGGTTTTGTAACAGTTCTTTCTATTTATTCACTACTGACTTGTGGATTTTTTTAAGCTGAAAAGGACCTGTACAATTACCCCATATTTTATAGGTGAGGAAAGTGAATGACGAAAGAACTAAGTTAGCAGGACAGCTAGGATGAGACACCAATCAATTCTTTTTCACTTTAGCAATATTACTACATACTTTTCTTCTTAGAAATTTTTATAGGATCAAAATGAAGCAGCTAATTAAGGGTCACAAAGTTTTAGACAATTACTCTCCTTTTGCATTACAGATTTTCCACTCTTCCATGCTGTTGTAATTATACAAAAGTAATTTCTACTTCTTACATATGTCCTCTGTGCTCACATCTTCAATTTGCACTCATGCCATTTGCTTTCATTCAGAATGCTCTCCCATGCTACTTCTTCAGTGGAACATTCCTGCTTAGAGAACAGCTCAAACTTTTCTCACCATCGAGTCTTCCTTAACTAACATAATTCATTCATTAGAAGTCTGTCTATTTTCAACTGGGAGCCACTATCTGGCTGGTGGGCCCTTCCCACATTTGAAGAGACAGCTGGGGTCATTCACTCTAAACTGGGTTAAGTGAAACAACATCTCTTAACAGGCAATTCATTCAGTTGCTTTCTTTTCTTCTTTTTTTTCTTTTTTTGCCTCTGAGTTATTAAAGCATATATTTCAAAGAACAAGTTGCTTACCAATAATTTCTAGTCAGTGTTTTATTTTATTTATTTTTAATTCATGTTAGAGGAGTTAATTGTATCCTTTCTTATAATGTTAGTGTTTTATCTTTTTCTTACTCAGAGGTTTGGAAAATATTTTCTCTCCATTTGGTATTGAAGATAACTGCTGGAAAAAGAGCCACAAGTCGAGATCATGCCACTGCTCTCCAGCATGGGTAACGTAGTGAGACTCCACCTCAAAATAAATAAATAAATAATAAAACAAAGAGGAACCTCAAAAAAAGAAAAAAGAGCCACAGAAATAGGGGTGCTAAAATACACCCAGAAGAATTAATACTGTTAAAATTGCCATCCTGCCCAAAACAAGATTTAGTGCAATCCTTACCAAAATACCAGTGACATTCTTCACAAAAGTAGAAAAAAACAATCTTAGAATTGTATAGAACAACAAAACACCTCTAACAGCCAAATAAATCCTGAGAGAAAAGAACAAAGCTGGAGGCATCAAACTACCTGACTTTAAAATATACTCAAAAACTGTAGTAACCAAAATGGCATGTTACTGGCATTTAAAAAGACCAATGGGGCTGGGCACAGTGACTCACACCTGTAATCCCAGCACTTTGGGAGGCCAAGCTGGGCATATCACCTGAAGTCTGGAGTTTGAGACCAGCCTGACCAACATGGTGAAATTCCATCTCTACTAAAAATACAAAATTAGCTGGGCATTGTGGTGTGTGCCTGTAATTCCAGCTACTCAGGAGGCTGAGGCAGAAGAATAGCTTGAACCTGGGACAAAAAGTTTGCAGTGAGCCCAGATTATGCCACTGCACTACAGTCTGGGCGACAGAGCAAGATTCCATCTAAAAAGAAAAAAAAAAATGGAAGAGAATAGAACACAGAAATAAATCCATGTATTTTTAGCCAAATGATTTTCAACAATGGTACTAAAATCATTCATTAGGGAAAGGACAGTTTAATAAATGAACCTGGGAGAACTGGGTAACCACAACCAGAAAAATGAAACTACACTCCTATTGGTCATCTTATACAAAAAAAATTAAAACAGATTAAAGATTTATATGTAAAACCCAAAACTATAAAACTTCTAAAAGAAACCGTAGGGGAAATGCTTCAGTACATTGGTCTGGGAGAAGATTTTATGAATAAGACCTCAAGCAAAAATAGACAAATGGGATTGTATCAAACTAAAAATCTTCTGCACAGCAAAGGAAACAATCAATAGAATAAAAAGACAACCTATTAAAAAAATATTTGCAAACTATTCATCTGGCAAAAGATTAATACCCAGAATATACAAGAAACTCAGACAGCTCAGCAACAAAACAAATGATCCGATCAAAATTGGGCAAATTATCTGAATAGACATTTCTCAAATTAATGCATGCAAGTGACCAACAAACATATGAAAAAATATCTGACATCACTAATCATCAGGGAAATGCAAGTCAAAACCATATTGAGATATCAGCACACTCCAGTTTGAATGACTTTTATTAAACATACAAAAAATAACAAATGCTAGTGAGAATGTGGAGATAAGGAAACTCTTATACACTGTTGGTGGAAATGTAAACAAGTACAGCCATTATGAAGAACATTATGAAGGTTCTTAGAAAAAATTACAAATAGAAATACTGTATAGTAACAGTAATCCCACCACTGGCTATATATTAAAGGAAAGGAAACCAATATCAAAGATATATATGCACCCACCTGCTTACTGCAGCACTACACACAGAGCCGAGACATGGAATCAACCCTAGTGTCCACCAACAGACGAATGGATAAAGAAAATGTAGCATATATACACATGGAAAACTATTCAGCCTTTAAAAAAATACAAAATCCTTTCATTTGCAGCAACATGGATGAGCCTAGTTCCATGAGAAGGATCAGCCCTCTTTCACTTAAGTGGAAGAAGCCCAGGAACACAAAAATAAATGCCACAAGTTCTCACTCACAGAAATTAACAAAGTTGATCTCACAGGAAAGAGTAGAACAGTGGTTATCAAAGACTGCAAAGGGTTGTGGGGATAGGGATAGACTTGTTAAATGACATAAAAAATTACAGCTAGAAAAGAGGATTTTGAATGTTCCCAACACAAATAAATCATAAAATTTTGAGATTATGGGTATAATAATTACCCTGAGTTTATCACTTTACATTGCATGAATCTAAACATAACTATGTACCCCAAAAACATTGACTTAATCCCCATGTAAAAGTTTTAGCAAGTGGTATTACAATTTTCATGCTCCTATTCCATTTACTTCAGTTTCTACATTCCTACACAATATAAATGGCATGCATACAAAACCTACAAAATACATGAAGAAGCAATAAACAAAAATGTTGTGTCAAGAGACAAACAATCAGCAAAATCAGGTTCAGGCACAACCCAGGTGTGTAAATATTTGGCAGGGAATTTAAAATAACTATGCTTAAACTGTCAAAGATGCTAATGGAAAAAGTGGGAACGCTGCCTGAACTCATGAGAATTTCAGCAGAGAGATGGAAACTATAAGAAAAAAATAAAAGGAAATAATAGAAGTTAAAAATACAGTAACAGATGAAGAATGCTTTTAACAAGTTGATTGGTAGACTCAACACAGCTAATAGAAAAACAAAAATCAGTGAATTTTAAAGAGGTCAATAGAAATCACCCAAATCGAAACACAAAGAAAAAAGGTGAGTGTAAAAAATGAGCAGAACGTTCAAGAGCAGTGGAACAAAATCAATCTAAAATACATATAATTTAAATCCTAGAAGGAATATCAAGAGAGAACAGGGCCATTTGCAAAGTTAATGGCTGTGAATTTTCCAAAACTAATGAAATATACAAAATTATAAAGACACTTACACATCCATGAGGATATCATATTCAAACCGTCAAAAAACAAAGAGAAAGAAGACATTTGGAAGAAATGCAGAGAAAAATATACTACCTATGGAACAGTAAAAACAAAAATTATAGTAGACTTTGGGTCAGAAATCATGCAAGCCAGAATGCGGTGGACTGACACATTTAAAGTATTGAAAGAAAAAGAAAAGGGGAAAAACCTGTCAGCTAGGTATTCTAGATCTAATTAAAATAGCTTTCAAAACTAAAGCAAAAATATTTTTTCTGACATGTAAAAAGAGACAAATTGTTACTATCAGACAAGTACTATAATAAAGCATTAAAGATAGCTCCTCAGGAAGCCAGAGAAAAAGCAGACAAAAACCAGGAGCTGCAAAAAGAAATAAAGAATGCTGGAGGTGAGACAAATAAGGATGAATATTAAATTTAATTTTTTCTTATTTTTAAAGGTTCTGGAAAACAATTGGCTCTCTAAGGCAAGAAAAAATAGTAACTGAATTATGCATTTATGGTGCATGTAAAGTAAAATATATGGTAACAATAGCACAAAGGATTAGAAAAAAATGAGAATATACTATTTAAGGTCTTTATACTATTTTAACCTGTAAAATGTAATTTAAAGGTAGTGTATAATTGATTAAATATGTATAGTAAATACTAGAGTGTCTTAGTTCAATTTGTATTGCAAAAATGGAATACCACAGACTGGGTAATTTATAAAGAAAAAAAATTATTTTTACAGTTCTAGAAATGGGGAAGTCCAGTATCAAGGTGCCAGTATCTGGTGGGGGCCTTCTTCTTGCATCATTACATGGAAGACGAGAGGATAAGAGAAGGTGAAAGAGAGGAAAAGGGGAAACGGGGGCCAAATTCACATTTATAGCACGTTCACTCTCACAATAACTAACCCAATCCTGTGATAACAACATTAATCTATTCATTAGGGCAGAGCCCTTATAACCTAATCACCTTTTGTTAGGCTCCACCTCTCACCACTGTTGCATTGGGGATTAGGCTTTTAACATGCAGTTTAAGTGACACATTCAAACCGTAGAGGAAATAAGCTAAATACAAAGAGCATATAAACTTTTTATGAAGTCATAAGAAATACTCAATCCAAAGGAAGTAAAAAAGGTTGGAGGAAAAAAGAAAACAACTAGCAAGATAACAGATTTTAGTAGAAGCATGTCAACAATTATTGCAAACAGTTTAAACACACAAATTAAATGGACATGTTGGATTGAATAACAGAAGCAAGATCATTTACATAGCAGATATAAATAGGTTAAAAGTAAAAGGATGGAAACGATATACCTTGAAAACAGTCATCAAGGGAAAGTTGAGGTGGCTTGTAATAATATTAGACAAGTGAACTTCAGAAGAAGACATTCTATCAGAAATAGAGATTTTACGTAATATTATAGCCACCCCAACTTTCCTTTCTCTCACTTAAAAGACTCACGCTTTTTAAAACTTTTATTTTAGGTTCAGTGGTACATGTGCAGTTTTGTTATATAGGTTAATTTGTGTCACAGGGGTTTGTTGTACAAATTATTTTGTCACGTAGGTACTAAGCCTAATACTCAATAGTTATTTTTTCTGCTCCTCTCCTTCCTCCCACCCTCCACCCTCTGGTATGCCACAATGTCTGTTGTTTCCCTCTTTGTGTCCACATGTTCTCATCATTTAGCTTCCACTTATAAGTGAGAACATATAGCACTTCATTTTCCTTTTCTAGGCTAGTTTGCTAAGAATGATAGCCTCCATCTCCATCCATGTTCCTGCAAAGGATGTTATCTCACTCTTTTTTATGGCTGCAGAGTATTCCATGGTGTATATCAACTACATTTTCTCTATCCAGTCTACCATTAATGGGCATTTGGGTTGATTCCATGTCTTTGTTATTGTGAATAAGCACTAAATACTTAATTAAAAAAGAAGAAATCCTCAAATCAATGATCCACACTTTCAATTTTGGAAACTAGAAAAAGTAGACCAAAATAATCTCAAACCAAACATAAGAAAATAAGAAAAAGAGCAGAAATTAATGGAATTGAGAACAACAACAACAGCAAAAAGATAAAATAGATAAAACAAAAAGTGATTAGCAGGACCCAATAGCTAGCATATTCTCCTGGCACTCCATTGTGTGATTTTAGCGAAATACTCCTAATAAGATACCTCCTCATTAGCAGCTTTTCTTGGAATCCTAGATTTGGATTTCCAGCAAGTTCCACCTGTGCAGCACCCCCAGTGAGTTCTTCACCATCTAGTTACTGATAACTGTGTCCTCCAACAAGGTTTGTATCTCACCCCCAAGGGTTGGCACAGAGGACAGGCTCTTCTTTAGATGCTCCATCGAGGCCCTGGAAGTAGTGGCTGCTTCTTATATGTGCTATTCTGTATTCTTTAAACTTCTTTTTGTTTTATATTAATTAGTCCTTTATTACTCCAAACCCCATTACCCCAAATTATTATCCTTAGCAATTCTTTATATTTCACTTTCTCTGTTCAAATTATCACTGTGCAGTTTCTGTTTACTGATTGGACATAGACTGATACAATTACACATTATTCTTTCTCAGACTCAGTGGTTTGAATATCATATAGAATTAACTACCCTCCTTCTAAAGATCTTCAAACCACATCACCGCAGTGCCTATGTTCAGCCCCACTTTAAAGAAGAAGTGGGGAGCCTATTCTAATTTCTTTGTCATACAGGAAATTGCCAACACAGCACCTGCATCTAATACGTGAGTCAGACACCCAAAGAGGTTTGTATCTTTCTCTCCTTGAATAGAAGATACAATAGACAGAGCATGTGTGCCTTCTATCAATTATTCATTAAATCTCTCCCATGAGATGAGCCGGCTAGGAGGAAAGAATTGTTCAATACAGGAACAAAGCTTCCATTGATAGAAAAGCCCAACAGGAGAGCCAAAATCTAGATTTCTCATTTCACATGCCACCTAAGACTTCATTACAAGACTGCATGTCTCTCCAATTTAAAAAAAAAAAAAAAAGCAAACAAGTAAAACTCTATGCATTTCCAAAATCCCATGTAATTTTTTATACTTCTAATATTTTAATATCATATACTTTTCTACTTGTAGGCTTATTACTTCCATGTCTCTAATTAGTATATGTTAGGAGATGAGACCACCATCTACAATAATTAAAAAAGTAAAAAAAAAAAAAATAGGATACAATAATTTGCTTTTGATGTGTTTATTCATTTGATTTTGACATGTCTGAAAACTTCTAACAGGCTAATCAACTGCTTTGGAAGAAGAAGAAGAAATGGTAAAATCCCTAAAATATAAACTCCAGATAAGAAAAAGAATTTGAATCAATTTATTCACATCATTTACCAATACTTGAATACCCCACAGCATTCTCATCTATGTGAATATCTCACATTATGGGAAACTCAGTATCAACATGATGGTTCATCCTATATATAGACAACTCACTGTTAAAAAGTCCTCCTATTTATGTTGAACTATTATGTTGCTCTATTAGCATCGTTCCTAGTTTTGTTCCTTGGGTTCGTAGGGTATGTGCTATAGCAAGTGTTTCAAATAGCTAGACCTCTGCCATGTTCCTGCCCCTATACTCTGCAGGTTTGGTGACGAAGAATTTTAGCTTACTCTCTAAACTAGATTCCTGAAACAACAAAGATAGTAATTCTAATCAACAATGATATGAGACAAAGATTTCCTCACCAACCTCCATGTAATCACGAAAGATTATTAAAGTGGCTAAACACCCAGGTCCAACTTCACAAGAGTATGAGAGAAGTAAAACTAAACTAGTGTCCAGAATTTGTTCTTACCAGGAGCCACCTCAGCTCAGAAGTACTCCCTTTTTCCCAGAGCATCCCCTTAGAGTACCAGAACCTGTGAGATTGCTGCACTTGGAGATTGAGCCTCTGATCCCAGGATCTGGCCAAGTTTTTCACAAAGAACTTGGCAGTATATGGCTATCTTGTTGAATATGAGATGTGAAGGGAGAAGTTTTATTCTTACTTTCTCTAATGACAGGTAAATGCTGACAGCATTCTGTTCACAGTAGCTGGTTAGGGTACAGAAACAAGGGTATAGCACAAGTTCAAAGGCCCAGTACTTTTCATAAACCCAGTAGTTTTTCACCAAGGGAGTGGCCACCACATGCTAAAATATACATTGAGTTTTACACCAGCCAAGAAGATATGAAAAGATTTCAGGTCTCATGGAAAATACTGAAAAACAGCATCAGTTAAATGTGGAATTTAGAGCTCCCAGATAAGACCTTGCATATTAATCTTGGCTCTGGGAAATTCAAATTATCACTGTGCAGTTTCTGTTTCTTGATTGGACACAGGCTGATACAATTACATGTTATTCTTTCTCAGACTCAGTGGTTTGAATATCATATAGAAGGCTTCAGTCATTTGCTCTTAAACCCACAAGGTAATAATTGTTTATTCCTTTTAAAATGCCAAATGTTAATTAATATTACATTGTGTACACTATTTAAGATAGCATACACATCCCAAAGGAAGTTCAAAATTGAAGATACCCACTAGCTATGTTCATTCTGTGACAGAATGTCTTGAACTGCAAACACGATTGTAAGCACCAAGTGTACAGATGATATCAAAACCTAAAGCTGCACTAGATTACAGAAATAATATCAACTCTGTGAATTAGCTCCTCTTTTACATTGGAAGGAAGGGGCAATATGTTTGAACAGAAGACAGCGAATGCTGCATGTTATCACTCATAGGCGGGTGTTGAACAATGGGAACGCATGGACACAGGGAGGGGAGCATCACACACTGGGGTCTGTTGGGTGAGACTAGGGGATGGACAGCAGGGGGTGGGGAGGGTGGGAGGGATAAGATGGGGAGAAATGCCAGATATAGGTGATGGGGGGATGGAGGCAGCAAACCACCTTGTCATGTGTGTGCCTCTGCAACAATCCTGCATGATCTGCACATGTACCTCAGAACCTAAAGTACAGGAAAAAAAAATAGTGACAGCAGATGCTAAGGGATGCTAAGGGCCAAAATAACTACGTACACAAAAAGGGAGACATGTCCTTGCAGGATCCAGCAGACGCAGAAAGCTTCCCAGAGTGTGTAGTAGCTCTTAAGCTGCACCCTTGAAGGAAACGTAAGAGGTAAATAAATGAAAAGAAGATTACAAGGCATTTTGGGTGGTAGGAATCGTGTGATCAAAATGGAGAAGCAGGAAATGGAGAGCATCTCCATTGAACAATCTGTCCCGTTGAACTGGAAAGGATTCAGAAAGCAAGAAGCGTAAAAGGCACATAAGTCAGAAGCAGAGGGTAAAGGGTTTTAAAATGCTTAGAATGATAATGAAAAATTCAATTTGCTAAGAACAGTAAAGTTCCCAGGAAGAAGAGTTTCTTTTTATCACTAACACTGTTTAGAGTTGCTGGTCCATGTGGTTATAAAAAGGAGACGGATTTCAGTTGACATTGTTAATATTTTTAAACTCTCTGCAGACAAAGCATCTCCACTTTACCTGCACACAGGCGCTAACTAGTGTTCCCATCTTCTTCTTGTTATCCTACTGATTCAGAAAAAGTTACAAAAACTTTCTTTTGAAATATGTTTGTATTTGACATGATTAAATCTCTCTCTCTCTCTAAGTACTTACAGTATCCTTGCTAGGAGGGACTAAGTCTTTAACATTATCTCCTTTAATCCTAAAACAATCCTGTAACTATTAATGTCCCCACTTCATAAATGAAGAAGCAGAGCTTAGAGCAAGAAGCTAATTGGCTTGCCCAAGTTCACACAGCCCACACGTAGGAACACAGAGTCAAATTCAGGTATTTCCGGTACTGCATTGCATGTCTATAACCAGTTTCTCTATCTTAATTCTCATCAATAATTAGTAGTTTTGCTACTATTTGCAACATATTTGTAACACGTTTTTAACATTGCTCATGGAGTTTTTCTCATACATTCTATGCTGCCACCATCTGGTCGCTTACAAAACTTTCAAGCTTGTCTTCTGGAGTCATTCTCAGTCATCAGTTTTGCATTCCCCTGAAAGAGAACTGAAATTGGTGTGGACTGGATTTATACAGCTTGAAAATTCCTCATCTTATCAATATATTCCCATTTACTCCTCTGCAATGTGTAAGGGTCATAAAAGATTAAAATGGGAATTGATTGACTAATGAAATTACACAAAACAGAAATTCATGGCAAATCAGCCTCTGTGCAAAAATGCTGCTGAGGGGATGTCTCAATTCCAGATTTAGAGTACAAAGTGAGTTTGATGCACTTGTCCCTTGGCTAACTGTGAAAGCCTTGCATAAATAAGTAAAGAAAGGTAGACAAACAGGAGCAAATCAATTAGGCCATATAGAAGAGACTCAAAGGGCAGGGAAGGAACCAGGAGAGATTTAGTGCTTAAGTCATCAGTTTCTAAAAGGCTGATGGCCATAATCCTGTGAAAAATAAAACATGTTCACATTTGTAGGAAGGAGGACAATAAAACCCTTGCCAAGTCTTAACCATCATCTGGTTTCTTCTGCCAGTTTCTGTCTACTACCAACCACTGCCTGTATTAAATGTGACTCTCCCTCATGTGAGAGGCAGGGGAGAGAAAAAAAAAGGATGCATGACAGGAAGACAACATGTTGATGTATGTATTTATGTATCTTGCATTCCTATTAAGGAATACCTGAGACTGGGTAACTTAGAAGTTGATTTGGCTCATGTTTCTGCAGGCTGTACATACATGCCACCTGCATCTGCTCAGCTTCTGGTGAGGCCTCAGGAAGCTTTCTAATCATAGTGGAAGGCAAAGGGGAAGCAGGCATGTCACAGGTGAAAGAGAAATGGAGAGAGGAGGAGGTGCTGTGCTCCTTTATTTTATTTTTATTCTTTATTTTTTCACTGAAAGTAATCAAGAAACCGGCTCCTTCCAAAAACCAGCTCCCACATGAGCTAATATAGCAAGAACTCACTTGCTACCATGAGGAGGGCACCAAGCCATTCAAGAGGGATCAACCCCCACGATTCAAACACCTCCCACCAGACCCTACCTCCAACACTGGGGAGCAGGTGACAACATGAGATTTGGTGGGGACAAACATCCAAACTATATCAATGTGGAAGGAGAGAGAAACAGGGAGACTGCAGTTCTGTGTTCTGATATGCCTCAGCCTCCTCCACCTGTTTGTAAATAGTTAAATCAGTTCATGTCAAAGTGTCTTTGCGGTTCCCACACCTTGATGCCCTTGTTGAGGGTATAACCTTAACACCATATCGAGATTATTGGAATATTGAGGAGAAAAATACGACAACAGGTATTTAGTGCCTACAACTTTTCAGGCACCATGCAAGGTACTTCAAACCCATTGTGTCATTTAATTAGTTTCCATGGTAACTCTATGAAACACAGATGGTTATGCCTGACCTAGCACTTACTATGTGTCAGGCCCTATTCTAAATACTTTAATCGATTAATATTCACCACAACCCTACAAGAGTAGGGACTATCACTGATCCCATTTTCCAGATGAGAGATCTGTGGCCCTGAGAGTTTGAATAACTTATCAATAGAAAATGTGGAGCTGTTAGGCTCCATCTGGTTCCAGAGTCCATGCTCTTACCCAGTACTATTCTCTAACATCTCTTCAATACACACATACACCCTCACATACAAGTTCGCACACATGCCCATGCGATCTGATTTCTTACACAACCACCACCTGGAGCCATGGGGAAAGCAGATTCAGAGTTCAGATGAACTGGGACGCATAGACTCTCAGTATCCATTGCAACACTCTGTCCCTATCTACCTGACAAGGAGTCAGAGGAAATAAACCAGGTGACAGAGAAGCTGACTACAATAACATTTACAACTGCCAGGGCCTGGATTTCATAGAGCCTCTTAGAGGACAGACACTGGTCTTAGAATTTCCATGGCTATAGCTGTGAGTGTATTATAATAGTTTGCCCAGGTTATCCTAACAAAGTACCACAGACTGGGTGGCTTGAATAAGAAATTGTTTTCTCACAACCCTGGAAGACAGAAGTCTGGGATCAGGGTGTTGGCAAGGTTGTATTCTTTTGAGGCCTCTCTCCCTGTCTTGAACACAGCCGTCTTCTCCCCGTGGTTTCACGTGGTTTTTTCCTCTGTTCATGTCTGTGTCCTAATCTCCTCTTCTTATAAAGACAACAGTCATATTGGATTAGGACCCACCCTAATGACCTCATTTTAACTTAATTATCTCCTTAAAGACCCTGTCTTCAAACACAATCACATTCTGTTCTGAAGTACTGGGTGTTAAGAAATCATTATGTGAATCTAGAGGTATACAATTCAACTCCTAACAACTACTCTAAAAAAAATGACATTCTAACAGTTCATAAATTAATTATGCTCAGACGGTATGCTTAATTCTTAGTGACATCAGTGCAAATTGTCTAGGTCAAGTAAATATTGAAATCAACAATGTTTAAAACTGCCCTTTGTGTCTTTTATCTTTGCAGGCAAATGAGAGAGAAACACCTTTAATACAAAGACAAAATAAGATTCAGAAATTTTTCAACATTAATTCTGAGAAATGACTCCCTTTTACTCTGCTGCCTCACCAAAATAAATAAATAAATAAACTGCAATCTCTGATATTTCCAGTAATAAAGTTCTGCTTCCTTCTATGAAAATTCTTATCACGAGTCTGGGGTTTAAACTTTCCAGTAAAAAATACAGTTGGACTCTGTGACTCACAATTTTAATGTATCTGTAAGTTGGGACTATAGAGGGTTTGTTTCAATACAAACTGAATTCTAAATACTTTATTTCTTCAGTAATCCTGTATTTGATTGCCCATAGCAAGAACAAGTTTTCTCAAACAAGTTACGTTATTATTGTAGCTACGCTACCCTAACAACACCCTGAGGAGATCCATGTTTCCACATATTCAAAGCCTTGGAATAAATTTCTGTTTGTCAAAATAAATAAAAATAATTCAGTAATCAGTTTTTAACTAAGTATATCTATTAATTTTATACATTCATTATAAATGAAACTGTCTCAATATAAAAGAAATTGCTAGTAGGTAGCATTATAAGCCTACTATACTTATATTTTAAGTTTATGATTAATACTCAAAATAATAATAAACAGATTCTCAAAAAGTAAATTTTGCCCTAAGAATTGAAATAACAGAGATACCTTCTTATTCTAGAGCTGTATGCAGACATGGCTCATGTTTTAGAGTTTGTTTTTATTTCTTCCAATGGCACCCCAAAAATAATAGCACCTGAGGGAACTCTGGGGTGATTTGCTCACTTTTAGAGTCTATTTCAACAACACCAAGCAAAGTTGGTTAAGACCCAAACATAAATGATAAGTAGCATAGGAATCTTGTTTGTCTATACAATTAGGTCAAATTAGATTTAACTTGGAAAAAATATAGTGAACCAAAAAAAAAGGGGTCCATTCAAAAGAATATAAACTCAAAACCACACTCATGCCTACTCTCTATGTGTTGGGGCACGGTGGCATGCATGCTCAGCCAATGTGTCCTCAAACAAGAGGTCTTCAGTCTTCTAAGAATGGCCCATGGAGAAAATCAAGAGAATCTAATTAGGCAACATTTAATTCCACTGTGATAAATAACTTAAGCTGCATCTCTTAGAGCAAACAGCAGAACCAGTTAAAGGTCTTTTAAATTCACAGCTAAACAAATATTGTAAAGATAAATAAAAGGATGAGAACGATAAATTATAATTATATTCCTATTCTTCAATAATGAATTAATGACTTTCTACAGTATTATACAAAGGCTTTTAAATTCCTTTTTAAAGACAAATTAATAGAAATAAAAGTACAAGAATAATTATAATTAAGGGAAAATGACAAATTTCACATCCCTTAAAATACTGAAAGCTGTACACCACCACCAATGTGTTCACTAAATAATTTAATTACATTACATGTTATTTTAGCCAAGCCTCAGTTATACTGAAAACTTACTCAAATCTTTTTCTCCACCTCTTACCTTCTATAACAATTCTTTAAGAAGGTTACAAATCATCCTTATCAAAATGGAAACATAATTTTTATAATGTGGAACTACAGATCAATTTGTTATTAGCCACTCCGGTAAAACATTTGCTCTTAGTGAGAGATTGAACCTTAGATCATGACTAATTGAGGCTTGAGATTGATTATTGGTAGATGCCATTATTCATTATAGCAATATGGTTAATAAAGATGATTCATAGTTTTCTCTATTTTAAGTACTATTTTTAAAGATCTATAAATGTCATAGAACTTCTTTGACCTCTACTCAAGGTTTCATATTGCATCACCCAAGGTAATTACTTATTTAATCTGAAAGTGCTCCAAATGACAATGCATTTAAAATATTAAGTGTTTTCTATTTCTGCAGAATGATTCAATATAGACAATCCATCTTGAAAATAATTGTTCAATTTAAAGATTTTTACAAAAGGAGGCAATCATTTCAATCCTCTTCAAGGTAAGCAGGAGATTTCCAATCCCCACTTTGAAGGCCATAGGAGAAATAGACAGTTTAGAAATGTAGCCAGTGATATTTTTCTCTGTTAGGGATTGATATGAACAAACTGTCTTTTTATTTTTATGGCCTTTGGAGATATTTCCCTTCAGCTATGGGGAGCTTTGAACCCTGCCCTAACTGATCCATTTCTCCTACTTTCTAAGGAAAGCAAAAATTAACAATTCTGCTTGTTACTCCAATAACCATGTGTGTGTTTTAGGAGCTGCACCTGCTCCAACATTCCTCTTAGATCTGCATGACACAGTGAACTGACTTCCTAACAAGCTGGCCTCTTAATTTCATCTTGCGCTGTAAGTAAAAGAATAATGAGCTCAGTGATGCTGAAGCAACACTCCCAGCCACCGAGAAGAAAACCTTAGTGGACATTCTGTCACCAGCCGACTGGGAGCAAGACTAATGAATTTCTGCCATGAAGAAATGTTTGCTCCCATATCAGACTAAGTCCTGATCTTTAAATTGTGACAGCCTTGCCAAGCAGCATAGCAATCAGCTGATGAAAGGTTATGTGTTTGTTTGTTCATTTGTTTTTTTCCTAAATGCTCCACGTAGAGAGAATGAAAAGATTAGGAGAGCTAGAAATAACCATTCATCTCTCTCCTTTATATTGCCAGTTTTCTGACATGACAGGTCTACATTTACTTTCACTTATTATTCCTTTTGTAGTCTGGCTTCTGGCCTCAACCATTACCCCGAGAGTTATCAGACACTTTCTACTTTTCAGATCCAGTGGTTTCTTCCCAGTTCTCATCTGCCTCAGGCTCTGACATGTTTGACAATATACCTCTGTTCCATGGCTGCCCTCTCCTTGTTCTTTTCCCTTTCCTCTCATTCCTGCTTTACATTCATTCCCCAATAAAGGATTAGCACAAAAGCTAATTCTTTGGGATGCAAAAATATTCTACCTTCATGTAAATCTAGAGAGGATGGTATTTAAGAATCAAATAGGCTCTCAAAGAATGAGGTTGGCAAAGTTGACATATCTGAACCTGACTCCCACTGTACCTCTGCTATGGTCTGAATGTGTGTGTCCCACCAAAATTTGTGTCTTGAGACCTAACCCCCACAGTGATGGTATTAAGAGGTGGGGCCTTTGGGAGGTGATTTGGTCATGAGGGCTCCACTCTCAGAGATGGGATTAATGTTCTGATAAAACAGGTTCCAGAGGCCCCTTGCCTCTTTTATCACATAAGGACACAAGGCACCATTTATGAAGCAGAGAGCTCTTGCCACACATCAAATCTGCTGGCAACCTGAGCTTGGACTTCCCAGTCTCTAGAGCTGTGAGAAATAAATTTCTGTTGTTTATCAATTACTCAGTCTAAGGTATTTTGTTAAAACAGCCTGAACGAACTAAGACAGTCACTTACTGTTGGCACGTTACTTTAATTTCTCTGAGCCTCAGTTTCCCTCCTCTGTGAACACTGATAATAATATTACCATTTTTTTAGGTTTGTTTGAGAGGATTCAACTAAATACTGTTTTTAAAATATTTACCAGATTCACAAAGCATTCATGTTTCACTAAAAAACAATGTTATTATTATTTCTAATTTCAGTAGACTTTGGTAGACAAAACTAGAGATCTTAACCAAAGAGTAACCAAATGACAGCTGGATTTCAATTTGTTTGAATAAAATTACAAAATCAAGGAGCTAGAAAATACCTTTGCATCCACGGTCATCAAGTTATACGCGGCAGAATAAATACAACCTGCCTCCTGTTTTCATAGTCACTGGAACAGAACCACGCCCACTCATCTATGTATTCTCCATGGTTGCCTTTGTTCCTTAACAGCAGCATTGGGTAACTGTGAAAAAGACCGTATGGTCTGCAAAGCCTAATCAAATCTGGCCCCTAATCTAGTCTAACCACTTCATTTTATTGATGAGAAAATTAAATACAACCATTTAATTCAGAACACTGCTAAGAAAATTGTCTAATGTATCATCTTTGTTAGTTTACAGGAAGACTTATGTGTATGCAGATTATTAACTGATATAAATGAAACCTGCTTCATTCGTTTGTTTTGTTGTTTCTATGGTGCAGTTATAGTTCCTGGGAGCCCCACAGAATGTGGTGTTTTATTCTGACACTATGTATCTAGCACTTGCACTGTAAAAAGGGAAGGAATTCCCATTAGGAACAGCAAAACCTGAGGCTAAAAAAAGACAGTATAAGCTCCTGCCAAAAGCTGAATTTTACTTAATATAAAGAAAGGTGGCAGTTTCCAATTTCAGCCGAAAGTAGGAGTGTCAAATTGCTGCAGAAACTGCCGTCCTCCAGAGACTGACGACCCGAATGAACCTAGAGGCAATTTTTTATTCTCATGAGATGGCTTGCTTAGATATTTCTGGGAAGCAGCAGTAGGTCTTAGGAAAGGTTAGAATGTTGTTGTTTCCTGGTAACTACTTGCAGAGGTTGATAGGAGTCAATGAGACCAAACAAAAAGCAGGAATAGGGTGGGTCCGTGGCATTCAATAATGGCTATGGAGGATATCAGCGGATTTTCCAGAAAGGGAAACATTTCATGGTTGAAGCTTTGATTTGCTTCTATTATCTTCACATTCATTCCCTAATGCAATATGAATATCACAAATAGAAGCCACTTCTGGGACTCCCATTAGTAAAGCTTAGCTTCAACTTAACCCTTCAAAAAGAGTTAGATGCGTACCTCTTCTAGCAGTGGCATCAGGCAGGCAGAGAAAAAGAAAATAGCATTTCCCTTTTACATAAACCAGTGCTGTTTTCCTCTCTCCTATAGGAGTGGCATTAACCCTAAATTGCACACGATATTTAAAAGATGCAGAAATAACTGACAGTCTTTGTTCTCAGAGCCTTCATATGTGATCCCTGTGGTGTTGTGCTACAGTCACCTAATTCAGAATCACTAGGTGTGCTTGTTTAAATGCAGATTTCTGGTCCCTGAACCAGGCATTGTGATTCAGCACTTACATGTATCACGCCCAGGCATATATATTTTCAACAAGTTTCCCATGTGATTCTAATACACATGAGAGTTTGGGAACCATAGGTCTACTGAAGAGGAAACTGTTATGGGAAAGGGGTCCTGATCCTGACCGCAAGAGAGCTTCTTGCATTTGGTACAAGAAAGAATTCAAGCCAAGTCCATAGAGTACAATGAAAGCAAGTTTATTAAGAAAGCAAAGGAATAAAGAATGGTGGCTCCACAGGCGAAGCAGCAGCACGGGCTGCTAGACTGCATATACTTAGAGTTATCTCTTGAGTATATGCTAAACAAAGGGTGGGTTATTCATGGGTTTTCTGGGAAAGGGGTGGGCAATTCCCAGAACTGAGTGCTTCTCCCATTTTTAGACCATATAGGGTAAGTTTCTGATTTAGCTATGGCATTTGTAAATTGTCATGGCACCGGTGGGAGTGTCTGTGAGTATGCTAACACTTTAAAATCAGTGTAGAATGAGCAGTGAGGATGACCAGAGGTCACTTTTGTCGCCATGTTGATTTTAGTGGGCCTTGGTTAGCTTCTTTGCCACATCTTATTTTATCAGCGAGGTCTTTGTTACCTGTATCTTGTGCTGACTTCCTATCTCATCCTGTGACTAAGAACACCTCATCTCCGGGAATGCAGCCCAGTGTGTCTCCCTTATTTTACCCAGCCCCTATTCAAGATGGAGCAGCTCTGGTTCAAATGCTTCTGACAGAACTAGCAGGAAATCTTTTAGCTCTGCCACACTCTAGCACTGTGACGTGACTTTGAACAATTTATTTAAAAATGAGTACAATCTAAGAGTTAGCCAACAAGATTAATAAATTTTGAGAATTAAGAGAGCAGAGCCCAAGGTGTGATAGTAGTGTAAGGTATAATTACCTAGAAGACATCAGCACGCTGAACAACAATGGCTAGACTGCTTGAAAACGGGGTTGTGCCGAAAGTATCATGTTTGACAACATTGCCTTAAAAATTAATGTACTCAAGAGAAAACATTTTAATTTTAAAAATGTTAGCTTAGCTTTTCATGTTGTGTAGTCTCTTCCTTTTATCCTGTAAATTTGATAAGATAAAGTCTAATACATATTTTCCTGAGAATGAATAAAATCTCAGAAATAACCAATTTGCCAGGATTTCGTGCTAGTCCTCCCTGCTCAATATATTCTGCACAATTGAAATGTCTTAGGGGCAGAGCTTGAGTTACCCCAGATGAGAAACCATCTAAACATTTGCATATTGCTACAGACTAAATTAATGAATATTTTACTCTCACCAGCTGCTTCATAATCCTTCTCCTGCCTAAAAGCCATGAGATTACAAAGTCTAATTTTACCTTCTTTGGGGCTTTTTATACCCTGTATATACAATACCCAAATCCCTCTGGTATTTTACTGACAAAACAAAAGGCAGCAAAAGAAGCTGTAATTGAAGTCACTGCTACTAAATAAATCCCAAACCTGTTCGTTTGCCATTTTCTGCTAAACTATACAGTTCAAAACTGGGCCTACACTCTTGATGCCATAATACTTACTGGGACCAAGGAAATAAATAGCCACTAAAATTAGCATAGGTATGGTGGAAAGCAATGCCCTCTCACATTCAGGTAAAAAAAAGATTGATTAGAAGATAAATCTGAGCATATTAATAATTATTATATATATAAAACGTATTGATTATATAATTGACCTTAAGTACCTTTAATACATCATCTCATTTAATCCTCACGACAATTCTATGAAGTAGTTGTCGTTACCCCCATTTCACAAATTAGAAAAGTGAGAAAGAGCTTAAAGTTACAATGAATGTCACAGTACATGCGGTACTGAACATCACCAGTCAGGTAGCCAACCCAGTTCTACTTGACTCCAAATATCACGTTTCTAACTATTACAACAAAACAGACCTAACAGTTTTTATGTCTCTATCTCTGTTAGAATTGTTCAATTCTTGTTTGAATTGAATTAGATATCTCTGTCAGTCATTATCATTTTTCTTTACTAGGGATCATCCCAATTGAAGGGACTGTGTCTTTAAGGAATGTAGTGAGGCACTGGGCAAATATTTGTTGAATGAATGAATGAATGGAATACTTCAGTACTCAGAGGGCTTGCTAGGTCTTTAAACCCCAAATCCTCTTCTTTTCCACAAACAACCATCATCATTATTCTTATATCAGCTGTTCACATTAACAGTTCTTCACAGAACTGTTAATTTAGCATGATTAGTAATTACAGAAATATAATTTACAGATTACTTTTTTGGTTGTAATGTTAAAGCGTAGTCCACAACACTACCCCCACTTCTGACACAATTTCAAGTTTAGGATCTCTAAGACCATACTTAGGTTTAATAATGCAGGAGAAAGACTCACAGAACTCTCTAGATGCTGTTATACTTATGATGAGAGTTTAGGATGCAGGTTAGTTTAGGTTAAAGGCTTATATTCTGATTCTGACTAAAGAATCCTGTCGTGAATTTCTCAAATCTTCCTGGGAGTTTCCAAATTGTTGACATACTAATTAATATGTAACCTACTAATACTGAAAAGAACACTAATTTGTTTCTGATTCATGAACTTCTACTGACTGTCTTGCATTAGAACATTTTAGCTTGTATGTTGTAATCTGTAGCCAATGATTATAACCTCTGTATTACACCCCACAGTGAAAAGGACAACTCTGGCATGAGGTGTTCTCCTTCCTTCTTCTAAACTTTCCCATAAAAGCCTTGCAACCGGTAGTGGACTCTGGAACATGCCCAACTTTGTGGGTATGTTTTCCCAAGTCAGTCCTAACAATTGGCTTCCGATAAACCTTTGTCAAATTATTTCTGCCTCCACAGCCTTAATTTTGGTTGACATGACTCAAAACTTCCATCATAAATTACATTGTTAGACTGTCTGGCACAGCCTAAATTCCCAAACAAGACACTCCTATCAGGCATGACATTGCAAGAACATAGAGCTTACCTCCCAGAAGCTGAGGGCAAAGGCCAGATCTCTCTTTGGAAAAGGTTAAATTCTTTATTCCACAAAGAATGTAAACAAATCCAAGGTTTTTTTCAAAAACATTCTTTTCACTTGCATTTTGACATATTTCCGAAGTAGGAGATCTAGAGGTCCGCTTATAGCTCCAGGGTCAGGATGTGAATGTGAACATCATCTTCTTTGCATGCTGTTATTTCAGTGTCTCTACAAGTGTAAGCATAGATTAGCATCAAACCACAGTAGAGACCAACCTGCAATTACAGCTAATTCATGTGACCAAATTAGGGAATCTAAATAAGGAGAAAGATTTTAGAGTGTCCTTAATTTAGCATCCAGCACAATAACTAGACTTTGAAGCCAGGCCTATACTGCATTGTTATTCCAAAAATCAGTCCTAATCTTAATTCCACCATCTTTTCCTACAGCCCATTCTAGAATCCTTGCTCTTCATTTTTTTGACTACCAAGAAGATAAATAAATAGACCAGGTGCAGCGACTCACATCTGTAATCTCAGCACTTTGAGAGGCCAAGGTGAGGAAATCACCTGAGCCCAGGGATTTGAGACCAGCCTGGGCAACACATGGAGACTCCATCTCCAGAAAAAATACAAAAATTAGCTGGGCATGTTTGTGCCCACTTGTAGTCCTAGCTACTGGGGAGGCTGAGGCAGGAGGACTTTTTGATCTCAGAAGGTCAAGGGTAAAGTGAGAGTGAGCCATGATAATGCCACTATACTCCAACCTGGGCAGTAGAATGATAACCTGTTTCAAATAAGTAAATAGATGATTTATTCATCTGGATCTCCAAGTTTCACTGCATTCCGACTACAGTTGATCTTTGAACAACGTGAAGTTAGGCATGCTGACCTTCCATACAGTCAAAAATTCACATACAACTTTTGACCCCCCAAAATCTTAACTACTAATAGCTTACTGTTGACAGAAAGTCTTGCCAATAACATGAACAGTTAACACATATTTTGTATGTTCCATGTATTATATGCTATATTTTTACAATAAAGCAATCTAAAGGAAAGAAAAGGTTATTAAGGAAATCATAAGGAAGAGAAAATACATTTACTGTTTGTTAAGTGGAAATGGATCTTCATAAAGGTCTTCATCCTAATCATCTTCATGTTGAGTAGCCTGAGGAAATGGAGGAAGAGAAGGGGTTGGTCTTGCTGCCTCAGAGATAGCAGAGGTGAAAAGAAATCCACATATAAGGGGACCTGCACAGTTTAAACCCATGTTGTTCGATCATCAACTGTATTAGTAAACCTACTGAAGTCTCAAAGGCCTAGGACTTTTTGTTGAAAGTGACAATAACCTGATTCCAGTAAACATGGGCAAAAAAAAAAAAAAAAAAAAAAAAAAAAAAGACATTGACATGCACACAGAGGGAACTCCATGTGAAGATGAAGACAGGAATCAGGGTAATGCAACAGAGCCAAAGAATGCCAAAAGATTGCCAAAACCCACCGGAAACTAGAGGGATGCATGGAACTGATTTCTACCTCACCTGGGAAGTAACCAACCCTACTGATACCTGATACCTTCAGAACTGTTAGACAATAAATTTCTGTTATTTAAGCCAGCTTAAATTTCTGTTGTTTAAGCCAATTCATTCCCAACCTTTTTGGCACCAGGGACCTGTTTCATAGAAGATAATTTTTCCACAGCCAGGCATGGGAGTTGGTTTGGGGATGATTCAAGCACATTACATTTATTGTGCACTTTATTTCTATTAATATTACATTGTAATATGTAATGAAATAATTATACAACTCACCATAATGTGGAATCAGTGCGAGTCCCGAACTTGGTTTCATGCAACTAGTCAGTCCCATCTGTGGGTGATGGGGGACAGTGACAGATCATCAGGCATTAGATTCTCATAAGAGACCACCCAACTAGATCCCTTCCATGCACAGTTCACAATAGGGTTCACACTCCTATGAGTATCTAATACCACTGCTGATCTGACAGGAGGCAGAGCTCAGGCAGTAATGCAAGTGATGGGGAGCAGCTGTATACACAAATGAAGCTTTACTCACTCACCTGCCGCACACCTCCTGTTGTGCAGCCCAGTTCCTAACAGGCCACCAACAGGTACCAGTCTATAGCCCAAGGATTGGGGACTCCTGGTTTAAGCTATCCAGTTTGTGTTACTTTTTTAAAGAAGCCCTAGCAAACTAATTCATAGACTAAATATATACAATTAGGTCATTTTGAATGTCATTTTTGTAATTTTCTCATCTTATTGGTCAAATCAGTACACTTCAGAAAAAGAACTTTCTCTTTTGCATATACAACTTCAGTCTCTTCTTTTTCATTGTCATTAGCTTGTACTTATTCTTTTCTCTATTCACATCCTGGATTTTATTCTCTGTGGCAGATAAATATTATGGCAATGGGAGTCCAGACCTTTGAGTCATTTATCAAGCACAAAGAGCTTAATATTATTTTACATATAATATATATTATTTTAATAAATTTCAATTTTCTATTGAAGTGCTCCATCTTTTTATTTATTTTGACTTTCTTTTCAACATATTAATCAGTTATTTTTGAACTCTGTTTACCAAGTCACATATTTGTATCATCTGAGTTTGCCTTTATTTACTGTCCTCTCTCCTATTAGTTGCTTTCCTGCTTGTTTGCATATCTAATACTTGCTTATTATATGCTTGACATTATAAATGATACATCATAGATGCTGTTATCTTCTTCTAGAGATTAAGTTTTTATCTAGCAGGAAATTAAATTATAGAAAATCACCTTTATCCTGCCAAAGTTTGATTTTCGTCTTTGTTAGAGTGGGTCTATTTCACTTTTACCCTTATTCCTAGAGTCTAGCCCTTACTCCTAGCATGCTCCATCCTTCTGTAATATTTCCATAATAACATCAACAACAGGCCCAAGGTATTCAGTAGCTGGACCCAAACATCAGTGTCTCCCCAGAGTTGTACAATTTCTGAAATCTCTGCTTCTCTCTCAGCTCCCCCATATCCTTTCTCTGCTATAGCTCCTGAAATCCCATTATGTGAATACACACCTTTATGCATTAATGAAAGACTCAATGTGAATCTTTATTTAGATTCTGTACCTCTCTCTTAATACCATATCCCTCAAACCCCAGTCACCATTGTAACTCCTAGCACCAGTGTCTCTTTTTCCAGAGAACAAGAATTCTGCTTTCTGCTAGGACTCTATGCTGCCATATGGTGCTTTGAAAATTTCACTTTGGGAGAAATCCAGAGTGAATGCAGGGTGAAGGGATCTTCCTGAGGGATTTCCTTACCTCAGGGATCTGAGCCTTGCATTGGTTGCTGCTCACTTTCTGCAAACATTTGTTAACATTGTTTTCATATTTTATATATGTTTTTGTGGGCAGAAAATCTAACACAAGCTACTCAATCATGACCAAAACTTAAAGTCAGGTGGAAAGGGTTTTTATTTTATTTAATTGTTTATTTATTACAGACAAGGTCTCACTCTGTCACCCAGGCTGGAGTGCAGTGGCATATCACAGAACACTGCAGCCTTGAACTCCTGTGTGCAAGTGATTCTCCTGCTTCAGCCTCCTGAATAACTGGGGCTACAGTCAGGCACCGTGACACGCAGCAAATTTTTTAACATTTTGTGGAGATGAGGTCTCCATATGTTTCCCAGGCTGGTCTCGAACTCCTGCCCTCAAATGATCCTCCTGCCTAAGCCTCCCAAAGTGCTGGGATTACAGGCATGAGCCACCACACCAGCCCATAAAGTTCTGATACACAGAATGAAGTCCTCGTGATCCATTTATTTGCTCTTTTATATCCTTCTCACTCCTCTCTTTCCACACCTTACTAACTGTAACATAATAAAAGCATGTTTCTAACAGATAATTTCCACAAATAACTATAATGCCACTATTTTAAAAACTGATATGCTATCATCCTAGAGAAGAAAAATCTATAACATAGCACCAATAGGAATTCCAACTAATAACAAATTGATGTTTAGACTTCTTTCCTTCTGTAAGGCTCATGAAAGAAATGTGTATTCATAATTGTCTAATTTCTTAAATTCAACTTTGTGGAAAGACAGAATCAGGGTAAAGACAAACATTAAGAACAACACACAGTGGAGAGATAAACAGAGTTCTTAGATTAAGATGCAGTTAGGGGCTAGCAGAATTCACAGTGTTTCCTAGATTCCCTATCCTGTGAAGAGACACTTTGTCCAAGCACAGCCGGACATACTCCAGTTTTGTTTGAGGAAATGAACTCTGACTTCCTGTCTTCTAATATTTACAGACAGGTTGGGAATAGCGAGGAAACATTCACAATAAGTAGAAAGAGTCTTAGTCTTTGCAATCGGAGTGTCATTGACATCTACTCTCAGATACCAGTTGCCCAGTAAGTTTGAATAGCCATCTGTTTTCAACTAAAAATCATGACATGCTCCTGGATGAGCCAACCAGTCTATCTGATAAAGAAAACCAGGTTGTCTCTTCACAGACAGTAAGTAACTGCCTACAGGTTATTACTTCAAGCTTTTAATGAAGGCTTTTTTTTTAGATGGAGTGTCACTCTGTCGCCAGGCTGAGGTGCCGTGGCATGATCTGGGCTCATGGCAACCTCCACCTCTCAGGTTCAAGCAATTCTCCTGCCTCAGCCTCTGGAATAGCTGGGATTACAGGCGCCCGCCACCCCTGGCTAATTTTTGTATTTTTAGTAGAGGTGGAGTTTCACTATGTTGGCCAGGATGGTCTCAATCTCCTGCCCTCGCCTGCCTCAGCCTCCCAAAGTGCTGGGATTACAGGCATGAGCCACCGCACCCGGACCATGAAGGCTTTTTCTAGCAGGACCTTTGTTTCTGGTTAAAATACAAATACAGTACATCTAGGAGAGCTATTACAGATTAGTCAGTTACGTTTCAGAATGATGTTTCTATTGACTCCTTTTCTGATAACTTATTTTGATAGCTAAGAGAGAGTAGAATCTCTTGACTGTGGGTTGTGAAAGGTAAAGAGGAAGAGGAGCAAAGGAGTTTGCAGAAAGAAGCTTGGAAGCTTGAGAAAACAGCTTCAGGTTTAGCAGTCTGGACTCCTGTTTACATATCTTCATGTCTGCATTGTCATCTCATTAATTGCATATTGGTACATTAGTACAAGTGGGATTATACATCACACTCAAGACGGTCTTCAGTCTTGAGCTGCAAGAAATCACCTACAGAGATTTTATAGCTCCAGATGTCCTACGTACACCCCAACCCAATTACATTAGAGACCCTAGAGATGAGGCCCAGGCAGCAGTGGTTTTTAAATCTCCACAGGTGATTCCCATATGTAGCCAAGCTTTCTACTCACTGACATGTTCTCTTTGGCTTCAGCTCTCTTTCATAACAATAAAGCATCAGAGCATCAGCTAGACAATCCCTGAGCATTCTTTCCAATCCAGGTTCTTCAATTCTGCGATAATGCATGAAAAATTTCCCTTTAATCAATGTTGTTTTGCTGCTCATAAAACTGTGAAGCCAATCCACTGAGTTCTTATTTTGCTTTGGCTTTGTGACTTGGGTAAATACAAATGTTCTCCAGAGTTTCTGTTGTTTCATAGGATGTTTTCCATCTCTGCTCACCTAGACATTCATCAGAGGAAAGGGAGAAACAGCTATTAGCTGTCCAAAGAAAAGCATAAGTCTAACATGAAACATATTATAAAAATAAACACTTTACAAGAGGGATGAGCCTTTTTTGTAAACACAGGAAACATCTGCTTATTGATGCTTTACTATTGTGGAAGCTTTGTGTACGTGTTTTCATAATTACAGATTCATATTCCATATATGTTAAGCAAAGCTGTTTGCATGACTCATTTGGAAAAGCCTTTGAAGTCTCTTGCTTAAGACCTGACAGCACTCTCTTCTTTTCCTTTCTCTCTCCCCCAGAAGAGATGCCTGATGAGAAATGCCGAGATTGGCCACATGAGCTTTCGCAGAGAGGCTCTGGGAAGGAGAAAAACTGGAAGTCAGGCCCATCTGCATGGTACACTCACCTACTGTGAGTCATTTAGTTCATGTCAGGCATTTTTTTCCATAGCTCTTCCTACCTCACAGATGTGATACTGAAGGGCTATGTAATGTGTAAGACACTCTGAGGTACTGTGAAACAAGACATGAAAGGATCTTTACCTTGCGGAAAAGCAACATCTCAGAAAATGCCAGGCCACCTGCTAAGGTCAAGTGGTTTGTCATCTGAAGCAAACTGCCTCTGGGAAAGACAAATGGCGTAATATCCACAGCCCTTAAGAAAACCATCAATGTGGGTTAAGGGGAGGAAGGCAGCAAAACACACTGCCATGTGTGTACCTATGCAACTATCTTGCACGTTCTGCACATATACCCCAAAACCTAAAATGCAATAAAAATTTTAAAAAAAAAAAGAAAAAGAAAACCATCAATGTGGTTCACTTATATTCTCCTAAAATACAGCTGCATATTAAGGCCTTCTCGACCTTAAGCACGCCTTTGCTTCACCAGCAAAATCTTCTGCCTTTAGTTTTCTTCCCTGTCTCCCCTTCTCCCTCCATCCCTACTCCTCATTACAGAAATCATTCAAGCTCCTGTTTAATTAATAGCAACTACTTTATTCAGGATTTGCCATGTTCCAGGAACTTAGCTGAATGCTTTTCATGTATTCATTTACCTAATTCTTCTAAGATACCTACAAAATATGTTTCATTAAGTTGAGTCAAAGACAATCAAAACTCAAAGAGGTAAAGTAACTTGCCCAAGATCACAAAACCGAGATTCAAACCCAGGCCTCTCTTGATCCAAAGCTGATTCTGTTACCCACTGCATTGTGTTGTCATTCTTCCCATAGAAGGGCAAAAACTTTCTTGCTGATTCTACTGTACAGCAATTTCTCCCCAGTTGGAATCAAATTCCCCTCCGAAATGTTTTTACATGCTACATAGTCTTGATCACTATTTTATATTGTGATTTATTTAAAACGAATATGTTTTGTTTCTTTCCCAAAGTATATTACAAGCCTATTAAAGCCACAGAACTATTCAAAGTGCCTAACATAATGCACTTACATTGGGTAGGAACACAAATAATCAGCCAGATGCGGTGGCTCACGCCTGTAATCCCAGCACTTTGAGAGGCCAAGGCAGGCAAATCACTTGATGTCAGGAGTTCAAGACAAGACTGGCCAACATAGCAAAACTCTGTCTCTATTAAAAATACAAAAATTAGCTGGATGTGGTGTCACACACCTGTAATCTCAGCTACTCAGGAAGCTAAGGCAGGAGAATAGCTTGAACCCAGGAGGCAGAGGTTGCAGTGAGCTGAGATTGTGCCAATGCATACCAGCCTGGGCAAAAAAGTGAGACTCCATCTCAAAAACTACAATCTAAAAAGTAATAATAATAATGAACACAAGAATTTTCTATGCAACATTATTTGGTAAATTAAGAAAAATATTTAGAAAAGTCAGAAAGAAAAACACCCTAGCCAGACAAACTTAGAAAACAGAGGGAAAACTTTTAGAGCTTGCTTAAGTAGAAAATTCCTTAAGAAGAAAGAGCAAATTATATAAATGAGAACTTATTGATGAAATAAAACAAACCTGATTCTAAGAGATAAAAATAATTGGCATGCAGGACATACTGACCCCACAAAGCTTCCTGTACCAACCAGAGCATCATTTTTTCAGATAAAGGAGTAAAGGTTATGCACTGTGGCTTCCTAGTGTGTATGAAATTACTCTGACGCTCATTTTTCTGATTCCAAAACTCTTGACTAAGAATGTTCAAGCTCTTAATTGGGGCCATGAAATAGAATATGAAAATAAATGAGTTGAAGTAGAGAGGCAGGCATCTCAGCAAGCAGCGTGTGTACACTTACCCCTAAACCGGCCAAGAGTACCTCCTCAGTAACACACTCTCTTCAGCACGCTAGGAATATGAAGCCAGCACACAACACAGGAAGACAGAAATGTGATCTTTATCTCACTCTTGTCTACTGTTTTAATGTGTGAGAGTGTAAAGAGTATTCTTCCCTTATTTATGAATTTGTTTCCCTTGTGTAGAATGAGGTCATCCCATTTACTGTCCATTGAAGGTCTCAGGAATGACTCATAAAAAAGGGTTAGATATAATGTCATGTACTAGGAAGTGGTATAACTTTCAAATCAGAGAGTGAAAGCTCCAAACCCCAGCTCTAAAAGCCTGGAAAATACTCAGAAAAATAATTAAAATAATTAGTTATAATTTATGTTTTACTTTCGTAGAAAGAAATACTTGGGAAAAGAAATACTTTTTAAAGAATACTACATGCATGTAGTTATAAAGATTTTGCTATAAAATTTTTTCTCAAATACAATGTCAACTAAATAAAGTGAGTTGGTAAAAAGTAAAAAAAAAAAAAAAGTTCTTCAATTTAGCCAGTACAGTAAAATGTTTTCAATAACAAATAATTTCCTTTGTGCCTGTAGAACATTTCATCTGCATATAACTACAATCTAGAATCTCAGTACACATTATCTATTTCTTACTAATGCCCATAAGACTTTCAGGAATTAGAACTATAAGTTCCACAATTTCCTGGCTCTCTGTAGCTAAAGATTTTCTAGCCACGTGATCTTACAGTCACCTTAGTTGAGTGAAAGTAGCTCCAGACATGGCGTCAAATGACCCATGTTCAAATTTCAGCTCCACCTTTCATTATTAGCCTTGTGACCTTGACTAAACCAAGCATCTCCCTGAGCCTCAGCATCTTTTCTATAAAGAGAGGAAATAATATCTGCCTGCACTTGCCCATAGGATTCTAATGAGGATCCAGATGAAAAGTATGCAAAACTGCTGTGTAAATCACATCTCAGTAGCAGGAGTTTTCATGCTATTTTTAGTTGCTTGCAGCCCTTTTTCTCCTATTAGTAAGCAACAACTACCATTAAAATTTTCATTTATTTTCTTCTGGTCTTTGGTTTCTAGAGTATATATGTATGTGTTTATGTATGTCAATATTTACTTTTTAAAATGTAACAATTTTATTGTAATACAGTTATGTATTATAATACTTTATTATACTTTCGCAAAATGTGTTTTATAACACAGATAGCATTTTATACATTTTATAATGTATTAGGGTTAAATTATGTATTATACTTGCATATTTAATGACATATGTATGTATATGACCCTATATTAATAAAAGTTCTTCCAAATAACAGCTTAGTATAAGTCCATCATATATAATATATAATCAAGTATGATGTCTACATATATGCATTTTCATGTTGTTAAACATTATTTCTAAACATGATTAACGATGGCTGCCTTAAAAATATATTGCATTTTTTATTCCACCATACAAGTAAACTATAATTTATTTGATCATTCCCTATTTTTCACTCATTAGGAATACTTTTTCCCAGGTTTTCTCAGGTTTTTGTTTTGGGTTTATTTGTTGATGATGATGATGATGATGATGATGATGATGCTACTGGGTTTATTTGCCATATAACAATACTGTAGTAGGCCAGGCGCAGTGGCTCACGCCTGTAATCCCAGCACTTTGGGAGGCCAAGGCGGGTGGATCATGAGGTCAAGAGATCGAGACCATCCTGGTCAACATGGTGAAACCCCATCTCTACTAAAAATACAAAAAATTAGCTGGGCATGGTGGCGCATGCCTGTAATCCCAGCTACTCAGGAGGCTGAGGTAGGATAATTGCTTGAACCTAGGAGGCAGAGGTTGCGGTGAGCCGAGATCGCGCCATTGCACTCCAGCCTGGGTAAAAAGAGTGAAACTCCATCTCAAAAAAAAAAAAAAAAAAAAACAATACTATAGTAAACGTATCTATGCAAAAGTCTCTGATTCTATAGGGGAGATGTCTAAAACTAAAATCACTGTATCAAAAGATACGGAGTTTTCTGAGTTCCTCTCTAATATACTATCAAATTCTGTTTCTGAAGCCTTGTACTAGTTAGACAGTTTAAGATGGAATCATTGTTACAGTACCCTTGTCAGAATTATTACCTATTTAAATCATTACTAATTTCACAGGCAAAAAATAACATATCTTTATTAGTTATATGTGATTATTAGTAAAGTTAAAACTTGTCATGTTTATTGATTTTAATTATCTCTGCCTAGAATTATCTCTTCTCATTCTTGTTCCAATTTCAATATTTTCCTTATTGGTTTATGTGTTATTTATACTTCAGTGAAATTAATTTCTTTATTGTTCCTCATAAAACTTTTCAAATTCACCATCTGCATTGTAACATTGCTCATGAGTTTTGATATTGAGTTTTAAATTTATGTTTTTTGAAATCAAATTTACCAGCCATTTTCTTCCATGGCTTTCTTTTTATGTTTTGTGAATTAAGTAAAGGGAATTCCTACTGCATCCATATATCAATTTATTCTTTTAGTAAAAACCAGCCCCTGTGTTCAAAGATTTGGCAATCTAGAATAAAGTGAAGGCTGGTTATGCTGATTATTGCTATTCTGCTAGGAAGCCAGTTTGAAACCATCAGCCAGGAGATTATTAAGTATTTTTGGTACAGGAGGAACTGGCACCAACCCAGACACAGCTCTATTTATAGGCAGCAAAGATACCTCCTATGCTGTGGCTTTCAGCCAATGATGAGGACCCAGAAGGTCTAACACTTGTAAAGCAGGTCTGTACCAGTGAACATATAAGTCAGAGGGGTCAGGCTCAGGGCTAGTTAAAACCTGGGGAAGGATGAGAACAGAGAAGAGGACACCACCACCAGAATCCATTCTACTGGAGGAGAGTGGTTTGCAAATGTCTAGCAAGCAGAAGTTGTAATTAGAGGGATGAGTCTGAAAGGAGTTCATGACCTTCCAATTCTAAGGTTCTCTCTCTCACTGTTCTCTGGCTGTATTCAACTCTCTGCTGAGTAAAGACAAGCCTCTTGCTTGCCTTATATTTAAATTCCACTCTCCTGACTTTAGAAATACCCCTGAGCAGGCAAACTTGCTTCCTCAGCAGCAGGAAAATTAATCATGGCTAGTAACAATAGTAACATCAGTCAAGCTATTTCTATACCCCAGACCCTGTTCTAAACCTTTAACAATCATCAAACCCTTTAAAACTCTTTGAACTTATAAGAACCATAATTTTCTCTAATTTTATAGTTAAAGAAACTGAGGCATAGAGAAGTTAAGTAGCTTGTCCAAGGTTGAGCCAAGACTTGAAAAAAACCAGACAGTCTGGTTCCAGAGTTGGCACACTTATGATAGTCTATGTTATTCTATAATACAAATTTTGAGAACAAGTGTTAATTTTGATTCATGTATGTGAAAAGGTGTGTGTGTGTGTGTGTGTGTGTGTGTGTGTGTGTGTAAAGATATAGAAATATTATGCCCTTGGATATCTGTCTTTACTTATTCTGGTCAATGAAGGGGGATGATTAGAAATTAATTAAGCAATTCTTGGATTATCCAGGCCTCTGGCTTTCCCACCTTCTGATGCTTCCATCAGAAAAACAGAAGAGAACAAAGGAAAAACACAAACATGGCAATTTTGCTCCAGTTTGAAGTTAGTTCTGCTTGGAGTTGGTTTTAAAGGAACAAGAGACTGAATAGAATAGTCAAAATAATTTTGGTTTTATGTAACCACCTAGTCATCACAGATGCTTCTCTTGGTACCAGCTTACAGCTGAACAGTGGAGGGTGCAGAGTGCGTGTATGGGTGAATTCCCAATAACAACACAATTTTAGCCATCTCTGAGTGAATCTTGCCAGGCAGCAAGGTTGTTACTGGGTTGTGTTGTCATTGTGTTGTTCTTGGGAATTCACCTATACATAATTTCTGCACCCTCCACTGTTCAGCTCTAAGCTGGTACCAAGGGAATCACCGATGACAGACACTTGTTCCTGTTGTCTCTTTCTCTTCCCTGCTGGTACCCTACACAGACTCGAGCTTTCTCATGGCTGCAGTTTCAGAAGTATTCATGACCAATTCACTGCTTGAGGCCTCACACAATGAGCAGGAGAGGAGACCCCTGCCATCAATTTGCCTCGCATCATCTCATTCCCACCCCTCTATCCTTCACAGCACTGCTAGGCTGGTATTTTCCATTTGTGAATATAGTCATGTTCCTCCCATTAAAATTCTCCTGTAGGCTGGGTCCGATAGCTCATGCCTGTAATCCCAGCACTTCGGGAGGCTGAGGAGGGAAGATCGCTTGAGGTCAGGAGTTCGAGACCAGCCTGGCCAACATGGCAAAACCCTGTCTCTACTAAAAGTACAAAAATTAGCTGGGCATCCGGTGGGCACCTGTAATTCCAGCTACTCGGGAAGCTGAAGCAGAAGAAACACCTGAACCTGGGAGACGGAGGTTGCAGTGAGCTGAGATCATGCCACAGCACTCCAGCCTGGGCAACAGAGTGAGACTCTGTCTCAAATAATAAATAATAAAATAAAACTTTCGTGTAGAATCCCATCTCCTACAATCTAAACTCCCCAACACAAAGTAAAAGACCCTTGAGGCTCTAGCTCCACCTTCCCGACCCTTGAAGTGTGCATTTCAGCTTCACAACCTACTTATAAGTCCTCAAATATGCTTTACTATGTCACAGGTCTGTGTCTTTGCCTAATCTGTTTCTCTCCTGGAGTATCCCCCATCAACTGACACCCACATGAACATATATTTATATGATTTACATCTTTGGATCTCCTTTTAACTTCCGCCTCCTATGTGAAGCCTCTCTCACTGCATCAGCCTACTTTCTGTCATTCAGAAAAACTGTTCCAAACCTGCCTCTCATGTGCATGTGTCATATTGTGTGCTGGTTTCTTATTTGTGTATCTGTCTCCCACTTAGACTGTGATCTCCTTAAGGAGAGAGGACTATAATTTTCACCTTTGCAAATGGCATTTAATAAATATGTATTTATTGGATGGTAGATGAATGGATGGCTCAATGAAAGAATGGATAAATAGTATTTTTACACAGTGATAATTGCTTACGTTTGTATTGTTCTTTAAAATTGGCAAAAAAACAATTTATATAATCTCACTTAAACATGACAACAAATCTCTGAGATAGGTATTACTGACAAATTACACATAAGGAAATAGATTCAGAGAGGTTGAGACACTTGCCAGAGGTCACACAGCTTTTGTCATACCAAAATCATAAAAATGATTTAAATGTACTCATTTAGTGGTCCATAAATTTTATAGAATTTTATAGCTGGAAGACTTCCCTAGTCAATCCTTTTATGAGAACCGTGAAAAACTGAGGCCCACAGATTTTTTTAATTGCTCAAATTTGCACCACTTAGTGGCAGACCCAGAGCCAGTAAAAAGTGCTTTATAGCTCTTAATTCCAACTTTCTAGGTTCATAAATCTAGGCCCTTCCACTCATTGACTGTACAATTTTAAACAAATTGCTTAACCTCTCTGTGTCTGTTTCCTATAGTGATAAATGGGGCTAATAATAGTATCTAACTAACAGGCTTGTTATGAAGACTTAAATGAGATAACCCATGGGAAACTGTTACAAGAGTGTCTGATCATTGCAAGTGCTTTAAAAATGTCAGCTATTAATCATCATTTTACTTGGGTAGGTTCTTCCTCCTCCATGAATCAAGAACGCTAAAGAGATACTGGGGTAGTGATAGCAGTCACACTCAAAGGAAAGAAGGTAAAAGGTAAAAAGCAATATAATTCATGTGGCAGAACAGAAAAAGTAAGTTAGAGAACTGGAAAAATTTATGAGAAAATAATAGAAAAACCTAACTCTGAGGTCACAGGCAAACAAATTGTGCTAGGCTTTTTCTTCCCTGAAACTACTGAAACTACCCACTTTCTGAGGGAAGCAAATTAATATGAACTGCATTGAGACGTTAAAAAATTATAAAGCAATCAGCAGCCCTTTCCATTACTTATTTTTCCCCTTTGAATAATTATTCTATTCCTCTCTCTCAACTGAAATAGATAAATGTACAAATATATATACATAAAATATAACCAGTAATAATTTCACTGCTTTATCTATTGAAGGACCATTAGATTATAAACATTGCCTCTCCTGTTGAGTTCCATCCAGCTGGTTTTCTCTAGAAGGAAGGATTCTCCACAGTTTCACTTATAAGCCTTATCAAAATTGCATTTATGCATTGATATCTTGCCAGTCTAGCTTTCAGTAATGGTCAGATAAGACTGGGCTGTAGTAACAAACAAAATTAGTTTACAAGAGCTGAAGTCCATTTCTCATCCACGGTTCACTGCAGCTCTGTGTCTCTTCTCATTCTGGGACTAGCCTGAAGAAACGGCCTACTTCTGAAACAATTGTGAGCAATGCTGCAAAGAAATGAGGGTGTGAAAGTTTCAGCCAGCTGTCCAAGCTTCTGCCTGGGTGTGATTCATATCAGATCTTCCAACTTTCATTAGCTAAAGCAAGTTACGTGACCAAGTCTGTCTCGGGTAAGATGGGGAAGTAGATATTGATCAACAGTAATACAACCTATCAGTTTATTGTTTCTTTGAGGCAGGATCTCACTCTGCCACTGAGGTGGGAGTACAGTGGTGAGATCACGGTTCACTGCAGCCTCAACCTCCTTGGCTCGAGTGATCCTCCTGCCTCAGCCTCCTGAGAAGCTGGGACTATAGGCATATGCCACCATGCCTAGCTGAGTTTTACTTTTTTCTTTTTTCTTTTTGTAGCAACAGGGTCTATGTTTCCCAGGCTGTCTCAAACTTCTGGGCTCAATCAATCAACCTGCCTAGGCCTCCAAAAGCTCTAGGATTATACGTGTGAGCCATGAAGCCCAGCCTTGTCACACATCTCTACTCGCTACTATTGTTGATTCTTTCTTTCCCTGAGTATTAGTAGATTCTGTTTTTCTAAAATAAATGTAAATTGTCTTGACCATGCTTCCTACTTAATTCTGTGAGACTCCTGATTAGTTCTGTGAAGTTTTCTTTTTTTGTTTTTTGTTTTTTTTTGGTTTTTTTGAGATGGAATCTCACTCTGTCACTCAGGCTAGAGTGCAGTGGCATGATCTCTGCTCACTGCAACCTCCACTTCCTGGATTCAAGTGATTATCTTGCCTCAGCCTCTCGAGTAGCTGGGACTACAGGTGTGTACTATTACTATGACACTCAGCTAATTTTTTTTTTTTTGTATTTTTAGTAGAGATGGCATTTCACAATGTTGGCCAGGCTGGTCTCGAACTCCTGACCTCAAACGATCCACCCACCTTGGCCTCCCAAAGTCCTGGGATTACAAGCATGAGCCACCACATCCAGCCAGTTCTATGAAGTATTGAACATATTACTGCCGCAAAGAGAATACACATTATATAAAGACCAGATGTTTTGTTTTGTTTTTACTAAAGTTAGGTTATCAGATTACTAAATGAATTTATTCTCAATTAAATTCTGATGAATTTCTATATTGTTTCTCCATTCCCTAGTAGACTAGTGAATTTCTCTTCTTATCTTCTAAATCTTTTGCCTCAAAGGCCTGACATTTATATTCATTACATCTTTCACAAAAATTTGCTAATAAAATTATTAAAAGAAACTGAATCTCCTAAAATAAAAATAATAGCCTGATTCCAGCTCTACCAACAAACTGTTCTGTAATTAAAAAGGGCTGGTCCATGTCTTTGGATTTAGAAATTGATGATGTCATTCTTAATGGAATTGGTGAGAGATTGAAGAGTGTTCATTATTTAAGGACTGTAATGGCTCTGAAAGCATTCTGCAATTCATGTGACTTACAATGCCAACCCACCAAAATCAAGGGGAGAAAGAAAATTACCCTGGAAGTCATTCTTTCCATGACTCAGGGAAAAACTAACTTCTACATAATTTACCTCACATATAGTTTCAAAATTATATCAACCAATTTGAGTTTGTAACATATTTTTAGCCTAATTACCTAGATTCACCTCAACTCAGTACTCTATCTTGGTGAAATGAACCAGAATCGAATCTGAGGTGGGACAAGTTACTTCTTCAGGAGCTCCATAAAAGTCACAGTTTGGCCAAACCCACCTATAGCAGTGTTTCTCAAATTTTTTTTCGTCGTCATCCCCTTAAGGATCTTTTTAAGATTTTTTTTTCCTAATGCCCGCCCTTCCATGCAAATTTAATACCATGGATATAACTTGCACCCGATTACTTATTTTATATATATACATATATATATGCTTTATACATAAAAAAGTAAGAGTCATATTTTGCTCTCTTGTTGGTAATACTGTCCTGGTGAGAAAAAAAAATGATTTTTAGGTCAGATGCTGTAGTAGTCTGCTCTCACACTACTGTAAAAGAAATAGCGGCTGGGCACGGTGGCTCACACCTGTAATTCCAGCACTTTGGGAGGCCAAGGCAGGTGGATCCTGAGGTCAGGAGATCAAGACCATCCTGGCTAACATGGTGAAACCCCGTTTCTACTAAAAATACAAAATTTAGTTGGGCGCTTGCCTATAATCCCAGCTACTCAGGAGGCTGAGGCAGGAGAACCACTTGAACCAGGGAGTTGAAAGTTGCAGTGAGCTGAGATTGAGCCACTGCCCTCCAGCCTGGGAAAAAGAGAGAGAGAGAGGAAGGAAGGAAGGAAGGAAGGAAGGAAGGAAGGAAGGAAGGAAGGAAGGAAGGAAGGAAGGAAGGAAGGAAGGAAGGAAGGAAGGAAGGAAGGAAGGAAGGAAGGAAGGAAGGAAGGAAGGAAGGAAGGAAGGAAGGAAGGAAGGAAGGAAGGAAGGAAGGAAGGAAGGAAGGAAGGAAGGAAGGAAGGAAGGAAGGAAGGAAGGAAGGAAGGAAGGAAGGAAGGAAGGAAGGAAGGAAGGAAGGAAGGAAGGAAGGAAGGAAGGAAGGAAGGAAGGAAGGAAGGAAGGAAGGAAGGAAGGTAGGTCCTGAGACTGGGTAATTTATAAAGAAAAGAGGTTTAATTGGCTCGCAGTTCTGCAAGCTATACAGGTAACAGGGCTGGAGAGGCCTCAGAAAACTTTCCTTTTTTTTTTTTTTCTTTTTGAGAAGGAGTTTCGCTGTTGTTACCCAGACTGGAGTGCAATGGCACAATCTCGGCTCACTGCAACCTCCGCCTTCTGGGTTCAAGCAATTCTCCTGCCTCAGCCTCCCGAGTAGCTGGGACTACAGGCATGCACCACCATGCCCAGCTAATTTTTGTATTTTTAGTAGAGACAGGGTTTTACCATGTTGACCAGGATGGTCTCGATCTCTTGACCTCGTGATCCACCCACCTCAGCCTCCCAAAGTGCTGGGATTATAGGCATGAGCCACCGCGCCCGGCAGGAAATTTTCAATCATGGTAGAAGGCAAAAGGGAAGCAAGCACATCTTACATGCCAGAGTAGGAGGAAGACAGGGAGGTGCCACACACTTTTAAACAACCAGATCTCATGAGAATTTACTCACTACAACCAGAAAAACAAGGGAATAATCTGCCCCCAATCACCTGCAACCAAGCACCACCTCCAACACTGGGAATTACAATTTGACATGAGATTTGGGTGGGGACACAAATCCAAACCATATCAGATACCTATACCAATTTTACATTATGACTATGCATAAATTTTTGCTCTTCTTCCTCAACTACAGCCTTCTGTATTTTCTCACCTCTAGACCTTTGCTTATGCTATGTCTTCTTTCTGGAATAACCTTCCCATTTCTATCTGTTGAATGCAACTATTTTTTAAGGACCACATCAAGTCTTACTTCTTCCAAGTAGAATTTTTCCAAGTATTAAATCAACCTTTTCCCCCCACAACATTTACCTTTAACATAAGACATTTTCTTTACATCTTTCATAAATATCTTAATCTACCTTAGACTGAAAGTATTGAAGTACATGCCCTTATAAGAAGAGACACCAAACAATGACCTTCAGGATCCTGCTTCGAGTGGCCTTACCTAAACCAAACCTACCAGTCACCACAAGAAATATGCAGATCTAGTTAGATATGCATGCCAGAATGAAATCATCTCTACTCAAATTAGCAAAAATGTTTTTCAAAATAATTGTTTACAATAAGGATCATTACTGTTTAGATATCCTTTCTAAGGAATACTCTTGCTAAAGTGGTTTGTAAGTCTCGACAACTGTTATATAGATTGCACGGTTTGCCCTAATGCTAAGAGAAGCTATATCTAAATTCAAAATTCCCTCGGCATCTTATATAGAAAGTAATCTTAGGAGGAAGAAATGTGATCTTAACATATCTATTATAAGCCAAACCCTAAGCCAGGCATTATAAATACAATGATCAAAATAGACAGTATCTAGCTCCCTGGAACCTGTAGTTCTGATGGATGAGTTCAGATATTTTCTATTATCAAGTGTGGTAAATTATTTTAATTTGCTTTAGAATAAACTACATATAGTTTCATGTTTCAGACATACAGAAGCAGCTAAGTGGCTTATTCCTTATTCTCTTTTATTTCCAACTCTAAGACTGCCTTTCTCTCTCTGCCTTTCTCTCTCTGTCTCTCTGTCTCTGTCTCTGTCTCTGTCTCTGTCTCTCTCTCTCTCTCTCTCTCTCTCTGTGTGTGTGTGTGTGTGTGTGTGTGTGTGTGTGTGTGTCTGTCTGTCTGTCTGTCTTTCCCACACTACTTTGTGTGGATAAATGAAATAAAAGTTCTACCCCACTGAATTTTTTCTTATTTAACTGCAGAAGACAAGAAGGAAGAGACAACTCTCCACTGTGCTTTATCAAGAATATCCTGAGAGTCAACAGACTTTATTGAAGATTCACAGCACTAAGAAGCCATCAAGCTAGAGGAGGTTTCCATGTCTGAGGATTTACTCCCTATGGACATTTCAAAATAAACTGGCTAAGTTGAATAGTAGAGATCTAGGTAATTAAGCTTTGCTCTATGTTTTGGAAGATGATTTTTCATTTTCTAAAATTAAAACAAAAGATTTTAATTTAGACAAAACAGTTTTAAATTCAAAGCTACTGATTTTCTTTTTGGAGTGAATGTAACCCCAAACAATGGTAATTGGGCCTTATGTCGTTTTGTAAAAAGGCTTTTGCACATTTTTTGTGTCCTTCATTATCACAGAGTAGCATTCTATTCATTTTGATGACATAATCTTCTACTTAGCCGATGCTTATACTGAGAAAAATGTTACACTATGAGATGATCACAGACAGCCAAGCATTATTCCAAATAGACCACTCAGTCCTAAAACAGACTTTTATGCACAGCCAAAACAAGCCCATGTCATCCGTTACCTTACTGTCTTTCAGGAACTTAAGGACCACCCATGTGAGCTTCCCCCTCACATCCCACACGTCTTGACATCTTTGTGGAGGTCATCATCTCTCATCAGCACCTTTGATAGCCCCACATGGAGCGAGGCCTCATTATACAGCAGCCCTGCCATCTTAAAGTTATGAATTATGTACAAAGTACAGGGATTTCACAAGTCTGCTAGTGCTATGGGATTGGGGATAACAAACTCTTCTGGGAGATCAAATTATTAAGCAAATTTAATCAAATCTTTGGCAGTTTTTGTGCATCATTTTCTTCTTGTTCTGAAATAGAAACAATAGAAGTCCTAACCAGAGCAATCAGGCAAGACAAAGAAATAAAGGGCAAATTGCAAAAGAGGAAATCAAGCTGTCACTGTATGCCAGTGATATGATCATATACCTAGAAAAGCCTAAACACTCCTCCAAAAGACACCTAGATTTTATAAATGAATTCAGTAAAGTCTCAGGTTACAAAATCAATCTACACAAATCAGTAGCACTGCTATACACCAGCAATGACCAAAATGAGAATCAAATCAAGAACTCAATCCCTTTTGCAACAGCTGCAAAAAGAAAAACAAAATACCTAGCAATATATTTAACCAAGAAAGTGAAAGATGTCTACAAGAATGAAAAACACTACTGAAAGAAATCACAGATGACATAAAACAAATGAAAATGCTCATACATTGGAAGAATCAATAAATGTCATAGAAATGACCACACTGCCCAAAGCTATCTACAGATTCAATGTAATTCTTATCAAATTACCAACATCATTGTTCACGGAATTAGAAAAAACAATTCCAAAATTTGAATAAAACCAAAAAGGAGCCCAAACATCCAAAGTAATCCTAAACAAAAAGAACAAATCGAAAGGCATCTCATTACCTGACTTCAAATTATACTACAAGGTTATGGTTACCAAAACAGCATATTAGTATGAAAATAAATTTATAGACCAATGGAACAGAATAGAGAACCCAGAAATAAGGCCAAATAGTTATAGCCAACTGATCTTTGTCAAAGCACACAAAATCATAAATTGGGGAAAGGATATCCTATTCAATAAATGGTGCTGGGAAAACAAGATAGCCACATGTAGAAGAATAAAACTGGATCCCTATCTCCCACCATATACAAAAAAAAAACTCAGTATAGATAAAAGACAAATCTAAGACTGGAAACCATAAAAATTCTGGAAGAGAACCCAAGGAAAAACTCTGGTGGACATTGGCCTAGTCAAAGAATTTATGACTAAGATTCCAAAAGCAAATGCAACAAAAACAAGAATAAATAAATGGAACCTAATTAAACTCAAAAGCTTCTGCACATTAGATAATAATTTTGAAACTCAAAAATAAAATAAAATGAGATTTGTAGGTTTCTGTCTAAAAAAAAAAAGAAAGAAATAATCATCAGAGTCAACAGACAACCCACAGAATAGTAGAAAATATTTCCAGCTATGCATCTGACAAAAGCTAATATCCAAAAATCTACAAGGAACTCAAACAACTCAGAAAGAAAGAATAATAATGATAATTCCATCAAAGAGTGGACAAATGACATGAATAGACATTTCTCTAAAGAAGATATACAAATAGCCAACAAATATATGAAAAAAAATGCTCAACATCACTAATCATCAGGGAAATGCAAATTAAACTACAATGAGATACCACCTTACCCAAGCCAGAATGGCCATTATTAAAAACTCAAAAAACAATAGACCTTGGCATGGATATGGGGAAAAAAAGTGGGGGAGCTGGGGAATGCTTACTCACTGCCAGTGGAAGTGTAAATTAGTACAACTACTATAGAAAACAGTATGAAGATTTCTTGAAGAACTAAAAGTAAATCTATCATTCAATCCACCAATCCTACTACTGGGTATCTACCCATAGGAAAAGAAGTCATTACATCAGAAAAACACCTGCACATGTTTGCTTATTGCAGCACAATTCACAACTGCAAAGATATTAAACCAATGTAAGTGCCTATCAATCCATGAATGGATAAAGAATATGTGAGATATATATACCATAGAATACTACTCAGCTATAAAAACAAATGGCATATACCATATATTCTCACTTACAAGTGGGAGCTAGAAAAAATTATTTCAACAAAAGTTAGAAATTATTGAAAGCTTGCTGAGTGTCATTTACTAAATTCTTTACATGTGTTGTTTCATTCATTCTACAGCCCTATGAGTAGGTACTATTATGATCTTTATTTACAAATTAGAAAATTAAGGCATCAAGAAGATATACAGTACATGTCATGGGGGTTTGGTAATGGAGAAATGTTGGTTGAAGGGTAAAAATTTCAGTTAGACAGGATGAATAATTTCTGGAGCTATGTTGAACAACATGGTGACTACAGTTAATAATAATTTACTATATACTACAAAATTGCTAAGAGAGGACATCTTAAATGTCTTACCATACAGACACAAAAGGTTAAATATATGTGGTGATGAATATGTTAATTAGCTTGATTTAATTATTTCATAACATATACCTAGATCAAAACATCATGTTATACACTATAAATACATACAATTGTGCATTAATAAAGTTGGGAAACACACACACACACACACATAAAACTAGAGAATATTGAAGCCATGATTTGACCCAATGCTCTTTATCATTACATACTATTGCATCTCCATCTTTTTCATTGGGAACTTCACTTTCATCACCAGCCCAGTTTTAGCCCCACTGCCAGCCTACTGCTTCTACCCTAGAAGCAAACAGAAGTTATTGAACATAACAGAGAAAACTAAGTAGATGAAGTTGTATAGCAAGTTGGTTAAGAATTGGACTGCCAGCTCCATTTTACTGCTATGGAAACCTGGGCCATTTGTTTAGCCTTCTTGTGTTTGATTTTCTCATCTGTAAAATGGAAATGATGATAATGACATCTACTTGCAGGGCTATTTGTAAGGATTGAATGAGATAATCCTCATAAAACATTTAATGTCTGCCACTTACATCATTTGTGTTAATACACAAAGACTATCTTTTTAAGCTTTGTATTCCCAGTGCCTACTTAATGCTTGGCTTATGGCAGTTCTAGATAATTGTTTGATGAATTAATGACCACAAGGTAAATAAGGATTCATTATCAAAGAAGTGTAAGCCTACACCACGACCAGGTTTCATAGCAAAGGTATTCAGAAAAATGATTAAGGTCAGATATTGAGTTACCCAAAGGAGAAATAGCAGATGACAAGCACAATAAATGTGACCAGTGGGCTAAGAGCAAAATCTAGGTCAAAGCTGGTAAAAGCTAAGGGAACAGAAGCAGGGCTTTGGAATATGGGTGCATGCACCAGATTATAAAAGGCGACCTGTCTGCCATTCTTCTTCCCTTCCTACTGTAAATAAACATTTGCTGGCTATTTTCCATGTATCCAGAACTGTACTAGGCTCTGAGAGTACAAGTAATAAGGCCGTTGGAATTACTTCATTTGTTTATTTCCTTGTCATGCTTATTTGAACTGCAAAGCAGATTGCTACTAAAGTACAGGGGGATTTCTCCTGCCTTAATTTCTCCTGAGGCCCCAGTATGATCTATATCATATGCCAAATTGAGTGTGAGACAGATCACCATATACATAATTTGTCCCTAACAAAAAGTTAGAGAAATGGCTAAGTCATCTCACTCACTTTGGACATATAAATGGGTTAGAGGGAGAGAAAAAATGAAAATTAAAAAATAATTTGAGATTTCTGCAGAAAGAGCCATGCTCTAAGTTCCTCCCACTTACCCAGAACAGAGGAGTTTCTGGCATTACCTCACTTCTCTCTGCCATAGTGAATGGACTTTCAAAGGCACCAGTTGAAGAACAGGTGCAGTTGATAGGCATGGAAGACTGCAACCTGGGCTACCTAAAGTGATCTTTTAGGGGACAAGGGTTGTGTGAGTGGTTCTGGTGGATCACACCTGGGTCCCTTGGTAGAGCAAACTGTCATGAGAGTTGAGTAGAGTCCTGGGAGGTAGAGCTCCCTGGAATAACAGAGGAATCCCAGGATCAAGAAACTGGAAGACATTGGATTCCTCCTGAGGACTGTGGAAGGGAGTCATAGTGACTATGCAATATAGAGATGACTCTGACAAGGTCAACAAACCTCAAGGTCAGAGGTGTCCAGAAATGAAAATGCCAAAAGAAATCACAAAATGCCCACTAGAGAGAGTCACCTCAGGAATGAACCCAACCTGTAAGAACCAATTCATAACCTTCTCTACACCCCTACCCTTCCAAACCTCAACAGCATCAGAAACATGCTCAAAACCTGGGATGAGGAGATTGCTCATCCCAGAGAATGAAAGTCCAAAGCATAGAAAACAGAAGCCAACCATAGCAATCTCATCATGGATTTTTTCTTCTGCCCTTTTTCTTTTTCTTCTGTGGAGTTTTTATTCTGCCTTTCCCTGCTCCAAAGCCAAATGGTAAAAATTGCCCTGTTTTTCAGCCAACCAATATTACCATAGAATTAGAAAATCCTAAATTTTCTGTATTTTTATGAGAACATACATTTACAGCTTCAAATATCCACAAAATGATTAACAATTTTATGAATCTTTGTGGTATACAGAGCACTTCCTCGATTCAATACTCTTGCAATGCCCCCATAAATCATATCAGCTAAAAGAAGGCCTGAGTTAGGAAAATGAACACATCTGGCATTGAATCAAGTTCAGTTTATATTAACATCTTACACTTGGCAACTCTGATTTATTCATTGAAACAGTTTCTTCTTGTTTTTGTGCTTGTTTTTTCACATTTTTTTTCTTTTGACACAGGGTCTGACTCTGTCACCCAAGCTGGAATGCAGTGGCACGATCTCAGCTCACTACCACCTCCACCTCCCAGGCTCAAGCCATTTCCAACATCATCAGCCTCCTGAGTAGCTGGCATGACAGGCCCATGCCACCACTCAGCTTACTTTTGTATTTTTTGTTAAGACAGGGTTTCATCATGTTGCCCAGGCTGGTCTCAAACTCCTGAGCTCAAGTGATCCCCCCATCTCAGCCTCCCAAAGTGCTAGGATTACAGGTATGAGCCACCATGCCTGGCTAGGTTTGTTTCTTAAAAGAGAAAAAAAAATCTGGAGACAACAGATGCTGGAGAGGATGTGGAGAAATAGGAACACGTTTACACTGTTGGTGGGAGTGTAGATTAGTACCACCATTGTGGAAGGCAGTGTGACAATTCCTCAAGGATCTAGAATTAGAAATTCCACTGGACCCAGCAATCCCATTACTGGGTATATACCCAAAGGATTATAAATCATTCTATTATAAAGAAACATGCACACATATGTTTACTGCAGCACTGTTTACAATAGCAAAGACCTGGAACCAACCCAAATGCCCATAGATGATAGACTGGACAAAGAAAATGTGACACATATACACCATGGAATACTATGCAACCATAAAAAAGTATGAGTTCATGTCTTTGGGGGGACATGGATGAATCTGGAAACCATTATTCTCAGCAAACTGACACAAGAACAGAAAAGCAAACACCACATGTTCTCACTCAAAGGTGGGTGTTGAACAATGAGAACACATGGGCACAGGGAGGGGAACATCACACACTAGGGTCTATTGGGGGTGGGGGGCTGGGGAGGGACAGAGTGGGATGGGGAGGTTGGAGAGGGATAACAATGGGAGAAATGCCTGATGTAGGTGACGGGGGGATGGAGGCAGCAAGCCACCTTGCCATGTGTGTACCTATGCAACAATCCTGCAAGATCTGCATATGTACCCCAGAACTTAAAAGTATAATTTAAAAAAAAGAGAGAGAGAAAGTAGGAGATGCTAATACTTGAGTGTCAGCAGAAAAGTTATGGAACCTACCCCAGTTCTGACTCAGCAGCAAGAGAACATTCCTTCATTGGATGTCTGAAATAGGGCTGGGGGAGACAATAATAAAGTTGTATTTATACTACATGTCATGAGTCATGTTTTTCCTAAAAGGTCTGTATCTCATAACTAATCTGTCTCAATCTCTCTCTCTCTCTCTCTCTCTCTCTCTCGGGCGAATGTCTGTGATCTGTCTCTCTTCCTCTTTCTCAAGGGTCTTTGAATTTATTATTAAAAAGAATTTAAAAATAATATTATAGCATGCCAACATAGGTGAATAACATTCTCAACACAACTGAATTCACATTCTCTATTAGGAAGTGTTCTGTTGCAGAAAACAGAACTCACATAAAGCACTTAGCCCAAATAGAGTCTTGGACATACATACTAAACACTCAATGAATAAAAGCTACTATTACTTTAAAGACTACCTCTGTGCATTGCTGATGGATAAGCCATTCCTTTTTTTTCTCTTTATATGCTGTTCCACCTACTACCTACAACGAAATATATTTGCTTTCTCTTTCAACTCATATCTTTTATTTGCAGATACCAAGACTGTTTCCAATCATTAGAATAATAAATTACTCTTGTGTATTCCAAACCCTGGAGAAAGTTAAATATTTACAAAGTTCTGCATGGTAAATAAAGAACAATTCATTGAGATCAGCCCTATAAGAATAATTCTTTATACACCTTTGGAAAGCTCCATCCGAAATTTTGGCCTCAAAATTACAGCAATAATTCATCTGACCTTTAATGTTATTACTGCTTTTAACTTCCTTATGGACCCATGGAAGAATGTAATGCAGCAAAAATCAACAGAAGCTGCTAGTCAAACCCGTATTCTTCCATAATCTAAATTTTTGGTGCTGTCAATTGCAATTGTTTGAATGACAAACTAGGGCAAAGCAAAATTTCTTCTCCCCTGCCCTGCTCCAAAGGCAAATGGTAAAACATGTATGATTTTTCAGTCATTCAATATTACCATAAAATTAGAAAATCCTAAATTTTCTGCATTTTTATAAGAACATACATTCACAGATTCAAATATTCAAATAATAATTTTATGAATCTTCATGGTACACAGAGTACTTCCACTATTCATTACTCTTGCAATAAAGTCTAGCCTCCACGAGCTAGACTTTATTATTTCAAATTTAAGATTAAGATTAAAATTAATCTTATTTTTAAGTTTAAGAAACCAAAGTGTGTAAGAAAGCAACAATGCTGCAAGTATTATGTAACTCAACTATTAGACCTCTGCACCCAAATTCCTTGTTCATTTCAGTATTTCATGCTTTTTCAGTGTCTTATAGAAAATGCTTTCTGCTTTTCCTGAAAATTAGCCATCTATAAAGAAGTAGAGTGATCTAGCAGTTAGGAAACATGAGGAGAACAGAGGGAATTCTGATTCTTCTTTCATAATTATTCAATTACCAAGAGATACAGCAAATACTCTCTGGGACTTCCAGTTGCCTCCCGTAAATAGACATTTTCACTGCCTTCCGAGGAAGCCAGTGAGACTGGGAAGGGAGGAGATAAGGGTAAGGTGTATCACAGGTCTTGCACAAAACTAAAATTGATTTCTGCCTTTCCAGTTGTGTGGCTTAGCATAAATGTTGGCAGGTGGTATGAGCAAATGAAGGCAGGCTATAGAGAGGCGAGTGGGAATATCTCAGCAGAACACCCAAAAGCACCTCTTGCTAGCTACAAATCCATCATTAGGCAGGGCTAAGGGAGCTTCATAGACTGAGTCTGTTAGTCAAAAACTCTGGTGAAACTCCCATTGTGGGCTGACTCAGTATAGATGCAGTGTGAGCTGATCTGAAAGGATAAGGGATCTAAAGACGTAGAGAAAATGTTAATGAAGTGCTTTGAACTCTTCAAAAATAAACACTGCTATGAAGTGCCATCAGCAATGGCTGTTTGTGGTACTAGAAGGGCAATGTTAATTGTGCATTACTAGCAAACTTGTTTTGCTTACACCTACAAGAAGAGTGGCTGATAAACCTGACTTACCAGATAGACATAGTTCCTAATCTCACTCTCACGAAGGAAAAGGTTTTATCATAACAGCATTGTTTGTTCACTTTCTATGCCATACCTTAAAATTGCCTTCATCACTGCTTTGTGAGCTACGTTCTTCCTTTTTCTAAAGGCCTACAGTGAAGAGTTCTACATCTAAATATTATCTTGCCTTCTTCCCCTATTAGCTACCTCCTCACCCTTCTCTTACCTAACAGTCCCTTCCAGTTACATTCACATTATTACATAGATATGTCCAAATTTAAGAAATTTTAAGAAATAGAAAATAATTGAACTTATAGTAATCATGAGAAATGTTTCTCATATATTCCTTTATTTTACAAAACATTAGCATAGTCTTGTAAAAATTTTCAAAAGGTACTTTAAAATATGTTTAACATATTTTAAGTGTATTACCAAGTACCATTCCAATTGCATAAAATGAGGTGAACTTATATTATCTTTCTTTAGAGAGTCATTGAAAAACAAAAACACAAAACAAAAAGAATAGGATCAGATTTAATCCTCAATATTGTGTTATCATGTTCTTATACCGGGTTGGCCTCAGCAACACTATGAAGTGGGTACCACTAGATCGGCCAATAGATTTAGCAAAACTTACAGCTTAGTTTTAAATTGGGCTTCACTACAAAGATCATTTCAGGCCCTGATTACTTTTTGGCATGGACAATTTTGTATTTCCTCAAAATATGAATGAGTTTTGAGATTTATAAAATGAGGGGATTAGGCCATTTTAATACTCCACAGTCTACAAAAGACCACTCAACTCTAATTCATCTTTCAAAATCACAAGTAAATCATTGTGAAAAATATATACTGGAGAAAAGTTTTATACAGTTATTTTCTAACTATTTGCAACGTATAATTTCTTGAACATAGAATTCTTTCAATATACAAATCAAAAGCCAATTTTACATTTGTCAAAATCCCCTCAGCATGCCTGTTCTCCTAAGCCACTCCAAGCCATGAAGAAAATTTGCTCTTCTCACACCAACATTTTAGTGGTCTAAAATTTCATTCCGTGAACACCATAGGAAGCTCTGTTCCAGAAAGAAAACTATGCTTAACAAATACGTGTAATCTAATTTCTCTATTAGGTTAGCAAAAGAAAAAAAAATATTATCCTCCTTACAAAAAAAATCTGTGCTTCTGTTCATAACAGCAAAGACATTAAATCAACCCGAATGCCCATCAATGATAGACTGGATAAAGAAAAGGTGGTACATATACACTGTGGAATACTATGCAGCCATAAAAAGGAATGAGATTATGTTCTTTGCAGAGACATGGATGGAGCTTGAAGCCATTATCCTCAGAAAACCAACACAGGAACAGAAAACCAAGCACACCGCATGTTCTCACTTGCAAGTGGGAGCTGAATGAAGAGAACACACAGACACATGGTGAGGAACAACATACAATGGGGCCTGTCAGAAGGTGGAGTGGGGAGAGGGAGAGCAGCAGGAAGAATAGTTAGTGGATGCTGGGCTTAATACCTAGGTGATGGGTTAATCTGTGCATCAAACCACCATGGCACACGTTTACCTAGGTAACAAACCTGCACATCCTGCACATGTACCCCTGAACTTAAAGTAAAAATTGAAGAAAAATATTTGACGGAGTCTTGCTCTGTCACCCAGGCTGGAATGCAGTGGTTTGATCTTGGCTCACTGCAACCTCCACTTCCCTTGTTCAAGCAATTCTCCAGACACAGCCTCCCCTGTAGCTTGGATTACAGGCCACCATGCCCTGCTAATTTTTGTATTTTTAGTAAAGACGGGGGTTAGCCATGTTGCTCAGGTTGGTCTCAGCTCCTGAACTCAAAGTGATCCATCCACTTCTGCCTTACAAAGTGCTGGCATTACTTCAGCATTAGCCACCAGGCATGGCTGATTTTTAAATTATCTTACCAAGTACTTCATCAAATTAAAATTCATTGAATTGTATTTAATTTCACTATTGAAAATTAATATGAAAGCAATCATATAGCATTCAGAATTTAATATTCAGAGAAAAATTTTGTAAAATCTGTGCCTAATGTGGAGCCAACTTTATACCCTCACTTTTCTTTCCCTAGAAGACTTTAAAACTAGCAATCAAGGTCTTCAAATTAATTAATGAGTGTCAGGCCAAGGTGAGGTCACTCTCTGCTGGGAAGGAGACAGCCTCAGCATCAGTAGACAGTTACAAAACAATCCCATACCTTCTTCCAGATTCCAGAACTAACAGACTTGTGGGAAAACAGACAAACGTAAGAGATGAGTCCCTCCTAACCCAATAGAAAGCTATAAAATTTTGTGTATTCTCACAGAACTGTAGCTACATCTATATCACATATATAGTCTGTTTCCTTAAGATAAAAGAAGAGAGGTTATAGATCAAGACACACATTTTTTCACTTCTATCTAGCTCTGACCTGGTGTATAGATATCATAAATTATTATGTTTGTTTTTATTTTCAGTTTCTAGACTCCCCCACCAAGATTACCAAATATCCAGCAACACTCAATCTCCTTCAGATAATCCTGAAAAAGCTTGCTTGGAAGAAATCACTCATCCTATGTTTTGATCTTTAGAAACCTATCCAGAGATATTTGAAAGGCTTTTTGGCTACAGAAACAAACTAGCTCTGGTAAAATACCCCACATTTTGGGTTAGGATTCCAAAGATTGAGCCTTAGGAGTAAAGATAAACCAGAAGTGGTTCAATCTTTGCAGGGGCTGAAGTACAGCTTCATATTGTATCAATTTCTCTGATTAGAATAAGATAATCTGGGAATACTGGTATTCCTAGCCAAAAGAAAATATACAATTAATAAGGTCTAGGATGACACTATTTTGTTGTTCAAATTAATTTTATAGTTTTTCATATTCATTGTTCAGCACAATCAAGAATAACCCAACAATGTATTTTAAAACCAAGAGAAATAAGAGAGAACAGTTGTAGAGCTATAAACACTAAGACTTTTAACTAAGAAAAAAGAAACTATAAAATAAAACCTAACAGATTTTCTGGACATGAACAATATAATAATTGATATTAGAAATTTAACAAATGAATCTAAAATTAGATCATACATAGCTGAGGAGAAAATTAGTAAACTGGAAGCAAATCTGGAATAAAATCATCAAAATGAAGCATGAAGAGATTAAAGTATGCAAAATACAGAATAGAGAGTAACAGATACAGAAGATACTGTGAAGTCTAAATTTTGAAATCCCAAAAGGAAAGCAAAAAGTGAATGAGGCAGAAAGAAGGAATTTCAAAGTTATAGAGAAAGCCTATTTCAAAGGAATTAAAATCAGCTGGCTTTAGCAGTACTTTCTGCAACAATCCAGGCCAGAAGAAAATAAAATGATAGAATTCTCAGTCATGGCCCAAGAATTGTATAAGCAACCTAACTACCATTTTCCTAAATTCAGGAGCAAACCGTGAAAGTCATTCTCTTTTAACTAAAAGAAACAACTCACCTGCCAAATCAACTAGCTCTGAAAACGGATGGCACTGGAGCATTGGGCCCATACCCAGCTGTGCCAGCAGTCGACTAGACCCCTTCCTGACACCTTACACTAAAATTAACTCCAGATGGATTAAAGACTTAAACAGAAGACCTAACACCATAAAACTCTAGAAGAAAACCTAGGCAAAACCATTCAGGACATAGGCATAGGCAAGGACTTCATGACTAAAACACCAAAAGCATTGGCAACAAAAGCCAAAATAGACAAATGGGATCTAATTAAACTCCAGAGCTTCTGCGCAGCAAAAGAAACAGTCATTATAGTGAACTAGCAACCAACAGAATGGGAAAAGAATTTTGCAATCTACCCATCTGACAAAGGGCTAATATCCAGAATCTACAAAGAACTAAAACAGATTTACAAGAAAAAAACAAACAAACCCATCCAAAAGTGGGCAAAGGATATGAACAGACATTTTTCAAAAAAAGACATATATGAGGCCAACAAACATATGAAAAAATGCTCATCAACACTGGTCATCAGAGAAATGCACATCAAAACCACATTGAGATACCATCTCACGCCAGTTAGAATGGCGATCATTAAAAAATCTGGAGATAACAGATGCTGGAGAGGATGTGGAGAAATAAGAACACTTTTACACTGTTGATGGGAGTGTAAATTAGTTCAACCATTGTGGAAGACAGTGTGGCACTTTCTTAAAGACCTAGAAATAGAAATTCCATTTGACCCAGCAATCCCATTACTGGGTATATATCCAAAGCGTTATAAATCATTCTATTATAAAGACACATGCATATGTATGTTCATAGAAGCACTGTTTACAATAGCAAAGACCTGGAACCAACCCAAATGCCCATCGATAATAGACTGGACAAGGAAAATGTGGCACATATACACCATGGAATACTATGCAGCCATAAAAAATGATGAGTTTGTGTCCTTTGTAGGGACATGGATGAATCTGAAAACCATCATTCTCAGCAAACTGACACAAGAACAGCAAATCAAACCCCACATGTTCTCACTCATAGGCAGGTGTTAAACAATGAAAATACATGGACACAGAGAGGGGAGCATCACACAGTGGGGTCTGTTGCGGGGAGCCGAGGGAGGGACAGCATGGGCATGGGGACGTCGGGGAGGGATAACATGGGGAGAAATGCCAGATGTAGGTGATGGGGGGATGGAGGCAGCAAACCACATTGCCATATGTGTACCTATGTAACAATCCTGCATGATCTGCACATGTACCCCAGAACCTAAAGTACAATGACAAAAAAGAGAAATGAGCACTGAAGCGCATGATAATTATATTAATATGTTTTACATTTTGGTGATAAAATGGTTTTAATACGGCATCATGCTATTTTGGACTTTAACATATATATATATATATGGCTTTAGTATTTGTGAATTTGATGCTTATTAACCTACAAAAATCCAAAGCAAAAAGTGTCATACAATTGCTTTAGGTAAGCTTTTAAATATAAATTTCAAAGAACAAGAGAGCAAATATTTGATATATTCCTTAGTTAAATATTCTTATCAAAATAAATGTGACCGAGAGGTAGCTGAACTCTGGGGAATTTTTGCCTAGTGATGTGACTGAATAATCACCTGAAGATAAAGTCAATGCCCAGGGAAATTTTTAGTTGTCAAAGCTAACTTTTAATATTAAAATATGTTGAAATTTCATACAGTTTCTCTCCCAAAAGCTGCCTACAAAAATTTTCCAGATCCTGGGCACTACAAAAGATGTCTCATGTGCGAGCCAATTAACCTAAGGTGTATTTGGATTCATTTATTATAGCATGAAATGAGCTTGATTAGATTAGTATTTAGCAGTGTGAGCTTTTGAAGTTGAGGAAAATTTGTTTATAAATTACCTAACTCATTTAGCAACGAATGTCTCTGGCATACTCCCTGGTACCAAAGTTATCTGAAAGAATTCCTTTACCTGTAAAAGTAAATCATTTACTACTTACTCTCTAGTTGGATGAGGTCAGTATTGGTAAAACTTTACCAATATTGTCTTACTAATATTCATTTCCCAGACTCATAGGAGGGAAAATGTATTTGGTACACACTGTTTCTGGATTATCGTGCTTTATTTTATCCAGCTAGATGAATTGGTTCAAAAACAATATAAAATGAAATTTCTTCACAATTCCAACACCTTGTAAAGGCCACTGGATTCCACATTTCTATGGGGTTGACTTGAAGATCATTTCAAGAAGTGGTCCTTTTAGATCATGTAGCAATCTGTTGTATAGAAAAGAAGTGGTCCTTTTAGATCATGTAGCAATCTGTTGTACAGAAAATAAAATTTAATGCTGAAATAATTATTGCAGCAACTCCATAATAGCAATGATTTAGAAAATCGTTGTCTTTAGGAAATTAAAATACTTTTTGAAGTGATCCTTTTAGATCATGTAGCAATCTGTTGTACAGAAAAGAAGTGGTCCTTTTAGATCATGTAGCAATCTGTTGTACAGAAAATAAAATTTAATGCTGAAATAATTATTTCAGCAACTCCATAATAGCAGTGGTTTAGAAAATCGTTCTCTTTAGGAAATTAAAATACTTTTTGAAGGCCTGACTGAAATCAAATGGGAAAACAAAGTAGAATTCTGAACAGAGTAAAGCAAATATCAAATCTAGCCACAGAGCATAGTTCACGTGTCAGTACCAGCAGACAAGAGGTCAATAACACTTAAACTAGAATCCAAAACAGGGTTCACAAGTCAGAACAAAAGTCAAACTAAGAAAGATAAGCAGCCCAGTCCAGAGTCATTCCACACATAAGCATGAAATGATTAGATGAACAAGGATATTGGGCAATCTATCTCATTTATGAAAGGAGAATGGACCAAGAGCATTGGCCTTTGTATGATGCCAGTGTGGGTCGATAGGTCACTCTGCTCTCACCAATGAAGGGTCTTTACCTGGCACTTAGACACCACCAGGACAATGTTTTCAATGTAAGTTCAGTGATTTTAGGTGTAGCCAAATCTCCCCTTTAATGCAAATCCTTCTTAGTTGAAAACTTCATTTGATCTGAATAGATTTTCAAAGATCAAAATATAGGATAAGCAAATAAAATAAACATAATATCCAAATACCATCAACCTATGGATTAAATAGTAGAATGGAGGGGAGAGAGGAAACAATCAGTGAACTGAAAGGTAGAATACTCAAAATTATTCTATCTGAAGACAGAAAATAGGGTGAAAAAATAAAGAGTCTTAGGAAACAATTGGATTATAACAGATCTAACACTTATATCACTGATGTTCTGGAAAAAAAAAGAGAAACAAAACAGGGCTGAAAAAGTGTTCAATAAAATAATGAATAAAAACTTCTCAAATTTGTCAAAAGGCATCAAGATCAACCTAAGGAAATTTACACCAAGATACATTGTAATCAAACTTGTGAAAACTAAAGACAAAAAATATATATATTGGAAGCAGGGAGGGAAATGACACATTATATATAGACAAGAAACAATTTGAATGAGAGTGGATTTCTCATCAGAAACTGTAGAGGCCACAATAAAGTGGTACAATTTTCAAGTACTGAAAATAAAGAACTGTCAAACTAGATCCTATATATGGAGAAGATATCCTTCAGAAAGGAAAAGCAAATCCATACATTCTCGGTTGAAAAAAAAAACATAGAGATTTTTTTATTAACAGATATGTACTCTAAAAATAATATTAAATTCTCTAAATAGAAACTGATTTTTTGGTTTTTATTTTGAAAAAGAGCCTCAGAACATCAGAAAGGAAGAACATTATAAACAAAAATATGGTGAATACGATATTTTCCTTCTCCTCCTGAGCTTTCAAAATCATGTTTCATGATAGATGCAAAAATGATAACACTGCCTGATGTGGTTCTAAATTCAGGTAGAGAAAAAGTTTGAGACAAGTTTATTGTAAGTGAGTGATGGAAATATATATAAAAGAATGCAAGGTTTCAAATGCCACTCAAATTAGTAAAATTATGAAACCAATAGACTGTGATAAGTTATGTGTAAGTAATGTAATACCTAGAACAATTGTAAAAAACACTATTCAAAAACACTATTCAGAAACACTATACAAAATAAAATGGAACTAAAAACAAATCTTTCAGTAGCTCACAGAAAGGTAGAAAAAAAAGAAAAAAAACAGAGGGAACAACAGAAAACAAAAAAACTTGATATGATTACATCTTACATACCAATAATTACATTAAATATAAATGATCCAAATCTATCAATTAAAAAAAAGAGGGTGAAAGAATAGACTGGCAGAGTATATGACCCAAATATTTACTGTCCACAAAGAACTCACTCCAAATAAAACCATATAGGCATGTTAAAAGGAAAAGGATGGAAAAAATCTGATAAAATAGGCTTCAAAAAAGAGAGAAAATTATTAGAGATAAAGAGGTTCATTATAAAATGACAAAAGGGTTAATCCACCAAAAATACATAGCATTACTAAACTGTATGTGTCAAACAACAGAGATGCAAAATATGTGGAGGAAAAAACTGACAGAACTGAAAGAACAAATCCACAATTCTAGTTGTTTTCTTCAACAACTAACTCTCAACAATTGATAGAACAAGTATACAGATAATCTTCTAGGACATAGAATTCAACAACACCATCAACAAACAGAATCTAATCAACTTTTATAAAACAGTTCACCCAATAACAGTAGAATACACATTCTGGTCAAGTGAGCACAAAACACATACCAAGATAAACCATATCCTGAACCATAAAGAAATATCAACAAATTTTTTAAAACTGAAATCATACAGAATGTGTTCTCCAATCACAAATAACTACAATTAGAAATCAATAAGAGAAAGAGAGCAGAAGAATGTCCAAGCATGGAGACCAAACAGCACAATCACCTATGGATAAAAGAGGAAGTCGCAAGGAAAATCAAAAAATATATTGAACTAAATGAAATGAAAATATAATACATCAAAATTTTCTGGAACACATCTAATTTTAGAGCACAAAATTCATGTATAACACAAAAAGAAAAGTTTCAATTTAACAATCTAAGCTCCCACTTCAAGAACCTAAAAAAAGGAAGAGCAAACTGAATCTGCAGCAAGGAAAATGAAAGAAATAATAAAGGTAAGAACAGAAATCACTGAAATTAAATATAGAAAAATCAATGGAACAAAGAGCTGCTTTTCAAAGATCAATTAAATTGACAAACTTTTGCAAGACTGAAAAAGTAGAAGAGATAAAAGCTATAAATTATCAATACCAGAAATGAAAAAGAGAATATCACTATGGACCCTGCAAATAACAAAAGAAAAATGAGTAAATGCTATAAATTACTTTACATACATAAATTTGAGAAAGTATATGAAATGGGCCAGCATCTTAAGCTTTCACAATGAACCCAATATGAAATACATAATTTAAATGTGCTTATAAGTATAAAGGAAATTGAATTTATAATTTTTTTAACTTCCAAGAAAGAAATCTCCAGGTCCAGGTAGTTTCAATAGAGAATTCTTCCAAACTTGATGAACTCCACTTTTATACATTGTCTTTTAGAAAACTAAAGAAGGAAAATGCTAATATTTTGTGTTGTTAATATTATCCTGATACCAATACCTGATAAAGAGTCAAAAAAACAAACAAAAAATCTATAGACCAATGTCCAGATGCCACGAACATAGACACACATAATTTATTGCATATTTCAAAATAGCTAGAAGAATTGTAATGTTCCCAAAAGAATAGATAAATGTTTGAGGTGATGTCTATCCCAGTTACCCTGATTTAATCATTACACATTGTACACATGTATAAAAATATCACATGCACCCCCAAAAGTATGAACAACTATGATATGTCAACTTAAAAATTTTTTTAAAGTTAGTAAAGCTTAGAGATTTTTTAAAGAGTTGCTCATGCAAATCAGCATGAGCCCTAATGTTTAACTCTAAAAAGTCAATATAGGTCTGGGGGTGGCTCACTCCTGTAATTCTAGCACTTTGGGAGGCCAAGGCAGATGGATCACTTGAGCTCAGGAGTTCAAGACCAGCCTGGCCAACATAGGAAAACCCTCTTCTTTACTTTAAAAAAATAAAAAATGTAGCCAGGCATAGTGGCATAGGTCTGTAATCCCAGCTACTCGGAAGGCTGAGACAGGAGAATCACCGGAACCTGGGAGGTGGAGGTTACAGTAATCCGAGATCGCACCACTGCACTTCAGCCTGGGGGACAGAGCAAGACTCTATCTCAATTAAAAAAGTCAATATAATAAATATATATTTGTTTTGCAAATTTTATTGTTAACCACACTTAAGATTAAATATGCAAAAGACCTTATTAAAGACAAGCTAGAGACCAAGAGCAAATATTTGCAGATCACATGTTCAGCAAAGGACTAGTATTTAGCAATTACAATATACGAAAAGTTTTCAAACCCCCCGCAAAAAAAAAAAACTCCAGTTAATAAGTAGGTAAAAGACATGAAGAGGGATTTCACTGAAGAAGATATACAGATGGCAAATAAGCACATGAAAAGGTGTTTGACATCATTAGCCATTACAGAAATGCAAATTAAAACCACAATGACCTATCACTAAACACTTGTCAGAATGACTAAAATAAAAAATTGTGACAAGACGAAGTGCTGCCAAGTGTGCAGAGCAACTGGATTATTCACATTCTGCTCCTAGGAATGTAAAATGGTACAGCCACTCTGGAAAACACTTTGCCAGTGTCTTCAAACACGAAATGTGCAACTACCATAAGACCAGACAGCAATTGCACTCTTAGGCATTTATCCTGTAGAAATGAAGACTTAGGTTCACAAGAAACCTGTGCATGAATGTGTATCGCAGTTTTATTCATAATGGTCCAAAGCTGGAAATATCACACTGCACTTTCTGTACTGGAATTATACATTTGGAGTGTTTTTGTTATTTGCTTCCATATCTTTCTTTCCCAACTAAAAAGTGACATGTTTGAGGTCAGAGCTTTTACCTACCTGTGAAATGTAGTACAGAGTGTATTACATCTGAAACACATCTGAAACCCACCCATATGGTTCAAGTCTTACATGCTAACACTGGCCTTGGATAAGTAATTTAATTTCTCTTTGTTTTTATTTCTTCATCTGTAAAAAATGACAATAAAAAGGCACACATACCTGCAGAGGACTTAGAAAAGCTCCTGACACAAAGTAAGCTCACACCACAAACACCTGGCTTTTAACATCTAGCTCAGAGTTTGGCGAATAGTGAGTCAATAAATATTTTTTGAGTGAATGAATGGGTAAGCAAGTAAATGAATGGTTAAACTTCTGAAATATTTTTTCCACCACATTTAAATTGTTGACTCCTTTCTGTCTCTAGGACTATAAATCTAATCAAGGCTTTTATCATATCTCATTATTCTAACATAATAAACCATGACTTAATAAATGAGATAATGTTTAACACACTTAGCTGAATGCTTGACATAAAATAAATATTCAATAATTGCAGCCATGGTTAAATTACTTTAGTCTTTTGAACTCCACAATTCTGTCACAGGGAATCATTTTCTAGTTGCTTCCATAATAAAGTTTAAGTGTAAATCTCTTTGTATAGCATTCAAAATCTTACAGTCTGACTTTAATTTAGTTTTATCTGCAAAGAAAGTGCTCAATAAATAGCTATAAATATACTTACTATCTTTCTCACTAGATTCTTTTCCACATCCTATATTTCAACTCCAAGTTACTATTTCCTGAAGAAGCCATGAGTCTATTTGAAACCCTCTTCCTCTCTTCCCTATCTGACAAATATTTTATCTTTAATAAAGCCTCCATGTCGTCTCCTATCTCTACCTAAGCTCCACCCATCCATCTATCCCTCTAAGTCACTCTCCAATCATTCATTTATTGATTATCTTTTTATCTCTAGTGGTCAGCACAGTGCCTGGTACATAATAATGCTCATTAGTATCTGCTGAATTGTACTGAGGAGAAGAGAAAGAAGTTCTAAATACACCAGTTTTCAAAAATCCTAAAACCTGTGCCAGTTTTCTCAAAATGTAATCATTATAATTGAGTACCACATGCAATGATTGGGGAAGTGCTTGAGTTTCTGAGATGTGGGGCACTTACTTTAAGGATATTATAAAAAGTTGCAACAGGAATCGCCTAGGAAACCCTGAGTATGTCTCTAAGGGATGCCTCTAAGTCAGGTGTTACAGGAGCCTGCATCATGCTGATCCCTTCTCTCCTTCAATCCTTATTTTCAGAGAGCTCTTCTCCTAGACCCCTTAGCCAAGTGCTGTCAAAAGCTCCTAAACACACACTTACGGGTCCACATTCTTGCTGTATCTTTACCATCTTCTTTGATGATCTTCATTCTCTTTCCCATCAAAAATCTCAATTCCTAGGGTCCTATTTGCAGCTACTTTAAATGATATTAATAACTTGATGACTAACAGAATTTATCATTTTTCTTCTGTGTGTTCCTATGTCATATTATTTTAGATCTTGAGTATTTGAGGTAGTTTCTGGTTTGACTTCATAAATCCCAGCCAGGAATTTTACATCATTCTTCAAGTTACTGCCACCAGATACAGTGCCAATGATGAGAACACAGGCTTTACAGAGAACTGAGACCAACTTTCTATAAACCTTAGTTTTTGAAAACTAAAACTTACATTTTAAAATAAATCCATTTATATGCATTATATAATTGTACCAAATGATTTTCAGAGTAAAGACACCACTATCAACATACATGAATCCACTAAACACTTATATTTACTTAATTTTCTGTGTGGTAAACTTTTCTGACAAGTTTTTGATAGACTTTTTAAAATAAATTTTTCTATCAAAATCTTTCCCACTTCTTTCACTAGGTCATTCCTTTTCCATTAATAATTTACTCTTTTACCAAAATTGTCTATACAGAAACAGGGTTCTCTTTCCCTGGCTAGTCGTAACTCTTAATCGTTGTTTCAAACTGACTGCCTATTTTACTGAATCCTCAGTTTTTCATCACATAGGAAACAGAAGTATAATGTAATTTAAAATCTATCACTTTGTTTTCTTTTCCCTTATATATATGATATAAAGTCTAATCTTACAAACACATTTTCCACCTGTAACCCGAGCAAATTTCACAAGCTCCTCATACCTCTCACCATAGAACTTGCAGCAGCCTCAGGCAAATTCCACACTCCCAAACTCCCACCAGCGCAGGGCCTCTGATCCACAGATCACCAGCACCTGCAAAGCCATCTGGGGTGCCATGGGGCAATGCCTCTCTCCTAGTTAACGTAATCTCTAAGGGCAGGAATTCTCAGAATTGTTTATCAAACTTCACTGTTTATACTTTCCGTGACATCATTTTTCTATTTTCACTTATTTTCTTTCCCTTTCAAAGGACAAACACCACACTTTCATGTTCAGAATCATTTTTCCTCTTCAATGTCTAGGGCTTTATAGCTCAACCAAGCATGGGGTCTGGCTCTCTTTGCTTTGGGATAAATTTTCCACCCAGACATGCTTAGCCTGTACAAACAGTTCTGTCAACTGCCCCACTATCTCATCAGACATGTCCAGCGTGCCTGAACCCTGGGAGGGGACAAAGTCTAGGCTCACACTGATGCCCTACTTGCAGAGTAAGACTAAATTGAGGACTAAGACAAGCATCTGCTGTATTAAGCCATTTATGAATTTTTTTATTTCAAAAGAGAACATCTGAAAATGAGAATATTTTAACCCAAAGAAACAAACGCCTAAGGGAAAAACTTCTGACAGCAAGGAAATACATATTTTTAGACACTTTTCTCTCCAATTACTTTGTAAACAGGACCACAAGAGCAGACCCCTCAAAAAAAATCTAGGCCTTTCTTAACTCAGGCACAGAAACACTCTCAAAAAGCATCATGGGCCTAGCAGACAGCCTGCAGCCCTGGGTCCTAAGTAGTCTGGGATGTGCAAACATCTGCACTCAGGAGCTGGCCAGCTGCCACCCACAAAGAAAAGCTTCCCATAGGTTTCCTACAGTGATTTTAGGATCCAAAAACAACCTAACATTTGAGTTTTACCGCTAATTACTCCAACAATCAACTCACTGTTTTCCAATACCACCTCTAGTTTCTTTAATTTCCATCCAAGCTTTCTTTTTGAAATAGAAGTTATTTCTCATCTGACTGCTTTTGCTTTCCATTTGTGGAGACTTGTGAAAATCTTTCCTCGATATGTGTTGCATGTTTAAAACCATCTAGCACTGATCTTTATTCTATTTTTAGAAAACTTCTTTTTCAAAGTATATGAACAGTGTTTGATGGCATAGTGGTTAGATTGAGCATTTGCTCAATGTGGGGCTAGGGAGAAGCGGGGCGCTGATATTTATAGAGCACTATACTGGGCTCTTCAGGATGAGTAGTGCCATGTCACCTTCATTTCAAAGATGAGGAACAGAGGCACCAAAAAGCAAAGAAATATACTCAAGATCATACAGCTCTTAAGGCACAGAGACAGAGTTTGAACTCAGATCTATCAAACTCTAGATCCTATTCCCTCTCCATGTATCAAAGCCTTCCATGAGTCAGAGTTTCACAGAATTTCATTCTCTTCAGAAAACTGCTCTTAATACATATAGCAATCCATTTCCCACCATGCCTCTTAATGGGCATTCTTTTATTCACCATGTTAGAAGAGCATTTCCGCCTTGTGTTTATCTCCAAAAAGATGTTTCCATTGTTCTGCCTCATTTGTATGTGTGTGTGTGTGTGTGTGTGTGTGTCTGTGTGTGTGTCTGTGTCTGTGTGTGTTGGTATCTCAGAGGTACACAGTTCTAGACTTAATCTATATTTTCTGACAGAGCCCTAGCCTGTCAATGTGCACTCTGTCTTTCCTGGAGATCTACGCTTTTGGATAAAATTACTTGGGGATATTTTGCCAAATTACAGCAATTATTGAGGTATAAAATCAAGCTGAAAGATTTAAATCTGCAATTTCAGAAGATCTTGCTTCTAGATGGTAGAGTTGGTATCTCCATCAGTTAATTGGAAAACTTCCTTTTTACAAGAAAATGTTGGCACAGTAGATTAAGGAAACAGTGAGTCTGAAAGTCTATAACAATTTGATAAGCTACAATGAAACAGAAAATGAATGTTAATATAAATTGGTAAACGTCAGTCAGATATATGAGGTGAAGGTTACATAGAGTCAAGTATTTGTATAGAATGTATCTGGAATTCTAGGTACTTAACTTTCCTCTGAAAATGCTCCTGAATTTTTCTTTGTGTGGGCAGCTTTGCTAAAGAATCCTGCAAAGAAATACTCAACCAGTGAGGTCAGGTTGGTTAAGTATCTGCGGAAAAAATAAAATGTATATGCAAGAATATATATCACTGGGTCAAGACAGCCTAGAAGAAAACACAGCAGCTATGTACAAATACAACTAGGATTTCTAAACCATGAAGTAATTTACAATACATTATCTGGTTACAACATCCTACAACAGCATCTTGCATATAAGGAACAAAGTGGCCAAAGCCTGGATTTGGGCAAAATTCATGTCACCTGCTTTGAATTGATCATCATTTAAATAATTGAGTTTTGTTAAAAAATAATTTTTTTTATTTTCAAAAATATTTTCCTTTCAGAGGAAGATCTCAGTGTAAATAATATATATGGTATCTCTTTTCCTTGTGTTGGGAGCAGATCTGTGGTACATCAGCCTACTCATTCTCAGTAAAAACACTCCCCAATTTTCCCAAAGACGCCCCTCTCCTCTGGAAAATGTTCTATCATCTTCATAATGCAAACACTATCTCCTGGACCTAGTACTATACTCATTGGCAGCACCTTTCCCTTGTCATGTATTGTGCATTATCTTGTTTATTTATCTTTCATAAATGATTATTTGTATCTTACATGTACACAGTCTGCACTCCAACAATAGAACATATAGTCCTGGAAGCAGAGGTAGACTAGTTGTCTTTACAGGCTCCTCAGTGTCCAAAGCACTGTTACACATGAAGTAGGTACATGATGCAGAGCTGTTGACTTACTTAGCATTTTTTTATTTTAACCAGGATTATCTTCTTCAATAAGCACAAAATATTTTAGCTTACATATTTTAATATGAAAAGCAGAATCAGTTCATTTTTTTACTTCATATGTAATATCTTCACTGCAATTAATATGGATATATGTTTGGTGCTGAGAGTCACTAGTGAAAATCTAAACAATGCAAGAATTATAGAATTAAAATTCCAGAATAGACCTTGAGAGATTGTGAAATTATCCATACCCTTCAGCATTAAATAATCTTTTAACTATTTATTTCAAAGCATAGAATAAATGTCTATAATATAAAACATAGAATAAATGTTATAATAAATTTATAAGATATACACTTCTTCTCAGTTTTTACTAAGAAGGAGTAGGCCGACGTACCACAGGTCTGTTCTCAACATAAGAAAAAGAGATACTATATATTATATTGTTTACACTAGATCTTCTTCTGAAAGGAAAATAATTTTTAAAATAAAAAATATATATATTTTAACAAAACTCAATTATTTAAAAGAGGATCAAGTCAAAGCAAGTGACATATATTTTGCCCAAATCAAGGCTTTGGCCACTTTGCCCTTTATATGTGAAATGCTGTTGTAGTCAATCTAAAAAAAATTATTTTTATTGTGCCTTTGATATATTATATGTTATTAATAATCATTCTTGTATATTATGTATTTGATTAAAAAGTTTTGTTGCACATGTACTACTCTGTTGTTGCCAGATGATGCTGAGGTATAAATCTTTTCAAAGCTTTGAATCTTCCAGGCGTTTGGTGCTTTGGCAAATCTAACAAATATTTCTCTATTTTATTTTCCTTTTATTTCAATTATCCAATGCCTCTTAGTTTTTTACCTCAATATTTTGATATAAAAATTCAACTGACATTCAGCATTTACTTAATTCTAGCCTTTACTAATCCATAAAGCAAATATATGATGAAACTGCCAAGAATCTCTAGACCTTACCATAAATTTTGACTTACTTTGGATGGTAGAGGAGAGATAGACATAGCATAGTAATACAAAGCAACATGACAAATTAACTGATGAAAATAGTACTTTTTTAATTTTTAAAAGTTGTATCAACTTTAGCAACCTAAGACAATAAACTTTGAATAAAAGCTGAAAGCCTTCCCTTATCTGTTTCCATACCATATCCAGTTTATGGAACTTGATCCTATATTAACTCAAAGCCTAATCTCAGGAGGCCAGCACTGAAACTAACATGGCAGGCTCACAAGGAGCAGAAAATCCAGAGTTCCATCCAGTGCCCAAACTCCTGCTCAAACCTCTAATAATCAATAACCTTGAGCCCTAGTCTCAATGCTGAGAGAGACTTAAGAAACTTCTACCCCACGGGAATAGTTTGAAATGTGCCAGAATTGGGAAGAACTATATTGTTTGTGAGAGAACCTCGCAGACAACTCTGAAGAGGGAAATCTGATTTCACAATTGAACTATCAAATCCCAGGGGAATTGAGACAAGTGGCAGCTTTAGCAGAAAAATCTCAATAAGCAGGGAAAAAAATGGGAAACTGGAATAAGGAAGTAGTGAAAGTGAAAAGGGAGGAGGTAGCCTAAGGCCATATCTGAGAATTTCTTAGGGAGTAGGAGGGCAGGTAGCCCTTTCTCACCACTTTCTGAAAGCTGCCTCCTCCTCAACTCCCTCTCTCTTTCTCTCCCTCTGTCTCTCACACACACACATGAACACACACGCACACACAGACACACACATACACTCTAAAAGACATTCGACTATAAAAGAGTTAATTATAATAATCTTCACTGCGATGCTTGACTAATCAAAGGAAAATGTCAGGAAAACAATCCTTGCCCTGCCCAATAAGGTGGGAGTGTTGATGAAGATGGGAGATGAGGACAAAGGAATTGAACATTGAAGGGGAGCTTGGAACAGCACCAGAACGCCTGTCAGCGTATTCATATCTATAGCATCTGCCTCCCTGACAGAGTGGAATTTTCCCAGAGCACAGTGCTTTTGCTTAGTGGTTTCTCACCATGACGGTATGAAAGAACGCTGCTCCACAGGTGAAGATATCTGTTAGAGGTGGTGCTATTCCCCTTCCCTGAGAGATTTCTGTTGCTAAAGTCTTAGACACAAACTATTTTTTAGACATATCTGCCAAACATATATTATTATTACTACTTTTTCTTTAGAATTTACTAAGGTAGGTTTATTTTCTCTTTTAAATTTTCTCTTATTTTAATGTCATTGTACATATTTGTCTTTAAACAGGCATATATAATTTTACATAAGTTCATGAATAATCAAATTATTTATCTTTTTTATTACATGTGTAATATTATTACTTTTTTATTTTTTATTTTATTTATTTATTTATTTTTGTCTCCTCTCCTCTGAGCCTTAGTGTTTCAATCTGTAAAATGGAGTTAGGGAAGAGTCGAATGGGAAGGTTTTTTTTTTTTTGGCTGGAGTTGTTTTTTTTTTTTTAAGAGAGAAAGGAAGAAAGAAAAAGGAATGAAGAAGAGGGAAAAAGAGGAAGAGGAGGAGGGAGAGATAACGGGAGTGTTGCTTAATTGCCCAGGCTAGAATGCAGTCTAAAAATGGGTATTGAAAACTTCCCTTATACCATCAATTGTGCTTAATAATGGCCAACCAATATTTCATTTAAACCTGTGAGCAGGTGTGATGTGGTACTGAGAAGAGTGCATATCTTGTGTGTTTAAAGTGGGGAGTTCTACAAATGTTTATTAGGTTTACTTGTTCCAGATCTGAGTTCAAGTCCTGGATATCCTTGTTAATTTTCTGTCTCGTTGATCTATCTAATATTGATGTTGAAATCTCCACTACTACTGTGTCGGAGTCCAAGTCTCTTTACAAGTCTTATGTATCCTACATTGGGTGCGTACACATCCAGGATCGTCACGTTACTGCTTTTTATAACATAAAAGCTAGCATTGCATTATCCCCAGTTTAACTTAATTGAATAAATTTTTGTTTCATCATCTTATCTCAAAAAAAAAGAAGCTAAACTGTGTTCATTAATAACCCCCCAAAAAATGCAGATTTTAATGCATCAAGGGAAATCTGTTAGGAAGTGTGACCCAAAACCAAATAGATTGCCTTTAGTGACACTGAGGTCATCACTACTTAACTTGTTCAGAGGTATCTGGGCCTTAATGTTTAAAGAAGATTCAGAAATCAGGTAGTTAGTGAGGTCAAATGTATGTGGAGAGATGTATGTACAGAGAAATAAACATGACAAAATGTTATCAATTATTGAATCCAGGTAGAAAATATATGGGTGCTTATTATGTTCTCTCCTTTTCTGTATGCTTGACAAGTTTCATAATGAGACATTAAGAAAAAAAGTGTGCAAACTTCCTATGTGTATAATGCGACCATTTGTCAAGTTATTATAATTGAAAGGTTTTATGACCATTTTTCACAAACATGATAGGTTCTTATCCATAATAATGTTTACATTATCATTTGTAGTAGTAGTTTATTGTATGGTTTTGCTTTTATTTTTTCAAGCTAATTCTCAAATATAGATATTTAGAGGGTTTCCATGTTGTGTTATGGGTGAAGTAGGAATGAGTATCTTACATATACATCACATCTTTTAGGATTTTCCTCATTTTCATACAACCAATCTATAAATTTTTCTTTGGATTTTGGCTTTAGCTGTCATGTTTAAAGTCATTCCTCATTTCTAGATTATGAAAATCTTCCTTAAATTTTCTTCCACTACCATTATGCCTCATTTTTTTTACATTAAAATTGTCATCTATTTGGAATTTAATTTGATATAAACAGCCAGCCTTTTGCTTTGTTCTGATTTTCCCCAGACTGAGTAGGATAAGCATCTTTTTTTTTTTTCATGGCTCCATATCTTTCCTAAATGTTTTTTGCTAACACTGTTAGGATTCTTCATTCAGCATCCTCATTGAGTGTACATAAAGCTCTTACAAAAGCCCCTAGGTTTACATCAACCTGAATTTCTTCCCAAAAAAGAACATTTTGAATTTAGAAAGTACTACTGACAAAAAAATATTCATGCAATGACATTTCAGGACATTCATACAAGTTTCTGGAGTTCTGAAAAATCTTTTCAAAACCACTCAAGTCCCACTTAAAGTATCAACTATTCTGCCACCCCACTGGCAGGAAATGGGCTAAGCGCCTCCGTTCATTTAAGAATTGATTTGAGGCCGGGCGCAGTGGCTCACACCTGTAATCCCAGCACTTTGGGAGGCCGAGGTGGGCAGATCACGAGGTCAAGAGATCGAGACCATCCGGCCAACACGATGAAACCCCGTCTCTACTAAAAATACAAAAATTAGCCGAGCATGGTGCCACGTGCCTGTGGTCCCAGCTACTTGGGAGGCTGAGGCAGAAGAATCGCTTGAACCCAGGAGGCGGAGGTTGCAGTGAGCCGAAATTGCGCCACTGCACTCCAGCCTGGCGACAGAACAAGATTCCGTCTCAAAAAAACAAACAAATAAACAAACAACAACAACAACAACAAAAAGAAGTGATTTGAGTAATAGGTAACATTCCCAGGAGTCTAAGAGTCTATCAAAGTCTCCCGCTCACAGTAAAGGACTGGATTTTCTTCCATGCTGCTGTCACTTTACTTGCTCTACACATGTGACAAGTCAAAGTGTAAGGTTTCCTTTACAAAGACTTTTGAGGAGTCCTCTGATCACAGACATGACATTAGAAAAACAGGAAACCTGAAGCCAATAGTGAGGAAAAGAAATCTGTCCCACTGTATTTTGAAAAATTCGTTTTCCTTTTCCACTCCAGCTTATCCATAAAGATTTTCCCATCACTCTGGTAGCTGTGAGTCTGGAGTCTTCGTATGTATTTGGCCGAACTGAGGTAAGGGAAGGTACATTCCTATTCATACAAAATAAAGTTTAAGGATCTTTTCATTTTTTAATATAAGTACTATGAAATAACAGTACTTGAATAAAGTACTATGAAAATAGATTTCCATGAACCAAGCAGAATAAACAATATGTTGGCTATTTCCACATCACAATGGCTTCATTTTTCTCTCTCAACCAAAAGGCAATAATCTCAGTGTTTTCACTTCAATGAATGTGTTTTCTTTTGAGCCAGCTACTTTAAGTCTAAGTTTAAATACCCCTCTGTAAGTGTTAATCACAATTGTATTTCTTTCTGACAGGTCATAACCTGTCCCTCTAATACCACCATTCTCCCCCTTATCCACCAATTTCCCAGGGAACAGGCATCATTCTTGATTTTATTAGTCTTTTGTTGTATTTTTTCCCAGTTACTAGAATAACAATGAAGTCATCTGGTTAAACAAGTTTATTGCCCAATCAAGAAAACCCAGGCAATTCCCTTCCGTAGGATAGTCATTGTCATTTAGAAATCTATCATTGAGCATGTAATCTATGAAACCGAAGCAGGTGGCACTAGAAAGGCTGCCATATTCTACCAATGTGTTTAATGATGTAAGCAAGTATGGGAACTGTGAAACTGAAGTGCTTAACTGTTATAATCTAGCTGTATTCATGGAATTCATTACTTGAATTAGGGTCCATGAAGGATAGGAAAATTAGCATAAAATAGGATATTTCATTACATATTTCTTTGAAGTCCAAGCTATAAACCAATCTATTACTCTGTGTACACCTCGACTGTTTTTCTTTCTTTGGTCTCTGCCTAAATAGTGTCAGTCAAGTTCCCACTGAAAGATTGGCAGTGATACAGAAGATAGTTGGGAGGTACGTTAGCTTTCAAACGGTATGATTTAGCCATGTGGAATCCACCCTGTCTCAGATAGAGAGGTTGCAAGTGCTGGCATGTCTCTCTGTGCTGGTCTGCCAGCCTCCACACATTATGTTTTGAAAGCACTTCCTCCAACTGCCGCTGAATTGGCAGGGCGGACCTCCTGTGGATCAGTTTTTCCATTCTCTCAGTCCTGCTTAAGCACAGTGTTCTGTTGTCTGTCAGCCTTCTATTCCAGACCAGGCCCCGCCCTTGGCCTACTGAGAAAGCTGGGAGCTATTGGAAAAGCAAAAGCCCTATTAATGGTGCATACCATACAGCCAGGCATCTGAGTCTTCCCCACCTCTCCAGCCATATCCCACTGGCTTTGGACCAGCAATAGACAGGGACAAAGCAGAAGGCATGTGATAATTTGGTTTGTTTCAAACACATAGTTTGAGTGTGCACTGGGTGCCTTGCATATCCTGTGCACATGCAATACATACCAGAATCTGTTTGGGTGCTCATGAAACCCAGACATCATCTCTCTCTGAACCCAACCCAGAGCTATCAGTGACATCTCATGAGAGGTCCTTTTAATTGATTCAAGTGGAAGAATTTGTTTAATGTCCTCTAAGTAAAAAGTAACATCAAGAATAGTTTCTTTTACTACCATCTCTTTGCCCAAAACCATCTAGAATCTCAAGATAGTACAGATATGGTATACAGCATGGTACCACCTCTAAAAGTACCTAAAATTCCATTATGGAGACAAGACCATATGCAGAGCCATGTGAGAACAATTAGTGGTAATAAATTCAATACAATGGCATAGGTCTTAGTAATATGCATGACAAAAGTTTTAAGAAAGAAAAGATACAAGTGAGATGGAAGTGCTGGGGGAATGCTTCAGGAAGGAGATTGAACTTAAAGGATTAATTTATAGTATTTTGCTTTGTAGAAGAAGTCAAGAAGTCACAAACAAATGGGAAAACATCCTATGCTCATAGATAGGAAGAATCGGTATCATTAAAATGGTTACATTGTCCAAAGCAATTTACAGATTCAGTACTATTCCTATCTAATGACTAATGACATTCTTCACAGAACTAGAAAAACTATTTTAAAATTCATATGAAACTAAAAAAGAGCCCAAATAGCCAAGGCAATCCTAAGTAAAAACAACAAACCTGGAGGCATCACATTACCTGACTTTAAACTATACTACAGGGCTATAGTGACAAAAACAGCATGGTACTGGTACAAAACAGGCATATAGACCAATGGAACAGAATAGAGAGCCTAAAAACAAGTCCACACACCTATGATCATCTGCTCTTTGAGAAAGCTGACAAAATCAAGCAATGGGTAAAGATTCCTATTCAATGATAACTGACTAGCCATACGTAGAAGAGTGAAGCTGGACCTCTTCCTTACACCATATACAAAAATCAACTCAAGACAGATTATAGACCTAAATTAAAACCCAAAACTATAAAAACCCTGAAAGACAACCTAGGCAATATCATTCTATACATAGGAAGAGGCAAAGACGTCATGACAAAGACACAAAAGCAATTGCAAGAAAAGTAAAAATTGACAAATAAAATTTAACTAAACTTAAGAGCTTCTGCACAGCCAAAGAAACCATCAACAGAGTAAGCAGACAACCTACAGAATGGGAGAAAATATTTACACACTATGCATCTGACAAAGGTCTAATATCCAGCATCTAAAAGGAACTTAAACAAATCTACAAGAGAAAAACAAACAACTCACTAAAAAGTGAGCAAAGAACATGAACAAATACTTTTCAAAAGAAGACACACATGCAGCCAACAAGCATATGAAAAAAGCTCAATATCACTGATCATTAAAGAAATGCAAATCAAAACCGAAATGAGATACCATCTCACATCAGTCACAATGGCTATTACTAAAAAGTCAAAAAAATAACACAGGCTGTCAAGTTTGCTTAGAAAAGGGAACACTTGTACTCTGTTGGTGGGAGTGTACATTAGTTCAACCATTGTGGAAAGCAGTGTGGCAATTCCTTGAAGAGCTAAAAGCAGAACTCACATTTGACCCAGCAATCCCATTATGGGGTATATACTCAGTGGAATATCTATTATTCTACCGTAAAGAAACATGCTTTCAAGTGTTACTTGCAGCACTGTTTACAATAGCAAAGACATGGAATTGACCTAAATGCCCATCAGTGACAGATTGGACAAAGGAATATTATGCAGCCATAAAAGAGAATGAGATCATGTCTTTTGTATGAACATGGATGGAGCTGGAGGCTGTTATCCTTAGCAAACTAACACAGAAACAGAAAAACCAAATACTGCCTGCTCTAACTTATAAGTGGAAGCTAAACGATGAGAATTCATGAACATGAAGAAGGGAACAGACACTGGGGACCACTTGAAAGTAAAGAGTGGGAGGAGGGAAAGGAGCAGAAAAAATAACTAATGAGTCCAAGGCTTAATACCTGAGTGATGTAATGATCTGTGCAACAAATCCTCATGATATGAGTTCACCTATATAAAAAACCTTCACATGTACTACCTAACCTAAAATAAAAGTTAAAAAAAAAAGTCAGGAAGTAGGAAAATTGAGTGCATCATAATGAAAGGCTTTGACTTTTTCAAGGCACAGTTAAACAGGAGGTATCTTTTGCCAAAGTATATACTAGTAATGATAATAATTAAGAGTTGCCACTTAATGAACACTTACTGTTCTACATACATAGTGTAACATAATATATGCCATAATGTATAATGACATTGAATCTACATAGCAAGCTCAGATAATATCATTAGCCTCATGTAAAAGATAATGAAACTAAGTTTAAAGTGGCTATGTAGTTTCTCAAAATCACAGCAAGCAGCAGTGTTGAGATTCAGATAGGGCTCCTGAACCAAGACTGTGACCCGCTTCACTAATACCTCATGCTTTATTAATGTTTCCCACAGAAAACACAATACTTACTGGTTGTTCAAAACATTCCCAGTCAGAATGCACTCATGTTGCTCAAGATCCTTAAAACCTCCATCCTCGAATGACATTAGTTTAGAGAATGATGATAGCAAAGCCCACCTTAGGAGAGCACCATTCTCATTTGGTCATTGATTTCCTTAGTAAGGAAATCTTACTAAGGACTGTGGTGCGCTGTTGCTGAAGAAATGTGGGTTCTGGGGCCTAGAGGGTTAGAATGCTGCTCACTATAGTCTAGAGTAGTCCCAGAATTTACAACATAGCTTTAGGTGATTAGCAATCAAGAAAACCCCTCAAGTTGTATAGAGAAAAGCATTCATTTAAGTCCTCACCGAGACCTTACAGATTCCCTGGCTTGCCTTAGAACAAATGTAAATAATTCAGACCCACCTATTTGGCACAGTCTAGACATCTCAAACTGCTCTACTGTGGGACAAGAACCCTGGACCACCCACCACCTAGAACATCTTTGACGCAGACATCAACAAAGTCATCCACGGATCCACGTCAGTCTTAATGCCTAAGGCATCGTAATTTATTCATTTATTCAACAAATATTGATTGAGTGCCCACTAGTGCCAGTCCCTATCCTGCCACTGAAGCGGTATCAGGAAAGGAGTCTTTCTCCTTTTTTCACTTTTTGTCCTTCCCCATCTTCATTCTTAGTGGGGAATAAGATATGTTGCCTAACCTAATAATGTATTAAGGCTAATTCAGGAAAGAACAAAAAATGAATCCCACTATCCTTGTATATATCTTGGTGGTATCAGGACAGAACCAGGAAAGATTTCAGAGGGGTGAAACAGGAAGGAGGAGAGTTAGGGGGACAGATCTAGAAAAGTAGCTTTCTAGTGTCTACCTGTATTATTTATTGATCGATACATTTAAAAGTTACCTTCTAAAACTTTGCAACTTAAAATAAAAATAATCATTTATTATTTTTCAGGGTTTCTCGAGATAGGTAAGAAATTCATAGGGGATGACTTGTCTCTGCTCAAGGAATCTGGGTCTCAGCTGGGAGACTCATAGCCCAGGGGCTGGAACACCTACATATGGCTTCTCCATGTGGCCTGGGCTTTCTCATAATGTAGTAGCTGGATTGCATAGGCAAGCATTCAACAGAGAGTCATAGAGAGCGACAGAAGCTGTGTCATTTTTATAGTGTCATAAGTTACAAAGCATCACTTTCAGTGTACTTGATTAAAACCCAGATTCAGCCGGGCGCAGTGGCTCAAGCCTGTAATCCCAGCACTTTGGGAAGCCGAGGTGGGCAGATCATGAGGTCACAAGCTTGAGACCAGTCTGGCCAATATGGTGAAACCGTGTCTCTACTTAAAAAAAAAAAAAAAAAAAAAAAAAAAAAACAGATTCACAGGATGAGAACATAAGACCCACTTCTTGACTGGTGCAGTATAAGTCAAACTATAAGAAGAGTATATGGAATTGAAACCTATTTGCATGGCTATCTTTAGAAAATACACTCTGCCAGAAAACAAATACCACATGTTCTTATTCATAAATGAGTGTTGAACAATGAGAACACATGGACACATGAAAGGGAACATCACATACTGGGGCCTGTCAGGGGGTGTGGGGCTTGGGGAGGGACAGCATAAGGAGAAATGCCTAATGTAGATGACGGGTTGATGGGGCACAGCAAACCACCACGGCACATGTGTACCTATGTAACAAACCTGCATGTTCTGCACATGTGCCCCAGAAAAAGTATAATTAAAAAAGAATAAAGAAAGAAATATACTCTGTCATACCACCGATAGCTGAATCTGAATGAACTACTAGATGACCCAATACTTGTGGTAACTAGATGCTTTTGTACTCTCTCCTAAGCTCCAAGCATATTGGGCATTTTTTGGTAGTAGACTATGTCTATGTGCCCTTCCACATGCTATAGGATAGTGTTATTGGGCTGGATGGTTCTATTATCAACATCATTAAGCTGGAAACCAAAGTTCCCAGAATCCTCTTCCCTATATGGTTCTAGGTCTGAGCTGGCCAAAAGAGAAACTTGCATGAGATTTGGTACGTGGAAGTAAAGCAGTAGGCATTGTTCTCTGGAAGTCGTTTGTAGTGAGATGTAGTGAGGGACAGATGCAGAGTTGACCAACAGGTTCGAACTTGTCTTCGTTCTTCTCCACTATGCATCTAGCTCTTCTTCTTGACTGCTGACCCTGGTGACAAATGGTGACCTCATGTCCACCACCAGATGCCTGGCTATGGAACCACAGAGGTGGTAAATGTACAGGTGCAACTTTGTGTAAACATTTACATGAGATTCTGTTCTATTCCCACTTCAATGGTTGGACATGCTTAGCTTCTTAGATTTTTCCTACGAACTTTGGCTTCTCCATCTGTGAAAGTGCTTTCAGAGGATCAGTTAGTGACTCTTATCTCATCCTCTAACTTTGGCTTTTTGACATTCACTCGTTCAGCTACTCCCACAGTTTTTTTTTTTCAAGGTCTGATTCTTATAATAAATCCCAGATTCTATAACATTCAATAGTCGTTTCAGTTCTCTGGCTGGACCCTAATACAGTTTCATATGGGAAATTCACGGGAACATCTGGATCAGTGATAGTAAATCCATTGCCTGCCTGTTAAAACAATGTGAACACTGGGGCACAAAAAGGGCTTTTCACTCAATTGTGGGCATCTGTCTCAGTATTAGGGCCCAAGGGCCCAAGCCAAGTATTAGAGTATCTGCTCTTTGTCTTAGCCTTGGAGATAAGCCACAAGAGGAAAAGTATTTATTAAAATAGGTTGCAAATAATGATATATTAAAACTGTCTCTCATGTTTCTTGCTCTCCTGAGGCTAAGTACTTATAGCAACATGAGAGAACAGAGAAATAATGGAGAGGTTGGGGAGACTTACAGGCATGATTTCTCTTTTTATTTTTAATGATAAATTAATCCCTTGAATATTTATTAGGAATCTCTTTGGCCACCTCTGGCTAAACTCTGTCAATGTCAAGCAAAGGGGATGAACAAGATATGAATTCTGCTAAAAACTTACAATCTAGTAAACAAGATGTCTAAAATGTAGATAATTCTGATAAAAATTAGATTTCTTTTAAAAATGAAAGCAAGTTTGTTAAGAAAGTGAAATAATAAAGGAATGGCTACTCCATAGGCAGAGCAGCAGCTTGAGCTGCTGGCCTAAGGATACTTATAGTTATTTCTTGATTATGTGCTAAACAAGTTTTCTGGGAAAGGGGCAATTCCTGGGGCTGACAGTTCCTCCACTTTATAGACCATATAGTCGCCATGGCATCTGTAAACTGACTGTCATTGCATCTGTAAATTGTCATTGGGAGTATATTTTAACATGATAATGCATTACGACTAGCATATAATGAGCAGTGAGGATAGTCAGAGGTCACTTTTGCCACTACCTTGGTTTTAGTGGGTTTTGGCCAGCTTCTTTACTGGAAGCTGTTTTATCAGCAAGGTCTTTATGACCTTGTGCAGACCTCCTATCTCATCCTGTGACTTAGAACACCTAATCTCCTAGGAATGCAGCCCAATAGGTCTCAGTCTTATTTTACCCAGCCCCTATTCAAGATGGAATCACTCTGGTTCAAATGCCTCTCACGTATTACACCCCTCCCTTTTATAAGAGAACCCTTAATCCTAAAGGTTGTAAAGTTACAGTTATCTTCTGTAACTTTCTCAGGCTGAATAGGGGTGATAATATTCCTGCCTAAGTACTAGGGTCTCTTGTATTCAGGGTAAAGAGGAGTTCAGTCAGAAAGCTTCAGTATGGTAGAGGCCATTCATAACTCTGAGTTTCATCAAAAGGTGATATATGGAAGATTAATAAGTGTTTAAGAAAATTTTCAGCAAGCTGCTTATCCTGCATTCCTACACAAAGAGTACAATAGCAATATATTCTGCAACAATAGAGCAAAATACACAAAAGTATCCCAAGTAAACTAAACAAGAAGGTTTTCCATGAATTGGGTAACTGTAGGAACCAAGATGATATGAGGTTGCTAGATGATCCTAATACGTGTCCAGAATTAGAATATTGATACAGGTTTTTACATTACCCATCCATCTTGTTTCTTCTGAGCAGCAGTCAGATATTACTGATAGGCTCACAGGAATAAGCAGAGTTAGTGTAAATTGCAGAGAATAACTTTAAAAAACCAACTGATGAGACTGGAATCTAATAACAGGTGTACTATAGTTTTTGAAACATAATTTCTGTCTCTCCAGTTTCCCATTTTTACTAAAGAAAAATCACGGTAAGACCGATTTGCTTTATTACACTTGGCCGGATTATTTGTATAAAGTGCAGCAAGAATTATTTTTCACATAGGCTTTTTTTTAATTGCATTTTAGGTATTGGGGTACATGTGAAGAACATGCATAGGTACACCCGTGGCAGTGTGATTTGTTGCCTTCCTCCCCTTCACCTATATCTGGCATTTCTCCCCATGCTATCTCTCCCCAACTCCCCACCGCCCGCTGTCCCTCCCCTATTCCCCCCAGCAAACCCCAGTGTGTGGTGCTCCCCTTCCTGTGTCCATGTGTTCTCATTGTTCAACACCCGCCCACATAGGCTTTTTAAATTGGCTTCAATAGTACTTTGTTTCATAAAAGGAATCTCAGATAAGACTTTTTAAAGCCTAGCCCAGCCATGAGTTTGTACCCTCAAATACCTATGAGTTGGATAAATTCCTCTTCTCTTAAAGTCTCAAAATAACTTGGGGCTCCTGAGCCTGTCAGAAAGCGGCGTTCTTTACTTACCACAGGTCAGGAACCCTGTACAGGGACTGTGTAGAAAAGGCATGAGGCCAGTTTTCCCAAAGGGTTCTTACTGGCTTTGTAAGTCAAGTCTGATTCTTTAAAGAAAAACACACCATTCCAGTCAAAGCTGGAAACTGGTAAAATAACCAGTTTCTTCAATTGTGTCCTGTTGCAAAAGAAAATAGCTTCTTACTGCACTTATGCAAATAACTATGTTGCCATAAGTTAAAAATACTTACAGTTTCCAAATTCTGGATAAATCAGGTAGAAAAAACAAATATGCTCCAAATTTTGTTCATAGGAATATACTTTACACAATTGCTATGAGCTGTAAATAGCTCAAAATAAAAGTTTTATTGACTCCAAAGTTGGCCAACTGGTGTTGCACACAAATGATTTTCTTTTGGGTCGGGGGTCTCTTAAGTGTAACCCCTTTGTGGTTCACCAAAAAGATTTTACTGGAAAGGGGTTCCAATCCAGACCCAAGAGAGGCTTCTTGGATCTCATGCAAGAAAGAATTCCAGAAGAGTACAGAGAGTAAAGTGAAAGCAGAAGAGTAAAAGAATGGCTACTCCACAGGGAGGACAAACAGAAGATATTTTTTAATGCAATGTAAGAAGTTCAAACATGGTAAATGAAGAGTTTACAACAAAATGAGTTACTGAGTTCATGCTCACTGGGTTCAGGGGACTTTCTTTGGTATTTGAGCAGGGCCGGAAAAATTTAGTAATATTTTATTCATTCAACAAATATTTTATTTATCTTATTGTTTTATTTCATCTTTTTTTATAGCAACACATAATCAGATATTATGTAGATGTATAAATATTATCATATAGCCAAACCTGGAGCTATGACTTGGAAATCAAAACCTCTATTTTGAAAGTGTTAGGAAACCATATACACAAAAGCCAAGATGATATTCCACCTTTCTGGGACTTGAGGCCCTCTAAAGCTGGGAAAATCTAGAATCATGAGGGGAGGAAGTATATCTTGGCAATGGAAAAGTCTACAATAAAACCGCTACTCATCAGTGAGTAGTGACTTCTAAAGGTCACAAAAGCCACACCTAAGTTCACACAACCCATCAGACCCCAAGTGGAACAACACACACACTCCCAGACCTTGAGAGAATGATGTGCCTAAGAAAACAAAGACAACAGTGAGAGTCTGTTAGAAAGAGCTTCCTCTATATGACCAAGAGAAAAAGAATAGAGCAGCTTCTGTTTCAAGCACAGGGTCCCTTTGTGAAAGAACATGCTTACCTTTGTTTTCCCACCTTTCCGATCTGGCTTTGCTTCATCAAGTTGAACCCCTTTGATCCCTGCCACCAGGCACCAGCTCAAGCTGCCACCTTCGAGACATCCCCCAGCACTGGGCATCACTGTCCTCTTCTATGCTAACACAGCAGGTGTCTACCAAACACCCGGACCTCAGCCTAAGACCAGAGAAGCTTATGTCTCAGTTATTCCACAGGAGTAGAACTGTAAATCTTCATTGCAAAATAAAATTCCCAAGTCAAAATCAATCTTCAGTCTTGGATTTCCTGAAAGAATGAGTAGAGCACTTAGGAAGAAGTTAGATTAGAGAGCCCCTAATGCAGACATAATCAGTTTTTTGGCCCAGCCAGAGTTGTCAGGAGAAGCGAAGAGACTTTCACACAACGTCAGCCTCCATCTCTTTTCCCCAATACTGTAGCTTGACAGTATCCTATAAACAATGGGCTTGGCCGAAGTGGAATTTGTGAAATGAAACTATTCATAAAAGTGATATTATATTTTAGAGGCAGTGTTGTCAAAGGGATTAGAACAGAGAAGGTCAAGGACAAATCAAAAGTGCTCAATCCCACCACTGTTTATGGGTTTCTAATGCCCTCTAGAACACTGTTCCAAGTCACATATGCTCTAAAGCAACTAACATCAAAGTCAGACAATATCATCTTGACCTTTCGAGTTGCATTCAAAATCCAGTGCTCTAACAATATAAACTCTAAAAAGATACACTAAATAAAAAATCAGTTTAAGTTTTTATATACAATAAGAATCAAGGACCTTGGGATGAGACGTAAACAGAGTACAGAGAGGTGTTTATAGATTACAGCAGTTCTCAGATGGGGGTGATTTTGCCCAACCCCAGGATATATTTGGCATGACTGGAGACATTTTAGGTCATCACAACTTGGAGGGAAGGAAGATGCTACTGGGATATAGTGGGTAAAGGTCAGAAATGCAAAAAAAAATCCCCTTCCACCTAACACGTAATTATCTGGTCCAAAATGTCAATAGTTCTGAGATTGAGAGAAATCCCGTACTAGAGAAACAAAAAGTTAACATGTCTTTTCAGCAATTACGAATATTAAAATAAAGTTTAACAATTCCGATCTAAGTTCATATTTTGAGCCCCCCTCAGCCCTGATAAGGCACGTTCCAATCATGGTACTGATAGATAAAATATGGAAAGAGTACATCAAAAACTCAAAGCTGTGCTTATAAACAAAATAAGCATCTCTGTGAACAGAACCATACAGCAACATGAAATGGAGAGCCTCCCAGACTGTGGATACAAATGCAAACTCCTGGCAGCCAGGAGTTTGAGTCCTGTACAACAGTGGAAAACATGGAGAATGAAACAAGTATCACTGTATGAAACCAGGTTGTAAAATAAGTTGAGAAAAAGCTGCCACGTACAGCTCTCTGAGACAATAGCTTGCAGGAAGTAGAATGCCCAGAGGAGGTAAAGGAAACATACACAGACTCATAACCAGGACCTGAGCCTAGTCATTCAGAGCCTTCATCTGTCATACCCTTAATAACACCATGGGATAGAAACCTCAACCATCTATATAAGATGGGTTCTGGGCTTTGGGTCAAGTGGCTAGTGACAGCAACTACAAATCCACTAGACAGCAGAGAATGTGAGAGAATAAATCTGCACATCATATTCCAAAACACATGAAGAAAACTAGCACTAAGAAAATTACTTTAAAAAATCAACAGAGCATAAATTCACTCAAGATCAGTCATTCTCAACTAAGAATAACTTTTTTCAACCACAGAGAACAACTAGCAATGACTGGAGACATGTCCAGGTGTCTCAAATGGAGGGATAGAGGTGTTATTGTCACCCAGTAGTAGGCAGAATCCATGGATGCTGCTAAATATGTTAAGTGCACAGGACAACCCACTACGACAAGGAACAACCCGGCCTAAAATGTCAATAGTGCTGAAATTGAGAAACCCCGTTGTAGATGAAACAAACATTAAGGAAATATCTACTCTGCAAAGAGATAATTAGGAAATGCCATCCATATTTAAATGAAAACTTTTAAAACAAAATCAGAGAAGTAAAACAAGTGAATGTAAAATGAGTGCATTAATGTGTTAGAAATTTAAAATATTATCACTGGTATTTTAAAATATCAACTGGTATTTAAAAAGTCTAAACAATGCAGAAAATTAGTAAATTAGTATGTAGTACTGGAAAAATTTATCAAAATTTTTAAAAAAAGAAAACATTCTAGACAAATATAAAAATGGAAAGAACTAAAGGACAAATTAAGGGTCTGTAATTCCTAGGAGTAATGTCAATGATAGACCATTAGAGGGGATGGTTTTGATTCGGTATTCAGAGAGATCATGGCTACAGTTGCTTAAAATATGAAGAATACTGTGAGCATTCATTAAAAGAGCACTCTAAGCACTCAATCAGGATAAACTAAGATAACTCTGCATCTAAACACAAGAACGAATCAGAAAAATATCACTGTGTAAAGAGAAAGCTTTTTAAAACTAGCAAAGAAAAAGAGAAAATACCTAAAAAACTTTAACTGTCAACATTTTTCTTTAAATTTTCATTGTCAGCAAATTTCTCATCAGTATGAATAGAAGGCAGAAAATAATGGAGTAATATCTTTTAAAAGCTTAGGGCCAGTAATGCTCAAGCTAAATTTTATACCCAGAAAAACTATCTTTCAAGAGTATAAGCAAAATAAAAATACCCTCAGAAATAATAAGAATACTCATTGACTACATAAACAAGGGTCTATATGTGAGCAGAGAGAGAGACAAATATCTGTCTATGTATGTAATCTATACACATCTGTGTGTATATATATATATATATACACACTATATATATATATACACACACACACACACATTCTTACAGGCATAATTGTATATAATCATGTGTATGTCTACATACAATGCATGTGTATGTTTGTGTACATATGTAAGTGTGTGTAAAATTTTAATTTCTAAACCAGGAGAGGAACTAAAAGAGGAAGGATGTAGAAAACCATCACTTTAACAGAGAAAGAGAAGAAAAGAGGAAAGGTAAGAAGGGAGGGAGGGAGGAAAAAAGCAAAGGAAAAGAATAATAACCAGAAAACACATATAAGATGGTAGAAACAAGTCCAAACATACCAATAATCATAATAAATGTAAATAGATTAAACCAGCCATTAAATAACAGATATCATCAAGAAAAATATATATATGCAGCTTTAAAAAACATATTAAAAGTATATAGAAAGTTTAAAGATAATGGGCTAAAAAAGATGTATCATAAGAATACTAACCCAAAGAAAGCTCACATTTCAAAAAAGAAATATTTTAAAGGGAAATCATAAGAAAAACAGTGGTCACAAATAATAAAAAAAAAGAACATTCCACTAAGTTACAATAATAAACACATATACATCTAACAACTTGGCCTCAAATTTATAAAGCTAAAATTAACAGAATGATGAAAACTAAACAAAACAACAATAACAGTGAACAATTTTTAAATATCTCTATCAGAAACATACCAAGCAGAAAAAGAAACTGAGATTTAGAAAGCTCAGGCTGGGCACAGTGGCTCATACCTTTAATCCCAGCACTTTGGGAGGCTGAGACAGACAGATTGCTTAAGTTTAGGAGTTTGAGAACAGCCTAGGCAACATGGTAAAACCTCGTCTTGACAAAAGATACAAAAGTTAGCTGGGCATGGTGGCACACAGCTGCTAGTCCCAACTACTTGGGAGGCTGAGGTGAGAGGATCTCTTGATCCTGGGAGGTCAAGCTGCAGTGAGCTGTGATAGCACCACTGTACTCTAGCCTGGGCAACAGACCTAGACCCTGCCTCAAAACAATCAACAAGAAAAAAATTCAGATAACATATTTTGACAAGATTAATCTAATAGAGATAAATAGAATCCTGCACATCACAAATAGGGAAGATTTTTATGCATGTATGAAGCATTTGCAGACAAAATTCTGTAAGATACTTTATTAATCTAAGAAAGTGAATGCTAAACAATTATATCCCTGGCCATTATCTAAAGAGAAGAGAGTTCTTAAGAAGGGGTGGTAAGAGGGAAAACAGAGGTGAAAGACATATATTCTAGTTTATTTAGTTGGCAATTACTTGTGGGGTATCTAGCATGTTCCATTCTCCCAACTGGTTTTATGAGAAGTACCCTGCATATTCCCTATTTATTCTCCCAAATGCCTTTTTACCTTTCCCAAACAAGCAGCAGAAATTAATTTTGAAAGAGTCTCTCATAAGAAATGGATGTATAATTCTTTTATGAATAGTGTAGCTATTATTATTTTAAATTATAGCAAACTTTAAGGGATAAAGTGCTCAGCACCTCATTAAGGGGTCAATTGATTTATTTTGCCTATTCTGCTAATCAACATTAGTAGTGGTCTTGAGTTTTGTTCCATTGCAGGAACTCAGATTTCAATGCAGATGCACTATTTTAAATCCTTTTTCCCCACCTCAAAATCCAAAAAAACATGAGCGTAATTAAAAGTATCTATGTGGCTGAAAGTCAGGGGAAAGAGGACTTAACAATGTTTCTGTCTTCTCTAAAAGGCAGCAGCAGTGTAAAGGGGAAATTTGTGAAACAATCTGACTCCCCTGTTTCCCGGTGTACCACATTCTTAACCTCTCTGAACATCAATTTCCTTCTCTCAGTTTCCTCCTCATAATTTATACTATGCTATTCTCCCAGGGTTGTTGTGAAGACTAAACGACATAATGTTCTAATGTTTAGCACAGGCCAAGTACAGAATAACTACTCAATCCCTGTTGAACCTAAATCTCTCATCCTGAAACAGTAAGCTGAGAAACCCCAAATCAGCTAAAGACTGTTCCTTCCACTGTGGGTACCTTATCCTGTGATCCAGCCCCACCATTTCCTGAGTTGCTGACATCAATTTCCTGACAACTTCACTATTTCCATCCTGAAAAACTGACAGCTTAGATTCAGGGGGAAAAGTAAATGTTAGGTATTAACACCTACCAGGGTTAGGTAGTCAGGGGATTTCATATGTGCATTAGGAAAATATGAAGACTAAAGAAAGTTAAAGCTCTGAAACTCTGGGATTCAAGAGAGGAAAATACCCTTGTTTTCTTTGTATTCCATTCTCATCGGTGTTTAATGTTACTAGATAATGCAAAACAGTGGAAAAAATAACTTTCATCACTGAAAAAAGATCTGAAGGGACACCTGACCATACTTTTATGAAATAAAGTAAAATTTTAGAATCCTGCTAGATAAAAAAAATACAGAATGTTATTGTAACTTTTAAAAATGTTAAATGGTAATACCTTAAATTCAATATAGTGGTTTATAATTTAGCATTAAGTACTTTAATTTATATTCTTCAGCATAACAGCCTTGTAAGAAAAAAGTTCATCTACCTTTAGAAAGGCAAAAATATACCACAAATGTAAGGCAGAAGATGCTTTTGACTTTTTATGATATAACAGCTACATCTATCTAGATATACACCAGGCCTTTTTTCGTTTTTTGTTTGTTCTTTTTTGTCCATTGAAAAATTTCAAGTATTTTCTTTCACTAACAAGAAAATATTTTCCATGTATAGCAAGAAAATATTTATCAGCACCTCTCCCAACTCAGTGTCAAAGGAGATGTCACTCTGAATTGGTAGTTCCCACAATCCTGAAGCTAGCATGCAGTGAGACATTGCCTTTTACAACAAACTTACACATGAGTTTTAGCAAGATGCCCTCTGCTCCAGCTTTCTTTCAATATACCAAGGAAAGAAGACTACTACTTTCCACCTGGAAACTGGGAGAAGTGTCAAAGTAAATCTATCCAATGGAAGGAAAGAGAACTTGTAATATTTTCTCTCTTGCTAAGCCATAGCTCCATGAAAATAGAAACCATGCCTTACTGCCCAAGCCAACAAGGTGAACCAGCAGAGAGAGACCACATGCACAAGCTGCAACTGTGCCCAGTATTCTGAGGGTAAAAGAATATGGGTACTATTTCATGCAAATCTCATCCAGGTTAATATAGTCAAACCCAGAATTATGAGCCTTCGGGAAACAAATGCATCTGGTAGAGGGCTCTAAATTATATATGGCATCCTAGCTGCAAGGGAGTCTGGAAAACATGTTTCTGCAAGCTTTATAAGGAGGCACAATAGAGTTTGGAAGAGATGTTGAGCCAGCCCACATATGATATCTGTTATTATAACCAAGATTTATTAAATGCATACTATGTGCTATGTGTTGTGCTTAATATTTCATATATATTAATATTATCTCAGTTTAATCCTCATTATAATTTATAAAATGGATATTATTACCCTTCTTCCCTTACATGTGTCCCAACTGAGGCTCAGACAGGTAAGATCACAAAAGACACCCTTTAAACTAGCCATCTGACTCCAGAGCTCAAGCTTTTAACCACATTTTATTGTCAAGTATTTGTCTTGTTCACTGATACACTGTCAGTACCTAGCACACTTTTTTTTTTTTTTTTTTTGAGACAGGGGCTTTCTCTGCTGCCCAGGCTGGAGTTCAGCAGTAGAGTGGTCATAGCTCACTGCAGCCTTGACCTCTCAGGATCGCTGCCAGTTTCCAGGAATGACCAGCCTCCCTGGCCAGTTGGAGGCCAGGCAGCTGCACAAGTCTCCCATGGTTCCCTGTGCAGGGAATATCAAAGGGTATCAGGGGGTCACACTGGATCAAGGCCTGGCTCTGCCACACAGAATCCTCCACTCTGAAGACTGCACCTTTGGTTACCAAACTGACGACCTACAATTCTTTCAAGCCACTTCTGTGGTTACTCAAAAGGCCTCCCTCCCCCAATTCTATTTCTTTGTATTAGTTGAAAAGCAGTGTTTACACTGGTTTGAGGTATAAAACTGCAGGGCCTAACTCAGGTGGCTGGTAGCTTCTAAGTGAACTAACGTTTTTAAGTCCAAATGTGACATGGTAGTTGCCCCATAAACTGCATACTTCGACCATATCTTGGCTTTCCATCGAAACTGCTCTCTGTAACCCTAATGTGATGGGCAAGCAATCCAAACCCACACAATCTTGGCCCCTGCAACTTGTAATAAGTAAGTAAGGTCCGTAATTTCCACCCTACCCCAACAATGTATAAACTAACGCTTATCTTGACTTCTGTGAACCACTTAAGTAACAATCGGAACGTCCAAAGTCCCCGGGCCCTCGGAATGTCTGAAGCCCCTCGCCCTCACCCCCACCCCCACCCAGGAGGTGGTTTTCAGGCATAAAAGGTCTTGACACTCTCCTTTCAGGGCCACGGGTTAGACAGACGCGAGTCCTCTGTGGCCACTGGCAATAAAGACCCTGCAATTTGGCCTAGCCTTTGTCTCAGTGGTGATTTTGCACTCACTTGGTTAAAACACAAACACACAGGATCTTAATATAAAGCCCAGCATCAAGGTCAACTATCCTCGCTGTATTGACACTGCTGTCATGTTAGAAGGAGAAATATGGTACGGACCAGAGAGAAAGCTTGGCATCATCATTATTTACCTATATCATGTGGACAAAGTCCTTTGGCAACCTCTGTCATCACAATATTTGGATCTATATTTCCAAAATGAAGACCCTTAGCAATCTTCAGTGGCTTGGGGAGAATTCGATTTACCTAAGGAATACAATTAAGTCAAAAAAAAATCTTAAAAAAAAAAAAAGAGAGAGGGAGAATCTCAGACAGCCAAATCATTGGAGACCCACAGAGATGTATTAAGGATCGGAATCTGAGAAAGAGTCTAGGAGTCTTTCTATCAGTATGAAGAAAATAGTGACCAGAGAGGAAAAAAATCCAGCCATGCAGCTCCAAAGAAGACAAGTGGGGTATCCTGAGGAGAAAATGTATAGGGGATTGAGAAACTTGTAATAAAAATTACTTAAATGGGAGGTGTCAAGGAGAGGGGAAGACAGAGAACACAAACTGAGCTTTTCTCCACTGAGAAAGTGCATGATTTTTCGGTGAGCCCAAAAGTCCATGAAAAAAAGCTTCTTCTTATTGTTTGCTCTTTCCTCTCACAGCAGCCTAGCTGGAAAGCAAAGTCAGCTGGAAAAACACAATGCAACCTTCTGTTCAAGGGAAAGTTGGGGGAAAAAGAAGTCCAAGGTTGCCTCCTTCTTACCCACTCTTGAGGCACATTTGTATCCCATTGTTGGACTCTGCGTTTTCCCAGTGGTTGCCATGGCATCAAAGAGACAAATGCATTGCTCCCATTTTAAAGCTGAATTCCCTTGCAGACAAAATTGTTTCCATTTGAGGATATTTTCACGCTCACACACAAACAGAACTGCTTTCAAAAGAATATGTCTTTAAAAATATGGATGAAATGCATTGCACTCTTCTGGCAATAGAAGAAACGTATTCTTACTTTTAAAATGGATAAAAATATTTTTAAAATGAAATGCAATTGCCTTATGGGTCTTCACCTACAGTTGATCATGGCTCATATTTTGGCGTATTTATTTCAGGTCTTTCATCTACAAATGTATATATATTTTGTATTATACATTGCAAAATCACAGCCCGATTACATACACAATTATGCATGCTCCTTTTTCTTCACTTGATATCCCAAAGACACACTCTTCCAAAGCAGGGCTATAAAACCCAGAGATGCTCTTTACGGAGCTTTTGCATTTTGCTAATTTGCATCTCGCATATTCTTATGAAAAAAAGAATTTAGTAAGACAGCAGTCTGGCCTTCATGTCCCCATGAATCTAAAAGTTTGAGAGAAGTTAGCAGCAGGGAAGGATGGGTTAATGGTGTTAGAAAATGCGTGCAAAGAAAAGACTTCGCTCTCCATTAATTTATGCTATGAAAGAGAGAACACAGATAGTTTCGCATATTATCCTGGGACTATTTAAAGAAAATAAACTGAGAAGTTAACTATAAAATGTCATGATTTTTCTTTCAATAATTACACATTCTTTAAAATTATAAGCATATTTTACAATTAGTAATTCCTTAGCCCATTCATCCTTCCAAAACAGGTTAAGGTCAGCAGGAAACCAGACTCCAAATGGTATAAAAACATGAATGAAGACAGTGTGCTATAGTGGAAATATTTTGGGTTTCACATCAAACTAAGTGGTTTCAAAACTAAGCCCTGTAATTAACAGATGTGTGACCTTTGACATGTTACTAAAGCTCCCTAACTCTCAATTTCCTTATCTCTAATAATTGAGATTGAAAAAATGCCCAGCCCAGGGTTGCACTGAGAATTAAATGAGAAGAAATATGGGGGGTGGAAAAGGCCAGGTGCAGTGGTTCATGCCTGTGAACCAGGACTTTGGGAGGCCAAGGCAGGAGGATTGCTTGAGGCTAGGAATTTGAGACCAGCCTGGGCAACATGCAAAACTCTATCTTTTTAAAATAAACATTTTAAATTTAAAAAATTTTAAAATATGAAAAGAGCATTACTTAATACCTGGCACATAGTAGGTACAGCAAATATTGATACTCTTCTTTCAATGGCAATCTGAGCTAGAACTTAAATTCTATTCTAGTATTACACCATTTCTATGAGCAATGATGCTTGCAGTGTTCATTATCCAAATGGCTAGTGATTCTCTGTTGTATTTTTAGCTCCACATTAACAAACATTCTTGGTAAACACGGCCTCCAATCACCTCTTAGTAAAAGTTATGTTGTGCAAAAAATTTTCAAATGAAATTTAAGTCAGGAAGAATAGGAATGTTCACATTTCCAATAGTTTCCCTTTTCTGGGAAAAGTAGAGGAAATGAGTTAATTTGTGTACCATCAAAATCCAAAGAGAATAAAACACTTCCCCTGTTTGCCGTTAAGAAATTTCCTTAACTATTCTACCAGAGCTTCCAGAATCCAGATGAAAAAGAAAAAGGAAAAATTATGTCTCCACACATTTCATATCAATAGAAGGATGTTGAAACAGTGCTGGTAAACAGAGTAAGGAAGCAAAAGCCTCGTTAGAACCTAATTGTTTTCTAATTATCCATACTGGAAGTGGATGTTATCAGGGGTTTGCTCAAGAGGCTTTTGAAGATTATGAGATTAAATGAGACCAAGTATTTACTAAAGTTCCTAAAAATATATAGCAGACACCAAAAACATTCTTGTTAAATGGCCAATATCAATTTGAGGCCTAAGAAATGGTAAAAGCATGGTTTATTTTTGGATATTCGATTTCTTTACTTAGCCTGTTTTAGTCAAGGTAACTAAAATCAAAACCACTTGCATAAGTAAATCAAGGTAACATTAGAAATGGAACAATTCATACCCTATATTTTTATCCACCCTAGGTACTAACTAGTACTAGTATGAAATAGGTAATTGATAGACAAGAGAGATAAAGCAAAACACTATTTCAACCATTTAAAAATTAGTTATGTAACTGACCTAGGCTGCTGAGATAACCTATAGATTTCTATATATTGATTTCATTTTACAGAAGCTGAAAACAATAACCAGAAAAGTTTCCTGATTTGGCTAATCATCTAAAAAATTGAAAATCAGAACTGAAATATTTGGATTTTCTTCGTGTGACAATCATGAGCCATTGAAAGTTTTTTTTATCGGCTGGGCGCCGTGGCTCAAGCCTGTAATCGCAGCACTTTGGGAGGCCGAGGCGGGTGGATCACGAGGTCAGGAGATCGAAACCATCCTGGTCAACATGGTGAAACCCCGTCTCTACTAAAAATACAAAAAAAAATTAGCTGGGCATGGTGGTGCGTGCCTGTAGTCCCAGCTACTCAGGAGGCTGAGGCAGGAGAATTGCCTGAACCCAGAAGGCGGAGGTTGCGGTGAGCCGAGATCGCGCCATTGCACTCCAGCCTGGGTAACAAGAGCGAAACTCCGTCTCAAAAAAAAAAAAAAAGAAAGTTTTTTTTATCATGAAGGCTATAGTTATACTGTCACTAAAATGTCTTAGAAAGTTATTTCAGAACGTAGTTTGCAGAATAAACTAAAGGAGGGAGAAATTGGTGGCAGGAAGGTAAAATAGGAGGCTAGCGAAATCATCCAGAAGACGGGTCATTTTTTAAAATGTGGTATTAGACATGTGTGCTTCAACTGAAAGGAATTCTATTTGGTTTGGTATGATTTGGTTTTGGTTTCAATTTCAATCTTTTGTTCCTTCTACCCCATTAGTAATACCTTTTCTGTTGTCTTTTTTTTTTTTTTTTTAATTTACCAAATACCCAGACATCAAAGAGATATCTTTTTTTTTTTTTTAGAGGAAATTCAGCTGTTTTCCCAACCCACTCCTTGTCCAACACATTCTCAGAAACTTCTGACTTGTGACCTTCCATTCTTGCTTTAGAGTCCAGCCTCTGGTTCTTTGTAACTGTAGGAGCAGATGTTGAAATCAGCCACAGTGTTTTACATTCAGCCTCCATCCTCTCCTCTCAAAGTACATACCAATGTGGACCCCTCAAAGAAGCTACCTTTATGTGCAGCCATAGACTATAAATTCTTTGTGAGATTACTTCTCAGCAAAAGAGAGACATGAAATGTCTACCAGCCAGCCTTCCCAAATGAATCTTGACTTTTACTCACAAGATCTTTCAGACTGAGGTGAATTTCTCTGTAGTGTGACTTTACAAATCCACAAAATGCTTTTCCTTTTAAGATACCCATTCCTGGGGTTTTTGAGCTAAGAAAAGCTGATGAGGCTTGGCAAGTACAGAGTTTATAATTTTAGGGGGGCTGCATTTTGGGTCCCAGACTTTTTATGATGGTAACAAGGCTTCTCATTCTTTTGAAAATTATTGCCTGCCTCAGTGAATATATGTGGGTTTTTTTTTTTTCACTATGGGAATATCTTTCTTCTTTGGAATATACTTTTCTACCTGAAATAAACTGAAGAAATAGGAAATTATGATGAAAAAAATATGATGTTTGTTTTTATGTGATCAGTAAGTAAACCTTTTTACTGTTCTAATAAACAGCCAAGAAAGTACTACATAATTGATGAAGCTCAATGAAATTTAAAATCAAAAGATATTTTAAGAATTATCTAGTTTGACTTTTCATTTTTTACATGAAGAAGGAAACAGCTCTCTACTTTTTAAGAAAAGAATTTTTTGTTGAGCATACTAGTCTGTTCTCATGGTGCTAATAAAGCCATACCCAATGCTGGGTAATTTATAAGGAAAGATGTTTAGTGGACTCACAGTTCCACATGGCTGGAAAGGCCTCACAATCGTGGCAGAAGGTAAAGGAAAAGCAAAGGCACATCTTACATGGTGGCAGGCAAGAGGGCATGTGCAGGGGATATAGAATCATCAGGTCTCATGAGACTTATTCACTATCATGAGAACAACACAGGAAAAAACCCACCCCCATGATTCAACTGCCTCCTACCAGGCCCCTCCCATGACACATGGGGTTTATTGCAATTTAAGGTGAGATTTGGGTGGGGACACAGAGCCAAACCAAATAAACTAAAGAATATTCCCAAAGTTCTCTAATAAAAATCTAAAACAAACCTGGCAAATTGTTCAGAGCTTAAGGATTATCTGATATGGAAAATATTCAGCAGAAGTATTATTTGAGGACTAATATGTTTACCATGCTCCAAGATCTATTTTACATGCCAGATTTATTAATTTAAATATAGGAGAAAAATATTTTTAAAACCTCTGGCACTTTTGCAAATCACTTATTAAATAATTCCAAACTTCCCTGTTGCCTTTATCTACTACCAAACTGTAAGCTCTGGAAAGATGGGGATGGCATCTGAATTGCTAATCATTGTATCAGTGACTAGAGACAGCAAGTTTTCCGTTACTATGTGTTGAATGCATTCATTAACTAATTAAGATTCTAACATCAGGGCTGCTTTTAAATGAACTTTTTACTTCTGAAATATTTTTATGTTTACAGAAAAGATGCAAAAATAGTAACAGAGTTCTCATATACTCCTTACCCAGTTTTAGTTTCTCCTAATGTTACCGTCTCACATTTCCATGGTACATTTGTCAAAAGAAGAAGTCAACATTAGTGCATTGCTACAAAGTAAACTCCAAACTTTTTTTGGACTTCAATTAATTTCCCCAGTAGCATTCTTCTTCTATTCCAGTACCCAGTCCAGGGAACCACATGTGTTATCATGTCACTGTCACTTTAATGTCCTCTGGTCTGTGACAGTTTCTCAGAACGTCCTCATTTTTCACCACCTTGAGAGTTTTTAAAGGCGTTTTGATTATGTATTTTTTAAAGTGTCCTTGATTTTGTCCGATGCTTTTCTCATCACTAGACTGAGACTATGTGTTTTAAGAAAGAATCCCACAGAAGTGAAGTGTCCTCATTACACTTATTAGGGGAACATGATATGCACATGACATTACTGGTGATGTCAACCTTGGTCATATAGTTAAGGTAGTTTGCTGGGTTTCTCCACTGTAAAATCACCATATTTTTTCCATTTCCTATTCTATTCTTTCAGAGCAAAGCTGTAAGTCTAACAACATTCAGAAAGGGGAAGGAAAGTATCTACATAAATTATTTGAAATTTTTCTGTCAGGAAGATTTGTCTCTTCTCCCCTATTATTATTCAATCATATATATCTATTCTAATATATACATAGATAGATATAATTTCTATGTCATATTACATTTCTAAATTATGCTATTTGTTGCTCAAATTAGTCCAGCTTTGGACATTGGGCATTCCTTCAGTTTGACTACTGCCTTGTATTGACACGCTCCCATCATTAAGTTTCTTTTACTTTTTGGTACTACAAGATGCTCCAGGCTCATTTTGAATTTTTCTTGCCCAATTCTAGAACCAGTCATTTCTCCAAGGACCCCTGGTTCATTTAATTGGAAAATTATATTTATAACCAAGATCTGTTCATTGGGGTGCTTGTCTCTCCTGAATGATGTCTCTAGATTTTCATTCTGGCAGAGCCAGATAATGTATATATATTATGTGTATAATATATACACACATCTAAAATATTTCCCATATTAGTTAATTACTTAATTGGATTGCTGGGTTGAATTGGTTGCTCTGTTTTAAGTTTGTGAGAAATCTCCAAACTGCTTTCCACAGTGGATGAACTAATTGATATTCCCACCAACAGAGTTAAAGTGTTCCCTTTTCTCTGCAGCTTTGCCAGTATGTGTTGTTTTTTGACTTATTTATAATAGTCATTCTGACTAGCATGAGATGGTATCTCATGATTTTGATTTGCATTCTCTCATAATTAGTGATGGTCATTTTTATATGTGTGTTGATGACATGTATCTTTTCTTTTGAGAAGTGTCTGTTCATGTCCTTTGCCCATTTTTTAAATAGGGTTATTTGTTTTTTGCTTGTTAAGTTCCTTATAGATTCTGGATATTAGACCTTTGTCAAATGCATAGCTTTCAAATATGTTCTCCCATTCTGTAGGTTGTCTGTTTATCCTGTTGATATTTTCTTTTGCTGTGCAAAAGCTCTTTAGTTTAGTTAGGTCCCAGTTGTCAATTTCTGCTTTTGTTGCAGTTGCTTTTGGTGACTTAGCTAAAAATTATTTGCCAAAACCAATGTCAAGAAGGGGATTTTCTAGGTTTCCTTCTAGGATTCTTATCATTTGAGGTTTTACATTTAAATCTTTATCTTAAGTTAATTTTTGTATATGGTGAAAGGTAAGGGACTAGTTTCATTCTTATGTATATGGCTAGCCAGTTATTCCAGCACCAATTATTGACTAAGGACTCCTTTCCCCGTTGCTTGTTTTCATCAGCCTTGTCAAAGATCAGATGGTTGTAGGTGTTCCATTGATCTATATGTCTGTTTTTGTACCAGTACTATGCTGTTTTCATTACTCTAGTTTTGTAGTATAGTTTGAGGTTGGGTAGTACAGTGACTCTATCTTTGTTCTTTTTGCTTAGGATTGCTTTGGCTATCCAGGATCTCTTTTAGTTCCAAATGAATTTTAGAATAGTTTTCTCTAATTCTGTTAAGAATGTCATTGATAATTTGATAGGAATAGTGTTAAATCTGTAAATTGCTTTGGGCAGTATGGACACTTTAACAATATAGATCCTTTCAATCCATGAGCATAGAATGTTTTTCCATTTATTTGGGTTGTCTCTGATTTCTTCATCAATGTTTTTTAGTCCTCCTTGTAAAGATCTTTTGCCTCCTTGGTTAGCTGTATTCCTAAGTATTTCATTTTCTTTGTGACTATTGTAAATGGGGTTGTGTCTTGATTCGATTCTCAGCCTTGCCATTATTGGTGTTTAGAAATGCTACTTATTTCTGTATGTTGACTTTGTATACTGAAATCTGACTAAGATCATTTATCGGTTCTTACAGCCTTTTGGTGAAGTCTTTAGGATTTCCTAAGTATGGAATCACATTTTCATTGAAGGGAGATAGTTTTACTTCCTATTTCAATGACTTTTATTTCTTTCTCTTACCTGATTTCTCTGTCTAGGATTTTCCATCTATGTATATATCAAGCCAGACATGAGATATACTGGTGTCTCCCACTCTGGCCCCACAGAGTTCATTCTAGCCTTCCCCTCTTGCTTACCTGTAACCTCCCACTCCAATCATGAGAATCATGGTACCCACCATCCACCAACCATTTGCTTATTTGTTCAACTTGCTTAGGTTAGCTCCTTTCCACTCACACCCTTTAGTGCAGTTATGTTGTATATTTGTAGTACAACTGTCAGATTCACTTGCTTCCTTCCTAAGATCTCTTACATCCAAGCTGATTTATTATAGTTTGCATACATTCAATTTCACTGCATGTGATGGACTTTAAAAAAATGCAGTTATGCAACCATCAACCCAGTACCATGCAGAATAGTTCCACCACCCTAAACTGTTCCTGCATGTCCACTTTGTAGTCAACCATTCCTCCAATCCACCAATCCTTGGCAACCACTGACCTATTTTCTGTCTCTATACTTTTGCCTTTCCAGAATGTCATATGAATGAAATAATACAATATGTAACCTTTAGCATCTGGCTTCTTCTCCTTAGTAAAATGCATTTAATATTCATATGTTGTTGTAGGATTCAATTGCTCACTTTTTTATTGCATAGTAATGTACCATTGAATGTATATACTGCAGTTGGTTTATCCATTCCCTCCATTCCCCTGCTGAAAGACACCTTCATTTCCAGCTTTGAGTGATTATGAATAAAGCTGCTCTAAACATTTATGTGCAGGTTTTTTTGTGAATATAAATGTTCAACTCACTTGAGAAATACGTAGGAGTATTACTTCTGGGTCATATGGTAAGTATATGTTTAACTTTATGAGAAACTGGCAAACTGCTTTCCAGAGGCTTTTAAAAAATATTACAGTACAGACTGCAGACTGCAAATCAGTCTTAAACCAATTTAACCATAAAATTTAATATAGCATTAATAGTTTATCAACATAATTTTTAAAATTATTCTAGTTAAAAGCTCCTCTAAAAATGTCAACAATTATGGGTAACTGGAAGATCTCAGGCCAATTGCTAATCTGAGAATAGTGCTGTATTACAAACAAAAATTACCAGGTTAAATTAGTCTTTGTTTTGAGGATGTATAGCAATGTAGCTAGTTCATATGAATAAACTAGTATCAGACAAAGAAGATGGTAATTATCTACAAAACACATTAAAATTCTGCAAATGTTAATGAACAACTTGTTTGCCCTACTTTTGAGCATCATGCCTCTCAGATATAACAGTACCAAACCATTAATTTTCAGAAATATTACATGAGGGTCTCTCAGATGCATTAGTGAAACTCATCTTTTGTGTATCATCTATCTCAAATGGTACCTTTTCCATTGACCCTCTGATTCATGTAGAATTACACCAAAATTATTTGAAAGTTGTCTTAACATTATCCTCAAACTTCTTCATTAAGTTCAAACATACACTTGATTAAGAAATTTTCTAAATATCTTTGCTAAAATGTAAGCTGTCAGCTCTTCAGAAAGAAGACTGTTTATTTATCTATTTATTTATTTTTGAGACAGAATTTTGCTCTTGTTACCCAGGCTGGAGTGCAATGGCACGATCTCGGCTCACTGCAACCTCCGCCTCCTCGGTTCAGGCAATTCTCCTGCCTCAGCCTCCCGAGTAGCTGGGATTACAGGCATGCGCCACCATGCCCAGCTAATTTTTTTTTTTTTTGTATTTTTAGTAGAGACGGGGTTTCACCATGTTGACCAGGATGGTCTCGATCTCTTGACCTCGTGATCCACCCACCTCGGCCTCCCAAAGTGCTGGGATTACAAGCGTGAGACACCGCGCCCGGCCCTTCTGTTTATTTTATTTCTTTACTTTCTCTACAGCTCCAGAAAGTCAGAAGACAATTAGTAGGCATTTTCAATATTTTAATTTACAACTCAATGTGTAATTTGTGTGTAACTTTTCTTTTATCCTCTCCCCCAAAAAGAGAGGATAGAAAAATAGGTTATCAATAAATAAATAAAATACATTTTTATGTTCTGATTACCTCCTCTATCTATGATGCTATATTCAGTTTTGACCAGCTAATTATGACCTCAAATTCTCTATTTATTCAAATAAATGTCTCCCACTCTTGTCTTTGGTCCTTCTCTCAAAAATTCTAGAGCTTTTCTGTGTCTGAAATATCATGCAGACTAATTTTTTTTAATTTAATTTGAACTTTTATTACAACCCTATTAATGGGTATAAACTATCCATCTTTATAGCAATCTATCTTCAATGTAGAACAATTTAAAAAATTGGGAGAGGTAATTCTTTCTCTGTATTAGGATCCACGACCAACTTCAAGGTATGAAATCTGTATACAGCTGCATAGGGGCCTCACTTAATTTAATGTTCTGCTGTCTCTGTCTTGAAATCAATAATCTTTTAACAAATTTAAATTCACTGCTAAGCAGTGTACCAGTGAGTATACATACCACAGATTGTTTATCCCTCCCCTGCTGAAAGACACCTCTTTTACTTCCAGTTTTTAGTTTTTGATTTTGAACAAAGCTGCTCTTTGTTCAATAAATAAATTGCAGCAATAATCACTAAAAACTGGAAGCATTTTCATTTTTCACTGGGCCCCACAAGTTATATAGCCAGTCACATCAAGACCATATTTCAATCACCAACCAAAGTACTTCAAGGGCTTTCTGTAGAACAGTACATACTTCTTCTTCTAACAGGATCATAGCCTCCTGAATTAGTCAACTCCGTTCTGCAAATACCACAGTACTACAAATTCCTTTTTCCTTCTTTGTCAGAAATGATGGAGAGGTGGGAGAGAAGTGGGGAGGGGCATTATACTCAGAACTCTTCTTTGCAGTTTTTATACTCAGTAGACTTTCTCTAATAGCCCAAATTAATGAGGCTTATTATTCAGGGGTACCTCTAGTAATCCCACCCCTGTTTCCAAATAAACTCCATATTTTCTTTTCCAGGACCTGAAATCAGAGGGAACAAGGTGTGACGGACGAAATTTGGCATTAGATAGATAATGGTACGAATCCCATTTTGACCACTCACCAGGTTTTTTATTATGGTGAAATTATTTAAACACTAAGGCTCAAGTTTTTTATTGTATATATTTTTGGGGTGCAAAGTAATGTTGTGATATATGCATAATATGTAGAATCATTAAATCAACCTAATTTACTATTCATCATCTCAAATAATTATCACTCTTTGTAGTGAGAGCATTTGAAATTTACTCTTAGCAATTTTGATAGATATATTAACTATAGTCAACATGCTGTGGAGTACATCTCAAAAAATTTATTCCTCCTGTCAAAAAATTAAAAGTTTGTGTCCTTTGACCAAGATTTCCCCATTTCCCATAACTCCAGCCTCTGATAACTGCCATTCTACTCTCTGCTTCCAGGAGTTCAAAGTTTGTAGATTCCACATATTAGTAAGATCATGTGGTATTTGGCCTTCTATGCCTAGCTTATTTCACTCAGCACAATGTCCTTCACGTTCACTCACATTGTCACAAATGACAGGATTTTCTTCTAAGACTCAGTGGTATTCTATTGGGTATATAAAGTACCTTTGCAAAATGCATTCATCCATTGATGGCCAGGTTTTGTTAATTTAAAAATAGATAATGATACTTTTCCACAGATTTTTATAAGGACTTTTTTGAAAACTAGAAAAGGTATATGCTCAATAAAATTACTATGGAACTATTTCCTCTATAAAAATACACACCCTTGGGTGAGTAACACTGTGAAGTCTCCTCAGGTTTCCTCTCCTTGGACTCTTCAGAGCTCTTCAGTTCAATCAAAATTTCATTACATGTATTTGTGTCCTGGCTGAAAAACACAAAGGGATAGAGAATAAGTGCCAGCATATATCACTGTTCCTTACGTTTGGCATGACCTTATTAAATTGTTGGGATAGAAATGAAAGGAAAATGGGGAGTGCATCAAAAGCAACCTTTATTCATAGTTTTTCAAGAGCTAGCCCAGTGGCACCACCAAAGGCCTGTAAGCCCACAGCTCTCCTTCTAGGTTTGATTGCTTCAGATTTCTCTTTCTCATTACTATTTAAGATATTAGAAGTAAGAAGAAAGTTTCTTAATCTAAGTTTTGCTTATAAAACTTTACTTCTGTTTGTGGGGAAAAAAATCTATTTTTAATTCATCCTAATTCTCTTGAATACCAGTAATATGGCTTACTCCAGAGAAACATAAGATCAGGCATGGTGGCTCATGCCTGTAATCCCAGCACTTTGGGAGGCTGAGGCAGGCAGATCCCGAGGTCAGTAGTTCAAGACCAGCCTAACATGGTGAAACCTCCTCTTTCCTAAAAATACAAAAAGCCAGGCATGGTGGCACACACCTGTAGTCTCAGCTACTCAGGAGGCCAAGGCAGGAGAATCACTTGAACCTGGGAGGTGGAGGGTGCAGTGAGCCGAGATCATGCCACTACACTCTCACCTGGGCAACTGAGAGACTCCGTCACAACAAAACAAAAACAAAAACAAACAGAAGTAACATTAGAATTTTCAATGTCTTGCTACTGAAGAGATCAGGCTAAAAATTGTTTCCTGCAATTATCATCACTAAATGATGTGGCCAAATTCCAAAGGGATGTCTTCATGGAGGACATTCCGTATCAAATCTTTTCAGAGCTGTTTATAATTGTTTCACTTGATGAAGGTAATAAGTAATCTCGATGCTTTATCAAATTCCACCATCAAAACTCAACTTGCCACAGTCACTTATGTATTGAAACTTTGACTCAATGGCTTTATTTGGATATGCTTGACTGTTGACATTGGCCCTTGAGAGGAAATACGTTAAAGAGATTGGTATGCCAGGGTGCAGTTTGCAGCCAGCCCTCACCTTCCTCAAAAAGTTCAATTCACTTAAAGCCAGTTAGAAGATTAGTTTATCCTGTAAGACCCTGCTAAAAATTTTAAAGCCATAATAGGTCATTTCAATCTATTTTTCAAATTTTTTTTATTTTAATATGACTCTGTATTACTTTCTAGAATAATGACTTCAGTTCTGCTACTTAATAAACCTGTGTTTCCTATTAAAATTGACTCTAGTGCCTTTGGAATTTTACACTTAGTACCTTTGGAATTACCTCATTCATCACCTTTATTTCACAATACAGAAAACTGAGAACAGATAATTTAATGATTTGCTCAACTCTGACAGAATGCTAATGGCAGAGCTGAGGCTAGACTTGAGGAGTCTTCTGACTCCTTGGCCCAGTGTTCTTTTCATTAGGAAGTGAAACTACTCTTGGGGCCTGGCGCGGTGGCTCAAGCCTGTAATCCCAGCACTTTGGGAGGCCAAGGCGGGTGGATCACGAGGTCAAAAGATCGAGACCATTCTGGTCAACATGGTGAAACCCCGTCTCTACTAAAATTACAAAAAATTAGCTGGGCATGGTGGCACGTGCCTGTAATCCTACTACTCAAGAGGCTGAGGCAGGAGAATTGCCTGAACCCAGGGGGCGGAGGTTGCGGTGAGCCGAGGTCGCGCCATTGCACTCCAGCCTGGGTAACAAGAGCGAAACTCCGTCTCAAAAAAAAAAAAGGAAGTGAAACTACTCCTAAGCTTATTATGCGTGTCTGTGGCTCCATGATCACTTCCATCAGAATGTACTATGTCAGGGAAGCAAGAGACTCTAATATGAATGAGAACCTTAAATATAATAAAAATATGTTTGTTTATCGCATCTGCAAATTCTGGCCCACACTTGGTTAAAGATTAGGAAAATAAAATGTGTGAAGCATGAAAATTTCCCCCATACAGATGTAGCACTTTCAGGATATCGCATGTCTAAACATCAACAGAGTACAAGACCAGGGAGCTGATATTAACTGTCACACACATGAAACAGCACACAGCAAAGTAATTTCCTGATGGCTGCACCAAATTGGCAAGCTTTAAACTTCTTTTTCTCATGTCTCTACCATCTCATCAATGGTCTAGATATGCATTTATTCAAGTATGTTTTTTCTTGCCAAAACAGAAATGCACATGGCATAGTCTCAAGATCTTCCTGGAAACCCATAGAGCTAACCCGAGATGTAGCAGTGTGTGTAGCACCAGGCCCAAGGGAACTCATCCAAATGTTTAAAATGTGAGGCTCACCAGGCATGGTGCCTCACATCTGTAATCCCAGCTACTCAGGGGGCTGAGGTGGGAAGAGAGCTTGAGCCAAGGAGTTCGAGGTTATAGTAAGCTCTCATTGCACCACTGCACTCCAGCCTGGACCACAGTGAGACCTCCTCTCTAAGAAAACAAAAAGAAGAGAAAAAAAGGAAAGGAAAGAAATGCTATAGAGTCAAGGAAAGATTGATTCAGTGCCAGACTGTCTTCAGGAGCAGTTTGTGTCTTCCCTTCCCAACTGCCTGTCCTGCAAACTTTGGGCTTCATTATCAAATAGGGAAATAATGGCCTCGTATAAATTGTGCAGTCAGCTCCCACAATTGCACAAGGTTAAAGCTCTAAAATAAATAAATCCTTTTATAGTATGTGTGTTGATTTTTATATATTAAGGAATACACAGACACACACACACATAATCGGTGAGCACCTAAAGAACTTCAGAGAAACTGCTAGTGAACGCCTGATGTGCTTTAGTTTAAGCAGGCTTTCAATGAGAGTTTAAAAGAAAGTGAGGTGACTAAACTTTGACCCATCCAGACTACAGAGTATGATTCAGTGCAAAAAAAAAAAAAAAAGAACTATCAAGCTATGAAAATGCATGGAGGAATCTCAAATGCATATTGCTAAGGGAAACAAGCCAATCTGAAAAGGCTATAGACTGTGTGATTCCAACTATATGACATTCTGGAAAAGGCAAAACTATGGTGACAGTGAAATGTTCAGTGGTTTCCAGGCACTGAGGAGAGAAGGGATGAATGGGCAGAGCACAAAGGACTTTTAAGGCAGTGAAAGTGTTCCTATGATACTATAATGGTGGATACATGACACTATACGTTTGTCCAAACCTGCAAAATGTACAACACCAAGAATAAACCGTAATGTACACTGTGGACTTTGGGTGACAATGATGTGTCAGTGGAGGTTCACGAGTGCAACAAATGTCCCACTCTGGAGCTGGAGGTTGATAGTTGGGGAGGCTGTACATTTGTGGCAGCGGTGGTATATGGGAAATCTCAACTTTCTGCCCAATTTTGCTGTGAACCTAAAACTGCTCTAAAAATAAAGTCTATTTTGAAAAAAAAATAAAGTGAGAAAATGTTATGAAAAGCTGGAGGAAATGGTTTCCTTTTTATATAGTGGCAGAAAATGTAGTAGCATTTCGTTGCCTGTAGTAATGGGCAAAGTAAAAACATGTACCCGATGAACTAGATGATCGAGCCTCAGGAGATTTCCAGGCAGGGTGCTAAAAGTGCCACCTGGCTTCTTTTTGCTGCTTACAGTAAAATGTGAGAGGAATGATGAGTGGAAGAAAAAAATTAGATGTAAAGAATCCAGGACTTGCTGAGTTCAAAAATAAAACTGTTTCTCATTCTCAGCACTTCCAAGATTCTCAAATTAAGAAATTACTTCAGAGAAAAAAACAAATCCAATGGAGAACCATTAAATCTTTTGTTAAAACCTTAGAAAGATCTAATACAGTCCCTGAGAAAACCATTCAGTCAGACAAAAGTCCTAAGATTCCAAAAGTAAGCCTCACAAATTCACTCCTTTAAAGAAAAGTCCCTCTCAGACTCTTAAAGGTGATGTTCCTATCATAGTAAAGAGGGTATCTCTTGGGGAAAACAAAAAAAGTATATATGTGACTTTTGTCTAATGGAGTGGACTATAAATGAATTCATTTTAAAACACAAAATTGTTTTAAAGAATTATACCTTCTTGGATTTAAAGGAACGAAAACAGTATAAAATGTGAGGGCTTTGGGTCCCTAAACCTCTGTGGGCAAGAAGCAGGTTTGGAAAACACTCATCTGCAAATACAGGCCTTTTCTAATGAAAAAGGAAGTAATGCTCAGAAGATAGAGCCAGGTTGGGTGTGGTGGCTCACACATGTAATCCCAGCACTTTGAAAGGCCAAGGCAGGCAGATCACCTGAGGTCAGGAGTTCAAGACCAGCCTGGCCAACATGGTGAAGCCCTACCTCTGCTAAAAATACAAAAATTAGTTGGGCATGGGTGGTGGACACCTGTAATCCCAGCTACTCAGGAGGCTGAGGCAGGAGAATCACTTGAACCCAGGAGGTTGAGGCTGCAGTGAGCTGAGATGGCACCACTGCACTCCAGAGTGGGCAACAGAGCAAGACTCTATCTCAAAAAAATAAAATAGAAGATAGAACCAAGAGCTCAGAGGACAGAGGTAAAAACCCTAAAGAATCACTCTAAGGCAGCAGGATGGAGCCTGAATCAAGGACTCAGAAACACGTGCCTGGTTGGATTTTAGAACTGCCATGGACCAGTGACTGCTGTGTGACTCCTATTTTCTCCCTTTCTGAAGAAAGTGGATTGCTACTACCCTACATTGTTCCTACAGTTTGGGGGTGCTGGTTGTGTGAGGAACAGATAACTTGTCTCCATAGTTCACAGGTCTTCAGATCTAGAGGATCAATATTCAAAGAGCTATACTCAGCTCTGATTTAGGTGATCCAATTCTGGACTTTCAGCTGATACTGTAATGGCATAAGACTTGGAAGCCTTGAGGAAGGAGATAAGTATATTTTGTTAAGCAGGAGAAACATGAATCACTGGGGGCCAGAGGGTGGACTAGGGTATTCAGTCTCAAAATGGCCTCCAATGATCCTCCCCTCCATGTACGCATGCCTTGTACAACTCCCTTTTCTAATGCATCACGGCTGCCCCTGTGTGACCAGTACAACAGGGCAGAAGTGACAGTCTGTGACTTCTAAGACTTGGTCATAAGAAGCATTTCAGCTTTTGTCTTAGTATCTCAGTTCACTCACTCTAGGAAAAGTCCACTATTTTACCTTTAGGACACTCAAGCAATCCCATGGAGATGCCCATGGCAATAAGAAATGAAGTCCCTGGCCAACAGCTACGTGAGTAAGCTGCCTTGGAAGTGGATCTTCCACCCTATGTCAAGCCTTCAGATGATGGCAGCCCCATGGGATATCTGACTGCAACACCACAAGATGTTCCTAAACGCTTGACCCACAAACCCAAAAGAGATAATAAGTGATTATTACTAATTTAAGCCACTAAGTTTAAATTAGCAACCCACAGAACAATAAATAACAAATATAGCATGGTTAAAAAGTTAGGAGATCATGGGGCAAAAAACTCTATCTGCTATGATGATAACACCTCCCTAATATGATTAACAGCAAAGTCCAGCCTACACAGGAAAGCAAATGACACCTAGAAGGAAGATCATGATTTTAATAGGGAAGTTTTATGAAGTCTATGTATTATGAGATATTCTGGCATTCCCTAATTAAGGTAGCAAAATGACATCAATTCCTATGGTTAGAAAAGTATGGTCATGGTGAAAGTCGTTCTTTTTTTTTTTTTTTTTTTTTTTTTTTGAGACTGAGTCTCACTCTGTCATCAGGCTGAAGTGCAGTGGCACGATTTCAGCTCACTGCAACCTCATCCTCCTTGGTTAAAGTGATTCTCCTACCTCAGCCTCCCAAGTAGCTGGGACTACAGGCATCTGCTACCATGCCCAGCTAATTTTTGTATTTTTAGTAGAGACGGTATTTCACTATGTTGGAAGGGATGGTCTCGATCTCTTGACCTCGTGATCTACCCTCCTAGGCCTCCCAAACTGCTGGGATTACAGGTGTGACAATCATTCATATTTTTATGAACAAATATTCTGAATAATTATATGCATTTGGTGCTTATATATTTATTCTCACCTACTTAAGTTTAATTCTCTCATTAACCCTGTGAGATGGCTACCACAGATGAGGAATTTGTAACTTGAAAAATTTGCCTAAGGTCACAATGAGAAAATGACCAAGCCAGGATTAAAATTCAGGTCTTCTGATTCAGTGCATGGCTTTCATTCCTTTGGTCACAGTTGCCCTGTGCTGGACACAGAAGAAATGCTATCTCCTGCAATTCAACCTTCTGAGAAGGTAAGGAGAAAATATCTAAGGATTTACCTTCTGAGACAGTAAGGAGAAAAGATGTCATTATACAGAATAGGCAATTAATGATAACTAGCACTTTATTCTCATGGACAAAAAATCAGTTCGATAGGAAAAACTACAAGATTTTGAAAATGGGTGAGATTTGTACAGGCTAAAGAAAAGCTTTATGGAGGGCATGGGCATTTCATTGAAAGAAAGGTAGAACGTGGATAGTGAAAGGAGAGGGCTTATTCTGCTTGAGGGCCACAGAATAAATCATAAGCAAAGGTTCAAGTGGGAAGAACAGCATATTTAGGAAACAAAAATAGACTGCTTTGATCTAACAAAAGATCCAAAGTTGACTCTAAAGAACTAGAGGTGAGATATGTTAGAGGCTGATGTGAGGAATAAGCTGGATATTGTACATAATGGACAGTCACTGAAGATTGCAGAGAAGGCAGTGACCCACAGAACTGTATATTCATAGAGGTAAGACCCTCTCCAGAGTCTAGCATAAACTGGCACATGTCTGTCATCTTTCCAGTTAGTTGCTGGAAACTGCATCTGCCCTAGCAGGAGTCTAGCATTTCTCTCCTAAAGAGAGCATCCTATCCTAACCCTGGATTGTCCAAGAATTCCAGGTGCTTTGACAATTCAATTTGGGGTTCAGTTGTTCCTTCAAAAGCTAGGAATGTGGAGAGAATGGAAGGCCCCCAGTCCACTAGCACTATAGCATGGTTCATAATAGATTCTCTTCGGTTCCTGCACCACCTATGAGACTATTGTTCACTGCTAAGGTGATGCCCATACTGGACCACATCACAGGTGTGGCCACATGGCCTCCATACTCTCATTTCCAGCTTATTTCTCTTTAATTTCCACATGCTTAGTCATTGTTTTCAGCCAGGGAAGCAGGATCCAAGAGGTTACCCACCACACACTGTACAGAATCAGTCACAGTCCTCCTGTGACTCTTAGCCCATGTGTGGAACCCAAATTCTTGGCCATTCAGCCCTTCCCTTGAGGTGATGTCAGTAGGACCTGTCCCACCAGGTAGTTCTAAGAATTAAGTGTGTCAATATATATAAAGGATCTGCACTGTCTGGTGCATAGCGAGTTCTCACTAAATGTCATTATTACTATTATTTTATATTTGAAAATGCCTACAGAGTGGTGGAAAACTTCTCAGAGGTAAAAGCTAAGCATACTATTGTTTTCAAAATGATTTCTAGATCTTAATAGCACCTTAGAATTAAAATTTGGTCACTAGCCCTTTCCTATAGCAAACACTGAGCACTATCAAAAAGGCAAATACGTATGCTTAGGTCGTGATTAAACGTGAGAATGAATGGATGGATCAGGATTTCCAATCCACACTAAGCTACGTGTGTTTTAAATAGGGCTTTGTAACAGAGGGAGGAAGTCAGAGCAGGGAAACTTTGTGAAGAAAATTAAGACATATTATTGTTTAAAAAAAGAAAAGCAATAGTTAATCCTCAGCAACTATCCTTTGTGTAGGTTGATACTGCAACTGTGAGATGGTAATTTTAAAAAAAGTAGGCCCATTTCAAAGACAGTGTGTACAGTATAGAACACTGAGGCCTGAGTGATGGCCCATCCAGATTTCTATATATAAAGATAAGTACAGTTAAGATACTTAAAGTGTTTATGGGGCTGAAAACTTTACATACAAACCCTTTTCTTATCCGGTATTCCAAACTTCACCCAAATTCTGCACATTAAGTATACATCAATGACACTAAAAAAGAGTATTACTTTATGCCCAGCTTCTCTGCCTTTAAGAACCACAAATGGTACTAGGATAGGACAAGATTCCCCAGAATAATCTGGATGGATGAACACTCAGGCCACAGTCATCTTTGCTGTCCATGCTGTCTTTGAAATGGGCCTGCTTTCTTTTTTAATTACCATCTGACAGTAGCAGTAATGACCCCCGCAAAGGAGAGTTCCTGAAGATTAACCACTTGGAAGCAGGGAGGATTTCAGGAGCTATCAGCACTTCCTCCCCCTCTTCAGGAAATCCCAGGCCCTTCCTAAAACAGAACGGCCAAAGTAATTTCATTTCTAATTACCCTCAACTCCCCACTTTGACCTGTGCACGGAAACCATGGCTTAACCATAAAACAGTATTCCTAATTCTTCCCCTCTGTTTCCCAAGTCTGTTCTGCATCACCAAGACAACAATATACAGTGCTAAAAAACCTTGAACCAAATCATCATTTATTTTATGAAGAATTTATTTTCCTTTATTGGAGGAAACAATTACATTTTAGTAACACACAATTACTTTTAAGTAACACACCACGACTCTTTTCTGTAGATGTTTCACCAGGTTTCAATAATAAAGCTGCCTTGGTAACAAAGAAAGGAATACTATAATCAAATGTGACCGTGGGCATCTGTCAGTCAGAGAGAAACAAAGAGGAACCCTCTGGAAAATAATACACGATGTGGTGAGTGCCCTATGCAGGTAGTTTGCCTTCAGGGCACCTAATCCCCCACCCGCACCGAGAGAGCATTGCCCTGCCTGTGCACTGGGTCTAGCACCTGTCCCTCTATGGCTCCACAGGACTCACTGCAAGATTCATGTGGCCGAAGTCATCTGTCCTCCCACACTCTGGCTATGACTGACCAGCTACAAAGCAGGGATGACTGACAAATAATGGAAGGCTCCATGTTTCAGAAGGCATTTTCAATTTCAGGGAAATATCTGTGAGCTGGAATGGAATTGCTGGGGTCCTGCTCCTGATGAGCAGCTGATCACGCTCTCAATGTCGTCATTATGGTGTGTCATCTAAGGGACAGAATTGAAACAGCGAGACTCTCTGGAACCAAAGGGTCAGACTAAGGCCAAATTAGCTCAGCTTGCTATCAGGGTGATGACTGTAATCCTTTGCACTCCCTGGAGTGCTTTATGGTCAAGGATCTTGGGGAGAGTTTGCCAACAATCAATCTCAGTAGAGGCCTGCGGGTTTCAGGACAAATCATACCACTCACTTGCCTCTTTCTCGTCCATGGCATGCTCTCACATGGAGCTGCCTGCAAGGACTGAGTCTATCAAAACATATGTAGTAACATTACACCTTTTAACAAGCGATCCTATTGAGAATTCAGTGGTCCATGCTGAGTCCACAAGTGGAAAATCACATAGCAGGGCTGGCTGTGAAGCAAAGCCTTCACCAAGAGGGGGAAATGCACCAGCATCTTGCCACCAAACTGCCTACCAGGCCCTGTTAGGGGCATGAAATCCACACACCCAGAAACTGGGTCTGAGACAGAACTACCTTCTATGAAATGTGCTATAAGCAGAATACTATTTTAGATTCTAATCATAGACCTATGACTACAAAAAGGGAAAGAGAGAGAGAGAGAGAGATTCGCCAACCTAAAGGGATAATTCCACAAACATGGTGAAAATAGCACAATTTTATCAGGAAAGTTATCATCAGTAGTTTTTATTGCCTGAAAAGAGACTCACAGAATCACAAGATTTTAGAACAGGGAGGGGTCTTGGATATCATCTAGACCAATTTCTTCATTTTACAAGACATAAAATTGTAGCCTGACATTTTTTTCCTTAACAACCCACCAGTTAAGAATAGGCTCCCATTGAAGGGGAAGGAGCCAGGCAGATCCAGGTGCATAAGGCACTTCTTGAGGAGGCCAGACCTCTGTGGGATTTCCCATGAGCAAACCCAGGGCTAGGACCAAGATGATGAAAGAGAAATGAGAGTGCTAGAAGGGCAAATAGAAGCAAACCAAACATGACATTGCTTCACTTCCCAAGTTCTACTAGACTTTCCCAGCCAGGTGCAGTGGCTCACGCCTGTAATCCCAGCACTTTCGGAGGCTGAAGTAGGCGAATCACTATGTAATCCCAGCACTTTCGGAGGCTGAAGTGGGCGAATCACTTGAGACCAGGAGTTGGAGATCAGCCTGGCCAACATAGTGAAACCCCTTATCTACTAAAAATAAAAATAAAAAAAAATTAGCTTGGTGTGGTGGTGCACGCCTGTGATCCCAGCTAAGTGGGAGGCTGAAGCATAAGAATTGCTTGAACATGGGAGGCAAAGGTTTCAGTGATCTGAGATTGCACCACTGCACTCCAGGCTGGGCAACAGAGCAAGATCCTGTCAAAAAAAGAAAAAGGAAAAGAAAGGAAAGGAAGGGAAGGGGAAAGGGGAAAGGAGAAAGGGGGAAGGGAAAGGGAAGAAAGGAAGGAAGGAAAGAAAGAGAAAAACTCCTAAATTCCACCACCTGCCTTAGAAGCTCACAAACAAAAGTGAGAAATCTAGGGTATAATAAATTCAACAAATTAAAGTTTGATTCTGAATGAAATTGACACATGCATTTCTGGGGAGCCTTGAAAGTGCACCTGTAAAAGGTAGCAGTAACATTGCCCTTTGTCAAAGGCAGGTCTTTTTCCCGTGTTCTCTCATAATAATGTTAAGTAACACATGAATGAATAGAGAATGAATGAAACCTCTCTTGAGAGGAGGCCAGAGGTCCCACAAGCAATTCCATTTGAGTTTAGAGCAGTAAAATATATCATTAAAAATATGTGCTATTTGACAATTAAAGAGTATAATTTTCTAAACTTTCTGAGTATGCTATATTCTCAATCTGCTTCTCAAAATTCCTTCCACAGTTGGCTTTATGGAAGTTTACATTCTGCCCTATTCTTAGCTCTCGCAGCTGGAGAATTCCAGGGAGTCCTCAATGCCAAATTCCAGGACATGAAGCTAATACCACTTTTTCAAACTTCTCTTTTAAAAATAAATGCACGATTTTAGAAGATTTTAGTTATCAAAAGAATGCTACTTTTAAATGTAGTATAGGCTAAAACAAAGATTTTCTATTGCAAAATCTTAAAATAACAAACATGTTAATGAAAGCTTACACTATCGGTGGTAATGGGGATGGTAATATATATTTTTTAATAAGCATCAGATTTAATAAATGATTTCAGTAACAAAATTTCAAAGATTGATATTTCATAGTAGAACAATTTGGTTAATAAATTTAATATATGACCCTGAATGGATGTCTCAATTTCAGATTAATTTGTTGATCAAATATTTACTGATCACCTACTATGACCCAGAACAAAATGCTTGTGAACAAAACAATCAAAAAATCCAGACTATGGAGTTTACATTCTTGTTGGGGGAGACAGACAACAAAAAAAATAAATATTTTCTAAGGTGGATCTTTTTAATTTGAAAGGCAAGACTCAGGCACTGTGGACCCCATTGAAATGCTGGGTGTTAACCCATGTTACTGGATGTAAAATCCAGAAGGGAATACTTGGAAGACACCAACAGGGATCACCAGTCATTTTAGTCAAAGAATACTAACTGTTTAACAGAGGCACCTCAAACACGGCATAGCCTCAAAGTTTGACATATCCCAAAACAGTGTTCATTTGTTTTTTCTTCTCCTTATTTTTTCCTTTCTAGTGACAGCAACACCTGATAGCCAGTTATTACAGAAATACAAACCTGGCAGTCAGGCTATGCTCCCTCCCACTTTCCCATATGCATGTCCTAGAGCACTGACATGCTCACAATTCACTTTTGTGTCCCCACTGGATCCTGATCACTGCTGCACCTCCATCACTTTTCCATGGGATTCTTGGAGCAGTCAACAACCACCCGGTCTCCCTGGCTCCTTTACACACTTCTTTGATCTCCTTTTCCTCACTGTTGCCCAATGATCTTTTTGAAATGTGACTGCATCTATTTCTTATTTAAAAATTTTCAGCGGTGTCAAGTGATTCTAGGCATAAATATTTGGGTGCTGTTGTTGTTGTTGTTATTGTTTGAGATAGTATCTTGCTCAGTCACCCAGGCTGGAGTACAGTGGCACAATCATGGCTTGCTGCAGCCTCAATATTCCAGGTTCAAGTGATCCTCTGCCCTCAGTTTCCCAAGTAGCTGGGACTACAGGTGTGCACCACTAAACCCAGCTAATATTCTTTTTATTTTCTGCAGAGACAGGGTCTCACTATGTTGCCCAAGCAGGTCTTAAACTCCTGAGCTTAAGTGATCCTCCTGCCTCAGCCTCCCAAATTACTGAGTTTACAGATGTGAGCCACCATGCCTGGTCTAGGACTTGTTCACTTTTTCAACTGAGAATTTTTTTTTTAGTCAAGGAAATGCAAATACACGTTTAAATTTTTCAATATTATCAAAGGGTAATTTTTTTGTCATTGAAACTTAAAAATCATTTTCATGAAATGTAAGCTTTTCATTCATCCCAGTCCCCCAAGACTCAAAGAAAAACAAAAAATAAACATTTTAAAAATTTTTAAATTACATAGTGTATTAGAAGGTGACAAGCACTATGCAAAACCAGGACAGGGTAGGAAGATCAGGGTGGAAATGCTACACAAATTTAAATAGGGTTTCCTGGGTGTACCTCATTAAGAAGGGACATTGGAGAAGGCTTGCAGCAAGCGAAGGGGGAGAGTGCTCCAGGCAAAATCCCCGTTCCTGTGCAAAGGCCCTGAAGTGGAACATGCCATTCAGCTTGCGTGAACAGGAGGGGAAAAGTAGTAGGGAGAAATTCAGAGATTAACTGGAGACTCAGTTTGTCAGGATTTTGTTGGCTATTCTTAATACTTCAGCTTTTGCTTTGTTGAAACAAAAGGTAACAAGCAAGAATGGAATCAGGGGATCAATTAGGGAGTAAGTGACAATGATTGGCTCATGCCAGGGTGCTCATAGTAGAGATGATTAGAATGGATAGGATGAAGTATGTAGCATAAAGATAGAGCAAACGGGATGTTCTAATTGGATATGGAGTATGAGAGAAAGAGAAGATTCAAGGGTAAGTCCAAGAATTTGACCCAGAGCAATTAAAAAGGTAATACTGCCAGCTGGGTGTGATGGCGCATGCCTATAATCCCAGCACTTTGGGAGGCTGAGGCAGGTGGATTACTAGGTCAGGAGTTTGAGACCAGCCTGGCCAACATGGTGAAACCCTGTCTCTACTAAAAATACAAAAAAATTAGCTGGGCGTGGTAGTGGGTACCTATAATTCCACTACTTGGGAGTCTGAGGGAGGAGAATCACTGGAACCCAGGAGGCAGAGGTTACAGTGAGCCGATATCACACCATTGCACTCCAACCTGGGTGATGAGTGAAATTCAGTCTCAAAACAAAAAGGTAATATTGCCATCAACTGAGATGGGACAACTGGGGGTAAAGTTTTGCAAAGTTAAAGATCAGATTTTCCATTTTTATATATTAGGTTCGAGATATTGATTGGCTCTTCTAGTGGAAATTTCAAGAAGTTGGTGATAAGGGACAACTGGTTCAAAGAGTTTTGCTGCAAGGGAAGACCCAGGAATGGGGTAATAATTGGCAGGATGATTGAGTCAGCAGAAAGCTTCGGTTTTCATCGTATTAAAATAGGAAATCTAATAATGTATTTGTATATTGGTGATAATGTTCCAAAAGTGAAAAAATGATGAAGCAGGAGAGAGAAGAACTGCTGGAGCAATGATCTTTAATAGGTAAGAAAGAATGGGACCTAGCACACAAGTAAAAAGATGACCTTTCTCTCTAAGAAAAAAAACAGCAGAAATAAGCACAAATGTTAGATTTCTTGGATATGGACACTGGTAGATGGTAAATACGGTGTTCGGAGTCTGGAGAATTCTCTTTCAATTGTGATTGAGGATAATGGAGGAAGCGTTGAGGTTTTAGGAGAGCTGTGAAAATAAAAAATCAGCTAGAAAAGTGGGCCTGGGCATGGCGACTCACACCTGTAATCCCAGCACTTTGGGAGGCTGAGGCAGGAGGATTGCTTAAGCTCAGGAGTTGGAGACCAGCTTATGCAACATAGCAAGACCATGTCTCTATTAAAAAAAATTTTTTTGATTAGCCAGACATGGTGGCATGCACCTGTAGTCCCAGCTACTTGGGAGGCTAAGGCCAAAGGATGGCTTGAGCCCAGGAGGTGGAAGACAGTGAGCTATGCATTTCAGCCTGTGTGATAGACAGAGACTGTGTCATCAAAAAAAAAAAAGTAGGAAAGTCAATGGACTAGAGAAACAAAATTTCCTGGCAGCATTAGAGATGAAGCATCAGAGGCCCACTTGAAGTAAGTAGTGATTAATTTACAGTGGGACAAACATATACAAATTGTACAAAGGGGCAAGATTTTCTGTTTTGTTTAGTCCTATTCAGACTCACTGGTGTAGGTAGGTGTATAGTAGACAGAGAGGGAGACTTAACTTGTGACTTTGGCAAGGAAGGAAACTGAAGCCAAAAAAGACAGGGAACTGAGGGTAACCACAGGGAGTGACTAGGATGGTTAAATGGTTAAAACTGAGCTTAAGTTTGGTCAACAGGGAAGAGAGGATGTCAAGATGATGATGGAGAGTTAAAAAAAAAATGACAGACAGATCCTACTACCTATGATCCAGGTAGATTCAAATTGTTGGGACCGTGGTTCTGGAAGGAGTGAGCTAGAAGAAAGGGAAGGTGGTCATAGGTTGGGAAGAGATTATGGAGAGGTTGCAATTATGAATAATGACAAAATTAAGAATGACAATCTTTTTATTTACACAGAGAAAGTTACTGTAGAAAAGAAAAATAGAGTGTGAGCAGAAGAAAATGAGAATGGATTCAGTGCAGAACCACTGACAGGCTTGGCAGCTTTTCAGAAGTGAGCTGCTAAGTAGCTTCTTTGGGCATTTTGTGGGTGTGGAGAAAACAATGACATGTAGCAGCCAGTGTAAGAACAGGGAGCTAGGAAGAGCTCATTTCTCAAAAGGAACTGCCTGCAATGACTTCAACAATGAGAGGTTTATTGGCTTTATAATACTCCTCTTTTACAATGCATTTAGTGTATCATCTATGCTGCAGTATTAATTGTAATAATCAGACTATTCCAGTGTTCTCCAATCCCAAACTAAGATCTGCACAATGAGAACGCGGGAGTTCTGAATAGAAATATGAAAAAAGAGCATAAGAAACTTTGAGTGATGTCCAGAGCAGCATTATTCATAATGGCCAAAAAGTGGAAATAGTCCAAATGTCCCTTATCTGATGAATAAATAAGTGGTATATCCACATAAATGGAATATTACTTGGCAATAAAAATATTTGAAATTTTTATATATGCTAGAACATGAACGAACTTTTAAAACCTTATGCTAAATAAAAGTCAGACACAAAAGGCTATATATTGCATAATTCTATTCACATGAAATGCCCAGAAGTGGCAAATCCATAGAGACAGAAAGTAGAATAATGGCTTCCTAGGGTTATGGGTACAGTGAAATGGGGTGACAGGTAAAGGGCACACAGTTTATTTGGGGGTAATATAAATGTTCTAAAATTGATTGCTGTAATGGATGTACAACTCTATAAAAATACTAAAAAGCACTGAATTATACACTGTAAATGGGTGAATTGTATGGTGTTGAATTATATCTCAATAAAGCTGTTTTTTAAAAGAAAGAGAAGGAAGGGAGGGAGGGAGGGAGGGAACAAAGAAAAAGAGAGAGAAAGAAAAAAAGAAAGAAAGGAAAGAAAGAGAAGAAAAAAGAGAAGAAAGAAAGAAGAAAGAAAGAAAGAAAGAGAAAGAAAGAAAGAAAATAAAGAAAGAAAGAAGGAAAGAAGGAAGGAAGGAAGGAAGGAAGGAAGGAAGGAAAGAAAGAAAGAAAGAAAGAAAGAAAGAAAGAAAGAAAGAAAGAAAGAAAGAAAGAAAGAAAGAAAGACTCTGAATGAGTTCACGTGAGCTTTGGACTGCAGCAACCATCATTCAACAGACTTTAGGAAAGAAGAATTTGGAAAACACGAAAAGAAAATCTATTTTTTTTTAACTTTGACCTAGAACCCTGCTGGTAAGTCAGACACCCAAATGTCTCTTATATCAACTCCAACATCATCTTGGGCCTGTCTGCCCAAGGTTGCTAATGCTTCCCCAGCAGAAACCCACACTGATCAAGCCAACCTAGAGTTTGCAGAGCACAGTGATTAGGGTTCAGTCTCTAGATCCAGGCAGAAATGGTTGATATTCTCACTCTCCTGCAGGTTGTGTGTCTGTGTGACTTCAGGCAAGTCACCTTATTGCTCTTAGTCTCAACATCCAGTGGAAATAATAAAAGTACCTCTCTTATAGTATCGTTGTAAGAATTAAATGATATTTTTTAAAAGGCAAAGCACTTATTGCAAAAGCTGGCAATTAGTGACCGCTTAGTTATTATAATTATAACATGTTAGGAACATAAAGAGGGATGGCTAGAGATTCCAATATATTTTATAACACATACTCCAGTACTCCCCATGTATGCCCTTCCAGAGCAGTCAAATTGGAAAGAAAGAAGGGGAGTGCATTCGAGCGAAGTATGTTTCCCTGCTTTCCTCTCTCCCCATTTGGCACTTCCCCTGTGACAAATATTTCTGTCTTTGGGTGAAATCTGTTCTTGCTATCAAGAAGAAATGATAATGTTGCAGGAGCAGCTGGATTTCCACCCAAATACCAGACCCAATGCAGAACAACTGCTGTGTCATTACCCTTCTGTGAAATGAATCTCACCTGATGCCATCTAATGGCCTTGGTCAGCCTATAGAAAAAATCCTCCAAAAATGTATCTTACGAGTTTGGCATCAACAGTTAAACAAGCAGTTACTGCCGGCTGACTAGAGCATTTTCTGAACTTGCAGACCTCATGTCAGGCAGACAGACATCCAGATACATTTGAAATCTCAATTTAAGTGATGTAATAAAAGCAGATACAATGTGCTATGGAGACACATATGAGAGAATGATTTGTTCTATTAGTAAAGGAAGGCTTCATACAGGAGGTGTCCTTTCATCAGGACTTGGAAGAATGAAGAGATGTTCTAAAGAGCCTGAGTAACTTCACAGGTGTATTTCATATCAGGGAGTGGTTATTAAAATGGGGAGAGTCGGTGGGGGAGGGCAGGTAGATGTGCACAGGCTACAAAAGGCTTTGACTGACAGGCCAAAAGGCTTGCACTTTGGCTGAGTACAGCGGCTCACGACTGTAATCCCAGAACTTTGGGAAGCCAAGGCGGGTGGATCAGCCTTGCCCGTCTCTACTAAAAACACGAAAAAAGACAATTAGCCGAGCACAGTGGTGGGTACCTGTAAATCCCAGCTACTTGGGAAGCTAAGGCAGGAGAATTGCTTGAACCTGGGAGGCAAAAGTTGCAGTGAGCTGAGTTCGTGCCATTACACTCCAGCCTGGGCAGCAGAGACAGACTGTCTCCAAAAACAAACAAACAAACAAAAAAAAAAGTTTGCACTTCATTTTGTAATTCAAGGGAAGAGCCAACAATCTTGTGACAAAGACTGCTGGTACTCCCCCCCCCCCCATACCCTTTTTTTTCTTCTTCCCTGGTAAGAAAATCCTTAGCTGACCACATTACCAGGCAGAATGAAGATTCTATTCCAGTCTCCCTTGGACAAATGAAAAGTTGACAGCAGAGGCAGTACAGAGGACCCCTTGGGGGGGATGATATTCCAGACACTAGAACACACAGTTATCCATCTCCGTTCTAGCAAAGGCCAATCTCTCCACCTCCACTGGGAGATGCACTCCCCTTATCTTCTTAGCTATCCTTTATTTCTCTTATAAAATCAATCGTTTGCCTTTCATGGGCTCATTACTATATATTTACAAGCATCCTCCGATATCTGTACTCATTGAAAACAAGGACGTTTCATACCCACTTCTAGTGCTGCCCCAATCCCTGTTCCCATAAATAGCCAGATTTCTTGAGTTTTAAATACATGTTTACTCCACTTCCTCACTTTCCATTCTCCCTTTAGCCTGTTACTATCTTCTGAACTCAATATGTCACTAAAACTAAAGAATGAAGTTACCAGAGACTTTCGTGTTGCCAATATGCTTCTCTGTTTCTGCTCTCCTCATTGGATACAGTTGGCTCACTTGATCTCTGCTGTCACACTTGCTCATCTTACACACTTTTCTGGCTTTCCTCCTACCTGTCTGGCTGCTCCTACTGTCACCTTCTCCTTTGCCTGACCTCTTAGTGTTGGAGTTCCTCAGAGCCGAGTCCTGGACATTTTCGGTTTTCTCTACATAGTCTCCCCAAAATGATTACAACTACTTCCTTGGCTTTAAATACCTTCCAAAAATGACGATGACTCCAAGACTGATATCTCCAGCCCAGCTCCCTTCTCTGAGCTTCTCTCCAGTGTATTCACCTCCATGTAAATGTCTCAGGTATTTCAGACCTATCATGTCCCAAACTACACCTTCAATTCATAAGCAAAACAAAACCATGTCTGTCCTTCAGTCTATCATTCTCCTTTACTGAAGATAAAATTCTAGATGTTATCTGTGGTAGACATGGAGGTGCAACATTCAAGCCTCCCTTCAAGAAAACCTGCTTCGAAGGTATGGTTGATGGACAGCCTGCAGGAACCCACCTTCAGATACATCCAGGTGTTCACTCATGAGGCTAGGGGAGGCTCCCGGGATGATTAAATGCAGTAGGAGAACTAGAGCCAGGTGGTTTCATCATGAGACCTCTCTAACGGGCAACCTTGGTTCAGGAACTCCCCATAAGCCTATCCAAAACTTTCTCAAAAGTGCAGAGGTCTGAAGCTCTTCCTACGCAATCCTTCCTTTCTCCCCCGTCTCTTTTCGCAGGTAGCAGACCTGCATCACAGTCTAAGTAAGGTCTACCCACCAATCCATGCTGTGTCTCCGTAAATATGTGTGAATAAATGAATCCAAAATGAACAAAAGTGCCTCATTCAAACACTCCTCTAAATCAGCATAACTTTTAAAAGGGCCTTTACAATTTTTCTGTTGTGGAGCTGTGTTTTCTATTAAACTCTGCGGAAGAGAAGGACAGGGTGGCCTCCAGGGCAAACACACAGTGGATATCTCCTGACGCATCACAGGAGGGGGCATGAGCGCAGCAACTACTATCTCCACATCTATTGGAAACTATGGATTGGATTCAATGGTACAAAAAATTATCACTCTTGCAATGTTCACTCCAGAATCTAACTACACATGGAACTGGTTAAAATGAATAAAGAAGGAATGTCCAGCAAATTGATTTAACAGTGAAGACATGGGGTATGATATGTTTTCTGAGGAGGCTGATGGCTCTTCCATAGGTGGGAATTACCTAAATTAATTTTCTTTTCTCATAGCTAACCTCTGCAAAGGGCTAAGATGACTTCTTTGGTAACTTCTTGGAGTGGGAAGCCATCAATAAGACATAGCACATATGGAATTACTGAAGGCAAAGCAGCTTTTCATTAGAAGAAAATTCTGTTATCTCTGAAAAAGCTATGCACACAACTAATGCCTGGCTATTAAAGTCATGAGTCTCTTTTTTGTAAAGTACCAATTCCTGGTGGCAACTTCATGATTCTTTTTTTTTTTCTTCTTTTGAGATAGAATCTCACTCTGTCACCCAGGCTGCAGTGCAGTGGCACAATCTTGGCTCACTACAACTTCTACCTCCTAGGTTCAAGCGATTCTTCTGCCTCAACATCCTGAGTAGCTGGGATTACAGGTGCACGCCACCATACCCAATTACTTTTCGTATTTTTAGTAGAGATGGGGTTTCACCATGTTGGTAAGGCTAGTCTCGAACTCCTGACCTCATGATCCACCCGCCTCAGCCTCCCAAAGTGCTGGAATTACAAGTGTGAGCCACCACAACTGGCCTACTGTGATTCTTAAAAGGAAAGAAACTCTTCCCTATGCCCAATTTGCAAGCTTATTAAATGTTTACACAGCGAGAGAAAAAAAGGTTTGCCTAATTTAGAAGGAGCAAATAAAAACCAAATAAGTACTATATTTAGCTGAACTTCGTAGGTCCATAACTATGAAAAGGGGAATCTAATTCAGAAGAAACCCTGAGATTTTAGCTTGAGAAAATTCAATGGTTAGCTCCTCAAAGGCCTTCTTTGACTTCTCAGTCTAAATTAACTGCAAATCTCACCAATACCACCAACCCTGACCAGTAACTCAATTCAAAGTCCTGCTTTGTTTTCTTCGTAGCACTTACCATGATCTAAGACTCTCTTTCTTTCGCATCTTCCACCACTGAAGGCTAAAACCCAAGAGAGCAGAGACAATGTCCATGTTGCTCAATTCCATCATCAAATCCTTGTAGAGCACCTGGTTCATGGTAAATACACAATAAATATTTGTTGAATGCATGAAATCAACAACGGCACAACAATCATGACTTCAAGGTGTACATCACTGAAAACTTTCACATTGCCAACAGAGTTTTAGATCTCAAGAGACTTCCAATTTTCATTTGATTCCCAGCAACATGTTTGAACCCAAAATTATATTTGTCACTCCAAGTGATTCATCCATTCCAACCAATCACATCGGCACCAACACGTGACCAGTGGACACACGTGTGTAGAATGTAATTCCCACAGTAGGCCTACTGATTTCAAGCTAGTTCCTTAAGGAAAGGATCACTTCTTTTCTTTTCTTTTGTATGTTTTTAAGTGAAAGCAAGTTTATTAGAGAAGCAAAGAAACAAAAGAATGGCTCCTCCATAGGCAAAAGCAGCAGTGTGGGTTACTCAACTAATGATACTTGCAATTATTTCTTAAATATCGCTAAACAAGAAGTGGATTATTCATGAGTTTTCTGGGAAAGGGGTGGGCCATTCCCATAACTGAAGGTTCCTCCCTCTTTTAGACCATATGGCAGAACTTCCTGACATTGCCATGGTATTTGTTAATTGTCAGGGAACTGGTGAGAGTGTCTTTTAGCATTCTAATGTATTATAATTAGCAGATAATGAGTAGTGAAGACAAGCAGAGGTCTTTCACCACCATCTTGGTTTTGGTGGGTTTTGGCCTGCTTCTTTACTGCAACCTGTTTTATCAGCAAGGTCTTTGCTACCTGTATCTTGTGCTGACCTCCTATCTCATTCTGTGACTAAGAGTGCCTAACCTACTGGGATCACTTCTTTTCATATATGAGTTGACCACTCAGTAAAGCATGAATGCATCGGCTCACATTCCATTTAGACTGTGGAAAGTGTTTTCTCCACTAAATATACTAGTTTGACCTAGACACTTTGAGAGGTGGTAGATTAATAAATAGACTCAGTTAGTTGTGTTTTCCCTTAGAATGACAATTCTGTGGTTAAAGGGAAGAGGAGCAAGATGGGCTTCATTCATGTACTGAGGATACAGGATATAATCAAGACCTCTGTGCACTTTTGGATAAAAGAGAACAAATTAAACTGGCCATGATATGGAATTAATTATGCATGACATATGAATGTCAGAATGTTAGTTACAGGATCTAAATGTGTTAAAACTCCTTGATTTGGTGGAAAGAACTAAAATCTATTGTCAGAAACAGGAATCAAAGCTGCAGCAATATTGTTGTATGTAGCAAGGACTCTCAACTGTTATTGTAATACTTTTGCGACTTTAAATTTAGATTTAGAAAAAAACCTAGCTTGTCTTTAAATTGTCATTTTTTTTCTGTAGAGTGTTTAATTTACATCTTGGTAGTGGAATGGCCTTTATGTACTGAAAGATCTTCCCCAGGCCGCACCAGTCCTAGAGAGCCAGGGAGACCATGAAAGACAAAGTAACAATCGCAATTATCGGTGACTCTTGAGCTCCTAGCCTGTGAGTGCATGCCACTCCTAAAGGTCCAAGTCCTTTTCATTCACTCCAGGGGGCTCCCATACTCTCCTAGCTCTTTGTTGGAATTTTCTGCACCATCCTCTGGTAACCTGTACTCTAGCAATTTCTACTTCAATCATGCTGGTCCTCTCTTTCTGCACTTCTCTCTTTTCTCCACTTTCCCATGCTTAGAGCTCACCAATCTGTAGCTTGGTCCTCTCCTCCCTAGTCTTTAGAGTTAAACTTATTAGGCACCAAATGGCATAATTCTCCATTTGTTTTTACACCCCTTCCTACTGAGAGGATCTGAGGTCAGCTTCCTTCAGGTTGCAATCAGACACTTGGGTCATACACACAAAAGTATCCCTCCCCCAAAAATAATCAGTATCCTAAACTGAAGTACATATCTTTTCAATAGTCTCTTATAACAAGGTGAGTTTTCTTACTACTTAGGGTGCTTCTAGAAGTTCCTGGATTCCCCAGAATCAAAGGATCAGTTCTACAATTGTGTCCCCATTTTTCCTAGAAGCCCGCATCCAAAGGTCCTGATCTCACAGCATTCCGAAAGTGTGTGAAGATTAGGCTTCCTCCTACCCTACAGCCTCCCATCCTTTTCTCATGAAGGTGAAACTCTAATGTAGCCTGAACTTGGTGCCTTTGAAGCAAATGGAGGTAAAAAAAATTAAAAGCTCGTATTCGAAACCCAAAGCTCCTTGTTTATTGCAGAATCTGACATGAAGAAAAGAAACATCCTACTGGTGAAAAAAAAATAAGAAAAGAAACTAAAGTCACTCTTCAGTAAAAACACACACACACACACACACACACACACACACACACACACACGCCTGACCATGAATCAGCTAACATTTAGGACTTCTCTGTAGGAGTTGAATATTTCTCCCAAATAGAGAGGTCAGTAGGCTGCCATGTAACATCTATTCTATCAACTGGAACATTTTGCTCTTTAGTAGAATAAAGCTTGTAAATAAAGCTAAGCTCTGAGTTGTTTCCTAAGGGGAAGATCATGCAGCCTGCTTCAGTGGAATGTCAAGACGTAAGGGGAAAAAAGACATCATCAATAAACAAATGCACAGAACTGAATTGTTACATTCTTTTTTGTGGACAAACCCGTCTTTATTTTGAGCTGTATGTTAGGAAGTCACTGCTTCTCCTCTTTATAATTAACTTGGCACTTGGAGGCTACTATTTGTTAATGGCATCAAAGAATCTTTCTGTACGTTTCCCCTGCTGTGTACTCATGGGGTAACATTTGATTACATTCCATTTGTCTCATGTACATTTGTTCTTGGTAGATCGCGGAAGGCGGGAGAAGACCCAGCAGTCATACAAAGCTCAACACAAAACTCAGAGTATTTACCTTGCTCAGTTTTAAGTGAGCTTACTGCCTTCAATAGCTCCAGGAAGCATAATAATGCACTTACTCCATTAGGCCCCGAAAATGCATTTCCTTGCTTCCTCACACAAACAGATTTGGTAAATTCAAAGAAAGGAAAATGGATCTGCCCCACACACTAAAAGACTGTGATTTTTATTTCATTCATATTCATTTCCCAAAGAGACATGTAAATAAAGGATGGGGATAAGAATATAGCTTGATAAAAATCAAATGTCAAATGGGCATAGTATGTTAATAAAGCCTTGGACAAAATTAACACGAGATACTCATCTGGTTTGACCTTTGTTTCTCAACTGAATTGCTGTTATTATTCTATTGAGGGACTCCCTTTAGAAGGCTGGTTACTATTGCAGTACCATAATAGCTTAGGATTTCATATTTAAGAATTCCAAGGCCCATGTGGAAGAGTAGACTGCTCTTTGGAATTTCACTTAGAAGGAAATTTACACTTAAATTGCCTTTAAATGTTTTCTCTGAAGTTTTTTTTTTTTTTTTTTACGTTGTGAGGTTGAAATTAAATACACACAAAGGAATATTTTTGTTACTGAGTTGTTTTTTTAAAAAAGTGGCTGATGGCCAACTAATGTAGGTACAAAGTAGCAGCTCTCTATGTCACTATTTGGGCTATGCTCTAGGCCTCCAAATTTCACAGGAAATAAGGACTCTAATTAACCTCCAGCTCTTAAGGAGTTCCTACAGACCTGTTTGTGGCAACTATATTTCTTGGAACTTAATGTTCTTTTAAATCTCACCCACCCACACCACTGCTTCACTGCATAATGTAATTCTTTCAGTCTTTACCCTGGGCACCAATTAAGCAATCTAACTCCTACAGTTAGAATCTCACCAAAAGGAAGAGGAGAAGAGAGAGAAGAGAGAAGGGGAGGGGAGAGGAGAGGAAGGGAAGAAAGGAGGGGAAAGAAAAGAAAGGAGAAGGAAGGCTATAAACTCAAAAGAATTTGACTTTGCATGACAGATCTAATGATGAAATAACAAACATATTTTATATTTTACACTATGCTAGACTAAAATTTCTAGATGGAAAATATGTGGTTTTGTTTTTTAGTTTTCTTTTTCAAGGCCTATCTAAGGCAATGCAATAATCACTGGCCCTTACAAAGTATCCATCTCTCCAAAGAGAGGTCATTAAATATTTTGGAAGTAAACTTTTAGTTGGCATCTTTCAAAACACTTATTTCCAAAAATCTTCAAGCTAGAATTGCAATTGTCTGGAACCCAATCTGTTGGTAAATGAAACCTCAGAGCCTTCAGTGTTAATAGTGAAATGGACTGAAAGGCAGATACACGGACAGCTGGCTCATTTCTTGCTTTGCCATGTAAATCCACTTTAACATAACTGGCTTGCACCCTAGCGTTCAGAGTGATGGCTCTGCCTAGAAACCAATCTAACTGGATAATCTTATAGGATATTTCCATAGTGGCAAAGAATGAGACCAAGCGCTCCAAGATTTCCATAGGGAATCTAATGGAAAGACAAGGAGTGTTATTATTTAATGAATTGGCTCCTTGCCCAAATCAGTCAGTCCATCTATGCCTCAGTTTTCCCATACTGGAAATGAAGATATCTGATAGCTTCTTGGTTTGTGTGGAAGAATGAAACTCTGGTCTTTCTCCTGAACAAGTCAATTGCAGTATTAGGTCATATATGTTAAAAGAAGCATTCAACAAAGGTAAAAGCACTGAAAGAAATAATAACATGCCTGCAAGATTTACTATACCTTTCTAAGAAGTGGCCTTGTACAATAAGATAAAAATAGTAAGGCTGCCATTTATTAAGCATCTATTGTGGTCTATAACCATCTTTACCTAAATACTAATTTAATCTCAATGAAAAAATTTTAGATATATTTCTTATTCCCATCATTGTATACCTGAAAAATGAACTCTCTCAGATATTAAGTGATTTTTTCGAGTTCACTCATCTAGTAAACGGAAAAGTTGGAAAATAAACTAGTGTCTCTGATTCCAAAACCATCCGTATTCATTAACTTTCTAATGGAAGAGAACCAAGATTTGATATATGAATTAGCTAAGGATTATTAATAGAAACAAACATATTTATAATATATGTGTATATACATATACACATGGACAATTTGGTAAGATGTCATTCCATTATCTACTAAAAAATCTGCACCTAGGAAGATTATTCAGCTTCTCCGTAATGATCTAGAAATTTAAGGGCTGTGACTATGCCGTGTCCCCTACACTTCCCTACACCTCCTATCCCAGAATCATTCTCTTGGTTAATTAACTCTCATTTGTCTAAATATGAAAGACTCGAGTATTCAGCTCAACTATCATCTCTGCTAGGATGACTTTGCTGAACTCTGACCTTCCTTGTCCTGATTCTGACTTTGACGACCTTTTCACTTTTCATGCAGTATTAACTTGTCTTCTGTGTACCTCTTACCTTCTCCACTAAAAAAAGTTCATTATCTTATTTATCTGACTTATCTCTGCACATAGCATGATGTCAGTTACACAGTCAGTAGATGTTTAACCAGTATGTGATGTATGAATAGATGAATGACTATGTGATCAGAACTCAAAGTACGGGGCTGCCATTTAGCAGTGACGTCTTTTTACAATTCCATTTTCAGTTCCCAAACTGTATTCCTATGATGGCCAAACTGTTCCTCAATACTTTATGGAGGAAGACAAGTATTTTAGATATAAATATTAGGGCCAGCAGTCCCCATATCTACATTTGGGAGTCTAGTAGAGCTACAGAATCAATAACTTCTTTATAGGCAAGATAGCTTCCCAATGATCAGTTTTAATTTCTCTATTTGCATTTATGAGATCAATACAAATTTGAGGGTATTTATTTTTCTATACCAACAAAAATTGAGATTCAAACTTAAGGAGAAAAAGGGAATGCAACAAGTCTGGTTAATAGAAGAAACCCCACTCGGTACTTCTTTGTGCAAATCTAGGGCAAAAATCTTGAACTACCCAAATGCCAAAACTTACAGTCAGTTACTCTTTAAACTAAAATCACAAACTCTGAGAGAAAGAGAAATAACCCTCAAAACAACAATAAAAAAAAAAAGCCCACATTTTTTAAGCTCATAAAACAGCTGAGCACACACGGAAGCAATCTGGGTAATTTAAACAACCAGTTTAGTATGCACTACCACATATTATGAATGTATTCAAAATTCTTTTGATTTCAGGAATGTTTTTCGGTTCAAATATTTTAAATATTATGTTGAATCAAATGTCTAAAATGAAAGTGTCAAATAAAGGTATCACAATGGAACAGCATTTTTAAATACACCCAAATCGGAAAACAATGCTGAGGGGAGGGCGTCTTCCTTACACTGCTAACAAAGGAAGGAAAGTGAATAAGGCAAATAGTCCTCACTGAAAGTTCTTACTCATAACAAATACATCTAAAGTTCAAGCTAGATGTTCTTTTTCATCCTCCTCTACGGTACACACTGTACAAGAGTATAAGTACCACAAGCTGTGGACGTATAAGTGGGAAATTGATAGAGAAAAATGCACTGTGCTGAGGTACCCTATAGTTCTCGATCTTTGTGGAATGATAATTACAGACTGTTTAGCCTCCTACTTTTTATCTAGTTTAAAGCTATACTAATACTTTTTATGATGCTGGTTATTTTTATGTCCATTTATAAACTGGAGCAGAGGAAACTAAGATATAAGATATATATGTTAAATATTGGCATCTCGTGTAACACGGACATGAGAAGGGAAATAAATTATAAAACATTTTCAATTTGTTTGATGGTTATTTGGGGAGACTTTGCTGTGTGCTTGGTTTGTTAATAGGTTATTTTTTATCTGTGGTTATTTTTGATAGGATATTAGATAACTTAGGCTGTGTTCAGAAAACAGCTGCACATTTTATCTCTAAAAAGTCAATTGCTTTAGTTAAATATCCTTTTCCACTAAATGGAACAGTTGTTTGACCTCTAGGAGACTAAGCTTGAAAGCACTGCATAGTTGTTTAAAGAGACAGCAGCATGCCTAACCACACACACGCTATTTGACTACATGCAAGTAGAATTTTTTTTGCAATGGTATACTTCTGGAATACTTTGATTACAAAAAAATTATAGTCTAGTCTTTAAGCAAATTTCAAAGAAAAAGTGATTGTAGACTCTGTTTGCTTACAAAAACAGTTATAGCCTAATCTTTAAGCAAATGTCAAAAAATGGTTGTCCATTGTGTCTAGTCTTAAAAATCAATTCCACAAATCATCAAAATGATTCATTTTTCTGGTCATGCATAGTGTATTACTCTATGTCTGGTTTAAACCTTGTGCTGTAGTGTCTCATTACAACTAAGGAAAACTAGAGGTAGGATAGCATGGTGAATAAAGATGGAACCTTGTGTCCAGACAGTTCTAGATTTAAATCTTTGTTTTAATGCTTATTAGATATATCACCCATTGGTAGATTAGTTAATCTTTTTGAAAGTCAGTTTCCCCAATCCATTAAGTAGGCCTATAAGGCATGTGACACATATTGTACAATCAATTGGATCATAATGATTACCATCCCACAATTATCTGTTGTGTCTACTATATACCAGTCTGTCCTAAGTACTTAGAATACAGATAAAAAATAAACCTTCTCTATGTGAAGGTTGCATTCTAGTGAAAGAAGACAGGCATACACCCCCCAAAAAAGTATGTCATATAGTATTACAGAACATGATAAAAGTTAAAAGAAAATAGAGCCAGATGAGGAGGATTTGTAGTTTCAGAAAGAGGCATTTGAAGGTTTTACATAGTGTAGTCAAGGTAGCCTCATTAAGAAGGCAGCATCTGGGCAAAGACCTAAAAAGGTGAGGGAATGAGGGATACAGATTTCTGAGATAAGGAAGTTCCAGGACAGAAGAGAAGTCTAGGCTGGAGATATAAATCAATGCATGAATCTTGGTATCTAAATGGCATTAGAATTAGACTAAATAAGATCTTGAGAGTGAGTAGAAAGGAATAGAAAAAATAAGAGATCACCAACAACTGCAACTTTAGTGCACTGCAATTTTAAGACACTGGAAAAAGGAGAAAGAACCAGCAAAGAAGTGTGAGAGGGAGAGACCAGCGACATGGGAATAAAATCAAGAGAGCGGCCACGGTGGCTTACACCTATAATTCCAGTACATTGCGAAGCAGAGGCGGGCGGATCACGAGGTCAAGAGATTGAGATCATCCAGGCCAACATGGTGAAACCCCGTCTCTACTAAAAAAATACAAAAAAATAGCAGGGAGTGGTGGTGCATGCACCTGTAGTTCCAGCTACTCGGGAGGCTGAAGCAGGAGAATTGCTTGAACCCAGGAGGCGGAGGTTGCAGTGAGCCGAGATCGCACCACTGCACTCCGGTCTGGCACCTGGCGATGGACAGAGACTCTGTCTTAAAAAAAAAACACTGGATTCTTAGCCTGACACTACTTCTGGCCTCTAGAAGTCTGAGAAGTTATAAAGAGAGAAAGAGGGGAAGAAAAAGAGAGAGAAAGAAAGAGAGAAGAGAGAAGAATGAGCATTCAGTTTTTTAACATGGGATCTGGTTTCAAAAAGGATCTAGAGAAGTTTTTCATATATACATTCTAAATATAATGATTTCCTGCCTTTAACATCCTTCAATTTCCTCCTGCCACTATTTCGTTAGATTTTGTTTCTTTGCGATTTTCAATCTGAAATTTCTAATTCAGGCTCCTACTTTGTACTCCATTCGGAACCTATCAAATTCTTATCCTTCTCTCCAGTTGAACCCTCTTATTGAAATTTCTTGTGGATTTCCTCCTCATTGGTCATTCCCACTGCCATCCCCCTGGGTTCTAACAGATTTGTGTTAGCACCTTAATAGTCCTCCTCTACTCACTTTGTCCTTCATGTTCATCCACTTTGTGGCCTCTGAGTTCAGACCTTCTGAAGGTGAGGAAGAACCCTGGGGACCTTTCCTTTTGTGGAACACCAGCGATTTTTTAGGCTGTTTCTACAGACTCTTTCATAGTCACCCTTCCTGATGGATCGCTCCACCTGAATTTTCCCTCTTCTTAGATGTTCTGAGACAGTAGGCAGTTTTATTCCCCTAAAATATGAATCTTTTTTCTTCCACTTTCCCTGAACATCAAGTTCGATGTATAAATGTATATCACTATCAATCCCTCTGTCTAATTTCTCCTCTCTGCTCCAGACAGGACAATCTCCCTTACAGACCTCTAACACATTATGTTTCTCTCCCTTTCATGCTTCTAAAGTCTACTTTCTCCCTGCAGTAGTTTTCCTCCAACTCACATTGATCTTGATTTTCAATTCATGTTGCACTCACTGCTAATCCCACACACTACTATCATTCACTATGCTATACTACCCTGGGCTCAAATTGTGCAATAGTTAGCACTTTGTTTCATCAAAATACAATCACTGCTGGTTTACTATTCTTTTGTCTTCTAATTGTTTTGAGCATGGGTCTTATCTCTCCAACCAGACAGTAAATTCATTATAAGAAGGAGCACTGTCTCATAATCTCTTATATCCCTTATCTCCTAATATAATGTCAAGTAATTGACTGTAACTTTTAACTCTTGCCATCCTCATTTACACTGGTTGGAAAACAACAAAAATATTTAGTAAAAGCAGTTTAATAAGATAATTGACAGCAGATAGCACTCTATTATGTATTTATTTTACAAAGGCTGAATTTGGTAATGAAACTATAGTTAATATTTAATGGAAACTAGTTCACTAACATATGCTGCTTTTTGAACTATAGTTCTGAATGTTTTGTGATCCTTTCATAGTTACAATAAATTTTAGAAATCCATCTGAGACTTCTTTCCTGAACTCCAAATTCATATATCCAATTGTCTACTCAACATCTCCATGTGGAGAACCGACTTTTCTAAAACTTAGTATCTAACCTCTTCCTTCAAAAAAAAAGCTAGTTCATCAACTTCCACTATCTCAATTGACCGCAACTTCTATTCTCTCAGGCAAAGAGTGATCATGAGCCCTCTCTTTCTCTTAAACCCCCATGTCTAATCCACCAACAGAATCAAAAGATATCCATGGTACAACCAATTCCCATCACACTCATTGTTACCATCTTGACACAAGCCACCATCACCTCTCATCTGTATTACTGCAATAACATCCTACGTGGTCTTCCTGCTTTCACCCTTGCAAAAGACTCCTCTGCTCAGAACATCTCAATGCCTTCTCATCCCACACAGAGTAAAAGCTAAAGTCCTTACAATGGCCTATTAGACTTTCATGAATTGGGACGCATTACATTTCCAACCAAATTTTCTGTTAACCCTCTCTAAGTCCCAGCTTTCTAACCACACTAGCCTTGTTCCTAAAGCATGGCAGGTACAGCCCGCCACAGGGCATTTGCACAGGCCCTTTCTGATATGCTCTTCCCATAAGTATCCTAACCACTAACTCTTACCACTTCAAGACCTTGCTCAAATATTGCCTTCTCACTGAGGCTACCTTAATGACCCAATTCTAAATTGCAACATCTCCTGCCTTAGCGATCTTTGTTCTCTTCCCTGCTCTATTTTCTTTCCATAACATTTATCACTGTGGCTAATGAGAAAGTGCCTCTCAGACACTGAACTACAGGAGCATAATTGACCCAAGAGTCCCAGCTGTTTCACTCTGAAATCCATTCCCATGTTTACTTCAAGGCTATGCTTCCCAGGGGCAACTCCCAGCCAGTGATTGAGCATGGCAAGAATGCTGACATTCCTGAGAGACACTGGACCACTCTAGTTGCTGACAACTGATTGGTCTCATCATGTGTTTATTCATTCGTTTAGCTGACAATCGTAATAATTGCTAATATTTTTAAAGCATTTGTTATTCATTCTGCACATATTTATTGAGAACCTCTGATGTGTTGGGCACTGTTTTAGGTGTTTGGAATACACAGATGAACAAAATTTCTCCTCTCCTGGAACTTACATTCTAGAAGACAATAAAAGATTAAGTAAACAAAATACAGTAGATGTGGAAGTGATTATGTTATTCTGGATCCTATGAGAAACAAATGCCAAGAAGAATTAAATGTACAGAATTTTACCAGGAGAAATGACTGTAAGAGAGAACATGGGAGGATAGGCAGAAAAGGCTGGGGCTGGGCATGTCTAGGAGGCCAGGTGGAAGAGAGAGGGAGGGAAAGTGGAGTGGAAACCGCCTAACCTGTAGTGCAGTCCAAGGGAGATTGTCAAGGCCACCAGAGCTCTGGCTCCAGGATTCCACTCCGGTCCCCCAGATCTTCCCAGCTCCTGCCTTTTCTGCCTACCACCCACATGATGATACCAATCAGTTGTTGCAACTCTGCCCCCTCCTAAACTCCCTGATCCTCTTTTCTTCTCTTGTCTTCCCCTTTACTAGCATACTCAGGTTTTCCTCTAGCAGAAATGAGATTTGAGAGGTAAATCGTTTTTAGGAAAAGATCCAGACTAATAATTGGATAACTGCCCATTTGTTCTGGGCAGCAAATATGCAATTCCAACTGAGATATTTATCACTACAGCTCTCTTGTCTTTAATTTCAGCCAGGATGTACAAATAAACAAAATCAGGAGTTTTGAAGGTTTGATTTTTCTTTTAAGCTTAAATATCCATCCAATAGTAATCAAACTTGGCCCACATCCAAACAATCCTCCTATTCTCTGGTCTCCCATAGTATCCCTTTTGACGATGTATGAGCAAGGACAAACTATTCTCAAGTATAATTTCAGACTCTTAAAACATGGGTATCACCTTATAGTTACTGGCTTGGGACGAGGTCTCTGTGGTTGGGGAACTTCAACTGACAATGTGGGGAAACCTCAGTAGGGCCAGTAAGCTTCTCCAGAAGACATTCCCACGCCGTTCTGCCTGAGGCTCTTACACCCAGCTGTAGTGTTCCAGGAGCTAGATGGAGGAGGAGGTTGGGGGCCCAACCTCTTCTCATAAAGACTGACTTAACCTTCAGCCTGTGCCTCACCTTGCCCTGTGTCCTTGGGCAGTCCTTAACGAATGACAGTTACACAGTCAGGCAGCTGGAGTTCCAATCCTGGCTTTGCTACTTACTAGCTAGATGGCAAATTACCTCTCTGAGCCTGTTTACTCATTTTTTAAGTAGAGATTATAGCACTTATCTCTCGGCACTTTGCAAGTACGCATTTGCCTATAGACAGAATCCAACAAATATTAGCTATTATCATTACTAATATCAAAACTGCAAAGGAAATTAAACCATATGTCCAATGTTTGGGGTGTCCTTTTAACCTCTTCAGCTGAATGTTGATACGAAAGTGCTTAATAGCATTCAAACACATAGTAATAAGGTAGTTGGTAATTAGGATTTACTTCAGCAAAATTTAATTAAAGAACCGGTAGGGGAAAGAAAACAGAGCCAATCGTACAGCTTCCCAGCCTCTGCTTTGACCTAATAGTCTTACTGGGCTTGCCTGCCTTTTTCTAAAGGGCGGGGGAATATCCACACAGTGCCGGGCTGCAGGCAGTTACAGAATGTCTCATCACATTTTCAAAGGCTCACTCCTTTCTCTTGCGTAACTGGTGAGGTCAAAATGGGCACCTTCCTGAAAGCCAAGAGTGTCATTTCTGAACATCGTCCAAGAAAGAACTGCATTCCATAGAAATCCACGTCAAGCAATAACGAAAGGTGGCACTTGGTGTTTAAGCCACACTAAACACCTTGGTGGGCCAACTTCTTAATATAGTCACATTAACACCTTCGATTTCTCCATGACCTGAAGATACCAAAGTTTGCAACAAATTGCTGAGCAGAGTTGGGGGTGGGGGTAGAAGGGGGAGAACAAACCAATGTAAATTTACCACTACATGAAGTTTAAAGTAACTATAGATTGTTCTCTTATTATCTAAAACCAATCAGTGGAAGAAAGGCAAACAAGTGAATTGACACTTCTGCCTCAATCAAGGTAAGGCTCTCTCCCTAGAGCTAGAGAGCAAGTTAATGAGCTTTGTACAAACACACACAGACCCACACATCCGGGGATGGCTGTGTGTTGCTAGAGCAGAGGCTGATTAAACACTCAGTGTGTTGGCTGTCTGTGCCACTCCTGGAAAACAATGAATTGGGTAAGGAACAGTTAATAAGAAAATGTGCCTTGCTAACTGTGCACATTACAACAAAGAGCTGGCAGCTCCTGAAGGAAAAGGGCTTGTGCCGCTGCCGTTCAAACTTGTCAGTCAACTCATGCCAGCAGCCTCAGCGTCTGCCTCCCCAGCACACCCTCATTACATGTGTCTGTCTGGCCTGATCTGTGCATCTGCTTGGAGACGCTCCTGACAAGTCGGGAATTTCTCCATTTCTCTACTGGCGCAAAGAGTGGAATTCTCCCTGCTTCTCTTCTGTCACCCTCGCTCCTCTCCCCCAGAAGGCTCCTTGATTTATGGTCGCTTTGGACTTGCCTCCCTGTCTGCCTGTCCTTGACTTCTAGGATGGAAGAAGCTGAGCTGGTGAAGGGAAGACTCCAGGCCATCACAGTAAGTCTGCATACAGTTACAACTCATTAAGGTGGTTGCTTAGAGGAAGGCAGACCGTGGTCGGCTGCCCCTGTCGCTGAGCCCTCATAAGTGGAAAAACAGAACTGTCAGCCTTCATGGACACGTCTGTTTCTCTCTTAACCCTTATGACCCTCTGTAACTTGGGCTTCAGAACCTGAGCGCAGGGCAAATGTTCTTGATTTTCAAAAAGGTTGTGCCTGCATTTTAAACAACAATCAAAAGCTGTTAAGGCAGTGTGATTAACTATCTTTCACACTCTGCGTGCCTTAGAAATGCAGTTTTTCCTTACATGTCCATTTGACAGGCATTAGATCAAAAACCAGATCTCCAACTTGGAAACTTTTTAAAGCCATGAATGCATCAAAAAGTTAGAATTTCTTTTAAAGATAGAGAGAAAAAGAAAATTTAAAAACAACCTGAAACTTTTTATTTGTAGTGTTGGTAGTATGTTCCAGAAAGCCTAAGATGATTAAAATGAATGTTAGTATACGTAATTTAAGTGTTAAACAAGAGAAAAGTAGGTAAAAGCACGTATCAGATTAAGTCTAAGATATCAGTTTCCAGCAGAGTCACAAACTGAGTAAGATCCTGATAAAGGAATTCAGTGCATGCAGTGTATTTGGAAAATATTTTGTTAATACCGAGAAGAAAATTCGTGCATTTTTTAATGTTTGTTCTGGGAAAAAGTCAAAGCAAGATATAAATTACTTTTCTTAAATAATCCAGCTTTAATTTTCTAAAACCCTGTATTTGGCAGTAACTTGGAAATCTGTGTCACAATCATTTATCCTTAGCTACAACTTTTGATATAATTGTTTTAAGGAAATAAAAAAGATCTTTGGAAAGCAGTTCCCAATTTCTCAGCATTTTTTGCCACTGACATTAGGTGTAGGAAAAAAAATTAGTACTTTTTAAAGACTGATGCTAGATCAGGGATTTTTTTGTTGTTGTTCTTCAAATTCTCATTGCATAACTAATTATGCTAATCCTAATTTAGATTTTTTTTTTACTAAATTGATACAATGTCTTAGTTTCACCCAGAAAACATTCAGTAAATTGAAATGTCTTCTTAGCCAATGATAAGACACCAGAAGTCTATTGATAAGGCTGGCACTTTTCCATAAAACAATGCTTGGTTAAATGTCTAGCTTCTAATTCTTACATCTCCCTCTCTTCAGAAGTCCTAGGTCGGGACTGTTTGTTTTGTTTCATTTTTTGTTGTTGAACTCAGCCACCATCTCAGCTGTCCTGCTTTAAGGGACAGGAACACGGCTCTGCTCTGCTGTTTTTGGCAGGGGCCTTTTGCATTACAGCTGTTGTCTAAAGGTTACTTTATTAGACTGCGTGAGTTGTGTGATCACAAGCTCCACTATTTCTAATGCTTATTATCTCCTGATTAACAAACTGAAATACACAAATAGACCCTTGTTCCGGATGTTCCTCCTTCACTTGGGACACACCCTTGCTCAAGCCTTTTTTCCCTCCTGTGCACCTTACAACTCTTACCAAAGCCGCACGTGTTCCAAAGATACGGCTGCATACAGCTATTTCTAACGATAGGAATCTTAGTCGCTGAAGGTTCCAAGTGCAAAGAGAGACAGAAAATCATCGTAATGTCTTAAAAGCCATTAAGAGGATAAGTAGGTTCCTGAATATACAGATGTATGCTTTTCTGATGATTAAAAAAATTTGGATTATTCCATCAGCCTAAATATATCCCATTAGAAAGGACTAAACAAATCTCCAAAGTAAGATCACAAGTAATTCTAGCTTGGAAGTAATATATTTCTGTAAAGGTTGTAGGGAAAAAAATTGGAAAAAGTTTATGGGAACAAATTTCTCATAAACCAGCCTATACCTTACCAGGCTAAATCCAGTCACATTTGTCACCACCTAGAGGAAAAGTGGAGCAGTGGTGTGTCCATGGAAACAACACATCCACTCTCCTTCCTGTTGGACGCCCTGGGACATGCCAGCTTTCCCTGCCTTCACCCTTGCTTTGCCCAGGAAGCCACCTCAGCTACTCTCTGTCTCCTTAGGAAAATAAAATTGCAGAGTATGCAGAGAGTTTGCAAGAACTATTTCACTTTTGGAAGTACTTAAGTCTCAGAATCTCCAACCTAGACTAAAACTCAGAGAATATCTTCTCATTTTAGCTTTTTCCTCCTATTTACCCACACTGAATTTTTTTTTTACATACTTCAAGAACGAAATCAGAGGGTAATCACCCAACGTACCCAGATATAGCAACACATAGACTTCACTTTGGAAGCAAAAAATAAAAAAAATTTACACTCTAGAATGTATTTGATTTTTATATTAAAATTTGTTTCTCCAATTCCTGGCTATGAAATGAAATAATCTTCACAGTTGTATTTATTCTACCTGGTTTCAAGTACCTAAAAAGTTATTATTTTCACTGCAAAGAATTGAAAAATTAAATGTATATGCCTAGAATTTGACAGAACCAAGATCCAAGTGCTGTCTTTATCTTTTCCCCTTAAAAAAAAAAAAGAAAAAAAAAATCAAACCTATTAAGTAGGAAATGTGACACTTAGGCTCTCAAATTCAAAACTAAATTACTATAGTGATGCCATTCATTTCTCATATCAGATCAGTAAATTGAATTTTAGTCAGATGTCCTCTCAAAGACTTAAAGAGAATAAGGGCAAAATTATGAAAGTACACGGAAACAATTGTTCAAGGGTAGGTGCTTCAGTTTGGGTGTACCAAATGTAGATTCTATTTTACACAGTTACTTTCATGTTCTGCCATGCACCAACTCTTCCCTTACTAAGTTAATGGTCAAAGTACCCCTTTGCCTAAAAGTTCAGTCTTCAACTATAACTTAAAAACAGGGCTGCTTAAGATTAACTAAATATTATATTTGATCTTTAAAATGTCTCTTGAGGCCCTTTTCAGGTCAGTATACACTTTAACAGATAGCTGATTTTTATACAAAGGGAGAGCTAACTGGAACTTAATAGTATTTTGAAATAGACTAATAACTTGAAATTCACCTTTAACAATACTGGAACTGAGGATACCAATGGCTCCAGCATTCTTGAGAAGCATGAGATGAAGGACTGAAAGTATCACTAACAGAGTTATCCCTACAGAGTTCTGTCTGAAAGTGAACGTGGCCCACACTGAAGAACAGTGAAAAGGCCCAGGGGTCTCTCCTCAGAAACACAAATAGCCCCTTAGGATGAGTAACATTCCATAAACTCTTGACATCTCCTCCACAGCTAATACATTTTCTTACCTTCCTGCCCACAGCAACATTGGAAAATACCATTACAAATATGGATATGCTCAAACTAGAAGACTAGATCTTAAACTGTCTTGTGATCATAGACTCAGTTCTATTTGAAGGATGAACTCAGAGGAATTTTAAGAACTAGAATCCACTTTCAGAGAGCAGAGTGAACTGAGTAAAAGAGAGTAAGAAGAAAGCTGACATTTTCATTCTCATCCAGACTTACCTTTAACTGTAAGGAATGTGTGTTATCAAAACAGTCTCTCATGCCTTTATTCAATTAATGGTTATTAGGCACCTACTGTGCACCAAGCCTTGTGCATTTAAATGACAAGAAGTGAAAATAAGGGGAATCTGAAGTGTGAGGAGTGGGGATGCGAGTGTGTTTGTGAGTTTAAGCAGTGTGATCAGGGTGGGCTTCACAAAGAGTGTGATGTTTGAGCCTAGACATGAAGGAGGTGAGTTCTGTCAAAAGTTAGACAATAAAAATAATCACGAGCACAAGCACCTGCCTAGGACTGCTTCCATTTGGAAAGGAGCCATGTAAAGTCCTGACACTGGAATTTGAGTAACAGAGCCAGATTTTGCTGGCCAAAGCTGCTCATGAGCAAAAAATAAAAATAAAAAATAAGGAGCTCTCACATTTCCCCAGATCCACTCCCTACTGCTTTCCACTCCCAAATACCCAAATAAACTTTTCTTGACTTGTAAATGTAGGAATTTAAGAGACATAGAGTTCTTTACGCAAAACAGAAATCTCCAAAGTACGAAGATCAATATTAAGACAATAACATGAACACGGATGGGTTCTAGTTATTTCTTTAGCACCTGTTCCCTGTTACAGGTGTCACTGGGCACTCTACCTCATCTTGTTCCCTTTTTGTCAATATCTGGGAACTTCTAGCGCTCAGTAAGACAGTTAATGACCCAAAAGCAAGATGTGCTGTGTGATTTGTGGGGCCCAAAACACAATGGAATGTGGTGGCCCTTGTTCAAAAGGTATTCAGAATTTCAAGATGGTGACAACAGAGCTTTCTAAGTGCTAGGCCCTTCTGAGCATGATGCGCTGGGTGACTTTGCAGGTCACAAACCCAAGAAATCAGCCTGCTTCTGTATTCCACACTAGCCATATATATTTTTCCTTATTCACTCAATCTGAACAAATGAGAGAGTAAAAACAAGTGCAAACCAGCCTGGGTCTTTAACAAAGGTATACCTTAACATGTGTTTGGATCATTGTGTTATTTAGAGTTCTAAGGACTTCTTAAAGCACTAGTGGCCAAAGAATGCATAATACCCCATTATTAACCAACATACCTCATGATTAAGACATAGTTACAGGAACAACTTCTAATTTGTCATGAGCTTCCAAAGACATTCACATGAAGATGGTACAAGAAGATGTGGCAATCTTCTAAATAAGGAAGTCCCATGCCAGAATATTCAACAATGAAACCGCTGCACAATTTTCCACAATGCTGTACCAAGATTACATGTTTCTTCCAGAGAGGGAAAGGTTTCTTCAAACAAATGTGGTTTGCCACACTTCTTTGCCAAACATAATAGCCCACCCATAAAGGAGACCATATGATGAGGTATAATAATTTTGATAGCTCATTAAGGAAACTGCTTTGATAACTGGGGAAGCTTTTTCCACTGTGCAACAGAATGATAATGCTACTTTCCTAAATCCCCTACTGACAAAGATCCCCGTGAACTTTCTGAACATTTCTGGATGGTTCAAAGGAAAAGCTCTTCTTTAGAAAACTGTCATTAAAACAAATTAGAGAATAAGTATCTAAGACTAACCAGAGTATAAACAAATGCAGCATAGTTCAGTGCTAAAACTGCAACAGGACTTCCACTTTTTAATCTACAGTCTCAAGCTACCTATCCTCTCTTAAAATGAAATAAGAATATTTTACTTCATTTAAATGATAGCAATGTCATTTTGGGAAGAGACTCCATGAAAATTTACTGCCTTAAGAAGTTCCCTCACCCAGAACCCTGTGGCATTCAAACTTTCCTAAAACGTCATCAAAGCAATTTGAGTGAGATCTGTACTTATAGTTTACATAAAATCCTAGGGACTGAGAGGATTCAGTCAAGCCACTCAAGACATAGAGCTAGGTTATCCTCAGAAGTTCTGAATGAAAATAAAAACTAGCTTCGGTCCTAAGCATCAAGTTTTCGATATATTAAATGCATCAGTGATTGATACACAATGATGTAACATAGCAAAATGGGCTACAACAGCTATTCCTAATCAAATATGCTAACAACTCTGGAATAAAAAGGACATCTCCTAAGAAAAAGAATTCTGGGATTTCTAACAATAATAGCAGTGCCTATTCTTACATAGCATTTAGGCCTTAGAAAAATAAAACTGTTGCATCCATTTTATCTCATTTGTCCAAGTAGTCTTATGAGTATTTTCAAAATCATATGTTATCATCCCCATTTTGTAGTGGAAAACCTAGGACAAGAAAAGTTAAGGAATTAGTCAAATGTTGGAACTTGAATCCATTCTTCTGCTCATCAGATTCTCTGACCACAGCCTATCATGGTAAATGTTTATGAACATTGAAATCACACCCCTCACCCCTGTTCAGGAATTCCTCAGACTTCTGGCCAGGCACAGTAACACATTCCTATAATCCCAGCACTTTGGGAGGCTGAGGTGGGCAGATCACTTGAGACCAGGAGTTCAAAATCAGCCTAGCCAACATGGTGAAACGCAGTCTCTACTAAAAACAGAAAAATTAGGTGGGCATGGTGGTCCACACCTGTAATCTCTCACCCGGGAGGCTGAGGCACAAGAATCGCTTGAACCTGGGAGGCAGAGGTTGCAGTGAGCCGTGATAGCGTCACTATACTTCAGCCTGGGCAACAGAGCCAGACTCCATCTCAAAAAAAAAAAAAAAGAACAGAACAGAACAGAACTTCCTCAGATTTCTGTTGTTCACTCTTATTAATACAGTTTGAAGTGGAGCCAAGAGAAGAAACTATGGAGGTTCTGCTTTACTTAGCCACATGTTCTTTTTTTTTTTTTTTCTTGCATTTGTGATTTATTCTCCAATTGTGACTGATTCATTACTAGAGCAAAGAACTTTGGGAATTTAGGTAAGTAAAAAAAAATTTAAGGAAGTTTTATCTTGGAATTGCTAATATTCTACATATTCCTTATGGTACTCTTTGCCTCTTTTGTAGATTTGATATTGTTTTTGAGAATTTTCTGGTTTTTGTTTTTGTTTTTGTTTTTAATTGCATTTTAGCCCAAAACAGTTCTCTGCCTCTGCAGTCCCCTCCCACCTTCCCCATTCTGAAGGACTAGAAGTGGGCAAGAAGAGATTGTGGTGTCATTCCAGAAGTATTTGTTTTAAGAGGGTTGGAACAGAATCAAAGTCATTTTTCCAAGCACCTAATAGTTCAGGCCGCTTTTACTTCTGCCCTCCTCCCCATCCACTTTCTTTAAGTAATCTCTTCCCTCCAGCCAGGAATTCTCAAGTCAAAGACATTCTTGCATCTTTCACAGTTGCCTCAACAACAAGCTCAACACTAGCTGGAGCACCAAAACAAAATAAAACAAAAAAAACGTCCTGACTGAGTGAATGAATGAATGAACAAATACAATCAAGCTGAGAAAGGGTAAAAGCTAATGATTGTCTGGCAGATTTTTTTTTCCACTGAAGACCTGGCCAAGTTTACCATCACCCCTTGATTATTCAGGGGCTTGTTTTGTGTTTGTTGTTTATCCTGGTTTGGCTTGGTTTTGTCACTATTTGTTAGAACAAACAAGAAAGGGTAGACAAAGGAATAAAAGAGTAAAACATAAGCTGGATTCTGTTTAGAGATCTGTTAGAATGTGTTGTAAGGTTGGGAAAGATAACTACAATTATTTGATAAAATGAGGTTTAGAAAATTTGTGCTTTTCAGTTCTCCCCATAAATAGTAGTGATAACCAAGCCCAATTCCCATGGCTAACTTAAGAATTAGGATATTTCAAAGCTAGATGCAGACATAATTACAGGAACAGAGGAAAATGCAGAAACTTCTTTATCCATGTCCTCACTCTCTTTCCACCATGCTCAAGAGCTGCTCACCCAGCCTTTCCTTGAGCACTTTAATTAATATCAGGTTGATCAACACCCTAAAGACACCCTATTCCATTTGAGAACAACTGAGTTAAGAGTTCTGACATAATGTACCAGAATCTGGTTGCCTTTAACTTCCACCCAATCCTCATGACTCCTGCCACTGAAGCTATACAGCTTTGTTTTCTGGATTTCAATCATTCTTCATATCACAGACCCATTGCAGACACTCTCCAAAATGTCAGTGTAACTGTTATAAGTTGGTGCTAAGAGATGATCAGAATGAGTATAGAGCTCTGATGAATATAGAGCCCCTTGGTGCTATAATGTCCCTTATTTGGGAAACTGTATTTCTACTGACATCTTTGGAAACCAATAAGAAAGAAAGAAAATAATAAAAACAAAAGATAAAAAAGCATCACCCCTGGAATTGTAGAAAATCAGGTTTAACACAAGTTCCACCACTCAATCAATCATGACTTGAGAAAGTTAATGAACTCTAATTCTCATCTTCAGTGTCTCTAAAGTTTAGAGTAAGAATTGACTTGAAAGCTCAGTTAGGAAGCCAGATACACATGATTATATATAAAGCAGCAGCTTTCTGAAAAAAAAAAAAAAAAAAAAAAAAAAAAAAAATCAGTCAGAAAATATAATGTGAAAATATCCCATCCTTAATAGCTACAACATTGTAAAATACTAAAATTTAAAAATAATACTAGTAAGGAAGTATGCCATATTTATATGAAGAAATATTTATATTTTATACGTACCAAGGAAATGTGCAGCACTTATATACAAAACTCTACTAAGTAACATACTATATGTGACCAGAGACACATACTATTCCTGAAAGTGCAGTTTTAAAACAGAAAAGTTATCATATACTTCCAAATTTATTTTAAGTTGAATACAATTTCAATCAGTATCTCTAAGGAGGTATTCTCATCCACTGCTGATGTGGTCAATTTATATTACTAAACATGTAAAAATAGTCCCAGTTCTATATGAACTACGGCAAGTTACACAGATATAAATATAATATAACATTACCAAACTCTGATTATCTCTGGATATGATCACTAAGAGTCACTTTTTAAATTTCATCAAGGTGTGTAGTTCTTTTGTTTGCTTGGTGGGTTGCTTGGTTGGTTGATTTCTCTGATTTGGGGGATAAATAAGGAATTAGTTGGGTTTTCAATTTTGTTTCTATTGGAATTTAACAGAACAATTCCAAAGTCTAACTAGAAAAATAAACTATGGTTATTAATCAAGACATTTTTGATAAGAGCAATAAAGGAAAACTTGAATATATCTAATTGTTAAATGATCTAAACTATGCAGTATTGGTACCAGAATCAATAGAGAAACTATATAGATAACCTGGAACCAGACCCTAATATACATTTTTAAAAATTAGTAAGTAATAAAAATTTTATTCTAAGTCAGTAGGAAAGAATTATGTGATAAAACTTTGGATGCCTAGTTAAAAATTTAGAAAAACAACTAGATCCTCAGCATCTATGATGAATCAAAATAAATTCAGCTGAATTATAGTAATTTTTTAAAAGAAAATATGGATGAATAATTACTGAGCCTTAGAGGATACATGATATTAAAAACATCAAAGCAATAGAAAAAAAGAATTCAGTGCTCCTAAAGACAGCATAGAACCTAAAAGCAAATAAGAGGTTGTGAACAGTGGCTCACACCTGTTATCCTAGTACTTTGGGAGGCCAACGCAGGAGGATCACTTGAGGTCAGGAATTTTAGACTAGCCTGGCCAACATGGTGAAACCCCATCTCTACTAAAACTACAAAACTTAGTTGTGCATGGTGGTGGGTACCTGTAATCCCAGCTACTCAGGAGGCTGAGGCATGAGAATCACTTGTACCCTGGGAGGTGGAGGTTGCAGTGAGCCAAGATCTCACCACTGCACTCCAGCCTAGGTAATAGAGCAAGACTCAGTCTCAAAAAAATAAATAAATTTAAAAATATTAAAATTAAAAATAAGTATTTACATCTAATATGGCAAACAAAGTTATAATCCTTTATTTAAATAGCTTTTACAAATTGGTAGGTTAATATTAGGCTTCACAGAAAAATGGGTTGACATCACAAACAGGCATTTTTTAAAAAAAAGAATAAATACAAATAACCAAGAAAATCATTAATAATATTTGACCACACTAATCTCCTACATCTCATGAAAACACCACCAAAATACTATTTAGTACTATTCAAATTGCAAAAGTATTTTTTAGTTATAAAATTTATAATTAGCAAGAGTGAGATAATAGACACTTTTGTGAAAATATAAGTTGAAACTTTTTATTAAATCATTTTAGCAATCTACACCAATAATTTTGAAAACATTCATACCCTTTGGCTCAGTAACTAACTTCTAGAAACTTAAGCCCAGGAAATGATCAGAGAAAAGTGGCCTAAAATTTACATATAAGAAACTTCATCACAAAATTACTAATGATAATAAGAGATTCAAAACAACCTAAAAGGCAGAAAAAGAAGGAATGGTTAAGCAAATTATATTTTGAATAAAATTTAATTTTTTGAATTAATTTTTAATTAAAATTTAAAATTAATTTTTAATTTAATTACATGGGAAATGCTCATGACACAATATTAAGCACAAAAAATCAAAAACAAAACTATGTGTATGGGTCTCTTTGTTTGGTTTTTACATGTGTGTTTGTGTAAGCATGTATATTGGTGGTTTAGGTAAGTTGAAAAAGTTTGAAATAAAGTACACCAAATCATTGACAGTAGTTATTTCTAAAGTAGAAGTCTGAGTTATTTTTAAATTTCTTAATTTACCAAATATTCTATAATTAACATATCCTAGGAAGTTTTATTGTTTATTCTACTTAATAATAAAAATTAATCATTCATTTGGGCCCATAATCCATATCAGCCAAGATGCTTTGAAATCTTGATTTGATCATCTTTTATTGCATTAGTTTCCAAATCCAGCTGACTATGAAAGTCACTAGAAGTGTTCTTTAACATAAAACTTCTAGCCTGTCCCCACTTCATCCTAGAAATTCTGATTCACAAAGTTACTACAATATATTTATATATATTGCTTGTTGGGTTTAGTTTTAGTTTTCTATAATATTTCTCTTCTTACAAGGCATTGGTTTAAAAAATTTTAAGACAGCCACCTTCAAATAAATATTCCTTTCTGTTCATGTTTCCACAAATTTCCAAAAGAATAAAGTAAGAATCAGTCAAAAGGCATGCTGAAACCAAGATATATTGTATTCTCATGATATAGATATCTTCATTTATTGTTTTTTCACCAACATAATGATAATGATTGTAAACATGATCCCTACACTCTGTTAACATTTGAAGAAGATTAAATACATTTATGTTTTTTAAGTAGCTCTCAACACATAAAAAGCTCTTAATAAATGTTAGCTATTATTAAAACCATCTGCAGGTCTTGAAATAATTAAGCAATAAAAAATAGTGAGTTTTAAAAGCTTTGTTTTTAGTAAGCAACTGCTACCACCTAGCCCTATTCCTTGTCTAAATACCACAGTCCTTGTCTAGATGCAATTCTCTGCAACTTTGCTAGGGATTAAGCAGTAATTGCACCAGTCTTTTAAAGAGTCATCATTCATTTGTCTCTTCAAAAGATTGGGTCATTTGCCACTTTCAGTCTTCTGGTATCTTTTCACTTCATCCAAGATTCCAAGGAGGTTACTTAACAATACTTTTCTGTCACGTCTGTAAATTTTTCTACCTGCTGAAATGAAACATATCAGAGATTGAAGACTAAAGCAGCTCTGCCTTCGATGTTGTATTTCCTCTTCAGCTTTAATTTCCCTTTAGGAATTCTTGTTCTACCCTTTCAAGGATCAAGATTATTCTCCTTAATCAAAAATATGAAAGTAAAGTAGAAAAGGAATAGTATTTTATCTCTGTCATTTTAATATTATACTATATATCTCAGCAGTCACCTTGTTGCCTTTATCTTTTCGTTCTCAGCATGACACGCACACACATACCACACACACACACACGCACTTTTTGTACTCTCAGTGTTTTCATGTTTCACATCTTCACATCAGCCTGAATTTTTACCTTATTTTACTATTACAAATAGGTACCACCATCTTTATTCTTGATTGTGTGAGCTTATTGGGAAACACTTAGTGATATTAAATGATTTGGTTTCATTTTTAAGTAGTTCTCTTTTCTTCTTACCTGACATCATTTTTAACTGTGAGTCCATGTTTCCATTCATAAATTGCTCATGCCTTATGATCTATCTTCCCTCTGGAAATTTTTGCTCCATTTTCGAGAATTTTTTCAAGAATATTTTTCAAGAATTGTTGAAATCTACTTTTACTGAAATCTGGTAAACTTCTAATTATACCCTAGATCCTTTTCTAAGAATATTGTTAGCACATCTGTTTTTTTCAAACTTGCCATTATTCGCACAGCACCAGCTCTGCACTGTTGGTAATACTTACATTCAAATAAGCAGCGTCTGCTAGTATTCTTTTCAGACCTTAAACAATGAAAATATCAGCAAAGCTAACCATGAAGTTATAAGATAATCAGCTTCTAGCAAAATGAATCTGAAAACATTCAATTATTTTAATTCTTTCATTATTGCTCTAACTTACCTCTTCTGATTGTTTCACTTGGTTTAGAAACACTACCTATACCCTCTTTCTGGTCATGTAGTATGATGGCTTCTATTTTTCTTTACTTTCTTTTACTTCTGTTTTCTTTACTTTAATCATTGCCTAAATGCCCACAACCATGCTTTTCTTCTGTAGAGGTAGTGAGAAGTACAAAGAACCCAGGACCGAAAATTAAGATCTTCTAACTAGTCTTGGCCCTGCTACTAAATACCTTTCTAAAGCAGGTCACTTAACCTCTTCAGGTTTCGAACTCTTATTTGTAAAATGAAATATTTGTATCACAGACTCACTAAATCTCTCACAACTTGCAATATCATGACTCAGTGGTTGTCCTTTGTGCTCCCCACAATCTGTTTATTTGAAATAATACCTGTTTGTTTATTGCTCCTTTCAGTCATGCGGCCAAATTCACCAAGTCCTATTACAAATAATATCAAAATGACCCAAAATCAACTTCCATGTTGGTTCCCCTTCTCCTGTACCCAATGTAGGTGCTTCAGGGAGGCTCCGTGCTTAGCCTCCTTTTCTTTTCATAAAAAATGTCTCCCATCGTGCTCTTATCTATTTCTTCCAAAACTCCCACATCTTTATCTTTAGCTCTGATTCTTCATCTCTCTCCCTCCAACATTCCAACTGCCTAGCAGATCATTCTAACTGTTTGGCCCAAGGACACCTCCAACTTGGTGAATCCATCATCTTTTTTCCCAAAATCTTCCTTCTCCTGATACTCCTATTTCTATGCGTCATTCTCTCTCATCAGTTACCTAAGCAGAAGAGCCTTGTATTCCATTTGATGCTTTCCTTTTCCTCAACTCTATGTCATCAGTTGCCAAGTTCTGACAATTCTAACTCCTTGCTAACTAACATCCAAGCCCTCTGCTACTTTTCGTTCAAGCTCTCATGGCTTTATGCATGAGTTGTGCAGTGGCTAACCGATTCTCCTCTGCATTTTCTCTCCCTATCATAGCTACTACACAATGAGGCTACATTCAACTTCTTAAAATGTGATTTAACTCTATCATTCTTCTTCCCCTGAAAACTTTTAATTGCTCCTTATCTCAATACGTAAATAAATTCAGAATCCTTTGTCATGCCATTCAGTATTCACTACTGAGAATCTTTCCTTATCTAGTTTTTCTTAATTTCCTGCTACTCTGTATATGGTAACTTAGATTCCAGACTTGCTCTTCTAAATAATTCCCCAGTGTTCTGCTTCCAGGCCTTTGCTCACACCAAGCCCTTGACTTGAATGCCCTTTCCCCCTACTCTTCAGTCCCACTGTAACTACCCAAAATATTCCACTCAGATGTTACGCCAAAACTTCTATTAATGACATCAGCTAGGAGTAACCTTCCCCTGTCTCCCCTCAACCTGCATCGTACCTTAGTGATAACATGTATTACTACTGAAGTTATTACATTTTGGCCAGTGCGGTGGCTCATGTTTATAATCCAACACTTTAGCATGGATCACTTGAGGCCAGGATTTCAAAACCAGCCTGGCCAACATGGCAAACCTCCATCTCTACTAAAAATACAAAAATTACCCAGGCGTGGTGGGGCATGCCTGTCACCTTATCTACTCAGGAGGCTTAGGCACAAGAATCACTTGAGACCAGGAGGCGGAGGTTGCAGTGAGTCAAGACTGTGCCACTGCACTCTAGCCTAGATGATGGAGTGAGACTCTGTCTCAAAAAAAAAAAAAAAAAGCTATTACATGTCATAACTTTATTTCCAAGACCACAGTTACTTGTACAAATGACTTTCTTTAGCCAAGGTGGGAGGATTGCTTGAGCTCAGGAGTTTGAGACCAGCCTGGGCAACACAGAAACGTCTTGTCTCTCTTAAAAATAAAATAAAATAAAACATAGCCAGGTGTGGTGATGTGCACCTGTAGTCTTAGCTACTTAGAAGGCTGAGGCAGGAGGTGACTTGAGCCTGGGAAACTGAAGCTTCAGTGAGCTATGATTATGCTACTGCACTCCAGCCTTGGTGACAGAGTGAGATGCTATCTCAAAAAATAGGAATGTAAACGTACATCTACCAAATAATTTTGAAACCCTGCACAACTCCTAATGTCATCTCTAATATAGCATTTGTACATAAGTAGCTAAGTATTGAATAAATCAATAATCAAACAACTCGGGATCAATTCTGCCTTCTTGACAGGATTAGGCATATTAGAATTTAGCTAATTGTAATCAATGATATATCTAAAATACTTACACTCTTAAGCATTGTGCTTACTTTTATAGTACCAAATATGTGATTGTGGTACTATCATTGGATATTAATAGTCACAATAACTTTATAGTTGTACAAGGTGAATAAATTAATTTTCAAAATAATTAAGAGATAACCTTTTACAGATTGAAATTTGTGGGCGTCAGTTGCTAAAATAGGCTGTCAAAGCTAAAAATCTAGGCAAAATCTATTGAACAATAAGTCAAGGTAGTTGAACATTGAGAAATAAGCAACAATATGTTATTCATGATGCTTACATTAATAACCAGTGATGTCTGATGTGCCAGTTTGCAGCAGCTATCTACAGAAGTGCTCCAGGTTCTGGGGAAATTTGGGGAAGCAGATGGCATTTCACATTTATTCACTCCATGAAAATTTGGGAAGAAATTAACTGACTCTGATAACTCCTGGTACACTAGCAATTGAGCTAGATAAACGACTTAAGGTTGATGTGTAATTTATTCTGCTGTACTGAAACTAAGTTACTGTCATACTGTTTTTCATTAACGCTAACAGAGTCCAGTGAAATTTGACGAAGGAACAATAACTCTCTGCTGATGAATATCTTATGAGGATAAAGTACACCTGTCTTAAAAAAGGATCATGCCTAAAACATTATGAATTTCCTTCCTTCCTACATAGACTAATATGAGAGAGGCATCATATTACCTCGGAGTGACAAAACATTAGTATTCCTTAGCAACCCTTGTATAAGCCTGTTGTTGCCAAAACACTTCGGATGCCATGCCTCTACCCACAGCTTCAATTACCTGATTACTAACCCCAGGATGAAACTAGCCCAAATGGCAAACTAGCCCAAACTGGTGATCAGCAGGGGTGGGGAGACATTGCTGGGTTCAGCAATCCCTGTCCGCTACACATAACATGCTCTTCTCTATGGGTTCTTTATGGAGAGCTAGTTATAGCACCAGCATCTAGGGAGCTAAAAATGTGCTCCCTACTAATGAGAGGTCACATTCAGTGCTTGCTGTCCTAGTGCTGCCTCCAGGCTACAGTACTTCATGATGTAGAAGACAAAGGCAGAAGTTGAGACTAGCTTGATTAACTTTCCACTCCAGGGAATGGCACCATGAATTGGTTAGGAGTGTGGAGGCTGACTTCATACTGCCAGGGTTCAAATTCTGGCTCTGACAATTATAAAAACTTGGCTGAGTTAATTTCCCCCTAAACTTCCATTTCCTCTTTGTAAATGGAAATGATCAAAGCACCTGTTTGTTATAGTAAGTATTAAGTAAAATGGTGCCTGAAAAATAATTACCAAAATGTTTGGCATAATGAATTTAAAATGTAATTAATATTTGCTCAAGAACAGCCTCTAGAGATAGTGAAGAATGGATTCACAGAGGCTTTCAGAGTTTTTGTTACTAATGGCCAGATTTCATCCAAAGAAAGAAGTGATTCTCAAGATCCATGTCCGTTGCCTAGCTTTTTTTTCTTTTCTCAAAACAAATATGAAATTTTTTTCTGTTTAGATAAGTTTTATTGTATATATTTAAGATATACAACATGATATTGTAAGATACATATATAGCAAAATGGTTACTATAATGGAACAAATTAATGTATTCATCATCTCACATAGTTACCCATTTTTCTCCCGTGTCAAGAGCAACTATAACTACTTATTTAGCAAAATTCCTGAAAACAATACACTATTACTACCATAGACCTCACGTTGCATAAATTTCTTACTGCAATTTCTTTCCAATTCATTTCTGATTCGCTCCACTATTTCTATGAACACACATTGTGCCTTGTTTCTTGGTTTCCTTTTTTGTTTTTCTGGATTATATCCTCAAGTAATTTTTTTCATGGCTAGTATGGGAAGAATATTTGCAAAACCCTTGAATTTATGAAAATATCTTATTTTGACCTCGTAACTAAGTGCTTTTTGACTATGTTCTTCAGCCATTATATCATTCAGGTTATATAAAGCTCTTATCTGCATTGTATTTTCCACACACTCAGTGTTTCTGATTTGCTGAACCATTTTTCTTTCTTTTTCATTGCATTTTGGGGTACATGTGAAGAACATGCAAGACAGTTGCATAGGTACACACGTGGCAGTGTGATTTGCTGCCTTCCTCCCCTTCACCTGTATCTAGCATTTCTCCCCCATGCTATCTCTCCCCAACTCCCCACCCCCCACTGTCCCTCCCCCATTCCCCCCAACAGACCCCAGTGTGTAGCACTCCCCCCGTGTCCATGTGTTCTCATTGTTCAACACCCACCTATGAGTGAGAACATGTGGTATTTCATTTTCTGTTCTTGTGTCAGTTTGCTGAGAATGAGGTTCTCCAGGTTCATCCATGTCCCTACAAAGGACACGAACTCATCGTTTTTGACTGCTGCATAATATTCCATGGTGTATATGTGCCACATTTTCCCTGTCCAGTCTATCATCGATGGGCATTTATACAAAATTTTTAAAGTACGCTAATATAGCCTGAGTCACATAGTGAGACCCAGTCTCAACAAAACATTAAAAAATAGTCGGACATGGTAGTGTGCACCTATAGTCCCAGCTACTCAGGAGGCTAAGGTGGGAGAATCGTTTGAGTGTAGGAGGCCAAGACTGCAGTGAGCTATGATTGTGCCACTGCACTCCAGCCTGGGCAACAGAATGAGACCTTATCTCAAAGTAATAATAATAGCAATAATAAGCTGACGAAGTCATATATTCTTCTTACACGCAAAGAGAAACACAGCATATATTTGGAGAGCAATATGTTGCTTTTCTTCAACAAATGTACCTGAACTTATACATCAAAAAAGAGTTTTTAATCTTCAAAATCGTCACATCAGGAAGCCATGCACATATCTCAATAATGCTGCAAAATACTTTTTGAACTGCTTCTTCTAAATTACCTTTATTGCCTACTTCTTTTGGATGACTTCATTGGCAACAATATTTTATCCTCTAGGAGTTTTGAATTTTGAAAGCAAATTTAATACCAACATATAAGATGGAAAAGAATGTCACCTCTGATCAAAAATGAGGAAATAAAGACCTTTCTGCATAACTAGTCAAATATCTCAAACAATTCCAAAGAATCTCTAAAACATTGCAAGCTAATGAAAGCACTGTCAGATCTAACGTGTCGCTTTCTAGGTGATTAACAAGTTATATATTTATTTATTTAATGTTATTAAGTATGTCTAGAGCACTGTGTCAAGCGCTGTTCTAGAAACTTTTCTGTATATCAAGTAGGTACTCTCAGTAGCCTCGTCTTATAGATGAGTTTACTGAGGCACAGAGAAGATAAGGACTTTGTCTAAAGACACAGAGCTAGTAAATGGAGGAGGCAGAAGTCAAACCCAGGCGGTCTACTTAATATTATTTGCTATATTTTCTTAAAAGTACAATGTTTTTCGATGAGTTCATGTCCTTTGTAGAGACATGGATGAACCTGGAGACCATCATTCCCAGCAAACTGACACAGGAACAGAAAATGAAATACCGCATGTTCTCACTCATAAGTGGGTGTTGAACAATGAGAACACATGGACACAGGGAGGGGAGCACTACACACTGGGGTCTGTTGGGGGGAATGGGGGAGGGACAGTAGGGAGTGGGGAGTTGGGGAGAGAGAGCATGGGGAGAAATGCCAGATATAGGTGAAGGGGAGGAAGGCAGCAAATCACACTGCCACGTGTGTACCCATGCAACTATCTTGCATGTTCTTCACATGTATCCAAAATCTAAAATGCAATAAAAAAAAAGAAAAGAAAAAGTACAATGTTTTTGTATTAGTAGTTATGCTTTCTGGGTTGTTTCAGGTAACGTAATTTAAACTTGGTGAAAGATACATCTTCATGAGTTTTGTTTTATGGGAGTTAAAGTCCTTTTAGTGTTAAGAAGTACTATCTCAACTCTTTTCCTCTATCTTCCCACAGCAGGCTATACAAGGAGGAAACAGTCCCACTTCCCAGCCTCCTAGTTTTCTAATGATTCATCCATTGACCTGATTTCCACATAAGGAGTCCTTTCACCCAGAAGTTTCTTCAACATTGGACCAGGACCATTCTCTCTTCTCATGATGCTTCCTCACATCTATTTCAAAACTCTCTCCTTACAATTCACTTGTTCTATTACATCACTCAGTAGGTCAATCTTGCTAGACTAATGGGAAAGAAAGAAAAGGGGAGTGAAGAAGGATGTTTAAGTCCTGTTTGGAAAAGTACCTTTTCATATTCTTTCCCATAAGCAAAATGCTTTGAATGTCTCACTTTCCTCTCCTTTCCTTTGAAATAGGAGTTTCCAAAGCAGCTTCATACAAATGCCAAGAAAATATCTCTAATGGGCCATTCAGATAGTGACAACAACCCTAAGAAAACAGAATTAAGCAAATTTTGAAAATAAAATATGCTGGAACTTTTTTATTTCAGGATAAAAGAAAAATACAGGAAGAAATCTCACAGAAGCGTCTGAAAATAGAGGAAGACAAACTAAAGCACCAGCATTTGAAGGTAACTTATGACTTTAATTTCATTTCAATGATTTTGTATTCAAAACTTCTAATGGTACTCATATTTTAATACCAAAAAAGCTGTAGGAAAGAAAAAAATTCAAAGATAGTTTGATTAACATTGTAATAACCACAGGGGAGGCCAACAAGCTTGGTAATATTTGCATATGAGATTAATACCTTCTAGTACAAAGTTAAAAACATCATTTTCTTACTTTTACCATTTATTACTGAGTTTCCCAATATTCTTGAGTAACCTTGAGAATTCAGCCTTGAGAATTTGGCCCTGCTCACAGTCTTGCTCAACATCCCTAGGGAGTGGATCCAGCTAGGAAGTTCCTTTTGAAATCAATGAAAGGCCAGCCATTCCCCCAGGGGTGCAGAACAGCGTCTGGCATGGTCAAGGATGCTTGTATTTAAAAGCACAGTGCCATGAGCCCAATGTTGTTTGAGCATGCTTTGGGTTTTTGTTTTATTTTGTTTTGACAGAACATGAGATCATAACCAAAAATAACTCTCCATGTTTAAAATCAGATTTTACATCTTTCACTGGGTGTGGTCACTTTGTAATTAAAGCACATTGAGTTTCAACATTTTATTACTTAGCTTAGTGACAGGATGCAAGCAAATGACAAACAGGAGCTCCTTGTGAAAAGACCCAAGCAGGAAACTACTTATCTGGCAGGGCTCTATCAATAGATTTAATGAATCCCCTTAATGATACAAGGCTGCACACTCACAGGGTCTACAAATTTAAATTACCTTGCTGAATGCAACTGACTTCATTTTTTTAATGGAACAAGTACCTACCTCTGGAAAAAAAAAAAAAAAAAAACATAATTTAAGATTCCAATTAGCCTCAGCTCTCTGGATTCTGTTTGCTTCTTTGCTTCTAAGTAAGTTGACATTTCCGATGTTTAATGGATAATTTCAAAGCATAGTAAGTCTGTTGCCCTTCCAATATGTCACACTGAATTTACATGAGTAGTATACATACTCAAGAAATGCAGTATGTACTCCTAGAAAAATCAATGAAATTTTTTTTAAGAAGTGCCAAGTTGCTCCAGTGCAATTCAAATGAAGTCAACAGTCAAATGTAGAACAGTGTTTTAGATGGACTCTAACTCCAAAACAAGAGGAGTTAGAGGTCATTTGTTCTCCTTTCCTCTCTCACACACACACTTGCACAATTTACAGACACACGAGCACACAATTTACTGATACAATCCGGATCTCCCAATGTACTACTTCCTGCTTCTGAGTAAACTGACAGCTCTCTAGCTATCCTTGAGAATGGGCAATTGCTATCTTTGCAGAATAGATAACCACAAAACAGCAGAGCTCACAGCAGAAGAGATTTAAATATCCCCTCAGTTCATTCTAGAAAGTAAGTTTCACATGAAAGATCTGACTCACTGCAAGGTCCATTTCTGAGGTAGCACCTCATTTCAGCACTTGCCAAAAAGTCTGGAAAGCAGTGCATCATCTTCCTTATTGGTTTGCTCTCCAGAACACAGGAGACCTCTTCCAATCCAATCCAACCAAAACATTTATCATGTTTTGGTCTGCCACATACAGTTGCACAGAGTGTGTACTGCACAAAGATACCTAAAGTGATGGTGCCAAAATCCTGTCTATATTCTTTTGCCAGTAGTGCACTCTGGTTCAGGGATGCTTATACCTGGAGCAAAAGGGTTCCATTTTCTCTGCCTGAAAATTCTATCTACTTTCCCAAGCTGTTCACTGGCCAAAAGTGGTATGTGTGGCATGCAGTAGGGCTGGGAATTGGGGGAAATGACACATTGTCTTAATTTAGGAAATTCGAGATTAAGTAAACAAGATAAAGGATAGTTTTAATTTAAACCACAGTATATGTATTCTTTAATCTGGGGTGGTCAAGAAGGCACTATTAAAGATATGTGTTTCAAGCTGAGTCTTAACTGATAAGTAGAATTTATATGGATGTACACAGGGCCTTTAGTCAGTAAATATTTATTAAGTACCTATTATATCCAAGGTACAAACTAGACACTAAGAATACAAAATAAGTGAAATTTGGCCTGTGTCCTAAAATAGTTGGCAATACCAAACAGCAACAAGGCATGATTCCCAAATAGGGTTCAAAATGTGCAAAAGTATTTTTAAAAACAACTCTACATGGGAGGCCAAGGCGGGTAGATCACAAGGTCAAGATATCGAGACCACCCTGGTCAACATGGTGAAACCCCATCTCTACTAAAGATACAAAAAGTTAGCTGGGCATGGTGGCGCATGCCTGTAATCCCAGCTACTCAGGAGGCTGAGGCAGGAGATTTGCCTGAACCCAGGAGGTGGAGGTTGCAGTGAGCTGAGATCGCGCCATTGCACTCCAGCCTGGGTAACAAGAGCGAAACTCTGTCTCAAAAAAAAAAAAACCTCTACAATGTGTTCACCAAGTTGGGAAAGCTCTGTTGGCCTCTGTAGCCTGTCTTTTATTTTCTTCTTCCATTTGTCCTGGTTTTCATGACTACTGTCTCCACCTTCCTAACTGCAAACTAGTTCATCATACTTCAGTGACGCACATTAAACAACATAAGCATAAACATTTACAAAGTGTTCCTCCTATATCAGAATACTCACGTTTCAAAATAGTGGTGGTAACTCACTCTGATACTCTTTAGCTCCTGAACCTGATGACCATTCCCACAATGCGCTAGCAAGGCAGATTCTGGGACATTTTTACATCTTAATATTCAAAATATTCTGAGACCTTTTTCTGTATGGATCTTCTTGCCTAGTAATACAATCACAATCTCATGTTACAAGAAAACACAAAATACACTCAATCTGAAAAATTTCTTATTTCTGTGAGTCCACTCAATTCAGTCTATGAAAAATATTTTATTCCAGGTCTACTCTAAGTTCTGGGTAAATATAGAAGTGCTTCAAGAAAAGCTTTTCCAAAAAAAAAAAAAAAACTGCAGAAAGATCTATCACCTGCATGTCACATATTTTCATTTAGTTCATATGGCTTTCAATTCTGAATTTCATTGTAAAGTAGATTTTATTATATTCATTAGCCTCATATATTAAAGCACAAGTCTAAACTGTGACATAAAAACAAAATAACCGTTTTGATTACTACAGTATATATGTGATTGTATCAATATATCATTTTGATTGCACATTCAAATTGTATATTTTATATTTAAGTTCAATGGTAGTGAGTTCTCCACCATGAATAAATGAAAATTTATGAAGTGAACAAAGTTTTACAAGGCTAAAATTAAAATTATTTCTAACCAGACTAAGCATGAGAAGGTAGCCCCAAGTTAACCTAACACATCACAAGAATGATTTGCCACCCCCTATAATTCAGCCTCATAAAACCACCCCATCTGAGTATTTCTTATAGAGACATGTATGCAATTGACTGGAGCTTTCCTTATAGGTGTTTTGTAAGAAGTATAACTTACTTCTATAGTTGTTACTGTCTTCTTTTCTATGCATTAGCTAAAATTCCATCAATTAAAAATAAATTAGAATCAAGGCAAATTATTAAAATGATGCTATATTCAGATTTTCTCAGCATCTTTGACCCCAGGAGCTGAATATTGACCGATATTAATAATATTTACTGGGTCTGCAGGAAAACATTTTTACAAACAGCTTAACAGCTATAACCAATGGTTAAGATAACACTGGGGTAAACAATCGGTGCAGTAATACAAATTGCTCTTATGGTGTATATTATCCACATGCAATTGCTTAAGACTCTGAAAAGGCCAACACAAACATCATGATAGGGGGTGAAGTTGTTATTTACTTAATCTAGTGGTTTTCAAACCATGTTCTGTGCATCCATAAGCCTTCAGGTCCCCACACTGCTTCAATTAGAGCAGTCCTGAATTCATCTGTTTTCCAAACTATAGTTCCATATAACATTTATTTGTAATGTTATAAGTTATAGTGTTAAATTGGGGTTCTTTTTTTAAAAAAAAGGTTCAAAGTCTTTACCTTAGTTTAAAAAAAGAAAAAAACCATCCTTTTGTAATTATCTATCACAATTAAACTTAATTTTAAATGTGTTTTTAATTCAGAGATATTTGTATCTCAGTGGTATTATTCTAGCATCCCTTAAAAAAACACAAAATTATTCTTACTTGCTCTCATTAAATTTCAATATAAGAGAAAGAAGTCCCAAAAAAAATAAAGTTCCCATTCTTTCCTGATGGATTTTAAACATAGTGAATCCCCAATGAATAATTAACAATGAATAACTGAACAAATAATTTATAGAGGCAGATTAGATACATAATGAGAGCCCTTTTATTCCAAGAGGAAAAGAGAAACTTGAGCTCCTTGAAAATAACATGACAGTGCATCTGACACTTTCTACTTGAGATGTAGACTACATGCTAATTAAAGCCCATCCAAAATGTAAAGGTCTTTTTCATTTGTTTTAAGTCATCTTAGGTCTTTAAACTCCAGGTCCAGGAGTTTCATTTCCTCATGCAAACTCAAGAGGAGATTTTTGTTTTTTTCCATATGGTGAAATATAATTTTCTATGTGTTGTTAAAGTTGACAAAAACTCACCAACCTTTAGACAGATCAGTAAATTTTGTGCTGAAGAATGTCTATAACCAGGGAGATTCTGAGAAGAAAGAAGGGGTGTTATGTAGGTAAAACAATAAATAGCTACCACACAGCCTGAGACTAACACTGAGTATGTTTAAGGCACAACAGCAACCTTCTGTTTTTCCCACCATTCCAATTAATCCCACAAAAGAGTTTTTTGAAGCAGTTGTATGCTCCCACTGGGGAGAATATCAAAATGGCTTCAAGATGATTTTGACTTTGTTAAGGACACAAGATATACACCCATCAATAATAAATAACACTAAAGATATCATATTATGAGGTCCCATTATGACTGTGATAAATATACAGTATGGCATGATTCTGAAGACAGAAAGTGGGGTCGAGATGGGGCTGCCAGGAGTATGGGGGCCAGGGATCTTCATGCCAAAGGAGGGACCCAAACTAAACCTTGAAGTATAAATGAGATGTAGATGCATTTATATGTGTTTATATCTATGCAAATCTTGTCTTTGAATAGTCAAGAAGGCTACAATGAAAGACAATACGAGATTTATTCAGGCAAGACACTGAGAGAAAATACTTCCTCTTTAACATGTCACCTATTGAAATTAATTAGATTTGAAAGCAGTAAGAGATTTGGAAACTACTGACCAATATAAGAACATATCTTTATGTTTTCTGATATCAGAAAAAGGCCTTGAGGGAGAAATGGCTTCTAGATGGAATCAGCAGTGGAAAAGAACAGGAAGAGATGAAGAAGCAAAATCAACAAGACCAGCACCAGATCCAGGTTCTAGAACAAAGTATCCTGAGGTATGGCCCTCACTGAGACACTCCACAATTACCTTTATTTTGACTTTGTCCCATGTTGTACATAGACATGCCATTCTGACCTTCAGAGGCACAATCAGATCTTCCATTTGAATTTCTTTTTTTTTTAAGGCAGGCTTTCACACTGTCACCTAGGCTGGGGTGCAGTGGTGCGATCTCAGCTCACTGCAACCTCCACTCCCAGGGCTCAAGCAATCCTCCAACCTCAGCCTCTTGAGTAGCAAGGACTACAGGTGCCCACCACCAATGTTCAGCTAATTTTTATATTTTTGTAGAGACAGGGTTTCACCATGTTACCCAGGCTGGTCTAGAACTCCTGAGCTCAAAGTGATGTGCCCACCTCGGCCTCCCAATGTACTAGGATTACAGGTGTAAGCCACTGCGACCAGGCTTCCATATGAATTTCTAAAAAAGACGAGGGAAGCACACCCAAAGGCCACAAAACAAATGTTACTGTAAATATCACCTGAGTATAGCAACACTGGATTCATTTTTTAAATGCATATTGATGACTTACACTTCTCTGAGCCTGTTTCCTCCAGAATGGTAGGAATGCCTATCTTTTAGTGTTGTTGATCAGATTAAAAAATATATGTGCTAAACTACCAGCACCTACATGGCACATGGTAGGTACACAAACAACAGTCCTTCTTTACAGCCCCAGCCCCTATTCTCACCTTAGGACAGGTGACAAGTCTACAGGTGTGTTTATCCTGTCCTTCCATCATATCCTCTCTCAGGCCCTCCTCAATCACAACCGTGATATTTTGGAAAAGAAGGTTCTATAGGAATACTCTACTCAGTTTCCCTCTTCTGGTTCTTTGATGATTTGGTCACAGGTGTTCACCTCATTTCTTAACATCCTTTCCTGCTTATTTTGTGAGATCAGTACAGTCAGGCAACGGCTGGCATAAGGAGTAATGTTTTAAAATTATCTTGACTTGAAATAAGGTGATGGACATGAAAAAATGGAAAGCTCAAATGTAAGATGGGATTATTAGTATTATCACACGTGAAAAAGCACAAAAGAAACAGACACAGGAAAGACCAGAATCATTTTCTCACCTACACAAGGAAAACATTTAAAAGATGGAATTTCTTGTGTTATAAGCATGACAACAAATTAAAGTCTATGCATCTTTGAATGTAGACAACTTTCAAAACCTCACTCACTTTAATTTATTGCCTTTAGTGAGGACTATAGAAAAGATACGAAACACAGATCTTTGAGTGACACTTAGTATTTGGTAGCTGTGCTATGACCATATTTTGTCCATATTCACTGCACTATACAAACAGATCTGATTACGCTTGAAAGTGACAACATGAAAAAAGGCTTCCTCTCTGCAAATGATTTCCATTTTACTTGATTAATTGCATGCACTTGTATATTTAATAGCTAAAATCATTGGCTGCTCATTCTTATCTAGATGTTTTTGAAATTAACAATTCTTAAAAGGTTATAGAATTGAAATGTTTGCATTTATAAACCCCTCAGTTGTATACTCAAATATATGAAGTGCTTCTAAATGGTGAATAATAAATACTTTAAAAAATAACCAAATAAATCAACTCTATAGCTTGGAAAACTCAATTCTTATCAAGGCATCCCTTAGCAAGACCTTCTCACCAAGAGTACAGCTTAAGTGGGTGATTATTTTCTTTATTCCTCAACACAGAATGCTTATCTCTGAAAGAGTCCTAAATTTAATCCCTGCAAACCTTTCCCACTGCACAGACACCTACTTGCTTCCCCTCAAAACCTCCTTTTAGAGTCTTTCCACATACTGAACACCTACAGCTTTCACTGCATCTGATGATAATTGAAGTGGCTACATACACACAAACTCCATTAACGGGCTTGGGCAGCATTTTGAGTAATCCGAGCATTAACCAGGACTCTACTGATTGCTTTTAGACCTTGCCTGAATGCTCTGAGAAGCACATAAGCTTCTAGTAGTACTGATAGTGGCTTCTAGTTAAAGCTTCTTCCTAACCAAAAATTAAAAAGGAAGAGGAGGAGGAAGAGGAAGATATTTAATAAGCCATAGTATACACCAGGCACTTTACATATATTGTCCCATTTAATCTTCATAACCTGGTGAGGGTAGCTATTACTACCTTCACTTCTAGAGAAGTTAAGGCATTCACACAACTAGGAAATGGAAGATCAGGGACTGACCCATTTGACTAACACTCTGCCTGTGAAATGATGGCACACAGCAACCTCTGTGAACTGAAAAGGTATTCTCTCTTATAGAAAGTCTTCGAAGCATGTTCTGTTCCTTTTCTCTCCTTTCTCCAAAAAGCTCCAACCACACTTAGGATCTTCTATGTTCCCCTGCTCTCTTTGATAAATTACCAATTACATGTTTGTTCACTGCCCAATTTCTCGCAACTTACTACAACTTTTAGATCTTCATGATGCTATGAATCCATCAATACTCCTTTGTGAACACCAAATGAGTTTACTCCTTCAATAGAATAAAAGTAGTGGTTCATTTATAAAGGAACTTAGATAATTTACAAAGCCCTTACACTAAGTCATTTAAAACAGCAATCCTAAAAAGAAAGCATCAACACCTTCATTTCACGAGTGAGGAAATAGAGGCAGAGAGATTAAGTGACTTAAATAAGGCCAGAGAGTCAGTAAAAGGTAACGTAGATCTCAAAGGGAGCCAGGTTTAGTGCTCTCCAGCTGAAAAATGAAAAGAGAGCTGTAAATGCAAATGCTCTAGAAATAGCAAAATGCCTAACACAGACAAGTATTTCTAATAATCAGCAAACTGCTTTAAGGAATGATCCTAAAAAGATGTATTTGCAAAAATAAATAAATAAATAAATAAAGAAATAAATAATTCTGTTTTCTCGTGGCCTATAGAGGCATGTTTCTCTGGTTAAAAACATACAAGCGGCCGGGCGCGGTGGCTCAAGCCTGTAATCCCAGCACTTTGGGAGGCCAAGGCGGGTGGATCACGAGGTCAAGAGATCGAGACCATCCTGGTCCATGTGGTGAAACTCCGTCTCTACTCAAAATACAAAAAATTAGCTGGGCACGGTGGCGCGTGCCTGTAATCCCAGCTACTCAGGACGCTGAGGCAGGAGAATTGCCTGAACCCGGGAAGCGGAGGTTGCAGTGAGCTGAGATTGCACCATTGCACTCCAGCCTGGGTAACAAGAGCAAAAGTCCGTCTCAAAAAAAAAAAAAAAACATACAAGCAACAGAATGTTCCTAAACAACACATGAAGAGAAAAAATATCTATGCCTTATCTGTATTAAGCAACCTCCCCTACTGCCCAGCATTATAAAAATCACGTTGCCAAAGCAGCTTTACCTGATAAATGGAACATTTTCTTCTCAGATGTTTGTAAAGCTGCTGAAAGAAAATCAGGCGCATGTTTTTAAATTGAATTTTTCTCCTAAACAAGTACCCACAGTGCTTGAGAAGCTCTTATTACCAGCTAAATCAGTACAATTTCCTGTTAGCACTGAGCAGCAATAGTGCCAACTGATGAAGTTGAACTAGGCAGAGCGACTCACATTCCCTAAGCAGGGGAAGTAACCCAAACTCTGAATGTGATTTATCACTTGACTTACGTGCCTGCTCGAGGGTGACACTTGCCATTCTGCCAGGCCCCTCAGCTAGAGGATAAGATTTTAATGGGAACATCAAAATAGAAATGTTGCTATTACTTTGGAGTCCATAGCAGGGCCAGACTTTGCCCATGAACCTCTTTCTTTCTTTCTACTTCCAAGGCGTTGTGAAATGAACTGAAGCAGTGTTGCCTCTGGCATTCAAATCCCTGTTCTGCTGACATAGTACATAGGCTTAGTTCTTTCATTTCGCTAAGCCTCAGTTTCCTTGCCTGTAACGTGGGACAGTTAGAGCCACTTCACAGGACTGCTGTGAATACAGAGTGCCTGACACATGGTAGGTGTAAAAAAATATTAAATACTAGTCCTTACTAAAAGGCAAAATTAAAAGAACAACACTGCATGGATCCTTATCCAGGTATTTTTATTTTTTGGCCAAGTTCTCTGATTTCTTTATGGTAGTAGAAAGAATAGTTTGCTTGAAGTAAACTGAGAATACCCACCGATGAGGATTCTTTTCATTTGGAAATAATCAATGATTTCTCTTAATGGCTTAAAGGCTAGAATGCTACCATAGGGGTTAATATTTATGGAACATTTGCTGTGGACCAGGCATTGTGCTAAACATTTCATGTATGTTATTTCATTGAATTCTCTCAAATACCATGTTAGGTGGGTAACATTTAATAGACGGGAAAAAATTGAGGTTTACAGAGGCCGTTAAGTTACACAAGTCTACAACTAATGTAAAGAGCCAGGATTTTAAACCTAATTAAAAGTCCTAATCATAAAAATAAAACTGTGCCTCAGATCCTACAGAAATTCTTTACAAATGTTAAATTCTGTAAACTCTATACCTTTTGGGCATTTTTAAATTTCCAATCTATGCTGCAATTTCACTCTTATGTGTACCACTTTAGGTAGACATTTACCTGGGTATTTCACATATTAAAGACATTCAGAGGGTACCCTGACTCATGCATAACCTTTAAGTAAAGCCTATCTGCTTATTCATCCTGTCGTCTTCTCTTCCAAAGAGAGACAACATTTCAGAAAATAAGTGGGTTTCCATGGTTTCTGTCTCTGAGTTACATTCTTAGCTTTGGAACAATATTATGGAGTATTTTGCCTGGTGCCCTGATTACTACCTTGGGAGGAAATGTTCCCACAGGAGGACTCTATTGAACATCTCCTTCTGAGTCACTTTGCTTAAATAGAGTTTCAATTTGCCTCCCAAATGAGCCCTGCTCTTACTGCGACCACTGAACCATTTACTGCCTGATTGTAGACAGAGGCGCACTGATTTTTCCGTCCAAATATCCACGTGCACAAAGGTATAGCCTGGCTTGGAAATCTTACCCTAACACTTTCCTTGCTATCCTCTATCCGATAGCCCACACCCACAGCGACACCCCCTCAAGAAGCCTCCTTAGGAGGTATGCTCCCAGCAACTTGTTGACATCCTGGGTTCTTCCTCCCTATCCGGCTGCCCTGCAGTTGTCCATGACCTCCCTTAGCCAAACTGCCCTGTACCAAGCTCTGGTCCAGACACTCTACTTCTTGCACTGTGTGCCTGACAGAAACATCATAAGCATGAAATGTAAAAGGTTAACTGCCGAGGAGAACGATGCAAATACACTGCATTCCCATTGGGAAAGATAAGCTACTTATGATTAAATGTTCTCTAGCATGGATTTTTTTGTAAATACTCCAAAGTGCCCTTCTGACCTTCTGCCTTCTTTTAATGAACTTTCATTTGTCCCCCAAATAGTTAGAAACCACCTTCCACATATGATACAAATGGGCAAAGGTATATGTGAAGCCTTGGATGTCTATGTGACTATCCAAGCCAAGAGAAAAGCCAAGTAGGCTGGCACAGCAGCTATAGCCACATCCCATATAACTTAAGGAAAATTCCTCCAGAAAGGGAGCTGAAACCCAAGAAAATGTATTCTGCTCAATATCATGTAAAGCAATAATCTATTCAGTTAACTCAAAAGAGAGCAGACAAGATTCAATTCAAAAGGAAACCCAAAACATTGATGTAGAAATACAAAAGTTAAATTTTTTTGTTACTGGTTATCATTTATCAAAGTTTAGCTTGTTATTATTTCCACCAGAGTTTAACCTCTACCTAATGCTTTTAACTACCTGTGCAGGTCATTTGTACCTTAATGAAACTAATGTTTCGTCAAACACAGGTGAGGTATGCTATGTGAAAAAATATCACATTCTACATGTTTCTGCCTTCCTACCCCAACCCATATCTAATACCACATAGCAGAGAAATAGACAAGCTGCTCTTTTATGACAACATAAGAAAAAGAAGAAAAAAGACGGGAAAAAAAACTCCATTTGTTTCTTATTAAATTTGCTGTTGCCTGGAGACACTCGAGAAATTATTCTAAGGTAATTATATGAGTCAAAATCATTCCAAGCATGTTTTTCACTCTCCACATTTGACTAATTAGTTTACCAGATTTGTGATAGTTCATCTGTTGTTGTTTTTAATCTCCCAGATAGTCTGATTATTTTTAATTCAGGAGCTTCAGTTTTAACTTAACAAAAAAAAGCTAAGTAAATCAAACTTAAAAGCAAAATAAGGGAAGAAGTCTACCCACTCCAACCCACCAACACACACACAGGCCCCTAGTACAACGCCTAGCACATAGTAGGAATACCTGTGAATTATAGCTTAATAAATGAATGAATGAGGAAAATAGATGATGTATGGATGAATATTAGTATTTAAAAATGCTACCTTTCTAAGAGGACCAGCTGAGCCTAGATAATGACTTAAACATTAATGAACTAAAAAGGAAAGCCTTGAAACGCTTTTAAAAATAAAAAAAGAATAAACATCGGGCTAGTTTGAGTCAAGGACAGTTATATGGTAATAGTGTCCTGGTTTTTGAAACAATTATTGATGGCATGTTTTAACATCTTACCATCACTTTGTTTACTTTCTCCCCATTTTCTTCTCCTCTATGTGCCCTTTTATTTCCTTATTCCCACCTTTCAGCATTCATTCTGGCTCAAACCCTTCAATCTTATCTATATGTTAGTAAAATAAGGATTAAATGGTTACTGGCCCCCACCATGATAGGCTGGAAAGTAGATTACAATTACCTCTGAGGGTCCTCCCTCCACTCCACTTCAATTATTTAATAACAGCTACCCTTTATGGAGCGTTATTCTGAGAATGACAGTTCTCTGAGGGAAGTCTAATTAGCCTCATTTTGTACATAAGAACACTAAAGCACAGAAAGCTATAAATCTGGTAGCAGTCATGCCAGGAGTCACACGTAGGTCTTCCTGACTCCAGACCCTTCCCACCAGATCTTATGCTGCTTGTTCTTGATTCATTTAGTGAATATTATCAATAACTTGCCATATGTAAGTCTTTGAGTCTTATAGAGAAGATTTCAGAATGATAAGCTCCCAGAAAAAAAAAAAATTGTATTTGTGTTTTTCTCTCTTTAAATCCTTTAACTTTTCAAAATGCACTTATATTTATTATCTCACTCAAAATGGGATTCAGTGCCTTGATATACAAATTTGACACCATTAGCAGAGTTGTCATAGATCTTTGGCTATCTGACATGAGTAAAGATAGAACAAAGGAGTAACTGAACAATCCGGAAAGTGGGAGGTGAATTAGTTTCAGTGATCTGTTCTCCAAACCTTGGTCACAAAGGAAGAATGTTCGAGAGCAGCAACTCATTGTAATAGAGAAAGGATCTGTGCTGCCTGCCACAGGGCCTAGTCTTCTCCATTCTGCAGGAAAGTTTCCCGTAACTAATTTTACCAGCTCAAAACACTTCCACACCCACCCCCTTGCAATGCATCTTTCGTCTGTCATAAGGCAAATGTCACTTCGTCCATTTAGACCACCCAAGGTTATCTGATTCTTGCTGTTTCGTTAGGATTGAAATTTATATTTGTTGATCTTCAAACAATACAGTCCTGTTCTTGGTAATCAAATATGAACAATTAACATCAAGAAGCAAAGCAAAAAATGAAGTAGATAAAAAGTAGAAAATATAGTGGCTGCTCTATAATATTGTCAGGAATAAATGTTAAGGGTTTCTAAGGCACAAAGCCAGGAATTATTTCTGAAAGGAAAGAGTCACTAGCTGTCTACATCGTGGAATACTTTTTACCATTTCATTATATAGTTACAAGCCGTTTATTCATAGAAATGTTTTCCTGTACAATTTTTTTAGGAGGAAAAAAAGGCTCACCAGAATCATGGATAAATAGATCTTCAGTTAACTTGCCATGTTCTGGCCACAACAGTAGTTGATGGTCACTTGGGAACCTCGTGACACCTGGGTGCAAGTCAAATTGTTATAATTATTTCACTCCTATCAAATGTCTATCATGTACTACAAGGTTCTCTACAATCTCTTACTAAAAAACACACACACCTAGTTTCTGTCCGGCCAGAGCACTTGAGAAGCCCATGACTAATCCTTCATATCACATCAACCTTGAGAGTATATGTTTATTTGCACTCATGGAAATTACATTTGTATAATAACTTGTGCATGTCAGTGACTGATACTCTGAAAACCAGTTTGATTTCTTATTTTTCATGGCAAATGAAACCCTCAATTTGCAAAATACTGTTCTGATTAAGAAGGTTTGCTTCTCTGCTAAATCACTCTCTTCTGATGTTACATACCTACACGGCAGTTTCAAATCAGGGTACTATCATCTGCCCAGAAGATAATTATTAATATTTTCAGAGTTATATTAGGAGACAAGATTCACCCATGCAAAAGCTATTCACATGTAATTAATTATTCAGCTTTCTAAACATCTGCTCTGTTCCCAACCATCAGAGCAAACGGTGGCTTGCTTCAATGTCATTGTTGCCTTGGCTGTCTGCTTCTTGTTATCTTAAAGTTGCTGCATTGTATTGTTTGTCCTGTTCTTAAATGCTCCAGATTAGAGGCAACAGATCTGGCTTGCAGCAAACTTAGTGTTTGCTGTATGCCAAGTGCCCTTTAATTCTCTGGCATGCTTACCAGTAGCATGTGATTGTTTGCACTAGCAGGCTAGATCTTCCTTATTACACATGCATTTTGGCAATGGCTGGTTCTAAGGCAGTTCTTGTTCTTTTTTTAAGGACACCAGCCATATTGGATAGTTTCTGTTCTTACCTACTGTCTGTGCATTGAATTATTCTTTATCCTTTTTGATATGCACTTTTTAAAAATTTTTGTAGATATGGGGGTACAAGTGGTTTTGTTACATGGACATACTGCACAGTGGTGAAGTCTGGGCTTTTAGTGCAATCATCAGCCAAATAATGTTCATCGTACCCATTAGGTAATTTCTTGTCCCTCATACCCCTCCTACCCTTTCACCCTTCTGAGTCTCCAGTGACTATTATCCCACTCTATATGTCCATAAATACACATTACTTCACACAAAGTTATAGGTCAGAACACATGGTATTTGTCTGTTTCTGAGTTATTTCACTTAAGATAATGATTTTATTTCAGCTTAGTGAAGAAAATATGCATGACATGTAATAGGTCCTCAATGAAGGTTTGTTATGCATTTGATGAAATGTATTAAACCCCAATTTTAAAAAGTAAAACAAAAAGCTGCCCTTCTAATAGATTACATTACCCTCAATTTTATTAAGAAAATGTAATTTGCCATTACGTTTGGCCAAATTATCGATAAAGATGAAATATCTTTAACCTCTGACCCATAGTAATAATTTATCTGCCTATTACGTACTACGTACGACTAACACACTGCAGTCAAGATAACTTGACTAAAGTCAACTGTATATACTCAATAGTAGCCACTGAATTTGCAGAGAGATTATTTTAGATGAGCTATAATTTTAAAAAATAAAAAGACCTTTTATTTTTCACTGCTAACCTTAACCATTCAATATTAGCCAGCTGTCAACCCAAATCATGCCAGATTTGATACGTTTTTTAGAAACATACAAATCCTTTAACCACTGGAGGCAAAGACTGATTAATTTTTCTGTTTTTACTAGTTAACTGTCTGAAATGCAAGATACTAATGAGTAATTATGCAAATCAATGAAAAAAATTATGAAAAATCACATAAAATCTGTCACACGACAATTCATTCCCCATAAGGTTACACAATAGTCAGCATACTGGCTTTGTCACTTTAAAAGAGTCCTCAAGAGTAGTGGCTTAATGAGATAGAAAGGTCCATTTCTCCCACATACATCAAATCCTAACTGGTAGACGTTCAAGCAGAGGAGAGCATCAGTGTTACATGAGATTATCTAGAGGCCCTATTTCTGTTTTGTTTTGTTTTATTTTGAAACAGAGTCTTGCACTGCTACCCAGGATGTAGTGCAGTAGTGCAAACTCGGCTCACTGCAATCTCTGCCTCCTGGATTCAAGCAATTCTCCTGCCTCAGCCTCTCAAGTAGCTGGGACTACAGGTGTATACCACCATGCCCAGCTAACTTTTTTGTATTTTTAGTAGAGATGGGGTTTCACCATATTGGCCAGGATGGTCTTGATCTCCTGACCTCGTGATCCACCCATCTCAGCCTCCCAAAGTGCTAGGATTACAGGTATGAGTCACTGTGCCCAGCCTAGGGGCCCTATTTCTTTCTGTCTTGTTGCTTTGCTACCTCCTAAGGGATGCCCTTGTCTATATGGTCAAAGCCGGCTCACCACCTCATCAGCATTCCACTTCAGGAAGGGAAGATAAATGGAGGACAAGCAGCTCTATTTTAATGGCATGACATGACAGTTGCAGACATCAATTCTGCTAACACCCTGTTGGCCAGAATTTACTCACATGGTACCATCTGAATGTCAAGGACACTGGGAAATGTAGTCCTTAGCAAGGTAGCCAAGAAGTCATATAAAACTCAGAGAGTTCTATCACTAAAAAGAACAAAAGAAGAATGGATTGGGGGTGGGGTGTGGAGAGAGAAAACAGCAGGTTGTCAAAAAAGACTAGTATGTTCTTTCTGCCCACGTTTACTAAATACACATCATCCCCATATTATTACAACTCTTCTGATCATGCTGGATCACTGTTGAGATTTTCTGTTTAGAATAGTATTTTCAAGGACAGGTGTGTCCCTGAAGCTATATTAGTACCATGCTTGCTAAGTTGCAGATCTAACACCGGAATAGACCCGGTAGATTTTTGTCTTCCAATGGGGTTGTCACAGACGGTCCTCCTCTCCCAAGCAAACTAAGAAAGAGAAAAGGGTAACTCATTTTTATTTTTTTTTCTGAGACAGAGTCTCACTCTGTTGCCCAGGCTGGAGTACAATGGCATGAACTCATTGCAACCTCTGCTCACTGCAACCTTCGCCTCCCAGGTTCAAGTGATTCCCCTAACTCAGCCTCCCAAGTAGCTGGGATTATAGGTGTGCACCACCATACCCAGCTAATTTTTGTATTTTTAGAAGAGATGGGGTTTCACCATGTTGGCCAGGCTGATCTCGAACTCCTGACCTCAAATTAGCCACTCACCTCAGCCTCCCAAAGCACTAGGATTACAGGTGTGAGCCACAGCGCCTGGCCCAGTAACTCGTCTTTGTTAAGGAATTCCTCTACCTCAAGCCCTGTTGTAGGGTTTTATGAACAAGTAGCTCAATTATCTCCTTAAGACAACCTTTAGTGAATACTGTTATTATTCCCTAAATGAGAAAACAAGCTTGGAGGGGTTAAATGATTAAGCCAAGTGCATTAGCTTTGAGATGGGTTTATGTTCTGTTTCCATGGGTAAAACTGGAGGAAAAAGTACTTTCATCTCCTGAGAAAGTGGGCCTTCACACAAAAACTCACAAAATATAGGTAAAGCACCAACTGCTTCCTGTTCTCCCAAGATTTAGTGGGAAAGAAAAGGGAAGAGAATCTCTGGTCCAAGGGAAGAATCAAGTTAGAATTGCTCACAACTCTAGGCAGAATTCAATACTTATCTTAGGCAAAGACATTCTGAGAGCCTGTGAGTTCTGAAAGAAACTGGATCCAGCTGGGCACGGTGGCTCACACCTGTAATCCCAGCTTTTTCGGAGGTCAAGGCAAGGTGGGAGGATCACTTGAGCACAGGAGTTAAAGACAAGCCCGGGCAATACAGGGATGCCTCACCTCCTAAAAGAGAAATATATATTTCTCTTTATCTAGCTTGGGGAATGTCAGCGGTGGGGGGTTGGTCCTAGCGCTTCTATCAACTGTCCTCAGAGGTACATCAGTAGTGTCATAACACCTGCTGACTCAGGCTATCCCAGAGAAACAGCCATTGGACCCTCTCTGGCTTTTAATAAAAGAGTTTGGGCTACTGAAACCAAGTGATTCATCAGTCCCTTCAACATATATAGCTAAGAGCCAGTTATAAACTTAAATTCATACTTAGCATTGGTGGTTACATTGAAACTGCAGTTAAATAATCAAATTGCATTAGCCAGCTTTATATTTAAGACCTACTGCTTCAATTACTTTGAACAACACTGTCTTGTGTGCAAGCAAATAAAAGACTTTCTTTTCTGACCTCAAGTCTTGCTATAAAGTGGCATTAGCTTAGGAAACCCCAGATTCTTTGAAGAGACTGTTCTAAGAACTCCTACCAAGAACCAAAGTCAAGCAGCCAAAAAAAAAGATAAAGCCTGGATTTTAATTCTTGTTACATGGACTAACCCACTGATCAGAAAAATCCCCAGTACAGCAAAATGACACTAAAGAAGATTAAGACAAAAATATTACCTTTATATGTAATGGGTCAACACTTTTACACACTGGTGGGCCCCATCGTTTCACTCTTCACTTCCTTATCATAAAAAGTAAAAAAAATCCCTTTATACTGCTGAGCAAAATGAACGTTGTGTCTAAGTTCTTAAGAATCCATTTTTTTAAGTTTTCTTTCTACAGTGGCTAATTGGAGAGGAGTTAAGAGTTCAGACTCTGTAAGTAAAGATCTGATTCCAAATTCCATCCTGCCGCAGGCAGCCTGTGAGCCTCCAAGCCGGTTGCCTTTTTAGGCACCCAGCTTGCTCATCTGTCAATTGGAACTAACGGTAGGGCTCATGGGGGTTGCTGTAAGGATGAAATAGGCCAGTGCCTGGTGCAGTGTAAATATGCAACACATGTTAAATGTTATAAACGCTAACACATGAAGTACCAAAAGGTAGGATGACGACATTTGAATTTTGGTTTGTGTGGTTTTTTCCTCCTCATGAGTTTCAGTCTGGCCCCTAATGGCAAACTCTATCAGATTGTAAGTCCTTGTTAACTCCACCAACAGCTGAGAGAGATAAATGAACCCTGAGCAGCAGAAAAATTGCCTTCTGAAATAACCTCTTCCTGATGCATCCAGCATTTATGTGCTGTCCTTTTTTCCAAGACAAAAAATTGCATGTTGGAATTGGATTGGAGACATTATCTCGTGATGATTAAGGGAGGTTATTACTACAACAGTTCATGAAATGAACTGTACCTGTTTTTACCTAGGGAGCTCTTGAAAATAACCCTCTTTTTCCCCAGCAAATAGGCAAGGAGAAGAAAGATTCCAATAATGGATAACATTACAAATCCTTTTTCATGTACTCTGCTTATCTAAATTGGCACATGATGCCTGCCCACCATCTCTCAGAAATTGTGAGAGGTACTGATTCATCCATCAAGCCCCACCTAACAGCCTGGGAGGCACCAAGAAGGGTATTTCTCTTTCTCTGCTGCCTGTTCCTCGCCAAACTGAATCAGCATTTCAAGGAGCTCAATTCCCATTCTGAAAGGTAATACCTTCTAAAGATGGGGATGGCAGCACTTATGGAAATTCTAACCCATCAGCTGAAAGATAGGCATGTGAAGGTTAGTTATCCCCCCATGGTAACCTCCCCAAAAGCTTTCCATTTGAAAAAATTGTAATTGTACATATATAAGTATATTCACCCACACATAAACACGCATATATGTACATATGTATATACACGCATACATGTATGCGTGTGTATATATATACACATACACACATATATTTCCCAAATACTTCACTTATACTTACCATATTTTTTCTCTTCTCCAAAACTACCTTTGGAAAGAGATTAGGAATGAGTCCCTAATTTAAGTCTTGCATTGTTTAAGCTTTAAATCAGAGCTGAATATTCTCTTAACTATGAATCATCATTGAACAATGAAAAGAATAGATACACAAACATGTATGTATATTGGAATGGGAAGAAATAATGAGGAAAAATGTAAAATATCAAAGAAATGAATAAAAGCAAATTCCTTTCATAGTACATATCAAGAACTTATACTATATCAGGCATTTTTTTTTTTTTTTTGAGATGGAGTCTCACTCTCTTGCCCAGGCTGGAGTGCAATAGTGCAATCTCGACTCACTGCAACCTCCGCCTCCCAGGTTCAATTGATTCTCCTGCCTCAGCCTCCTGAGTAGCTGGGATTGCAGGCTCATGCCACCATGCCCAGCTAATTTTTGTATTTTTTTTGTAGAAACGGGGTTTTATCATATTGGTCAGGCTAGTGTTGAACTCTTGACCTTGTGATCCGCTCACCTCGGCCTCCCAAAGTGTCGGGATTACAGGGATGAGCCATTGTGCTCGGACACCAGGTATTCTTTTAGGTATCCAGGGTTCCTCCTCAATCCCAGCACTATCGACACTTGGGATTAAATAATTCTTTGCTGTGAGGAAACTGTTCTGGGCATGACAGAGGTTTAGCACCATCCCTGGCCTCTACCCATTAGCAGTCAGCAGCACCCCTCTCCTCCCACTGCCAAATGATGAGGAGCAAATATGTCTCCAGACTTTGCCAAATATCCCCAAGGAGGAAAATCGCCTCTGGTTACGATCCCACTGTGCTAGATATACAAAAATTGCCCTGCCTAGTAGTTGCAATTTCTGTTTCATGCTCCTTAAGGACAGTCAGTGCTCAAAAATTCAGTGTATTATCTGGTGTAGGGGTTGTGTCAAACCTCCTCTTCGCTATTGCTGGGCTACCGCTGACTTCTGACCAAATGGAGGGGGTTGGAGGGTTTGGCAGCATTCAATTCCTTACTCTCAGTTATACTTTCTAAGTCTCTCATCATTTCCATTGGCATTCTGATCCTTCGGAAAGCTTTTCTGGAGCAACAAATATCTAACATTCATCTGATATTTATATTGTCCATAAATATTAGAAGTATCAAATCAACACACAAAAATAAGAAATCAAGTTTTGCACTGAGGTGGAAATTTTAAGAAATGTTCTACATCAGTAGGCATCTCCTGTCGGAGGTTTGTGATTCTAAGTAATTAGTACCAAGATGCTTCCTAGTTATCCTTTTTAACTCAGAGTTGGCTGTGACTAAGTGATAAAGAATGGGAGGGAGGTGTTTATTCATGTTTAGTTTTCACAAACATGTCATGATGTACTGTGAGACCGAAGCCACTTATTAATGCAACTTTCACCCAGTGACTTGAAAACCTTCAAAAAGCATTCATTAGCAGATATGCTGATAAGGTTTGCAGGCTTTCAACCTCATATTCTCACCATATTAGTCTAAAGAGATCCTCAAGACAAATCATAAGGCATTACATTACCCATGGCTTTATCTTCAGAGAGAAAGAACAATAAACACCAGTGCGTTTCAAAATTCCCTAAAACGTCAATGGCCAAGCAGACCAAGAGCTTTGTCTCTGTGCCCCAGGAAAAGAAACGGGCAGAGACAGGAAGAAACTAGCTGAAGTCACTGGGCATAGTAGCTCAAGCCTGTAATCCCAGCACATTAAGGGGTGGAGCAGGCAGATCACTTGAGGTGAAGAGTTAGAGACCAGCTCGGCCAACGGTGAAACCTCATCTTTACTAAAAATACAAAAATTAGCCGAGTGTGGTGGCACAATCCTATAGTCCCAGCTACTCAGGAGGCTGAGTGAGGAGAACTGCTTGAACCCAGGAGGCAGAGGTTGTAGTGAGCTGAGATTGCACCCTGGCACTCCATCCTGGGTGACAGAGAGGGAACTCCATCTCCAAAAATAAATAAATAAATGAATAAATAAAAGAAAGAAAGAAAAGAAAACCCTGTGAAGTTGTTAACATTGCCCAGACCTCTAAATGTTTCGTTGCCCCAGATTCAGTCCTTGGAATTCTTATCTCCCTCACTTTCTAGGAAAGTTATAAATACCAACTCCCAAATGTATAAATACCAACTCCCAAACGTATATCTTCAAACCCAGATTTCTCTGAGCTCCAGTCTTGTATATCCAACCGTCTTCTCCAAATCACACTTGATTGTCTCAAATTTAACACATCTCCCCCAAATCCCCTTTGTTCTGTCTCCCAGATTTCTGTTCAGCCAATTGTATTTGCTTGTTTCCAACTACTCAGGTCACAAACATTGGAATCACCTTGACATCTCCCTTTCTCTTATCCCCTGTATATAATCATCAACAGATTCTGGCAGCTCTTTCTCTCAAATATTTCCATAATCCAACCACTTCTCACTCTTCTACTGGCAACCAACATCTGGACTACGCCATCTTCATCTACATTATTTAGGACAACTGACCTCCAGGTTTGCCCGTCCTGTCTAGTCTTCACACAGCAGCCAGGGTAACTGTTTACATTTCAAGTCCTAGCATGTTTTGTCTCCTTTCAAAATTCCCGTGTCTTCCCAAAAGCCGTTCATGTGCAAGGCCCTGTATATCTGGCCATCTGCCTCCTCTCTGACTTCTTTTCACCTTTCTACTCTATCAGCTCTTCCTCTGAGCTTTGTAGTTACTCTTCCATCTCTCTGGAGCCCACTCCCCTTGAAACCCTCATGTCTCCTGCTCTTCCTTCCTTCCTGTCTCTGCTCAAATGACACTTTATCAGAGAGAACTTTCCTCACCACAGTGTGAAATAGTGCCCCCTTCCCAGTCTTTCTCTATACTCTTATCCTGTTGTTTACAGCCTCTACCCTGCTTTTTTTCATCAAAAATGTTTTTTCCTCATAAATGTGTGTGTGTATGTATATGTATATATATATATATATATATATGTATATATATATATATATATATATGTATATAGATATACACGTGTGTGTGTGCAATATATACATATTGTATTACACATTTATTAATGCAGGGGTTGGCAAACTATGGCCCAGGATCAAATCTAGCCCTGGCCTGATTTTATACAGACATAGCTAAAAAATATTTTTATATTATTAAAAGGCTACAAAAGAAAAATGGGAAAAAAGATGAATATGCAACAGAAAGCACATGTGGACGGCAAAACCTAAAATATTTAGCATCTGGCTCCTTATAGAAAAAGGTTGCCAGCTCCGGTATTGTCTCCCACCAGAATGTAAACTCCTTGAAGGCAGGGACTTTGTTTTGGTCACTCTAAGTAAGATCCCCAGAATATATAAGAGTGCCTGGTTCAAAGTAGATGCTAAGTAAATGTTTTTAAAAGAATGAATGAATAAAGACAACAAGTATTTTTTTTTTTTTGAGACTAGATCTCACTCTGTTGCCCAGGCTGGAGTGCAATGGTGTGATCATGGCTCACTGCAAGTTCAGCTGGTCAGGCTCAAACAATCCTCCCACCTCAGCCTCCCATGTAGCTGGGACAACAGATGAAGGACCAGCTAATGTTTTTGTTATTTGTAGAGACTGAGGTCTCACTATGTTGCCCAGGCTCATCTCTAACTCCTGGGCTCAAGCAATCCTCCTGTGTCAGCTTCCTAAAGTGCTGGGATTATAAGTATAAGCCACCTTGCCCGGCCCAGTGCTGAGTCTTGTGAGATCAGGTAACTTGTCCAAGGTCACACAGGAAACTGGCAGATGAACCAGGATTCAAACCCAGGTCCACCAGATTCCACATTTAGGTCCTGATATCCAAGAGCTGCTTGCAGCAATGATTTGGACTTTCCTGTCTTCTACCAAAAGGCTTCCCTTTGTAGACTGTCTAAGAGGCAAATTAGGTAAGGACCCTGCAGGAATTACATACAGTGTGTTGCAGAAAACCTTTAAAAATTATATTACAACAAACTTGCATCTGATATCAACTGTATTCAATATGCTTTCAAATACATCATCTCTTAGTGTCACCAAATATCTGTACAGGGTAAAAAGTGAGTTTCAGAGAGGTTAAAAGAATTGGCACTTTTAAGAAGTGAGTAGCAGAAACAGGACTTCACCCAGATTATCACTTTCAGTGCAGAGCTTTCCCCTTTAACAAACTGGACCGACATATATCCCCACAGCTCTGCTGAAGGGTAAAGGTGCTGCCATGGATGTGGAGGAATTTTAATAAAATGGCAGTCACAGTTCAGTAACTTCTAAAAAACCAGAGGTTACTCCATTTATTTCACTTAAAGGTCTGTGGTATGCAAGTAAACCTCCTCAGTTATAAATGGCAATCTACCAATGGCCAGAGGCAGCAGCAAAGTAAGAGCTTTGAAACTGAAGCAATGAGCAAAGAGCTGGCAAGCTGACCATCTCTTGGGCTTTTATTGGTGTGACAATAGCACAGCGTTTTGGAGCTGCCAGGCCCATGACCATCTTCAAGAAGGAAGACAAGAAAACTGACAATTCTCTTAGCTGACATGAATATCCACAGCTGTCATCTCCTGAACCAGCTGCTGAATCTAATCAGCCATCCTCTGAGGCAGCTGACTTTAGAGCCTTAGTGTATTTGGCTGAGAAACTATGTGTGTTACGTGGCTGCCAAGGGCCAGCCTTCGTGCGTGATTGCCCGTGGCTGTATGTTTTTATAGAGTAGAGGTCACGATGCTGCCCCCTGGAGTTTATTTGAAGCTGACATGCAGCTGTATGCTGGCCAAGATACCAGCTCAGAATGCTTGCAACTGTCCAATTTCAAATGTCTGTCTCTTTGTCGTTGTAAGTTACTTATACTGTGTCTGCTTTTTCCCCCAGAAAATGTAGTCTCTAGAAACAGCAGATGTGTGCTATGTGTGCCTGTTTTTTCCCCCCAGAAAAAGTAGTCTCTAGAAACAGCAGCAGTTGAAGCTACTGGGCCTAGTTTTGGTCCATTTCTGCATCTCTTTACCCTACTCACTATAATATGGCCCAACTCTTAGGAACCTGAAATTAAATCAAAGTGTCATTTTCAATGACAGAATATGCAAGAATTTTAAGTATTAAATGGCTATGATTATTAAGTCAGTTTCATAATTATGTTTTCTCCAAATAATTTATATGGTGACTTGGATATGAAAAACTGGTGAACTACATAATAACTACCATTCCTTTCGGTACATCTTTAAACTTATGTCTCTGTATTTAAAAATCTCTTTTGGCCGGGCACGGTGGCTCACGCCTATAATCCCAGCACGTTGGGAGGCCGAGGTGGGTGGATCACAAGGTCAAGAGACCGAGACCATCCTGGTCAACAAGGTGAAACCCTGTCTCTATTTAAAAATACAAAAATTAGCTGGGCATGGTGGTGCGCGCCTGTAGTCCCAGCTACTTGGGAGGCTGAGGCAGGAGAATTGCTTGAACCCAGAAGGCGGAGGTTGCGGTGAGCCGAGATCGTGCCATTGCACTCCAGTCTGGGTAACAACAGCGAAACTCTGTCTCAAAAAAAAAAAAAAAAAAAATCTCTTTTATTTGGAAGTAACATTAGTAACTACAATGAAGAAAATGGAGCAAAGGTCAAGTGCTTTACCTAAATGTTCCTCTGTCAAAAAAAGAATACTTGGAAATTGTTCAAAGTCAGGCGTTAGGTACCTTCTATGTATTAAGTATGATGCTTGGTGTCATGCTAAGTGTGACATTATGTTCTTAGAAGGTGTCTGGCTAGTTACATGCATATTCCACGGAAAGTTTATATATGGGGAATATATATTTGAGAACTCTGCATTTGTGCTATGTTAAGAAAAAAAAAAAAGTGTATCTTTTTGTTGTCAGGCTTGAGAAAGAGATCCAAGATCTTGAAAAAGCTGAACTGCAAATCTCAACGAAGGAAGAGGCCATTTTAAAGAAACTAAAGTCAATTGAGCGGACCACAGAAGACATAATAAGAGTGAGCATCACCCAATTTGAAAACTGTAATTCTCTCTCAAAAATGAATCAACAAATACTACATAATTTTTCAAAGCATATCCACATTTAGATTCTATTTTTTAAACTGTATTAATCATGGAGAATTCTTTTTTCTTATAGTCTGTGAAGGTGGAAAAGGAAGAAAGATCAGAAGGTATGTTTTTTAATAACTTACTTTATGTTGAAGTTTTTTGGTAATTTGAAAATTTTCCCATTGTTATAAATATATTCTAAATGTATTTTGAATTCATATTAATTTTACAGAGTCAATTGAGGACATCTATGCTAATATCCCTGACCTTCCAAAGTCCTACATACCTTCTAGGTTAAGAAAGGAAATAAATGAAGAAATAGAAGATGATGAACAAAATAGGAAAGGTATATGAGAAATCGGTGTTCCGGGCCTGTTCTTAATTTCAGATTTTACAGTGTCGCATATTCACAACTTGCTATGACATATTATTCTTCCAGGTTAAGCAATGGTCCGTTTTACAAATGGGTTGTGAGGTATATGAGTCACAAGCATAGGTGAGGATAATGAGGGTATATTAATAGCATTTATTCCGTGCATTTTATTCCCTAACAAACCAGACAGGGATAAGGAAGATAAAGACCTGAAGGAGACAAGAAGTTCTTGAAAGTAAAGCTTCCCTGGCCAAAAAAAAATATTTCTCCTGATACATTCCATCCAATAGAAACTCCTTGGGGGTTACTAAGGTCTTTTTTGAAAATGAAATTATTCCTTCAGGAAGTTCAGGCCTTATTTACCTCCATGGGAGATTGACTTACATAAAACTAATGTTTCAAAGCTTTTGGAAAAATGAAGGCTTGTATGAGAGTAGAAAGGAAACTTTTGAATTTTAGAGTGGAAGGAAAAGCTATTCTTTATTTGCAGATAGCAGTCATTTATTCATTCATTTATTGAATGAATTTAGTCATTTATTGAATGAATAAATGACTGCTATCTGCAAATATTTAGTGAATGCCTACTATGTGCCAAGTTCAGCTAGGCACACTTAAATATAAGAATGTAGAGAATAAAGCGGAGAAGCTGGACAGGGAGAGTGCAGATGAGGATGCTGCAGTTTTTCTTGGGCAGGCAAGGAAGGCCAGGAACCACTAGGCTATAGAGGAGGTAGGAAATACAAAATGAGTTCAAAAAGAAAGGTGGGAGGACACAACAAAAGCAAGCATTGTCACACTGTAATTTTGCACAGAATCCTATTTTCTTTACTTTTCCAGCCATAGGGATTTTACCTGGGTCAGGAAACAAATCTCAACTTCCCCAGTTCTCTCCAGTCCATTTGTTTCAGTGCAGCTGATACTGCTCTATGTTTAGCCCTTCCTCTACTTGAAAGTGGGAGTGACAATGAAAAGAAATATAAGGCAGAAAAAGAAGCGTGTGATTCTAGCCTTCTCCCTCCCTTTTCCATCCCAGTTCTACATTAAACAGACTCTCCATTGTGAAAACTTTAGAACACACCTCTGTAATTTCACTAGGCTGCTGGCCTGTACATTAAGGATGTAACTTTACAAAATATACTGTGCTAGGCACTTTACCCACTGTGATGCATAGTGCAACACACATTCTTCTTGACAAAAGAAGAGAGTGATTCTGTCCATTGAGGAATGCAAAAGGAAATACATCTGTCCTGTTGAATTTATTAATAGGAAAGAGGTTATCTTTTGATTCTCCAGTGAAATCTTTATTACTTGGAACCATCAGCTTATCTTCTCTAATCAACTTCTCTTCTTCCACCCTTTCCATTTTTCAGTAATAATTCCATTCACCATTACACAAAAACCCATGTTATTACATTTGGTCATTTTTTCGTTAATGAGTAAAGTCAGAAATTTAAAAAATAGACAACATCTCATGTAAAAGAATACGAAGGGTATACGTAATATGAAAATAAACACTGTGGAAAGCAGATGAGTTTATAAAAGAAAAGTTAACTAAATCAACGATAAAATTTGTTTCTTAACAGCTTTATATGCCATGGAAATTAAAGTTGAAAAAGACTTGAAGACTGGAGAAAGTACGGTTCTGTCATCAATACCTCTGCCATCAGATGATTTTAAAGGCACAGGAATAAAAGTGTATGACGATGGGCAAAAGTCAGTATATGCAGTAAGTTCTAATCACAGTGCAGCATACAATGGCACCGATGGGCTGGCACCAGTTGAAGTAGAGGAACTTCTGAGACAAGCCTCAGAGAGAAACTCTAAATCCCCAACGGAGTATCATGAGCCTGTATATGCCAATCCTTTTTATAGGCCTACAACTCCACAGAGAGAAACGGTGACCCCTGGACCAAACTTTCAAGAAAGGATAAAGATTAAAACTAATGGACTGGGCATTGATGTAAACGAATCCATACACAATATGGATGATGGACTTTCCGAGGAAAGGGGCAACAGCTTCAATCATATCAGTCTTATTCGGCCAGTACCTCACCCCCGATCAGTGATTCAACAAGCAGAAGAGACAGTTCGCACCCCACAAAAGAGGCTGATGACTCCTTGCGAAGAATCAAATGTCATGCAGGACACAAAGACGCCCTCTCCAAAGGCAAGGCTGAGCCCCAAAGAGACAATATTTGGGAAATCTGAACACCAGAATTCTTCACCCACTTGTCAGGAAGACGAGGAAGATATCAGATATAATATCGTTCATTCCCTGCCTCCTGACATAAATGATACAGAACCAGTGACAATGATTTTCATGGGGTATCAGCAGGCAGAAGACAATGAAGAAAACAAGAAGCTTCTGACAGGATATGATGGGATCATCCATGCTGAGCTGGTTGTGATTGATGATGATGAGGAGGAGGATGAAGGAGAAGCTGAGAAACCATCCTACCATCCCATAGCTCCTCATAGTCAGGTGTACCAGCCAGCCAAACCAACACCACTTCCTAGAAAAAGATTAGAAGCTAGTCCTCATGAAAACACAAATTATAAATCTCCCCACAAAAATTCCATATCTCTGAAAGAGCAAGAAGAAAGCTTAGGCAGCCCTGTCCACCATTCCCCATTTGATGTTCAGACGACTGGAGATGGGACTGAGGATCCATCCTTAACAGGTAATAAAAATGACAAGGCATGCCACTGCTGTTCAGTCATGTGACCCGCTTCTCTTGTGCTAACACAGTCTTGCTTTCAGGCTTCTTTGACCACCTCATAAAACTAATATGCACTGAGTTTTTTTATTAATGCTGATAGGAATTATTGTCACCCCAGTAAAGTGATTAAGTCACTTCAAAAGATAAAGAAAGTAAAAATGAATCATTGCCTTATTTGATATTGTACTGATGAACTTTAATAACTTGAATTTCATCTTGTATCAGGATATGGTGCTGCTTGTGAGTGTATTTGGGTCACTAATATGTTGGATCATCAATTACATATCTTTTCCCACTAGAATCTGATGACTACTTTATTTGTGCCTCACAGTGATTTAAACTTCTTATATGAGTTAACAAATTGCCTTAATTTTGAAACAAAATACAAGAAACAAATTTTCTTTTCAGAGCATTTTATTACTTTGCTGTATCTTGTTTCTCTACACTTCTACAGTTTCATTAGTTTTATTTCCCTAATTTTTCTACATTTTAAAATAGAACCTTACTTTATCTTGTGTTTTCTATAAACTTTAACTTGGCATAGTCTTCCGCAACTTAGCATATTTATCTTTTCTATTTTCTATATATTTGCATTTCTCATTCTTTGTAAAATTTTTATAGCTTTATAGCCAACCAGCTATTTTAGCATTGAGTAGAAAATAACTTTTAACACTTTTTTTCCACAAAAGTGATAGCTTCCCAATTTTAGATTCCTTGTTATCACTTTGATGTTATATTCTAGTTATCACGTATAAAGGATAAATAAGAACCTGACAAAATCAGTTATAATAGCTGTACCCACCTCGGCTAAAGATGTAAATCAAATTACCTAGACATATGGTTTCTATATGTCTGCTAGGGATAGTAATTTTAAATGTCCCTAATGGAAGGAGTCTCATTAAAAAGCAATAAATATTAAATACAGGCTGATTTCACAAGTAGAACCTGATAATTGTATGGAAGTGTGGTAATACCTGCATAATTCAATAATATTTCTTCCTCTACAACCCATTAAGCCCAATATTAGGTTGCCAGTAATACAGTAAAATGAACCCTCTCCCATTATTTTAAGTAGTTAAAGTAGGTATCCCAAAGATAAATTTAATTACCTGAAGAATTTCTAAGTTTCTGGAAAGTGTACACGTATATAACTTCCTCAGAGTTGAGTGGTATGTCCCACAATGGAAAGTTGCAGATATTAAGTTTCTTTCCATTTTAAGAAAGAGCTTTGTTCACTGATCAAACTTTGCCATCTTAAACTCATTTTAAAACCAAAAAACACAGAAAAGAGGACAAAAAAGAAGACAGAAAAGAGGAACATGCTGTTTATGGTCAACAGTAGTGGCATTATCCACTATAAAACTTCCCATTTCCGAACTAGGATATTAGCTGGCTCCTCCTGAACACCCTTATTTCTTCCCCTCTAACCTTGTCAACACGTTTACCCCATGGAAAATGACAGGAAGTGACTCACATTTCCAGACATCACTAATCATGCCCCTGAACTAAAACAATGAAAACAGGAAAACCTATTCCAGACAAAGTAACAATACAGAGTTCTGTACTATCAATCAAAGTATCTTACAAACAGAATGCTCCAAATTCCTTGCCTTCCACCATGATATTGTTTTACGTTTCTGTTTTCCAATTCAGCATACAGACTACAGAGCTGATGTGTATTTTTTAAATGGGTTTTTAAAATAAGTAAGTCACAGTGTCATATGCCCTCAGGGGCCATACATATACATAGAATACATAACTACCTATGCACTTCAATTTCACAAACATCAAATGGGTTGAGCTGCTTCCCCTAACTCTCCCAAAAAAATACTTATGATACTTGAAAACTCACCATTTAGGTCAATTCCTTCATTTGTGGTATACATCACCTATTTAAGATAAATAGCTCTGGTAGGCATAATAGTTAAGAATTGTTAGCCTCTTTTCCCCTAGTACAAATATGGTTATCAATGCCTTATCTAAGAGAAATTTTAATTTGGAAAATAGCATGAAGAAGAAAGAAATGGAAAAAGGTAGAGCCTGGAGATTCTAAAGACAAGATTTGATAGTCAAAATTTTGAACAGAGTAAGACGTGACAGAAAAATTCAGGCAACATTATGTCCATCTGCTAATGTAAATATAACAGGTTCATAAGATAAAGCTCAATGCCAGACACTTCCACCATTGCATGGCCCCAGCCAGCTTTGCTTGGGAGCTCACTGCTATCTCCACCAATCGGGGTAGTAGTTGGCTCTCTTTGGTAGTCCTCACCAACCTATTCTTGTACTTCCGGCTCTGTTCTGTCCTCTTAGAGATGTCAGTGGCATTCCAGGATGAAGTGGTGGGGACCTCAGCTCTGGGAGCTCACATGCTATTGGTGCTGATTGCCAACCTGCAACAGCCATTGGGGTCCAAGGGATACTGAGAGTAAGGAGACTTTCACCAAGTTCAGGGTGAAACTTCCCATCGCTATGGGAAGAAGAGGTAGGGATGAGAGAACAGCAGAAAATAGGAGTAAAAAGGAGAGCTGATGGCCCAGGATTTTTAGCTGCTAAACCAAGCCTTCTATTGCCAACATGCTCTGGCCCGTGCATTTACTGGAACTCACACCATGTACTTGCCATAGGTTTGAAAAAAGGAGAGAAAGGAAAGCAGACTCTAGCAAACTTCTCTGAATGTCCACAGCACACAGAATGTGCCTGATGTATGGAATTTTACAGTGAGGAGTGACTGTAAGAAAAAGCAGTTTGCCCCCGACTTGAGACTGTTAAAAAGCTCCTCACTCCCACTCTCTTTTATTGGTAGGGGCAAGGTAGAGGCCCATAAAATCCAACAGTGGAAACTTCGTAAAGTCTTACCTTCTGCCTTCTGCTCACCTTCTGCCAGGTAACTACAGCCTCTCCCAGCAGTCGAGACCTGCTTGCTACAGAGCACGTTTTCTCAGCTCATCCTAAATTCTAGGGAATACTCTTGGCCCTGACGCTAGAAATGATCATCCCTCTTATAGTTTCCAGGGAAATAACGCTCTTTAACTTCATTGGAATGGAAATATTTCATATAAGTGGAGTGACAATTAAAATGATCATGGTCTTGTTACAGAATTAGATCCCATCCTTTCTCATATTTGTGCAAAAAGGCTTCTTAGGCATGGGGTCATTTTTATTGTCAAAGGGTAACCAATATATGACATAGAAATAAGAAAACATTTCTTCCATTTTATTTTTAATTAAACAAAATTGTGCAATCAGTTACATAGCTGGTTCTTGGGCCGTATTACATGTGAATGTAATATTAGATCATTATAATAATATTTAGATCAGTGCCTTGACAGCATTTCTAAACTTTTGGAACATGACTAAGGCAGCTGTATGCTGAAATCCTAAATAATAAGGATAGAATACCAACACACTTGTCCAGAATACCAGAAGAGTGTTACACATTCTAAATCTACATTTTAAAAAATGCTTTCTACATTCAATATATTATTAGCAGAAGAATATATCCAAAAAGATATATTTGCCATTTTAAATCATACTTATATCTTGACAAAGACATTTTATAATAACTTTTAATTACTGGTTCATGTATTTCATTCATGAAGAATTTTTTTCTTATTATACATCCAAAGGCCAGAACTCCTTTGGGAAAGGAAGTTTAATGAGCTAAAAGCAAACACAGTCATGAAATAGAGTTTAAGTGTCCCCACCTTTTTATTTTGGCACTGTGTAGCTCAGAAATGTGTGTAAAACACAGTCATCAACCTATAGGAATATATATGTATGGCTAACAGGGAAACTGTGCACTAATCCTGTATTTGTTCTACTTGTACTGTCTTTGCTCTACTAATTTCTCTAATCTTTGTAGAAATAGGTTCCTTCTAGTTCTGAACCTGCTTCTGCCCTAAGTTAACCATAGCTTATTATTTCTACTATCTTTTTGTGCTACTAAATCAATGCTCACATTGTTGGATAAAACCATCTGAGGTATGTTTAAACTTTCCTGCATTCTATGAATGGTCATTTAGTGTAAAAATTGAGGATTTTTTTATAACTCCCTTTTTTTCTTTAATTGCAGCTTTAAGAATGAGAATGGCAAAGCTGGGGAAAAAAGTGATCTAAGAGGAGTACCATCTAATATAAACATCCTTTGGAGAAGACACTAAGAAGCATTTGCAAATTTCTCTTCTGGATTTTTTTTTTTTTTCTAAAGTCCAAAAAGTTATCATTACAGTGTACCATATTAAGCCATGTGAGTAAGTAGTAGTCATTATTTGTGAAAATTTCCCCAAAAGCTGGGGAGAACAAATGTGTAACTTTTCCAATTACTTGATATAATTCAGTGGGGGAAAACCAGCATTTTTTATTGTACTGATACCAAAGCATTTCTAATAAGAGCTTGTTAAATTTAAGAATAAAGTTATTTAAAATATTCTGAGTATACCATATTAACTGGCATTGTAATTTTGATGATACAAAGATTGGAAGGTCATAGGAAAGCACTGCACTTCATCACAGAAATAGTCAACTCTGACAAGTAAATATGTTGTCCTGAATTAATGGTACCTTTATGAAAGTACATCCTCCTGCTAAGTATTATTTCAATTGGTTTGGTACAGACTTCAAACCCTTGCACATAGCCAAAACGTGCATCCCATAATGATCCTCAGATCTGGGAACTGGGTTTGGATTGACTGGCCAGTGCACAGATGATAACTGGCACATTCATTCTTCTTAAATCATCATTCTTTCTTTCACTCAGTTTAATGTGAGCCCTGTGGTGCAATGACTGATTATGACCTCAGGGTGCTGGATAGAGGATGCCCCATACCCTCAGAGAACACAAATCTGGTCTAATACTTGACTGATTCCTGTCAACAAGCTAGATGAGGGTGGCTAATCCTTTGGCTTCCCTGAGCCACACTGGAAGAAGAATTGTCTTGGGCCACACATAAAGTACACTAACACTAACAATAGCTGATGATCTAAAAAAAAAATGTAAAGTAAATCTCATCCTGTTTTAATGAAGTTTATGAAATTCTGTTGGGATGCAAATCAAAGTCATCCTGGGCGACATGAGGCCCGTGGGCAGCAGGTGGGACAAGCTTGAGTTCGAATCTTAATATTAAAACTAACGAGAATCTTTACAGCATATTACTCCAAAGTGTACTTGCCAAGATACTCAATCCCAATTTGAAGGGGAATACTCCCATGACAATAAATTCTCTCCTATCTTGCCTTATTATTTGTCCCTCCTTCCAACCCCTCAAGATCCACTCCTACACACCTTCCCCTGAACTATACCAGTACGTATTACCCAACTCCTCCAAGTCTGTCCATGAATAGTATGTTTTCTCCCAGGACAGAAACTGAATTTTCCTTCAGGGACAATGTATGAGCAGACTTTATCTTAATTACTGGTGTGGAGGTAATGAGAGGTCAGAGAAGCAGATGATGCTGAGGAGGACAGGCATTAACCTGCAAAGCCTCCACTTCGGCTGAGTGGATTTGCAAGGGGCAGCTGTGCTAGCAGGAGAGAACTACTTCTGGTGGCCTGAAATGTCCTGCGAAACCTGGAGGTTCAAATTTTTGAAGTAAAGTACTTTCAACAAATACCCCTATTCCAGGTCCAGGGACTCCTTCCCTTTCATGGCTCTGAGTTTCGCTTAAGTGACCTCTCCAACCTGCACGTTCCTTTGTTGCCCAGCCACCCTTAGCATTGAAGCATGAGTTTTATTTTCACACAGTTTGCCTTCTGTCTACAAAAGACATAGGTCTCTTTAAACATTGCCATGAAGACTGTCTGGCTTTCTGGAATGTCCCGAGGAAATATTTGGCTGGTCTGAGCCTAATTATTTTTCTTTAAGGCTTCTAAGGCAATTATCAAAAAGCAGCCAACTTCACAGCACATGTCAGTACATGACAATACTTTTGCACCGTACCAGTAAAGGGCAGAGCTGCTTTAAAACCCACCTCTTCCTTTTTCATCTGTTCCTCATCTCTATCCAGTACAAGGGAGAGTCTTAGTAACTGTAATAATACAGTCAGTCAAAGGTTGTTACCATTAACTTATCACACAGTCCTCATTGCCCTCTGACCAGTGAGTGGACAGCCCAGTTCCAGAGTCCCATTCAGAGCATCTGCTGTGTAGAGCCACTCCTGGTTCCAACAAGAATTAGAGCCTGAAATTAGGATTTGGGTATAGTAGTTTGAGAAGCGATCCCGGGAGCAGGAAGAAAAGCACAGGAAAGAATGATCTATATAATGGTACATAGTAGAAGTCAATGCTTTAGGCACTGGGGCCCGAATTCTACCATAATCTCAGAGTGTACAGAAAGCAGCTAGCATTGTCAGTCTGAAGGAGAGGACTTTAGGGAATTTATCCACCAGCTCCAGTCCCTCATTCATTGAGGGAGTATAAATTCCCCCACACTTCTGGAATGCACTAGCGTGAGAGTCACACAGGCTCCCACAGTGCCCAGAGTGAAAAGAAGAAAGAAGTACAGCACATGCCTCTGGAAGGATGGTAAGTCCGAACTTACTCAGAACTGACCACTGCAGCTACGGTGCTGCACAAATGGGCCAAGGGGAAATGACACAGGCACCAGCAGTGTCTAGCTGTATAACTATGGGCAACAAACAACTTACCCAAGCCTGAATCCTTATCTATAAAATTAGGTAAATGTCACATGCCTAACACAGTCATTTGAGGACTCAATTTGTCAGTGAATTAAAAGAACTAAGTGTCCTGCCCATCATCAAGTCTGGCTAAGGTGTCACACATAAAGGTAGACATCATACACCCTCATCATTTCATATCTTGATGTTTTGCATATTTAGTGCTTATTTTAGGTCAATGAGACATTTCAAGTTAAGTGGAGTAGAAGTAAGTGAAGGAAAACTTTGGGGAAGGGTAAGTGAAATAAAAGTTCAGGGTATTTTTTTCCCAAAAACATTTAGTTGGTCCAGCTCTATTTGCTGAAACACTGTATTTTCGACATTGAATTACCTAGACACCTTTGCTAATCAATTGGTCTTAGAAGTGAGAGTCTACATATGGATTCTCTGCTGCGTTCCATTCATCTGCATATCTCTCATGCAGATTGCACATTTTATTTATAGTGGCAAATACTGTAGTTTTATAATAAATATTGGAAACAAGTAGGGGTAGGTCCTCCAATCATATCTTGTTTTTTAATAGACTTTAAAAGCAGTTTTAGATTAACAGAAAATTGAGAAGACAGCACAAAGTTATCATATACCCTGTACCCAGATTTTTCAATTTTAACTACTCACATTAGCATTGTACATCTGTTACAATTAATAAACGAATAGTGATATGCTATTAACTAAAGTCTCAAACTTTACTCAGATTCCCTTAGTCTTTAGCTAATGTCCTTTATCCATTCCAAAATCCCAAATAGAAAACCATTAGTACTTTTAGTTGTCATGTCTCCTTTGGCTCTTCTTGGCTGTGACTCTTTTTCGGATTTTCCTTGTGTTTAAATGACCTTGACAGTTCTGAAAATAACTGAGCAGGTATTTTGTATCTGGGTACATAATCCAACACAATTTGCTGCTCAAATTGGTCCAGCTTTGGCTAATGAAAGCTTGTTCACTTGGCTCCTGTGCCCCTTTCACATATCCCTCCAAGTGATTTTGCTTTGTTTTTTCCTTACTTGCTGGCACTACAAGATGACCCAGTCTCATTCTTTCTATTTCCTTCCCCAGTTCTAGAATCAGCAACTTATTCAATAGTTTGTTTCTTTTATTGGAGAATGGTATGGAAAACAAGATCTGGGCGCCAAGCATGCTCATTGCTACTTTGCCTTTTTAATTATTGTTTTGACCATTTAAGGTTCTTTGTCTTTCCATGTGAATTTTAGAATCAGTCTATAAATCCCTTCAAATGAGCCAGCTAGAATTTTGATTGGAATTGCATTTCTAGATCAGTTGGGAGAGAATTATCATTCTGATATTGTTTGCCGATCCATGACTATGATGTGTCTCTCCATTTGTTGAGGTCAATTTTAACTTCCCTCAACAATATCTTGCAGTTTTATAGTAGGCAGATCTTACACACCTTTCATTAAAAATATCACTAAGCATTTCATCATTTTGACATTATCAAAATACAAGTTAGTCTTTAAATTTTTTCTAGCTTTTCATTGTTATTATATAAAGATAAAATTGTTTTTCTAGAGACTAGCAAACAATACAGTCAGGATGGCTAAAAGTGACCCCAAGAAATCAAAGGGCAAGATATCTGCTTATGCCTTATGCACATGTACAGAGAAGAACCTAAGAAGAAAAACCCATGGTCCCTGTCAATTTTGCAGAATTTTCCAAGAAGTCCTCTGAGAAACAGAAGACAATGACTGAGAAAGGAAGTGTAAATTTGATGAAATGGCAAAGGCAGATAAATTACGCTCTGACTGGGAAACGAAGGATTATGGACCAGCTAAGGGAGGCAAGAAGAAAAGGAATCCTAATGCCCACAAAAGGCCACCATCTGGATTCTTCCTACTCTGTTCAGAATTCTGCTCCAAGATCAAATTCACAAAGCCTGGCATCTCTATTGGAGATGTGGCAAAAAAAAAAAAGCTGGGTAGGATGTGGAATAACTTAAATGACAAGGAAAAGCAGCATTACCTCACTGTGTTAGTAGTCCATTCTCACACTGCTATGAAGAAATACCTGAGACTGGGTAATTTATAAAGGAAGGAGGTTTAATTGACTCACAGTTCTGCGTTGCTGGGTAGGCCTCAGGAAACTTACAATCCTGGCAGAAGAAGGAGAAGCAAGCATCTTCTTCACAGAGTGGCAAGATGGAGTGGGAGTGCCAGCAGAGGAAACACCAGATGCTAATAAAACCATCAGATCTCATTCGAACTCACTATCACAAGAACAGCACGGGAGAAACGACCCCCAGGATTCCATTCCCTCCACCTGGTCCCACACTTGACACGTGAGGATTATCAGGATTACAATTCCAGGTGATATTTGGGTGGGAGCACAGAGCCAAACCATATCAATCACCAAGGCAGCAAAGCTGAAGGAGGAGTAAGAAGGATGTTGCTGATCATAAGTCTAAGGAAAGTCTGATGACACAAAGGGTCCTGCTATAGTTGCCCAGGAAAAGGTGGAAGAGGAAGATGAAGAACGCAAGGAGGAAGTAGAGATGGAGGATGAACTTAAAAACTGTTTATCTATTTAAAAACTGCTTTTCTATAATGACTTTGTATCCTACAACTCTGATAAGTTCAATTAATTTTAGCATTTTTTATACATTTCTTAGGATTTTCTACTTAATGATCAGGTTGTCTGCAAATAAAAACAACTTTACTTCTTCCCCAGTCTTATGACTTTTATTTCATTTCACTGTTTTATTGCACTGACTAGGACTTTCAGTACAACGTTACATATTAGTGCAGAGAGCAGCCATTCTTTGCCTTGTTCCGATTTTTCAGAGGGGAAGTATTATCTTTCACCATTGAATATAATTTTAGTTATAGGTTTAACTGTAGGTTTTTCCTGGATGCTGTTTATTACACTGAGGAAGTTTCCACTCCTGGTCTGCTAAGTTTTTAACACGAATGTGTTTTGAATTCTGTCAAATGCTTTCTCTGCATCTATTGAGATCATCAAACGGATTTTCTCCTTTTTTCTCTAATCTGGTGAATTTCATTGACAAATTTTTCAGATGTTATGCCAACAGTGCATTCTTTGAATAAACCTCATTTGGCCTTGATGTGTTACTCTTTGTGTAAGTTGCAGAATTTAATTTGCTAATATTTCATTAAGTACTTTTTTATATTATGGATTTTCAGTTTATGGTCACAGGGAATATATTCTGTAGTTTCCTTTACAAGTGATGTCTTTGTCTGGTTTTAGTATCAGGGTAATACTGATAAAATTATAAATTTATAAATTTTATAATTTATAAAATAAATTAGTTGGATAAGGTTCCCTACTGCTCTGTTTTCTGAAAAAGTTTGTGTATTCTTGACATTAGTTCTTCTTCAAATGTTTGCTGGAATTCACCAGTGAAGCCACTTGGACCTGGAGTTTTCTTTCTGGGAAGGTTTTTTAGTTACAGATACAATTTTTTAATTTTTATTTTTAATTGTGGTAAAAATACATTAACATAAAATTTACCATCCTAACCATTTTTAAGTGTATGGTTCAGCAGTGTTAAGAAAATTCACATTGTCAATAGAGTCCTAGAACTTTCTCCCCTTGCAACACTGAAACTCTATACCCACTGAATATCACCTCCCCATTTCTCCTTTCCCACCCCTGGCAACCTCCATTCTGCCTTCTGTTTCTATGAGTTTGACTACTTTCAATACCTCATCTAAGTGAAACTATACAGTAATTTTCTTTTCGTATGGCTCATTTCACTTAGCATCACGCTGTCCAGTTTCATTCATGTTGTTGCATGTGACAGGATTTCCTTGTTTTTAAAGAATGAATACTATTCTACTATGTGTTTATACCACATTTTCTTCATCGGCATTTTGAGTTGCTTCCACCTCTTGGCTATTGTGAATAATGCTGCAGTTAACATGATGTGCAAATATCTTGTAGAGATCTCACTTCCAATTCTTTTGGGTATATACCCAGAAGTGAAATTGCTGGATCATATGGTAATTCTATTTTTAATTTTTTTGAGGAACATCCATACTCTTTTCTGTAACTTCTGTTCTATTATACATTCCAAACAACAATACACAAGGGTTGCAATTTCTCCACATTTACCAACACTTGTTAGTTTCTGAGGATTTTTTGGTAGTAGCCACTTTCATGGGTATGGGGTGATATCTCATTGTGGTTTTGATTTGCATTTCTCAATTATTAGCAATATTGAACATCTTTTCATACACTTGTCAGCCATACGTGTATCTTCTTTGGAGAAATATCTATTCAAGTCCTTTGTCCATTTTTAAATTTGGTTACTTGGTTTTTTTGTTGCTGAGTTATAGAGATTCCTTATATATTCTCTATATTAATACCTTATCAGATATAAGATTTGGAATTATTTTCTCCCATTCTGTGGGTTGCCTTTCACTGTGTTTCTTTTGATATACAGGAGTTTTGGGATTTTATGTAGTCCCATTTGTCTATTTTTGCTTTTGTTGGCTATGCCTTTTGTTGTCATATCCAAGAAATTGTATGACTAAATCCAATGTCATGAGCTTTTTCCCCATGTTTTCTTCTAGGAGTACAGTTTCAGGTCTTTTAGGTCTTAAGTTTAGGACTTTCACTAATTTTGAGTCAATTTTTGTATATAATGTAAGGTAAGGGGCTCACTTTGTTCTTTTGTATGTGGATATTCAGATTTCCTAACACCGTTTGTTGAAGAGACTACCCATTCTCCATTAAGTGATCCTGGCACCCTTATCAAAGATCATTTGACCATAGACAAGAGGGCTTATTTCAGGGCTCTCTGAATAAGAGAAACATTCACTGATCTATATGTCTGTTTTTATGTCAGTACCACACTATTTTGATTATTGTAGCTTTGTAATATGTATGTTATTCAAAAATCACAGAGTATAGAATAGAAAATTGTATTTTGTGATAAAGATGCAGATACTCCTTACTAAAAATATATTCTCTTCCTGTGTTAATTCTTCCAGCATAGAAATTTTTAAATGACTATTATATAATCCATAACTTAGAGGTAAATGTAGTATATATTTATGCAAATTCTCTGCATCCTTCCCAACACTTACTTTTTTTTATTATAGCCATTCTAGTAGGAATATAGTAGTATCTCAATGTGATTCTGATTTGCATATCTCTAATGAGTAATCATGTTAAACACCATTTCGTGAATTTATGGCCCATTTGTAAATCTTTAAGAATTGTCTGTTCAAATCATTTGCCAATTTTTAGTTGGATTGTCTTCTGAGTTGTTAAAATTCTTTATATATGTGATACTAGTCTCTTACATCATTTGAAAACACAAATACATTCTCCCAGTCTGTGGGCCATCTTCACATTCTTGGTGCTGTCATTTGAACCACATAAGTATTTATTAATAGCACAGTTCAATATATCGTGTTTTTTTTCTTTTATCCCTGTGCTTTTTGTACCATAAGAAATCAATGTTTAACCCAGAATCACAAAGATTTAGTCTTGTGTTTTCTCCTAAGAATTTTATAGTTTGCTCTTATATTAAGGCCTAAGATCAACTTTGCATGATTTTTTGTTTGGAGTATGATGGGGGGAGGGTTCTAAATTTATCCTTTTGTATATGATGTGCAGTATCCAGGTACTATTTGTTGAAAAAGCTAGTCTTTCCCTCTTTTGAGTTCCCTTGGCATCATGCCAAAAATAAATTTATTCCAAATCTAAAGTTTTACTTCTGAGTTCACATTTCTATTTGATTAATTAATGTCTATCCTTATGCCAATATCATGCTGCCTTGATTACTATAGCTTTGTAGGTTTTGACACTGGAAAGTGTTATGTTCTTTAACTTTGTTATTTTTCAAGATTGCTCTGCCCATTCTGGGGCTTCTGCATTTCCACGGATGTTTAGAGTCAGATCTCAATTTGTTGCAAAAAGAGCCAGCTAGCTTTCTGACAAGTGATTGTGCTGAATTTATAGATAATTTGGGAAGTATTGTCATATTATACTATTATGTCTTCCTGATCCATGAACATGAGAAGTATTTCCATTTCATTCAATCTTTGGTTTCAACAATGTTTTGTAGTTTTCAGTGTATCAGTTTCGTGTTTCTCTTTTTATTCATATTTTAATCTTTTATTTTACTAATTTGTATTTAATTGTATTTTCCTAATTTCACTTTCAGATATTTCATTGCTAGTGTTTAGAAATGCTGTTGATTTTCATATATTGATTCTATATCCTGCAACCTTTCTAAACTCATTTATCACTTCTAGTAGTTTAGTGAATTCCTTAGGATTTTCCATTTATGATTATGTTATCTTCAGAAAAAAAAAGGTGATATGGTTTTACTTACTTCTTCCTTCCAATCTGAATGCCTTTTGTTTCTGTTCCTTGACTTATTGCACTTACTAAAACCTCCAATACAACACTGATGCAAAGTGACAGAACAGGCACACACTTGTCCTGTTCCTAAGTGTTCAATCATTCACCATTAAATGTGATATCAGTTGTAGGTTTTTCTTAGATGCTTTTTATCAAGTTTCACACGTCTTCAAGGGTCAACCAGAGAAAGATGTGGGCAAACAGGACTGAGGATCCTCTCTCTAGCATTTTCCTTTTCAGGATCACCCACTGACCCCAGCAGCTTCGGTTGCCCCAGCCATCAGTCCTGATTTCCTATGCCAGAGAAACTGCAGCTTTTCCACTGGATCCTCTGCCACCCAGCATTCTACTGACTACAACTGCCCTGAAGCTAAAATGTACAAATAGAGCTCACTCCAAATAATTTTCCTCCTCTGCAGGTGGACTCCTCGCTAGGAATGTTCCTAGAGTTGTTAAAATTCTGTATATATTTGATACTAGTCTCTTATGTGATTTGCAAATACAAATACATTCTGTATTTGTATCCGTGGGCTGTCCTCATATTGACACTGCCATTTGAAGCACATAAGTATTTATTTATAGCATACTCCACTATATCAGTTTTTTTTCTTTTATCCCTGTGCTTTTTGTACTATATCTAAGAAATCAATGCTTAGCCCAGGGTCACAAAGATTTATTCCTGTATTTACTCTCTGAGGCCTTCAGGGAGCTGCTTTTTGAAGTTTACACTGGTTTTCTGGAGAAGGGTTGATTTGGTAGGCTCTTACTGAGACATTACTTACAGTGTAAGTCAGATATTTAGAATGTGTGATTTCTGGAAAGTCTTATTCCAAGAGTTTGATTACCATACATCAATGTCGAATTGAAAAATCCAAAACGTGTTTAGGTCTCCATAGAAAATGCAGAGCACAGTACAATTTCTTTTACATGTGAATAAGATATCATATGAAAAAGATATACTTCTGGCCAGGCACCGTGGCTCACACCTGTAATTCCAGCACTGTGGGAGGCCAAAGCAGGCAGATCAAGACCATATTAGCCAACATGGTGAAACCTCATCTCTACTAAAAATACAAAAATTCATTGGGCATGGGGTCATGCACCTGTAATCCCAGCCACTTAGGAGGCTGAGGCAAGAGAATCGCTTGAACCCAGGAGATGGAGGTTGCGAGTTTGCAGTGAGCCAAGATCGTGCCACTGCACTCCAGCCTGGGTGACAGAGCGAGACTCCATTTCAAAAAAAAAAAAAAAGAAAAAAAGAAAAGCTGTACTTCTTAACACATGCTCTAATAACTTCCTCTCCCCTAAAACAGAGGTATGTAACCAGGCATAACATACAATTACATTAACTTCTTTGACAAAATAATAAATTAAATGAATACCAAGTTTATGGCCAGCAAAACCCCCAGATTTTTTTCTACCCAAAGGTACAATCCAAGAGCAGTAACAATATGATCGTCTTTTTACTGAGATGAAATTCACAGAACATGAAACTATTTTAAAGTGGACATTCAGTGGCATTTCTTATATTCACAAAGTTGGGCAACTGCCACCTCTAGTTCCAAGACTTTTCATCACCCCAAAATAAAGTCTTAGACTCATTAAACAATTACTTTCTATTCCCTTCTTGCCCCGCACCCAGCCCCTAGTAACCATCAATCTCTCTTCTCTTTATTAACTTACCTATTCTGGATATTTTATATAAATGTAATCATAAAATGTAAATTTTGTAGTTGGACTTCTTTTACTTAGCATAATGTTTTGGAGGTCCATCCACATTATAGCATGTATCAGCACTCTATTCCTTTTTATGGCTGAATAATATTCCATTGTATTTATATACCACAGTTCATCTGTTCATCAATCATGGAACATGTGTGCTGTTTCCATCATTTGGTGACTGTGAATAACACCGCTATGAACATTAGCTTTTTTCCACTTTTTTATTTGTGGCAAAAAAATACATAATAATGGTGAATTTTATTATAGTTCACCAGGCACGGTGGCTCACACCGGTAATCCAGCACTTTGGGAGGCTGAGGCAGGCAGATCACTTGAGGTCAGGAGTTTGAGACAAGCCTGGCCAACATGGTGAAACTACATCTCTACTACAAATGCAAAAATTAGCTGGACATGGTGGCACACGCCTGTAATCCCAGCTACTCAGGAGGCTGAGACAGGGGAATCACTTAAACCTGGGAAGCGGAGGTTGCAGTGAGCTGAGCACACAGTAAGTTTGTCAAATAGGTCAAAGTTGTCTGCAGCTCCACTTAGCCGAGAATCCAGTCGTACCACTGCACTCCAGCCTGGGCAACAGAGCAAGACTCCATCTCAAAAAAGAAAACAAAAAACGCTAACCTCCCATTTCCTTTCTCCCACCAGCTCCTGGTACCTGCAATTTTACTTTCTCTGTAAATCTGAGTGGTTTAGGTTCCTCATATAAGTGGAATCATATTAATACAATAGTCGTCCTTCTGTGCCTGGCTTATTTCATTCCGCATAATATTTTCAAGACGAACATCAAATATGTTTTATAAAAAGTACACATTTTATATGCAACATTTATTAAAGTTTAACAATGAGATCAAACGGCAAAGACATCATCAAAACCATGTACGAAACAAGCACCTTTTGCTGGGATCAGTTCATTCAATCCTCACAGCTGCTCTGTGAGATGGGTTTTACAGATGAAAGGATAGAGCCCAGAGAAGATAAGTGACTTCCCCAGGGACATGCAGCTTGTAAACCAACAAGCAAACATGCATATTCAGGTCTTCTAATTTCCGGTCCTTTTTAATTTACAGGATCAGCTGCCTCCCATCCCATCTACAAAGATGGTCAAAACAAAAAGATACCGATGTCGGACAGCAAGTCAGGGAAGGAGCTAGAACTTGATCAACTAGCTCTTGCAAGTGATACGGGAGATAAACTAGCTTTTGCAAGTGCTGGGAAGGACATGGTCCCTTTAAATAATAGGAAAGGAGGGAAGTGCTGTGTAGAGGAGGGCGTTGTCCCTGGCGAGAGCTCCACCCCCAGGCACCTAGATGATGACAGGCACTCCTGCCTTCAGCGCCCAAAAGTTCCATTTCCCAGGACCACCCTGGCCCACCATGCCCCAATCTTGTGCCTGTAAAAGTCCCTGAGATTCTAGCAGGCAGACAGACAAGCTGCTGGAGGTGGAAGGGAACAGGTCTGTAGAAGACAAAAGCAGCGGGACAGCGAGAGGACGCGGAGGCAAGCGCACCGGAGGAAGAGCCAGGACCGAGCCAGGCTTGCAGGCAAACCACGGCTGGCGGAAGGAGGCGGAGTTGGCCGAGTTTGGCCGGGGCAATCAGAAGAGGGCCCGGGCCCTCCGGTGGTCCAACTCCAGAGGAAAACCATTCTGCTTTCTGGCTCCCCATCTACTGAGAGCTACTCCCACCCAGTAAAACCTTGCACTCGTTCTTTAAGCCCAGGTGTGATTCGATTCTTCTGGTACACCAAGGCAAGAAGCCGGGGATACAGAAAGCCTATGCTGTAAGACAGGGGTCTAACTGAGCTATCACAAGCTGCCTATGGACTGCTAAAATAAAAAGAGCACACGGTAGCACATGCTCTCTGGAGCTTCAGCTGTAAACATTCATCCCTAGACACTGTTGTGGGGTCGGAGCCCCACAGCCTGCCCAACTGTGTTCTTCCCTAGAGGTTTGAGCAGTGGGACACTGAAGAAGCGAGTCACATCCCCATTGCACACCCTGCAAAGGGGACAAGGGAACGTTTCCGTTTCACTGGAAAGGGCATCCCAGGCTGGTAACCATCTGTGACCTGGGTGCAGAGATGAGCTTGGTGGGGGCTGCACAGGGAAGAAAGAAGCAGGATGTGGATAGGAACTGTGAGTATCCTAATCTGATTTTAAAAGGGCTTAGAAGAATATTTTCTTTCATTCCAACCTATAATGGATTATCTTAAACAAGGACCTTTGTTCTTTTTTTTCCTGCCTCACGAGGGTATACAGATAAATAGAAATTTCAGCCAAACTCTACATGTGCCCTGAGAGCTTCCTAGTTGGCATCTGCTGATTTGTCTTTTCCCACTGCATCCTGGACTGAGGCAGGATGTGCAAGAGATGAGGTATTGCTTAATGCACATTACAGCCAAAATGCTTGACAAAGTACTAAAGTGAATTGATTCATCTATTTGATAACCCATGCCAAAGACTACCTATGCCCTTAAGATGGATTTCTGCAGACCAGAGAACTTTTTTATTTTCTCAGCTATTAATGCCAGCCTAATCACAATTTTCTAGAATTTCAGTTCTTTCTGAAAAGCATACATATCTTTATTTTATACTGCATCACTTCTTTAAGAAGAAAATGTGCTTTTGCTCATTGTTTTTGGCAACATTGCTAAAGGTATAAAAGCATTTAATTTAACAATGATTCCTATCAAAAGAAATAACTTTGGAAAAACTGTCCAGATTATTACAGAAACAAAAAGAAAAACCGAGAGGAGTGAAGAACAGGCATTTGCAATTTGTGGATACCAACCACCCGTAAGCAGAAGAATCATAATTTGGTTCTAATCAAAAGATTTGGTCTATTTGGGCCAGGTGCAGTGGCTCATGCCTGTAATCCCAAAACTTTGGGAGTCTGAGACAGGAGGATTGCTTGAGCCCAGGAGTTTGTGGCCAGCCTGGGCAACAAAGGAAGATCCCATCTTTAGAAAAAAAAAAAAGTTTTTTTTAATTAGCTGGCTGTGGTGGTGCATGGAGTTGGTGCCTGTGGTTCCAGCTACTCTGGAGGCAGAGGTGGGAGGATCACTAAAGCCCAAGAGGTCAAGGCAGCAGTGGGCCAAGATCTCACCACTGCACTCCAGCCTGAACAAGAGAGTAAGACCCTGGCTCCAAAAAATAAAAATAAAAGAATATTAAAAGGCAATGGCTTCTTTGGCAGCTCTGTACGTAAGTTGACAGAGACCAAAATAGTGCCAACGTATGAAGCACTGAAAAAGAAAAAGTTAAAATATTTTAGCCTCAACACTGGAAATATAGCAAGCTCACATATTTGAAGACTAAACACATCAAGGCTCATCTTTCCCTTAAAAGACTTTTTCAGCTGGGCACAGTGGCTCATGCCTGTAATCTCAGCACTTAGGCAGGCTGAAGTGGGTGGATCACTTTAGGCCAGGAGTTTGGGACCAGCCTGGCCAACATGGTGAAACCCTGTCTCTGCTAAAAATACAAAAATTAGCTGAGTGTGGTGGCACATGCCTGTAGACCCAGCTACTCAGAAGACTGAGACAAGACTGGGTTGAACTCGGGAGGTGGAGGCTACAGTGAGCCAAGATTGAACCACTGCACTCCAACCTGGGCAACAGAGTGAGACTTTGTCTCAAAAAAAAAAAACAAAGAATTTTTATTTGTCAGATGTAGAATATAACTTAAGATAAATTTATTAACATTTAAGCTCCTTAGTATAGAAAACCAGTGGAAAATACTTTAGTGCACATTTAATTTGCTATACTAAATGGTTTTGTTTTTTTTTAAATAAAGACATTCAAAAGGAAACTTTAGATTATAAGTAGCATGGTACGTATAGACTATGAACACAGAAAGTTCATATGTAGGCCCTAAGCTGCTTATGATAAACACCTATAAAAGGAACAAAAACAAAACATCCATATCATTTTACCCAGTAAAAGATGGAGGCTATTAGTAGAAAGTTGTTTAATTTAAAAAAAAAAAAAAAATATATATATATATATATATATATATATATATATATAATAATTTAAAAAATTGAAAAATAATAATAAAATAAAGATGTAGGCTACACAGCTGAGGATATTATTATTCACACCATACAGAAATTAGGATCTTGGGCCAAGCAGAACTATAGCATCATCAGAAAGAATACCTAAAGAAATAAAGTATGACTTCCTAAATATTTTATTTTAAAATGCCCAGTTTATTTATTTACTTTGCCCAAGATAGCTGCATTCATTCATTACAGGGTCGGGGAATGTAAAAACAGGTATCAAACAATTGTTAGAAATAATCACAGAAAACAAACAGAAACTGGAAAATAAACACTGGTTACTAATTTGAGGTTTTAACCCATTACCTCAAGCACCCAAAAAAAGTAGACCTTTTAAAAATAAAGATTAAGGAGAGTTGGTGGAATTTAAGGGAAATGCCATCCCATAATGTTACCTAAACACTAAAAAAGGAATCAGCAGAAGCAAACAGGAACAAAGCAGTACAGAACTTCGGTATTACAGCACCACTGACTGGATAGAAGTCCTTATAGCACATATGAGATGCAGCCATAAAATAGATGAATTACTGAAATAAGGAAGATAACACTGATGATTCTGATTCAGTAGAGCATCAAAAATGTCTAACAAAACAGAACCAGACACATTATTTTATTTCTACAAGTAAATAGAATATCTGTTAGATATGTTCACAAGGGCGATTTTTATCAGTTTTGAAATCCAAGTCTATATATAGTCCCCAAATGCTATAAGGACTTACATTTTATAGCCAAAACAATTAACACATAAAATGCTATTTCATCTCCGCAGCTGAATACATAAATAGGTCTTTAAGTAAAAGATGCATACTTGAATGTCATTGCTAAGAAATAAATTATAATATTCATAATATAGTTAAATGCTGGTAAAACCTACAATGGCATCTGCCTCATTTCCACCTTTACTAGAGAAGTAATGAAATACACTAAGCAAAGCATACATCCAAAAAACTAAACTGAAAAACGGTTTCTAAATAAACACAGTCCATTCAGATAAACTAGTAAAAATAAATTATTTAACGTACAACAGCACCTTTGTAGTCTAATATATATTTACCTTAATATACCTCCTTTTATCACAGTGACATCTGTTGTGTTTTTCCAAGTCACTATTTATTTTCTTGAATATCAACATTTTTGAAATCTTGGCATGAAATATTTGAGAGTTACTTCTCCTGAAATACAATCTTCCCTTTAAGACCCAGAATTACACGTAAGGCGTGACATTAAGTTATAGTCTATATGACCCTCTTGAGTGTTGAACAGCTGGACTTCAGAATTCCTCTTCGGACATGACCCCAGTCTTCCAAGTGAAGATTCACAAATATGCTCCAGGCAGTCAGTACAGGCTTCAAGTTTCTTTGGTTTGATGATAATTATCACTTGGCCTACAAAAGCCAAGGTCTTTGCTTGCTCATAGATGGTTGATTGCAGACAAAAATACAATGAGAAAAGTAACATTCCCACAAATATAAATTGCCAATACTGCCTTTTTAAAAGCATGACCCTGAAAGAAAAATTGAGATATGAAAAAAAAAAAAGTATTACCGTTAAGGTTAGTGTCAATGAACAAGAACAGGACTTACCTCTGCTTCCACTGCAGTAAATGACTGAAGGATCTGAATTCTGTCATCATCCAACATTTCAACTGTCAAGAATAATAATTTAAGTTTATAAGGACAGTGTTATGCAGGTAAATAAAATAAAAATAATTAAAAAACAAACCTGATTTGTACTCTTCACCTAAATTTCCAGGTAGAAATTCTCCATTCCAAGCTACTAATTATTGCAAACTTTCTGAACAATTAACCCTCTCACAAATATGGACAATCTGGCAAGAGTACACCTTTGTTAAATAAGTTAAAATATGCCTTCTTCTAGTCAATAAACACTACCTCAAAGTTATAATGATCTAAGCTTTTCGGTTTTCTTAATTTTATTTTTTGATTGATAAAATGCATATTTATGGTGTATAACATGATGTTTTGATATATGCATACATTATGAAATAGCTAAATCAAACTAATTAACATACAATAGCTATCCAAGTTATAAGTATACATATATAAACAGAAGCCATCGGCCAGGCATGGTGGCTCACACCTGCAATTCCAGAACTCTGGAAGGAGGAGGTGGATGGATCACTTGAGCGCAGGAGTTTGAGATCAGCCTGGGCAACAAAGTGAAACCCCGTTTCTACAAAAAAATTTAAAAACTCAGCCAGATGTACTGGCACATCCCTGTGATCCCAGCTACATGGGAGTCTGAAACAAGCGGATGGCTTAAGCCCTGAAGTTCAAGGCTGCAGTGAGCTATGATCACACCACTGCATTCCAGCCTGAGTGACCGAGTAAGACTCTGTCTCCGAAAATAAACAAAAATCAGTTAAGCCATAATTCAACAGTCATCAAAAGCCCCATGTATATAAGCCTATCAATAATCAAAAGTAGCAGGATAGATATGTACTACTCAGCTCCTAAAGCCACCCTAGGCTCTCCTAAGTTCACAACATATATACTAGACAACAAAGACTTTTTGTTTTTAGAAGGCCACCTTCACTTATTTGGGGGGATGAAAACTAGGCAGGACACAAATGACACTTAGCCTAGAATCCAGGGTAGTTTAAAATGACACCCATTCCCTACTAATTTCTCCACTCCTAATGGTGGCTATAGGTATCGTGACCCTGCCTGGCACCAAAATAGACCTTGTCACTAAAGAGCAAAAGCAAAATCATTGCTTCCTATCTAGTTGGCTTGCTCCTAGCTCTATATATGCACACGGCAACCTAAGTGATAGCGCACATCCTCCATCTCAGGGTTCCCTCAACTCTAGGCATTCAGAGTTCCCAGTCCATACTGGCTCTAAGTCAGACCAGCAAAGTGAAAATACTTACAAGGAAGACTCCTTCCCTAAAACCTAAAACCTTTCCCTTGTATCTTACTCACAACTTCTAATAGTTACAAATGTAACAAAACAGAGGCAGAAAATCTCCACAATTTCTACCACTGGCTGAGTAATCACAAACTTTTAGTGAGCTACCAATACAATAGCTATTACTATCAGGAAACTCATTCTTTTCCAATAGTTTGTATAAAAGTGATTCTTCATAACATGGTTTTCTTAGCAGGTTACCTTTGCGAGAGAGCCGATAAGCATGAACCTCCAGAACAATCTCAGTCCCCACATGCCAGGCTACAAATCCAATCATTGCATAGGTTTTCTGTGAATCAGGAAGATTCAGTCCTGGTAAATCCATTCCCAGGAACATCGCTGCCACTACACAGGAGAGAAAAAGGCATATTCAAATGCAGTTCCATCAGGAGAGACAGTTGTGTGTTTGTGTATGTGTATTATCAAGTAAAACATACTAAAAGAGTTTGAAATGAATAAAATATTTAAGACCAAATAATTTAGTCTTTTGAAAGAAAATTATAAGGCTAGATAGGGCAAGATGGGCAATTAATTATGAATTACCAATTTTTTGGGGGGTAGGGCATATTGCATAATAATGCTGGGGGGTTTGGGCTTCTAGTGAACCCATCACCCAAGTAGTGAACATTGTACCCAAAGAGTCGTGTTTCAACCCTTTCCCCCACTCCTCCCTCTCCTCCTTTGGAGTCCCCAGGGTCTACTGTTTCCATCTTTATGTCCATGCGTACTAATTGTTTAACTCCCGTTTATGAGTAAGAACATGTGGTATATGATTTTCTGTTTCTGCACTAATTCACATAGGGTAATCACTTCCAGCAGCATCCATGTTGCCACAAAATACATGATTTCATTCTTTTTTATGGCTGCATAATCTACCAGTTGTTAAAAGAAATGCACCCACATTTTCCAGATTGTTTGAAGTCTAAAATGTATGAAAGGAGAAAAGTATAGAAACCATGGTTGATTGGGCTCCCCTCCAACAAAGAATCCCATAGACTATGTTAGGGTAGAGGATGCCTACTTAGGCGTTTATTATACAAGGTATCAAAATATGCTGCACAATCATTCTTGACTTTTGAAAACCACCCTACCCTGGAAGATACAAGCCCCATGGAAAGGACCTGGAGATGAGAGCTTGGACCGACCAACCCACCTCAACCCAATTCACAAATGACTGTCAATCTGAGCTTCTCAAATGTCTGGCCATCAGCATAGCTTATTCTGCTGGCAAAGGCAAATGCTCAAATAAGTCTTAAAAGGAGAGTTTTAAAGTTATTTTAAAGACCTTAAACTTAAAACTGAAATAATGACTTAAATCATTACCTCTGGAAATTACTTTCTGGATTTCAATGTTTAAGGCTGATTTCTCCTCAACAACCAATTACTCCAATTACTAATGCATCTAAAAATCATTTAAGCCAAATTACAACTTGCAATATAAACAGCCAGCAATTATATATGAATAAGCAGCATCACAATCTCTTACCTGCTATTATTCTAGCAGCTGTTCCCATACTCCAATGAGTCCAGTTAAACATTTGCCTTCTACCAAAATAAGAACCAGTCAGTATTCTTAAAAGCAATGGAACTGTAATTAATTCCCAAGAGAATAAAACGCATGTAATTTCCCTTATTGTCTGGGAATTAGATATCTGAAATGCATTTCAAAGTATTTCAAAGTAACTATAATTTATCACCGAATTTTATAAAATGCAAATTTTTTCCATTTGAAAAGGGATTCGTTTGCCAACTAATGATATCTACATTAAGAGAGCATTTATATAGAAAGGCTCCAAGTACCTTGGGTCATGCAAAGGTGGCCTGAAGACTGCCAGAAGAGGCTGAAGAACTGCCAAAATCATCACAATACAGCCGAGGTATGGGTGGTGACCTGCATGCTAAACAAAGTTACATCACTTTCATGGCCTCAATCTCTCTCATCAGTTTAAATCCTCAAGTTAAAACATGTATACACAGTTGTATTCTTAGTATTCCTCCATGGCTTTAAACATCCAATATTGATGATAATCATAGTAGACAACATTCACTGAGTATACACTTTGTACCAGGCACACACTTCACACACACTAATTCTCACTACAATGTTTGACAACTGGTTATCAATATATCTCTGTTTTATAAATGGGGAAACTGAGGCCCAGAGACATCAAGAACTATGTCCAAGGCCCACACAGTCTCTAAGTGGTTGTGGTGAAATCCATGTACAGAATGCTACCTCTCCCCCAACAGGATAAGTGGGCACCAAAGTAGTTGCAGTTTTTTGCAAGCATTTTAATTCACAATTACTGTTGCACCAACCTAATAAAATGGCCATCAACACATCAGAACAGCCATCTGCAGCCCAGCTGGGACTAGTTAGTGTCCCCATGTCAAAAGCAATCACCCCAACATATGGTAATAATTTGTTTAGCCCTCTATGTTTCCCTGAACTGTGGGTTCTATATGACTCCCTGTAACCCTGGAACTTAACAGAGTCTTAGTCACTCAATAAATGTTTGCTGATTCAGTGAATAACCTATGTAGCCACTGTATTAAAAGCTTATCGCCTCTATTCAGAATGAAGATCTAACCCAAGAATAAGCACTGACAGAGTATCACAATAGTTTCTGCTACATTCCTCCCTTAGTGATGTCATGTGCCTACTCAGAACAGCATACAGTTGGATTAGGACCACTTTGTACAACGATTTTTCATTTAAACACTTAAGAGAAGGGCTAAGAAGACGCTCTAACCTATGACACATTTGGACAGAGGGATATTCCTGACTGTTGTCAGTGATGCCCAGGCTTGAGTAAGATATAAATCTGTGACCTAGAAACAGAGACATAGTGGTTTCTAAGCCATGGTCGGAAGTCCTTATAAATAGGAACTAAACACTAACAAAAAAAAACAATATGAAAACATTCTCAAACCACAGACTCAGTTATGCATGGGTAAAATTATAACCATGACTTTTGAGATATAAAGGGCCTCTAATTAAAAAAAAATAAGATAAAACAGCAGCAGCAGCAACAAGATTCTTACATGCGTTTAGAATGTGCTGGAAGCCATCCTAAGTATTTTCAGTTATTTTATTCCCAATCCTCACAGAAAGCCTACAAAATAGATACTATACCATCCCCATTTTACAGATAAGTAAACTGGTCATAGTTAAGTAACTTGCCCAAGGCATCCCAGGTAATAAATCATGGTGCCAGGATTTGAATTCAGGAATCCAGTTTTAAAATAGTTTTCTTAGGCTTTGTTCTATCCTATTCAGAAACTGCAAAGGCTATAAACTACAAAATTACAAAATAAGTGTTACTCTTGTCCTAAATGTCTAAATAAAATAAAGTTCTCATGTCTCAATTTATATCACAAAAATCTTCATAATTTTCTTAAAAAGATATGTTGACTGACCCATAAACTGCCTAAAAAGCAGGAGGGAGATTTTCTAGTAATATCTGTGACCTAAGATGCATCAATCTTATCCCTGTGGCACCAGCCCAAGCTCTAAAATATGAAATTTTGGTATCAAATTCTCATTGGCTATAAAACTGGAATAGCAAAATGGAAGCACAGGCTCTGAATTTACATATGTTACTTATTCTCAATAAGACTTATTCATTCATTCACTAAATATTTACTGAGTACCTGCTATGTACTTAAATCTGTTCTGGTATGTACCAGTGAACATACCAGTGAATATCCCGGCTCTGACAGAGCTGACATAGTAGTGTTAGAAGGGAAATCGAGAAAAAAATATGACAAGTAAGTCAATTATGTGAAATGGCATAAAGTAAAGCGTACTATGGGGAAAAACAAATAAAGCAGGGCAGGGCTCTCTGAGAGGCTTCAACATAAGTGATGACTTGAGGAAGGTAAGGGAGTGATGGAAGTGTGTGCCAGGCAGAAAGAAGAAGCATGGCAAAGACTATAAAGCAGGACCAAGCCTGGTATGTCTGCACACCAGCCAGGAGGCCAGTACAGGAGATGCATTCAATGGAGAGGACAAGGAAGTCAGTTCAGAGAATAACTGGGAGCCAGTCATGAAGGTCCCTGGAAGAAATTTGGCTTTTACTCTGAGTAAAATTGAGAGACATTAGAAAAACCAGTTTGGGATACAAGAATTGCATGATCTGGTTTATATTTAAGTATATATATATATAACTGTCTTCTTTGTTGAAAATAGATTGTTCATGGGCAAGGGTTGAGGGGTTGAAGTGGAGAAACCAGTGAAGTGGCTACTGCAATGGCCAGGCAAAAGATGATGGAGGCTCACACTCCTACAGTAGTATCTGATGACAGTGACAAGTGTTGGACTGTGGATGTACTTTACAGGTAGAGCCAATGGGATTCCCCAATGCATGAGACATGGGATGTGCAAGAGAACACAGTTAATGATAATTCCAAGGCTTTGATCTAGCAATACAATTCCATTAGCTACCATGGAGGTGGCAATGTGTGGAGCAGGCCTGGGAGAAAAGATTATCAGGAGTCCCATTTTGGACATATTAAGTCTGACATCTTAGACATGCAAGTTGAGGTTCAGAATGCAATGTGAGCTAGATATGGGAGTCTCAAGCCACAGGGGAAGCCTGGACTGGAGATAAACATTTGTGAATAAGCATCAGTTTCTTCATTTGTGACATGGGATTATTATTAATAACTACTACATCTGAGATTTAAAGATTTTTAAATCAAATATATACAGATGAGGCCTCACTATGTTGCCCAGGCTGGTCTTGAACTCCAGGGCTCAAGCAATCCTCCTGCCTCAGCCTCTCAAAGTGCTACATGGCAGGTATGAACCACCAAACCCAGCCTGAGATTTAAGTTAGATAACACATATAAAGCACTTAGCACAGCTGGGTACAGAGTAGAAATGCAAATTATGTTAACTTAGCAGTCATCACAGTACTATTAGAGAAAAGCACTCACATTGTTCATGTTCCTTAAGCATCACACACTGAATTAGGCTATAGCATGTATATAACTCATGATGCAGTCTAAAAATATATTTCATTGCTAAGTACTCTGTAGTGACGTCCTCACCCTACCTCCAACCATGTGAAAGAGCCATCCAATGATTCAAAAGGGAAAGAGGGTAAAGATCTTTTTACCCATCATCTGAGAATAAAACAGCAATCTGTTTTGACATCAAAATGGATTTATATAAAAACATCTTATTTTAAGATATACTTACCCTACTCCAGCCTCCCCTGTATATAAATGGCATAACAAAAGCAATGCAGGTGAGGGAAGTTGTGGTGAACATGAGCATCCAATGCACCTGCAAGGTGAAATGACAAATTCACAAGACACTTAACCATGTAAGAGAAAGGTGGTGTTACAATGGGGAAAACGGGGAAAAGACCATACGGTAAGTTTTACTGAAGGCAAGCATTTGACTGACATCTAATCACAGTTTGCAGTTGGGTTAAAAAAAAAAAAAAAAACCTCAGTATACTATTAAACTTTAAAGAAAACCCTAAGCTGCCATCCTCATCATTCAAAAGTGTTTGCCAAGACTTCACCTGCACAAAGCAGCAGGAATGGATTTTTCACACACAGACCATATTTACTTGCCAAGTCCTTCATTTCCTTCCAAAGATATTTATTAAGCTCCATCAGCAAGCACAGTGCAATACCAGGTGCAATGAGATAGTAAGGAATCAAACAAACAAAAAATACTGTCTCCTGAAAAACTTCAGATGTAATTGAGTCAATAAGAAAAAAATATGTGAAATATATAATTCATGATACAAATTAGGAGAATAATAAGTGTGAGAATGGCCACTGTTTATTGATTATGCCAGGATAACTGGTGTAGACAGAAACTATCTTGGGGAAAGCAGGAGGCACCCTGTGTATGTGTGTGTGAATGGATGGATGGCTGGGTGAATAGATGGATGGATGGATGGAGACAGAGATAAAACTATGATGTGTATATACACACATCATCAGCATCATAAATTTAAAGGCAGTGGAGGATTTGAGTTGATGAAGGAAGACACAAACAGCCTTCCAGCTAGAAATATCCACATGAGCAAATATGAGAGAGAGAACACAAGAGCAAAAGCACGCAAGTGCAAGCAAGAAAGCAGTTACCTGGAAGCAAAACCACAGGCAGAGAAAGAAAGGAGCAAGGCAAGCCATAGAGCAGTACTGAGAACAAATCAAACAGATTGGCCCTCCCAGGCAATAGTGAGAAATGAGGCTAGGTAAGGTAAACCTTACCATCTACAAATTTATATTAACATTAAGTGTCAAGGATACCCTCTTACACAAAGTCAAAACTGTTCCAACAAGCAGTATTTTTTTCTACAGGCATGTACATTTTTTTTTTTTTTTGAGATGGAGTTTCGCTGTTGTTACCCAGGCTGGAGTGCAATGGCACAATCTCGGCTCACCACAACCTCTGCCTTCTGGGTTCAAGCAATTCTCCTGCCTCAGCCTCCCGAGTAGCTGGGATTACAGGCGCACACCACCATGCCCAGCTAATTTTTGTATTTTTAGTAGAGACAGGGTTTCACCTTGTTGACCAGGATGGTCTCGATCTCTTGACCTCGTGATCCACCCGCCTTGGCTTCCCAAAGTGCTGGGATTACAGGTGTGAGCCACCGCACCTGGCCTCTGTAGGCATGTACATTCTAACTCAACATGAACTCATTGATTTTCCACTATATATGTAAATATCTATACTCTATGACCCATGAAAGATAAGGTTTGTTTTTCTTTGTTCTGAAGGATATTCATTGCCTCCTGCTATGTTCCTATTAGTAGACTGCCTTCCCAACCCACAGGAAGGAAGAACACGAAAAAGAACACTTTCAGTTTCTCTTCCCACCGACACAGGGGATAGATGATCCCAATTGGTGAGATAGAGATAATCTAACATTCAATGCCCCACAACCAGAGGAGACACTGAAACACAGGAAGCACCCACTATTTCTTTCTTCAGCTCCCCCGCATTCCTTGGCCTGTCTTTACTCGGGGCAGTGCAGTGGGTGAATGCTCTTCCAACATCTCCCTCTACAAACAGAGTATAAGTAAAAGTCATTGGGTCCCAAAGTCCACATTACAAAGAGACTCACATGGCCCTGACACATTCTCCAGGCCAGCCTGACTCTTCCTAAAACTGTCTGTATTCTTATCTCTATCAAGCATCTTGTGCCCACTCTCAATTGATCAGAAAACCAAAGGGAAAACAGAGGAGCCCAAACCTACAACTGAAACCACTAAACACATACCTACATACTTCATATGTTTTCATGTTGCAATGTTCAAATACTATGAAAATTGCATGGAACTTTTTTTCCCTCACCTACCTGAAACCAAGCTGCTGCACCAAGGAAGAAAGCTCTTGACCAAACTGGTTTGAAGAACCGGGCAACCAGTACACCTATGCTAACAGTAGTCATCCATGCCACAAACATCAAGGCACCTGCAAGTGAGATAATGCAACAGCAGACAATCACAAACTAATCAAACTATTGCTTAAATGACCAAGCCCAATGCTCAGAAAATATAAACAGCAGCAAAATACATTCAGCCGACGTGAGTACAACCTAAAAAGACGCTATACATCATAGTTTTACTACCATTATTCTTTCGAACAGCAAACACTTCTGTAGTTCCTGTTATGTGCTAGGCATTCTAAATGCTTTACATATACTCATTTAGTTGACCTTTACAACAATCCTATGATGTAGTTATAATTATTATTCCAGTTTTGCTGAATAGGGAAACACACTCATAGGGAAATTAAGTAGTTCTTCCAAGGTTACAGAGTCAGGCTACAAACCCTACCTGGTTAGCAACTGTGCTCTTAACTAATACTAATAACTGCCTGCCTGCAGTTATTTCAAAATCTTCTCATATCTCACTCCAAAAAACAATGAAAAGCAATGGAGCTACAGTATCAGTTGAAGCAAATCAACAACAATAAAGTTATTTTCAAGTTTAACTGTGATGGCATCTATAAAAACTTTACTATAATGGATAACTCTGGAGAATATAAAGGGGATATCCCAAATAAGGAAAGTTTCCCCAAAACACTCATAGTTTAGAGTAGTTTAGTACACACTACACTATTCCCATGCTTTTAAATCCCATCCTTTTAACGATAAGCCAGGCTAGTTTTCAAATGAAATCAATTTTCATCTGTAGAACCAGAGTACGGTAAGAGTCTTGGTTTGTTTTTTTGTTTTTTATTTTTTGTGTTTTGGTTTTTTGGGGACAGAGTCTCACTCTGTTGCCCAGGCTGGAGTGCAGTGATGCTATCTCAGCTCTCTGCAACCTCTGCCTTCTGAATTCAAGCAATTCTCCTGACTCAGCCTCCCAAGTAGCTGGGACTACAGGCATGCACCACCATGCCTGGGTAATTTTTGTATTTCAGTAGAGATGTGGTTTCACCATGTTGGCCAGGCTGGTCTTCAACTCCTGACATCAGGTGATCCACCCACGTCAACCTCCGAAGTGTTGGGATTACAGGTGTGAGCCACCAAGCCCGGCCTAGAGCCTTGTTTTTAGGATACTGTTCTTTCAACTTCATTCTATTCCTCATTTAGGTATTATCTTTGAAGACTAAGTATAGCACTAAGTACTTTGTATGCTCTCAAATACTTGTACATTGATCAGTGCAACAACAAAATTGTACCTATGAAACCAAACTACTGTTATAATTAAACAATCAAAATCACAGGCCACTCCTTCATTAGCATTTATTTTAATGAATGGTAAAAATTAAAGTCTCATAAAAGTTAAATTAACCCAGTAATATTTGACCCTGGCTGCAGTTAGAAACAACTAGGATAGATTTTGAAAATTATAAATGTCTTAAAACCTCCACTGATTTTCATAAACAGCCAAGGTTAAAACCACTAAATTAGCTCTAGTCTCCATTTTTAATGAAAATTAGCAAACATTAAGATAGATGATGCTTACCAACAGCTGTGTCAAAAAAAAAATAATAATAATAATAGATGCTGCTGCCTGCAAGTGTTAGTGTTTAAACATAAAAGCTTTATAAAAGTTAGCTCAATTATACCCACAACCATTCCTAATCCAGCCAGCACTGAGTTAGCAGGTAAGTGTATTCCACAAAGTAATAATAATACTACACATGTAACCTACCATGAACCTTCAGAAGATGTACAGAATGGGATCCTCCTATGTTCTTTGGAGAGTCTGTCACATCATATTTTTCATAGGTTATCAAAGGTTGCTGAGAGTGCTTGTAAATTCGACCTGCAAATTTAAAAAAAAGAAAGAAAGAAAAATGACAAAGAATAATTACTTTCTAAAAACAAAAAACAAACAAACAAAAAAAACAGAAATGGAGACATGGGCAGGGCATAGCAACAAAATTTCTTAAGGTAATAAAAAATAAATTACATATCAACAGAGATGTCATTCATATGCAAAAGCAGCATAAAGATATATGCAAGGGCACACAGACTTCCTGAAGAAAGTTAAATAACGTAGCCAACCAAAAGATGAATTAAAATGAGAACTAGGAATGGAGAATGTCTGGTAGAAGAACTGGTGGCATAAAGAGACAAGTTAAACAATAAATTAAAACAACTACTGTTAATATGGTCACAAATCATTGAAAATGAAAAAAAAAATTCTTGAAAGAGAATACATATTTTTAAAAAATCTAGAACCCATTGACCACCACCTGCATATAAAATCCTGGAATAAACTAACTGAAATTAGGCTGGGGAAAAAGAATGGTTGTAAGACAAAGAAAAGTATTTTATGATATGTTATTTAACACAATGGTCAATTCGAACTGACTAACAAACCAAAATCCCAAATAGTAGTGACATAAGCAAATTGAGGATACATTATTTATTATTGCCATTTATTGTATACAAATTAAATCAGTGAATCTACAGAATTATTCTAAGTGTATGTGGATCTATGTGTGTTCCTTCTAAGAATCTATCTTACCAACGATATATGTATAGGAATGTTAACAGCAATGTTTTCTATGCCAGCAAAAAAAAAAAAAAAAAAACCCACAAACAAACTAAATATCCATCATCAGGAGAATGAGTAAATAAATTCTGGAACATCCATATTTTTAGAATACTATGCTGCATCAAAAAAAAGACATTTAATATAACAAATATATGAAACTTTGTCTAAAACAAATTATAAATATTAAACCACAAACTACATCTCAATAATTTCCAAAAGGAAATAGAAGGATAAACATCATCTTATCTGCCCAAAATGCAACAAAACTAAAAATTAACATCAAAAAACTAGGGGGGAAATGCCCCACCTAGATATTTATAAAACTACTTTTTAATAACCTTTTGGTTAAATAAAAAATTTAAAAACTAAAATTACATGTCTTCATCAAGATGTATAATAATAAAGACACTTCGTAATGAAACGTGTGATGCAATCAAGGTACTATTCAAAAAATGTTTTTATCATCTTGAAAGTACTTCCTAACACACACACACACATGCAGAATAATCATTTCATTCAAGGTGCATCTAAATTAACAAAATATAACCTGGGAAACCAAAAAAGAGTATCAATTAAAACTAAAGGTAGAACTCAAGCTAGAGAGCCTAAAAATAAAAAATAAAAAAATTCAATCCTCTAAAAGGATAATTAAAATGACAACACAATGAAAGGAATCATCATAATATTAGAAATCTAAAGGGTAACATAGCTGCTAATATAGAAGACAATTTTGTATAAAAACACTGTATACGACTTTAAAGCAGCCCAAAAACAATTCAAAATCTAAATGTAATGGATGAATTTGGGAAGAGAAATATAGAATTACAAAAAATTGGCCAAACTGGTAGTAACCATGGAGAGTAATAGCAATAGAAAACTTCTTTTTAATTAGTCAGATATCTTCATCCGGCATCCAGCCTGTTATATGGGTGAGTTTTACCATATCATTAAAATTTTTCCTTAATTATTTTTTAATGTTATTTTTAATTTTCATTCAGACAGGGTCCCACTCTGTTGTCCAGATTGGAGTGCAGTGATGTAATCACAACTCATTCCAACCTTGACCTCCCAGTCTCCAGAGATCCTCCCACCTCAGCCTCCCAAGTAGCTGGGACCACAGATGCACACCCCCACGTCCAGCTAATTTTTGTATTTTTTGTGGAGATGGGGTTTTATCATGTTGCCCAGGCTGGTCTCAAACTTCTGGGATCAAGTGATCTGCCCACCTCGGCCTCTTAAAGTGCTTGGATTACAGTGTAAGCCACTGCGCCTCACCAGTTAAAAATTCTTTTTTATTTAAACTCTTCTAGAGTTCACTCTATGAGTTTACTATAACCCTGAAATCAAAACTAGGCATGTGTACATTCACACAAGCACCGCACAAATTCACATACAGTCCCCATACCATAAACCTAAATAACTTATGAATATATGTGTAAAAAGCCTAAAGAAAATATTAGTAAATCAAATCTATTATATATTAAGAGAATAATAAAACATGACCAAGTAAAGCTTATCCCAGGAATGTGAGGATTGTTCACCATCCAGAAATTTATTAAAGTAATGATGAAATATCATCTCAATCACTGCCCAAAAGACATTTGATGAAATTCAGCACCCATTCATGATATGAATTCTTAGTAAAGTTAGAAACAAAAGAATATTTCCTCCACATCATAAAGGATATCCACAAAAAATAATAACAAACAAGACATTTAACATTGAATATCAGAAGCATTTTGCATCAAAATCAAAAATACCACAAAAATTCTTGCCACCTCCCTGCTATCATTCTACATTATTCAGCAAGAACTAGATGATGCAATGAGACAAGAAAGAAAATGAGGGCTATTAACCTGTTATTATTTGCACAGGATATGACATTTATCTAGAAAAATCCAAGATAATCAACTGGAAAATTAGGACGCCTAAATTTAAGATAAATATTCAATATTGAATAACTTTCCTATATGACAATACATTTAGAAAACATATGAAAAAAATCCCATTCATAATAATTTGTTTTAGAGAAATATAAAATATATAGGAACAAAGTAACCAAATATATATGCCCTATACGAAGATATGTAGAAAACCAGCAGGATCTGAATAAATGGAATATCCCAGTGTGTTCCTGCATAGACAGACTCACTATTACACCAAGTTATTATTCTCTAAATTGCTCTAAGATTGCATTACAATTTCAATCACAGCCTCAACAGGGTTTTTAATAGAATTTGACAAATCAGCTCGAGCCAGGGAATTGGAGAACAACCTGGGCAACATGGTGAGACCCCTTCTCTACAAAAAAATGCAAAACATTAGCTGAGCATGGTGACACATGGCTGTAGTCCCAGCTACTTGGGAGGCAGAGGTAGGAGGATCACTTGACCCTGGGGGGTCGAGCTTCAGTAAGCTGGGATTGCACCACTGCACTCTAGCCTGGGCAACAGAGTAAGACTCTGTCTCAAAAAAGGAAGAATTTGACAAATTATGTCTAAAGTTTATCTAAAAAGAACAGATACACATGAAGAAGCAAAAATTCTTGAAAAAGGCCAGAAGGGGAATCATGTTCTATCAAAACTCACAAACCTATTATAAAGCAATAGTAATTCTAACTAATGCAGGAACAGACAAATATATCAATAGAAGAACAGAAAAACTACAAATAATTCAATTTACTGATAGAATTTTAATGTATGATAAAGAGGCTTTTAAAGCAGTCAGAAAACATGGACTATTTAAAAAGTGGTGTTAGGACATCTGGTTTCTCATTCAGTGAATACTATTTTACCATGGCTTGTTATAAAGCAGAAAATGAGAAAGAAGAGTTTTTTATGTAATGAATACCAGAGAAGAGAATGTCAAGAAGAAAAAAGACAATAACTGTCAGGAGCTACAAAAGCGTCAAAAAGAAAATGATCAAGAAAACTATCAAAAATGACAAGAAAGGCACTGGGGAAGCTAAAATCCTGCATTCGTTGAGTGGTAGTGATGAGAAAGTGACTGCAAGCTCAACAAGCCTGAGAGACAAGTTGGAAGAAAATGTGTTTAAACTCTGAATCACTGTAGAGTCATGAACTAAGCATGACCTTAGCCTTCATGAAAGCAGAAGTCCATTATGATTTCAGAGTTCCATTGTGTGGCTCCATTATAATTTTGCAGTCTTGCTCAAAGGGAGTTCATGCTTCGTTCAAGAACCAGCAGGAATAGCTGACCTACAGTATTTCTAAATTCTTTAAATGACAGGTCATGTGATTGCCGAGTCTCTACTTCATTAATTATTAAAATTGGTAGATTTCCTAATTGTGAATTACTTAACTACCCAAGTGATTTCTACCTTTCAGTTTAAACACTCAGTATTTCACATGACTGCTTATTCCAAGACAGGAGAACTTCAGCAACATGGGGAAAATAGCAGTTAGAAAAAGGTTTTAAATGGATAGATTGTTAGGAGACTTTACCGAAACTGGATATATTCTACATTTATATGGGTTACAAAGATTATATGATTGCTTTGAAAATTGGCTTAAATCTTACAAAGTCTTAGTGCTTTTACGCAGAATTCAATTTATAAATGGTCCACATACATAAAGCTAAGTAATAGAAGAGGCAATCATTTATATGTAACTGTCCTTTGTTCCCCAGTACAAAAAGATTGTAAAATTAATTCCCAGGAGTAGCAATCTCCAGGTTTATTTATTGGAGTGTTTTGTTTCTTGTGCTTTGCACTGTACAATTATAAAAAAAATTAACATGTGCCCCTAATATATGTATATTTTTGTTAATAAACAGATTCATGTTTATTGCATTAATTGTATATTGTATTAATATCTGATATCTATTACACCCAATACATGTTGTATTCATATATTATATATATTTATATAATTAATATGTATTAATATCTTATGTACACCAGCAGTCCCCAACCTTTTTGGCACCAGGGACCAGTTCCATGGAAGACACTTTTTCCATGGAAGATGGGGAAGGATGCTTTTGGGATGAAATTGTCCCACCTCAGATCATCATGCATCAGATTCTCATAAGGAGCACACAACATAGATCCCTCACATGCACAGTTCACAATAAGGTTCACATGCCTATGAGAATCTACGTCCACCGCTAATCCGTCAGGAGGCGGAGCTTATGCAGTAATACTCACTCCCCCACCACTCACCTCTTGCTGTGCAGCCCAGTTCCTAATAGGCCACAGACCAGTACCAGTCCATGGCCCATGGGTTGGGGATCCCTGATGTACACTATAAAATATGTTAAAATATTTAAAATTTTAATCACATAAAAGTAAATCTAAACAGAGTTCTAGTATTGTTCCCTGTATCCCCTGGACTGCCTTGCAATGTGCATACCTTACTTGGAAAAACCCCATCCTAGAGCAGTAAGCTGTCAAACTACAGCACACATAAATCCACCTGGAATGCCTATTAAAATGCAGATTTCATGCACCAACAAGAGACTCAGTGGGTCTGAGATGGAGTTCAGGAATCTACATTGCTAACAGTCACTCCAGGTGGTTCTGAAGCACATTAAGCCCCACACTTGGAGAAACACCATCAAGGAGCCAAGGCAGAGAATCTCCCTCCCATGCTATCAGCACAGCGACACCAGCCAGCAACAGAGGGGGAACAATTCTCTATTTTCACATGGATCATCCATTAACTAGGTGTTTCTGAGGGAGTGTTAGAACTACCATTTAAAAGAAACATGTTCTGACTTCTACACTGTTAACATATGAAGAGACATTTCGCCTGCTATATACCCACACACATAAAATTTATTATACAACAGAATTCTTCCATTTAAATGAAATAGTTTTTCTCTAAAGTATAATTTTTTTTTTTTTTTTTTTTTTTTTTTTTTAAGAGACAGGGTCTCACTATGTTGCCCAGGCTGGAGTGCAGTGGCTATTCACAGGTGCGATCCCACTACTGATCAGCACAGGAGTTTTGACCTGCTCTGTTTCCGACCTGGGCCAGTTCACCCCTCCTTAGGCAAGCCGGTGGTCCCCCGCTCCCAGGAGGTCACCATATTGTTGCCAAACTTAGTGTAGACACCCGATCAGCATAGTGCACTACAGCCCAGAACTCCTGGACTCAAGCGATCCTCCAGCCTCAGTCTCCCAAGTAGCTGGGACTACAGGCATGCACCACTGCATCCGGCTCTAAAGTATAATTTTAAGTATAAAACTTTAAAATGTATAAACAGTTAAATCCCCTAACAATTTAATAAGTCCATTTGAATCAATAATCATTTATGAAGCATCTATAACATGTTGGGCACTGATATGGTTTGGCTCTGTGCCCCACTCAAGTCTCACTTTGAATTGTACTCTCCATGTGTTGGAGGAAGGGCCTGGTGGGAGGGGACTGAACCATGGAGGCACACTTCCCCCTTGCTTTACTCATGATAGTGAATGAGTTCTCAGAAGATCTCATTGTTTAAAAGTATGTGGCACTTCCACCTTCTCTTTCTCTGTCCTGCCACCATGTAAGACGTGCCTGCTTCCCCTTTGCTTTCTGCCATGATTCTAAGTTTCCTGAGGCCTCCCCAGCCATGCTTCCTGTACAGCCTGTGGAACTGTGAATCAATTAAATCTATTTTCTTCATAAATTATCCAGTCTCGGGTAGTTCTTTATAGCAGTGTGAGAACAGACTAAAACAGACACCAAAAGAAGCAGTCTGATGTTATATAAAGGATACAACTTTTATAATTGGAAGTGACTTGGGTTTAATTCCTGACTCTGTTACTTGTTTGATTTTGGACAAGTTGCTTGGCCCTACTAGGTCCCAGTTTCCTTATCTCTAAAAAAAAAGCAACAAAACACCCACATACAAAGCATCTGTGAGAAATAAATGAGATACATGTAATATGTAACAAGTGATAGTTGAAATTGTAAACACCACCACAACGACCTGCACTTTAGTGGTAGCTGCTTAAAAACAAAAATACTTGACCTTTTCCTCATTAAAATTAATTCCCTAGATTTCTTTTTCTTTTCTTATTCTTTTTCTTTTTGAGACAGGGTCTCCCTCAGTTGCCCAGACTGGAATGCAGTCCCAACCTTCTGGGCTCAGGCGTTCTTTCCACCTTAGACTTCTGAGTAGCTGGGACCACAGGTGCACACCACCACTCCCAGCTAATTTCTTTCTTTTTCTTTTTTTAATCTGAATGAAGACCAGGTTTTGTCATGTTGCCCAGGCTGGTCGGGAACTCCTGGGTTCAAGCAATCCACCTGCCTTGACCTTTCAAAGTGCTGATACAGGTGTGAGCCAGCCCATTTCCCATGTTCTAAATTGCTGAATACTGAATAGGCTCTGAAGGCAAAATTCCAACTGTACCATTTACTTGTCTGGGCAAATTACTTCACCTTTCTAAGTCCCAATTTCCTTTTAGATAAAAGAGATAATAATAGTACATCTCTAGCTTGTATTTTATAAACATAAAAATGAAGACTGTATCTAAAATGCTTAGCCACTGACTGGCACTCAGTGAGCACTGAATAATTTTTATTTATTATTGTCAAGCCATATTAAGAAATTATCACTCATGTTAAGAAATTTTTACTCATTATTATCAAGCCATATTAGGAAATTACTTTCAAGCCATATTTGCTTGCTGATGCAAACAAGAGTACATGATTTGACTAAGATAACTATATGTCTCACCTTTATCTAAATCTAAAAGTGTTCCTTCAGCATTTTTCCTTCAGCCAAAAAAATCAATTAATAAAAATAAACAGGCTAATTAATTAATTTAAATGTTCCTAAATTTTAACATTGAGTAGATATTTTATCCTGCTTCAAAACTTTTTGGGAGTCTGCTTTACCAAGAGTAGAAAATCTGAAACACATGGTAGAATTGTAAGCTTTTCACAATTTGCACGTATCACATTTCCTGCTCTTCCTTTCCTTTACCCCATCCCTGTCTCTCCATTCTAGACATCTACCGTCACACCATTTTCAAAGCGGGCGATATTCTCAAAGTTTTAGAGCAACATTATCTCCTAAGAGATGAGTTACTAAAAACTGCATTGGTGTTTCCTGCAGTTCCTCAAAAACCATTAGCCAACACCTCAAACAAAATCGGATTATTCCTATTAATATGTGTTGCAATATCCACCATAGTAGTCTTCTTGAGAAGAAACTAAAGATTCAGACTCATAAAACTATGTTAGGCTGTACTTAGCCTCAGAGTCACACAGAAAGATGTGAGAGAGGAAACATACCATACTAGCAGGGCAGTGTGAGGCATTCCCCCCTCCACAGGAGGTCTTACAGCGGCTTACTCAGCTGATCAGGAGCTATTCTCTTTTTCCCCTCCCCAGCTCCCTAGAGAAAGCAAGTCTAAGGAGGTAAGATTCATATTGGGTAAGTTTTCCCAGAGGAGCCAATATGTCTTGCAACAACCCCAAAGGCACCGTTTCTAGGTCCCCTGCAAAGTCAATCTACTATCACTAGACTCAGGGAAGCCCGAAGATATGGCTTCTTACAAGGTATTTATAGTTCTTCTGGTCATATCCATTTTACAGATCAGAAGCCATTCTGATCATGAGCAATGTTGCTTTATAACACAATGGACACTCTACCTCTATCTAGTTTCCAGCAAAATTTTTCTACCTTTATCCAGTTTCTGGCAAAATTTGACATTTATAGGAGAGTGTGTGCCTACAAAATGGGCAATTAGAGTAGTTTTTCCAAAAATAGGGAAAAGAGAGGAAAGAAAATAGAAAAAAAAACTTGAAAAGACAGCTTAACAATATACTTACCATCATCAGCTGCACCATCTGCTAGAAATATGTAATAGCTTGTGTTTAGATCAAATCTATTCTTAACTCCAGGAAGGGTAATGTTTCTTCTGAAAGAACACTGTATAACACCATCCGCCAACCTCCAAGCCATATCCTCAAGGCTATCCTACAAACACACACAATGGGTCTTCTCAGCACTTTTCAAAGATTTGCTAAAAATAAGATATGATCAAAATCCTGCCCTGTTCAGTTTCCTTTCTCTAAGATCATATGTGCATGCTTTGTCTGCAGTGTCATTGTTTTTCCACTTCCTCTTTGAAGAGAACAAGAAACATGTTCTCCCAGTTTATTTGTCTTTAGCCCATTTGGCAAAATAATGATAATAACATTTTTACTTTGAGCCAGAACCCCACGATTCCTCTACCTAGGTAGGAAATTTTAGCAGATGTACTAATACCATCTGGCCACTAGTATACAATCAAAAACACTGAAAAAGAAACAATTAACAAGTACTACCCTAGTGGCCAAAATGCAACATGCAACTGGGGAGAAGTTCAAGCCCGCCGTGGAAGTCAGCCCCATGGGAAAGTTGTGCACAGTTATGTCATTAAGTGATAGCTACTCCTCAGTCAGATCTCATTTGCTGTGTCATTAAGCTACTGCTCCTTCAGAGCTCGTTTACCTGTCAGCTGTCCTGCAAATAGACACTTCTCTACCAGAAATAGTCCACCTTTGACACACATGCCAACAAAGGACACTTAAGACAACTGTCCAAGGCATCTCCGGCCTTCGCCAAATGTGCTCCTCTTTCTCACTAGTAGAGAAATTTTGTCACTAACGTCATTCTCTTCTTAAAAACCTGTCTGTAAGCATTTGAAAAGCAGTTGATAACCTGACCATCTTAATAAACCATAAAGTACTTTTTTGTAAGCTACAACAAAAAGGATGTAAGTGACACAAGCAAGAATTCATCTGTCCCTACAAGACAAACTTCTGAAGTGTAGAAAAGTTTCTCAGAGATCATTATGAGAGGAGCCCTGCTGGCAGGCCCCTGCTCAGGCTAGGCTGTGACTCCCAGCACAGCCACCCCAGTCAGTGATAGCCACACAGTTGGAAAGCAGGTCTCCAGGTGGAGGTTCCCGGAGTCTTCACACCTACCCTGGAGTCTATTACAGGGTGACTTCGCCCCGTTAAATGGGAAGGCTGGATGTACACAGTCTGATCTTCACAAATACACAGATAAGCATCATCATCACCCTGAAACACAATTGTAAATGAGAACAAAGTTAGAAGAAATTTCAGCATTCTTTTTTTTAAAGTATCTCAGGAAACCAAATATTATTTGATGTTTTTAAAACATAATTTACTTAAGACTGTCCATTCCCCATTGACTGATCTTGGCATCTACGTTTGGTGTTGGGAAAATGTGATATCCACATGCAAACGAATGAAATTGGACCCTCACACAATCTACAAGAATTAACTGGGGGAAAATTAAAGTCTTCGAAGAAAACTGGGAGTTTCACAATTGGTTTGACAATGATTTCTCAATGTTATGCCAAAAGCATGGGCAGCAAAAGAAAAACAGTTTTTAAATTGTACTTCAAAGGACATTACCAACAGTTAAAAGGCAACACACAGAATGGGAGAATATATTTGCAAGTCATTTATCTGATAAGATTGAAAATATATAAAGAACAACTCAAAAAATGGGCAAAGGACTTGATGTGCACAAAGGACCTTGTGCGTTGCTGGTGGAAATGTTGCATGCATTGTGGATAACAGTATAAACCATACTCAAAAAATTATGTGATCCAGCAATTCCATTTCTAGGTATACACCCAGAAGAAGTGAAAGCAGGGACACGAACACATTTGTATGTCAGTGTTTTTAGCATTATTCACAGTAATAAGGTGAAAACAACTCAAATGTTCATTGATGAATGGATAAACAAAATGTGTATATAAATATATACAAGGAATATTAGCCTTATACAAAAAATTCTGTCATGCTGCAACATGGATAAACCTTGAAGACATGCTGAGTAAAATAGACTAAAGGACAAACATTGGATTATTCCGTTTATATCAGATATCTAGCCAAATTCTTAGGGAAAATAGAATGCTGGTTATCAGGCGCTGGGAAGTAGGGAAGGATTAAGGAGTTAGTATTTAATATTAGAGTACAGAATTTCCACTGGGAAAGATGAAAAAGTTCTGGAGATGGACAGTAGTGATGGATGTACAACATTGAATGTACTTAATGCCACAGACCTGTATGCTTTAAAAATTGTTAAAATGGCAAATTTATGTATATTTTACTTCTTTTAAGGAAACTAAGTGGATAGAGAAAATGTATATTGCCTGAACAAGCTGAAGAGATTAAATTAAAAGCAGTTTGTTTAAGGAAATATAGAACCAGCAGAGTTAAGAAAAAGCCTGTAGGTCTATAGAAACTAGTAGTGATGTAAGAAGCAGCCATGTGTCTTCAAAGGAAACAAGGCTTTTAGAGACCACTTTCCAGTGACTTGGAACAGTGTCATTGGGAACTAAGAAGCTGCAGCCAAAAATGGAACCAACTAGAACATCCAATACAGCCAGGAACCCAGAATGTGGGATCAGACCCACAAGGCAGGAGGATTGTGTGAGGCCAGGAGTTCAAGACCAGCGTAGGCAACATAGTGAGACCCCATCTCTACAAAAATAAAGTATCTAGGCATGGTGGTGCACACCTATAGTTCCAGCTATTTGGGAGGCTGAGACAGGAAGATCTTTTCAGCCCAGGAGTTTGAGGATGCAGTGAGCTATCATTGAGCGACTATACTACAGCCTGGGTGACAGAGCAAGACCTTGTCTCCAAAGGAAAAAAAAAAAGCCCTTTAGCCCACACAAAGATTATAAAGACGCCTAACCCCCTTTCTTTTCCTACATGTTCTGTGGTTTAAATTTTAACAGCTAAAATTGATTTTGGCCCAGGCATGGTGGCTCACACCTGTAATCTCAGCACTTTAGGAGGCTGAGATGGGTGGATCACCTGAGGTGAGGAGTTTGAGACCAGCCTGGCCAACACAGTGAAACCCTGTCTCTATTAAAAATACAAAAAAATTAGCCAGGTGTGGTGGCATGTGCCTGTAATCCCAGCTACTCGGGAGGCTGAGGCAAGAGAATTGCTTGAACCCTGGGAGGTGGAAGTTGCAGTGAGCTGAGATCACACCATTGCACTCCAGCCTGGGTGACAAGAACGAAACTCCATCTCAAAAAAAATTTATTTTGAACAAACTGCACATAAAGTGTACAATATGATAAATATTCCCATGTTTTACCATCACAATCATAATGAACATATCCATCACCTGCCAAAGTGTCCTCTTTTGTTGTCTCTCCCGACCCTCCCTGACTCCATCCCAGGCAACAATTGATCTCTCTGTCACTATGTATTATTTTGCATTTTCTAAAGTTTTATATAAATAGAAAATAAAATAAAACATAATTTACTGAATTGTGAATGAATGACGCTATGAATTCAAGAGAACTGGCTACCTAAGTTGTGAGTTAAAAATAATTTTGTTATAATACAAAAGCACTAAAATTTCAGTGTAAAATAATAGATTAAGATAGATATATAATATGTTTATATGTTCATAAACCCATCACTAATTGAACAACACTTGAATATTTTCATGTATATTCACCCAAACCTATTTCATGTATATTATACCCAAACCTATTTGTATCATACCTATTTGTTCCTTCCAAAAAGGAAAATATAGAGTTCTGTTACTTTTTTCAATTAACTTACCATGAACAATACTCCAGATATTTATTTGTTAATAAATATCTATGTCCCACATATTTTAATGATCGAATACACTGCATTGTATTGGTTATTTTTTTTTTGGTAACTTCTAAGATGGAAGACACTAAAGAAATATGTACACAGTGTACATATTCAGTAGATTTAATGTTATATAACTGAGGCAAAAATATCTGCACTCAAGGAGGAACTAGTCAAAAAGTTTACCTCTTATCTAAACTTTAGTTTCCAAGATTCCTTAACTCTGAACTTAGATCTTATTCTTTAAAGAGATCATCAAGCCAGGCACAGTGGCTCACACCTATAATTCCAGCACTTTGGGAGGCCAAGGAAGGAGGATTGCTTGAAGCCAGGAGTTTGAGAACAGCCTGGGCAATATGATGACACCTCATCCTAGAAAAAAATGTTTAAAAATCAGCCAAGCATGGTGGTGCATGCCTGTGGTCCCAGCTACTAAGAAGGCTAAGGCAGGAGAATCATTTGAGCCCAGGAGGTCAAGTTTGCAGAGTGCCATGATCATGCCACTGCACACCAGCCTGGGCAACTGAGGGAGACCTTGTCTCCCAAAAATAGAAATAAAATACAATAAAATTAAGTGATATTAAAAAACAGACTGTCAATTAATAGGGACAAAGAATGAAAAAGAATACCAAAAAAAGAAGCAGACTAACTTCAAAGTACATTTAAACAATGGTACAAAGGAATAATCTTGATTTTAAGTTATTGTCCATGGCTTGGTCTTTCACTTGGTTTCTCCATAAACTATCTAAGAAGTGCTTTAATATGTGCTTTAGTCACCCAATTCCTTAAACAAGGTCCAAGACTACCCAGTTATAACAAATCTTGCTATAAATTCCAATATTAAATGCTAACATCTTTCTATACTTTCAGATTCAACTTTATTTTTAAATGTTCTACTTTTGAAAACTCTCAAGAATGTACTCTTTGCAAAGCAATTATGTACTGTTACACATATTACAGTAAAATCAGAATTAGCCCCAATTCAAGGTAGGAAATTTGGAGCAATCATGCCTTAAACCAGGAGTTAACAAACTATGGCCTACAGATCAAATTCAACCTAAAACTTGCTTCTATATAGCCCATAGGCTAAGAATGACTTTTACATACTTAAATGGTGAAAGGAAGAATATTTCATGACCAATGAAAACATATCAAACTGAAATTCAATGTCCATATTTCATTGGAACACAGCCACATTTATTCATGTACATATCATCTATGGCTGCTTTTATGCTATACCAGAGGGTGGTAGCTACAATCGAGACCATGTCACCCACAAACTCTAAAATATCCTTATAGAAAAAGTTTTCTAAACCCCAATTTATTTTTTATTTTGGAGATGGATTCTCAGCCTGTTGCCCAGGCTGGTATCTAAATGTTGGGCTTAAGCAATCCTCCTGCCTCAGCCTCCCAAAGTGCTGAGATTACGAGTGTGAGCCACCATGCTGGGCCTGAACCCTGATTTAAACAATGCATGTTTTCTAGAATATCTATCATGAATGGACACAGAAATTCTTTTGTTGCATAAAAAAAAAAATCAATACAAATAATGGTTGACTAGAGGCAAACTAAGGATAGGAAGGCAAATAAAATCAAACAAGTAGACCTCCCAAATATTAGAGAAGATTATGGGGATAGAGGGCAGGGAACTCTCAGTTCTCACTATTCCAAATGAGGAGTAAGTGAAGGTGCTACTGCAACTCAGGCTCCAGGCAGTTCTAGAAACCTCAAGTCTGAAAGCATAAAAGTATACCACATAAGAACTTCCAGCAAATCCCTGGGCTGTTACAGAAGCTCTCTCCCCAGTCCACCCCTCTCAAGTGGAGCATTTAGAGTGCATCCTATGAGAAAACATTTGTTGGACACTGTGGGAGAAATAATAAGATGATGTTTTATAAGAATATGGTTCTTACAATTAAAAGCTGTGTTTTAATGAAGAAGACATTAAATGTCTTTTAAGAAGACATTAGATGAAGACATTAGAAGAAGATATTAAATGTCTTAAATTATGACATGAAAAGACATAATTTGTCTTTTCATGTCAGTTTACCTATCTGTCTTCTTCATTAATGAAGACAGATAGGTAAACTGACATGAAAAGACCAATTATGTATGGCCAGATAATTGAAAATGGCTTATCAGAAAAGACAGTAATTAAGCAGACCTGAGAAAATAAAACATATTTATAGGAGGACAAAGTAAAGATGAGATTAAAGAAAAGGTTTTCCAAGTTGAAGAACTTCTAGGACCAATGATATAGAAATACGAAAATTTTAAGAAACAGGTAGTTTTGTTAGCTAAAATATATGAAGGATTAAAAGAGAGCTCTAAGGCTGAAAATTCCAGAAGTATTCCCAAAGTAGTGTGCACCATGCTTTAAGAAAATAACTGTTTTTTTATAATTACTAAAGTTTTGCCAACGGTTTGGTGGGATATTTTTAGGACTGTTTTTGTTTTTTGAGACAAGAGTCTTGTTCTGTCATCCAGGCTGGAATGCAGCGGTGCAAATACTCTTCCTGCAACCTTGACCTACTGAGACCAAGCAATCCTCCCACCTTAGCTTCCCAAGTATCCAGGACCACAGGTGCATGTCACCAGACCCAGCTAATTTTTTTGTTAGTTTTTTGTGGAGATAAGGGTCTTGTCATGTTGCCCAGGCTCATCTTAAATTCCTAGCTTCAAGCAATCCTTCTACCACAGCCTCTCAAAGTACTGGGATTATAGGCATGAGCCACCGCGCCCAGCCAAGACAACCTTAAATGTGGCTTGGGGAGAAAATTCCAGTGGAATGGCTGTGTGAAGGATGAAATGGAAGAGGAAATCATGGAAACAAGGGGACTAATGAGGGGTTACTACAGCAGTCCAGGAAGCAGACAGAAAAGCTGTAAGCCAAGTCAGAGATAATGACAACGCAATAAAGAGAATGAAAGAGGTATGTCAAAGATAGAATCAAAAGTACTTGGGAGATCAGTAGCAGTGAATATATTAGCACCCAAATCTTGATTTCTAGATATTATTCCTACTAAAAGGAATTAAAGCTCCTTTGAGAAATAATGAAATGCATGAAAGTATGAATGGAGAATATCTTGTTACACCAGAAACAAAGACATGCTCAAAAGTGGTGGAGACACATCAAAAGGGCACAGAAGCTTGAAAGGGCTCCCAATGACCACATTTGGGTCAATATGACCGTCCAAAAGAATGAATGGTGGTAATAAACTACAACATAGAAACCCATTACTCCACGGTGTTACTACAAAAGGGAAGGGCAAGTGCAGAGAAAAGAAAACTCATATTTTCATAAGAATGCCAGCTAATAAGCAAGTTAGAAGATCACCAATTTGGCAACCACAAATGTAACAATTGATTTTTAGGACAAACATCAATAAATACAAAAACCTAACAGGCTATTGAGGAACAGAATATTCATACGGACTCGAAATATCACCCCACGTATTACTCATTACATAAAGAAAATAGACCTTCACAATGCAGAAATCTGACAGACACCAGTGATCAAACATACTATCATCAATAATAGAACAACTGGACATTATGAAACTTTTGAAATAGTGCACTGATGTGGAAACAATATCCTTATGTAGCATTTGTGCAAAAAAAAAAAAAAACACAAATCTATTATATAAATTGTAGAATGCTCTACAAAATAACCGGCCTGAATTTAATTTTAAAAAAAGAAAAGAAAATGGGTAAAGTAACTGTTCTAAAGTAAAGGAGATCCAAGAGATATAACAACTAAATGTCCTGAGTAATAACTGATTGGATCCTGGATAAGAAACACTTTTTAAAAACAGTTATAAAGGGGTTTATTGGGACAAGTGGGAAAATTGGAATACAGATTGTATGTCACATAAAATTATTATATTGCTGTTAAATTTTCTTAATGTGATAAAGATACTGTAGGAGAATTGTGGGAGAATGTGCTTGTTCTTAGGAGACACATGTTGAAAACCTTAGAAATGAAATGTCATGATTATCTGTAATTTACTTTCAAATAGTTTAAGAAGAAATATGTATTTATATATACCACATAAGTCAACCAAGCTAGAAAGAAATAAAAAGATAAAGTGGCAAATCTAGGCAAAGGGCTTATGGGTGCTCATTGTACTATCTTTTTAACTTTTATGGGGGTTGAAAACCTTTCAAAACAAAAAGTTAGAAATGACAGGAAGAAGGACCTGAGAGATGGATGAAAGGAAGGAATCCAAGTCACAACCAACATTTCTCTGAATACCAAAGAAGATGCTGGCAGCAGTAAATGAGGTGTTTATAAATTGCCTGGGACAGTACCCAACAAGAAACAAGCCATCAATAATGGTAGCTGCTTTTCTGATATTGCTAATCACCAAGAATGGGGAACACAGGGAGACATTATGAGGCACAATAAAAAGTTCAGTCTTTTAGATGTCGCTTTGTGCTGTTTGGGAACATACATCTAGACGAGACCAGCCTGCAGCTGGAAACCACAGTCTGGAATCCAAGGGAGTTAGGATTGGGGCATGGAGAGATGAAGTCTGGAGTAAGATGAAGGAGAAGGAAGGAAGCTAATGATGTGCATACTTGACAGACTTTACATTATTTCACAAAATATCTCAAATAAGAAAGAGGTATGTACAGTACATCTTCACTTACCGTAGGCAAGTTCTTGGAAACTATGACTTCAAGCAAAACAACATACAACATGGTCAATATATATATATATGTATTTTGAGATGGAGTTTCACTCTTGTTACCCAGGCTGGAGTGCAATGGCGCGATCTTGGCTCACTGCAATCTCCGCCTCCTGGGTTCAGGCAATTCTCCTTCCTCAGCCTCCTGAGTAGCTGGGATTACAGGCACGCGCCACCATGCCCAGCTAATTTTTTGTATTTTTAGTAGAGACGGGGTTTCACCATGTTGACCAGGATGCTCTTGATCTCCTGACCTCATGATCCACCCGCCTCGGCCTCCCAAAGTGCTGGGATTATAGGCATGAGCCACCGTGCCTGGCCCATCAATAGTTTTTTCTTCATCAATGTCATAACAAAATGATACTGAAAGAAATGACATTATTCAAGGAACTGCTGTATGTAGCCTCACTTAAAGTCAAAGCTTCCAAGAACCTATTGATGGCATTGAGGACTTACTGTACTTGGAAATTCAGTTAAAATTTAGATATTAGCAAGTCATTATCATTAGAAATAGGGTAAATTACATATTTTTATCTCAGTGATGAGGTCTAATATACCAAAATAATTGCTAACATTAATTCACAAGCCAAATTGATAAAGGAGTATAATTTAGGTTACTGAATCAGTATTTGTGACATCAGATACCTTCAGTATTTAAATTTACATTATACACTCCAAAGAAACAGCAGGTCACAAAAATACCCTAAACTTTTAAAAGTAACAACCAAAAATAGAAATTACCACTTTAATAACATATTTTGAGGCTGATTCATTTCCCCCAAGTTAGACAAACAGGTGTACAGATTACTTTAATCATTAAACAGTATTGCTCTGTAAATCAACTGCACCTGCATAATTAAGTCTTTTTTGTAAACATTTTTGATGAGTACTACACTGGAAACAGATAAGATTTCTAAGTAAGATTTGAATTAGAGATAAATGCTTTTATGCCATCAATGCCTACAATTAAAACAGAATAACTGGCCTACCTGTGGGCTACTCATTACCACAGTGAATGCAGTAATAGTCTTTGCCTCTTGCTTACAGGTTTTATGTAACCAGTAAAGGGAAATGTTATCTATATACTAATAGCATGAATTTTGGCTGTAAAGTAACTGGAATAAGTTGGGACTGTTTTTTTTTTAAGTGACTACAGCATATATCTAAATGAGTGCTATAACTCAGAGATGAACCTTAATGAAATGACAGATTCATTCAACAAGTTAATCCTTTTCTGACTCATTTTCAGAATTTCCTTCCTAGCCAGTTTTATCACATTCACATGACAGCAGCACTACCGCCACCTATCATTATTGCTTTATAGTCACATTTTATTTTTGACTCAACCTCATTCACCTCATACACTAAACTTAGTTCACTGAGAATATCCAAAAAAAAAACATGCTACAAGTCAGATGGCAATCACAAAAGGAAGTGGGTTAAATGTTTTAAACAATCACCGCATCAGCTGAGCAAGTATAAAATTTCCTATACATGCAACTTTGAGGGGGAAAGAGTCACAATTTCTTATATGTTATTTTTTTAAGTACATGATAACTTTTGTATCTCATAGACTTAAGGTATATATTTTGTTTAATGAAAGAGGATAGCAAGTGCATTCTAGAGGTGTCTAGTGAAATATGTAGGTCATATACACATACTGAAATGGTATCCCACTAAAGAAAGTTGGTTACATCCAGCATCCTACAATACTTGCAACCACTGCTCCAGGACCCATATGATCGAGTGCAACTTCAGGGAAAGCGTTATTTCTTCTATCACAGCCATGTCAGAGTTCCGTCTCTTTTTCTGAGATACGATTCCCTAAAGAAGTGGTGTTAAGTTTAAATCCTGAGAAGAAGAAAGCTCTCAAGACAAGACCCTTTGCCTGTGCTAATAAGGGGCTTTCTCCATTTCTGGCCATCCCTATGCCCCAATGCCCACTCTTCTTGGACAGGACTTATACACGTCCTGGCCACAATACTCTTCCTGCTCCCTAGGAAACCGAGGTGCTTACACAAGCCCTGCTCTTTCACACCACAGCACAAGGCTGCCACCTACAGAATCATTTAATCCATTTCAGCACTACCCAGGGAGAGTGAGAATCAGCTCAAAGTAAATGCTGCCTTCTGCAGATTTGACAAAGGACCCTACTGTAATATATGTTGCCTGGATATACAAGTTTAAGTCCTGTTTAGAAAATGCACTGATGACCACTAAAATAGGACACCAAGAGCAGGAACACATGCTTTAGTTCTGGCCACCTGAATAAACAGAACATTTATTCAATTACAAAAAAACACAGAACATTTTATGCAGAACAACTTTTCTTAAACATATTCCTGCTTTATCACAGAGGTAGACAGACACAAAATGGCAAATACACTGGAAATAAAATGATCTTCCTAATTTTCCTTAGGACAGCCTGTTCTTGGTAGTAACTGGCCAACTATTAAAATTATAAAGTACCCAAAGCTGTTTAACTTAGAATCTCCTAAGTTAGTTTCTCCTTTCTTATTCCACCGTTACGTGGAATGATCACTTGTCGCTGGAACAAACAGCTAATATGCTGTTGATTACAGCTTACTCCAGTGATCCGCCTTTGTTACCACTTATGTGAGTGAGAGGTACCAACCATCCATTGGTCATGAGACAATGCGAAGGATAAATAGCCTTTATTGGGACCACTCATTTCAACCATCACTGATTGGTCATCTCTTGTGAAGGACAAGAAGACACAGGCAGCCTCCTTCTCTGGGTCACAGTTCAAAGGACTCCTAATGCAGAACTTCTTGTTCCCACAATCTGAGGCACTGAACTAGAAAAATGAGAGAGGAAAAAAAAACCTTAATTATTAAAGAAGCAGTTCATTGGCAATGACAGAAGCATAACTACCTTCAAGTATGGGTAGTTCCCAGATTAATGAGAATGCTTTTCCATAATAAGCATTCAAATAAGGAAACAAAAGACACATCTCAAATTAAAAATGATCGGAGCACTAGTTAGGTTATGAACTTTTAAACTTAATTAATTTTAATTAAAATTTGGAAAACATACACTTGTTAGACTGTAATTATGCAAGAGTATTCAAGCTCCTGTAATACAGAAAACATTTCACATTAAGTATGTTTTGGAGCAAAGTTTCTGATAAGTTTTGAGAAATTTTTGAGGGAATATTTCAGTCCCTGAGACTTAAACGACACTGACATTCCTGCCTAAAGGGTATCCTCTAGTTCTCAGAGACGAAGTTTTAACAAGCAAACAAACAAATTCTTAGCAAGTTATTATATTTAGATTGTGGATTCTGCTTTTAGAATTCAGATTCAAATTTGATACTAAAATGATATGAGAAACAAATGGTCACCCCAATTTACCAGCAATCCAAATAACAGAAGTGATTTGGTTGGGGGAGAAATAAGCAACAATGGGATGACTTCATCCAGAGCTTCTTGATAAAGAATATAAGGTGAAAAGTCTTAGAAAAAAAAATCAGCTCTAAAATTTGATAAAGGAGCAGACTTTGTTCGAATGATCTGTGACAGTAAATTTCAGAAGAGTGCTAAACATTATGTAACTAGAGTTGATGGAAATGTAAAGACAGATCATACTAGAGTGAGGAGAAAAAGCCACTGGAAACCAAGGAACTTGGACTTTGGTCTCTGCTCTCCCCTTCTCTACATCATGTTTGCCAAAGGACTTATTCTCTCTGGATTCCTTCACCTTCAACTACATACCAGGAAAACTGTAAGAAATAGATCCTGATGCATCTTTGAGTGCTAAAAATGCTGTAATCCTTTGACTCTGAATGAACTTCCCTATAATTAAAGGTTATAAACATGGCACAAAGACACAATAAAAGCTCCAACAAGAGCCTTGTATTGAATATAAGGAAAGACAACAATATTGTCAGCAGATTCCTAGTGGGAAGCTCAGGTCCAAACTGACTGTTTACCTCCCTAAAGCAGCTTTTGATTAAATAAGCAGTAAGCCTAAACTGGGCAGTACAAATCACAGATGTAATTGTATGGTCAGACAAAAGTGCAACGATCATAATAATGTAATCAAATATAGTGCCCATATGCTATAAAATGTTGAAGAGAAGGAAAACAAAATAAGGAGCAAAGCGCATTACTCTGCTTCTCTATGTGAACGAAGAGGTACAAACGGGCAACAAAAAGGAAAAAGAAAAGGAACTAATGTTTATGAAGCATTTATTAAATGCAAGGCACAGTTAGAAAACTGACATTCGGTGAAACCCCGTCGCTACTAAAAATACAAAAAATTAGCTGGGCATGGTGGCACGTGCCTGTAATCCCAGCTACTCAGGAGGCTGAGGAAAATTGCCTGAACCCAGGAGGCGGAGGTTGCAGAGAGCCGAGATCACGCCATTGCACTCCAGCCTGGGTAACAAGAGCGAAACTCCGTCTCAAAAAAAAAAAAAAAAAAGAAAAGAAAACTTACATTCATTATTTTGTTTAATTCTTACAGTGATACTAAGAGCTAAATATTATGACATCTCATTCTATAGGCAAGGAAACCGAGAATGAAAATTAGGCAAGTCAGTATTTTGGCCCACATTTGTTCTTTCAACTGCAACAACCTGCCTCAACAAGTTTCTTTATTGTATCCACTTCTGAATTAAGAAGTCTAATTTCTCAGAATTCCCTGCAGTAAAACCCTTCTTCCTGATGTTTCTAATATGCATGCCACTTTCCAAAATATGTCTTGTCAACGATAAATCTTTTGAATCAGAGGGCCTAAATAAAATTCTAACTGACAAATTTACAAGAGATTTTCTGTTGTTCAGCACATACAGTTTCCTAGCACCCTCTGACCTGAATGAAATGAGATCTAAGAGTTTTATCACTACTTCAAGAATCTCCTCCAAATCTTGCCTAAATTTAACTTAAGCTCTTCATTTGATATCTGGCTGTGTTTTAAAGAAAGAAAAGAAAAACTATTACTTCATCGGATTTATTTTCAAATGAAAACATATCCACTACCAGTAGAGACTACATGTGAATATCATAACCATACCTTGAACATGCAGGGTCTTGCATTCCCTTCCTTCTAATCTATAAGTCATAATGTTGCAATGAAGACTTCCTTCAGATTTCTACAGAAGGCCCAAAAACTTGCTACCACTACCCAGCACAGCTACTTCTCTAGGCACTTTGTCACACAAAGTACACAGAACCACAATTTCCAATCACACATTTACCCCTTTGCTCACATACAGAAAACTAAGTACAGCACTTTACTCCTACGTAATGTCTTCCTTTGTTTACCTTCTCTTCTGTATTTTATAATATAAGGGCATTATACTTGGCTACATATTATTTTACATTGCATTTAATGAAGCTATAAAAATGTTACTTAAGCTGGGCACAGTGGCTAACACCTGTAATCCCAGCACTTTATGACACCAAGGCAAGAGGATCGCTTGAGCTCAGGAGTTCAAGACCAGCCTGGGAAACATAGTGAAATCCCATCTCTGTAGAGAAAATAAAATTGTTACTTACTGGTTTGGTTAAGTGGGAAACTGGACGTAACGTTGGCAAAGGTCCTATTGTAGCTTTAGGTGTCGTAAAAGGAAATGCATTTGGTTGTGAAATTATAGGACTAGGAATCTTCACCCAGTAGACTTTGTACTTCGCAACAACTGTGGCTCTGAAATGCAACACCAGTGAAATTAGAACCCTAATTGTGGCCTATTGTAATCAGATGAAAACGTCAAAGGAAAAAAGAGAGTGAATAAACTAGAAACACATGACTTAGTACCTAACAGCACTATTAATTTTGCCTGAGGCAAATTTCCAACCACCCTTCCACCCCATCACTTGAACTTTAATCTCTTTCTCTCCCTCTGTCGCTCTTTCCTTGTCTGTTTTGGGGGCATTTTCACAACAGCCATGATGTCAGGCCCAGGGACAAAACTGCGCAGATTTCTACTTCCTGGCATATGAAGAACATACTACTGGTCATTTCAGAGCACACTATTCAAATTCTTCCAAAGGGCCTGTGTAGCAGGCAACTACAGCAAGCAGCTATAATAGAGGCTGCATAAGTAACTATCGGCTTTCACTGGGATCACACCCCTTTTTCACATTCCACCTAACATACCGGTGCAGAGTTGTGTTACTGTGTGTTGGGGACCTATGCACAAAGTAAAGAAAACCGACATGTCGGGATAGCAATCCTTCCCTTAAAATATATGTCTACTTCACTACTCAGGAATCATCACATGGCATTGTAACATTCCGTTTCCTTTGGAATGTATGTAGGATAAGGAAGAAGTACTGTTTTAATTCCACTGAGTTTCATAATTATAAGAGCCATGCAGTCTCTTTTGAGTCTAATCTGCAAGCTGTAACACTGAAAAAACCATCCAAATTTCAGAACTTTCATTTGTATTCTCATGCTAATTACAGGAGCAAATCTAAAAGTAGTATTCTACAACATAAGAGTCAAGTATTAATTGATAGCTCTTATTAGTATTAAGACAGTGCAAGACTTTATTCACTCAACAAATGTCTATTAAGTGCCTATGAGGTGCCGGGTTCTGTGCTAGGTACTAGGTATACTGGTAAAACACAAAATAAACTCCTATGTCAGGAAGGTGGTGTTATTATTATACCAAAGCTCTTCTACATGGGTGAAGGTCTAATAGGTACATAAAATGATAGACTAATTATAATTTCAGTTATACTAGTAGTTACAGAGTTGTAAACTTTTTTTTTTTTTTTTTTTTTTAGAGATAGGGTTTCACATGTTGCCCAGGCAGTCTCAAAATCCTGGGCTCAAGTGATCCACTTGCCTTGGCCTCAAATTGCTGGGATTACAGGCATAAGCTACCATGCCTGGCCCAGAATTATAAGCTCTTATACTCACAGAAACTGTGTGTGATTTGGGGCACTGCTTGGAGCATTCCAGTAGACCTTAATTTCTGTTTTTTTAGATTTACTTGTGTGACTCACAGCTGATCCCTGAAATAAAAGGGAAAGGAACTACATTCAGTCACTCAATAACTCAGCATGACTAGAACTCCTATGATATTGCAAAGTAATTTATCATTGCATGACATTAGCATTCTGGTGAAGAATTTATTTTATTTAGAAAGACTCAGGTACTCAATAAATGAAATGTTGATTGGTTGACATCATTTTAGCAGCTGTCTCTGTGAATAAATGAGAGTCAACAGAAATCGAAGAACTGAAGAGAGGTGTGAACACTGGGTACATTAATACTAGATAGAGACTGCTCATTGTTTCATGTACACTATACATGTACATTGTAATGGATATGTAATGTAAATGTATGATTATACATGTACATGTACAGTATAAATTTATATCTCTTCCATTGATAGATACAAATAGAATGCAGAGTAATGTAAATGTATGATTATACATGTATATGTACAGTATATAAATTTATATCTCTTCCATTGATAGATACAAATAGAATGCAGAATAGAATGCAGAAGATTCATGCAGTAACATGACATTTTAGTACCTCCTTTCTCTCGAACACTCTTCTTTCCCACTTTCATGCTCCTGGCCAACTCCTACTCATTCTGAGGCCTCACTTGAATATCACCTCCTCCAAAAGTCTCTCTCCCAATTCCTTCCAGCCTGTGTGTGGCTCCCTCTGCGATGCTTCCTACTCACTGTGTATGCTTCTAACCAAAGTTAGCACACTGTTCTACTTACGTATTCATAAGATGTGCTTATATGTAAAGTAAGGAGTTTTTCAAGGAACAAGAATCACTCTTGTCCATCACTTATCCCTCCCATTCAGGACCATTTTAGTATAATAAATAAATAAAAAAAATTAGACTCCTATCATACTCTAGATCTCTGTCTTCAATATTAAAACCCTTCAAAAATTAATATAGTAAGAGTCAATATTAATATAAAATATCACAAGCTATAAATTCTTCAAACTACTTTACCTTTTATAGGGTGCTGATGTGTAAAAATTGCAAGGAGTAAAATTAAGGAAAAAGTCTGATCATTATGAATCAATTTAGATGTTTACAATACATGGTTAATGTCATCATTTATCTTGCAACCACTACCTTATAGTGAAAAGACCACAAAAAAAAAAACTGACAGAGAAAAATTTCAAGCTACAGTTGACCCTTGAACAGCACAGGTTTGAACTGCATAGGTCCACTTATATGCAGATTTATTTTCAAAAATATAATAAAAAAAATTGGAGATTTTCAACAATTTGAAAAAACGCAGACAAACTGCATAGGCTAGAAATACTGAAAAAATTAAAAAGTTAGGTATGTCTTAAATGCACAAAATATGTAGGTATTAGTCTATTTTATCATTCACTACTGTAAAATATACACAAACCTATTATGAAAAGTTAAAATTTATCAAAACATACATACACAAAACAGACCATACATGGTGCCATTCATAGTTCAGAGACATATAAACAAATGTAAAAATGCAGTATTAAATCATAACTGCATAAAATTAACTGTAGTTGGGACTACAAGCACATGCCACGACATCCAGCTAATTTTTGTAATTTTTTGTAGAGGCTGAATTTTACCATGTTTCCCAGGCTGGTCTCAAATTCCTGAGTTCAAGCAATCCACCAGCCTCAGCCTCCCAAAATGCTGGGAAAAGAGGTACGAGCCACTACATTCAGGTTTTATTGTGTTTTGCCCACTATTGTAAACCTTAAATAACACCATGGGACCCATACGAAGTGCCACTATTGATGCTGGAAGTGTTCCCAATAAGCAGAGAAAACTCATGACATTATAAGAAAAAGATGAATTGCTTGATATGTACTGTAGATTACCGCCTGCTGCTGCAGTTGCCCACCATTTCAAGATAAATGAATACAGTGTAAGAACCACTGTAACAAAAAGAAAATTCATGAAGATGTCACTGCAGTTATGCCAACAGATGCAAAAATCTTGCACTTTCTGTGAAAGACCTTTTCATCTTGTATTGGAAATGCATCTTTTATGTAGATGTAAGAACTGCTATGAGAAAGGCATACTTATAAGACTAATATGTTTCAAGAAAAAGCAAAGTCATCATATGACAACTTGAAGCAAAAGGAAGGTGAAGGGTCTAAAGCTGGAGAACTTTACACCAGCAAAGGATAGCTTGATAATTTTAGAAAAAAGTTCGGCTTTTAAAATGTCAGGTTAACAAGAGAAGCAGCTTCTACTGACCAAGAACAGGCAAGTTCCCAGGCACCATTAAGAAAATCACTGAGGAGAAAGTATATCTGCCTGAACAGGTGAATGCAGAAAAATATGCCCAATTTTGGAAATAGATACCACAAAGGGCATTTATTAGTAAAGAAGAGAAGCAAGCGGCAGGATTTAAGGCAAGAAGGAACAAGCTATCTCTACTGTTTTGCGCAAATGCAGTCAGTTTATAATCAGGGCTGCTCTTACCTATAAAGCTGCTAATCCCTGCACCTTGAAGGGAAAGATAAACATCAGCTGTCAGTCTTTTGTTTGTAACAGCAAGAAGGCCTGGATAATGAGGAACCTTTGTCTGGAGTGGCTTCATGGATGCTCTGCCTCTGAAGCCAAGAAGCACCTTGCCAGTAAAAGATTTTAAAAGTTATTTTGGCAGGGCATGGTGGGTCACACCTGTAATCTCCGCATTTTGGGAGGCTAAGGCGGGTGGATCACTTGAGGTCAGGAGTTCGAGACCAGCCTGGCAAACATGATGAAACCTAGTCTGTATTAAAAAATACAAAAATTAGCCATGCATGGTGGCAGGTGCCTGTAATCCCCACTACTCTGGAGGCTGAGGCAAGAGAATCACTTGAATCCAGGAAGCAAAGGTTGCAGTGAGCCGAGATTGCACTTCTGCACTCCAGCCTGGATGACAGGGCAAGACTCTGTCTCAAATAAATAAATAAATGTGCTATTGATATTTGATATAGTTTGGATATTTGTCCCCACCCAACTCTCATGTTAAATTGCAATCCCCAGTGTTGGAGGTGGGAACTGGTGGGAGGTGTTTGGGTCAGAAGAGCAGAATTCTCATGGCTTGGTGCTGTTCCTCGAGATGGTGAGCGAGTTGTTGTAAGATACGGTTGTTGTACAATGTAGCACCTCCCCTCCCCAACCATCTCTCTTGCTCATGCATTCACCATGTGAAGTGCCTGCTCCCGCTTTAGCTTTTGCTATGAGTAAAAAACCATGAAGCCTCCCTAAGGCCTCCCCAGAAGCTGAGCAGATGCCAGTGCCATGCTTGTACAGCATGCAGAACAGTGAGCCAATTAAACCTCTTTCCTTATTAAACTACCTAGTCTTAGGCACCTCTTTAGAGCAATACAGGAAGAGCCTAATACAACATTAGACAATGCCCCTGCTACCCAGAACCCCATGAGCTCAACACCAAAGCCACTGAAGTCACCTCCCTGCCTCCATATACAGAGTCTCTAACTCAGTCTCTAGCTCAGGAGGTCTTAAGAACATTTAAGGCTGTTTATACATAGTACTCGATGGAAAGGATTGTCAACACTATGGAAGAGAACTCTGATAGAACACTATGGAAGTCTGGAAGGATTACACCATTGAAGACGCTATTGTTGTTATTAAAAAAAAAAAAGCCTAGAGAGCCATCAATCCCAAAACAATAAATTCCTGCTAGAGAAACACTGTATCAGCTCGGGGCCAGTGGCACAATGGATAATGAGTCTGACTACTGATCGAAGATTCAAGAGAAACACTCTATCTAGATGTTGTGCATGACTTTAAAAGATTTACAGAGCCAATCAAGGAATCATAAAAGACACTGTGGACATGGCAAAAATGGTAGGGGATGAAGAGTTTCAAGATATGAATCTTTGAGAAATTCAAGAGCTAATAGACACCACACCAGAAGAATTAACAGGAGACAACTTGATGATGAGTGTTCCAAACCAGTGCCAGGTGGCAATGAGGACTATGTAGAAGCAGCAGTCCCAGAAAACAAACTGACATTAGACAACCTGGCAAATGGGCTCCAATTCTTCAACACTGCTTCTGTCTTCTTCTATGACATGGACCTCCTATGATAGAGCACTGAAACTAAAGCAAAGTGGGGAAGGATTGCTACCATATAGAAACATTTTTAAGGAAGTGAAAAAACAAAAAAGTCAGATAGAAATTACAATGTATTTCCATGAAGTTACACCAGTGTGGCGCCTCGCCTGCTTCCCACTCCACCTCTTCAACCTCTGCCACCCACAAGGCAGCAAGACCAACCCCTCCTCTTCCTTCTCCTCCCTAGCCTATTCAATGTGAAGACAACAAGAATAAAGACCTTTATAATGATCCACTTTCATTTAATGAATAGTAAATATATTTTTTCTTAATAAGATTTTTCTCTTGCCTAGCTTACTTTATTGTAAGAATACAGTATATAACATATAAATACAAAATATGTATTAATCAACTATTTGTTATCAGTAAGGCTTCTGGTCAACAACAGGCTATTTGTAGTTAAGTTCTGGGGAAGTCAAAAGTTATACATAGATTTCCAACTTCCCCAGGAGTGAGGTCGGCACCTGTAAACTCGGTATGGTCAAAGATCAGCTCTAAACACAAACCTGTATATCTTCACAGGTCAAAAGCTGTGACACTTCACTGTCAATCAATGTGAAGGAGCCAACAGGAGGGCCATTCAAATCCTCAGCATTACGTGCTTCTAGGAGAAAGCCTTTAAATGGTTGCCCTGACAAAGTAACTGAGAAAAACAAAAGGATTGGTTAAAAAGCTTAGTAATATCAAAAAAGAGGAAAAGTTTAGAGGTCATACATTAGTTAGAATGATGTGTACATATGCAAAACTACTCCTGGAGAGAAAAGAGTCATCCTACAGGCAAAGAAGTTCTAAACTGTGTTCCATAAAATATTCACTCTGTGAGATATTAACAGCCATTTCACAAAGAGAAAAGAAAAATAGGTGATGGTCAAGGGGCAGTCCATAAGGCTAAGTCAGTTTGGAAAATGCTAGATGATGCCTACTGGGTACTATGCTTATCACCTGAGTGATGAAATAATCTGTACACCAAACCCTTGCGACATGGAATTTACCTATAAACAAACCTGCACATGTATCCCTGAACATAAAAGTTTTTCGAAAATGTTTACTTGACCTCATTGGAGGAAAAAAACATGAGGTGTTTTCTTTTGAATTCCAGTAGTTAACATAGTGTCTGGCTCATAGTGACCCTCAATAAATTCGTATGAATTGAAAAAAAAAATCACTAGATGAAAGTAAATACTTGTTTCTTTACTACAAATCTCTTAGGGTATTTAATATCCTACTGTACAGTGTGAACTCTCATGTATATTATATACCACACAGAATATTCCAAACTTATCTTTCCATATACTCTTTATGTAACAGAGTACCTATTAACATTTTGCATTTCTAGAGCTGCAAAAAAATAAAGTTTGTAAAATGCTGTTATATATTTTTCTTTAATAAGCAGCCCATATTTTACCAGAGAAATTAAAGAATTATTCTTAAAATTATATAATGTCAAAAGGGACAAGGGTTTATTACATTTTAAACAAGATAAAATAAACTTTATTTTCTCTTCTCTTGAAGTGATAGCACAATTAATTTAAAAAAAAGTAGATAATAACAAAAACTTATTTAAAAGCCTGTTCTAGATGGGTAATCCACATACTACTAAAGTAATATAATCATCTGTAACCAAAATTAAGAAGTATGAGAGTATCTTTAAAAAGAAAAAAGATTTAAATGAAATAGTCTAAATCAAATAATAATAAAGATGCAATGAACAGTAAAAGAGTGAAATCCAAAATGCAAACAGTTAATCCCAGCACAGTACCTTCAATCCGATCCCCTGGCCTGAATGTCATCTGACTCACTGAAATGTCATGAACAGGAACAGTCTGTGGACTATGACCATGTTCAGGAATCATTCCATGGCATGACTGTGTTACTTTTCCATTGGGATAATTAGCCACATAACTAATGTGCAACAGAAGTATGCAGGTTCCAAGAGTAAATCCAGAAACAGCCATCTCAAAAGGAAGATCAAAGCACATTATTGTCATATAAAATTAAAGTAAAATATAAAAGCTTTTACCTCACAAGACTATAATTCTAGATAACTACTTGCTTTCTGTGTTCAGCAAACCATATTCTCAACATACCTGATAAAAAGAATGTGATACGTGAAGTTTCACCTGGATTTCAATCTCGGCTCTACAAATTACGGTGAGATTTTGGGCAAATCATCTAATCCTCCACTTCCTTACCTGAAAAATAAGGAAGCAAAGACCCTCTTTTCAATGTTGTGTTGTTGTTGTTGTTGTTGTTGTTGGGACAGAGATCTCGCTCTGTTGCCCAAGCTGGAGTGCACTGGCGTGATCTCAGCTCTCTGCAACCTCTGCCTCCCAGGTTCAAGTGATTCTCCTGCCTCAGCCTCCCCAGTAGCTGGGAATGCAGAATGCACTGCCACACCCAGCTAATTTTTGTGTTTTAGTAGAGATGGAGTTTCACCATGTTGGCCAGGATGGTCTCAAACTCCTAACCTTAGGTGATCTGCCCACCTTTGCCTCCCAGAGTTTTGGGATTACAGGTATGAGCCACCATGCCCGGCCCAATGTTTTTTAAATAAAAATAAATATAGCTCAAAATCTGACAAGGAAGATAATAAATAATAGCTTTCGTTATTATCAATTGGAAATAATAAACTAGTCAATAAAAGCAAAAGGTTTTACTTCATTGACATCATCCTAGAAAGCTCAAAGAACAAATAAGAAATGTTTCTTCTGGATTTAAATATCATCACCTGAATAAATCTATGATAAGACTTTTCCCAACTTCCTATTAAACTGATTATGATGACTGGATAATTTAATTTGCAATACTGAAAACTGAGGATAACAGAGAACCAATTAGAAGAGATAATATTTCTACTACCTGTAGCACAGGTACTTCTGAATAAAGAAACACAATTGTCAGCCCATACAATCTTCTTCCCTCCCCGGCTCTAATCTTTCTCTTACCATCTGGATAATAGAAAACCAGCTACTTTATTTACCTCAGTCCCACCCTCTTGTAGCCCAGATCATCCATTTTGCTTGATGCATATATTCAAAACCTGCAAAACACAGGACTCAACAAGGCTGAAGGTAGATGAGCAGTGACATGTTACGTGGCAGCAAATAATGTTAACACCATGGACAGGCTGCAGATGGGAAAAGCCCAAGAGGCAGTTTATTATTTATAGAAAAGGATTTTTTATTTATAGAAAAATAAATAATAATTATTTATTATTTATTTCTATATCATGTATCTGGTCATAGACAAAATAATAGCAGCCTTAGAATCACTAGAAAAAAATATTGTTTTTTAGTTATGTAAATCAGGAGCAACTATATAACCGCAGCCTAACCTGCTGGGGTTTTATCAGAGCCTATGTGACCTGGAAGAGGGGAAATACCCAACTCTGGCCCATATTAGCCATCCTGTTTCACCTAAGTCAGAGAACTTTGATGCAGTTGTGAAGTCCACACTCCAGGGGCATAAGCTCAGTTCTCTGCCCACTTACTCCTCACCACCACATTATTAAAGGCCTATTTATAGCAGTTCCTTTTACTTCATGCATCATGCCCAGTTATTAAGATCAAATTACAGGGCATACTGAAAGGCAGAAAACACAATTTGAAGAAACACAGCAAGCCTCAGAACCAGACTCAGATATGATGGAGATGTTGGAATTATCAGACCAGGAATTTAAAGCAATTATGATTAAGATGTGAAATGCTCTAATGGATATAGTAGACGGCATGCAAGAACAGATGCACAGAGATGGAAATTCTCAGAACCAAAAAGAAATGCCGGAGATCAAAAACGCTTTAAAAGAAGGGACATATGGGCTTATGGGTAGACTGGACATATTTCAGATAAGAATCTCTTAGCTTAAAGATATCGCAATAGAAAAATACCAAACTGAAAAAAAAAAGGACTGAAACAACAACAACAACAGAATATCCAAGAACTGTGGAACTACACAAGATACAACATACATGGGACAGGAATTCCAGCAGAAGAGAGAAAGGAACAGAAGAATTATTTGAAATAATAATGACTGAGAATTTCACCCAAATTATTTATTATCAGACACAAAATGCCAAGTGAGATAAATACCAAAAAAAAAAAAAAAAAAAAAAAACCTAAATCTAGGTATACATGATGGTTAATTTATATGTCAACTTGACTGGGCTGAGGGTTGTTCTGATAGGTGATAAAATATTATTTCTGGAGTGTCTATGAATGTATTTCTGAAAGAGATTCGCATCTCAACCAGCAGACTGAGTAACAAAGATTGCTTCACCAAAGTGGGTAGGTATCATCTAATCCTTTGAGGGCCTAAATAGAAAAAAAAAGCAGAGGAAGAGGCACTCCCTCTTCTTGATCTAAGACATCCGTCTTCTCTTGCCCTCAGACATCAAAGCCCCTAGTCCTGGGGCCTGAAAACCACAGGACTGAACACCAGCAATCCTTTCCCCAACCCAAGGCCCTCATACCTGACCAGGAGTTGCACTATGGGCTCCCCTGGTTCTTAGGTCTTTGGGCTTAGACTGAAGTGTACCAGCAGCTTTCCGGCTTCTCCAACTTATAAACAGCAGATTTTGAGACTTGAGGGCTTTCAGAATCATGAGTCAGTTTCCATATTAAATATCTATAACATACATAAATAAAATCTTAATCTGTAACTTTGGAAAACCCTGATTAATATAGCATATCATTTTCACAATACAGAAATCTAACATTTTTTTAAAATCCTGAAAGAAGCTAGAGGAAAATGATATGAACAAAGACAAGAACTATATCTGACTTTTCCTCAGAAACCACACAAGCAAGAAGAGAGTAGAGTGAAATATTTAAAGTGTTGAGAGAAAAAAGTGGCACCATAGAATTCTATACCTCAAAAAATTATCTCTCAAAAGTGGAGAAGAAATATAAAGACTTTCTCAGACAGGCCAGCCACAGCAGCTCACGCCTGTGATCCCAGCACTTTGGGAGGCCAAGGTGAGTGGATCACGAGATCAGGAGTTCAAGACAAGGCTGGCCAACATGGTGAAACCCTGTATTGTATTTTTGTCTCTACTAAAAATACAAAAATTAGCTGGGTGCTATGGCACGTGCCTATAACCCCAGCTACTCGGGAGGCTGAGCCAGGAGAATCGCTTGAACCTGGGAGGCGGAGGTTACAGTGAGCCAAGATCACACCATTGCACTCCAGCCTGGGCAACAGAGTGAGGCTCCGTCTCAATAAAAAAAAAAAAAAAACTTTCTCAAACAAACAAATATTAAGGCAATGTGTTGCCAGTAAGACCTATTTTGCAAGGGAAGTGAAAAGAAATTCTTAGGAGAAAAAGAAAACGATAAAGGTCAGAAATTCACATCTACATAAAGAAAGAAGAACACTGGAGAAGGAATAAGTGAAGGTAAAGTAAAAACGTTTTTCTTCCACTGAATCTAACATGAAAGTTCATTCAAAATAATAATACATATAATTATGTATGGATATACATATGCTTATGTGTGCTTATTTTTGTATGCTTCTGTATCAGCGAAGTAAATGACAAGATATAAGGGATCGTGAGACAGCAGAGACCTCTCTCTTAGGGGCCTACCTCTCTCAGCCTTAACAGAATTAATGAAAGGTAGAATCTTGCTCTGGATTAGACTTTGGCTCAAGGAAATGTTGTAGTTGGTTTGATCTTCTATCCAAACCACTAAAACTTTCTCCATCCATATCAACAATAAGGCTGTTTTGCCTTATTACTCATACGTTCCCTGGAGTAACCATTTTCTTCAAGTACTTTTTCTTTGCATTTACAACTTGGCTGACTGGAACAAGAGGCCTGACCTTCAGCCTGTCTTGGCTTTCCGCAGGCCTTCCTCACTAAGCTTAATCATTTCCAGCCTTTGATTGAAAGTGAAAGATATATGACTCTTCCTTTCACTCAAACACTTCCAGGCCACTATAGGGTTCTTAATTGGCCCAGTTTCAATATTGTTGTGCCTCAGGGAACAGGGAGGCCTGAGGAGAAGGAGAGATTCAAGAATAGTCTGTTGGTAAAACAGTCAGAATACACACAGTTATCAGTTAAGTTTGCCATCTTATATGGGTGCAGTTTGTGTCTCTCCAAAACAACAGAAACATCAAAGATCACTGATCACAGATTACCATAACAGATATAATGGAAACATTCAGAAACTTGCCAAAATGTGGCTAGGCCCGGTGGCTCACATCTGTAATCCCAGCATTTTGGGAGGCCGAGTTGGGAGGATAGCTTGAGCCCAGTAGTTCAAGACCAGCCTGGGCAATATAATGAGAACCCCATCTCTATTTTTTAATTAAAAATAACAAATAATAAATAATAAAATAGAAATTTACTGAAACGTGACATCGAGACACAAAGTGAGCACGTGCTGACAGACTTGCTCAATGAGGAGCTGCCACAAGCCTTCAATTTGTAGCCAGGCATGGGACAAGGGGGCTGGTCTCCACACCCTGGGCTAAAGGCATCCTCACCCCTATTATTCCAAAACTTTGAGAGGCTGGGGATGAAGGATTCCTTGAGTCGAGGAGTTCAAGACAAGCCTGGGCAAGAGAGACCTCCTGTCTACAAAAGATGGAAAAATAAGCTGGCTGTAGTGGTACTTGCCTGTGGCCCCGGGTACTGGAGGCTGAGGCAGGAGGATCCCTTGAGCCCAGGAATTCAAGGTGGCAGTGAGCTATGATCACACCACTGCACTCCAGCCTAGGTAATAAAGAAAGATCTCCATCTCAGTTTAAAATAGAAAAAAAAAGGCTGGATGCAGTGGCTCATGCCTGTAATCCCAGCACTTTGGGAAGCCAGGGCAGAAAGACTGCTTGAGCTCAGGAGTTCAAAACCAGTCTGGCAAACATAAAAAGACCCTTTTTTTTTTTTTAAATAATTTGATTTGTCTTTGTCTTTGATTTGTCTTTTTTTTAATAATTTAATAAATTTTTTTAAATTTTATTTTTTTAAGAAAGACAAACCTTCAATTTGTAAAAAACACAATATCTGCAAAGCATAATAAAGTGAAGTACCATAAAACAAGCTGTACTTGTGTATCACTCATCACTTTCAATGTCAATTGTCTAAATGTAGCAATTAAGACAGAGACTGTCAAAGTAGATCATGAAATAGACTCTATTATATGTTTTCTACAGGAAACCCACTTTAAATATAAAGACACATAGAGATTAAAAGTAAATGGATAGAGAAAGATACACTATGTTAACACTAATATAAAAACAGCAGGAGTAGCTACATTAATTTCAGACAGTAGACTTCAAACCAAGGAAAGCTATCACGGATAAAGAGAGCTTTACCTAGTAACAAAGGGGTCAATTCTCCAAGAAGACATAACAATCCTGAATGTGTCTGCACCTAACAATAGAGCATCTAAATAAGTGAAGCAAAAACTAACAGAACTATATGGAAAAATAGATGAATCCACTATCAGAAATGGCCAGATCCAGGCTGGGCACCATGGCTCACACCTATAATCCCAGCATTTTCTTAGGCCAAGGGAGGAAGATCACATGAGGCCAGGAGTTCGAGACCAGCCTGGGCAACATAATGAGACTCTGTCTGTAAAAACAAAAAATCAGTAAATAAATAAATAGTTGAGTACGGTGGACTACACAAGTAGTCTCAGCTACTCAGGAGTCTTAGGAGGGGGATGGCTTGCACTTAGGAGTTGAAGGTTGCACTAAGCTATGTTTATACCACTCCATTTCTGCCTGGGCAACAGAGTGAGACCTTGACTTAAAAAAGAAAAGAAAAGAAAGAAACTTAAAAAAAGAGAAGAGACAGAAATGCACAGATCCAGCAGACTGAAAATCATTAAGGACATGGATGAATTCAGCATCCGTCAACTTGATATAATGCATATCTATAGACTATTTCATCCAACAACAGAATATACATTCTTCTCAAGCTTATGTAGAATATTCACCAAGATAGACTACATTCTGGGCCATAAAATACAACTTAATAAATTTAAAAGAATACATTTGTGGGATGCAGCAAATATATTTAAGGGGAAATTTACAGCATTAAACGCATATATAGTTATGTAAACAAACCCCTCACTAAACGAAAATACAGGAATTCCTATTAAACCCCCGATATTGTACTGTGAGATACAAACTTTAACCAGCCCTGCATCTAATGCCAGGAGCTACTAAGTAAACAGCATAGAGTCCAACAGTACCATATACCCCACTATTTACCAAACATGAAAGATGGGGAGAATTCATTTTTTTTTTTAATTTTTATTGCATTATAGGTTTGGGGGTACATGTGCAGAACGTGCAAGATAGTTGCTTAGGTACACACATGGCAGTGTGTTTTGCTGCCTTCCTTCCCTTCACCCACACTTGGCATTCATCCCCAGGCTATCCCTCCCCAGCCCCCCCCTCCACTGTCCCTCCCCCATTCCCCCCAATAGACCCCAGTGTGTAGTAGACCCCCTCTCTGTGTCCATGTGTTCTCATTTTTCTCACCCACCTATGAGTGAGTATATGCGGTATTTCTTTTTCTGTTCTTGTGTCAGTTTGCTGAGAATGATGTTCTCCAGATTCATCCATGTCCTTACAAAGGACACAAACTCATCATTTTTTATTGCTGCATAATATTCCATGGTGTATATGTGCCACATTTTCCCAGTCCAGTCTATCATCGTTGGGCATTTGGGTTGGTTCCAGTTCTTTGCTATTGTAAACAGTGCTGCAATGAACATTCGTGTGCATGTGTCCTTATAGTAGACGATTTATAGTCCTTTGGATATATACACAGTAATGGGATTGCTCGGTCAAATGGAATTTCTATTTCTAGGTCTTTGAGGAATCGCCACAAGAATTCATTTAAGGAGGAGTGGAAAAAACAAATGAACCAACCAAGAGCTTCTGAAAAACATCTACAACATAAAACTTAAAAGGAGCTTAAGTTTTCCCCACAGCGGAGGAAAAAGAAAACATAATAGTTGATTAGAGGAAACAGAACGTTTAAGAAAATAACTGCTGCCAGGTACAACGGTTCTATAATCCCAACACTTTGGAAGGCTACAGCAGGAGAATCACTTGAAGCCAGGAGTTCGAGACCAGCCTGGCCAACACAGTGAGACCGTCTCTCCAAAACTAAAAAAAAAAAAAATAGCCAGGCACAGTGGCTGCCTGTAATCCCAGCTACTCAAGAGGCTGAGGTGGGAGGTAGGCTCCTTGAACCCAGGAGGTCAAAGCTGCAGTGAGCTATGATTGTGTTACTGCACTCCAGCCTGGAGTTGGAGGGAGAGAAAAAGGAAGGGAGGGAGGGAAGGAGGAAGAAGGGAAGGAACATCACAATTTAATTGCTTTGCCATTATTAAGAAGATTAAATGTAGTAATGTGCCACTTACCTAAAGAATGCTATAGTGAAAATAGTTACTTCCATTTAACAAATATTTATTTGGCACTAACTTTCTGTCAGATGAAAATGGAAACAAAACTTGATGCCCAATCTCTGCTATGCACTAAACAGCTGAATAGCATCAACCAAGTCACTACATCTGTTTCATCAGTTGCAAAATGCAGCAAGTGAACCAGAAGAAATTCAAGGCCACCTTCAATTCTAAAATTTTATGATTTTAGGGAAGCAAAGTGGAAAAGCATATTGGGAATTATTTGAGCAAGAAGTATAAGACAAGAAAGGGAAGTGACTAAGACACCACCAACCATCATTGATTAGGAAAATATAACAAGGTCAGAGAGGGACTGTACAATGGTGACGTCTTTGTCCTCTGTCAAATGCTGACTGTTCAAGGTAAAGTTCTATTTTCACTGTAATAGCTAATTATGGTTTTCCAGTTAGTATTTTAAGGTACAACTTTTTTTCAAACTAATACATTAATTCATTAGGCAACCTATACTGACAGATCACGTAATTATAAAATAGGAGGTTTGGGAAACATTTAAGTTAAAATTATAGATTGTCAACAGTCAGCTATTATATTATGAAATCATTCTTAAGAACAGAAAGGACTCCTACCAATTATGTATGATTTTCTTAAATTAATATTCACATTCTATTGTCTATACAAAATAGAAGATTAAACAAAAGAGATTTATTGTGTCAGCCCAAAACAGAGAGAAATTTATTATTTTAAAAGACTAAAAGGGCAGTTATCCTGATTCTCTAACTGAAATATTCCCAAACCTATGAGATTTGTACAGTTTTCTTTCTTACCTGAAAGACAAGTGCTTAGTAAAAGGATATGATGACTGCTTACACCATGTTCTACATATATTTCACATAAAGATAAAACCTCAAAACAAATATATTTTTTATTATATAAATACAAAATTCTTATACTTAGATGAAAATGTAATTATTATTTGACTGTGGGACACAGAAGCAAGTGAGGTTAATCAAGAGAATATATTTATTACAAAGTAAAATTCAGACAAAACCAGAAGAATTCAATCAAGAATATTTAGATGTAAGCAAGTCATTGGTAAAAGGAGTATGTGTTAACAAAATACTTCTTAAAATAAATTGGTCATTAAATGTCTTAGTATTGTGCAACTCTAGAACATGTGAGAATAACAAAAAAAAGATAAAAACACACCTTTTAAAACGATGTCAGATGATTCAGCTAACAAATAGTGAATCATGTCTAGTTATATTGCATTCAAGTTCTAGCTCTTGTTAGTCATTTACTTTAAATTAAGGCATCAAAGGAGTTCAAAAGTTAACATGCACACAAAAAAATTGTGGGAACTCAGCCCCGTAACACCCACTCTACATTACCTAAGATATGAGTGTAAGCAAGTACTGGGACTCTTAATTAATGCATACGTATGAGTCAACAAGGAATTCTTAATTATGAAGAATAAGATGCAAAAAAGCAAAAACTTAGCCAAAATAGTTCACTATGAAATGGCAACATAATTTGGAAAAGCGTCTCTTTTATTTTTTTTCCAGTATGCAGGGATTTTAATTTTTGTTTACTACATCAAAAAGTAAGAAATATTTTTACATTATAACCCAACAAACATTTCATGAAACATTATTGACCTTTACATGTTATAAAAGTACATGTTTCCTATTTCTTTCTTTTTTGTTTTATGCTGGTTACACCCTACTGAATTGTTATTTCACAATCTACCAATGGCTCTTAACCTGCAATCTGATGAATATTACTTAATGTCATACATAGACCATTAAGTTTCAGCCTTGAATCAAATTCTAAATTAGGAGTATCAAGAATTTCAGTAAAAAAGAAAAGTTCTCAGAATTAAAGGAACAAACAGAGTAAGCAACAGGGCAAAGTTTTGGAGATAGGAATTGGATTTATCCAATGGAAAAGGCCTTATTCTCTCTTCATTCCATTTGTGAGCCTGAACAAAAAGTATAAATATGGCTAATAAATTAACATTCTCACAGTAATCTTCTGCATGAGAAAGGTTGTTGTTTAACCGTAATATAAAAACACAGCAATCCTTAAGTCACTTGGAAGCTCCTTTCAGAATTTCCATTAATTACATTCTTGCTTCTTTTCTTCCATCAACTGCATTCTACAATGATCAAGTTAAGGCCAGGCGTGGTGACTCACCCCTGTAATCCCAGCACTTTCGGAGGCCAAGGCGGGTGGATCACGAGGTCAAGAGATCAAGACCATCCTGGTCAACATGGTGAAACCCCGTCTCTACTAAAAATACAAAAAATTAGCTGGGCATGGTGGCGCCTGTAATCCCACCTGTAATTACAGGTGGTGCCTGTAATCCCAGTTACTCAGGAGTCTGAGGCAGGAGAATTGCCTGAACCCAGGAGGCGGAGGTTGCAGTGAGCCAAGATTGCGCCATTGCACTCCAGCCTGGGTAACAAGAGCGAAACTCCGTCTCAAAAAAAAAAAAAAATTAAGGTGAATAGCCACTTCCTACTAAATATTGTTTTCAGTTTATTTTATTACAAGAATTATAATGATATTATTCTATTTTATTTTGGCACAAGTGCAATACATTTTAATTAATTTATGTCTTAAACATGCTTTTATTTCTAGGCTTTTGAGCTGAAAACAGAGTCTCCATTTATAATATTTGGAAACTGAAAAGTATCTATGACAGGTTTTAATCAACTTAGAAGTTTATTTTGCCAGGCTAAGGACAATCAATGCCTGGGTGAAAAAAAAACCACAGAATCACAGAAAGAGTCTACTGTCTGTGCCTTTCTCCCAAGATGACTTGGAGGGCTTCAATGTCTAAAGGGGAAAAGTGGGCTGGAGGGGAAAGAGGAACTTACCATTCACATGTTCTGAGACAAAATGAGCAGGTTAGGGAATAATCAAGTATGTATTGGCTTATGCTCAGTCAGTTGGCACCTTACGTAAGATAAAGTGAACATACGGTAGCTACCTGTGGAGATATTTAAACTTTTATCTGTAGCTCTCTACTTAGAAATAAAAGGAAACGCAGTTACTTATATGACTCAGCTTTCAGCTTAATTTTTTTCCCCTTGGCATAATGAATTGGGGTCGTTTTGTTTTTCTTTCACATATTGCTTCTAATAGAAAACAAAATTAAAATTCTGAACTGAATTAAAAACTAATTTGGGAACAGTATACATTTGTTAGCTCAGCATTTCATCTAGAATTTGGGGCAAACCTGGTAGTCTTAGCATTGTGACCAAAAACCTAGACTGGGGGAGACACAGGTGGAAATAGGTGTTCACCTGTTGGATAGCAGCATTAGGGAGAAAGACTTTTAGAAAAGTTGATAAAACCGGCTGAGCACAGTGGCTCACACCTGTAATCCCAGCACTCTGGGAGGCCAAGGAGGGCGGATCACAAGGTCAGGAGTTCAAGACCAGCCTGACCAAGAGATGAACCTGGCCAATATGGAGAAACCCTGTCTCTACCAAAAATACATAAATTAGCCAGGCTGTGGCAAGCCCAGGTGTAGTGGCAGGCATCTACAATCCCAGCTACTCGGGAGGCTGAAGCAGGAGAACTGCTTGAACCCAGGAGGCAGAGGTTGCAGTGAGTCGAAGATTGCACCATTGCACTCCAGCCTGGGCAACAGAATGAGACCCCAACTCAAAAAAAAAAAAAAAAGAAAAGAAAAATAGGTAAAACCACATAAGGACAAGGAGATTGATAGAGTCAGCAAGTTAAGACTAAGCACAAGATATATACAGACAGCAATAAAATTTCTGGGACAAAGGGAAAGAAAAGGATTGTAGTTTTACTGTAGAGAAGGAAAGGGGACGTAGAGAAAGAAGAAGAGAAACAAATACTTAGTGACGACCTGGCAGTTAGACACCACGTCTGATGGAATCCTTATAAGCAGCAGATTCCTCGTCATACTAAAGATGAGGAAACTGAGGTTAAGGAATATACCCTAAATCACACATACTTTTAGGATTTGAACCAACATCTAACTGCAATCACCATTTTCTTTTCACTCAAACATCACTGTTCCCCGTTTAGAGAGAAGGTGAAAAGTAAACAGGTTCAGCAAAGATCCATGTTGCACAGGGACAATGAGTGGGGAGCTACTGGGACAAAGGTTGAGATCTAAGTTCGCCTACCTCTGATTTAACATTCAGAATGTTAAATTGCTTTATAAGAGACTGAGTAGCAATGTAGAGATTTATTTCATAGAACTAAAGTTCTAGAAAATATGGATGTAAAAAATCCATTGATGCCTGAAACAGTAAGTTGTCCATAAATGGTAATTGCCATTATTTATATTATCATCACTATTAACTTTCTATCTCCTCAATATGTGCTAATTTCTTCTGAATACTACTGGGCTTAGTGAGATTTTTGCATGTTTCTTGCATCTGTATTTAATTTGTTCAAACCTAAAATATTTCAGAAAATGTGCTCCTTTTCTTTCTAGCAATTTAATTTTACCTTCAGAAAACTTCTACACCAAAGCTAAGATGACTTTGATAGCTGAATCCCAAATTATAGGGAAATTGAAAAATAGGGCAAGTGTTTCTGCTTCCCCAGATAAAAATGTTTCAGACTCCATTTTCATAGAAATGAAGAAAAAATGATTTCTTTAAATTAACAATCAGAGTTATAACATTTTCAGAGAAGTTTCTAAAAAACAAAGAACAAAAAAATGGCACATTCAAGATCTGTCAGATCTGACAACTTAAGATGGTAGGAAAGACTTCTTTTTTTTTTTTTTTTTTTTTTTTGAGATGGAGTCTCACTCTATTGCCCAGGCTGGAGTACCATGGTGTGATCTCAGCTCACTGCAACCTCCACCTCCTAGGTTCAAGCGATTCTCCTGCCTTGGCCTCCCAAGTAGCTGGGATTACAGGCACCTGACAACATGCCCGCTTAATTTTTGTATTTTTAGTGGAGACAGGGTTTCACCATGTTGGCCAGGCTGGTCTCGAACTCCTGAACTCAGGTGATCCACCCGCCTCGGCCTCCCAAAGTGCTGGGATTATAGGCATGAGTCACCGTGCCTGGCCAGTAGGAAAGTCTTCTAAAAAAGATTTTAGAGTTTAAGTGAAAGTAAGACAAATCTGAAAAAAGCAAAGTATCTTGAAATTACAATCTAATCCTAGTTTCCCTAATCACAACACTATCAGCAAGTAATCTTTCAATTTTTTCTTTTTATTCTTTTTTTTTTTTTTTTTTTTGAGAGAGAGAGAGGGTCTCATCTTACTGTGGTGCCCAGGCTGGAGAGCAGTGGTGTGTGATCTTGGCTCACTACAACCTCCGCCTCTCAGGCTCAAGCAATCCTCCCACCTCAGCCTCACCCTCCAGAGTAGCTGGGACCACAGGTGCATACCACCATACCCAGCTGATTTTTTTTTTTTTTTTAGAGACAGGGTCTCGCTATGTTACCCAGGTTGGTCTTGATCGTCTGATTTCAAGCAATCCTCCTGCCTTGGCCTCCCATAGTATTAGGGTTACAGACATGAGTCATCTCACCTGACCAATTTTTCCATTTTCTTTATTCATTTTCTGGAAAAATAATTGGAAACAAAATCTTATTACATGATACACAGGTTTCATTTGGATCATTCCATGTAGCCCTCACAATCATCCTTTCCTTAAAACAAAATTCAGTGCTAAGTGGAATGGCCCCTTCTCTAAACACCAAAAACTAAAATAGCTAAAACAAAAGCAAATAGTATTAATCTATAATTTAATAACGTCACTATTTATTGAGTGCCTACTCTATTCCAATCATCACAGTCCTCCTTTACATGTGTGAGTGTTAATTATTGGAAGAAACATACAAGGGTTTTTTATTTGTTTGTTTGATTGGCTGGTTTTTTACTGGTATAGAAACTGAAGCTCACAGAGCTTATAAAAAAATAGTGCCTAAGATCACACAGGGATAGAAATTTTAAAATTGCATTTCAATATAGTAATTCAGAGGTATGGAAGAAGTAATAACAGAAAAGTTAACAATTACTGAGGGCTTACAACATATTAGACATCATGTTAAGGACTTAATATGCATTCCTCACAACCCAGGGCACTATGGGAGGTATGTCGTCCCTGATATGTGAAATAGGGCACTGATTAAGATATTTGCCAAAGTTACAACAAATGAGAGGTGAAAAGTATGGTCTCTGGCCTACTTTGTGGAGGTTTTGATCACCAAACTATCCATAGCTTCAAATCGGACCCTTAGGGCTGACATGGTAAATAAATAAGGCATTATGAAGGAAGAGGGATTCTGAATGAGGATGATTTGAATTGGAGCAATGGGAGAATCAAAGGCAGAAAGAAAAAGTGAAAATGGAATTTGTGGGGGACTGTTCTCTCCACAGAAACTCCATAAGCATTAGGTTTTTTGTTTATTGTTTTGTTTTGTTTGTTTGGTGAGACAAAAGTCTCACTCTATCACCCAGGCTGGAGTGCAGTGACTTGATCTCAGCTCACTGCAACCTTCGCCTCCTGGATTCGAGTGATTCTTCTGACTCAGCCTCCCAAGTAGCTGGAATTACAGGTGCACACCGTCATGCCCAGTTAATTTTTTTGCATTTTTAGCAGAAATGGGGTTTCACCATGCTGGCCAGGCTGGTCTCAAACTCCTGACCTCGTGATCTGCCCACCTCAGCCTCCCAAAGTGCTGGATTACAGGCATGAGCCACTGCGCTCAGCCAGTTTTTACTAATAAAGTTTATCATGTTTTTCCAACACGTTTTTTGGAGGCAGTAAGGAAATCTAACTAGAACCAAAATCAAATCTCAGAAATAGTCACTGTAAAAATATTTTAAGTCTGGTTCCTCTTTTACATCTATTACATGAAAGTATCCTTCTCCAAGACTTTTTCTATTGGCTTTTTTTTCTTCTCCCACCCCCCGTTTTTTGTCCTCTTTCTCTGTAGGATCATCACTTCCACAGCCTCAATTATAACCTCTGGAATAATTTTTCTTAAATTTTTCAATTGCCCCACCCCACAGCTCCACAATGCTGTTACACAGATTTCCAACTGGGTATGGATTTCTACTTAGATGACAATAAACTCAATTTGTCTGAAATGAAATTCATTTTTTCCTCCGGACTAGTTCTGGAATCTCACTTTCCTAATCTGATGGTGGTCTGTCAACACATTTCTCATCAGCAGGATTTCAAACCCCAAACTCTCAGGATTGGATTCCAAACACTCTTTTGGTCCCCAACTTCCACACAAGCTCTGCAGATTCTACCTCCACCAATTCTGCACTACCTATCCCTCTTGCAACTCTCTTCTACTTTCCATTCTATTACATGTGTCTACTGTTTTCCTTTCTGCCGCCACCTCCAAGCATGAAGAGTTCATTACCTGTCACCCAGATTAGTAAAACACTCTCAAGTGATCTCCCTGTTTCTGTAACTCTTTGACACAGGATAATTTTCTTAAGGTACAATTCTCATTATATCTCTCCTCTCCCTGCAAAGCACTCAGCAGCTTCCCAAGAATTATTAGATTAAGGAACAAAGGCACTCAACATTTAATATTTTATACTTTTCAACACAACCCAAATTTCAGGGATTTTTTCCCCCTATACTGTAATAACAATGTGCCATCTGCTATTCCAGGAATAAGCTTCTCTTTTTTCTCCTGAAGTTTTGCCTTCTACATGGGATCCCTATTTTTCCATTGATCAAATTCCTATCCATATAAAAATAAATATTCGTTACATGGAAAAATAAGATACAAAAATCTCTGTACACTACTCTCAAACTAGGTAGAATTGTGTATTCCCCATTATCTCACATAATATGCAAAAGACTAATAATATCGGATATAAGCAAGGATGTGAAGAAATGAGCTCTCTCATCCACAGGGACAATGGTAAACATTTTTAGATGTTAACAATATTTTTAGATGTTAACAATATCTTAGTAAACTAAAGATGTTTATCCTCTGACCTGGGAATTTCACTTTTAGAAATGTATCTTACAGAAAAACCGATACAGTTATGCAAGAATTATTTCCAATAGCAAAAATGTTGGATAATTTAAGTGGTTACAAAAACAAACTAGACTATACCCTAACTATATAATACTGGTTATCCACTAACAAGAATGAATAGATAAACAGACAACAAATACATCAGCTAATAATTATTGAGTGCATTCTAGGAGATAGGCATCATTTTAAGTACTTTCCAAGTATGAACTCATTTCACAAAAATCCCAAGACATGAATCTACAATTTCTTAAGAGGACACATCCTCATGCTCTACTGAGGAATCAAAACAACAAAACTGCAAAGAGATATGGAATGTACCAAAATATACATAACTTAAAAGGAAAAGAAAAAAAACCTCAATACATGCTTCCAATTGTTCTCAACATTGTTTACCACTTACGAAGGTATGTGTTTTCAGGATGGGAAGAGGAGTGGGCTTCCTTTCTTTAATCCCCTCTATTTAATTAATTTATTTTTTAATTTTTTTAAATAAGTGTTAAAGTCTCCCACTATTATTGTGTGGGAGAATCCCCTTTATAATGTACATCTTTTAAAGCATGTAGTGTTTTATAATTTTAAAAAACACTACAAAGTATGCAAATATAAAGACCATACAGAAACTGATTTGAAGGTGGTTAGATTTTTTCTTTTTTCTACTTTTAAACATTCTATGTTACTTTTACTATTTTTATTTGTTTTAATAAAGAAGACCTTTTCCTCTTTTTCAAGATCCATTTAAACTACTGTCCTATGATACAATGAAGTGTATGGACTTCGAAATATCACAGACCTAGGTTTGAATCTGTCCATTTATGTATCCAGCAAGCACCACCTTAGTAACCCTGGGCAAATTATTTAACCTCACTGAGCCTTAGTTTTCTCACTTGTTAGAGACAATGACACCAGCATCAAGGGCTTGCATGAGGATTAAATAAAATAGTCTCCAAAATACCTAGCACAATGATCAGCATTATCAGAATCTCCCCATATAAAATTGTCTTCCTTTCTTGGAATCTTGCCTAATTCCAGCAAACTGAAATAACTCTTCACTCCATAAGCTTTAGCTTTTCCTAATAAATTTTATCATGCTTTTCTGCCACATTTGGTGATTTGTCTTACAGTAAACCTCTGGATATCAGTAAAGGTGTCCTACACATTGATTTCTTTTCATTCTGACTAGCAGACAACCCTCAAAACAGTACTCATGCAATGTGATTGTTACATGAATTATGAGAAAAATCTGATGTTAAAAAAAATCAGACAGGTGTGAAATAGTACACTTCACCAAAAAAATCAACATACTGGCTAACTAAATGATGAATTAAAACTCACTTTTCCAACCCAACAAAATCATTTTTTTAAATTTTATTATTTATTTATTTATTTATTGAGGCAGAGTTCTGCTCTTGTTGCCTAGGCAGGAGTGCAATGTCACGATCTTGGCTCACTGTAACTTCTGCCTCCCGAGTCCAAACAATTCTCCTGCCTCAACCTCTCTAGTAACTAGGATTACAGGAATGCACCAACACGCCTGGCTAATTTTTGTATTTTTAGTAGAGATGGGGTTTCTCCATGTCGGCCAAGCTGGTCTTGAACTCCTGACCTCAGGTCATCTACCCACGTGCTGGGATTACAGGCGTGAGCCATTGTACCAGTCCAATAGAAAAACTTCTCTTAAAAGGTCTTTGTTTTCAATAAACTGATAGATCAGATTAAGCCCCCCACCTCTATCTAAGTATAATCAAATATTACCACTTTTTAAAAATACGGAAGCAAATGAAAATATCTGAACTGAAAAGTTTAGCTACGTTAAGAAATATTCCTAACAACACATTTACAATTTGGAAAATCCCCTTTCCCCTTTAGGGCAGCAAGACAAGCACATACAAAAGTAAGTGCAGAGACAACACCTTGTCACCCTGGAGTCTTTCTGAAGTTTTAAGGATACACCAGGGTTAGGGAGTAGGAGCAAGGAAACTAAGAGTTCTAGATAAAAAGACACTTTAAAAACCAAATAAGGCTCTAAGTAACTCATATATAGGTAATTGTGCCATTAGTTTTAGATATAAAAAGGAGGAATTCCCATAGTTTTAAATTTAAAATTAAAAACAAAAAACTATTGCAAGAATAAAGTCTATGATTTTCAGGTTCCCAAACACGTCTCTGCTTATAACCATCCATTTCTTGGAATTAAAGCTTGTTAGTCAATATCTCGGGACATATTAACCTAATTTGTTAGTGAATGCTCATTAGCTCAATTCAAGCTCCAGAACATAGTTTGGGAATAAAGCACTCATTCTTCCTGGCCAACTGCCCTGGTCAACACAAGTGCTGGCTCTCTAGTCTGTCCCTAAGCTGGATTCGATTTTTAACGCTTTGCAACAAGCTTTGACATTAAGAAAAAGAAGGGACACTTACCTTGAGAAGCGAAGGCAGCCTAGCCAACTTCCGGTTTTGTTACAACTTTATCACATTTCAGCAGCTGGGCGGAGCCAGTTAAGCTGTGAGCCAAAAGGGAACCTTTCCCAAAGCTGCAAAACTTGATTTGCAAGACCAGTACTAGTTTTAGGACTCCATTTCTGAGAATTAAGAATTCTGTTTTACACAAGGGGACACTATTCACAAACTAGTCATTATTTCACAGCAAAAATTATACTTTTTGTCTTTAATTGCAAAACTATTTGAAAATACCTACCTGTTCTAAAATAGTGCTAAGTAAAAGCAAATTCACTTTTAAAAAGTGGAAAAAGATTAGATTGCATAGAACTGAAACCTTTCTGAAGTGTGACTGATAAAATGCAAAAGAAATCTTTTATTTTGCAGATTTCACCCTGACATTTAGAAGTTTTGTTTTTGTTTCTTTTTAAGCCTTTAATCTGTTTCACAAGATTATTTTGTAAAAGAAAAATTTCAGGGCTAGGAAAAAAACAATGCAATTGTATTTTTAAATCCTACTTTTTATTTTGTTTTTCTGTTTTTTACTTGTTTTCTTCTCTTTAATGTAATTGAAAATATTAAACTTTTCATTTCAGAGCTTGAGTGGCATTGTAACTGCCCAGTGGGTTCACCTTGCCTCCTATCTAGACAGAGCCGATTTATCAAGATAAGGAAATTGCAGTGAAGAAAGAGTAATTCACACAGAGCTGGCTGTCCAGGAGACCAGAATTTTTGTTTGTTTTTTGTTTGCTTATTGTGTTTTGTTTTTGAGACAGTCTTGCTCTGTCACCCAATGCTGGAGTGCACTGGTGTGATCTCAGCTCACTGCAACCTCTGCCTCCTGGGTTCAAGAGATTCTCCTGCCTCAGCCTCCCGAGTAGCTGGTACTACAGACATGTGCCACAACACCCAGCTAATTTTTGTATTTTCAGTAGAGACAAGGTTTCACCATGTTGGCCAGGATGGTCCTGATCTCTTGACCACGGGATCCACCTGCCTCAGCCTCCAAAAGTACTGGGATTACAGGCATGAGCCACTGTGCCCAGCCCCTGGAGTTTTATTATTACTCAACACAGTCTCCCCAGGATTTGGGTATCAGAATTTTTAAAGATAATTTGGTGAGTAGGGGCTTGGGAAGTGGGAATACTAATTGGTCAGGTTGGAGATGGAATTATGCCAGGGTTGAAGTGAGGTTTTCTTGCTGTCTTCTGTTCCTGGGTGGGATGGCAGAAGTGGTTGAGCCAGATTACCAGTCCGGGTGGTGTCAGCTGATCCACTAAGTGCAGGGTCTGCAAAATATCTCAAGCACTAATCTTAGGTTCTACAATAATGATGTTATCCCCAGGAGGGGTTCAGACTCTTAGAGCCAAAGGCTACATGACCCCTAAACCGTTATTTCTAATCTTGTAGCTAATTTGTTGGTCCTGCAAAAGCAGACCGGTCCCCAGACAAGAAGGGAATCTATTCAGGAAGGGGCTTTCATTATCAATTTTGTTTCATGAAACAAAACGGGCCCAAAGTGGCTCCGGCCGGATGTCGTGGCGCTTGCGAAGGCGAGGCCAAGAGTTCAAGGCCAACCAACCTCAGCAACCTTACAAGCTCTCATTGATTGGCAAAAAAAAAAACCAAAAACAAAAACATGAACTGGATTTCTTCCCAAAGTTAGTTTGGCTATGACCAGGAATGAACAAGGACAGCTTAAAGGTTAAAAGCAAGATGGAGTCAGTTAGGTCTGATCTCATTCACTGTCATAATTTCCTCAGTTATAATTTTTTTTGCAAAGGTGCTTTCAACATGCGCAGACTAGAAAATAAATTATGACCCATGCCTTGACCTGTAAATGCTGGTTATCAGTCAACCCCTGTAAATTCTTTAAACCATCTTTAAAAACAGAACAGAGAAAGGAACACCATCATATTACTCTTTCTACCAAAGAGCTAGTCACAATTAACAAAAGCCCCTCTCTACAGGATTTTAAAGAGAGGCTTTAAATAAAGATGACCCAGAGTTGGTTTGCTATCCTAAAGCTGCTGGGAACATGAATAATTTTAAGCTAAGTCAGCTGATCTTCAGTTCTTCAAGCCTCAAGTGGTCAAATAGCCTTCTGCAGATAACAGACCCTTTCCAGAAACTGTCCCAATTGCATGCCAAAAGTATGATATGTCTACAAAACAAAAACTCTTCGACTATATTGTCAGAATCCTACATCCTAAAGCACTCTTAGAAAGTGGTACAACACAGTGGAAAGAACTGAATAAAGAGAGAGGCTAGCTCTGTATAAAACAACACTTTCACTGGCTCAGTGGCTCACATCTGTAATCTCAGCACTTTGGGAGCTGAGGCAGGTGGATCACGAGGTCAGGAGTTCAAGAAGAGCCTTGTCAAGATGGTGAAATCCCATCTCTACTAAAAATACAAAAATTGGCCAGATGAGGTGGCATGCACCTGTAATCCCAGCTAATCAGGAGGCTGAGGCAGAATTACTTGAACCTGGGAGACAGAGGTTGCAGTGAGCCGAGATTACACCACTCCCACTCCAGTCTGGCCAACAGAGCAAGACTCTGCCTTAAATAAATAAATAAATGTAAAACCACCCTTTCTAGACCTATCATTTCTCTCCATGTCCCAGCTATAATTCCACCCTATCATTCCCTTCCAGATCACCTCTACCAGACTCTTCATCAATTTCTTGTCAGTTGTCACAATAGACCAATTTTATTAAAATTAGTTCGGTGGAGCTTAGATCCTAAGAAGTTAAAGCTACCCTACTGGTTACCACTCTCATGCCTCTATATTAGCAGTTCTCAAGCTTTTTCAATTTCAGGGTTCCTTTACAACTTTGAAAGATTATTATGTACACCAGAGATGTTTTTTTATGTGGGTGCTATTAAGATTTTTATATTAAAAATTAACAGAAAAGTTAAATATTCATAAACGTGTTTTTAAGTGACAATAATAATTACATTAGCACAGCATGTTCACTGTTGCTTATATGATTGTTTTTCAACAATAAAAAATTTAATGAAAAAGTATAGCACTTGACTAGTCTTAAAAAAAGAAAAAGTATCATTGTTTAAATTGTTGCAAATCTCTTTAATGTCTGGCTTAATAGAAGTAAGTAGGATTCTCATATCTGCTTCTGCATTCAATCTTTTGTGACATTATGTAACACCTCAGGTAGCCACTGGCAAACTTTACTGTGTATTCATGAGAAAATGAGAATATAGAAGGCAAATACAGTAAGAACAATAATTATCATTTATTGAGCACCCATTTTAACTAAGGCACCTATATTATTCCTATCTATTATGAATATCCTACAGCTGAGAGTGCTAAGACCCGTGTGGCTAAGTAAATTGCTCCATATCAGACAGTGAAGTGATAGATAGGATCCTAAACCAGAACCACTGTCTCCGCTGAGTGCCACTGCCAAGGCTGAATGAGGTCTGATGGACCAAACTTAGGAACTTCCCTTCCCTATTACATTCAGCATTTCAAACAAGTTTACGTTCAAAGAGAACATCTCCAGCTGATCAGACACAGCCTCAACTCAATAAAATCAAAACCCAGCATCTAAAATAAATTCATTCTCACTTGGCCTTTAATTATGTTCATCTTACCTAATCAGCCAAATTTACCCCTTCTTCTCCATCTCCACTGCCACTATTCTGGTTTATGTACTGGACTGTAGTCTCAACTGAACTATAGTCATTATCTTCCAGTTTCTCTGCACCTAATTAGCTAACCCACATACTATGGGATAGCTAATCTTTCTTTTTTTTTTTGAGACAGAGTCTCACTCTGTCACTCAGGCTGGAGTGCAATGGCGCAATCTCAGCTCACTGCAACCTCCACCTCCCCAGCTCAAGCGATTCTCCTGCCTCAGCTTCCTGAATAGCCAGGATTACAGGTATGTGCCACCACACCCAGGTAATGTTTGTATTTTTAGTAGAGACGGGGTTTCACCATGTTTGCCAGGCTGGTCTCAAACTCCTAATGTCAGGTGATCCACCTGCCTCAGCCTTCCAAAGTGCTGGGATTACAGGGGTGAGCCACTGCGCCAGCCTGGGATAGCTAATCTTTCTCAAGTATAACCTGTATCTTGTAACCCCTATGCTAAAAAAAAACCTTTCCTTATCTATTTATTACTTATTACTGCACGAATGAATGTCCAGATTCCGCAAACAGATGTTGTGCCAAACCTCTATCGGCTCCAGTGGGGATGGCAGCAGGTTCAAGAGGCTGACAAAGAGACCCAGAGCCAGCAAATGAGATATGGGGTTTTACCTGGGCTTACACATGGGGAAGAGTCCGATGGCAGTAGCTTGGACTGGATAACCCCATGGCCCAGAGGCACTAGGATACACAGGAGACCCGCCTTACATACAGGACAGTGGCTACAGGCTGGAGAGGAGAACCTCAGCCAATTGCCAAAAGCATGCAGTTTATATGGCATTTTCACTTAGCACCTTCCCCCTAACAAACTCCACCTGGCAATCATCATTCAGCCCAAAATTCAGGGCCTCAATCCCCCACACGGCCTGTGTTCCGTAGGATGGACAGGGGCACAGATGTTTCTCATAGACAGGGAACAAATCTCCAGGTTTGCCACTCTCGGATTCCCTAGCTTGGAACCCTGAACACACATTCAGGGGAGTGCAATACAGGGTCATTCTCAGGATATGCTTAAGTTATTGCTATCACGTGTGTTTACCAAATAATAGATGGCCAAATGAAATAATTTCTGTAAAGCACAGTGCTTGGCACAAAAATAAGTATTTAATAAATGGAAGTCAAATTAAAAAGTTTTGATGGTGGCTTTGTAAATGAAATGTCCCTTCTTCACAGTGATATAAATAATACATTGTTCCAGAATTATCCATGGACTGCTGACCAAACGCTGGTCAGTAAATCCATATTTTACTCTCTGACAACATAAAGTCATTCTCAACATTGAATTAGTGGTAGTAACATCTTTCTTCATATTTTTCTTACCCGCCAGTTGAAGGTCACCTTACATTATGCTCCGCTAAACACAACCCAATCCTTACTCAAAATACTGTGACCTCCCTATAACATATCCTGAAGAATATCCGTCCCTTCATTCTTACCCCTAGCTAAAGCTGTCTGTGTCTTCCAAAAAGAGCTAACCTTATTACTGTAACCCAGTTTTGAATAATCTAGATACAATTAAACTCTTCAAAATAATTTGTCCACCTAAAAAAAGTCACTAGAGGAAATTTCCTCTAACTGTGTTGCGTTTATTCAAAAATAGAAATAAAGATTATAATCTGGAATGTATGAAATGGCAAGCCATCAATGCCTTTGGTTCGAGAAGGGCAAAGGAAGCTATTATTAGAAAAAACGATTTCTGTAAACTGCTTATAAACAGTTCACTGTTTCCAGAGGCAGAGTTGTTGTCATTTCTTTGGTAGAAATGCCATTACTGGGCAAGTGTTCTTCCAAGATCATCTTATCTGAATTTCTACAGGCCTAAAGAATGCCTAATGATAAACTATCAAATGAGGAGACCTGTGAAGGATAGAAAGTGATGTTAGAAAGTTTTTGGAAACAGTTCTTATCTCAGACATGTAAGCATGAACCTCCTTTTCTTTCAGGGGGGCTTCCTGGTCCTATTTTGTCTAAGTCTGACAAAAGTGATTTCATCCTGGTATCTGCAACTTTTACAATTTTTACCACTTTTTTAAAAATTATAAAGCCACTTAGAGATTATCTGAACTCAAAAGTCTACTCCAATGCAAATGCATAGAAGATAGCTCTTTGGTGGGATTGGACATGGCCTTCTATTAATTCTTTTCAAGTGAGATATTTCTGGCCTGGCATGGTGGTTCATGCCTGTAATCCCAGAATTTTGGGAGGCCGAGGCAAGCGGATCACTTGAGGTGAGGAGTTCAAGATCAGTCTGGCCAATGTGGTGAAATCCCATCTCTACTGAAAATACAAAAACTAGCCAGGTGTGGTGATGTGTGCCTGTAATCCTCGCTACTCGGGAGGCTGAGACAGGAGAATCACTTGAACTAGGGAGATGGAGTTTGCAGTGAGCTGAGTTTGAGCCACTGCACTCCAGCCTGGGTGACAGAAGGAGACTCCATCTCAAAAAAAAAAAAAGAGAGAGAGAGATGTCTTTGTTGTAAGAGACTGTTCTTTGCATTGCAGAATATATAAGCATCCCTAATCCTAGCTATGAAATCTCAAAAGCCCTCTTCTCCCTTATAGTGACAATAAAAAATAAAAAGGCAACAACACATTTGTGGCAAGAAGCAAGAATAATGCCTTAATCCACTCTATGAGGCTTTGATTAGATGGATGATTCTGGGTCCTAATGGAATAAAGCATTTTGTTTTCAAAGAAAAGAACTAGAATATTTCCTCTCCCTTATGAAGAATAGTGCAGTTTCTTCAAATTGACACATAAATTCAAAAGAAGCTTGGCTTAAAATAAGTGTAAAAAGGCTGAGGTTTGCAGCGAAAAGAGCATTACATCATCCTGGATAAATCACTTATCCTCTCTATTTTTGTTACCAGAACAGTAAAGATGAGGAGTTATAAAAAGAACTGTATATTCTTTAAGTTCTCTGAATTCTAAATGCAGGTTTCTGATGAACAAGAAGAGACAGAAAATAAGCCAGACTTTCTGGATGGGCATGGTGACACATACCTGTAGTCCCAGCTATTCCAAGGGGCTAAGGCAGGAGAATTGCTTGAGCCCAGGAGATTGCACCACTGAGAAAGATTGAGAGATATTACATTGAATAAATATTTGGTCAAGCACCTACCATATGGCAGATCCTGTGCTCGGCTCTACTTGTATAAAGTGGCTCTACATTTACTCTAATGTGCGGTGATTTCCTGGTGGGTAATACATGCATAGATGATTGATAGATTGATAATTACCTAATAGATAAATAACCTGATAGACACACAGTTCCTATTGCTTTCCAGACATCTGACCTGAGCATACTCTTTGTCCAACACCCAAGAGTGTATGTTTTATGAAGGTGAGTTCAGTTTTTACTTGCATAAACACATATACTCTCACAGCTTCAACTATCATGTTAATATTAATAAACACCGAATACATAATTAAAACACTCACTTTTTATATATTAGTAAATGCAAGTACTAATTTCCTAACTGCTTTCAAGGCAATTGAATATCTCTCTGTTCAAAAACTGAATTCATTGTATTTTCTCTTTTCTCAATGTTTGTAGTAGATTGAATGATGGCCCCCAGAAAGATATCCACACCTAAATCTGTGGAACCTATGAATGTTACCTAACATAGCAAAAAAGGACTTTGCTGATGTTCTTAAATTAGGATCTTGAGATGAAGAAATTATTCTGGATTATTCAGGTGGGGCCTAAACGGAATCACAAGTGTCTTTAAGAAAGAAAGGCAGAGGGAGATTACACCAAAACAGAAAGAAGACAATATGAACATGGAGGCAGAAATTGTCCACAAAGGAAGTACTGCCAGCAGCCACTAAAAAGGGGAAGAGGCAAGTAAAAGTTCTGCCCTAGAGTCTCTGGAGGAACGTTTTCGCTGACACCTCAACTGTGGCCCACTGATACCATCTCTGAACGTCTGGCCTCCAGAAGTGTAATAACTTAATTTCTATTGTATTAGCCACCAAGTTTATAATAATTTGTTACAGCAGCCTCAGGAAAATAATATTTTCTCTTTCTAATTTTTCCTTGTTTATCAATCAGTGGTACCCATTCTCTTCAGGCACTGAACTGAGTGATAAACATTCAAAGCACTCCATGGTCACACTTTGAGCATTCTTACTGCTTTTCTAGTTGGTACAGCTAACTCAGTCTATTAAACAGTCATCCCCATCTTTCCACCTTTGCTCATGCTGTTCCCTTATCTCCATTCTTTTCTTAGTAGTACCCAAACTAAAACTAGAGATAATTTTCAAATTTTTATCCTTTTCATAATTTATAGCTCTGAGTTTTTCAGCCAGGAGTCACAGCCCATTTATTGGTAGATTGTAAAATCTTTAGTGGGTATACCCAAAAGAATTGAAAGTAGAATCTCAAGGAAAGACTTTGACACTCATGTTCATAGCAGCATTATCCACAATAGCTAAAACATGGAGGCAACCCAAGCATCTAATAGATAAATAAGTAAAATGTGATAAATATATACAATGAAACATTAGCCTTAAAAAAGAAATTCTGACATATGCTACAACATGAATGAAGATAGTCACAGAAAGACAAATACTGTATGATTCCACTTACATATGGTTGTTACAGTGTCAAAATCATGAAGTAGAATAGTGGTTGCCTGAGGCTGGGCGGACAGAAATAGGAAATTACTGTTTAACAGATAGTTAGACAATGGGACAAAAATAGGGAATTATTGTTTAACGGATAGTTTCAGTTTTACAAGATGAAAAGAGTTCTGGGAATGAATGGTGGTGATGGTTGCACAATATCATGAATATATTGAGTATCACTGAACTGTACACTTAAAAAAAATGGTTAGGATGATAAATGTTACGTTATGTGGATTTTGCTTCAATTAAAAAAAAACTTTAGTGAATTACCACCAAAAACATTTTAGTAAAATAGAAAAGAAAATGTCAGAGTGCATTATATATGACAAAGGTTAATAAAGATTGTTTCATAAACTTATTCTGATTGTATCTGAGTAGCTATGTCTTGGTTTATGAAATAAACTGGGTGGCAGTCCAAAATCTTGAAACAAACTGCTTTTAATATCTCATCAAGTCAATTATCAGTCAGTTCCTTCTTACTCAGTCCTCACTTGTAGGTCTTTTCCCCACTTATTTATTCTAAGCAGGGGAACGTGGTGCTGTGGAATCAGATGACCTAGGACTTGAAGACAAGCTCCATCCCTAACTTTGCGATCTGGATGTCTCTGAACCTGTTTCCTCATAGTAAAGTGAAGATCGTAATACTCTCCTCTTAATGCTGCTGTGAGGGTTAATTGAGATAATATATGTAAAGTGCTTGGTTCAATGTCTGAAAATAAAAATTGCTTGAGAAAAGGTATGCACTATAATTATCTACACTCTAAATCATTACACTACAGCAGTAACTTTCTAACTAATCTAACTTCATCTCTCATCACTCCCATCAATCCTGTCCACAATGGCCCAACCTCAGTTTAATCTTCCTAAAATATTGCTTTTATCAATAATGTATTGTAATTTAGCATTGTTTATAGAGCGCTATCTGTACTCTTTCTGACATTCAAAGAACTTCACGGTCACACTTTGAGCATTCTTACTGCTTTTACAGCTGGTACAGCTAACTCTGTCTATTAAACACTCATTCCCATTTTCCACCTTTGCTCATGCTGTTCTCTTATCTCCTTTCTTTTCTTTTCTTCAACAACCCAGACATTGTGGAAAATCTCCTTTCTTTCCACCTATTTAATGCCTGACATTCTTCAAGGTTTAGCAAAAAGTCACAACTTATCTATGGAAATTTTCTGGCAATTTGAACTAGTATTAGTTCAAATTAGTTCTAATATTAGTTCAAATTAGTTCAAAATTAGTTCAAAGTCATCTAAAAAATGACTTAGTGGGGGTCAAGTAAAAAGATCATGCTTTCTGTAATCAAACTCACTTAGGTTGAAACCCCAGCTTTGCTCATTAAAAGCTGATTGACTTCAAGCGAGTTCCTTAATCCTGCTAAGTTGACTTTATTCACTTGTATTTAAAAAGATGATACACAGGTGGGGCTGTTGTGATTATTTCATGATAGAATATTTCATCACACTAGCACTAGAGTGATCTCGAAGACTTGCTTATAACACAATCTTTAATGTCTTAAACACATGCCATCATTAATCACTTGCAATACTCTTTATTACTGACCCCAGATATGGTGTCAGAACTCTTCTCAATCCATTATACCAAGCAGTCAATAAGAATGGATGAAAATTCACACTCACGCTAAGCAATCACTGGGACAGTCACTCTGTCACTACGTTCAATTTCCCTTTTTAGGAACCGAAAAAATAAATGTTAAATAGAAGGCCTTACCTCAATTTAAGTGGCAGAAACATAGAAAGCTCCTTCTGTTTTTTACCTCTCTTCAAATTTTATTTGAATTTCAGTTCATTTTAAGGACAGATTTATTGACTATGATGAAAGGATAGCAGACATTTTTTTTATCCTCTTTAATTACGTAATTTTATTTTGTGGCATTTTAATTAAGTATAAGACAATATTGATGCTTTGTGATTCTGTGCCACAGAGATGGTAACACCGATCAAAGTAAAAATATTAAAAGGTTGACTCAGCTCTACCAGATAGTAACAGTACATAAAATCACAAGATGTAATAATGATCAGTGGCTTTTACTATTTCCTATCAGTTAGGATGATTCTACATTCAAATTTCTATCATTTCTGTTATTAAATCTATGAATCTATTAAAGCAAATAAGAAACCAAAATTCAAGGAAAAGAGTAAAATAGCACTTAGATCTATTCAGTAATAACCTAATTTGGTTTACCAAAATTTTATTTACCAAATAAAATTATTTACCTAATTTTATTTACCAAATTTTAGCAATGAAAAGGTACCATTTACTATAGAATTTTGCTTTAGCAGCTCTTGAGCATTATGACTTATTAAAAATGTCACTTATTTACAAGATGGCTCAGGTCTTAATCTGTTAAGTGATAGCCTTTAATATGTACAAAAGTAAAATAGTCTCAGTACTGAAAGAAACTGTACTCTCCAAAAGCAGAATGAGAATTGATTTATTGATTGAGTAAAAAGTCAGTTTGTTATGCACAAAATATATAGTCAGGGTAACATTTATCATGAAAGCTGGTAGTTTAACCATTTTCAAGAATCCTTTTTTGCCATTGGGTAAATTTTGACTATCGGAATAAAAAGAGCAAATCTAAATTTGGTCACTAATCAAAGCAACCATTAGGAAAACAAGCATGGAAATAAGTGGCCAAAATAAGGAATCCTGAGACCCAAGAACAGCAGGAGTAAGCAGTAACGGACAGGATAGGAGTGGTGGTCCAGATGCATTCTGGAATGGCACACGGAAGTCTTCACTTACTTTTTATGCAACAGTGGCCTGGTGATAAACCAATCAAAACCTACTAATAAGATAAAATGGAATGAATAATAAACAAAACTAATTTAAAAATTAGAAAAATAAACTTTTTGAAGATAAAATGGAATGAACACCACCTACTCTGCAAAATTCCCAGATTCTCCTAAAAGGTTCAGTGCAATTTTTTTTTGTCTTCTGCCTTTTTTTTTTTTTTAAGACATGGTCTCGCTCTGTCACCCAGGCTGGAGTGCAGTGGTGCGATCACAGCTCACTGCAACCTCCACCTCCCAGGCTCAAGCCATCCACCTGCCCCAGTCTCCTGAGTAGCTGGGACTACAGGCATGCACCACCACACCCTGCCTCACATTTTATGCTCCAGTAACACTCAACTGCTTATAACCCATGGCACGTCTTCCGCTATTTCTTAAGTCAATGTCTCTCCTAATACCATCCCTTTTGCCTGGAATTCACAAACTCTTACCCATCCTTCCCTGGCAATGAAAGAGCCCGAATCAACTGTTAAAATAGTCATGCATATTTTACTAAGCTCTTTCCAGAAATTGGTATGGCTGTACATGGTTTTCTAATCACTCACTCCTGTTCCTTCAATTCTTTTATCCTGATGGAAATCTTTCTCAAAAAAAAAAAAAAAAGGCAAAAAAAAATCTGTAAGAGCCTATAAATATTGAAAATATTGAAATAATCTAAAAGCTCTCAGCCTATGTCTAGGAGAATTGAAGGACTCAGTGTCATAGACAGTGTTCTCAAACTTGATCTTACAGAGCATCACCAGCATGGAATCAGTACCCAGGGTGCATGCATGAAGATGGGAGTGGGGTAGGCAGTAGAGAGAGGTAGGGAAAAATGAGAAAAGGAGGCTAGAAACGAGTGAGAACTCCAAAATGCCCATCCTTCGCTAGCTCTGCATGGACTGGGAGGCAATCTGAGAGGAAAGAAATAACTTTTTTCCAACAGTCTCTGGGCTACATGAGCATGCCTCAACACTGGCTAGTATTAAGATTGTTTTGTTTTCAACAATGACAGCTGCAACCCTTCACATAGACTCAATGCATCAAAATGCTCACTTGCCACTGCAACAGCAAAGCCAACTATATGCTTGTGTCCTTAACCTAACAAAAGAATGGAGTAATGATGGCACAGATTTATCGAAGCAACAGTACAATTCAGAGTGGGAACAGACTCAAGCAAGAAGCTCAAAAACCCCCCAATCACAGTGCTCCCTAGGGTCTTTATACAAAGCTAAAAGAATTTTGTAAATTCTACATACAGCACCTCCTTGCATAACCAAGATGTCTCTGGATCATTTGCACCCACCTCTGGCCCTTTTCTTCCTAGCTTCTGCCTTTGAGATGCTATAGGATTTTGTTCCATTCCACTTCACATAAAAAGACTAGTTAGCCAGGCTTCCAGACTCATGCTTTCCATTTCTCTTCATCTATTCATTCCTCATTCATTTCATCTCCCTTGCACTTTTGGCACTAGGAATGAACTCTTTTCCTTTTGTCAAATCCTTTGTCATCCTATACAAGGTCAAAAAATAAAAAGTTTCTGAGGTTGGAGGTCATGAAATTGACTGACAAAAGATGGAAAACCATGGCCAGTGGAGGAATGTATGGAAAAGTTGGGGTTTTTCTTTTTTTGAGATGGAGTCTTGCTCTGTCATGGCTGGAGTGCAGGGGCGCGATCTCAGCTCACTGCAACCTCCGCCTCCTGGGTTCAAGTGATTCTCTGCCTCAGCCTCCCAAGTAGCTGGGATTACAGGTGCCCACCACAAGGCCCAGCTAATTTTTGTATTTTTTTAGTAGAGACGAGGTTTCACTATAATGTTTATTGCTGAGTTTAAAATGAGGAAACTGAGGCCAGTATAAAAAAATGAAAATCCAATTTATTCAGCTCCCGGGTGAGGTTCCATGGTCCCGGGGAAAGGGGCCAGGGAAGTGGCACCAACTTCCTGGGGCATGGGGTTTTTATGGTTAGAAGGAACAAGCAACAGCTGGGTGCTCTGATTAACTCCAGGGGAGCAGGATTAAGACAGGGGCAGGTCGCTATTGGTTAGCGGGTTGTTGGGCGGGTTTTCCGGTAGGAGAGCTGGCCAGGAGCCTTGCATCAGCTGGAGCCTTCCAGGGGAGCCATGTGGCAGAGCTATGTGCCAAGTGCAGAGCCTGGTGCTGGGTGCAGAGGTGGATGTGTCCAACTTCCTGGCGAGGCAACCAGCCTTACATCCACCATCTTGGCCAGGCTGGTCTTGAACTCCTAACCTTGTGATCCACCCGCCTCAGACTCCCAAAGTGCTGGGATTACAGGCATGAGCTACTGTGCCCAGCCAGAGATTTTTTGTTTTGCTTTAAGAGATAGGGTCTCACTATGTTACCCAGGCTGGAGTGCGCAGCATGATCACAGCTCACTGCAGCCTCTAACTCCTAAGCTCAGGGGATCCTCCCACTTCAGCCTCCTGAGTAGCTGGGACTACAGGCATGTGCCACTGTTACCAGATAGAAGGTCTTGACTGTGAGCTGGCCAGGTTCTTGGTATTGAACAAAGAATTGAATAAAATGCACAAAGCCACAAAAGGAGCAATGAATGGCGAACAAAGTAACAAAAGAATGGAGTAACGATGGCACAGATTTATCGAAGCAACAGTACAATTCAGACTGGGAGCAGACTCAAGCAAGCAGCTCAAGAACCCCCCAATCGCAATGCTCCCCAGAGTCTTTATACAAAGCCAGAAGAATGTGGTAAAACCCTAGGTGCCCTTTAGAAGCCTCCCATTGGTCACACCCTCTGAAGGACTGGCCCACCACCAACCAGAAGCTGAAGTGGAGCCTTGACATGCAGTCAATCAGAAGCTGAAGTGGAAACTTCTGTCTTGTTATCACAGGAGTGCTGATGTGGCCTGTATGCTGTCTAATCTTGCCTAGAACTGTCTGTACCTGCTGTTTCTTTGCTTTTGCCTTAACCCTTGGTTACCCTAATTCCTTATTCTCCTGCTGCACCACCATGCCCAGCTGATTTAAAAAAATTTTTTTAGAGACAGGATCTTGCCATGTTGCCCAGGCTGGTCTCAAACTCCTGGCATCAAGTGATTCTCCTGCCTCAGCCTCCCAAAGCACTGGGATTATAGGCGTTGAGCCACCACACCCAGCCAAGAACATTTTATGAATCCCTGTAGCTTACTCCACCTACCTAACCATCTCAATGCATACACATGCTCCACCTTCTCTCAGCAAATTAGATAAAATTAATGTTAAGCAGGGGTCCACTCCTTCAACTATCTAACTGCACCCCTACAAGTTGTTTATATCTACAAATAGTTTGTAAGAAAAAGATGTCCCTACTGCTGTTTGAGGCCAACTTTGCATCTAATTTGTTGCTATGATGACACAGTTGTTCTATCTACCTCTTCTATTTATCCTCAGGGAAACCAAGCACCAGTCAAACTAAACTGCTTTCAATTCCCCGAATGTGCAAGCCCTATCATGCATTGGTACTTTTGTTCACACTGCTCCCCTTCCTTCAATGGCATCCCCCCCAAACTCCCACATTGAATGCTGCTGAACCGGTGAGTCAGGATCTAATTCAGAAATTATCTTCTCTATAAAGTCTTCCATGAAACTTCCAATAGAATCAGCCATTCCTTCCTTGTTTCCCACTACACTTTGTCCACTCTCCCTCCCGTCATCTATGACTTTTTTCTGCACTTACTGTTTTACATGCCTCCTCACATTATTCTTTATATTTTTTAATTTTTTAAAAAAATTAATAGAGACAGTGTCTCACTATGTTGCCTAGGCTGGTCTCAAACTCCTGACTGAAGTGATCTTCCCATACTGGCCACCCAAAGTGCTAGTATTATAGGTGTGAACCACCATAACTGTCCCCATTACTTTTGAAAATGTAGAACATTTTTATATCGCCTTTATTTTCTTTTGTATTGATAGCAGTGTCTAGCACACAGCAGGCATTTAAATGCTATTGCATGAATGAATTATAAAACAGAAGAATATCCTTTACCAAAACAATACATATATGATTTTTAAAAAGAGAAGAATAGCACTTGACCTGTATGAACCTCCCATTTTCCACAACCCCCGCTCCAGTCCCCAAGTTTGGGAGCATAATAAGCAGCACTTGAGGCAGGGCCCAGTGGCTCATGCCTGTAACTCACACTTTGGGAGATCAAGGTGGTGAATCACCTGAGGTCAGAGGTTTGAGACCTGGACAACATAGCAAGACCCTGACCCTGCCTCTAAAAAAAATAAAATAACCAGCATGGTGGTACATGCCTGTAGTCCTGATGAGGTAGAGGAATCACTTGAGCCCAAACGTTTGAGGTTGCAGTAAGCTACAATCGCCACTGTACTCCAGCCTGGTTGACAGAGCTAGGTCCTGTCTTGAAGAAAGCACTTGAGGGATAAAAGGAAGTAGAAATAGAAGCAAGTGATATTGTGGGAATGAGACAAGCCAGTCGCACAAATGACATGAATGGCATGTTCCTAATAAAAGTAGCCAAAGTGGCATAAGCCTATGACACTGTACCTGGCCACATCAGCACATATGACATGTATAAGATAGGGATAAAATGCTTCCTTAGGAGACTAAGAATTCAGACTTGCTTTTTACTTTGCCTTGTTTCACCTTGATAAACAATCAAGATCTAATGATCTGATTTTCCTATTTCCTGGCAAATCTAGTTTGTTTGTTTGTTTGTTTTTTGAGACAGGGTCTCACTCTATTTCCAGGCTGGAGTTCAGTGGTGCAATCACAGCTCACTTGAAGCCTTAACCTCCTAGACCTAAGTGATCCTCCCACCTCAGCCACCCAAGAATCTGGAACTATAGGCATACACCACATGCCTATAAACACACACATGCTGTGTGTAGGCACACACAAACATGCTGGGCTAATTTATTATTATTATTATTATTTGTAGAGATGAGGTCTTGCTATGTTGCTCAGGCTGATCCTGAACTCCTTCCTGGGCTCAAACAATCCACCTGCCTCAGCCTCCCAGAGTGCTAGGATTACAGGTGTGAGCCACTGCATTCAGCCTAAATCTAATTTGGCTTCTAGCATACTAATCAGAGTTTTTTACATATTCCAATCCTAGCCTGGTTTTGTTTCTCTTTCTTTCACCACTCACCTGACACTCTCACTCCAGTCTCTTCCCTGCCATCAGCCAGCAACAGAGTTGCGTACTGATCACACCAGTTATCCAGGTGCTTTGGAAAGCTGTTTGGTAACCAAACACTCTCAGCTGCCTCCTCCATGTCTAAACAGCTAACAGACTGTTTTCTGCTGCACCAGAGGGCCAAGTTTGCTCTTCTCTGGCCTATGATGAGGTATTTTAAGATGCTGGCAATAATTCTCTAAAAATAGAACGTTGGATAAATTCTTGATTTGAATTATGGATAACTTTACCCCTCCGAGGGCAAGGGAAGCAACAACCAGTGCTATTTCTCTTAACCCTGATCAACAAGAAAAGTTGGTGAATACAGATAGAGAGAACAAGGAAAATGGACCATGTTTTTCTCAAGCCCATGTTATGTTAAAAGTTTTTAGCCAAGGAAGAGGCCACATTTCTTTTTTTGTTTGTTTGTTCAGTCTCTATATACACTTTCAAGTTCAAAAATTGCCAATGCTGAGTATATTTTTAGTTGTCATGGAGGGGTATTGGGAAAAGTTTTCAATTAGCAATAATCACACTTTTGATAATCCTCATTGGCTACGATACTATGATACTGCCCCTGCACAAAACTAGAGATCACATTTATCACAATGCTTTTTATTTTCATTTCATTCTTTCCCTTTTTTAAGCAAGTATACTATTTTATTCTAAGGGAATAGTTGTGTGGTTTAAACCCCAAAGTGGTTGAAAACCACAGAACAGAAGGGATGTTTTAGATATTTCTCTTTTGGTTTTCTTGATGTTTTCTCCTCCCCTGGGGGGGACAAAACGTAACTTTACAAAAATTTAGAAGATAATTTTTTTTTTTGAGACGGAGTTTTGCTGTCACCCAGGCTAGAGTGCAGTGGCACCATCTAGGTCTCTCACTGCAGCCTCCATCTCCCAGGCTGAAACAATCCTCCCACCTCAGCTTCCCGAGTAGCTGGACCACAGGCACTCACCACCATCCCCAACTAATTTTTAAATTTTTGTAGAGACGGGTTATCACTATTTTACCCAGGCTGGTTTTAAACTCCCACACTCAAGCAATCCTCCTGTCCCAGCCCTCTAAAGTGCTGGGATTATAGGCCTGAGTCTCTGTGTCCAGCCAGTTTTAGTAAAATTCAAAGAGCAAATGATTAGACACACATGTCAAAAGCTACATGTATAAGGAATGACCAATAATCAACATTTTATAAATAAATTTAGGGTTCTGAGCTACTCTGTGGACTAACATGCAAATGAAATCCTGATACAGTCGTTTATCAGCATATTGGTTGTTCTCAGCTAAAAGATACCGATTTTTGGCCGGGCGCAGGGGCTCACACCTATAATCCCAGCACTTTGGGAGGCCGAGGTGGGTGGATCACGAGGTCAAGAGATCGAGACCATCCTGGCCAACGAGGTGAAACCCCATCTCTACAGTAGCGTGTGCCTGTAATCCCAGCTACTCGGGAGGGTGAGGCAAGAGAATAGCTTGAACCCAGAAGGTGGAGGTTTTGGTGAGCCGAGATCGTCCCATTGCACTCCGGTCTGGGTAACAACGGCGAAACTCTGTCTCAAAAAAAAAAAAAAAAGATACCAATTTTTTTTTCTGGTATTTTATAACAATGTATCTACTATGCTAACAATATTTGTTTTTTCATACAACTACAGAAGGGGAAAATATTGTGTTTAGACAAACCACAAAATTCATATAGTGCGGACTATTCAACATGATGTTTCTGGAAAGTTTACTGGCAGACTTATCAGACAATTCAATTATTTGTTCTCCATATCAGGCAAGGTATGGAAGAAGTTTTCGAGTCAGAAATGACAAACAGATGGAATTAATGATGTAGAATTGGGGCAGATTTACTTCTTTCATTCAGCTCATGGTAACAAAAATGAGATTTGTTATGGGCAGAGACAGAAGCATCAAGTACACAATGTCAAAAGGCCTTTTTTAAATTTTACTTAAATGCCTTTCATCTGTCAAAAAAAAAAAAAAAAAATGAAACCCTGCCACCCCCACCTAAAAAATTAGACCTCCTGAAAAGTCTTCCAAAATTAAAATTTTAAAGAGGCTTTTTGGTATCTCTAAATTTTATCATAGGGTCAAATTAACCTCAGCTAAAGCAGTTCTGTGATTGGCCAACATCATAAAAGCTTGCATTCAAAATTTTGCAGGGGCCAGGCACAGGTGGCTCATGCCTGTAATCCCAGCACTTTGGGAGACCGAGGCAGGTGGATCACCTGAGGTCAGGAGTTCGAGACCACCCTGGCCAACATCACAAAACCCCATCTCTACTAAAAACAAAAAAAAATTAACCAGGCATGGTGGACACCTGTAATCCCAGCTACTCAGGAGGCTGAAGCAGGAGAATCACTTGAACCCGGGAGGAGGGTATTGCAGGAAGCCAAGATTGTGCCACTGCACTCCAGCCAGGGCAACAGAGTGAGCCTCCATCTCAAAAAAAAAAAAAATTTCAGGGAAGAAACTGAAAATGAAGATGACGGAACAACAGAGACCACATTTCTTAATTATATTTTTAAGGGCCTATTTTACAAGGTTGGCCCAATGGTTGTCAAAGTGTAGTCCACCAACTAGTGGGAACATGTCGTTTTTGAGGCTCACCTCAGTCTTCCTGACTCAGGAACTCTGAAGTGGGACCTAGTAATTCTTTTAGGGAGCCTGTCAGGGGATCCTGAGGCAAGTTAGACAACCACTAGTCTATAGGAAAGATTGCTATGCTTCCATGAACAAAGACTCTCAGAGAGCAGCTTCCAGGTTCACAAGAACTACCTGGGGCAGTTTTGTTTTCCAATAAGCCTTTTGTACTTTTAGTCTTGTGCTTGTTTAAATGCAGGTTCCTGGGCTTCTCCCCAAGAGAATCTGATTCAGTAGGTCTGAGGTAGGTCCAGAAATCTCATTTTAAGAAACTAGCTGGGTAATTCTGATACAGGTGGTCCACAGATGACTCTGAGAAGCCATACTCATTGGTCAGCTCTTAGTCCTAATAGAGTCATTTGACACAATGACCACACCTGCCTCCTGGAAGCACCTTCTGCTCACTAGTCTTTCTTGGTATTGTGTCTGACTTACAGACCACTTAATCTCAGTTTCCTTTACTGAATTCACCGTTCTTCCCAACCTGTAAATACTAGTGTGTCCTAAGGCGCATACTTCCTATCTATTCTCTTTTCCATCCATGCTCACTCCCTTTTTTTTTTTGAAGCAGAGTCTGGCTCTGTTGCCCAGGCTGGAGTGAAGTGGTGCCATCTTGGCCCCCTGCAACCTCCCTGGCTCAAGCCATCCTCCCACCTCAGCCTCTCAAGTAGCTGGGACTATAGGTGTGCACCATCAGGCCTGGCTAATTTTTGTATTTTTTGTAGAAACAGGGTTTGGCTATGTTGCCTAGTCTAGTCTCCAATTCCCAGGCTCAAGCGATCCACCCAATTTAGTGACCCAAAGTGCTGGGATTACAGGCATGAGCCACTGCACCTGGCCCATGCTCACTTCTTAAGTGCCAATGACACAGACGTATTTAATATGTCTCCAGAAATAGGTATCAAACAGATACCTCCACTTGGAGATTTTAATGACATCTAAAATGTAATATGTCCAACACTGAATTCTTGCTTTCCACCTTTCAGAGCTGCTCTACCCATCTCTCTAATTTTCCCATTCCCACAGATGCAACCACCATGTTCAGTTTCTTCTGGTTGCTCAAGCTAGAACCCTAGAAATGATTCTTTATTCCACTTTTATATTCTCACTCCAAATTCAACCCTTTAGCAAATCTTTTTCACTCTCTCTCTCTTTTTAAAATATGTCCTAAATCAAGCCAGGTGCAGTGGCTCACACCTGTAATCCCAGCATTTTGGGAGGCCAAGGCTGCCAGATTGCTTGAGTTCAGGACTTTGAGACCAGCCTGGGTGATATGGTGGAACTTCAGCTCTAAAAAAAAAAAAAAAAAAAAAAAAAATTAGCCAGGCATGGTGGTGCCTGCCTGTAGTCCCAGCTACTCAGGAGCCTGAAGTGGGAGAATTGCTTGAGCCCAGGAAGTGGAGGTTGCAGTAAGCTGAGCTTGCACCACTGCACTCCAGCCTGGGCAACAGAATGAGACCCTGTCTCAAAAACAAAAATATGTCCTAAATCTGCCTATTTCTAACCTTCTTCACCACCACTGCTCTATTCCAAACCACCAGTATTTCCTCCCTAGACAACTGTGACAGCCTTCTCTTGCATGACAGGTTAGGTGCGCCTTCTAAATTTACAGCATGTCATTGCTCTACTCACCACCCTCTACTAGCCTCCCAGCTCACTTGGATATAATCCGAAGTTATTATCAAGACCTATGCATGATCCAATTCCTGGCCCATTTCCAAACTCAGCACTATGATGCTCTCCCTCACTCTGTTCTCCAACCTTTCTGCCCTCCTTGTTCTTCCTCTATCAAGCCAAACAGATTTGCACTGCAGGGTCTTTGCACTAAATGCTGCTTCTTCCTAGAATCTGCCATTACCACCCTCACCCCTACACCAGATATTTGTACCCTCCTCATGCTGCTTTTACTCAAGTCTCATAACCAGGAGACCCTCCCTGACTACTTGGATCAGCAAGCGTTCAACTAGAGAAACAGAACCAGTAGGAGATGCATATTAAGAGATTGATCGCAAGGAATTGGCTTACGTGATTGTAGGGGTAGCTGGGCGAGTCTGAAATCCATAGGGCAGGTCGTTAGGAAGCGTAGGCTGAAACTCTCACGTGCAGGCTGAAGCTGCTGTCCAGAGCTGGAATTTCCTCTTCTTCAGAGAAGCCTCAGCTTTGCCCTTAACAGAATTGAATCAGGCCTCCACAGATTCCCTAGGATGATCTCCCTTTCTTGGTGCCAGCGGATTACGGCCTTTGATTACCTCTACAAAATATCTTCATAGCAACACATAGATTAGTGTGTGATTGAGTAACTGAGGATTGCAACCCCGAGAAGTTGACAGATAAAACTGCCCATTCCAGTACTGTATTTAAAACAGAGTTCCTTATAACTCTCTACCCACTTACCTTGCTTCATTTTCTTCACAAAGTTTATCACTTCCTCACATCATTTTTATGTTTCTTTCTTTATGTATTAGCTACTCACCTACTATAATGTAAGATTCACCAGGAAAAGAATTTTGTCATTTGATTGATTTAGCTAATATTTGTTCAAATAATCTACTTTTGGACATAGTGTTCATTTCTGCTATTTTATTACTATGACTAATGTTAGTATGAAGATCTTTACACACACACACACACACACACACACACACACACACACACATATCTTCGGTTACTTTTCCAATTTTTAATTTTTTTTTTTTTTTGAGACAGAGTTTTGCTCTGTTGCCCAGGCTAGAGGACCGTGGCATGATCTCAGCTCACTGCAACTTCTGTTTCCCGGGTTCAAGTGATTCTCCTGCCTCAGCCTCCCGAGGAGCTAGGATTACAGGCATTTGCCACCACACCCAGCTAATTTTGTATTTTTAATAGAGACAGGGTTTCTCCATGTTGGACAGGCTGGTCTCGAACTCCCAACCTCAGGTGATTTACCCACCTCAGCCTCCCAAAGTCCTGGGATTACAAGCATAAGCCACTGCGCCTGACCCAATTTTTAATTTTTTAAATTTTATTTTATTTTTAAAAATAAAGATGGGCTTTCACCATGATAACCAGGCTGGTTCTGAACTCGTGACCTCAGGTGATCCACCCACCTCAGCCTCCCAAAGTGCTAGGATTACAGGCGTGAGCCACCACGCCCAGCCACCAATTTTTAATTTTTATAAGTATTTTGGTTTTTCCAATCTAGTTTTTCTGTTAGATTTTAATGTCCGGCTTATAGAAATTGACATTTATTTTCTTAGCTTTGGTGAATCCACTTTCTCTTAGCTTTATTCCAATGGCTCTGACATCCTGTACTCAGGATCCCACATGGACTTCGACTTATACTCTTACATTTTAGGCTTTAAATGCTATTGTTTCTCGGACTTCCACTTTCAAATCTATTTCTTCAACCACCCATTCTCCAAGCTACAAACATGATGTTATTCATAGTCGTCTCTTTTCACTTAACCTCCATGTTTTATTGATTAATTCGGATCAAAAATACCTCCATAATTATTCATAGTCTTTCACAATGTTTTATTCCCACTACCACTATCTTAACTTAGGTCCTCATTGCGTCTTACCTCCTGACTTGTCTCCCTGCTTTTAATCCTAACTCTCTCTGATCCATCCACAACACAACAATGGTTGTATCTTTCAGAAATACAAATCATCATATAATTTCTTTGATTAAAATATTTGCCTGCTTAAAATATCATTCATATTTAAAAATCTTCTGTTTTTACAATCAAGTCCAAGCTCTATAACATATCAACCAAAACCCTGAGGAATATGAACCCTGCTTACCTCTCTGGCATCATCTGTCACTTGCACACACACATTCTTTGCTCCCACCATTCAAAACTTTTTGCAGTGCCCCAGATGTTTCAGGCAGCTTCCTGTCTCCAGATTGTCCCACCTAATGTTTCCTCTGGGTTCTCCATCATTTTCATCTAGCCAATTCCTTCCTGTCCTTCAAAACACAGCTCCATTATCTTCTCCTCAGTTGATGAATTAGGCTTATCTGCCTTCCACTTGAGACTGTAAGAACATCATGGGTCAGATCTATGTCTTACTAGACCTTATGACACCTCCACTTAGCAAACAAAAAGCAGTTGTTGGGCTAACTGATTAATTAGTAATCTGTCCACATCTTTGAATCTCCAACCTTAAACCCAACTACTACTCCACATAAATTAGCATATGCTGGGTCTTCTGATAGGTCAGTCTTTGCCCCCGCTTCCATCCCCAATTTTGCCTTTTCCATGTCTGTCTTAGTGCTCTAAGGATTTACCCAAGTCCCATCTTTCTATGAGTCTAATAAAAGATGAAGGAATATATCGGGAGCTCAGCCTTTCCAGTGTGTAGGAAAGTGCCCTGGGCATACGTGTTTCCTGGGCATACAGAGGCTAGTACGTGGCTGTGCTAGCCTCTGTACCTATTTCATTGATCCAGTTTGTGCACCAGGTCTTTTGCCTGGGTCTCCCTTCCTACGATTATAGCAATATTAGAGATCTACCATGGTAACTTTTGTAACCTGTTCTAAGCTTTTTTTCTGGGATACCAGATCTTCTTTCTCACACCTCAGCCATTGGCTGGAGTTCTCATGACCAAAATGAGTTTTTTGAAACCACCGTGACACCTCATCTGATTTCAAATATTGCCTCTGGTCTAAGTCTTCTACACCTCATTGAACAATGGAGGTTTCTTTGTGCTGAAATGCCAAACCAGAGGTGGGAGAGGGGTAGGGAATAAAGACTAAGTATCAGAAGATGGTAGCATGGGCAAGTTCATGCTGAGGAATAGTCTAGTTTAGGGTCAAATACTGGAGCATACTATAATTTGGATGGCAAGTTACTCGTCAAGAGTTATTTCTATCGCCTGATCAATTCCACACAGAACTGCACAGAACTACTGTATTAGTTTGTTCTCATACTGTTATGAAGAAATACCCAAGACTAGGTAATTGATACCCAGGAAAAAGTTTTAATTGACTCACAGTTCCACATGGCTGGAGAAGCCTCAGAGAACTTACCATCATGGCAGAAGGCAAAGGAGAAACAGGCATCTTCTTCAAAGGATGGCAGGACTGAGTGAGTGCCAGCAGGGGAAATGCCAGACGCGTATAAAACCATCGTATCTGTTGAGATGTATTCCATATCATGAGAACAGCATGAGGGAAACTGACCTCATGATCCAATTACCTCCACCTGGTACCACCCTTGACATGTGGAGATTATGGGGATTCTGAGGGCTACAAATCAAGATGAGATTTTGGGTCAGGACACAGCCGTATCATATCAACTATCCTGCTCCCCTTACCCACTGGCCTTTTGGTTGAAATTGACCACGCTTCACAACCAAACTTGCTTCAATTATGCTACAAAGACAACATATTGGCATTTCGGAAACCAGAGTTGAATAAATGCTGTTCTGGTTTTCAAAAAGAGTAAATTAAATTCTACAAACAGCAGAGCTTGATAGCCAGCTCAAACTCTAAAGTGACTAAACAACTTTTCATGAGAAAAACAAATGGTAATTACTAGGAGCAGCTTGGTTCACAAATAACCAATAATTTTAGGTTAACCTCTTTTATATTAACCTTCTTTATCAAACTGGTTTCTCAGAAACATGCCATTGACATAGCACAACTGGCCGTCCAATAGTTATTGAGTTTTATGTCTTTTTTAAATTGGTTTTATTTTGGGATCAAGTTGAATGTCTGTGATGAGGAGAGTAAATCCCTGTCTCTGCCCCTGCCTTTTAGCACCGCTTTGATGCTCTTAGCCAAGTGTTCCATTCTAATGAAACATCTTTTAAAATTAAGAGTGTAGATTACATATGCAGGCTCCACAAAATTTTATTTGTATGAGGAATTGAGATACCTCCTGAAAGAAAACTTATTTTAAAGAAATCAGGCACAAGCTGATTCAGTAACAGAGCCTTCGTGGTAGGGAAGGAACAATTCCAAACACAGAATGGTGTTTGTCAATTATGTTTGTTTCCAAAAACAGTCTCCAAGGACTCATATTGCAGTCCTAGGAAGAGGGGAATGATGTGAGCAAAACCAGAGAACTGTGTATTAATTATCTATTGCTGTGTAACAAATTACCATACATTTACTGGCTCAAAACAGTATACAATTACAGATGCTCCTCAACTTACAATGGGATTACATCTCGATAAGCCCACCATAAGTTGAAAACATTGTAATTCAAAAGTGCATTAAATATATCCAATTTACCAAACATCATAGCTTTAGGCTAGCCTACCTTAAACATGCTTGGAACACTTACATTAGCCCATTATCGGACCAAATCATCTGGAAACAGTACACTGTAGAGTGCCAGTTGTTTGCCCTTCTGATGGTGTGGCTGACTGGGAGCTGTGGCTTCCCGCCATGCCCAGCATGGACAGAGAGTATCGTACTGTGTATCACTAGCCTGCAAATATATCAAAATTCAAAATACAGTTTCTACTGAATATTTTTGTCTTTTGTCTCATACTAAAGTTGAAAAATCATTAAAAGTTAAACCACAGAAATTCAAGGATTGTCTGTATAAGCACCCAGAATCTGGACATAGCTTAACTGGGTCCCCTCCTTCAAGGTCTCTCATGAGGCTGCAATCAACGTGTTGGTCAGGACTGTAATCTCATCTGAGAGCTCAACTGAAAAGGATGATCTGCTTTCAAGTTCTTGTGGTGGTTAGCGACATAAAATTCCCTATGTTCTGTTGGATGGAGGGCCTCAATTTCTTGCGGCTGACAGCCCGCAGCCACCCTCAGTTTCTTTTCACTGAGTCTCCCTAGCATAGTTGCTTGCTTCATGCATGCAAACCCAGAAAGCAATCAAGAGACTCTGGAAGCAGTAAATTAGTACAACCACTATGGAGAACAGTTTGGTGGTTCCTCAGAAAACTAAAAATCAAGTTACCATATGATCCAGCAATCCCATTGCTGGGTATATACCCAAAAGAAAGGAAGTTAGTATATTGAAGAGATATCTGCACCCCTATGTTCATTGCAGCACTGTTTACAATAGCTAAGATTTGGACAACCTAAGTTTCCACCAACAGAGGAATGGATAGAGAATATGTCATACACACACACGTGCATACACGTACACACACACACACAAACACACACACAAAATGGAGTACTATTCAGCCAGAAAAAGAATGAGATCCAGTCACTTACCACAACATTGATGGAGCAGAAGATCATTTTGTTAAGTGAAATAACCACAGAAAGACAAATATTTCATGTTCTCACTTATTTGTGGGATGAAAACTAAAAACAGTTGAACTCATGGACATAGAAAGTAAAAGGACAGTTATCCGAGTCTGGTAAGGATTGTGCGGGGAGCAGGGAGAAGGTGGGCTTGGTTAATGGGTACAAGAAAATAGAAGGAAGGAATGAGACCTATTTGATAGCACAATAGAGTGACTATAGTTAATAATAACTTAATTGCACATTTTAAAATAACTCAGAGTGTAAATGGATTTCTGTTACTCAAAAGATAAATGCTTGAGGGAATGGGTACCCTATTCTCCATGATGTGCTTAAATCACATTGCATGCCTATAATCAAAACATCTCATGTACCCCATAAATATATACACCTACTACACTCACAGAAATTTAAAAATAAAAATAAAAAGGAGAGTCTGTTAGCATACAGAAGTTACAATACTGTCCAGTGTAATTACAGCTGACATCCCACCACCTCAGCCACATTCTATTGGTTAGAAGCTAGTCACAGGTCTCATCCACACTCTGGTGAAGGGATTATATAACTCATAACTATCAAGAACAGAGATATATAGAGCCCATTTTAGAATCTTTCTGCCTCAAACTGGTTCATCAAAAACCCTGAAAGTCACTGGTATCAGCAGCATGCTTTAGTAAAGCGTAAAATAAGAGAAGAAGAAAGTATTCAGTTGTGGAATCTTGTTGTGAGCCTAAGAGCACAGAGAACCTAGAGGGACTTGGGAACAATCTGAGGCTGAAAGATACTAAAACAAACTAAAATTCCTTGTATTTTTGCTTCAGACCAGCCTTTAAAAGGAAAACACAGGTTGAAGTTAATAAATGTAAATAACCACATGACCACATGATGGCAGTAGATGCCAAGAAATTGTGTTACATGCACATGAGGTTCGGAAGAGCAAGTTTATCTCCCTATAAGTCAACCCACGTTTTCCTTTCTGTCTGACTGCTGGAAGGACAGAGGGAGGTATCCAGAATCTTTCCACACACTCATCCCTGAAGCACTGCCCATAAAGTATTATAACTGAAGAGTGAGGACATAGTTCACTGTATCCCTGTATCCCTCCCACAATTCCTAGAAGAGTAGTAAGGGTCTTAGGGTGGGAGAATGAGACCTCCTGAAATACTTACGAAGACTTCCCCTATCAAGTACTCACAGCCAAATGTTTCAGAGTGGCCTTAATTAAAACAATGTCATACTTGGTCTGTTATGAAGCCAGTCTAGTTCGGTGTTGATATCACTGGGGAAATGCCAGGGGAAAAGAAGTGTCAAAAAAAAAGGGGAATGTTATTTCTACAAGTGAGAGACATTAAGGATAAAGACTTAACACCATATAGGCATGCCTCACATACATATACAGTGGATATATTCACATGTATTTCAAAGTATAATTTCAAACTATTACCCAGTCAGAGTGACTAGATATGCCATTAATAGAAGAGGAAGTAATTGAACAGAATTGATGCTCCAAAGAAGTTTCATTATCAGAGAGGTTTTATTATCTGAGTTTATGTATAAACTGAGAAATCTCAATAAGACTCTTCTAATTGTCTCATATCTTCATAGTGAGTCCATTTCAAGAGGGGTTAATACCTGACACTGTTCAAATTTGTTTAATCCTGAGATGTTCTACAAAGGCAGTTTGGTTTAACAAAAGTGAAAATTCCATATATGTTTAAGTTTTCTTTGTAGTCTTCTTGGTTTTTTTTCATAGACAGGGTCTTACTATGTTGCCCAGGCTGGTCTCAAACTCCTGGACTCAAGCTGTCCTCCCATCTCAATATCCCTTACAAGCATGACCCACTGTGTTATACCGGACTGAGCACAGAAAGTCAACACCAAGACAAAAGTATGCCAAATTGCAGCGTTTATTAGCGGCGACCACGGAGGACTCACATCTCTCCAACCCGTGGCCCCGTAAAAGAGGGCAACAAGATCTTTTATACCCGTAAAAGTCACCTTGGGAGTGAGGGGAGGGGATGGGGTGAGGGGCTTCAGACATTCTGAGGGCTAGTGGATTCAAATCACCTTCTGGGCAGAGATGAGGGTGAGGGGGTTCTGGACATTCCAGTGGATTCCTGGGCAAAGATGAGGGTGAGGGGCTCCGGACATTCCGAGGGCCAGGGGACTATTTGACATTCTGATTGTCACTTAAGGGGTTCACAAATGCTAAGATTAGCATTCGTTTACACATCGTCTGGGTAGGGGTGGGATCCATAGATTTTTTAGTTACTTGGCGCCAGGATGGAATTATCTGGGGGTGCTTATTCTGGTTATTACCGGTAAACAAAGGCCAGCAATTCTGGCAGTTAAAGATAAGAAAAGGTAAGCAGTTTTACCTCTTTGCATTCTGCAAAGTAAACTAGCAGTTTTACAGAAGCCAAAGTTAGCAGTCATTGTGAGGAGAATGGAAACAGTTTTGTCTTTTATAAAATGGCATTGTTCAGGTTCTAACTCTAGACCAGCTATATCACATTCCCCCCATTCTTTTAACATGTATTAAATCTTTAATAGGTGTCCTCTTCTTGATACAGGGGCCCATAGTTGGATCTTAGAACCATTAATTTTACCGAATCTATTCTTTCCCGGATAAATTTGCGGAGCATATTTAAAAGACATGGTCCAAATGTTAACCCTAGGACCACTAACACCAAGGGTCCTGCTAATCCAGTGAGCAGGGATGTCAGCCAGGGAGACCAAGAGAACAGTTTTTGGTACCAATTTCCTGAGGCCTCTCTGAGGTGTTTCCTTGTTTCTAAGTTCTGCCTAACCATCACAAGGCTGTCTCGGATAATTCCAGAATTATTTGCATAGAAGCAACATTGCTCACCGAGAGCCGCACACAGTCCTCCTTCCTTCAAGAACAACAGGTCTAATCCCCTTCTATTTTGTAATACCATTTCAGCCAACAAGTCTACTTGTTCAGCTAATTTGGTGATGGAATTTTCCAGATGGGTAATATCTGCATCTATTTGGTGTGAAAGAGTTTTGAAATTTTGGTCCCCAATGACTAAGGCAGATATTCCTATAGCAGTTGACTCTGCTATTCCAAGCCCCACTAATAGGGGTATAATTATGGAGGCCCGTTTCCAACATCTGTCTGTATCGGGTGCTATGAGAATTTCACCTTGGGGTCCACTATAACATTTACCCAGGCAGTATATACACAGGGGTACAAAGAATGGGTTTTGAGGAGTTGCTGAACTGGTAGGTGGAAATACAGCTTGTGAGGCCAAAAGTACAGGCGAACCAAGCAGAGTCTGGGGCAGTGTAGTAAAAACTTGTCTGATTATAACTTAAAATGAGGGTATTTTTGCAAAAACGTCAGTAGGGGGAGCTGGTGAGATCATAGTTAGGGGAGTGGAAACATCTGCCTTCTCCCTCTAGATCCCCTAGTGTTATGTGGAACTGCCTTTCAGTACATGAGGTATTTGAGGGGGCTATATTGGGTTGGGCTGCTAGGCCTATGTAAAACAGTGGCTGTGAATTTAAGCATACACAGCAATCTTTTCCTAGATCTGGGTTTGTCTGTTTGAGCAGGTGGTGTGTGGTGGACAACATATTTAGAAGGTTCAAGCCTTCTATGTCTGGGGGGGGGCTTCTGTAAATAGGTTCGGAATGGAGATAGCAGAGCTAGGAGTGGAGGATAGGTTGGGATTAGCAGGGCTAGGACTGGGGGTTTTCTGGACCTTGGGGATGACTTCTGGGGGCCTTAGGACCTCAGCTACGGGTCCCACTGGGCGGTCAGTTCTGGGCAATGGTATACGATGGATGGTAAAGATGTTTCCCTTATCCCATCCACTCATATATACCCTAAGACCCCAGGTTCGCCCTGTTGCCCATCTCCCATCTGGATACGGAACCATTATTTTGAGTGGGTTACAAGGACTAGTGTGGCAAGGGCTCAGGGGACAGTCTCAGGTGAACGAGATGAAAGTGTCTCTGTTTGTAGTATATCCTGCTATACTGGAGATAGACTCACAGCCCCAATAGGGGCAGAAGAACTCATGTAAGTCATCACAATTCCATCTCTTATCTGGTGTGGACCCTGGGCATAGATATAACCCCATAGTCTGAAGTTGTTTTTCGGCCTCTACGTTACCACACCCCATTTCCTTTGCCTTCACCGTATTTCCCCGCCCCCATTTCTTTGTCGATATTTCTATATTTAGGCTTTTACTCAAGAGAGTGCAGAGGTCCAGGGAGAAGGTTATGGGCTTTTTGGGGATGTACTCTACGGTTAAGTTGACAAGGGTGGTTCCAGCCCCGAGTACAGCACTAACAAATTGTCCCACTGAGCCCTCCATAATGACCCACTGATAATAAGTGGGCATTAAGGGGGGTCCCTTTCGGGGGTTGGTTACAGAAATCAAAGAGATTAGGATGACGACCGTGAACAGCGCAAAAGTCTTAGCTTTAGGGGGTCTGTTGAGGATGAAACCACTTCCCATCTTGCATCCAGGGGGGCAGTCTTGACATGTGAATGGTGAATCCAGGCAGTCAGTCCGTCCACCTTGACTGCCATGGGGGTTACCAGAATCATGGTGTAGGGTCCCTTCCAGCGAGGAGTCAGGCTGGAGGCAGGGAATCTCTTTATCAGGACTTCGTCCTCCAGCTAGAAGGGATGTACTGGCTGGTCAGTGAGGTCCCCTGGGGTAGGTCGAGCTCCTCTGATGAGCGAGTGCACCTGGGACTGAACAGACTGGAGTGCCTGCAAGGACTTAAGGAGGGTATGGTTATGGATTTCAGCATGTATGGTGTCCGCAAGTTTGGGGAGTAAGGCAGGGGCCTCCCAAACATAATTTCAAAAGGAGTGAAGCCTTTCTTATATGGAGTACATTGGGTACGGAGGAGAACAAAAGGAAGCAGGTTGACCCAGTTTTCACCGGCCTCTAGGATAAATTTTGTTAAAGTTTCCTTTATGGTCCGGTTCATCCTTCCAACCTGCCCTGAACTCTGGGGGCGATAGGCAGAGTGTAGCTTCCAGGATATGCCCAGGGTCTTGGCCAGGCCCTGAGAAACCTGTGCCGTAAAGGCAGGGCCATTATCTGATCCCAGTGTCAGGGGCAAGCCAAACCGAGGAACCAGGTCCTGTAACAATCTCTTTGTTACTACCAGTGCGGTTTCTGACCTAGTAGGAAAAGCCTCGACCCATCCAGAGAAAGTGTCTACAAACACAAGGAGGTATTTATAGCCGCATGCTGGGGGCTTTATTTCAGTAAAATCTACCTCCCAGTGTTCCCCTGGGCTAGTGCCTCTAAGTCTTATTCCTGCCTGACTAGTCCTACTGCCTCCTGGATTTACCCTGGCACACACATCACAACAAGTATGTTTCCTTAACAATCTCGTATAAATGTGGAATGTAGTATCTGGCCCTCAGCAGCTCAGTTAGTTTTGTTTGCCCTGAGTGAGTAACCTGGTGTGTCCTTAACTAGAGCCCTCCCTAGAGCCTCGAGAAGCACAATCCTTGTGTCTGGTAGAGCCCACCATCCTGTGGAATCTTGCCCCCCTGTTCTTTAGCAAAGTTTTCTTCTTCAGGTGAGTATGTTGGGGTAGGAGGCAGGTTTGGGGCCGGCAGAGTCACAAGAAGAGTCAGAGGTTTTACTGGCCCCAAGGCTGCCTGTTTGACTTGCAGGTCAGCTGCCCTATTTCCCTTTGCCTCTGGTGAATCTCCCTTCTGGTGTCCTTTGCAGTGTATTAATGCCACTGCCTTGGGCTTCCATATAGCTTCTAGCAGGGCTAGGATTTCCTCTTGGTTTTTGATGAGTCTCCCCTCCGAGGTAAGCAGCCCTCTTTCTTTATAAATGGCTCCATGTACATGGGCCGTAGCAAAGGCATATCGACTATCCGTGTAGATATTGATAGTTTTTCCCTCCGCCCAGTCCAAGGCCTTTGTCAGAGCTATGAGTTCTGCCTTCTGGGCTGAGGTCCTGTGTAGGAGAGCCTGGGCCCAGATAACCCGCTCTAGGGTGACCACAGCTGCCCCGGCATACCTGACTCCATTGGCCATGAAACTGCTGCCATCTGTATACAGTACCTCTTCCGGTTTCTGCAGGGGAACGTTGGTGAGATCCGGTCGCGCAGTGTGGAGGACATCTATTGTCTGTTGGCAGTCATGAATGGGCTCCTCTGGCTCGCTATCAGGTAGCATTGTGGCAGGGTTTAAAACTGTAGTCTTTAAGAACTTTATGCGGGGCCGATCCAAAAGTAAGGCCTGATATTGAACTATGCGGGCATTTGATATCCATTTTCCCGGGGCTCCACGGAGTAGTGACTCCACCGCGTGGGGAGCTACTAAGTTTAACTCCTGCCCTAAAGTCAGCTTGTCTGCCTTTTTGACTAATAAGCTGTGGCTGCCACCACTCTTAGGCAAGCTGGCCATCCAGAGGCTACAGGGTCAAGTTTTTTTGAGAGGTAGGCAACTGGCCGGGACCAGGGTCCCAGAGTTTGGGTGAGCACCCCCTTAGTGACTCCCTGTTTTTCATGCACAAACAACTGGAAAGGTTTAGAGATGTCTGGCAAGGCCAAAGCTGCAGTCAGAGCAGTCTTGAGCTTTTCAAAAGCCCGTTCCTCTACCTCTGTCCATGTCAAAGGCTGATTTCCTCCAGTGCAAGCATACAGGGGCTTGGCTATCTCAGCAAATCCCAAAATCCATAGCCTGCAGTACCCTACTGCCCCAAGGAATTCTTGAACTTGGCGCTTCGTGGTGGGGGTGGGCATTTGCAGCACTGCTTGGATTCGGCTGGGTGCCAGTGCCCGGTTGCCCTTCTCTATAATAAAGCCCAGGTAAGTAACTCTCGGCTGGCAGAGTTGGGCCTTTTTAGCTGAGACCCAGTACCCCAAAGTCTGCAGGGTTTTTAATAATGACTGAGTGGTCTCTTTACAGGCCTCCTGGGTTTTTGTAGCCAAGAGTAAGTCATCACGTATTGGAGCAGGGTACATTCTGGGAACTCAGCTTGGAAAGCAGCAAGGTCTTGGCTCAATGCCTCATCAAACAGCATAGGGGAATTTTTGAAACCCTGCGTCAGGCTCGTCCAAGTGAGTTGCCCAGAGACCCCTGTATCTGGGTCAGTCCATTCAAAAGCAAATATGGGCTGGCTGACCAGGGCCAGCGCTATACAGAATAATGCGTCTTTCAGGTCCAAGACCATACAGTAAAGGTGGTCTGTGGGCAACAGACTCAGGAGAGTGTACGGGTTCAGAACTGTAGGATGAACAGTTTCCACTCATTTGTTTACCTCCCTCAAGTCCTGTACAGGTCGACAGTCCTTGGTGCCTGGTTTTAAGATGGAGAGTAAGAGAGTATTCCAGGGGGACTTACCGGTAGTAAGGATTCCTCCTTTTAGAAGTCTGGTTATATGTGGAGCAATTCCCCGTCTAGCTCCCTGGCTCATGGGATATTGTCATACCTGGACTGGAGTTGCCGTTGCCAATAGCTGGACCATGACTGGGGTACAGTGACTTGCCAAGCCTGGGGGATTTATCTCAGCCCACACTCCAGGTACCTTTTCTTGAAACTGGCGGAGGAGGTTTGATATTGGTGGTTGATCTGTCTCTGAGGATAAAGCTTCCTGCAAGAGATACTTGTCTGACAGAGCACAGGTGAGGAGGATTTGCTGAGGTGGCTCTGATGCCAAGGGAGGAGGAGTTGAGAAGCAAGCCTGACTCTCACAAAAAGAAATTTTTGCTTGAAGTTTGTGGAGTAAATCCCGTCCTAAGAGTGGGTATGGACACTCTGGAATAACTAAAAAGGAGTGGGTGACAGTACCGTTTCCCAGATCAACGAGTCTATTGGTGGTCCAAGGGCTGGATGTAGTTTTTCCTGTATCCCCCTGAATAATTGTTTTTCTACAGGACAGTGGTCCCAATGGCTGAGTAACGACTGAGTGGGCCACTCCGGTGTTGACCAAGAAACTGACAGGTGTGCCCCCAACTTTCAAAGTGAACCTGGGCTCCTGGGGGCTTAGTTGATAAGAGCCCAGGGTCTGTCAGTCCCGGGTTTCTAAACTGAAAACAGCACTTGGCTGTCTCTCCTGTATTACCCCTCGACTCCTTCTTTCTGGACATTCGTTCCTCCAGTGTCCCTCTCTTCGGCAGAATGCACATTGGTTAGGCCCTAGCTTGGGCCTCTGTATCCTAGGGCCTCTCTGCTGGATTTCTGGTCCCCTTGAGATAACTCAGATTTCCTGACCTCCAATGGAGGCATGGCTTTCCTGGAGAGCTGCTATCACTGCCTTAGTAACTCTTATCTTGCTTGGCTTCTAAGGTATCTCTATTGTTAAAAACATTTTGGGCAATCTCCAACAACTGAGTTAGATTCATTCCCTGGAACCCCTCTAATTTTTGCAACTTTCTTTTGATGTCTGGGGCTGACTGGGAAACAAAAGCCAGATTGATGGCCCGCTGATTCTCTGGGGCCTCAGGGTCAATAGGAGTGTAGGTGCGGTAGGCGTCTTGTAGGTGCTCAAGGAAAGCAGCTGGGGACTCCTGTGGACCCTGGGTAACGGTCCCTACCTTGGAAAGGTTGGTGGGTTTTGGGCTGCCCCCCAATCCCCTCTAACAAGTACTGGTGAAAACTGTTCAAAGCCTGCATGCCCGCTGGGGTGTTTGGGTCCCATTGGGGCCTGGTGGAAGGAAAAAGTTCATTAATTTGTTCCTGGCGGTCTTGTACTGACCCTCCCCCATCCCAAGTATTGCTTTATGGGCTGCTTGTCTAATTCTACTTCTCTCCTCCGTGGTAAACAACACCAGGAGCAGCTGCTGACAATCATCCCAGGTTGGACGATGGGTTTGTAAAACTGACTCCAGGAGTCCTGTGAGTGCCTGGGGCTTTTCAGAAAATGGAGGGTGTTGAGCCTTCCAGTTATACAAGTCACTAGAGGAAAAGCGGATATGAACAAAGAAGGGGCGGCCCCAGCTTCTGCCATCTGCGGGAGGTGCCTCCCGGAGGGGCAACAGCTCTGGCAGGTGTGGGGCCCCGCTTCGAGTGTGAAGAGGAGATAAGGGCTGATCATTAGTACTGTCCAGAGGGCCGAGAATACCGTGGAGGAAACTCTTGGTCCTCAGCAGGGCCTGGAAGAACAGCCGGTGCTGAGGGGCCCTTCTTTGGGCCTGCTAGCATAACCTGAAGTCCAGCACACTTTATACATTTTTCAAGCCAAGGAGGGGGGTGCTGGTTATGCTTCAGCCATTGATCGATGTATGGAAATTGCTCAGGGTGGCCTGGGGACCCTGACACAATGTTCCAGACAGCCTGAGTTATCTTGGGGTCATATGTCCCCATATCTGGCCAGCCTACCCCAAAGGCTGGCCACTCTAACTCACAGAGGGTCCGAAGCCTCTGTGGGGTTAGGTTAACACCATACTGGCCAGAGACCCCTATTTTAAAGTTTTCCGTCATGCATCGGAGGGGGGTGCATGGTCGGGACTGTGATGAGCCCATTTGGTCATTTTCTTCAATATTTGAATTTTCTCCCAAAAGACTGGCTTCACTGAGAATTTGAACCAAAAACCTCATAGTCGCAGGCACTCCACCTTAATTGCTGTGCTAACAAGTAACTTGTACTACAAAGAGTTAGAAAGCTGTTCTTAAAGCCAGAATTTAAATGCAAAACTGCACCCTGAGGCAGTGTGGTCTGCCTGAAAGCTGGGTGGGGATGGCGGCTGGCAGAGAAAAAAATAACCACTTTTTGTGTCAGTTTAAAAACTGAGCTCTAAGCTGCTGGACCGGCTGCGAGTTCCCCGCCCATGCAGCTTTTGGTCACCTTGACACAGGGACTCTGAAAAGCATTAAATTCCTGTCTCCCTATTTTTCTCCACTCTCTTCTCTGTCTCCTCTCTCCTACTTTCTCTCTCTTGCTTTCTTGTCCTTTCTCTCGGGAATCTTGCTTACTACTCGTGTCTTTTTCTTTCTGTGGTATAGCCAATTTTGAAAAGCCTCCAATTCAAATTTTGCCCTCTCTAAAGCAGGTTTTAGTAGGGCCTCCGCAGCCAGGTCCTGCAAGGACCAACTGAATTGGTGAATCTGTCTCTAGTCCTATCCAAAGGAATAGGAAGTAAGGGCCAGGGTAAGGTGGCAGTCTCTCTCTCTGCAAACCACAACTGGCGAGCATAAGCTCTATGGAGGTTTAGTGCTGCTCGGACATAATCCTCTCGACTATAGGCTCTCCTATCCAAAGCCCGTGGAAAAGTGGGGATGTGGCAAAAGAGATGAACTAATAAATCATCTGGGTGTGTATGTTGCACCCACCACAATTTGTAGAGTGAGCAAAAGAGTTGCCAATCTGTCTTCAGTGGTTTATGGCACCCTAATTCCCAACAATTGGGATGATGCCAGTATGCCTCCCTGTGATACACCACCAGGCACTGCCCATAACAACACTGGACACTTTTCTGACAGAATAGGCAGTCACCAGTTTTCAACTCCAGCCTGACAAACAGCACTCGTAGACCCTGATCTAGGACTTTGTTTCCTACAACCCTAAAGAAACTACTTCCGAGGTGCCGAGGGCACAACGGCCTTCCTGACATGGACTCAGACCCAGCACGGGCAAAAATACTCTTTTCCCAGTGGAGGTGGCTGTGAGAATTTACAGGCCACAATAATCATGACAAGAAAGAAAATAAAGACAACGAAAGTTAAGACTATCTGCCACATGGCAGAAGAAGAAAGAGTGAGGCCTCAGTGATAGAAGAAGAAGATGAGAAAGGAGAAGAGAGTAATCTCTGCAGAGGTATAATCAATAAAAGTTCCCTGCATCCACTGGTTGGTCAACCACTGTAAAATATCCCCTACCTCAAGGGAAGATGGTCTGAACCAGTGTATGTCTGCTAGCAGGAGTCTAATAGAACTGACAAATTTACAGACGAGACAGGACTACATACAAGAGTGACAAACAAAGGGTGGGAGCCTCCCAAAAGGGGGGCCAATCAGTTGCCTGCCTGGGCACACCCCCGGAGGGGTCTTTCAGGCGCATCTTGGCTAAGATGTACCCGTATAACCCCTGGGCCTGGTCACCCCAGGATGGAAGTCCGAGTAGGACAGCTCTGCAGTGAATCACCATTATGCCTTATGACACTCCCGTGGAACCGTGGGTGAAGGCCCACTCAAGCCCCGTAGCTTTTAGCCGTGGGACTACATATATACACACACACACACACTCTCACTCACACTGAGGTTACAAAAAACAATCAAATGCTGACACCCACTATGCCAGCTACCAGAAGCTCATACCCAATATACCAGCTACCCAATGCTGATACCCACTATACCAGCTACCAGAAGGTTGCCCCATAGTCTTTCCTCTGATGCTGTTCAACCCTGTTTCTCATTTCCAAGCAGTAAAATAAATCAACCCCATTATCATTTTTTGAGCAAGCTGAGTCTATATGCCTAAGTGTATATACAGTCTTTTTATTAACAACAAAATGTGGATTGAGCTTGCAATTTATTAAGCGTATTTCCATAAATACATAATAAAAAGTATTATACATTTCAAAAACTGCTGTGATTCTAAGTTGTTTGCTTTAAGGTTTTAAAACACACAGTGGTGATAAAAAAGAGAGAACAACCAAATAGATGCAATAAAAAATGATAAAGGGGAAATCACCACAGATTCCACAGAAATTCAAACCATCATCAGAGAATATTACAAACAACTCTATGCACATAAACTAGTATACCTGGAAGAAATGGATAAATTCCTGGACACTTGTGTCCTCCCAAGCCTAAACCAGGAGGAAGCCAAAACTATGAATAGACCAATAACAAGGTCTGAAGTTGAGGCAGCAATTAAGAGCCTACCACACAAAAAAAGCCCAGGTCCAGATGGCTTCACAGCTGAATTCTACCAGACACACAAAGAGGAGCTGGTACCCTTCCTTCTGACACTATTTAAAATAATCCAAAAATAGGGAATCCATCCCAAATCATTTTATGAGACCAACATCATCCTGATACCAAAACCCAGCAGAGACTCAACAAGAAAAGAAAACTTCAGGCCAATATCCATGATGAACATACATGCAAAAATCTTCAATAAAATACTGTTAAGCCGATCGCAACAGCACATCAAAAAGCTTATCCACCATGATCAAGTAGGATTCATCTTGGGGATGCAAGGCTGGTTCAACATACACAAGTCTATAAACGTAATTCACCACATAAACAGAACCCAAAACAAAAACCACATAATTATCTCAATTGATGCAGAGAAGGCCTTTGACAAAATTCAACAGCGCTTTATGCTAAAAACCCTCAATAAACTCGGTATTGATGGAACGTATCTCAAAATAATAAAAGCTATTTACGACAAACCAACAGCCAATATCATACTGAATGGGCAAAAACTGGAAGCATTCCCTTTGAAATCTGACACTAGACAAGGATGCCCTCTCTCACCACTCCTATTCAATATAGTACTGGAAGTTCTAGCCAGAGTAATCAGGCAAGAAAAAGAAATAAAGGGTATTCAAATAGGAAAGGAGGACGCCAAACTGTCTCTATTTGCAGATGACATGATAGTATATCTAGAAGATCCCATCATCTCAGCCCAAAAACTCCTGAAACTGGTAAGCAACTTCAGCAAAGGCTCACGATACAAAATCAATGTGCAAAAATCACAAGCATTCCTATACACCAATAACAGACTGAAAGAAAGCCAAATCAAGAACAAACTGCCATTCACAATTGCTACAAAGAGAATAAAATACCTAGGAATACAACTAACAAGGAACATAAAGGCCCTCTTCAAGGAGAACTACAAATCACTGCTCAACAAAATAAGAGAGGACACAAACAGATGGAGAAACATTCCATGTTCATGGTTAGGAAGAATCAATATTGTGAAAATGGCCATACTGCCCAAAGCAATTTACAGACTCAACACTATCCCCATCAAGCTACCGATGACCTTCTTCACAGAACTGGAAAAAACCACCTTAAAATTCATATGGAACCAAAAGAGAGCCCGCATAGCCAAGTCAATTCTAAGCAAAAAGAACATAGCAGGAGGCATCACACACTACTGGACTTCAAACTATACTGCAAGGGTACAGTAATCAAAACAGCATGGTACTGGTACCAAAACAGAGATATAGACCAATGGAACAGAACAGAGGCATCAGAGGCAACACAACATATCTACAACCATACAATCTTTGATAAACCTGACAAAAACAAGCAATGGGGAAAGGATTCCCTGTTTAATAAATGATGTTGGGAAAACTGGCTAGCCATGTGCAGAAAGCAGAAACTGGACCCCTTCCTGACACCTTACACTAAAATTAACTCCAGATGGATTAAAGACTTAAACATAAGACCCGGCACCATAAAAACCCTAGAAGAAAATCTAGGCAAAACCATTCAGAACATAGGAGTAGGCAAGGACTTCATGACCAAAACACCAAAAGCATTGGCAACAAAAGCCAAAATAGACAAATGGGACCTAATCAAACTCCACAGCCTCTGCATGGCAAAAGAAACAGTCATTAGAGTGAATTGGCAACCAACAGAATGGGAAAAAACTTTTGCAGTTTACCCATCTGACAAAGAGCTGATATCCAGAATTTACAAAGAACTAAACAGATTTACAAGAAAAAAACAAATGAGCCCATTCAAAAATGGACAAAGGATATGAACAGACACTTTACAAAAGAAGACATACATGAGGCCAACAAACATATGAAAAAATGCTCATCATCACTAGTCATTAGAGAAATGCAAATCAAAACTACATTGAGATACATCTCACGCCAGTTAGAAAGGTGATCATTAAAAAATCTGGAGACAACAGATGCTGGAGAGGATGTGGAGAAATAGGAACACTTTTACACTGCTGGTGGGAGTTAAATTAGTTTAACCATTGTGGAAGACAGTGTGGCAATTCCTCAAGGACCTAGGAATAGAAATTCCATTTGACCCAGCAATCCCATTACTGGGTATATATCCAAAGAACTATAAATCGTTCTACTATAAGGACTCATGCACACGAATGTTCACTGCAGCACTGTTTACAATAGCAAAGACTGGAAACCAACCCAAATGCCCATTGATGATAGACTGGACTGGAAAAATGTGGCACATATACACCATGGAATATTATGCAGCAATCAAAAACGATGAGTTCGTGTCCTTTGTAGGGACATGGATGAATCTGGAGAACATCATTCTCAGCAAACTGACACAAGAACAGAAAGTGAAATACCGCATGTTCTCACTCATAGGCGGGTGATGAACAATGAGAACACATGGACACAGGGAGGGGAACACTACACACTGGGGCCTATTGGGGGGAATAGGGGAGGGACAGCAGGGAGGGGAGTTGGAGAGGGATAGCTTGGGGAGAAATGCCAGATGTGGGTGAAGGGGAGGAAGGCAGCAAATCACACTGCCATGTGTGTACCTATGCAACTATCTTGCATGTTCTGCACATGTACCCCAAAACCTAAAATGCAATAAAAAAAAAAAAACACAGTGGGCACATATAAATGGCATTTGAGATGAAGTTTTAAACTGCAGGTTGGAGCATTATTTTAATAGCTTGGTACAAAAAGAATGAAGAATAAGAACTCAGCAGTTGAAGGGCCACAAGCCCCAAATGCAGTAAGTCATACACACATCAAGCAACAGTAATATCCACCTAATTTTCACATGGTTACTCTAGCCTTATTGCCTCTCTTAGAGGGGAAAAAGATCAGCAGAAAAAGCCTGGATATGTCCAGGATAGAACCATATCCAACTGGGCATGTGAAGGCTCACATGACAGATCACACATTATCAGTGCACACTATTTCATACTTATCCTTCTCTTTGACCCACCAACACTGCTTTCTAATCCTCACTCTCTGCTGATGACCTTGCTTCCTATTTCAATTGGAAAATAAAAGAGCACTTAACTTCCATAAGCTTTCACGGCCAGTGACATCTTCTCAGCTACCTGCATCTGTGCCCACATATTTGCTTTTCCACTTACAGTACTGTCTGAGGCCAACGGCTCTCCTCTTGCCCACTCAAGTTAATCACTTCAGTTATTCTTTCAGTTCTTATACATTCTAAAATTTCCCTTCTTTGCTGGATCATTCCCCACAGCACATAAACATGCTGGATTTTCTCCTACTTTAATGAACCAAAGAAAACAAAACAAAACCTCACCCCAGAGGTGGGTTCCCGTATCTCTCTCCAGGCTATTCAACCATTTTTCTGGCCCTCTTTACAACAAAACTTCTTAAAAGAGTTTTTTTTTTTTTAATTTAATTTTATTTTAAGTTCAGGGTTACATGTGCAGGACGTGCAGGTTTCTCACATAGGTAAACGTGTGCCATGATTTACCACAGCTATCAACCTATCGCCTAGGTATTAAGCCCAGGATGCATTAGCCATTTTTCCTGATGCTCTTGTTGCCTACGCCCCCTCCTGACAGGCCCAAGTGTGTGCTGATACCCTCCCTGTGTTCACGTTATCACATTGTTCAGCTCCCACTTATAAGTGAGAACATGCAGGGTTTCGTTTTTGTTCTTGCATTAGTCTGCTGAGGAGAATGGATTCCAGCTCCATTCACATCCCTGAAAGGACATGATCTCATTCCTCTTGAAAGAGTTTTCTATGTGGTCTTCCTATTCCTCTGTCCCCTGTCCCTGGCTATCGGGTCAGCTTCATTTCCTCCTTCTCCTCATTTACTCTGGCAGCCACAATGTCCTGTTTCTTGAAAATGCCAAGATCATTTCAAGGCCTTCTGCACTTAACTGCTCTTTTGCTGGAAATGCTGTCTCTTAGATTTTCTTATAGCTTTCTCTTTTACTCCATTCAGGTCAATGTTCAAAAGTCATCTCTCTAAAGGGGCCTTCCCCGACCATCCTATATCACATCCCTCTTCCATCCCTTATCCTGTAGTTACCGTCTTCCACCCCTTACCTGCTCTATTCTTCTCCTTAGTAGTTATCACATCATGTGCACACATATTTCATATTTGTTTATTGTCTGTCCCTCCAACAACCCTCAATCCCATTAGCATGTAAGCTCCACAAATGCAGGGGTTTTTGTCTATCTTGTTCACTGCTCTATCTCCAGTACATAGAATAGTACCAAGAACAATGCCTGTACTTAATACATACTTGTTGAATAAAAGAATAGCCCATCTACTGTTGTAATGCTGATATATTACAATGTCAATAAGTTAAAAAGGGGAGAATCTGATCAGTACCTCTTATGACTGCATGTTTATGTTCCCCCAAAATTCATATGTTCAAACACTAACCCCCAAAAAGGTGGTATTAGGTGGCAGGACCTCTAGGGGATAATTAGGACATGAGAGTGAAGTCCTCAAGAATGAATAAATGCTCTTTTAAAAGACATATGAGAGCTTGGTTCCTTTTTCCTCTGCTCTCTGCCATTTGAGGACACCATGAGATGACAGCCATCTGCAAAGCAGAAAGCAGGCCCTTACCAGACTGGATCCACCAGCACCATTTCTTGGACTTCCCAGCCTCCAGAACTGTGAGAAATAAATGTTTAAATCACCTACTCTATGGTAATTTGCTATGGCATCCCAAACTAAGCCCCTATTAAGAAAATATACTAAAAGGTGAGGCATGTCAATGTGATGTTTTAGGCTGAAAGTTACTAATGAGTAAGGTCAGTATTACCAAGCATCTTTTATATGACAGGCCCAGTTGTAGACACTAGGTAACAGTGATCAACAGGACACCTGCTCTGCCTTTAAAGAGCTTACATTACAGTGAGGAACCAGAAAGTCTACGTTTCCTTATGATTTTTTCTTTAGTTTCACTGAGTAACTGTCTCATGAAATAGCATATATACATAAACATTAGCTATTTGTCACAGATATTAATTCATTCATGAAATAATCTTCATCACATTTCAGGTAACATGGAAGTAATTCCTACTCATAGTTTAATAGGGGAGGATAGAAAAGTGAACAGTTTCCTCAATGCAGTGTGAAAGTGCTGTGATTGAGGAAGACACAGTTACAAGAAAGAGAGGAAAAGAAAAGTTCTCAGGAGGAGGGATGACTAAGATGAGTCTTTAAGGAGATACATGAGTCAACAGGATAAGAGGAGGGAGAAATACAAGGCAGGCAGGAAAAAACGTCAAGTTACAAAGCAAAAGGCTAAGATAGCATGGGCTACTTGAGGAATTTTATGAGGATGGTATTTGTGAAGTATAAGGATGAGCATATGAGTGTGTGTGTGTGTGTGTGTGTGTGTATGTGTGTGTTTTTACGTGCAAATGACAGTAGAGATGACAAGATGTGTCTTACCTGCCACGTTAAAAGATTTTCATTTTCCTTTATAAGTAATGAATAGCTGCTAAAGGACTAAAAATGGGGGAATGATATGATCATGTTTTAATTTTAAGAAAAATTACTTTGGTAACAATATGGAAAATGGAGGAGATAATAGAGGCAGAGAGACTAGATTAGAAGATCAGTGCAGGCTGTAAATAAAAAATAATGAAGGCATCACCTGAGGCAGTGGCCTTGGGAATGGAGAGAAGATATGGTTTCAAGAGCTTTTTAGAGGGAAAAATCAAGAGGCTTGGTCAACTACAGCAGACCTTGTTATCTGAGCTCACAATCAATGCCCTGCTATTCCTTGATAGCAAAGCCTTGATTTATTTTATTATTTATTGAATGACTGATTGATTGAGACAGGGTCTCATCATGTTGTCCAAGATGGTTACCAATGCCAGGTGATGGTCACTAGGCTCAAGTGATCCTCCCACCATGGCCTTCCAAAGTGCTGGGATTATAGGCATGAGCCATCAATCACAGCCTCAAAACTCTGGTTTTATTTAGGTGTCCAGTCTCAGTTCATCCATGTGCACAAGGAAGGAAACCCAAACCCTAGCTCATTGTTAGATTGTGATTAGTTTAAGATAACCATGACAATCCATTCCTATTGCCCACAACTAGTTTAGGGTAGGCATATAATCCAGTTAGGGCCAATGAAAGGTACAGGGAAATCCTCTGAGGGTCATCTAGGAAATGTTTCCTCACTCAAAAAAATGTAATACTGGATTTTGTCATATGTGAATGTGTTGAATTAAACTTAAGCAGCCAGCCACCCACCTGGTGTCCAGGAGGGAAGTGGGCCAGGAACAAAGTCATCACATAGAAAACGGCAGAATAGAAAGTGAAAAATAATATGGGTTCTTGATGATGTTCTTCAGTCAGTTGATTAACCAGTTCTGGAACGAGTCTATCTCACATCTCCTTGTCTTGTAACATTAAAAAAAAATCTCTAGTTGAGGAAGGTTTTCTATTACTTTAACAAAGAACATCCTGACATTGAAACCAATTAGATTTAGGGTGTTTGGTAGATATGGAGGTTAAAACTAGTGTACAAGGGCCAGGCATGGTGGTTCATGCCTGTAATCCCAGTACTTTGGGAGGCCAAGGCAGGAGGATCACTTGAGGCCAGGAGTTCGAGACCAGCCTGGGTAATATAGCAAGACCCCATCTCTACAAATACAAAAAACAAAATTAAAAAGTTAGGAGAAAAAAGACTCATGTACAATCTCTTGGTTTAGGTGACTGGATTGACAGAGGTACCATTCACAGAGACTGCAAATAAAAGAGGACTATGTGAGTTTCTGGTAGTGTTGTAACTAATTCCTTCTAGTCAGCAAAAAGGTGAGCACATTCACTAGTAATTCCATATACCTAGTAAAAGTAAAAACCAGCAGTACTGACCATGTTTATACAGACTGCTAAGACAGTATAAAGGAGGGGTCCTCTTACAGTGGGGGGAGGTGGGCCTGGCAACACTTCCCAGGAGAGACCCTTTGAATTATCACCTGCTATGGCTTAATGTAAACCAGAGATCCTCTAGCAGGGAGGCTGAATCTAAAGAATAATATCCCATAATCAGCATTTAGAAATAATATGTCTATAATTTACTGTTAGATCCAACTGTTCAATCTCCAAGTTGCTTTATATAAAAAGAGCCAAGCTTGAACAGATATTAGAAGAGTAAACCATTCAATTTTTAAGCCTATAAATAGCAATAAGCAACATTACATGTTCCAAAACAGTTAAAGAACATCTGCTTACCTTTGCATAAGCTTTTCCACCTTTTAATTCATGCCAGAGACAGAAAACACTATAAGGATATCATGTAATTAAAGATTTAAAATTAACTATATGTCAAATAATTCTGAAGTAGACATATATATGTGGGCAAATATCATAGATAGTAAATTCTGATGATATTTAATCTAACTATTTAGACTCCCACAATCCCCCCAAATGACCAGAATTTTTATTTAGCATTTCACTTTAATATAAATGAGACAAGTGGTGAGAACATAAGCTAATATTTTGTTTATCTGCTGAAGAAGAAATGGTCAAAAAGTGTTATGGACTCACTGCAAAAACTGAATCACCAAAGAAAGGTTAAATTATTTACTCAGTTAAGTACTTTCTATACTAATATAGTATAAAAAGATTTCCACAAGACTTGAAACCACAACCCAGGGACAACCAGCTTTTATGAATCATTGAAGAGTTACCTTATGCGTATAAAAGTATACATTTAGTCTAGTACAAATCCTCTTACCTAATGTGAACAAGACTGGCCAAAGTGGAAAATAATAAAAAATAATAGATAGATGTCTTGTTTAACTTCAAATATGTAACTGTACATTAATTTGCCATATCTTTAGATTTGTCTTCATACACCTGTAAGAATTAAGTGTAAAACACTTAGAACAATACCTAGCATAAGGTATGTGTTTGTATACATGTATTTGGTGAATATAAATAAATATGTTAAGAAACAATCTATGATAAACTCCATTATCATTCATGAGTATTTGCTGTTCTTCCCTTTCCCTGCTTCACTGATTCCACGTGTGGCCATGCCACTAGATCTACCCCATTACAAAGGACCACATTTTTGTTAGGTCACTGTCATATTCCTTGATAGTGTCCTTCCTTTAGCAAAGAAAACAATTTTTTTCCCAGATGATCCTTATTTCTGCTAATTCTTTTCTTTGCTCCTCTCTATAGCCAAATGCATCAAAAGACTTATCTATATTTGCTACATCCTACTCTCTATTCAACCCACTCCAATTGGGCTTTAATCCTTATTTCCCTCTGTAATATTTTTTTTTCATTTTTTATTTCTTAGATACAGGGTCTCTGTCAACGAGGCTAGACTGAAGTGGCATGATCATAGCTCACTGAAACCTCAAACTCCTGGGCTCAGGAGATCCTCCCACCTCAGCCGTCTGAGTAGCTAAAACTACAAGTGCATGCCACCACACCCAGCTAATTTTTTTTTTTGTAGAGACAGGGTCTCACCATGTTGCCTAGTTTTGTCTTAAACTTCTGGCCTTAAGCAATCCTGACTCCTCAGCCTCCCAAATTGCTGGGATTACAGGTGTAAACCACTGTGCTCGGGCCCTCTGCAATAGCTCTTAAGATTACCAAGCCAAGGCTCCCTGTTTTCATCTTAATCAACATCTCAGTAGTAGGTTACAGAGTTGGCCACTCCACCTCCTTTCTTGTATCATTTTCTTCGCTAAACTTTCATGGTACCACAATTGCCTGGTGTTATTCCTACCTCACTGGCAACTCCTCACTCTCTTTCCCTGGATCTACTTCTTCATTCAACCTCTGTAGAAAGAATGCTAGTCATATCCCAATTATACATTCCTCCCCTCCATAGTAACAGAATCCTCTATTTTTAGTCGGGCATCTGGCTGCACAATAATAACCATTTCTATGTTGTAACTCTATGCCAAAACATAAGCACTTCTCCCTTCGACTATCACAAACCACCTAAGTGGTCTCTGCAATTCATCCAACACAGCAGCAAAAGTGATCTTACACAAGATGATGTCTCTCCTTATTAAAATCCTCTAATACTTTCAATTATAATTAAACTTCATAAGGCCTGGCCTGATTTAGTGGATCCAATCCTATTACCAAGAACTTTCCCTCTGTTTCCCGCAGTCAGGCTGGTCTTCTCATTTAAACATGTCACACTTCACTGCATGGGGTTCACAGTACATCTGAATCTGTGGTTTGATATCTTTGATCAGTTTTAGAAGATTCTCAGCCACACTCGTCTCTCCTCCTAGGGCTTATACAGTTAGACCTTTCTACTGTCTCCTACATGTCTTACCTTCTCTCCTGTCTATTCCACCCTTGTTTTCTCTGTGATTTAGGCTGAATATTTTCTTCTGTCTTATTTTCCAATTTACCAATGCTCTCTTCAGTTATGGTAAACCTTCTGTTAAATCCATCTGTTGAGGTTTTCTTTCATTTACTTAGCTTTAAATTTTAGTTAATGTACTTCTCAGTTTTAGAATTTAATTTGCTTTTTGTTGTTTTTTTAAACAGTTTTTAGTTCTCTGGTGAAATTCTCTATCTTGTTCACTAATTATAGTTATTATAAAAGTCTGTCTTTGATCTTTCCAAAATCTGTATCTTCTGGGGGTCTCTTTTTATCATATACTTTTCCTTTTGATTTTTGGTCATACAGTCATGTCTCTTCATATGCTTGATAACTGTGTATGAAAACTTGAAGAAATAATGTGAGATTCAGAGTGATGTGATATAGGGAAAGACATATATTTGCTTTTGGCGAGTAGTAAGAAGAGGCAGATCACCTTCATCCAAGAAGGGATCCTTTAGAATCCCTTTAGATTGGCCCTTCCCTAGACCTTTATATGGTTGCTTCTTTTTCAAATGTTACCTTTCAGAGAAGTCTCCACTGACTCCTGCCCCAGTTGTCTAAAACAGTCTCCTTTGCCCAAGCTATTCTCCATTACCTAATTGTTTCCTACACATAACACTTATCATGACCTCAAATAATCTTATTTGGCTACATGTTTACAGTCTCTGTCTTTCCTATCACACCTCCCCCAGCTCCAACCAGAAAGTAAAGTATTTGGGGGCAGGAACTCATTCCAGTTCACCACTGTCCTCCCAGTACCTGGAATAGTACCTGTTGACTGGTCACTGATTGCTTCCCTGTGTCCTAGGCAACAAAGCACACTATCAAACTTTTTATCTTTGTCAACTTTATAGGTAAAAAATGGTATCTTATTTGTAATTTTAATTTGTGTCAGGTGGAGTATATTTTCATGTTTAAAAGCTATTTATAGCATCATGATAGAGACTGCATCTTCATCTGATACAGGACACAGAACTAGCATGGAAAAGAACAAGGCCAGAGACTCTTGCTTTCATTCTAAATCTTTCTTCTCTATTTAATTTTTGACCATTATATGTATTATTTTGGTAAGTATAACATATGTATACATACACACACACAAAGTTGAACCATATGAAATTACAATTTTTTTAAATTATTGGCAATTTGCTTCAACCTAATATTGGGAAAGAAAATATACAGGAAAGAAAACAGACTTGGAATCAGAAAACTCTGTGTTTGAGTCCCTGCTTTGCCATTTAGTAACTATGTAAATTTGGGCAAGTAACTTCTCCAAGCCCTGGTTTCCTGAAAATGGAGAAAATAATACCTATTTTCAGGATTATTAGGTATATTACACATAAAGTTCCCAGAACAATGCCCAACAAAAACCCAGAATTTAACAAATAGTGATATAGATATATATAGTCCCCAAACTAATACAAATAAGATTAATACTTATATGTATAGTGACAGTGAGATGAAGCTTCTTGAGTAATGTTTTAATTTATAACCTCAGATTCTTCATCATATTTGCCATGATAATTTAAATTACTTTAGCAAGTGTGAAGTAAAACTGCATACACAGTTCTAATGATAAAGATAAAGCAGAGCTAAACAAAACAAGCTGGTGACTATGGAACTAACTATGGTTTCTGAAAGGGAAGAAGTAATAGGCTATTTTTATACCTTCCTCACTGATACTCTGTAGATACAAGGATCTAGGATGCCTGTGGCAGCACTTGAACTCATTTTGCACATAAACGAGAACTTCTTTCTCCAGTGAACACAGTTTGCTTGTACCACACCTCCCTGAAGGAAAGAAAAAAAGAGCCAATTAATTAACTATTATTGATGACATGTTAAAAAGCACACCCACACTTTCACTCAAGTCTAATGCAAAAGCAATGTAATAAAACCCAGTATTTGTAAACAGTGTAACAGGAAGGAAGCAAATTCCTAACAATGTGATCTGAAAATCTTTGGAAGGTTTTAATTATCCACAGGAAACTGGAAAAAAAGTGAATTTACTTATCAATTAAATCAGTATAAATTAAGCCACACCATTCATTCACTCAACACACAATGTACATTTACTTTATATGTTGTATATGTGGTACATGCTTAAAATATAAAGACGAGGACAGAGTTCCTGACCTTGTAGGGCTTATATTCATAGTTAATGCAAGTGACAGAAATATGAACAAATGCTTACTCCAGGAATAAGCAAATCCTTGTTTTAAGATGAACTATTGTCATAGTTTTACTCCAGCCATAACAGCAACATCAGCTGCCACTTACTGAGAGCTTACCATATGCTATGAAATTTCCCAACAACCTTGTGAAGTAGCTGGCATTTTCTTCACCTTATTTATTTACTTACTTATTTATTTGAGATGGAGTCTTGTTCTGCTGCCCAGGCTGGAGCGCAGTGACATGATCTTGGTTTACTGCAATCTCTGCCTCCAGGAGTGAAGCAATTCTCCTGCCTCACTCAGCCTCCCAAGTAGCTGGGATTACAGGCACCTGCCACCATGCCAAGCTAACTTTTTTTTTTTTTTTTTTTAGTAGAGACAGGGTTTTGCCATGTTGTCCAGGATAGTCTCAAACTCCTGACCTCAGGTAATCCACCCACCTCAGCTTCCCAAAGTGCTGGAATTACAGGTGTGAGCCACCGTGCCCAGCCTCTTCACTTTAAAGATAAGGAAAATGAGGTGTGATGTGAGAAGTCCACTCAAGGTCATTTAAGTAGGAGGTGGTAGAGAAGAACTGGCATTCAAACCAGGCCTGTTTAACTTTAAAGTCTACTTGTCCATAAAGGAGAATCTGTATTTTCCCACAATTTTTCTCTTTCAAGCTTCCAGACTTTTGTACATACTGTTCTCTCTGATATCGTGTATAGGTAGAGGGGCGGGGCTCAGCCTTAGAAAAGGATAACCATTCCTCTAACATAGGAAAGAGAGAAAGATAATGGATGAAATAAAGGGAAAACTAGAGAAAGCAAAAGAGAACAGCAAGAGAGCCCAAGAGGCTGAATCATTTTGATTTTCTTAGGACAGTAATAAGGCATGTCTGTGGAGTGATAGGGACTGGAAAGTGAGTTGAAAATTTAGATAAACGCTTAGAGACAGGAAAACTGCTGTAGTGAATGTGAAAGTCAAACTTATGGCTGCCTCAGGGTATAAAATAATTTTTATTAGGATCTATCGGTTATTTTTGTCGTTGTTTTTGAGACAAGGTTTCACTCTGTCGCCCAGGCTGGAGTAGTGGTGCGGTCACAACTCACTACAGCCTTGACCTCTCAGGCCCAAGAGATCTTTCCACTTTAGCCTCCCAAGTAGCTGGGATCATAGGCATGTAACACCACACTCAACTAATTTTTTTTTTATTTTTGGTAAAGATGGGTCTCCCTATGTTACCCAGGCTGGTCTCAAACTTCTGGGCTCAAGCCATCCTCCTGTCTCAGCCTTCCAAAGAGCAAGGATTATAGGTGTGAGCCACCTGGCCTGCTTTTTCTGATTTCTCAATCAATACACAGAAATCCAAGAACAGGAATTACAAAAAAAAAAACAAAACAAAACAAAACACCATAATTTTAAAACCAAGTATGCATTTGTGTGTGGTATGTGCATGTGTGTTTACTTTTAGATACTAAACAGACACAGCAATGGGAAAGGAGGACACGCATTTTACCATTGGTTCCGCTATGATAACTTTGGCCATTTTTTTCCCTTAGGAACCCTTAAATGATTTAATGAATCATATTAAGAGTGTATCTGTGGGTTCATAGCAGAGTCTCCCTTGAAATCCAGGCAGGGTGTAATTTATTGGTACAGTCACAATACCAGTTGTGAGATAAGTGTTGTTTGATAAAGGATGGACCTGGAGGTAGTGGTCAGGCAGCCGGAGGACTCCTTGGTAAGGAGGGCAGTTGCTAACTTGTACACTCAAAAATAAATACATTAAAAAACAGTGAATAGCAATAAAAATAAGCAAGAAAAAAAAATCCAGATTTTTTTTTTTTTTTTTTGACACAGGGTCTTGCTCTGTCACCCAGGCTGGAATGCAGCAGTACAATCTTGGCTCACTGTAACCTCTACCTCCTGGACTCAAGCAATTCCCATGCCTCAGCCTCCCAAATAGTAGCTGGGATTACAAGTGTGCACTAATTTGTGTATTTTTGTAGAGATGGGTCTTTATCATATTGGTCAGGCTAGTCTCAAACTCCTGGCCTCAAGCGATCTGGCCACCTTAGTCTCTCAAATTGCTGGGATTATAGGCATGAGCCACCGCACTCAAATTGCAGGGATTTTAGGCATGAGCCACCGCACTCAGCCTAGAATTTTTTATTATTATTTTTCTCCCAACATCTCTTGGCCTCAAGACTTGCTGGAGGCATCAGCTATGGTCTCCAGAGCTCCTATCAAGGAGATATAGATAGAAACGATGTCCTGGACCCTTCAGGGTTCACTGAGCTTCAAGGTGCTCGGTTGTTCCTGTCCCTGAGACCACTGATACATCATCTGATATCAAGAAACAACATTTAAAATAAAACTATTTTACTTTCATTACAACATTATATACAAATTTCTAGTTAAACATGGCAGGTTGAGTGCATGTATTAACCTCTGCTCCCTCCCAAAACCTACTAAATAAAAACAAGTAATGTATTATCTCACAGGGACGAGGAGAACTAGAGACAAAAATAAGTGGCCAGGGACAGACAGACAAGTGACAGCTAATTTAGCATACTGAGGAAATTTGAACCTTATGCTGGTAATAGTAAAAGCCAAGAGTAAAAAACTTAAACAGGCTTTGAAGTCGAACGAAGGAGGGACAAGGCAGAGGACTGATCAAAAACTGTTTCAGAAATAGACTGCAGACCTCTCCTTCCCTGACTCCTGCAGACGACTAAGATGTATTTTCCCGACAAGGTAAAATGGAAGGATGCTCTGGACAGCCTGAAGTGAGGGCAGGTATTAGAAACAGCAAACGCAAAGGCATACTGGCCAGGGTAATGAAAGATGACTTAATGCTGAGACTTCCAGCCTTCCCCAAACCTGGCTTCTCACAATGCCAGAACCAGGCACCTGTTCTTCAAGATGTGGGAAGAATATTCTCTGGGGAATCCAACCCAGCTTCAAAGAAAAGATTTCATGAGATGGATTTTGAGGGTTCCCAATGACACAGCCAGCCAAACAAACCTATAATAAAAATCTGAGATGACAGGCACCCCCACATACACAAAGCTCCCAATCAACATTTAGTGCCTCACAGTTAAATATGAGCAGCTAAGTGAGGAAAGTCTTTTAATATGAGAGAAACCAAAATGAAAGAAAAAAACTAACTTGGCTGGTTGCAGGGGCTCATGCCTGTATTCCCAGCACTTTGGGAGGCTGAGGTGGGAGGGTTGCTTGAGCCAGGAGTTTGAGACCAGCCTGGGCAACAACAGGATACCCTGTTTCAACAAAAAATTTAAAACTTAGCTGGGTATGGTGGTGCGCGCCTGTAGTCCCAGCTACTCAGGAGGTTGAGGCAGGAAGATCACTTGAGTCTAAGAGTTCAAGGCTGCAGTGAGCCCTGAGTGTGCCACTGTACTCTAGCCTGGGTGACAGAGCAAGACTCAGTCTTTTTTTAAAAAAAAAAAAAGAGAGAGAGAGAGAGAGAGAAATAGCAACTTGAACAAAACAGAGCATGTTCTTGAAGAAGAAAAAACATTCTGAGTGATTAAAAAAAAGAAACTGCATCTACCATACAGGAAGAGGATGCTATATTTAAAAAAAAAAACCATACAGGAAATTTAAAAGTTCTCAAGGAAATCCAAACTACTGGGCTTGATATTTTGTCATTCCAGATCCACTTTACCCTTCTCTGTGGCCAAGGAGGCCAGTCTTATGAGCTACATCAACCAGGCTCCCTTGCCCTCTACCTTCGATTGTGCTAAAGTGACAAACACTGCAAGGATAGAGGGCAGGAGGAGAGGGGAGCGGATGCAGTTATTCTCCTTGCTCCTTTCTTGTTGGGCCATGTGAGAAATAGGGAATTGTGCTTTTCCATAATAAGCCTTGTAGCACTTAGACTCTAAATTATTCGTACTTATGACTTTATTAAAATAAAAATAAATTCAAAAACACTGTCAAGTACTGAATAATCTAAAAATAGGAACAAACGTATTCTCCCCTCCCTCCCTCCCTTTCCCCTTTCCCTCCCTCCCTCCCTTCCTCCCTCCCCTCATCCCTCTCTTCCTTCTTTCCTTTCTTTCTTTTGAGATGGGGTTTTGCTCTGTTGCCCAGGCTGAAGTACAGTGGCATAACTGCCATTTTTCATTTGTCTGTGAAATAAGTGTAATTTCTAGGCAATACGAATTATAGAAATACATCTTAGATTTTTATCTACTTTAAATGCCGTTATAGTGTAGTAGCTTTTAAATGCCTAATTGTATACATTATCATTTGTACAAACAGAGGGCAGCTTTGGCCTGAGTAATGAAAAACCAAAGAAATCAAGTGAACGCTGTATGTGAATGTTTCTTTGAAGAAACAAACCAGGCTGGGCGCGGTGGCTCATGCCTGTAATCCCAGCACTTTGGGAGGCCAAGGCGGGTGGATCACGAGGTCAAGAGTGACCATCCTGGTCAACACGGTGAAACCCCGTCTCTACTAAAAATACAAAAAAATTAGCTGGGCATGGTGGCACGTGCCTGTAATTTCCCAGCTACTCAGGAGGCTGAGGCAGGAGAATTGCCTGAACCCAGGAGGCAGAGGTTGCGGTGAGCCGAGATTGTGCTATTGCACTCCAGCCTGGGTAACAAGAGCGAAACTCCGAGAAAGAAAAGAAAAGAAAAGAAAAAGGAAAGAAAGAAGGAAAGAAAGACAGGAAGGAAGGAAGGAAGGCAGAAAGAGAAAGAAAAGGGAAGGGAAGGGGAAGGGGAAGGGGAAGGGGAAGGGGAAGGGGAAGGGGAAGGGGAAGGGGAAGGGGAAGGGGAAGGGGAAGGGGAAGGGGAAGGGGAAGGGGAAGGGGAAGGGGAAGGGGAAGGGGAAGGGGAAGGGGAAGGGGAAGGGGAAGGGGAAGGGGAAGGGGAAGGGGAAGGGGAAGGGGAAGGGGAAGGGAAAGAAAGAAAGAAAAGAAAGAAAGAAAGGAAAGAAAGGAAGAAAGGAAAGAAAGGAAGAAAGGAAAGAAAGGAAGAAAGGAAAGAAGGAAACCAGACAAGCAGGAAAGAAGTATTTGCAGAAATATTAATCTAGTTTAGTTAGACAGTGGAAGAAGCCAACATTAAGTCTGATGGGCTTGGGGAAAAAATAAGAGATTAAGAAACTTCAGCACAGCATTATAAATATGGGCAGGTAATTAAAATTACAGTGTAAAATAGAGGTAGAGAACTGGTTTTCATATAGGCATGTCTTTAAATCTTAAGGGAAAAAATATACTTCCTACAATTCCATGTCCTCATCGACTTACTATCACTCTGCCTTGAGGTCCATAATGATGACAGTATTTATTGAGTGCTTATTATTACAGGGATTGTTGTAAATACACATATTAAAAATTACACATATTAACATACTAAATCCTCAAAACAACTCTATGGGAAGGGTATTCCATTTTATAGACAAAGGAACTAAGATACACAGAAATTATGTGACTTATCAAAAGTCACTCAGCAGGAAGTTGGAAATGAAATTTGAAGAACTGTCTCTACAGTGTAGACATTTTCCATCTCCTTACCTTCCAGTTACTTCTCAGTTCCTCTTAATCAGGCTTCCACCCTCCACAATTGAAACTGCTCACCAGTAAGTAACTAATTGCCAAATCCAAGGGAACTTTTTATAGTATCATACTTGACCCTTATACATTCTTAAAATACTCTTTTTCTTTCTACTTCTGTGACTATTTGCAGTTTCATTTTCCTCTATCTCCTTAAAATGTTGATATCCACCAAGCTTCTATCCTTGGCTTTCTTATTTTTTTACTCTGATGGCCTTAACTCTTATCCATGTACTGAGAACTTAAAAATCTAAGTCTTCAGGCTGGGCATGGTGACTCATACCTGTAATCCCAGCACTTTGGGAGACCAAGGCAGGCAGACTGCTTGAGCTCAAGACAGTTCAAGACCAGCCTGGGCAACATGGTGAAACCCCATCTCTACAAAAAAATATAAAAATTAGTCAAGCATGGTGGCGTACACCTGTAGTCCCAGCTTCTCGGGTAGCTGAGGTGGGAGGGTTCCTTGAGCCCAGGAAGTTGAAGCTATAGGGAGCTGAGATTGTGCCACTGCACTCTAGCCTGGGCAACAGAATGAGGCTCTATTTCAAACAAACGAAACAAAACAAACAAACAAACAAACAAACAAACAAAACTAAGTTGTCTTCTTTAGTCCTCAGATTCATACATCAACATGTTAACTGGTGAACCCATCTAGTAGTCCTGGCCTCTAGGTAAGGGTTTAGGTCTCTGACATCTGTTTATCATCATACTCCCGACCAGGCTAATAAGTAACCCACCAGCTTGACTAGTCAAATAGTGTGCCCAGGAACATATGTGGCAAAGATTGTCAGTTACTTACCCAATATGCAGTCTCCCTTCTTCCTTAAAAGGAGAACCCTAATTTTACTCAAACAGGCAATATGTCCAGTTAAAAGACTGCATTTTCCCGACCTCCCTTGCAGCTACAGGGTAAGCATGGGATGGAGTACAAGCTAATGAGATATAAATGGAGGTTATTGGGTATAACTTCTGGAAAGGCAGAGTAAAAGAGGGATAGTTGAAATGTATCCTTTTACCTTTTCTACTTTCCTTTCCTGGAAAACTGTCATGAAGATGATTAGATTCTCAACAGTCATTTTGGACAATGAGGTTACTCTCAGGAAAAGCCAAGTGATGATGGTGCAGAGCCAGAAAGAAGGTGGGTCTCTAATACATGTAGCCTAGGACTGTATCCCTCCGAACTCCTTATTTTTGGGGACAGAGTCTCAGTTTGTCACGCAGGCTGGAGTGCAGTGGTGCGATCTTGGCTCACTGCAACCTCTACCTCTCCAGTTCAAGTCATTTTCCTGTGTTGGCCTCCCGAGTAGTTGGGACTATAGGTGTGTGCCACCACACCCAACTAATTTTTGCATTTTTTGTAGAGATAGGGCTTCACCATGTTGGCCAGGCTGGTTTTGAACTCCTGGGCTCAAGTGATCCACCCAACTTAGCCTCTCAAAGTACTGGGATTACAGGTGTGAGCCACTGTCCCTGGCCAAGCCACCACATCTGTCCCAAACTTCTTAAATCTTATTATTTAAAATGCTCATTTTGAGTTTTATTATATACAGCTGAACTGAATCCTAACTGTCATAGACTAAGTCTTATCATTCCCAAGGAATCTGGAAAGTTCAAATGTTGTTCATATTGTTGTAGGCGATCCAGGAATCCCAGAGTCCTGTTTCCCTCATTTATGATTAAGTATATGGATGAAATACTTAGGAACCTATTGTACATATTTTTCATGACCCATAGAGTCCCACCCAATGAAGCCAGAAATAAGCTCCGATTCACTTCCTGGGCAATAAGTCCCTATCCAAACACATGGATACTGCCTCCCAAGTAGTAGACTGACAAACGTGCTAGGACTCTGAAACAGGTTCTTATCTGAGTAAGAAAGTCAAATAAGCCAAGACAAGATCAGGTTGGGATCAACTAGAGCTGTGCAAAGTGTGCTTATCTATTGATTACCTCATGATGTGCAAACAAAGAATCCTTATTGGAGAAGAAACCCAGAAAAAAAATGATGAAGGTGGAAAAGAGTACAGCATAACGCTAATCATCTGCCAAACACAGTAAACAATAAAGATTTGTTGACCAAATGAATAACTGAAGTCACGTATGGGCCACTAATGACTGGTTCCAGCTATCTATTCCTGCCTGTGTTACCTTCTATTTGTAAATCAAGCCCTTTCCTGTGTCTACCCCAATTTTTCTCTGAAACATGGCAACAGCCTCCTTAATGGTCCCCATTCAGATCTATCTTCCTCATTGCTACTAGAAAACTCCTTTTAAAATACAAATTTGATAATGTCATTTCTGTTTAAAATCCTCCACTGCTTCCTCTTATAGGATTAGGTTCAACCCCTTTAATGCGGCCTTTCCATGATCAAGCCTACCTTTAGTCTTATCTCTTGACCCCTTCTTTCTGTCTCATACTGTCTGTTGTTCCCATTTACTTCACACTATTTCTCATTTGTATGCCTTTGTTCATTTTTCTCTTCCCTGCATTTCATCCACTCTCCTTTCAGCTTCCCGTACTCACCAGTTTAACTCTAACTCATATACAGGAACTCATAACTCTTTTATACAGTTGCTTAACCACTTTCCAGAAACAAAGAAACAGAGTATGATTTGTGTTGACACTGTGAAAACCCAAGTATTTCTAAGATAAAGTGATAAAGTTGCTGACATAAAATAATAGTTTTGTCATTACCTCCTCTAGAAATCTCTCTGCAACTCAGTGTCCCATATGACCAGGCCTGTCTTGGTTCCCTTCTCAGTGTCCTCCCTTCCCTACCCTAGAGCACTGTCCCCAGGGGAGGGGCGGGGCAGAGCTGGCTGCCTCCACTTCCTCCATCATTCACTCAGTCTTCAGTCCCCCAAGACAGCGTCCTCATTTCCCTTTCTCCCTGCCTTGTTTCTGGCAGAGTCTCCTCTGATTGCATATATTTCAAATAAACAAACATTATGAATGAATTTTTTTAAAAAGTATAGGCTTAAAAATAGCTGACTATGCCTTTTCTTAATAGGAACTGAAGTGGAAAGATATGTTAAGTAATCTTTATAGTTTTGTAACATAAAAATAATAGCCTTGGATTCTCAATCTCTCTAAAAAAGGTTTTGTTCATGCGACTAAGGCAATTACTCAGATTTTTTTTTGTGTGATAATCTTTAATGTGTATACACACGCACACACACACACACAGCTGTCACAAAGCTGTCCAAACTAAACAACCAAAACAGTAGCAAAGTTAGTTTGCCACCATTTGTTATACTGATGGGTTACCATGGAAACAAACTCAGATTACTTGGAGTCTGAGGCAAAAGTCACATTAGTAAATGCTTTCCGTTATGTGAGTCATTAATTTCCTATGACTTTTATGCAGTTGCTTAACTACTTTCCAGAAACAAAGCAACAGAATATGATTTGTGTTGACACTGTGAAAACCCAAGTATTTCTAAGATAAAGTGATAAAGCTGCTGACATAAAATAAGCAGAGGAGACTCAGAAGAAGATAATGTTGCTATGGCTATTGTGTTTCAAAAGAGTCAAAGAAAATCTAGAATGTCTTTAAAAATTTAAAGTAATATAAAATGAAAATTATGGATCCATTTTTTTGTGACTACTGTACCAGCAAATTGCATTACGTATTCTCACAATAACTTGAATCTGTACACCCTACGTACACATTTAAAATTATTCCATGTCTTGGTAATTCAGTGTATATTTTTAACTTTTTTAAAAAACAGTGACAAGAAACTGCTCTGAAGAATACAAACTGTTTGCCAGATGGTATTGCATGGAGGTTAAGAGCTTAGATCCAGAGCCAGGGTGCTTGTATTCAAATCCTGCCTCTGCTACCTGCCAACTATCACACTGGACACGCTCCTAACCTCTCTGTATTTCCTCCTCTGTGAAACAGGATGGTAACAGTGCCTATAACTCACAGGAATCTGGGGAAACCAAATGAACTATTTAGAACAGTGCTTGGCTTACAGTATATCTCAATAATATATGTTAGAAGTTATTATCAAAGATGTATATAGTCCACCTGAATTTCCCCACAAGAGTGAAGTAATGGTCAAATTTATAGGGAAAGAGTTTTTCAATGTTAATGAAGATTTCTACTTCTTAAAAGATATAAACCCTTGAGAAAAAAGAAATGTGGGAATGGAAGCAAAAACAAGTATTTTAATGCCCCAAGGATAAATCATATCTACAAAATTGTGATTTTTAATTACAACACTAAGAATAAATGAACATATCATACATCAGAGATATTTTTGGCTTGCGTAAATGGGTGAAAAGTAGTATCAATTCATTGGGAAGAATCGGACACAAGAAGATTTTATTTATTTATTTATTTACACACTTATTCATTTTGCTAGTGGGATTAGGGAGTGAGGAAAATGATAATCCAGTTTTGGACATTTTGAGGTTGAGGAGCCTGTGGGTCTCCTATTTGGAAATGTCTAGGAGGCAGACAGACACACAGACTTAGAACTCAAAGGTGGTCAGGGCTGAAAATACAAATGTAAAGGACTGGCTATGCGTGATGGCTCAAACCTATAATCCTAGCTACTTGGGAGGCGGAAGTGGGAGTTGCTTAAGCCTGGGAGTTAGAGGCTGCAGTGACTGCACCACTACACTCCAGCCTGGGTGACAGAGCGAGACCTTCTCTCTCTCTCTCTCTCTCTCTCTCTCTCTCTCTCTCTCTCTCTCTCTCTCTCTCTCACACACACACACACACACACACACACACACACACACACACACACAGGCACAAAAGACCTCAGCATGTAAATGGTCACTGAAGCCATGGGAATGGATGACGCCATTCAGGGAGAGTGGGTAGAGGAGACAAGGAAGAGGGCAGAATCTGGAACTCCAAGGAACAAGAACACTTAGCGTATAGGAGAAGAAAGGGCACAGGCAAAGGAGGCTAACATGTCAACAGTGGGAGGAGCAAAGGAGATTACGTTGTTACCAAAGCCAAAGGAGAAAACCTTTAAAGAAAGAATTGCTGAACTATCAAATGTGGCAGAAAGGTCAGGTAACATAAAGACTAAAAAAATTTAGCAATAAAGAATTCACTAATAACACTAGCCAAGTGTAGTTTCAGTAAAAGGAGGGATGGAAGCCAGATTACTATGAGGAGTGGAGGCAGTGAACACAGATATTTCAAATATTTTAGTGATAAAGTGGGAAAGTTAGGGTGGCAACCAAATGGGAATATGTGTAAAGGGAGGATTTCATTTTAACATGTAAGAGGAGACTTAGGCGTGGTTTGGTGCTGATAGTAAAGAACCTGTCAGAACTAAGAAAGTTGAAGATTTGAGAGGGTATGAATAATGGTGCCGGAGGAGGTCCATCCCTGAGAATGCCAGAGACGATAGGATCCAGGTGATAGTTAGGTTAACTGGCCCTGAACAGGAGAAGAGGCTCCTCTTCTATCATGAGGAGAAAAAAAGAAAAGAATGAGCTCTAATACAGGGACGTTTGTCAGCAGACAACAGTTCATTGTCTAGAACTGTTCTAACGAGAAATTTCATATAAAAACAGAGTACTAATTAGCACATAGTAGGTACTCAAATGAATACTTGCTGATACTTGTTTATAATCTTCTATATTACAAAAAGCCTTTATAGCTCCATGTAAGATTTTTATTCAGTGACTGACAGATGTCTTGATGAAAAATTTCATTAAAAAACATACGTCCCCTACAGAGGAGAGAAAATGTTTACAAACTATATAGCTGATAAGGGGTTAATACCCAAAATATATTAAGAAACTCATACAACTCAATAGCCAAAAAAAAGAAAAAAAAAATCAAATAACCTGATTAAAAATGGGCTAAGGACCTGAATAGATTTCTTAAAAGAAGACATACACTAAGACAGTAAATTTCAAACGTTACCACAAAAACATTAAGTATCTGAGGTGACAAATGTGTTAACTAATTTATTCCACACTGTATTCAAAAATTATGACATCTCTTTTTATACCATAAACTTATACAATTACAAATTGTCAATTTACAATAAAAAAGAAGACATATAAATGGCCAAGGAGTATGTGAAAAGATACTCAACATAGTTAATCATCAGAGAAATGCAAATCAGAACTGCAGTGAGTTAACACTTCCTATCAATTACAACGATATTATCAAAAAGACCAAAGACAAAGTGTTGGTGAGGATATGGAGAAAAGTGAACCCCTGCACACTGTTGGTGAGAATGTCAATTGGTACGGTTTGGAAAACAGTATGGATGCACCTCAAAAAATAAAAAATAGAACCATGATATGACCCAGCAATTCCACATCTGAGTATATATCCAAAAGAAATTAAATTAGTCTTTGGAGGAGATATCTGCACACCCATGTTCATTTCATCACTATTCATGATAGACAAAATATGGAAAACATATAAATGTCCATCAACAGATGAACGGATAAAGAAAATGTGGGGTATATATACACCCAATGGAATATTATTTGGCCTTAAAAAAAGAAGGAAATCCTGCCATTTGTGACAACATAGATGAACCTGGAGAACATTATGCTAAGTGAAATAACCCAGACCCACAAAGACAAATATCACATAATCTCACTTATACGTGGAACCTAAAAAAGTCAAACTCACAAAATTTATTTTGCTATAACTATACAAATTCTACACAGCATCACCTCCTCACTTCCTAGAAAGAACAACACAGATGCAGAGGACAAAACAAAAATGAAGTAACAGGAGAAAAAAACATTCCAGATTAATTTAAGGAAAGACTTCATACTGAAAATTTCAGAATACACATTATAGACTTGGGAATTGGATGAAAACTACACAAAATTTTCCTACCAATAAGGTAAAAATCCTGCAAGGATATAGGAAATTAAAATTAACTTATGAACTATGGCACACTAGAAAAGGCAAAACTGTGCAGAGAGTAAAAGAATCAGTGGTTGCCAGGGGTTAGGAGTAGGAGAGATGAACAAGTAGAGCACAGAGGATTTTTAGGGCAGTGAAACTTCTCTGTACGATGCTATGATGGCGGATACATATCATTATACACTTTTCAAAACACAGAACAGACAACACCAAGTGTGAACCCTAATGTTAACTATGTACTTTAGATGACGCTGCATCAAGGGAAGTTCATCGACTTTAATGAATGCACCACTCTGGTTTGGAATGTTAATAGCTGGGGGACACTGTGCGTATGTGGGGACAGTGGGATATAGGAGACATTTCTGTACCTTCCACTCAATTTCTCTGTGATGCTAAAACTGTTCTAAAAAACAGTCTATTCAAAATCAGATTATACACATAGAAATGAAAATAAGTTCCCCACACCCTTAAAAAAAAAAGGACACAGGGAGTAAATAACTTCACAAAACCCTGAAGTTGATGTGAATTATGGATTCTACACCCAACACAAACTAAGCACTGTGTATGAATGAAAAAGAAAGATAACTCTTAGAGAGGCAAAAAAAACTATCACCCATGTACCCTTTCTAAATAAAACACTTGAAGAAATGTATGAGAACATGAAAAAAATGAATTAAAAGTTTGATCTTAAGAATCAGGAAAAGGTACATTGGTGTTGTGTAGGAAATTTAAATAATAAATCAGGAAAAGGCAAGAAACCAACTTAGTAGGTTACTTGTTCTTCCAAAAATACTTTACTTTTGAACAAAAGGACTTTTTATCCTTTCTGAATATTCTAAAAAGGTGTGGGAAAATAATAGTTGTAAATAGTTTCTTCAATTACAGATTCAATCAGCCAGTTCCCAGAACAATAAATTTATGGCTTCTTACGTATCTAACATGAAAAGCCAAACTCTTCAGCTCGTATTCAATCTTCTCCCTTCAACCTCTCAAATTTGAGCCCCTACAGTTCTTCACTATTTTCTGCCCTGGCTCTAGGCACCTGCACATCTGCCTTCGTGGTGTTCGTGGTGTTCTCATCCTTTAGGATGCCCTCCCAAATGTCTTATCCTTTCCTAGTATCCAGCCTCACACACATGGTACAAAGAGGAGGGAACAAATTTGAGACTCAGCAGATCTGAGCTCAAATTTAATTTTGACACTGAATGGATGTTGAACAAATTACTTTCCTCTGTATGAACTTCCTCTTATGAAATGTTTTATAGTCAGGTACAAATTGGTAAACATATGTTGTCTGAATCTAAAATGCTTATAAAAACTTACTAAATTAAATGGTATTATACACACACACACCCCCCACACTGTTATAATTCAAGACATTGCTCAAAAGCTTTTCCTATGATGTATTTCCTGAGTTCCTGAGTGAAATGATTCTCTGCTTCCTATAAACTCCTGGAGTCTTCTACATGCATGTCTGGAGTAGCTGCTTTGCAAATGAAAGCTATGGAGAGTAAGGGAAATAGGAGTTTAAGGAAATTTTTGCTATTATTAATTTTGCCACCTTCCAGTACTGTGAAAAATATTGCTACATATTATGAAAGTATTCCTCCACTGAATTTTTACAATTATCAAAAGGGAATGCTATAATATCAGAGGAGGAAAACATATCAGAGTTTTCTGGTACAGAAATATTAAGCAGTAAGTTCAAAAGAACATGTTCGGGTCACCAAGACATACTTGGAAATATAGATAAGAAGATGGCAGCGTGTTTACATTCTTGAGATCAAGAGAGAAATGAGCCAACCACACAGCCAGCATATGACAAAACAGCACAAAGAGTTATTACAAACTGTACCATGACGGCTCTACTCTGGCTGTCTTGCTTATCCTTATAATAATATTACAGTAATTCAAAACTTATGCAGATGAAGTAAATTATAATCAAAGGCACAGCAGCACAGCCTACTATTATTATAGCTCTACTTTGAAGGAACGACTGGGGAGGAGACGGAAGGGATCTATGCATTGGTGAAAGGATGAGCTAATAGACAGCTGTATATAAAAGGACTGTAGTGAGCATACATGCTGGGACATTTCTTGAGTGGCACAGACCTGCTGTGGTATCTCCTACTGATATTGATCACAGTCAGTGTAAACAGACTTTATGTTTATACCTTATACTGTGTGACACTATTCCTCACATAGAAGGAAACCCCAGGGGTAACAAGGGAGGTGGGTTAGAAAAACTATAATAGTTAAAATAGCTTCTTAACTATTTTGAATGCTGGATTGATGTTTCTTTGAAGGCAATACAGCACCAGCAGAGAGACATGTGTCAGCTAGGGTTTATATGTTATCTTGGCAAAAATAGCTCTTGAATTCATTTTTACTTACTACCAGTTGGTAATAATTTTTAGTTCCTTGAATGAGCAAACAGTAAGAGCTAATATTGCAGTTATTACTAAGTTCCTGGTTGCTTCAGGAAGGCTTACACTGATTAGCATGGTGAGAAAAGTTACAGTTTTTAATTACATATAATTACAAATGCATATTATCTGTATTACTAGTTTGATGATTATGTTTACCTTTCTATTAACAGAAATTATAAAGGTAATTTATGATTGCTTATAAGAGATTATTAGTTTAGCTTAAAGCAAAATTTTGTAACCAATTACCTTCTTTTGGAAGGACTATGAATAATCTTTCCTATTTCCTGAGGCTATTTCTAAAACTGTTTTCTGCCTCATAAAGGAAACCGTGATGTCCAAAAAACTGTCTGCATAAGATATTCAGGTGTACTTCCTGTAAGTCATTTCTTTTTTTTTTTTTTGCAAGTCTTTTCATTTTTATTACTCAAAGTTTCATTTTTTATTTAGCTTTCTGACTCTGTGCTTGCGCCTTCAACACTTTCACAACGATTTTCTGCTCCTCGACAAGGAAAGCACGCTTGATCCTGTCACGAACACATTTAGCACACACGGAACCACCATAGGCCCTGCTGACATGTTTCTTTGTTTTGGACAATCTCATAAGAACTTTAGGTCTTACAGCACGAACCTCTCGAAGCCTGCCTGGGTACACACCACATGCTGATTTTGGTGCTTTCCCAACCTTCTTGGTATAAAGGTATACAATTCTATCACCAGGGGTTCGGGACAGCCTAGTTTTGTTAGAGGCGGTATTGTAGGAAAGCCTACGTCATACCGGTCAAACACTGGACCATTCTGAGTGCCTGCACACAACGTCCCCGGAAGAGGAAGAAGCGTCATTTCTTAACCATAACGATGTCTAGGATGGTACATAGAGATGATATTTTAACAATACAAAACCTTATGGTGTCCTGAAGTGGCCCTCAAAAAGATAACAACAGAAGATAAAATGTTAATAACTTTATGTTTAGACACCAGCACTAGAGAATTCTCAGAAATTGTCATTGAAAAGTGGTTGCAATCTGAGAAGAAAATACAGAAAATGTTAACTAGAAATAAAATGTCACTAAATGAGTTTATTCTCATGCTATGCTAGCAATGACTCACTTAAATGAAAGAAAGCAAACATACAAAGTCCAAAATCAATATTATGGGTAGTTCCTCACTTCCATAAGATAGAATAAGTCTTGGGTATAAGCCAGTTTCTAAGCCACAATGCTTGAAAATAGCATTTGATTAGGAAAAGTCTGGGAATTTCTTGTTAAACTAGTAATCAGGTTTTAGGACAGAAAAAAATGCATTTTTGAAGAAAGCATACAGACTTTCAATCATGAGTTTGTTTTTAATATTTGTATCCCTATTTTCATTTACACGAATCCTCTGCCTCAACGTATAATCATGTTCAAGTCCCTCTCCTAAAAATAAAGAAATAAAACACTGCTGTTTATTCTTGTCTTTCTCTTTTACCCAATTGCATTTTTCTCCTTTTCTTCATTAACAAGGCTTCCAAAAGAAGTTACACTCCACACTTCTGCTCCTTCACCATCTGCTTGCTCTAACCCCTTGAAGCCTGGTTTCTGCTCCTACAACTCCATTGAAACTTTTCTCTCAGAATTCACTGAAGACTTGCTGACTGCCACATAAACAGAGCATCTCTCAAATTACCCCATCTCTCTACACTATAGCAGAGCTGAACACCCTCTCCTCTAACACACTTTCTATAGTTAGCTTTTGTGATACCACATACCTCCCCAATGTTTTGGTCTCATTTGCCCTAATTCAGTCTTTTTATACCAAGGTCCTATCCTCTGGTCCTTGTGTTTGTTCTGCATGCTATCTTGGCTTTTTTTTTTAATACCAGTCAACATTAGTTGAATATACTAATGTATAAATAATTGAGTTGGTCTAATAAAAATTTGTGGGGGGCTGAAATAATTATTCATTTAAAAAATTGTTATAAACGGATGCTGGAGAGGATGTGGAGAAATAGGAACACTTTTATACTGTTGGTGGGAGTGTAAATTAGTTCATCCATTGTGGAAGACGGTGTGGCAATTCCTCAAGGACCTAGAAATAGAAATTCCATTTGACCCAGCAATCCCATTACTGAGTATGTATCCAAAGGATTATAAATCGTTCTATTATAAAGACACATGCACATGTATGTTCATAGTGACACTGTTTATAATAGCAAAGACCTGGAACCAACCCAAATGCCCATCAACGATAGAATGGACAAGGAAAATGTGGCACATATACACCATGGAATACTGTGCCACCATCAAAAAAGATGAGTTCGTGTCCTTTGTAGGAACACGGATGAATCTGGAAACCATCATTCTCAGCAAACTGACACAAGAACAGAAAATCAAACACCACATGTTCTCACTCATTGGTGGGTGTTGAACAATCAGAACACGTGGACACAGGGAAGGAAGCATCACACACTGGGGTCTGGTCACACACTGGGGTCTGTTGGGAGGGGAATAGGAGAGGGACAGCGGTGGGTAGGGAGGTTGGGGAGGGATAACATGGGAAGAAATGCCAGATATAGGTGATGGGGAGATGGAGGCAGAAAACTACATTGCCATGTATGTACCTATGCAACAATCCTGCATGTTTTGCACATGTATCCCAGAACCTAAAGTGCAATAAAACATATAAATAAAATTGTTGTAAAATACTCATAACATTGACCATCTTAACCATTTTTAAGTGTATAGTTCAGTAGTGTTAAGTACATTCACACTGCTGTACATCCAAACTCCAAAACTCTGTTTATCTTGCAAAACTAAAACTCTATATCCACGAAACTCTTCATTTTCCCCTACCCCAGTCACTGGCAGCCACCATTCTACTTTCTATCTCTATGAATCTGACTGCTTTTAGTACCTCATTTAAATAGAATCATATAGTATTTGTCTTTTTTGTGAGACTGGCTTATTTAGCATAATGTCCTCAACATTCATCCGCGTTACAGCATGTGTTAGCATTTCCTTCATTGTTTTAAGGCTGAATAATATTCCACGGTAGGTATATACCACATTTTGTTTATCTGTTCAGCCTGTGATGGAAACTTAGGTTGCTTCCACTTTTCTGTTATTTAGAATAATGCTGCTATGAATATGGGTGTTCAAATATTTAAATCCCTGCTTTTAATTATTTAAGTATACATCCAGAAGAAGAATTGCTGGTTTAAAGTTTTTTGAGGGGCCACCATACTGTTTTTCACAGTGGCTGGCCCATTTTACATTCCCAACAATGCAAAAGGGTTCAAATTTCTCCACATCCTTGCCAACCCTTGTTATCTTCAGTTTTTTGTTTTTTGATAGTTGCCATCCTAATGAGTGAGAGGTGTACCTCAATGTGGTTTTGATTTGCATTTCCCTAATGATAACTGATGCTGTCTAGCTTTTCTTGTGTTTTTGGTCATTTGTATAACTTCTTTGGGGAAATTCTATTCAAGTCCTTTGTCCACTCTTTAATTAGATTGTTTGGTGTTTTTGTTGTTGAGTTGTAGGAGTTTGTTACTTATTCTTGATATTAATCCCTTACAAAATATATGATTTGTAAATATTTTCTCCCATTCTATGAGTTGTCTTTTCACTTTTGGCCTAATACACTGTAAATACAAACAAATTCTTAGAGTTATTGGAGACTCTAATATCCTCATCACTAAAGGCCCTAACAAAGACTGTAGTTACTTTTCTAGCCTATTCCTTTTCCCAGCCAAGGCTATACAAGGTAGTGCAGTTTTTCAAGGGTTGTGTAGCAGTTTTTGGCTTGGACCTCCAGGTGAGAAATCTAAACTCTATTTCTCTGTTATGTAACAAAGAGGTCACATAAGATAATAAAAAAGTCTTGGAGTAGTTGGCAGGAATCTTGAATTTTAGATCTGCTCTACTACTTAATACTAGTATAATGCTGAGTAAAATCATTTGCCTTTTGTGATCTTTATTTATTTGCCAAATATAATCCTAATAATTGCCCTCCTTGCCTCACAAATCCTGTGGAAGCCTTTAAAGCTGGGTGGGCAATATTCTTCGATATGACTCAGCAGTCATGCTCCTCAGTGTTTAACCAAATGAGGTGAACACTTATGTCCACACAAAATCCTGCACACACATGTGTATGGCAACTTTATTCACAATTGCCAAAACTTGGAAGCAACTAAGATACACATATGAATGGATAAACAAACCATGGTATATCCAGATAATGACTAGTATTCAATGCTAAAAAGAAATGAACTATGAGGCCATGAAGGAACAGAGGAACCTTAAATACATATTACTAAGTAAAAGAAGCCAATATGAAAAGTGTTACATACTGCACAATTCCAACTATACGACATTCTGGAAAAGGCAAAGCTATGGAGACAGTAAAAAGATGAAGGATTAGAAGAGAAAGGAATGAAAAGGGAGAACATAGAAGACTTTTAGGGCAGCAAAACTATTCTATATGATACTAGATTGGTGGATACATGTTATTAGACACTTGTCAACCCCATAGAATGTACAACACCAAGAGTAAACCCTAATGTAAGTTGTGAACTTTGGGTGAAAATGATGTGTCAATGTAGGTTCTCCACTGGCAAGGATGCATGACAGTGTGGCTGCATGCTACTAGTGGAGGAAGCTATGTGAGTGGGAGGCAGTGGGTATATGAAAACTGTGTACTTTCCACTCAATATTGCTCTGAAAATAAAGTCTATTTTAAAAAAAGGCAGGCAGAAGAAGTGCCCTCAGGTAATTCAAGGAAGGAATTAGAGAAGTGAAGAACAGGATTCATGGTATTCAACTAGTCAGTTTCAAGAAACAGGTAATTTTCAGAGTATTTCAAACAGAGTACAAACGTACAAATGAGAAAATATTGACTAGACATGGCAATCCAAGATGCCTGATGGTATTAGCAAAAACAGTTTTTGTTGAATGGTGGGGCAGCAGTCAGAGTACAGGATTGAGGGGAAAGGAGAAATGCTTAAGAGACAGGAAATGTAAATTATTTTTCTCATGAAGTTTGTATTAGAATTCATAGAGAAGAAGGAAGGTAAACAAGGATAGGATCAAAGATACAGAGAAATGGCAAGGAACAGGAGGAAGAGTAGTTCATCCTCTGAAATGATAGTTAAAAGACTGGTGAGGATGAAGATTAAGTCTGTAAGTAGAGGGGTGTGAGACAGTAAGAAAGACACACAGACAATAAAAGGCAAGACCTCCTAGGAAGTGGGCAGCAAGACCTAACACAACCTCATTATTACTCTCCCGGAAGTAGCAGCTGGAGAAACTGTCTTGTATCACTTGACACTAAATTATTTCATATCTACACCAGAAGTCTGAAGGCCAGTCCATTCAAATTATACCTTTCTTTCCTGTAATCTGTAGGAAAAAACTAAGGTGAAAGCCTTGGTCACCTATTCTCCCTAAATCCCCAGTCTGCTCTGTCCTACTGTTTTGTTCTTCCTCATTCTGACTCACTCTGTTGCTCTTCTCTCTCCCAACTCTTTTCACTCATACACCACCTGAAACCTGTTTAGGATTAAACAAACTCTCATATTCTCAGTCTCTTCACAGAACACTCCTCTTATTGCCTAACTGAAACCTGGCTATCTCATGAGGACACTAGCTGTATTGTATCCCTACAGCGGAGGTGATGTTTATTCTCCACCCCCGTCCTCCAAGGTCCAGAGGCAGTGCCAGCACTCTCCAAACTCTTCATTGCCACTTGCAGGCAATGAAAATCTGTGTTTTTTCCACTCAATTTTGCTCTGAAAATAAAGTCTATTTAAAAAAAAAGGTAGGCAGAAGAAGTGCCCTCAGGCAATTCAGGGAAGGAATTAGAAATGTGAGGAATAGGATTCATGGAAGTCAAGACAGTCAGTTTCAAAAAATAGGTAATTTTCAGAGTGTTTCAAACAGAGTACAAAGGTACAAATGAGAAAATATTAACTAGACATGGCAATAAGAGCTTAGGGCTTAAAAGCTTGAGGTACGTGATGTCTGGCTTATGTCACACTCTTCCCTTCCAGGTTGATGTGACAGTGAAGTAGCTGTTTTGCAATTTTTCTCTGTTTACTCCAACACCTGCAATCATTCTGGCTATCTTAATACCATGCAAACAACACACCCTAGACTCAGGGTTCTTCGCCCTACGCCATTCTTCACACCATCTCAGCAACACCCATACCCTGTGGACTGCTCTATTAAAGTAACTGTAAGCATTAATATCCCACTCTGAGCACAGCCCCTCCCCACCATCTAATTCTACACACTGTCTTTCCTTCCACACATATCTTCCTTTGATATCACTGAGGCCTTCATCCTCCAACTGTTTCATATTTTCCTCATTTGTCTTTCTAGGCTGTTTTTGCTCCTTATGAAATCTGGACCCCATTACTGATTCTTTAAATTCCTTTCTCATCAGTACTCCCAATTGCCTTGGCCTTCCCACATACATATAAACTTCCAAACCGGAATCAATTCTACTATCCATTGCCTCCTATCCCTAATGTACAATCACTGCTGGACAAAACTACATGAATGTGTATACTGCCATCATTAAAATTCATTTTTAAATTTTAATTGGGCTTTTTGGACTTGTCTCTGGTCAGCTTCCTCTTCCATTCCTTGTGGAAGCCTTTCTGGTCTTTCATCACGATCTTTATGTCCCTTACTCTACCTTTCATGGCTGTTACTCAGAAAGCTAAGGTCATGTGTCAGATAAGAATTCTCTTCAATTGCAACCCTAAACCAAGCCACTAACTTTGCATATCACTCCCTGCTTTTGGCTCCCTAGACTACAACACAGAACCAAGTCTAGGCTCCTTGAAATAAATGACCACTTCCTCTCCCTCTCTCTATGTGGCAACAGTTATATACCACTTTACCCACTGTGCCCTCAACACACCACACTGCTTCATGTCACCTTGTCTTCTGTTCCTTTTATCATTCCGCTTTCTTTTCCGGCTAGGGTTTTTTAAAAAAAATCCTGCTAAGGAATTATCTTCCATGACACTTCCCCTGACCCCACCCCTAGGTAAAAAAAATCCCAGTTAAACACTTCCTCCTTTCTACCTTTTCTTCAATTTATTTTTATTACTGCAAATTGTATACTGCATGGTAATTTTTCATGAAGGTAATTAAAAGAGTAAATTTGGTGTAAAATGACTGGTAGCAACAAGAACTGTAAGAATTGAGTGAGAAGTGAAATCACAGTGGGATGGTGAGAAAAGTTTTCATTCATTCAACAAATAACCAATGTTAATTAAGGACACAGTATGCATAGTAATGTTAGAAGCAGTGGTGGTAGATTGGACACGTTTGGGTATAAAACCGAGAAGATATCTGATTTAGATTTTAAAGAATGGCTGAAATTTGGATTAACTAAAAGAAGGGTGAAGGAGAGGATATCAAGGAAATACAAATGCATACACAACTGGCTGATATAAGCTGTCCAGTCCCAGCTATAATGAAAGGTTTAGGAAGAGTAGTATTAAAAGATGAAATTGAAAGCTTAATCATAGAATTTGGAGTTAGAAAGGGCCTTAAGAATCATCTAGGTGAGGCTGGGTACAATGGCTCCCACCTATAATCCCAGCACTTTAGGGAGCTGAGGCAGGAGGATTGCTTGAGGCCAGGAATTTGAGATCAGCCTGGGCAACATAGCAAGACCATATTTCTACAAAAATAGAAAAATTAGCATGTTCTTGTGGCACACACCTGTAGCCCCAGCTACTTGGGAGGCTGAGGAGGGAGGATTGCTTCAGCTCAGGAATTCAAGGCTGCAGTGAGCGATGATTGTGTCACTGTGCTTAAGCCTGTCTAGCCTGGGCAGCAGAGTAAGACTGTCTCTAAAAAGAATAATCAGCATCATCATCTAGATGACCCATCCTCCTAATGACATTCCTGACCAATGGATGAGGTCATTCAACTGTGAGTAGTACTGAGGTAGCCTACTTACTATTGCACTCTCTTAAATGTTAGAACTTATTTGTTCTAGTATTATACTGATCAAAAACATGCCTTCTTTAACACCTCCCCACTGGTCCTGATTCTGTCCTCAGCTGCCTAAGTCTATTCCCTCTTTATGGGACAGTTTTTCAAATATCTTTCATTAGTTGACATGTGACTTTGAACAACTTATTTTCTAAGGATCAACTCTGTCATGTCTAAAAGAGAGGTATGACAGAGTCTAATTATCTCAATATCTGTCCTCTCCTCCCTTTATTCTAATTGAGTGTTTAGTTAGACATACAGGCTCCCAGCAAAGACTACATTTCTCAACCCTGGAGCTGGATGTGGCATGGTGCTGATGTTCTGGTCAATGCACTGTGAGCAGAAGGGACCTCCCCTGCCCCTTTCCTCCTTCCCAATGGCTGGAATTTGGATGTGGGGTGAGCCAAGTCACTCCCTGTGGATGAGAACAACAACACCCTGAGAGCAACAAGACAGAAAGAGTCCAGGCCGCTGACAACCAGACAGAGTACAGCTAACACATTAGCTTGGACTTCATGTGAGAGAGAAATCAACTTCTATCTTGGTTAAGATCACTTATTACTTTTAAAAAATACCTTGTAATAGCACCTGACGTTCATCCTAAACCAAAAAAAGGTGACAATGGTTTCCTACTTCTATTAAAGGGGTTTTGTGAGAATCAAATAAAATTAGGAATATAAAATATATATATATGTACAAATCAATTTTTTAGTATTTGAAGATCATTATCTTCTCTCGAGATTAAATCCAGTCTCCTGTTATTAGCATAATTCAAGATTCTTAAGAATCCCAGTATCCTCCTTGGACTTCCATTTGATAACCCTCCAAGGCCTACACCCCAAACTGAACATAATTTTTTTTTATAAGCTGTGCAGATAAAACAGGATATGCTTCCCCTAATATTTAATTCAGGGATCTCTGTATATGTGTCATTTTTAGCAAAACTACAACAGATCTTTTCTCCAAATATTTGCTTTCTTCCAATATTTATAAAATGCCTGCTATTAAGGCTCAGTGATACAATGGGGAATATTAACTTACTGGTGTAAAATGGCACTAAAATACTATTTTTTATAAGATATGACTATTCAATAATGTGACTAAATTTTGTGAACTTAGTTCTGCAAAGCCACACCTTGAAAAAAAGTGGCATGAGTACCATTTTTCTTTTCTTTTCTTTTTTTTGAGATAGTCTTGCTTCATCACCCAGGCTAGAGTGCAGTGGTGCAATCATGGCTCATTGCAGCTTCAATCTCCCAAGCTCAAGCAATTCTCTCACCTCAGTCTCCCTGAGAAGCTGGGAACACAGATGCATGCCACCATGCCCAGCTAAGTTTTAAATTTTCTGTAGAAACAGGGTCTCACTATGTTGCCCAGGCTGTTCTTGAATTTCTGGGCTCAAGCCACCCTCCTGCTTCAGTCTTCCAAAGTGCTGGGATTATGGGCATGAGCCTATAAAAATGCCCACCTGCATTTTACTTATCTTTCATATACAACTGCCTCAGAGCTAATCTAAAGGGGCCAGGTCTTGTAACCTGTTTAGTGATGTCATATATTGAAACAAAGTTTTGGAGACTGACGTTCAGAAAAAGTTATACCACATATACATTTGTTTACCCTCTTATAAAACATAAAAATAAGAAAGCATACAACATAAAGGCTGAGAGGCAGTAGAGTGATTAACAGTGGTTGTTGGAGCCAGAATGCCTCCTGGCTCTACCACTTAATAGCTGAGTAACTTTTAGCATCTGTTTGTGCTTCAGTTTCCCCAGGTATAAAATGAGAGTAATAACAATAATAGTAATGGCAAGGGTACTCATAATGGTAACGATGTAATAATGGCATCTTCCTCACAGGAATATCTTGAAGATCAAATGTAAAGACTTAGAAAAGTTCCTGGTGCACTGGGAAAGTGCTCAAATAAATGTCATCTACTATTATCACAGCAATTATCATAATGTGAATTCAGGACCCCATTTCTGGTCAGGGTATAATTTTTTAAATTAAAATTTATTTTTAATTTTAGTTATTTACATATGTTAAAATAGCGTTGACAAAAACTGTATATCATCACTGTGTACTATATAATGTTGGGATATGTGTATATATTGTGAAATTGTTAAACCAAGCCAATTAACATATCAACTCACATTTTTTTTTTTGCTGTAGGAGAACATTTATGATCTATTTTCTTAGCAATTTTCAAGTATAATACATTATTATCTATAGTTACCAACAGATCTGAACATATCCATCCCGTCTAATTGAAACTTTGTGCCCTATGATTAACATTTCCCCATCTCTCCATCCCTACACCCACTATGAGTTCGCCATTTTTATATCCCACCTATATTTGAGATGATGCAGTATTTGCCTTTCTGTGTCTGGCTCATTTCACTTAAAAAAAAAAAAATCCTCCAGGTTCATCCATGTTGTCACAAATGAAAGGATTTACTTTTTCTTTTTTTTTTTTAAAAAAAAAGGCAGAATAATTTCCATTGGCTATGCCACATTTTCTTTATCCATTCATCTGTTTACAGACACTTAGGTTTCAATAACTTGGCTACTGTAAATAATGCTGCAAAGACAATGAGAGTACAGAATACTCTTCAACATACTAATTTCAATTCCTTTGAATGTATACCCAGAAGTGGGGTTGCTGGATCTAGGATATAAATAATTCTGTGCCATATGGTCGAACAGTATTTTCTGCGACTAGTTACTTTTGATAATTTGCTGCTTATTAGTGATTATTAATTAAAAATAATCAATGTAATATACTGAAGAACAAGTTGGTAATATATATTAAACCCTTAAATATCTGCATGCCCTATGACTCAATAATTCCATTTGTAAATGTTAATCGTAAATTAATAATAATGGATGTACACCAAACTTGGTTATAAGGATGTTTACTGTAGTTTATTTATACAACTATTAATAAAAAGGAAAGGAAAGGAGAAAGACTTTTAAAAGGAACTTGGTTCAATAAATCATAGAAATTCATACAATAGAATAATATGCATATATTAAAATAATTTTGTAATTAATATTTAATGATATGAAAAGATACATGAAGTAAAAAAACCATTAAGCATAATATAATCTCATTTTGGCTTAAAAAGGATATGTGATAGTTGTGTGGGGTAGTTTGGGTGTACATGTTTGTGTGTGGATCAATAAAGGCCCTGATTTCTATACTAAAATATTTATAATAGTGATTATCTCTGGGTAGTTCATCTATAGACAACTTTTATTCCTTTCTCTTTGCCTATCTTCTAAGTTTTCCACATGAATCTATATTACTTTTTCAATAATGAAATGCTTATTAAAAAGAAATACACAATGTGTGGTGAACTAAAATCTTGAAAACATAAAGATGTACTCTGGCCAAAAGAAAGAAATCCTTTCCACTTGTTTACAAAGTAAAAGGTCCAATACACAGATGTGTTCATCAGCTTCCCGGACACTCCCCAAATTCACATGTGTTTCTGCCACAGGCTCATGTGAAACTTAGGAAACTATTTGGCTATCAGCACAAAAACAGATGAACAAAATAAGGCAAACTAGGGAACTCTAAAAGATATAGAAAAAATTTATTCCTATTATTCCTTTATTTAAGTAGGCCAGGATTAAACCTGCTTGACAATTTTAATAAACCTCAAAAGTGATTTAAATGCTTTTGCAAAGGAAGTGCTCTGAAAAGATTTAAATAAAACCGTCCTTTTGAAACATCTTCAGAAATATAGTCATGTACAACAGATGAAATATGCGATGTGGTCAGAACAGGCTACACAATACAGCCTAGGCATACAGTAGGCTATACCATCTATGTTTGTGTAAGTACACTCTATGACGTTTGCACAATGATGAAATCACCTAATGATGCACTCCTCAGAATAGATCCTCATTGTTAAGAGATGAATGACTGTATTTTATTAGGCAGCAATTTAGCTTCAGTTGAATAGACCACTATAACTGTACAATGTATTTTCCAAATATTTTATTAATTATGGCATGTAAAAATCTGACAATTTACCCTGACCATTTTAATAACATTACAAAGAATTACCTTTTAGTCTTTATATTTTTTCCAATCTCTTCACTGAAAACAATCCCAAGAAAAACTAGATTCTTCTAAAATTAATTTTCACTAATGATCTTTATTTTTATTTATTTTTGAGACAGGGTCTTACTCTGTCACCCAGGCTGGAGTGCAGTGGCATGATCTCGGCTCACTGAAACCTCTGTCTCCTGGGTCAAGTGATCCTCCTACCTCAGCCTCCCGAGTAGCTGGCACTACAGGTGACCACCACCGCATCTGGCTAATTTTTTTGTATGTTTTTTGTAGAAACGGGGTTTCCCCATGTTGCCCAGGCTGGTCTCAAACTCCTAGCTCAACCAATCTGCCCGCCTTGGCCTCCTTAAGTGCTGCTTTACAATCATGAGCCACTGTGCCTGGCCTTTTTTCACTAATAATCTTTAAAAGGGTAAAAACAATGTAAGGAAATTCTAAATAAGAAGTTTAGTAAGCAGGCCTATACGGCTCCAAAAGACAACATCTAAGAAATCCACATACCGCAATAAATGCCTCCAACTACTCATCAGGCTCACTGTCACCTCAAATGAAGCGTGCTAAGCATACAACCTAACCTAACATATCTTCCACCACCATATGCAATATTCCCCTCAAACAAAACAAATACTTTTCCTGACTTCCTTAGTTCTGTTGTGGCATCAAGGCATCTGTCATAGCATTATCATTTATCAGTCACTTATATGAGACACCTCCAAGTTCAGGTTCTCATTAGCTTCTGCCTGGATTATTTTAATAGTCTCCTGATTTGTCTCCCCAGCCTACCAGCCACCTTAAACACCACTTTAATCACACTACAACTCAGTTCAAGAATCTTAGACTGAATTTTATCCCAGGAGCAGTAGAAAGCCAACTCTTTACAATGGCATTCAAAGTCTTTCTCTGATCTTATCTTCTGCTTCTGTTCAATGTGAATGCTCTGCAATCAGGCTGAACTATCATCAACTCCTATTAATGACTTGCTCAAGCTGTCCTCCCACCCTCACTTTGTCATCCTCCCAGCGTGCTCCACTGAAATGCCAATGTAGTTTTCAGTAACCATTACAGTTGTAAATAAACTCTTCTGCTTTAGAATTTCAATAACACTCACATATTATCTGATCCATTGTTTGGGCACTAAGTCATACTGCCTTCTACTGTCAAGCAATTATACATCTATGATCTAATTTCACTAGAGGTAATTCCTTGTGAATACTTATATTTGTTGTACTTCTCACAACCCCAGATGGAGAGCTATTAACAGAAATACGGTAAATGCTCAACTAATATTTGGCAAACAATAATCTACATGTTTAGTTGTTCAAAGCCAAATACATTAATATATATCAAATATATATTACATATATACCTATATTTGGCTCTATATGTATATCTTATCTATCTATATGTAATTTCCTGTGTGCCTCTAAGGCTTTTCTGTAGCAAGATGAGTATTATTTTATATACGTTCATCCATCGGGGAATCTCCAAGCCCAATCCTAAATTTGGTGATTCATTAGGACTCACAGGACTCAGCATACAGTCTTATTTATGACTAAGATTTATCACAATGAAAAGATACAAAGTTGAATCAGCACACCCTTAGTTTCTCCAGCATTAAATTGTGACGTGCTGTCTACCAGGGAAACTCATTAGAGACTCAATGCCCAAGATTTTTATTAGGGATGGTCATGTAGGCTGCCTAGTAAGGACCAAAACTCCAGACGGAATTGAGCATAAACTACTCTGTACAGCCTAGGCACAGTGAGCCATTCTTATCATTTAGGTAAAGTTTTGCATCATGTATGGAACCATTTACCATTCAAGCTCCCAGATGCCAGCCAAGGGCCAGCCTTGTATGTAGGCCTTCTAAGAGTAGCAGTCTTGGGCCTGCTATGTTACCTCTTTTCTAATTCATTTCATATTTGTACAGGAGAAATGTTACAGTGTTAACTGTACCTGATTTTTAACGGGCACATACAGCAATATTTAAAAAATTAAAATCTAGCATTCAATTAGAGATGCACTGCCTTGACTGGCACCCACTAATGAAAATTTCTGTGATTTTGAAATAATTCACTTCCTTTAGCTATTTCAGATTTTCTTTCTTTTCTTGTAAAAAGAGGTCTTTCCCTCAAACCAACAATTTTGTAGTTGTTAAGATAAAGGAATCAAATATAACATCTAAAGCAAATGGATCTTCTTGGAAGAGTTCCTGGTCTCCTCTTTAAATGCCATCTGGGTGCTACAGCAATGCTTAGGTATTCTGGACATGTCATGTCACCAAATCCTCACAACACCACAACAGTGATGGTTTCTATTTTACATACGGAAGTTTTGAGACTCTAAGTAACCCATCCAGGTTTACCACGGTGGACTGGGGTTTAGGCTTAGACTCACTGCATTCCAAACCCTTGCTCTTAGCTTTATACCAACTATCTTTACCTAACGTCAAAGGCACAGTCATTTCCCTCATAATATATGGCTTTTTGGTTTGGCTATACAGAGCACTATTCAGACCTGATCAAAATCTTGGCATTGTACTTACCAGCTGAGGGGACCCCAGGAAAGTTAGTTATGCTTTCTGAGCCTCAGTTTATCTACAAAATGAGACCCCTACCTTATAGACTTGCTGTGATAATTAAATAATATATTTAGAAGCCAACACATATTTGCTGAATAAATGACTGCCGACAATGACAGAATAACTGACTTGTGAGAAGGGAAGTAAGCCAAATCAACATAACTGAGGTAGGAAGGAAGCCGTAGACAAGTGCCCTGACCACCAGGTGTCACCACTGGCCCAGGAGCACCTGTCTAACTGCCGGGCTTCGGGGGTGGGACCCTGCAGCAAAACAGTCGAGGCCTCAGGGTAAGACTGTCATTTGCACCAACAGGACCTTCACGAATTCTTAGGCTTTTCAACAAGTAAGAGACGGTCCAATATTTTTTTGCACCAAAATAGGTTACATTCTTCTCTTACAGGTGTTTAAAATATTAATTAGCTGAATATTCACAGATGCGTCACCACAGTTTGATTTTAAAAACCATTTTCAGTGAACTATTAATTTCATATATCCTTGGGTTTAGCCAACTAGACATTTTCTGGCTTCCATAGGCTTCAATATTGCCCCAGTAGACAAGTTTCTAGTCCCAATTCCACAATCTAGTGACACTATTTCCTTATTAATGGGATGACTAAATTTTTTTTAAAGTAGAATATTTTTAGGGCAAAAACAAAGTCTAAGACCAGTATATATGGGCAAAATAAACATTAACTTTTAACTGTTCTTGATCTCAGGAACTCAAAAGTTCATTTTAAAATCCTGTTATATATATATATATATATATATATATATATATATATATACACACACATACATACATATTTCAAAGAACGCACCTTAGGGTACATCTGGCAACCTGTGAGTAGTTCTGAAATTACTCAAGAAACACTGCCACACGTGGCTTCATTCTGTAACCTGCTAATGCCTCTCTCTGGGAGTGCCCAGGGGCTCATTTCAAAGTGAGGGCAGGGCCTGGGCTCCCCTTCTGGCTCTAAGTCTTCCACACCGAGACCCACTAGTGGTCACTTCAAGACTAATTCATCCAGCATTAGCGCGTAACTGGAGACTCCGATCTCCGATGAGGCACAGACCGTTGTCTCGTCTGCCAGGAGCACCTGACTTAAGCAGCCTGGCCAGGCCTACTACCCCAGCCTCAGACTGGGTGGCCAAGTCCCCTTGTAACCTACCAGGGAGAAGGAATAGTGCTAAGCACAGGTTTCTGTTCAGAGAGCTGGGCTCTTGGAACTCCAGCAGTTTGGGTTACTTTTGTTTTCGTTTTAAAGCTCAAGTTCTACTTTGCATTTCACAAATATGGAAATGTCTTAAGAGAAACCAGAAGCATCCTCTCCCTCTGGCCATTGCTCCCATTCCTGGAGGATTTGGGGGGGAAGAGCAGATACCAGCACCATTTGGAGTCGGGAGCGCAGGAGCCAAGGCCAGTTGAGATGAACCCATTTGCAAAGCGCTTTGCAGATCAATAAATTCGACTGATTTCAGAGCGGTCTCTAGGGAAAGGCGAGCAAATGGGCCAAGGAGAGATGCTGCCCATCCAACAAGCCTGGCCAAGAAGCCAGGGGCGAGGCGGCGCGGGGGACGAGTTACCTGGAGGACTCGGCGGTGAAGCTGCCGCCGTCCAGCAGCCGCATCTTGCAGAAGAGGACCCCATTGACGAAGGGCACCGAGGAGAGCTCCTCCAGCTCGAAGTCCACCTTAAACTTAAACTTCTTCTTCTTCATCATAGTGACAGCCAGGCGCCTGCCAGCAGGGCGCACTGCTAGGCGCCGCCGCCTCAGCTCGGCCGAGCCCCGGATCCGCCCAGCCCAATGGCCTGGGCCGCGAGCTACGCGCGGGCGCGGGGGCGCGGCCGGGGCCGCCGCCGCCGCCCCCTCTCGCGGCAGCCTGGGCCGGAGCGCGGCGGCAGCTGCTGCGCGGACCCCGGCCGCCCGCGAGAAATGGTCGTGCTGCAGCTCGCCTGGGGAGGTGGGCGCCCTTTCCGTGCGCAGCTCGCCACCGCCGCTGCCGCCCGTCTGAGAGCCTGCAGAGGCGAGGCTCAGGAACGGCCGCCTAAGCGCCTCGGGGGTCTGGGGCGCCCCCAGCGGCCGCGGCCTGCAGCGCGCCGCGGGGCGGAAGCGGGAGGGAGGGCGGAGACTTGTGGGCAGGCGCGGGCTCCGCCGCGGACTCTTAACGCGCGACGGCAGTTAACGCGTCACGCTTTTCTGCGGTTGAGAAAAGACAAACCCGACCGAGAAAGCTTCTTTCTACCGCTTCCTCTCCGCCTTTCTTTTCAGTTTTTGAACCGCCTCCTTTCTCCCCACCCCCTCCAGTGATTTCTTTCCTTTGGGTTTGAAAGCCATGGCTTCACAGAGGCAGTTAAAATCTCCTCAGCGCTGTTTTGGTCAAATTGAAATCCTAAAACCAAAATTTCCTTTTGGTACTCCAAATTCACGAGCCTTCAAATATAAAAGGAAGATAAGGTAGGAAAAAGGAAAAGGATGTGGTGAGGGCCTCTCAAGTCTTTCTCTGGTGTAAAGCTTGTCTAATTCCTGTCATCCAGGACAAAAGATAAAAGAGCAAAGAAGCAGTTAAAATAATACCTTCCCTTTGAATATTTGTCTATACTGAAAACTGAAATGCTTAAAATCAAATTCTGCAGGGAGTCGGGGGTGCTGGCGCACGCCTGTAATCCCAGCTCCTCGGGAGGCTGAGGAGGGAGATTAGCCTGAGCCCGGGAGGCGGAGGTTGCAGTGATCCGAGATCGCTCCACTGCACTCCATCCTGGGCAACAGAACGGGACCCAAAAAAAAAACAAAACAAAATCTTCAGGGTAGGCTTAAAAAAAAAAATCTCCCTACGTAAGTGAATAACAATTACCTACTTTCTGTAATCATGCGTATATTGTTACAATTAATGTTATAAACTTGGTTACATGATGTTCATATTTTTAAACTGAGTTATTGTTCTTTTCACTCAGATTCTGTCTCAGTAATCGCTAAACGAGTTTAATTGAAAAGATTTTCTTCCTGTTTACTTGTTTACTCATGCTTTCATATAAAAAATTTAAAATGTCAATCTTTGGCTAGACCTAATAACCAAAAAGCAATAACGACCCTCAAGAATTCTACAATCTAGTGAGGAAGACATGTTTAGACAGGTTATTAAAAAAACAAAACCTATGTAGAACTCAGAGAAACAATTGAAGTTCATCAGTTTTCTGAACTTCACAGGATGAAAATGATTTAGGACAAAGTGGGATAAGATGTTCCAGGAGGAGGCGACAGAATAAATAAATAAATAGATAAAGACTCAGAGGCAGGTTCAGGGTGGGGATTTGGTAATGGATAAAGCTCCTTACCCTGCTGGACAGGGGGCAAAGACAGTGAGATGCATTAGAGGACTTTGAGGTTTGTCTTTTAGGGCACTGGATGAATGTTAATTTCATTGACTGAACATTGAAAGCAGGAGGAGAGCAGGTTGGGAATGGAAGAGATAATGGGTCTTTATGGGAGTTGCTTTCAGTACATATAGAGAGAGCGAGGCAGCCTTAGCTCATAAAAATGCATTGGGAATTAAAAATCTACATCTGGGAATTGAGGTAATTGTTGATGGCTGAAGCCCAAAAGGTGGATCAGGGTGAGTTACTCTGAAGAATATTTAAAGGGTAGACAAAGAGGAGATCATGAAGGTGGCTAAGAACAAGCAGTAAGAGAAAGAGGGGATAAAGAAAGAGATGGCCTGGAAACCCAGAGTTTTAGTCATGTAACATTCGTAGTCACAAGGTTCTGTTGTGTACCAGGCGCTATCCTGGGTACTAGAGATGCAAATGAGTAAGACATAGGGGCTTATAAAGGAGTGGAGAAAAAACAGATATGCAAACAGATCAGCTAAAGTGTAAGTGTGTGTGTGTGTGTGTGTGTGTGTGTGAGAGAGAGAGAGAGAGAGAGAGAGAGAGAGAGAGAGAGAGAGAGAGAGAGAGAGGAGGGAGCAATCTGTGATGCATGCAGGACAAAGGACCATTTCAAGAGAGTGCTGCAGAGCAGTCCCAGAGGATTTGGACTGAAAAGAAGCTACTGCATTGAAGGTCTAGGAGGTCATTGGTAATCTTGGCAAGAAAAGTCATCATAAAAGATAGTAACAAAGTAAGATGAAAACGGTCTAGGAAGTGAATGGAAGGTAGTAATGAGAGGTGGGTAAATATAAATTACATTTTTATTAATATATTTCTGATTTTTTTGTCAGTGAATGAAAAGAGAGAATGATGACCAGAGGAAGACAGTTCAAGCTTTTTCAATAACATCCAGGAACTGCCCAATATTGATTATATGTTATGTGCCAAGCACCTTGATAGGTTCTATAGATCTGAGATGCAGTGCCTGTCTTAGCTCTCACAGTCTACTGGAGGACACAGAGAAGTAAGCAGGCAGTTGCAATACAATGTAGCACTGAGTGCTGTCTGTATATGGTGGTGAATGGAGGCTGCTGTGGGAGAATATATACACGTCTAACAGAGATAAATAATAGGTTTATGGAATGCTTTCTGGGGCAAGTGAAGCCTGAATTCAGGCCTTTGAGCTGAGGTCTGAATGATGAGCATGGGTGGGGAACAGTTTCCAGGAAGGAGGTAGTGCCTGTGCAGAGGCTCAGAGGAAGAGAGACCATGTTGCAGAGGGAACTGAAATTAGTTCTGTCTAGTTGCAACTTAGAGACGGGTATAGTGACAGGGGTTAACAAAGAGCCACTGAAGTTTTAAAGCAGAGGAATGATATATTCAGATTTGCATTTGATAAAGCTCTTCTGCTTTATAAGATGGAAGACAGTCTGTTACTCTTTTTTAGACTCATGGTTTGATGATTAAACACCTGATAGGAGTCATGGTCAAGGCAGGAAACAGATATATTCAACGTGTTTAAATTAGGAAAGTTTAATGAAAGGACTCTTCACAGAGTTGACAGGGTACGGGACCCACAGTCTAGTGAGAAGTTGAAAGGAAGAGGGGACAAATATCCTGATTTCTCTCACCTCCTACTTTCTGATCTCTTGGTGGTGCCTCCCATGATCCAAAACCAATCAAGGCCAGAGGGTAGAGGGTCTCAGAACATGCAGTTCATAGAGGACAGACTCTTGGGGCACAAAGTAGGGTACTGAAAGGTATAGAATGGATGGAAGAGGACGGAAAGCCACCAGCACACAAATGATACAGTCAGGGTTCACTGTAGGAAGCCAAAACCACTCTGGATATTTCAAAAAAAACAAAGGGATTTCATCCAGGCAATTCGTTGCTTCTGAAATCCTTAGAAGGGCTGCAGGAGTTGAGGTGAGCAGCCTGCTGAATTCAAAGTCACATGCCTTGTGGTAAACATTACTAGTGTCCACTAGTATCTGGTCCTCCTTTACTTCTGAGTATGTGGGAATTTACTGTTCCCAGTTCCCTTGCAGGTGGGTGGGGCCTCGTGATGAGTTGTAACCAATAAGGATAAGATAGTGAAAAGCCTTGGAGCAGTTCTCTAGACTATCTCTTCCCTGCCACAATTGTCATGGAGGAGACCTTGGGTTAAGATGTAGCAGCCACAAGATTGAAGTAGCCCAGATCTCTGAGTCACCACATGGAAAGCAACTGCCTACACCTGCAGGAAACATTTTTGTCTGTGAGAAGGAAACTTTTTTATATTAAGCCACTGAGATTTTGGGGGCTGATTGTCACTACAGCCTAAGACTAGCTTATTCTGACTAACATACACTGTAGCTGGGATCGGACGCTGACACTAGAACACGCTGCTGCTGCTGCCACCACCACTGGCTCTCACACCCATCAAGACTATGAGGGGTTTGAATGCCACAGACATGTCATCACACCTTGCTTGCAAGTGACACAGCAGCAAGAAGAGAGCCTCCATTTCACTTGCACCTGTGTTTTCATAAGGACATTTATTTGACAGGCCTTATATGCAACTAAAACTTGAGTGTCAAGGGAGTCTGAGAAATGTAATTTTCAGCTTTCCAACTGAAAAGTGGTGGAATGAATAGGATGGTGGAATAAATGTTGAGACAGCAGGTCTAAGCATCTACTCCAGTACTTATGCAAGTTTCTTAAAGACAGGGGTGATTTGCTGATCATCTTTGTATCTTTTCTAAATATCCCAGTACCTGGTGGGTATTCAATACATATTTTTTGAAATGATCTGAATTTATAGACTTATCCTTAGTGTTTTAACTCTCAGGTAAAACAATAGAGTGAATAGACGTGTGCTAAGACTGCTTGCTGCCAGAGGTGTGACAGTTCTTACAGGCTTATTCAATTCTCTTGAAAAGCATTTACTACCCCTTAAAACTGTGTACACTCCCCCTTTACCTCTCCCTATGAAGAGGATATTTAAGTCTCAACCCTCTGGTCTTTCTTTGAGTCTCATATTTGCACTACTACTCTGTCCATGTACATTAATAAATTTGTATTTGTGAATTTATTGTCAGTTATTTCGGCAAACCTTCAGAAGGCAGAGGAGAAGCTTTCCTATCAACCTTATACCTGCAGTAATTTGGAAAAAAGGTAAGGTACTTACAAAACCCACAGTTCTAGAAGAGGTTGGAAAATGGAATGTTAGTAGGTTATATTTATTGGCTGAATTCAGTAAGATCTTAGAAACATGAGATGAACTCATGTAATAATTAGCAGGTTTGCAAGCATAAATAAAAAGGAATATAGAGAGAGTCCAGAAATTTAGAGCCTCAAAAGATTGGAAAACCTAAAACTGCTCTATACTTCAATGAATAGGAAATAAGATTGAAAAAGCTCTTGAGCAACAAGGGCCCATTATGACTCAGCCATGAAGCAAAGATTTTATTTCGGATGTGGTCTTCACATTTAAGTCTGATGGTCCCAAAGTAGCCTTCTTAAATTGAGAGGAAGAGAGGCATGGAATGAAGAAGGAAAGAAATAACCAGTGTTGCTGGCATATGGAACTGACTGGAAGCAAAAATATCAAAGACTTTTCAGTTTTTGAAGTACTGTATTGCTAAAGAAATCATGAGACTGAGACTGCATTAAAAGTTGTACTCTCCTCAAGAAAATCACATTCCTCTACACTCATTTCAAATGTGGGCTTAGAGGAAAAATTTCCAGAGGTCACAGCCAGGGACCACAGAGGACAACAGATAAGTAGATTCCTCACAGAGAAGGGAAACAGGGTCTAGCTGAGAAACAGCTCCCACTGCCAGCTCAGAGCCACCACAATGCCTCCCTGCAGAATTTCATTTTTGTGATGGGCCAGAGTCCCACTTTTTCCCCTTTCCTACCTGGAAGTATTTACTATATTTGTTCTATCATTATATATTGGGTGTGAGTGAGGGAAGATACTTTATTAGTTCATAGGCCACAGCTCTAATTAAAATGTTAGACTGGACAATTCTTTGTAGAGGGGCTGTCCTTTGTATTGTACAAGGTTTAGCAGCTTCCCTGGCCCCTACTCATTAATTGCCCCTCAATCCCAGTTGTGTTAATCAAAAATATCTTCAGACATTGCCTAACATCTCCTGGGGGACAAAATCATTCTTAGTTGAGAATAACGGGGTCACAGGACAATGTGGAATTATATTCAGATCTGATGGAGAATCCTGTATATTACGTGGGAATCCTGCACTTTGAACTTGATGCAATGACTGGGTAGATTTTAGGTTATTTCATTTGGTGACAGAATGAGTATATTATTTGTTTGGGAAGAAGAGTGAAATGGCTTTTCTTGGTGACCAAACGGATGGACTATGGCATAGATTACTAGGTTATCACCAAAGCCGTTTTCTTGAGTACACAGTTTGACTATATTTTCCACTCTTCCTTGCAATCAGGTGCTGCTGCAAGGCTCAGTTCCAGCCAGTGGAATGTGTGCAACTTCCAGGCCTGGCCCATAAAAACCTCTTGCATGTGATCCTTTCACTCTTCTCCCATTTGATGGCTGGGTGTTGACATCAAGGATGATGCTGGATGCCAGATGTGGAAGATGGGAAAGCCTCTCCCTGTCTGGGTCCCTACTGGCAATTTATAACCAGGATATCAGTTTGTGAGGTAAATGAAAAATTAGCATTTAATTTGCTGTGTGTGGTTTTAAAAATTACTATTTTAAAAGATTGTGGAAAAATACATATGACATAAATTGATCGTGTTAACCATTTTTAAGTGTACAGTTCTATGGCATTAAGTATAGTCACATTGTTGTGCAACCATCACCTCCATCCTCCTCCAGAACTCTTCTCATCTTGCAAAATTGAGATTCTGTACCCATTTCACAATAACTCCCCATTCCCCCAACCCCAGACCCTGGAAACCACTATTCTACCTTGCATCTCTATAAATTTGACTACTCTGTGAATGAAATCACACAATATTTGTCCTTCTGTAACTGGCTTATTCACTTAAATGTTTAATCTTTTAAGCCACTGGAATTTGGGATGTGTTTGCGATAACAGCTAGAATTACATATTGTGTGCCTGGAACAGACTAGATCCTCAAATAAATGTTTGCCGAGTACGTGAACGTTCAAAAATTGTTAATTTAAAACATATTTTTAGAACATTATGTTGGATTTAATTTGTAAATTTATATTGTTTTATAATGATATAAAATTTGTAAGATATTGAATTTTATGTGTATTATACATTTAGGTAACATTATAATTACAATAATTTAAATCAACAGCAGGAGTCCATGACTTTTTTTCCCCTATAGATAATTTATTTTTGGGAAACATGCTATATTGGGTTGTTTGAAAAAGCTTATATTCTAACAAAATTGAATCAAATACTTGCTTTAATTTTCCATTGCCTAAAACCAAATTTGACTAGAGTTATTGAGGATCGATTATAAGAGAATGACATAGGAGCTTGAATAATTACATTCCCAGCCAAGCAAAAGGTTTTCGTTTTACATCAAAGGAAATATGACAGTTAAAACAAACAAACAAACAAACCAAAACTCTCTCTTTGGTCCTGTGGTTGAATAGGGATGTTACTGATACCTAAGTACTGACATTTTATCATCTTGATTACTAGTCTGTCTGACAGGAGAGTAAAGGCTTTCAAGGAAAGAACCAGATACTTTCTAAGGTACCTCCTTTAATTCTAAAACTTGATCTCTTTCATAACTAGTTCTTTTTCATCTAATTTTCAAATTTCTATGAAAAGATGGCAAATTGCCTTTGTAGTTCTTAAATGCAAACACTAGACTACTTTTCTATGAGAAACTACAATATTTATTCATTAACTTTTTTCCAGTCACAACATAGAGTGGATCAAAATGTGTTCTTTGAGCAATTGTAATATCCCTGAGAACCCTAGACTGATAGCATGCAGGGGATCTCAAACTCAATTTGGCACCCGTTCCGTGCTTCCTTCACATTCTAATGTTAGGATAGTAATGAGGATGATCACTTCTGACCTCATATAATTATTCCTGTACTATCAGGCAGAATTGGATATCTCTTTCTGGGAAATACTAAATACTAATTTCTTGTAGAAAATTAGGCTTTTTCTCTGAGAGCATTTTAGAAAATACTGATGCTGGCTGCTGCGAGGAGCAGGCGCGGGGTGGGCGCGGGGTGAGCAGAGTGCCGCTGGCTGCTGGGGTCTGCAGGTCACCGAGCTCCCGGGAGAGGGGACTCCTGAGGCGGCACCTGCCTGTGTTTACCCGGCAGCCAGCGCGTCGGCCCCCGCGAATTCCCGGCAGAGCTCGGGAAAGGCCGTTGGGCCGCGTGAGGGGAACCGAGCCGTTGACCATGGTTGCAACTGGCAGTTTGAACAGTAAGAACCCAGCCAGCATTTCAGAATTGCTGGACCGCGGCTATCACCCAGAGAGCCTGCTAAGTGATTTTGACTACTGGGATTATGTTGTTCCTGAACCCAACCTCAATGAGGTAATATTTGAGGAATCAACTTCCCAGAATTTGGTTAAAATACTGGAGAACTGTCTGTCCCAATCAAAGCAAACCAAACTTGGTTGCTCAAAGGTCCTTGTCCCAGAGAAACTGACCCTGAGAATTGCTCAAGATGTCCCACGGCTTTCCTCCACGAAGCCCTGTGGCTTTCGAGGTTGTGTTACGCACTTGACCTTGGAAATTGAAAATGTATGTAAAAAGCTGGATAGGATTGTGTGTGATTCTAGTGTGGTGCCTACTTTTGAGCTTACACTTGTGTTTAAGCAGGAGAACTGCTCGTGGACTAGATTCAGGGACTTCCTTAGAAGAGGTCGCTTCTCCTCTGGTTTCAGGAGAACTCTGATCCTCAGCTCAGGATTTCGACTTGTTAAGAAAAAACTTTACTCACTGATTGAAACAACAGTCATTGAAGGGTCCTAAAACGGGAACATTTATAAGGTTATTTCATGATTGGGTAGTGAAACTATTCGGCTAGTCAGCTAAAGTCATTTATAGTTTGCCCCACCTACCCTCAATAAGAAACCCCAAATGTAGTCCATTTTCTTTTTGTGTTTCACATTCATAGCAACTGCAGCTAACAGGCTAGAAAAATGCAAAATATTGAACTGAAAAAAAAAAGAAAATACTGATGCTTTCCAAAACAGTTGAGAGAATCTTTTAAGAATTGAAACCAAACCCACCTGAAATTCCAAATCTGGAAATCTTAATAATTTGTTGATTTACTTTGCTTATATAACCTGTACATATGTGTATGTAGAAATAGTTGGGAGGTGTGTGTTTTTATCCAATTAGCCTGCATCATCTCCTTAGAGGTGCACTCTGTCATGTTTTCTGTCATTGTACTTTTTGCTTTTTTAACACCAATTTTCTAACTGTTCTTTGGTATGCACTCACATATCTGGTGATGTTGTAATTAAATATGACCTTTGTTTTCAAATAAAAAAATCCCCTTTGTTGTCTGAAAAAAGTAATTTAGATCTAAATAATTTTCAAAAATTAATAAACCAAAGAGGAATGCTTTAAAAAAAAAAAAAAAGCAAAAAGCACATTCAACCAGAGCCTACACTATGCATTTTTTAAGTAAATTGGCACAAAACCAGAACACTGTAGTATTTTATTTAGCTAGATACCTGGAAAGCATTTTTAAAATTAGCATTATTTTTTCCTTTTATACCAGAGGTAAAGAACTTCCAAGTACATTTTCTTTTACCTGTTATATATATTTTTATAAAACATGCAAATGGATCAAGTAAGATACAAAAATAAAATTGCTTCTATGACAATGATAAGACAAAGACGATGTTTCCCATAATGTCCATAAGCTTATATGGAGCTTTAAGTTAAGGCTACATACTGTTAGAATTCTGAAATGAATCAGAGGTATGACTCAACAACAATGGATATTGAGCTAGGAGTTCCCAGTTTTAATCTCAGTTCTGCTTCTGACGGTTTAATTTTGAGCAAGTAAAAACTTCCCTGAACTCACTCTGTTCTGCAGAGTGAGGGAAATAGTCTTGATCAACGCTGTCTAATAGAACTTTCTGCATGATGGAAATATTCTCTGCTCTGTCCAATATGGTAGTCACTAGCCACATGTGGTGACTAAACACTTGAAATGCAGTAGGTGTGATTAAAGAACTGAATTTTGCATTTTATTTAATTATAATTAAATTAAATAGCCACATATGGCTAATGGCTACTATATTGGATAGCAGAGGTCTAGACTCACTCTCATTCACTCATTTAGCAAGCATTCAAGTGCCTACAATCTGCCAAGCAAGCATCCGGCCAGGTGGAGAAGGTCTGTCATCACATCTTTGCCTTCAAGGAGTTAACATGAAGAAAACTAAGTACTTGCTAGTACGTGTGCTTTAATAAGCATAATAAGCATACGCAAAAAACTCTGTGTACTCATAGAGAGCGATAACCAGGAGGTATATCATCTCTAAAGTCCTCTCCAGCTCTAAAATTATATAACTATAGATATATGTATGTATATATCCACAGGTATATATGTCTATCTATATGTATGATATATAAATCTAAATATATAAATGATATATACATATATAGATATGTATACATGTATATATAGCTATCTCTATATTTTAATAAATATTTATATAGTCATATATTTATATATTACAATATTAGTACAGGTGTAGCCAATATATTTATAAATATATATCCATATATATCCACATATATTTATATATTCAAATATATAAATTTATACATTCAAATATATTTTTTAAATTTACATTTTATATATCTCTATATATTTATGTACATATCTATCTATCTATCTCTAAAATTAGAAATGGAGGTCTCACCTTATTTCCCAGCTTGGTCTTGAACTCTGAGCCTCAAGCGATTCTCTTGCCTCAGCCTCCCAAAGTGCTGGGATTAGATAGTGAACCACTATGACTGGCCAGCTCTAAAATTATATGAATTAAACTCAACAAATATTTACTGAGCACCTCTTTTCTATGTAGCTCTTTATCAGCTCAGTTTCTTGGTGCATGATTACCACTCAGAGGGTAGTAGCTAAACTACTATTGGCACTCTTGTTGATTGATTCATTCAATATTTGGTTAGTGTTTATGTACCAAGCACCTCACTAGGCACACATGAAAAAAAACGAATTTGATAGTGATTTCAAAGGTTCATAGTAAAACATTGACATTAACTCTATTTTTCAGGAAACAAATTACCAGATTCTGGGTTCACTTTGGCCATATTGAGAATTGATGGTGTTTCAAATGTTATTTCAACTATCTAGAGCCAAATCATGAGCATTTCCTAGTATTAGTAATAAAGAATGTGAAAGTGAAAAAATTGGGTATGTTTGGCCATTAAAAACTATGCACAAGCTTTGTAATAGAATATATTGATTAAAGTAAATACTCTGTGATCTTTCTTAGAAAAGATTTTTTTATATTGTTACCTAGATATAAATATGTATTCCTTTTCAATGTACTTTTTTCTTTTTTTTTGTGGATGTCTAGCTACAGTATCAAGTACAGTATTTTTCTATGTGTTAGAGCATGTCTTCTTTTACATAAAAGTGATGTGATATTGCCTCTTATTTGTTGGATATGTACATATTTATTTCTTCAACTATTATTTATTTAGTTGACCAACTTGCAAATATTACTGTGCTATTCAATTGGAAAATACAAAAGCAAATTAGAGTAGGATCCTCTTCTCAAGAAGTTGATAGGGAAAATAAGAAATAGAAGAAAGTTGAGAAAGAGGCATTTTCAAAATGTCCTTCAGAGCACTTTGGAGGTGGAAGTAGTAACTTCCAGATGAGACATTAAGAGAAGGCTTTGCGGAGGATGTGACACTGAGCTAGACCTTGGACCTTGAAGGAGTGTAGAATCTGCAACAGCAGAGAAGGAAGGAAAGGCCATTTCCCAGGCAGGAAAGCACGAAATTAGAGGGGAGAAAAATGTGAGTTAAAACAAAGGCCAAAATAGCTGAGAAAAAGTAGAGGAAAATCAGATTTTAAACATAGATTGTGGCTGGATCCTACTTTTAAATGCTAGACTGAGAAGTCTAGACTCTATTTTGTAGATTGTAAGGCATTTGAGCAAGCGGATAAAAAATCAGAGTTGTGCATTAGGAAAATTAATATGGCAGAAGTATTTAAGATATATTTTGGAGTAGGGAGAGGCTAAATGCAGGGACCAGTTATTAGGCTAGTTTTTACAGCTGTGCAGATGATAGGTTGATATGAGGCTCTGAATTAGGATACTATCAGGATACTAGAGAGAAAGGGGCTTACGAGAGGTTATTGTAAACCTAGAATCAAAAAGACCTGGTAACTTATGTCATATAGTGATAGAATAAAGAAAAGAAGAAGTAAAAAATGACCCCAATATTATACCTCTTCATGACAGAGAGGAGGAGGAGAAACAGATTTAGATTGATGTAGAAAATATACTCTATAAGGAAGAAAAATATTTATATTACATTCTGGTTGAATATGTATGTATATATATATTCAACTAACTTTAACTGCTGCTACTGATGCTAGTGATGAAAATGTAAAGTGCACTGGAGATATCTTCAATTTTTGCACTGCAATAGCAATCTGAATATCTAGGTTACTTATAGTCGATGTTGCTTCTTTTATTATTTAAGCATATTTATATTCTCAGACTGAGGAATTGGAGAAATGCCTCTTGTAACCTTAACCTGACCTTGGTTTAGCCTTGTGTCTGAGGTATATAGATTTTCTTACTGCATTCAAGATCTTTCACCAAGGAGATTCTTAAAATAGCACAAAAGATCTTTAACAACAAGAAATTCCCATCCATGGATGGCCTTGATTTAAGCTTTTAGCTTCCACGCTTTTGAACTCTTAAATTGAGTGTCTTTCCAGATTAAATCTGATGTGGTTAATATATTTAAAACAAATAGCCTGCAGACAATTACTGTCATAAAGTGAAATATAATTTCTCAGTTGGAAAGCATAATCTTTATTCACTCTTTCTAAGAAGGAACACTCAGGTTTCCGTAGAGTTGGTTAAAACAATTTTTTAAGGGTTTAACAATTGTTTTACTGGAGCATTTTCTCCAGTAGGTGGATAGGGAAGATATGTTATTACCAGTGAGTCCATAAAAGACAAAATGTCTCAAGCAGTACTTTATTCCACATCTATGGTTTTTCATTTTCAATCTAAAAAGAACTACGGGGCCGGGCGCGGTGGCTCACGCCTATAATCCCAGCACTTTGGGAGGCCGAGGCGGGTGGAACACGAGGTCAAGAGATCGAGACCATCCTGGTCAACATTGTGAAACCCCGTCTCTACTAAAAACACAAAAAATTAGCCGGGCATGGTGGCGCGTGCCTGTAATCCCAGCTACTCAGGAGGCTGAGGCAGGAGAAATGCCTGAATCCAGTAGGCGGAGTTTGCGGTGAGCCGAGATCGCGCCATTGCACTCCAGCCTGGGTAACAAGAGCGGAACTCCGTCTCAAAAATAAATAAATAAACAAATAAAAAATAAAAAATAGGCCTGGCACGGTGGCTCAAGCCTGTAATCCCAGCACTTTGGGAGGCTGAGGCGGGTGGATCACGAGGTCAAGAGATGGAGACCATCCTGGTCAACATGGTGAAACCCCGTCTCTACTAAAAATACAAAAAATTAGCTGGGCATGGTGGCGCGTGCCTGTAATCCCAGCTACTCTGGAGGCTGAGGCAGGAGAACTGCCTGAACCCAGGAGGCGGAGGTTGCGGTGAGCCGGGATCACGCCATTGCACTCCAGCCTGGGTAACGAGCGAAACTCCGTCTCAAAATAAATAAATAAATAAAAAGAAAAAATAAAAAGAACTACAGTAGGAATATGCAGTAGGCCTATTTAGTATGGTAATTATAATGCTATATTTAACTTTACTATTTTTTAATTCTCCTTTATATCTTTTTTATCTTTTTTTTTTTTTTTTTTTTTTTTTTTTTTTTTTTTTTTTTTTTTTTTTTGAGACGGGGTTTCGCTCTTGTTACCCAGGCTGGAGTGCAATGGCGCAATCTCGGCTCACCGCAACCTCCGCCTCCTGGGTTCAGGCAGGTCTCCTGCTTCAGCCTCCCGAGTAGCTGGGATTACAGGCACGCGCCACCATGCCCAGCTAATTTTTTGTATTTTTAGTAGAGGGTGTTTCACCATGTTGACCAGGAATGGTCTCGATCTCTTGACCTTGTGATCCACCCGCCTCGGCCTCCCAAAGTGCTGGGATTACAGGCTTGAGCCACTGCGCCCAGCCTTCTCCTTTATATCTTAAGAGCTATCTTTATAAAAGACAATTTTTTTGTTAGGTTGTTTGAGGGACAAGAGGGCCAAATCTTAAGGTATGTTGAGATACTCAGTCTTATTTTCTTTCTTTGGCATACTTCAAAATACTAAGAAAAGATGGGAAGTTGCTATGTGGGAACAGGAAGACTGCTGCATACTTGGCAAGTCAGTTTGGCCAAAGAAGATTGTAGCAGAATCTCACCCTGATGGTTTTAATCCATCAGGATGCAAGCAAAGCAAGCAAGAAAAGGAGCAGAAAAAACAACACAAAACAAAATGCAAGAACAATAATTGTGGATGATAAAAAGAGGAAAAATTTCCCTGAGTGACATGTAGGAAATGAAGCTGAGATAAATGCAGAAACAACTTACTTAAAACCAAGTTTTATCAAAATTATTCAGCGTTTGACTTCAATTTTTGGCTTTACTTTTAGTACAGAAGTGATTTCTTAACAGATAGTGTAGCTAATCAAGCACCTTCATCTGTGGAACCCCGTTTTCGAGACAAGTGTATTGGTCTTGCCCTAATATGATAAGCCTGGGCTATAGCATGAATGACGTTGCTGCTTCAAGATAGAAGTTGTTAGTGAGAGAGGAATATAGTGGTTTTGTGGAATGGAGGAGGCAAGGGCAGGAGAAAAGGGCTCCATCTGTCTTTGCTGATTGTAGTGATGTTAGGTATTGAAGAATTCAGATGTGCTTTAATTTACCCTGTAGGTGTATTCCTGAAAAGTCGTATATAAACTGATTTTTTTTGGTTGTTGAACAAATCTGAATGGCTATATCATATTTTCAGAATTCTTTTTATTTCATATTGATTTGTAATTGAAAGTGGTTTTTAATACTTTTGTTCTAAGTTTCTCTGCTACTTCTTACCTGTCATGCAATTAAGGCAGGCCTGCTTTGTAAATCCTAATACATATTTATAGGTTACGATTTTAAAAATTCCTTTAATGTAAAAAAGTAAAAGGCCATTTCCACTACTTTCTTAATTTAAATACTGAAAATCTGGAATTCTGTAATAATTATAATATTGGCAAACATTTATTGAGTACCTACTATATATATTATACTAGGCATTGTTGTAGTTTAAGAACTTTATGTATTCATTTATTTAAGCCTCCCACTCAACGAAACAGATGACATTATTCTTCCATTTTACAGATGAAAAAACTGAGCACAGGGAGATTAGGCATCTCTCCCAAGGTTGCCCGATCAATAAATGACAGAATGCTTGCACATCAGGGTTTCCTAAATGTGGCTCATAACAGTGATTGAGTTGAATTTGGAAGGTTTTATGCTCGTTTGTTTAGAATCAGTTAATTTGTTTATTTAACAAATACATTATTGAGTTCCCACTCATTGATAGTGACTCTTCTATGCACTGAAAAAACAGCAATAGACAAGGCAAACAAAATTCCTGCATTTTATGAAGCTCCCATTCTGGCAAGTGAGATGTTATGTAACCAAACAAAGAAACAAATGTGTAATAACAAATAGTGATAACTTCAATGAAGAAAAATAAAATAGGGTAAGAGTCATGGCAGGGACAGTGGGAGGAGGCAAGTTGCTATTTTTTTTTTCTTTTTTTTTGAAATGGAGTTTCGCTCCTGCCACCCAGACTGGAGTGCAATGGCGCGATCCCCGCTCACCTCAACCTCCGCCTCCTGGGGTCAGGCAATTCTCCTGCCTCAGCCTCCTGAGTAGCTGGGATTACAGGCACGCGCCACCATGCCCAGCTAATTTTTTGTATTTTTTAGTAGAGACGGGGTTTCACCATGTTGACCAGGATGGTCTCGATCTCTTGACCTCGTGATCCACCCGCCTCGGCCATTTTTGATAGTTTGGACAAACCTTCTCAAAGATGTCTGAATCAAGTGCAGGACAAAGCCATAAGTAGATAATAGAACAGAGTTCCAGGCAGGGGAATAGCAAATACAAAGGCCCTGTGGCAGGAATGAGCTTGATTCTTTCAAGAAACAATAAGAATATTTGAGAAGAGTGTGCAATGGGAAGTGTGGTAGAAAATGAAGTCAGAGCAGCCAAGAAGCAGGAGGCCATGAAAAAGTTTTTTGAATTTTATTGAGTATAATGGGAAGGTATACAAAGGTTTTGAACAAAGAAGTGGCATTATCTAATTTAAATTTTAAAAAGTTCACTCACCCTAAATGTTGTATGAAGAACTTATTATATGGAGACCAATTATCACTGGATGAGATATGATGGTGGCTTAGATTCATCTGCTCACATGTGGAAGACTATAGGAGGAGGTTTTTGGAGAGAAATAAAGACCTCATGTTAAACTTGAGGAATTTTTAGACAGCCAAGTAGAGACTTTGAGGAGACAGCTGAATATAGAAATCCAGAACTTCACTGGAGTTAATAGCTCTGGAGATAAAAATTTGGAAGTTGTCAATGGATAGATGTATTAAAAGCCTGGGACTGAATGTGATCATCTGGAGGTGAATATAAATAGAAAAGAGAGCCCACTATTCCTATCAAACTGCTAACTTCATTTTTCACAGAAATAGAAAAAAAGAGCATGCAAGATAGTTGCACAGGTACACACGTGGCAGTGTGATTTGCTGCCTTCCTCCCCTTCACCTATATCTGGCATTTCTCCCCATGCTATCTCTCCCCAACTCCCCACCCCCCCGCTGTCCCTCCCCTATTCCCCCCAACAGACCCCAGTGTGTAGTGCTCCCCTCCCTGTGTCCATGTGTTCTCATTGTTCAACACACACCTATGAGTGAGAACATGTGGTATTTCATTTTCTGTTCTTGTGTCAGTTTGCTGAGAATGATGGTCTCCATGGTGTATATGTGCCACATTTTCCCAGTCCAGTCTCTCATCGATGGGCATTTGGGTTGGTTCCAGGTCTTTGCTATTGTAAACAGTGCTGCAATGAACATTTGTGTGTATATGTCCTTATAGTAGAACGATTTATAATCCTTTGGATGTATACCCAGTAATGGGATTGCTGGGTCAAATGGAATTTCTATTTCTAGGTCCTTGAGGAATCGCCACACTGTCTTCCACAATGGTTGAACTAATTTACACTCCCACCAGCAGTGTAAAAGTGTTCCTATTTCTCCACATCCTCTCCAGCATCTGTTGTCTCCAGATTTTTTAATGATCGCCATTCTAACTGGTGTGAGATGGTATCTCAATGTGGTTTTGATTTGCATCTCTCTAATGACCAGTGATGATGAGCATTTTTTCATATGTTTCTTGGCCTAATGTATGTCTTCTTTTGTAAAGTGTCGAACAGACACTTCTTTAAAAAAGATATACAAGCAGCTAACAAACATGAAAAAATGCTCATCACTAATCATCAGAGAAATGCAAATCAAGTCCACAATGAGATAGCATCTCACACCTGTCAGAATAGGTTTTGTTAAAATGTCAAAAAATAACAGATGTTGATGGGGCTGTGGAGAAAAGGGAATGCTTATACATTGTTGCTGGGAATGCAAATTCATTCAGCCTCTGGGGAGAGCAGTTTGGAGATTTCTCAGAGAACTAAGAGGTGAACTACTGTTCAGCCAATCAATCCCATTACTGAGTTTATACTCAGAGGAACATAAATCATTCTGCCAAAAAGACACATGTACCTTTATGTTAATCACAGCACTATACACAATAGTAAAGACATGGACCCAACCCAGGTGCTTATCAACAGTGAATTGGATAAAGAAAATGTGGTATTAATACTTATATACCGAGGATTACTATGCAGCCATAAAAACAATGAAACCACATCCTTTGCAGCAACATGGATGCAGATAAAGTAATACAGAAACGGAAAATCAAATAACATGTTCTATAAGTGGGAGCTAAACATGGGGTACACATGGACATAAAAAGGAGAACAATAGACACTTGGAAATACAAGAGTGAAAGGGGAGTGGGGCAAGGGTTGAAAAATACCCATTGGGTTCTATGCTCACTTCCTGGGTGATGGGTTCAATCGTACTCCAAACCCCAGCATCATGCAATATGCCTTTCTAACAAACATGCACGTGTACCCTGGAATCTAAAATAAAAAGTTGAAAAAAAAAAAAAAAGAAAAGAGAGCCCAGGATATGTTTAATATTCTGTGAATATTCTCAAAGCTTCCTCTTCCCATCACAAATAATAGACATTGATGATCGTTGTCTAGATTCATTAATTCATTCGGGTTTAAAATAGTGGTAATCTAATTCTGTCATCCTTTCTTCAATTTACTTGCTGGAAAGAGAAAATTGTATAAAGAGAAAATTCAATGACTTAACCTAATAAAAGTTTGTTTTTGCTCAAGCAATAGTCCAACGAGGCTGCTGCTGATGTCCTTAGTATACCGGACTTCTCTAGGCACTAGCTCAGCTCACTTTCCTCTTGTGATTCTCTGCTCTTCTGGGTCTTTGGAATCTTCTCTATTAAGTTGGTGAATGGAAAAAAAAAGAATGGGGGGATCAGATGTGGCAAGATTTTATAGGCCAGGCCTGGAAGTGTTCTTTTTCTACCTACATTCCATTGACTAGAACAGTCATATGGCTGTACCTAACTGCAAGGGAGGCTGGGATATGTAGTTCTATTGGATGTCCAGGAGGAAAACAGAAATAATTTGGTAAATCATTAAACAGTCTCTGGCCATATGGCCATAAGCTTGATAATATGCAATCATACATTTATAATTTGTGGTAAATGCTATAAAGTAAAATAATATATACAAATGAGAAAAATGGGCTGGGAGTGGAGAGCTATAATACTTCAGGAAAGTCCTTTGCAATGAGATAATATTTAATCTGAGACCTGACAAATGATGACAAGAGTGGTGGGAGAAAGAATGTTCTAGGGATGTATGAAAGTCCTGAGGTAGAAGAGAGCTTAGAGAATCCAAGAACCTGCAAGAAGATCCATGTAGCTGAACCCAGAAAAGAGAGTTGTGAGACAAAGCTAGACCGGTTTGTCTCTATCATAGTCCATATCATGTGCTCCCCAGTAAGTGGTAGTAGAGAAAAGTGGAAGTGGTAAAAAGTTAGTATTTAATCCCAATAGCAGAGGAAGGACATTGTATGATTAGTGTTTTTTAGTATTTAATGTTAACAGCAATGGAAAGGCATAATGTGGTTAGTGCTTCTAACAGAATGTTAAAATGTAAAAATGGGACTCTTCCTGACTCATTGCAGCTGAGGGCCTAATTACCCCCCACATTCCAAAGTGAAGTGAGTCAGATCATTCATGGCAAAATGACAAAAGAGGTGCTGAAATCACTTCTGTGGATCTTCACTCCTTTGCCTATCTTAAGGCTATATAGGAACTGAAATGGAAAAGGCTAAGGAGAGCATTGAAAGAGTCTCCAATGCATTATGTCTTCCCTACAACCCCATGAGAGATTGGTAGGACAGGTATTTGTACCTTACCTCAGGTGTGCTAGTGAGGGATACTCCAAGGAGACCACATGGAAGGGTTGACTTATATCCTCTGGAGTCTATGGGTCGCAGAAATACCTGGTAAATAGCTTACTGTCATCAAAGTAAGGTACTGCATTTGGAAAATAAGTGGCATTGGCAGATTGCATTGGCAGCTCCAAGGTATGAAATTGTTGGTAGGAATATATATGTAGGGTCATTTAAAAAGGGGTTATGCTTAAGAGGCCTTCTGCCCACACCAGACAACCTTAGCAGAAAGAGTCTGGAGATGTGTCTTCAGTTTCAGAAGCTGAAGGTGGGGCTGGAGTGGGTGTGTAAGCATCCCGCTAAGGTTGAGGCTTTGCCTATTTCAATGAGCTCCAATCAGAGGAACTTACAGAGAACTATCTAGCCTGCATTTAAAAAAAAAAAACAACCCAAAACCCTGAGAGCAAGAGTCAGCTTTAAACACCCAGAATCTGGCAATGTTAGATTACAGCTGTGTCTGTCACATAAGATCTTTTCTGTTTCTTATCTCTCTTTCCTGGCCCCTCCACTGCTGGCTGGCTGAAGGGGCTGAGGCAATGAAGAGGGGAAGGCCAGGAGAGAGAACCCAACTCCACCACAAAGGCCACAAGCCCAAGCAGGTTTGGTTGGGTGGCAGGGAGGAAGCATTAACCATAATGAAGTTCAGAGTTTCAACCAACACACTGAACTGGGCATTGTTATTATTGAAATGAGACTATTTTGTGACTAGAAGAGAGAATTTGTATTAACTGAGAGTGCCAAAAATATGTCAAGGGACTTGCCTCAGGCACCAGGGGAGAACCAGTCCTGTAGAGCTGGTTTGGTCAGGCTGTTGGGAAGAAGAGTATAAAGTTGTTTTCTGTTCTCACTTTAAGGTTTCTGGTTCTGAATAAAAGTGACTTGTTTTAGTGAAACCCTGTCTCTACTGAAAATACAAAAAAATTAACTGGGCATGGTGGCACACGCCTGTAGTCTCAGCTACTCGGGAGGCTGAGGCAGGAGAATTGCTTGAACATAGGAGGTGGAGGTTGCAGTGAGCCGAGGTCGCGCCACTGCATTCCAGCCTGGCACCTGGTGACGGAGTGAAACTCTGTCTCAAAAAAAAAAGTTACGGTTGTTGTTGTGGTCAGTACGCTGAGTTCCGCGGATCCGAGAGCCGGTTCTATCCCCTCCCCGCCGCCGCCATGAAGTGGATGTTCAAGGAGGACCACTCTTTGGAACACAGATGCGTGGAGTCCGCGAAGATCCGAGCGAAATATCCCGACCAGGTTCCGGTGATTGTGGAAAAGGTCTCAGGCTCTCAGATTGTTGACATTGACAAACAGAAGTACTTGGTTCCATCTGATATCACTGTGGCTCAGTTCATGTGTATCATCAGGGAAGGATCCAGCTTCCTTCTGAAAAGGCGATCTTCCTGTTTGTGGATAAGACAGTCCCACAGTCCAGCCTAACTATGGGACAGCTTTACGAGAAGGAAAAAGATGAAGATGGATTCTTGTATGTGGCCTACAGCGGAGAGAACACTTTTGGCTTCTGAGGGCCATTGCTGGGCTAGGTGCGCCGTTACTGCTTGTGTATCTTGTAAATAGCCGGCCATTTTCAGTTATTATCCCAGAACCTCTTCACATAGACCTATTAGTGCATTTGTAACTGGATTTATTTCTTAATATATTGGAAGGTTTTTGTTTCTTTAGTCGAGTAAATTATCATACAGAGTTTTATTATGAGTTTTTCTTTTTGTGCATTGTCCTCATGGCTGTATTTTCCAGGAAATTTGCCCTTCTGGAAATCATATTTAATGATATTTCCATATCAAAGTGAGGTAGGTGCAGTATTAAAGTGAAAGAGAAGGTGATGCAGTTATTCTGGATTATGTTTGAGGTGTTAGATGGCTAAGTATTAAAATTATCTAAATTAAATCCTTAGCAATCAGAACACTTGCTTCACTAGAATTTGCCAACTGCCAATCATGTTGAATTGAGCTAATCTGTTCCTCTTTCTGAAACTATTAAGGTAAATAATTAACAATAAAAAATCCTCTTATAAAGGCAAAAAAAAAAAAAAAAAAAAAAGTTACTTGTTTTAAACAGTCACTCTGGTTGCTGTGTGGAAATCAGACCAGAGGATGGCCCATGTGAATGCAAAGGGTCAGTGAAGAGGTGACAGCTGGCTCCTCCACTTTCTAGCTGTGTGATGTTGGAAAAGTCAGTTAACTTCTCTGTGCATCAGTTTCTTCATCTTAAAGTGGTGCTAGAATGCTTTGAGAAGGATAAATCAGCTAATGCATTTAAAGTACTTAGAGGAGTACCTGACCCATAGCAAGGATTATAAGGTGTTTGCTACTGTTTTTATTTTAAAAATTCTAATTGTAGCAGCCTCAATGTAAGACAGTGTTGACTTTGATTGTCTTTAACCAGAGAGTGAGAGAAAGCGCATAATGTATTTTAGAATGATATTCAACAGGGCTTTGTGGGGGATGCTTGGATGTGGAGACTGAGGCAGAGGGAGAGGACAAGAATCGCTCCCAGTGTTCTGGTTTGGACATCTGGATGGAATTGAGATGACTGAGATTGAGGAGGACAAGAATGATATAAGGCTTAATAGAGATTCCTGGTTACTGATGCTTTAAAAAATATGTATTTTATTTTATTTTTTAGAGACAGGGTCTCACTGTTGCCTGGGCTGGAGTGCAGTGATGCAATCATAGTTCACTGCAGCCTCGAGCTCCTGGGCTCAAGTGATCCTGCCACTTCAGCCTCCAGAGTAGCTGGAACTACTGTTGTATGCACCATGTCTGGCTAATTTTTGTATTTTTTAAATTGTAGAGACAAGTTCTCACTATGTTGCCCAGACTGGTCTTGAACTTCTGTCCTCAAGCCATCCTCCTGCCATGGCCTCCCAAAGTGTTGGAATTACAGGTATGAGCCAGTGTGCCTGACTAAAAGTCTATGTTTTAATAGCACTGAAAGATCTGAGCATCATGGGAATGATTTTTCTGAAATGTAAAGACTCTAAAACAAAGTATTTGTTTTGCTTGGTCACTTTTCTGATCCTTTGTCCCATTCTTTTAGATAATGATGCAGGGGAGTCTAGGTAATTATGTAATAATATGGTTTTCCTTTTGAGAACCAAGAATGACCTCAACAGGCAATCAGTCCTTGCATAATAAACACTGTTAGAAAATAAATAATTTTAACAGTCCTAAAACTAAAGTTATCATCTTTAATAGATGTCTTCTAAAATTGCTGTATGTCTATAATAAATGTAGTAAAAATATTTTTATCCATGGGTACTGCAATATAGTGACAGCTCTTTTTTTCCAAAAGCACACACATAAATGCACAGATAAAATATTAGTGCTTATGTTTTAAATACCTTGAATGGCATGTCACCTTACCTTTGCTATTTAAGTTGATCTTTGAAACTGGGGTAACAGCCTGATTCCCATCCTAAACATATGCTGTGGAGATATAGGAACACTGTCCCTTGGTATTAAATCCCTATTTTCTTCCCTACTCCCCTGGGATACAGTGTTGAGAACCAGAATTTATCTTTTGCCTGATGTCTTGCCAAAAGCTGTCTTTATTACCCCCTCCTGGCTTGCTAGGGGTTGTGGAAGAGCATTTATATTAGATGCTAGGGCTGACCAATGAATAAGTGGCTGAGGGCCATTTTTAGTTTCAGTCCTTAAATTTTGTAGAAACTATAAAAGTGACTCAAATAACTCTTTGTAGACTTGCGCATCCCTTCATCAGAACTTTCCTTTGAGGCTGGGTCCTTCAGGGTTCTGTGAGTGGGAAGAGCAGGGTGTTCTCTGAGACCCTGGTGTCCATGATTATCCACTATGGCTGGAGCCTCATCTGGCTTAATGACTGCAGTATTCTTGATATAGCAAGTATCCTTTTAGGTAAAAATAATAAATCTGCACTTTAGTGACAGATGTTTGGTTTGGCATATTACTCTTGCTCTTGGCAAATTCATACAATGGCAAAGCCAATCCACATGATCCAGAAGGGAGAAAATAGGATCAAATGTTAGAATACTACACTAATTCCCTAGCAGCTAGCAGGTGGATGGGAGAGGAGGCCTTGGCTTTCAAATAGTGACTATATCCGAATAAATAGAGGAAAAATTTGAAATCCATACAGGTACATACCAGGGAGTTAAAGTGCCTAAAACCAAATGTTTGATGTTATTATATCTCCTTTTATTTTTGTAGCTGTAGTGATCAACTGGTAACACCCACTTTGAAAATTTTCAAGACCAACATCATCGCAGCCATAAGGTATGTACCATATTCCTTGGGGGAATCTATTGGATATTTGCTTATGTACTAGAGTGAACCTAGAACTGCTTATTTCTTTGCTTCTTTTAAAATTTATTTTCTAAAGTCAGCTGATTAGCAAAAAATGAAATACAATTTGTCTTTTAATTTTCATCAAAGTAATATGTATACATAGTAAAAATAAGGTAGTGCTGAGGAGTTTATACTGAAAAACAACAGCTGTCTGTCACACTTCCCAGTCCCACTTTCCAGAGGAAAACTCCCACCCTTTTTTTGATGAAAGAATTACATTTCTTTGAGACAGGGTTTTACTCTGTTGCCTAGGCTGGAGTGCAGTAGTGTGACCATGGCTCACTATAGCCTTGACCTTCCAAGCTCAGTGGATCCTCCCACCTCAGCCTCCTGGGTAGGTGGAACTATGGGTGTGTGCCACCATGCTGGGCTAATGTTTTCATTTTTTGTAGGGACAGGATCTCACTATGTTAGCCAGGCTGGTCTTGAACTCCCGGGTTAAAGCAATCCTCCCACATTGCCTCCCAAAGTGCTGGGATTGTAGGCACGAGCCACCGCACCCAGTCAATATGACAATTTTTAATTACTGATTTGTATCCCTTTATTCCTTTAATCTGCCTCCTACAAAGTTACAACTGCAAGTAATTTGGTGTATCTCTTTCAAGACTTTGTTTCTATGTATTTTAGTTATTCTCTGTAATAAAAACAAGGATTTAGCTACCCTTTCCAAATTTTTGATAGTCATTACAGTTTTATTCTTGGTTCCTTTTATAACTTTAAATAATACACTTAAACCTCTAGTTTTTGTTCCATCAGCTATATATAATGCCTCTTGACTCCCAAGCTATATTTATATATTCATGATTATTTATTGGGTACTTACTATGATGACAGGCACTGTTCTAAGTGCTCAGCGAACAAAACAGAGCTCTCAGACTCATTGGCACTTACATGGTAGTTGCAGGTAGGGGTGTTCAGACACAGAAATTATACAGTAGACATTAATAAATTCAACATAGAAAAAAAAGAAATACAGGAGAAGATAGTTCAGGAGTCCAGAAAGTGGGAATAATAATTTTAAATCAGGTGGTCAGATTTAACCTCATTGAGAGATGACATTTGAGCAGACTCAAGGGCAGGAAGGATATTATTCATGTGACTATTTTGGGGAATAGAGTTCCAGGCAGAGGCAACATCAAAGGCCCCAAGGAAGGAGTGTGCCTGGCACATTCAAGGATTACAAGTGGCTAGCAGGGCTAGAATGGAGTGCACAAAGGGCAGCATGGTGGAGAATGAGGTCAGAGAGATAACAGGGTGAGATGATATAGGGCCATGTAGATCAAAATAAAGAATTTTTGTTTTTGATTTGGGTACAATGAGAAACCATTGCAAGGTTTTAAGCAGAGGAGTAACATGGTCTGACTTGTGGTCAGATGGATTTGTATAGCTTCCATGTTGAGAACTGTAAGAAGGCATAGTGGGAGGCAGGGGAGTAGTTGCATGGCTCTTACAGACATCAAGACGGAGATGCTAGTAGTGCTGACCAGGAGGTGCTCGTGGAGTTGGTGAGAAGAGGTCACATTCTGGAGGTACACTGATGAGACTATCCCTTTTCTCCTTTCTTCCACCTTCTACCCTTCCACCTACCATAATAGTCTGTCAACTATACCTTTTGTTTTCTTTTTTTTGAGACAGTGTCTTGCTGTGTTACCCAGGCTGGAGTGCAGTGGTGTGAACTTGGCCCCCTGCAACCTCCACCTCCTGGGCCCAAGCAATCCTGCTTCAGCTTCCCAGATAGTTGGGACTACAGGCATGTGCCACCATGCCCAGCTAATTTTTGTAGATGAGATTTTATCATGTTGCCCAGGCTGGTCTTGAACTCCTGAGCTCAAGCAGTCTGCCTGCCTTGGCCTCCCAAATGTTGGGATTCCAGGCATGAGCCATCAGGTGTGGCCTAGACTTTTGTTTTTATGTTTTCAGGGTTAATGACAAATTCTTTCTTTATTGTAACCCATCTTTCATGTGTTGCTTACATTTTGATTCTGAGAGTTAAAAAAATCAACACAACCCCCCCAATTTGTGTTATGACTATTTAGTTAGTATTCATTGCACAGACATAATATGCAAAAACTACATTTCATTTTTTATAGGTCCAAGACTATCCCCTCTGGGCTTTTTGAAGAAGGATATTCTAGAGTCTAAATTAAATAAATTCTCTTTTATAAGTATAGAAATTGCTGAAAATTTTGCCACATTTTAGCTGGCTTCATATTTGTATCTTGACTTTTCTATATAATTCTTGTTGTTTGTTTTTCCTAGAATTTCCAATTATCTTTCTTTTATCTTGCTGAGAGAAGAAATATATATTTTCTTCACCATGTCACTGATATCATCTATTTCCATGGTCACTCTATTTTTTTTGTAAACTACATTTCATTTTTCTTTCTGAAGATAGTATTAATGTTATACTTGGGACCCACTGACTCCCTCTTCCGATTTAGGTTGTTTTGTAAACCCCATGCACAGCTGTCACCCTGAAATGATTTCTCATTATACTCCTGAACAAGTTCTACTCTTTCTTGTATTCGGTATCTTCCTCTTTGTTGGTTTGCATTTCACTTCTCTGGAATATCTCCAAAAGTATCTTCATCAGAAAAAACAGATGGGAGATGAAATTTCTGAGTACTTGAAAATCTAAAAATGTCTTTAGTATGCCTTCACATTGATTTATAGTCAGGTGGAGTACAACATTCTATATTCAAATATTTTTTCCCCTCAGAACTATGAAGGAATTGTTTCGCTGTCTTTAGCATGGAGTATTACTAATTAGAATCTTAGGCCAGGTGTAGTGGCTCACACCCGTAATCCCAGCACTTTGGGAGGCTGAGGTGGGAGGACTGCTTTAGCCCAGGAGTTCAAGACCAGCTTGGGCAACATGGCAAAACCCTGTCTCTACAAAAAATACCAAAAATGAGCTGGGTGTGGTAGCTTATGCTTGTTAGTCCTGGCTACTTGGGAGGCTGAGGTGGACAAGACTCTTCCTTGGAGGCGGAGGTGGGGGAAAGAAGCAGTAGCTTGATGTATTATTGTTCCTTGGTAGGTGATCTTTTTTCTCTTCCTCTCTAGAGTCTTCTCATTTTCATTGCAATACTATGCACAATAGCCTAGACGTGGGAACAACCTACATGTCCATTGACAGATAACTAGATCAAGAAACTGTGGTATATACATAAAATGGAATATTATTCAGTCATAGAAAAGGAAATCCTCTCATTTGTGACAACATAGATGAACCTGGAGGACCTTACACTAAGTGAAATAAGATAGTTGTCCATTTCTATGGCAGAGAATAGAATGGTGGCTGCCAGGGGCTGAGGGAAGGGGAAATGGAGAGGGCTGTTCAATGGGTATAAAGGTTCAGTTATGCAAGATGATTAAGTTCTAGAGATCTGTTGTATAGCATTGTGTTTACAGTTAATAGTACTGAACTATAAATTTTTTTTCCAGAAAGTAGGTCTTAGGTGTTCTTACCACAGCAAATACATTAATTAACTTAAAAATCTCTTAATATTTAATGTTCCAAAATTTCATAATGTTGTGTCTAGTTGATCTTTTTTTTTTCATTCATTTTGCCTGGCACTCATTTATGCCCTTCACTAGGAATAGTTACATCTTTCTTTAACTCTGGATGAGACCATATATATATATATATATATATATATATATATATATATATGTATATATATATATACACACACACACACACACACACACACACACACACACACACACATACTGTGTGTGTAACCACATATATACTAAAGCTTTTAAAGCTATTTTATTCCTTGTTATTTTCTTTTTGGATATAGAATCTTGTGGATTTATTCTCTTTGTTTCATCTTTCTTCTGATATTTTCTCACTTTTCATCTTTTGCTTTATGTTCTAGGAGAGGTTCTAGGCCGTCTTTCAACCCTTCTGATTTTTTTTTTTTTTTTGAGACAGCCTTACTCTGTTGCCAGGTGCCAGGCTGGAGTGCAGTGGCACGATCTCTGCTTACTACAACCTCCACCTCCTGGGTTCAAGCAATTCTCCTGCCTCAACCTCCTGAGTAGCTGGGACCACAGGTGCATGCCACCATGCCCAGCTAATTTTTGTATTTTTTGGTAGAGATGGGGTTTCACCATGGTCTCAATCTCTTGACCTCATGATCCACCTGCCTCGGCCTCCCAAAGTGCTGGGATTACAGGCATGAGCCATCGTGCCCGGCCAACCCTTCTGATTTTTAAAATGTCAGTGATCGTATGCTTAATTTCTAAGAACTCTTTCTTCTTTTGGATTTTTATTTTGGTTTGTGTATGTGAAGTTAGGATACGATGTAGGAGTATCCAGTCATAGTTTCATGGAAGCAGTATCTTTCAAATGTCTCTGAGAACATTAATTAAAAATTTAATTTTTTTTCTATTCCATAGATAACCTGTGTTGTTTTCTCAGGATGAATACTGTTTATCTTGGTCTTTCTTTTTTATGCTGCTTGTTTTCTTTCTTGTGATCTTTCTTGTCCAATATTTCAGAATGAGCCTTCTAAGTAGCTTTTAGGAGTTTTTTACTGTGATATATAAGTCTGTTTTCCCATGGGATATCTGCCAGTAGTGGATCTCTGTGTACATGGGTGGTAGGCCCAGGTGAGGGCAGATAAGTGATCGTAATAATGCTAGTTATACAAATTTCAATGGCTTTACATAATATATGTTTGTTTCTCATCTGTATTGTGGTCCAATGCCTGATAAGCAGGTGGCTTCTTGCATATGGTAATTTGGAGACCCAGGCTCTTTCCACTGGCACTACTTAGCATCTCTTTAGGCCTTCTGCCTCTGGCTGGCAGAAGAGTAAATAAGAAAGTGCAAAGGTACACCTACTTTGTTAAAAGCCCTGGCCTGGAAGTGATACATATCTCTTCTACTTATATCCCATGTAGCTAAATGACTACACTGGAATGCAAGAGAGTCTGGATAAAATAGTGGCCTGGAAGTCACCTCCCAGAAGAAGCATCATAGTAAGGAATGAGGAACACAAATTTTTGTCACTCAGTTATAGCCATTGCTTTTGAAAACAGACTTATCCACTGGTCGTGTTCATATTAGGGTTAGAATGCTGGAGCCTTTTAGTTTTGTGAGGGAGGAATGGGGTTACAAAGTGCAAGAGTAGAGAGAGCTTTAATTGGGGCACTGGCATCCATTTCCGATTCTTCTCAGCCAGTGTCTAGAAGTTCTATTTTGACAGACTAGGACTTCATTTTTCTTTTGTAAAGGCAGGATCTCACTATGTTGCCCAGGCTGCATTTTTATCTCATTGTCTGAGAAATGTTACTTTTCTAAACAATTCTAAAATTCATATGGAACCAAAAAAGAGCTCACATAAGAAAAGTATTCTAAGCAAAAATAGCAAAGCCAGAGACATCACATTACCGGACTTCAAACTGTGCTACTAGGCTATAGTAACCAAAACAGCATGGTACTGGTGCAAAAATAGACACATCGATCAATGGAACAGAAAAGACAACCCAGAAATAAAGCCATATAGCTACAACTATCTGATCCTGAATGACAGAAATAAACAGTGGAGAAAGGATACCCTATTCAATAAATTGGGCTAGGAAAACTGACTAACCACATTCAGAAGAATCAAACTGGATCCCATCTCTCACTATATACAAACATTAACTCAAGATGGATTAAAAACTTAAAAAGTAAGACCTGAAACTACAAAAATCCAGAAGAAAACTTAGGTAAAGGCTCTTCTGGATATTGGCCTAGGCAAAGAATTCATGACTAAGAACTCAAAAGCAAATAAAATGAAAACAAAAATCGACAATTAAATGAATGAGCTTCTGCACAGCAAAAGAAACAACAGAATAAACTAAGACAACTTACAGAATGGAAGTGATATGATTTGGCTCTGTGTTTCCACCTAAATCTCATCTTGAATTATAACCCCCATAATCCCCAGTTGTTGAGGGAGGAACCAGGTGGGAGGTGACTGAATCATGGGGCTGGTTTCTCCCATGCTGTTCTCATGATCGTGAGTTAGTTCTCACAAGATCTGATGGATTTATAAGGGCCTCTTCCTTCTTCACTCCACACTTCCCTCTTGTACTGCCTTGTGAAGAAGGACATGTTTGCTTGCCCATCCGCCATGATTATAAGTTTCCTGAGGCCTCTGCAGCCATGTGGAACTGTGAGTCAATTGAACCTGTTTCCTTTATAAATTACCCAGTCTCATGCAGTTCTTTGTAGCAGTGTGAGAACAGACTAATACAGGGAGAAAATATTTACTTACTAGGCATTCAACAAAGGACTGAATCTATAAGGAACTCAAATGAATCAACAAGAAAAGAACAACCCCATAAAAAAGTGGGCAAGGGACAAGAACAGACATTTCTCAAAATACAAGTAGCCAACAACATGAAACAAATATGAAAAAATGCTCAACATTGTTAATTATCAGAGAAATGCAAGGTAAATGACAATGAGAAACCGTGTATCATTAGTCAGAATGGCTATCATTAAAAAGTAAGAAAAATAATAGATGTTGGCAAGGGTACAGAGAATAGGGAATGCTTATACAGTATTGATGGGAGTAAAAATTAGTACAGCTCCTGTGGAAAACAGTATAGAGATTTCTCAAAGAGCTAAACATAGAACTATCGTTCAACTCAGCAATTACAGGAAATCTACCCAAAGGAAAAGAAATTGTATCAAAAGGACATGTACTCATATGTTTATCATAGGGCTATTTGCAATAGGGAAGTCACCGATTCAACCCTAAGTGTACATCAATGGTTGACTGGGTGAAGAAAATGTCATATATATCTCTCTCTCTCTATATATATATGCATATATATCTCATAGAATACATATATATATTATAGAATACTATGTAGCCATAAAAATGATTAAAATCATGTCCTCTGCAGCAATATGGATGGAGCAGGAGGCCATAAGTGAAATAACTCAGAAACAGAACATCAAATTATGTATGTTCTCACTTGTAAGTGGGAACTGAACAATGGGAACACATGGACATACAAATGGAAATAACAGACACTGAGGACTCCAAAAAAGGGGAGAATGGGAGAAGGATGAGGGGTCACAAGTTACCTCATTAGAAACCCAAACCTTACCACTACATAATATATTTATGTGACAAACTGGAACATGTTTCCCCAAATGCAAAATTTAAAGAAATATGTAGTTTATCTGTCAGTTCACTTGTTTTTAAAGCATATATAAATTTAGCAGCTCAGAATATTAGCTTTCTGTGTGCTCATCAGTGAGCACAGGCAGGTAGAGTCTTCTATCCCATATCTAATAAAAGGCTAGGTGGGAAGGTGAGTTTGAAGGGTGTTTGTTTTAGTTACATTCCAGTTATTTTAACTTGTGTGCTTGGAATAAGTTGGAATCAATGGCTTGTGTTATTTTGGCGCTTCTCATAACTGCCTTGGCTGAGTTGTGTTTTAGCATTATGGCCTCCACTTTAACAAAACAATTGATAAGAAGCAGCCTTATAAAGCTGATTTTGCAATTACTTTAGCGATTTTAAAAGGACATTGTCTACTCCCTTCATCACTCAGCAAGACCTTTTTGAATAACTCATAGCAAAACTTGGCTTTTCCGAAGGAGCTGATGTATTCTTTCCTTTCTGATAATGAGAATTGTGCAGCAGATATATTTCCCTTTATCATCTGTATTTTAGCATTCTCTGGTCTTAACTATGTTAAAACTGTGAGAATGTCTCTGAGGTAATGTAAATTCAGATGGAATTCAACTGAAAATTGGCTCCCAATCTTCACCTGGGTGTAATTCTCAAATGAAGACCAGCTAAAGATATTATCTTCTGCAGGGTGGAGAGTCAGAAGTGACTACTTTGTGATTATTTGGGGCTTTCTCAACTCAGTGTATGCTACGTATTTTGTAATGATTGGTCCATTTCTTACACATAAATGAAAACAAGTAAAACACATTAACTGGAAGACTAATTGAGAAGGTTTTGTTTTTTTTTTTTTGTTTTTTTGAGATGGAGTCTAGCTCTGTCGCCCAGGCTGGAGTGCAGTGGTGTGATCTCGGCTCACTGCAACCTCTGCCTCCCTGCAACCTTCACCTCCCAGGTTCAAATCTCCTGCGTCAGCCTCCTGAGTAGCTGAGATTACAGGTGCCCACCACCACACCCAGATAATTCTGTATTTTAGTAGAGACAGGCTAGTCTTGAGCTCTTGACCTCGTGATCCTCCTGCTACCACCTCCCAAAGCGCTGAGATTACAAGTGTGAGCCACCGGGCCTGGCCTATTTTTTTTTTTTTTAACTTTGCACTAATGTAGCTATTGATTTTATGTGATTAAACTTTTTGGACTGCACAGATAGTAAGTATTTTACTATATCTTCATTTATTACTGAATCTCTGATTTCATAGTGTTAATAAAAACTATACACTATTGATAATAAGCAGCATACATTTTATGTTGTGCATATTATAAGCTACATATTTTTATTGTAAGACACCCCCAAACCCTCATAGAACAAGGCAAGGTATAAACACATAAATATCAAAATAGTGTAAGATAAAATACTCAGCTGAATGTACTTTGGAATGTCTCTATTCTAAATATAACATATTTAGTATCCATATTATATTTCCATAAAGGAATTTTCTTCCCTTTTAAAATTTATTTGAAGACATACTAAATAGCATTGCTATACTTGTACTGGGTTGAATAATGTCCCCTCAAATTCATATTAAACTGGAACCTCAGAATGTGAACTTATTTGGAAATAGGGTCTTTGCAGACCTAATGAAATAATTCATTAAGATGAGGTCATGTTAGGTTAGAGTAGGCCCTAAATCTACAGACTGGTATCCTTACAAGATGGCTATGTAAAGACACAGGTGGGGCTCCAGGCCAGATTGTTGAATAGGAGCAGCTCCCAGCAAGACCAATGCAGAAGAGGGGTGACTTCTGCATTTCCAACTGAGGTACCTGGTGCAGCTCATTGGGATAGGTTAGACAGTGGGTGCAGCACTGTCTCACTGCTCATGGAGGGCAAGCAGAAGCAGGGAAGGGCGTCGCCTCACCTGGGAAGTGCAAGGAGTCAGAAACTCCCTCCCCTATTCAATAGAAGCCATGATGGACTGTGCTGTGAGGGATGGTACTATCTGGTCCAGATACTGTGCTTTTCCCATGGTTTTTGCAACCCACAGAATAGGAGATTCCCTCAGGTGCCTACACCACCAGGACCCTGGGTTTCAAGCACAAAACTGGGCAGCCGTTTGAACAGACACCCAACTAGCTGCAGGAGTATTTTTTTTCCATACCCCAGTGGTGTCTGGAACCCCAGTGAGATTGAGCCGTTCACTCCCCTGAAAAGGTGGCTGAAGCCAGGGAGCCAAGTGGTCTAGTTCAGCAGATCCCACCTGCACAGAGCCCAGCAAGGTAAGATCCACTGGCTGGAAATTCTAGCTGCCAGCACAGCAGTCTGAAGTCGACCTGGGACACTTGAGCTTGGTGGGGGGAAAGGCATCCGCCATTACGAGGCTTGAGTAGGTGGTATTCCTCTCACAGTGTAAAGAAAGCCTCCAGGAAGTTTAGGCTGGGCAGAGCCCACCACAGTGTGGCAAAACCGTTGTAGCCAGATTGCCCCTCTACTTGTTCTCTCTGGGCAGGGCATCTCTGAAAGAAAAGCAGCAGGCCCTGGTCATTGGAGAAATACAAATTAAAACCACAAAGAGATACTATCTCATGCCAGTTAGAATGGCAATCATTAAAAATTCAGGAAACAAGAGATGCTGGAGAGAATGTTTAGAAATAGGAACGCTTTTACACTGTTGGTGGAAGTGTAAATTAGTTCAACCATGTGGAAGACAATGTGGCAATTCCTCAAGGATCCAGAACCAGAAATACCATTTGACCCAGCAATCCCATTACTGGGTATATACCCAAAGAATTATAAATCATTCTACTATAAAGACATACGCATACGTATGTTTATTGAAGCACTATTTACAATAGCAAAGACTTGGAACCAACCCAAATGCCTATCAATGATAGACTGGATAAAGAAAATGTGGCACATATACACCATGAAATACTATGCAGCCATAAAAAAGAATGAGTTCATGTCCTTTGCAGGGACATGGATGAAGCTGGAAACCATAATTCTCAACAAACTAACACAGGAACAGAAAACCAAACACTGCATGTTCTAACTCATAAGTGGGAGTTGAACAATGAGAACACATGGGCACAGGGAGGGGAACATCACACACTGGGGCATGTTGGGGGGTAGGGAGGAAGGGGAGGGATAGCATTAAGAGAAATATCTAATGCATGTGGGGCTTAAAACCTAGATGATGGGTTGATGGGTGCAGCAAACCACCATGGAACATGTAACAAACTTGCACGTTCAGCACATGTATCCCAGAACTTAAAGTATATACATATAGAAGACACAGACACACACAGAGAATGCCATGTATGATGAAGATAGAGACTAAAGTGATGCAGCCACAAGCCAAGGCATGCCAAGGATTGCTGGCAACCAGGAAAGAGGCAGGGAACAGATTCTCACTTAAAGCCTCTGGAAGGAACCAACCCTGCCAACACCTTGATTTTGGACTTCTGGCCCCTGAACTGTGAGACACTAAATTCCTATTGTTTTAAGCCACCCAGTTTCTAAAATTTGTTAAGTCAGTCCTAGGAAACTAATACAGCATACTAGCCTAACTCAAAGTCTCAAAAATCTCTTTCTCTGTGCACACATAAATTGAGCACCTAGTGTTTGCTCTACAAATAACTGCCAATTGACACCCTTGAAAAGGAAGAGTTAATTGCCTATAATAAAATAAATAAGAGGCACTTTCACAATAATTTTAAACAAAATATATTCTGATGAAGAAAAGCCATTTTCTCCTTCTGTAGAAAATACACTATGGCTTAATGAAAAATGCTTTGCTGTAGTTGCATTTTAGAGTTTTATCATGTAAATATTATATATGACATATTACTGACAAAAGAACTGACATAAATAAAGGTTATCAAATTTCATGCCTCAAAAAGATGCTACCCACAGATACAAAGATTTTTATCATTGTTTTGTTAACAGCCATAGTTGTTGCCATGCATACATCACGTTGACTTTCATTAACATGATCATTAACATAGAAAGATACCAATAGGACAAACTGTATTTGTAACACTTATGAGAAAAAGCTGATACAGTGTATTTCCTTGGATGATGAGCTTTCCTGATATTGTAACATGGAGGAAAAAAATGTAAAAAAAGAATAATAGAACAGGAATAAGTGAAAATTGCTAATTTTTTCACCTTGCTTTTGCGAATCACGCATGCATTTTATTTAGAATGTCTTATGTACTTTTACATTCATAGCTAAATATGTTACTGAGTTTGTGGAAAAATACTAATTGAATGAACTGTTTATAGAAAAATGCTTACAACATGGTCTAAAGGCATGTTTAAGCTGTCATTTTGATGTTTTATCGCCCTCTACTGATCAGCAAGCCAAATTACATTTAAAATTACACCAAAGTTGGTGTCTTTTCCAAGGCTAAAAAAATATGTTTTGTCCATTTACTAAATCTATAAAATCTGTTCATAAATAAAAATTCATATTGAAAATAAACAGAAAGAAAGTTATCTGTTTAAGTCTCTGTTAGCTCCTCAATGCAAGTTAGAGACTATTTATATTTATATCCTTAGTAGCCAACATACTGCATATCACTCAAAAAATACTGGCTAAATGAAATGTTGAGGAAATTTGCACAATTATTGCTGTCTTCATTTATCATTTTTATAAAGTTCTTTATTTCATAAATATCATTACTATGTGAATTTATAAAAGTTGGTAAAACATATTTCTAATCTCTTGATTTTATAAATGCTAGTTATTTTTATTTCAATATAGTTAACCGTTTCTATTGATAGTCATTTTTACTGTGGCTTAACATGGGCATTTTTCCGGTTATCTGTTATTCTGAATAGTTGCACATTATTAACTGGGGCTTTTTGTTGGTTAGAATTACGATCAGTTGCAGGTGGTGGAGAAAACCTGAAATACCATTGGCTTAAGATCTGATCTGAGTTTATTTCTTTCACACATAAACCTATGTAGTCCAGGATGACATGATGTTTCCGTAGTCATCAGGATCCTGGCTCCCTCAGTTGTTCAGCTCCATAATGCATAAACTCTGCACACTAAAAGGAATTGATAGGTACAGAGCATCTGGGAGAGTAGACTCAACTGCATGTCATTGCAGAGTGGAAGCTGCTGGTATAGTCTGGCAAAAGGTGCTGATGTATGTAATGGTCCACCAAAGCTACTTAAGATCACTCTGCTCAGTTGTGAGCTACTTGATGCACTGCAGATTTCACAAATTGATATCCTAAAAAATCATGATCACAAATTGGTGCTCATAGTGCCCAAAAACCTTACTCAGTTTCTCTGGTAACATAGTCTCCCAGTCTCCATAAAAATGATGCTGTACCTTCTTCAGATCTCTTCTTCTCACATCCTGTCTTTCTGATCCACAGTGCTTCATTCTTCACCGAAGACATGGAGCCATTTTATTGGCCCTCTTCATCTTTCCACCATCGTATCTGCAAACTGTTAACCGAATTTGTACCTCGTTTTCAGCTGTATTGGAAGAAGTGTGCCTATAGCTGCAGTCAGCCATAAAGTGAAGTTGCAGGGATTTACTCAAGGCTATGGTTTTGCCAAACAAATAAGAATTAAAGAGGCATCAGAAGTAAAGGGATATGTAAGGTATTGGTTAAGATGATGGATAATGGAATCTAAGTGAGAGTAAGGAGAGAAAAGAGGACACAGTGAGGTGAGGATAATATAGAAATATGGATAAGTTATAGGTCCTACGGGGTTCCTGTTCATACTTTTTGCCTATTCATTACATCATTTGTCTTTTTCTTATTGATTGATAGGATTCCTTATATACTCAGAATACTATCTTTTGTTAGTTGTTAGGTTTGTATTTTTATTCTGTGGCTTTTATTTTTCATCTTTTTCATGATGTATTTTGATACAGAGATGTTTTCAATTTTACCAAATTTGTATTTTATGGTTTATGATTTTTTTCTCCAAAGACCGGATTGCAAGCTTGAAGATTTATATTTTAAGTAATAATATCTTTTATTTGTATAGAATTATAAATTACAAACTATTGTTTTGCTTAATCCTTTTAACTATTATTTGAGACAACAGGCTAGAGGATATTAACTCCCATTTTACAGACAAAGAGTCAAATCACTGTACCCATATTTAGTATAAGACAGAGCTGGGGTGTAAGCCCTGGGTCTCCATACTCAGAACTGCTTTTTTCCCATGACTTTGTGATACATCATTTTAAAGTAATCTGATTTCACAATGTTTAACTACAGTGTAAGAGTAACATCTATAGCATCTCTTCCTGGCAGATTACTTCTGGAGCCAACCAACCTAATTAATTACTCATAGACTGACACATTTTAAGGCATTGTTATACCTCTAGCTCAATTTCCCAGCTATGTTTGAGGGCCCCATGAGCCAAAATTGCAACAAAACTGACCTGAAAGGACCAGGGAATACATAGTCAAGTATGTTTCCAAGTGTGACCTAGGCCTGGCACATTCTCACCAATTGCTCAGATGACAAGTGACGGCAACAAAATGAAGGGAACTATATAATGTGTGTCATTTGACCTATTTATATAATGAATTATAGTAATAGATTTTCTCATGCTAAACATTCCTGAAATAAGGCTAACTTATTATAAACTATTTTATATAGAACAATAAAGTGAACAATATAACCAAAAGCCATACCTACCACTGAGTTTGTCATATTTAACATTTTACATATTTGATTCAGATTTTTAAAAACAAAATATTACAGGCAGCAAACATTTTCAGTGTATGACTCTCTAAACCTGTTTCCTCCCCTCCTGCCAAAAGTAGTTACTATTCTGAACTTATCATTCTCATATAGATTTTTATATTTGCACACATTTTACTGTATATATACTCTTAAAATATAGGATATTGTTTCTTAGTGGCGACATACTGCATATTTTTAATTACTATTTTCTAATCCTTAAATTTGGAGATTTATTTACATCAGTGCATATAGCTCTAGTTCAATCATTTAAACCACTGTATAGTTCCATTTAATAAATATAACTTAATTTACTTATGAATTCTGATGGTGGTTATTTAGGTTAAAACTTCTTTTGCTGCCAAGATAACATATCGTTAATATAATATATTATAATACTGCCATGGATATTCTTGTGCACATCTCCTTGTGTATTACTTGCGGTAGACTTGTTTGGTTATAGGGTTTACAGACATTTAATTTTAACTGGATATTTTAAATTGCTCTCCAAAGTAGTTGTACTAATTTAGAGTCCTATCAGAAATGCATTTCCATTCCAACACTTGATACTGTAGTATTCTGATATTTTAATATTTTCTAAACCCATAGGTCAGAAATATTATCTCATTATTTTTAATTTAACTAAATATAATTAATTATATTCCTTATAACTAGTAAAACTAATTATATGAGAAGGAGAGGACAGCAAGTCTTTTTAAATTTTATTTTTATTATCTTTTGGATGATAGGAGAGATCTGAGAAGTAGCCACCGGAGAAGGAGATGTTGGATCTGTTGTAGAGACAGGAGATGACTGATTGGAAGAAAAGGATTCCAACAGCCCAGGACAGACAGTCCTTGAACAGGACTCAACATTTTATCCTTTGAGTGTAGAGCACAAGAGATGAGGATGAAAAGTAGGTTTATTTATTTACTAACAAGTATTTATTGAGTGTCTGCGATATGCCTGTCATTCATCTAGGTGCTAAGAATACATTAGTGAAGGATAGGTCAAAATCCTTGCTGTCATAGAGTTCACCATAAACAAGAGGAGAAAAACAATAAACTAGATAATAATTAAGCTATGTTAGATGAAAAGTGCTAAGGGGAAATAAAGCAGAGGAGGGAGACTCATGTGTGTGTGTGTGTGTGTGTGTGTGTGTGTGCGCGTGCGCGCGTTGATGTGTGTTGGGGAAATGCAATTTAATTATGGTGAGTACGGAAGTCTTGAAAGTGACATTTGAGTAGTGATATGAAGGAAGTAAGTGAGGGAGCTATGATTATGATGATCTTTCGGGGAAGAGCCTTCCAGGCAAAGGAAATAGCAAGAGCAAAGGGCGAAGTAGGCAGTGTCTCTGACAGGGTTAGGGCATTGAGAGGAGGCCAGTGTGTACAGAATAGAGTGAATGAGGGAGAGTGTGGTAGGAGATGAAATGCAGAGGTAATAGGAGGCTAGATTACATAAGGCTTGCAGGAAATTCTAAGAACTTTGGCTTTTGGTTAAGTCATTGGGTGGTTTTAAACAGAGGTGTGACATGATCTAACTTAAGTTTTAACCATCTAATTCTGGCTGGTGTATTGAGAATAGTTTGTAAGGACAAGGGTGAAGACAGAGAGACTGATTAAGACAGTTCTGCATTAATAACAGAAAAAATTTCAGGATGGCTTGCACCAGGATGGAGGAGGTAAGAAGTGATTGGATGCTGAATAGATTTTGAAATACTGACAAGATATACCTCTGGATCACGTGTGGGGTGTTAAAGAAAGTGAATAGTTAAGGATACTGTCAAAGTTTTTGGTCTGAGCATCTAGAAGGCTGTAGCTGCCATGTATTGACATGAGTAAGACTGAGAGGAACAAGCTTAAGGTGGAGTAGATCTCAGAGTCCAGTTTTGTTCTCAAGTTTCAGATGCTAATTAGACATCCAAGTAGAGATGTCAATTAAGTTAACTCAAAAATGAGTCTGTATCATATTTGGGAGTTACAGGCTTACAGATGATATTTGAAGCTATGAGAATGACCAAGATGACCAGGGAGGGAGTACAGCATGGTGGGTTCTGGTATTCTCTAATGTTATACGTGGCAGGGAAAATGAGGGGAAACCAGGAAAGGAGAATGAGAAGAACCAGAGAGAAAGGAGGAAAACCAGGAGAATACTTTGTTCTGGAAGCCAAATAAAGAACACATTTCAGAGAGGAGACAGTTCTGTCTGTCAAATACTGATAGACTAAGATGAGAACAGAGAATGGATCACTGGATTTAGCACCATGGAGGCCACTGGTGAAGTAATGGTGGTGAGAGCCTGAGAGTGGGCTCAAGAGAGAATGACAAAGAGAAGTTGGACACACAAGGGAGACAAGTCTTTAGGTGGTGTTGCTGCAAAGGCCAAGAGAGATAAAGGTGATGGTGGGGAAAGTGGGGTCAAGAGGTTTTTTGTTTTTGTTTTTTTAAAGATGAGATTGCTTGCACACTCATCTATCAAAGAGAGATAGGGGATGACATGGACTGAAAGTGAGTGTCAGGAATTCACTTGATGGCTTTAAAGAGATGCTTGAAGTTTAGCAATAGTTGCTGAAGAAAATGAGAAAGGGAGTTGACTGATACAAGAACAAATTTTGGAAGCAAAATTAGTAAAGGAATTTATCTCACTATCTTTCTTTAAATTCTTTTTTCTGTTTGCTTTGCACTAATAAACTTTTTTTTCACTCAAATTTCAGCAATAATCTTCCATAGTTAGCTTTCTTGCCCAAGAACTGAAAAGAAAAAATCTAAAATGATTAGTAGAAAAGAAATGTAAGAATTAACATACCCTTTTAACTTGTTTTAAATATTTTTAAGGTTTAAAAAGTATTTAAAGTTTGTAATTCCTACTAGAAAAACATTATCTACATGAATACCCTAATGGCAAACCACTGCAAAATGCTTTAGTTGCCTTTGGGGTAGAGGCATAGGGATTATCTTCAAAGCACCCCCAGCTGTCTTGATAAGGTCAGAGGTACACTGGTTTGCATTATTGCAACATCCATTAGGTGATCTAGGTTGGTTTTCCTTTAGTAAGGGCTTTATTTATCAAAAGGATATTATGCTTGACCTCCCACTTTGGCTGACAATTTACTGATGAGATTTACAACTTTTGAGTTGCTCTGGTATTTTGACATATTTGCTAGGTTCAGGGCCACATCCTGGAAGGCCACCATAATTTCTGAACCCTGCATGGCTGTGAGAACCTCTGGATCACTAAGAATTTTGAGTCTAGGCATTCCTGACATTCCAGTCATGTTTCCTCCCATTCCAGATATTTCTCTGAGAAAATTACCAGGTATTCTTCCAGGAAAGCCACTTGGAAAAGAGCCATCCTGAGTTCCAGATCATCTTCTGGCTTCTTTCTCCCTCTGGCTATTCTCATGTTCTTCTGAAGAGCCTTCTTAACCCTATCTATTCATTCTTTGATCTCTTGCTTTTCATGCTTTTGTTCATATTTTCTCCAATGTTCCATAATTTTCTAGGCCCTAGGTTTGAAAGTTCAGCATTGTTAGCATATTCATCATAATCTAATTTCCAGGCAAGGGTGAGAGCATGGGTTGCTTTTTCCCAAAGACCCAGAGTCTGTGTGTGTTTTCTCACCACTTGTAAGGCTGAGCTGAATCAGGATTTATCTCAATGACTCTGCCATAGTCTTGAATGGCAGCATTGGAATTCTGTAATTTGATGAAGACACTGGCTCTCCTGGCACAGAGAACGGCCAGGCGAGGATTTAGCTTGCTGGCATCTGTGAATAAGCCAATGGCTTTTTGAAGTTCATTGTCATTTATGGTTTCAGTGGCAACCACTTTTTTTTACCATTTGCTGATTCATCATCTCCTCTGTTTTCTCTGCATTTTCATCTCCCGTTTCTTGAGGGGCATTAGTGTCTTGCTCAATCTTACTTTCATTATCAATTTCTAGATCAGTTTCCTCATATAATGGTTAATCTGCCTTTATGTTTTCTTTTGCTTTCTTGCTATCAGTTTTTCCTTCCTTGATGGTTTCTTCTGATTTAGCTTTCTGAATGTCAGGTGGTACTTTACCCCCCATGCTCTCCACCCATTCCCTCAGGAAGTGCATTTCCTTGGTGTGCAGAACACTGGGATCCTGCTTACACATTTTCATGAAGGCCCTAGGCTTGCTCACTTGGCTGGGATCCATGGTCAAGAGGTGGAGGGCAAAGTTAAGGGGGCTGTGGCCCAATTCCAGGCACAGGAGCTGGCTCACCATGACCATGCAGAAGGGTGTTCTTCAAATTCTTAGCTGCATTCAGGGATTTGAGAAATTCTTCAGTGAGAATACTTAAAATTCTTTTTTTCCCTTTTCTAAATTTTTTATTTTTCTTTAAGCTCTGGGATACATGTACAGAACATGCAGGTTTGTTACATAGGTATACATGTGCCATGGTGGTTTGCTGCACCTATCAACCTGTCATCTAGGTTTTAAGCCCTGTAGGCATTAGACATTTGTCTTAATACTTTCCCTCCCCTTGCCCTGCATCCCCAGAAAGACTCGGTGTGTGATGTTCCCCTCCCTGTGTCCATGTGTTCTCACTGTTCAACTCCCACCTATGAGTGAGAACATGCAGTGTTTGGTTTTCTGTTTCTGTGTCAGTTTGCTGAGAATGATGGTTTCCAGCTTCATCCATGTTCCTGCAAAGAACATGAACTCATTCTTTTTTTATGGCTGCATAGTGGAGAATTCCTAAAATTCTTAAAATTGACCTGAACCAGGGACAGTGGCACTTGCCTGTAGTCTCAGCTACTCAGAAGGTTGAGGCAGAAGGATAGCTTGAACTTGGAAGTTCAAGACTAGCCTAGGCAGCATAGTAAGACACTGTCTCAAAAGAAGTTGGCTTCAAAACTATTATTTCATATTCATGGGAATTCTATTTCCCAAGATCCTGGCATGATCTTGGCTCACTGCAACCTCCCAGGTTCAAGCAATTCTTCTGCCTCAGCCTCCTGAGTATCTGGGGTTATAGGCATGTGACACCATGCCTGCATTAATTTTGTTTTTGTATTTTTAGTAGATACAGGGTGTCACCATGTCTTGCTGGTCTTGAACTCCTGACCTCAAGTGATCCACCTGCCTCAGCCTCCCAAAATGCTGATATTACAGGCATGAGCCACTTAACATTTAAGATCATGAACTCTAGAATAATAATTCTGGGGTGTGCTTCCTAGTGCCCCTACTTAGTAGCACTGTGACCTTGGAAACATCATTTAACCTTTCTAAGCCTCATGTTTTTCAACCACAGAGGTGATATTACCTGCTCCATAGAGCTAATGAGAGGATTCATGAGACAGTCGTACTAAAATACTGAATACAGTGCCTTATGAATAGAAAATCATTAATGAATGCTGGTAGATGGTCAGGAACAAGAATTCTGGAGCTAGCCTGCTTGGGTTCAGATCCTAGTTCCACCCTTACATGCGGTGACCTCTGTTTACCTCAGTTTCCTAGTGTTTGTAAAATGAGTACCTACAGACAGTACTTGCACCTTAGGTGGTTTTGAGGATTAAGCTAGTTAATATGTGTAAAGCACTTAACAACAGCAGCTGACACATGTTAAACACCATATGCATTAGCTGTTATTGGTAGGAAACAAAGGACCTTGAACTGAAATTTGTATTTCTATTGTTTCTTTATGAAATCTATGTTTTTTTCTTTCATTTTTCTTTAGCATTGGGACTTTCTTTTAATAGTCAATGTGTTTAAGAAAAAGTTGCAATAAATACCAACCTGCCGCCATCCCATTTTCCATAACTTCCCAAATCCCAAGATACCCAAATCAAACGTATAAAAGTTAAGCCTAACCAAAATGTTTTTATCAGTACATGATTGTGTTTCTGAAGATGTTTCAAAACGACAGTTTTATTTAAATCTTTTCAGAGCACTTCCTTTGCAAAGCATTTAAATCACTTTTGAGGTTTGTTAAAATTGTCAGGCAGGTTTAATTCTGGCCTACTTAAATAAAGGAATAATAGGAATAAATTTTTTCTATATATTTTAGAGTTCCCTAGTTTGCCTTATTTTGTTCATCTGTTTTTGTGCTGATAGCCAAATAGTTTCCTAAGTTTCACATGAGCCTGTGGCAGAAGCACATGTGAATTTGGGGAGTGTCCGGGAAGCTGATGAACACATCTGTGTATTGGACCTTTTACTTTGTAAACAAGTGGAAAGGATTTCTTTCTTTTGGCCAGAGTACATCTTTATGTTTTCAAGATTTTAGTTCACTGCACATTGTGTATTTCTTTTTAATAAGCATTTCATTATTGAAAAAGTAATATAGATTCATGTGGAAAACTTAGAAAATAGGCAAAGAGAAAGGAATAAAAGTTGTCTATAGATGAACCACCCAGAGATAATCACTATTATAAATATTTGAGTATAGAAATCAGGGCCCTTATTGATCCACACTCAAACATGTACACCCAAACTACCCCACACAACTATCACATATCCTTTTTAAGCCAAAATGAGATTATACTATGCTTAATGGTTTACTTCATGTAACTTTCCATATCATTAAATATTCAATTACAAAATTATTTTAATATATGCATATTATTCTATTGTATGAACTTCTATGGTTTATTGAACCAGGTCCCTTTTAAAAGTCTTTCTCCTTTCCTTTCCTTTTTATTAATAGTTTTATAAATAAACTACAGTAAACATCCTTATAACCAAGTTTGGTGTACATCCATTATTATTTATTTATGATTAACAATTAGAAATTGAATTATTGAGTCATAGGGCATGAAGATATTTAAGGGTTTTGATATGTATTACCAACTTGTTCTTCAGTGCATTACATTAATTTTTTTAAGGTTAATAATCACTAATAAGCAGCAAATTATTAAAATAACTGGTAGTAGAAAATACTGTCTGACCATATGGCACAGAATTATTTACATGCTAGATCCAGCAACCCCACTTCTGGGTATACATTCAAAGGAATTGAAATTAGTATGTTGAAGAGAATTCTATACTCTCATTGTCTTTGCAGCATTATTTACAATAGCCAAGTTATTGAAACAACTTAAGTGTCTGAAAACAGATGAATGAATAAAGAAAATGTAGCATATCCAATGGAAATTATTCAGCCTTTTTTTTAAAAAAAAGAAAAAAGAAAATCCTGTCATTTGTGACATCATGGATGAACCTGGAGGACTTTTTTTTTTTTTTTTTTTTTAAGTGAAATGAGCCAGAAACAGAAAGACAAATACTGCATCATCTCAACATATACGTGGGATATTAAAAAAGAACTCATAGTGGCTGGAGGGACGGAGATGGGGAACTGTTAATCATAGGGCACAAAGTTTCAATTAGATGGGATGGATATGTTCAGATCTGTTGGTAACTATAGATAATAATGCATTATACTTGAAAATTGCTAAGAGATCATAAATGTTCTATGACAACAACAACAACAAAAAATGTGAGTTGATTTGGTTGTGAGTGAATTGGCTTGGTTTAAGAATTTCACAATAGGTTGCGCGTTGGAGGCCCAAGCGGCCCAGCCCGCGGCCCGCTCCGTGTCAGTCAGTCATGGAGCGGCAGCCCAAAGCGGCGGCGGGGGCAGCAGGGCGTGGGTAGTGGGGCGTGGGGGCCAAGCTGAGCCGGCCGTCGGAGCGAGACCCTGCGGCAGAGACTACAGAGGCGGAATCAACCCGATCCCTGAGGCGGCGGCGGCGGGGGGAGCCGGAGCTACCTCCAAAGTGACAATACTGCCCTGTGCAAAGTCCTCACCTTACATATTCATCTTGACGTGCAGCCTGCCAAGAGAACAGACTACCAGCTGTATGCCAGTGGCAGCTCCTCCCTCAGTGAGAATAACGGCTTGGAGCCCCCTGACATGTCCAGCCCTATTCTACAGAACGAGGCTGCCCTGGAGGTCTTACAGGAGAGCATTAAGCGCGTCAAAGATGGGCCTCCCTCCCTCACTATCATCTGCTTCTATGCCTTCTATAACACAGAGCAGCTGTTGAACACTGCAGAAATCTCCCCCAATAGCAAACTACTTGCTGCTGGGTTTGACAACTCCTGTATAAAACTTTGAAGTTTACGATCCAAGAAGTTAAAATCAGAGCCCCATCAAGTAGACGTGTCCCGCATCCATTTGGCTTGTGATATTCTGGAGGAGGAGGAGGATGAGGATGATAATGCAGGCACAGAAATGAAGATACTGCAGGGACTCTGCGGACCAGTATATAGCACGAGGTTTCTTTCGGACAGCTCAGGGTTGCTCTCTTGTTCTGAAGACATGTCCATCAGATACTGGGATCTGTGGAGTTTCACCAACACTGTGTTGTACCAAGGACATGCCTATCCCGTGTGGGATCTGGACATCAGTCCATATAGCCTGTACTTCGCCAGCGGGTCACACGACTGCACCGCCAGGATGTGGTCATTTGATCGGACGTACCCACTGAGGATATATGCAGGACACCTGGCAGATGTGGACTGTGTCACATTCCACCCTAATTCAAACTACTTAGCTACAGGCTCAACCGACAAGACCATCCGGCTGTGGAGCGCTCAGCAGGGGAACTCGGTGAGGCTTTTCACAGGCCACCGTGGCCCTGTGCTTTCCCTTGCCTTTTCTCCTAACGGTAAGTACTTGGCATCTGCTGGCACGGACCAGCGGTTGAAGCTGTGGGACTTGGCCTCTGGGACCCTTTATAAAGAGCTGAGAGGCCACACAGACAATATCACCAGCCTCACCTTCAGTCCAGACAGCGGCTTGATTGCCTGTGTCTCCATGGACAACTCAGTGCGCGTCTGGGACATCAGGAACACTTACTGCAGTGCATCTGCCGACGGCTACTCCAGTGAGCTCGTGGGCGTGTACACCGGGCAGATGAGCAACATCTTGAGCGTGCAGTTCATGGCCTGTAACCTTCTTCTGGTGACTGGAATTACACAAGAAAATCAGGAACATTAATTTTTTATCTTTGGAATGAACTGAGGTAGCTGAGGAAAGCCTCCAGTTGCAGTCCTTTGATGAGCTGAGATTGAATCACTGACTGTGAAAGAGCCCCTTTTTCCCCTCTTTCCTGGGCCCTCATTCTGGGCAGGTCCCCCTTCACTGAACACCCCACTATCGAAGGCCAGGGTTGGGGAGGGGGACAGAAGCCAGGCAATGATGAGTGATCAAGAATTAGGGTGCCCTGAAGGTCACTCACAAGTTCTCGCGGAGCCCCTGCCATGACCTCGCGCATGTGAGCGCCTTCCTGTCTCTGTCTCCTTTTCCCCATCTGACCAGGGCTGGGTTTGATTAGAGGGCAGCTGCAGAGCACCCTCAGGAGAAGTGGCGCCACCGGAGTCATGCGTGGTCCAGCCCTTGGGTGGAAGGAAAGGCTTTGTTGGTGGAGGGATGTGGGGCGAGAACAAGGAAAGGGGAGGGGACAATCCTGGCAAATAGTCTTTCCTTTTCCGTAATTACAGAGAACCAGGATTTTTTAAATTATTGTTATTATAATTATAATTATTATTATTATTGAGAAGAGGAAACCTAGCACTGGCAGAGGGAAACCTCTGCTTTTATCTTTCAGGTTTGACTCCTGGCACTAGCTTTGATACTTGGAATTTTGAGGTTCAGGGAATTCAGAGAATTTGGCAGCACAGTGTACTGGGAGAAAGGGAAATTTCGGGCGACAGATTGATCACCCTGGTTGACGTGTTTCCGGAAGTGGGTGGGTGGGTTTGACTGAGAACATTTTGGGCTCCTGCAGTGATGGTGGTAAAGAAAAATTCTTTTCATGGCTGCACTTCTCTTAATAATTCTCTCCCCTCAAAAGAAAGATTATGATAAAGAATAATTTGAAGTAATAAGTAGCAAGATAGAATTAGAAAACTGTTGAGTTTCCGAATGACCATTCAGAGGGGCGGCTTTTTCCACGTCGTTTCCTCCTGCGATGAACTGCTCCCACGTCCCGCACTGCAATACCAGTCTAATGAACACTTTGTGAAATGTAAGTATGTGCGCACGCATATCAAACTATGCTCTGAGGATAAAGCAAGTTCTAATTTGTGGAAAAAGGATTAAATATTTCTGTTTTCTGAAAAGAGTTATTTTGTATTTTGTTTTCTATTAAAATGTATTTAGTTTCAAAAAAAAAAAAAGAATTTCACAATATATGAACATATCAGAACATTACATAGTATACAGTATATGCAATTTTTGTCAACTCTATTTTAACATATATGAATAACTAAAATTAAAAATAATTTTTAATTAAAAATTAACTTTTCTAAGCCTTTATATTTAATCTTCAAGATATTCCTGTGAGGAAGGTGCCATTATTACATCATTACCATTATGAGTACCCTTGCCATTACTATTATTGTTATTACTCTCATTTTATACCTGGGGAAACTGAAGCACAAACAGATGCTAAAAGTTACTCAGCTATTAAGTGGTAGAGCCAGGAGGCATTCTGGCTCCAACAACCACTGTTGATCACTAAACTCTACTGCCTCTCAGCCTTTATATTGTATGCTTTCTCATTTTTATGTTTTATAAAAGGGTAAACAAATGTATATGTGGTATAACTTTTTCTGAACGTCAGTCTCCAAAACTTTGTTTCAATATACGACATCACTAAACAGGTTACAAGACCTGGCCCCTTTAGATTAGCTCTGAGGCAGTTGTATATGAAAGATAAGTAAAATGCAGGTGGGCATTTTTATAGGCTCATGCCCATAATCCCAGCACTTTGGAAGACTGAAGCAGGAGAGTGGCTTGAGCCCAGATATTCAAGAACAGCCTGGGCAACATAGTGAGACCCTGTCTCTACAGAAAATTTAAAACTTAGCTGGGCATGGTGGCATGCATCTGTGTTCCCAGCTTCTCAGGGAGGCTGAGGTGGGAGAATTGCTTGAGCTTGGGAGATTGAAGCCGCAATGAGCCACGATTGCACCATTACACTCCAGCCTGCATGATGGAGCAAGACTATCTCAAAAAAAAAAAGAAAGAAAGAAAAGAAAAATGATACTCATGCCACTTTTTTTTCAAGGTGTGGCTTTGGAGAACTAAGTTCATAAAATTTAGTCACATTGGATAGTCATATCTTATAAAAAATAGTATTAGTGCCATTTATACCAGTAAGTTAATATTCCCCATTGTATCACTGAGCCTTAATAGCAGGCATTTTATAAATATTGAAAGAAAGCAAATATTTGGAGAAAAGATCTGTTGTAGTTTTGCTAAAGATGACGCATATACAGAGATCCCTGAATTAAATATTTGGGGAAGCATATCCTGTATTATCTGTACAGTTTATAAAAGAAATTATGTTCAGTTTGGGGTGTAGGCCTTTGAGAGTTATCAAATGGAGGTCCAAGGAGGATATTGGGATTCTTAAGAATCTTGAATTATGTTCATAATGGGAGACTGGGTTTAGTCTCAAGAGAAGATAGTGATCTTCAAATACTAAAAAATTGATTTGTACATATGTACATTTTACGTACCTAATTTTATTTGATTCTCACAAAACCCCTTTAATAGAAGTAGGAAACCATTGTCACCCCTTTTTGGTTTAGGATGAATGTCAGGTGCTATTACAAGGTATTTTTTTAAAAGTAATAAGTGATCTTAACCAAGATAGAAGTTGATTTCTTCCTCACATGAAGTCCAAGCTAATGTGGTAGCTGTGCTCTGTCTGGTTGTCAGGCGCCTGGACTCTTTCTGTCTTGTTGCTCTCAGGGTGTTGTTCTCATCCACAGGGAGTGACTTGGCTCACCCCACATCCAAATTACAGCCATTGTGAAGGAGGAAAGGGGCAGGGGAGGTCCCTTCTGCTCACAGTCCATTGACCAGAACATCAGCACCATGCCATATTCAGCCCCAAGGTTGAGAAATGTAGTCTTTGCTGGGTGCCTGTATGCCTACCTAAACACTCAATTAGAATAAAGGGAGGAGAGGACAGATATGGAGATAATTAGCCTCTGTCATACCTCTCTTTTAGACATGACAGAGTTGATTCTTAGAAAATAATTTGTTCAGGCCAGACGCGGTGGCTCAAGCCTGTAATCCCAGCACTTTGGGAGGCCGAGGCGGGTGAATCATGAGGTCAAGAGATCAAGACCATCCTGGTCAACATGGTGAAACCCTGTCTCTACTAAAAATACAAAAAATTAGCTGGGCCTGGTGGCGTGTGGCTGAGGCAGGAGAATTGCCTGAACCCAGGAGGTGGAAGTTGTGGTGAGCCAAGATTGCGCCATTGCACTCCAGCCTGGGTAATAAGAGTGAAACTCTGTCTCAATAAATAAATAAATAAGTAAATAAAATAATTTGTTCAAAGTCACATGTCCACTAATGAAAGATATTTGAAAAACTGTCCCATAAAGAGGGAATAGACTTAGGCAGCTGAGGACAGAATCAGGACCAGTGGGGAGGTGTTAAAGAAGGCATGTTTTTGATCAGTATAATATTAGAACAAATAAGTTCTAACATTTAAGAGAGTGCAATAGTAAGTAGGCTACCTCAGTACTACTCACAGTTGAATGACCTCATCCATTGGTCAGGAATGTCATTAGGAGGATGGGTCATCTAGATGATGATGCTGATTATTCTTTTTAGAGACAGTCTTACTCTGCTGCCCAGGCTAGACAGGCTTAAGCACAGTGACACAATCATCGCTCACTGCAGCCTTGAATTCCTGAGCTGAAGCAATCCTCCCTCCTCAGCCTCCCAAGTAGCTGGGGCTACAGGTGTGTGCCACAAGAACGTGGTAATTTTTCTATTTTTGTAGAAATATGGTCTTGCTGTGTTGCCCAGGCTGATCTCAAATTCCTGGCCTCAAGCAATCCTCCTGTCTCAGCTGCCTAAACTGCTGGGATTACAGGTGGGAGCCACTGTGCCCAGCCTCACCTAGATGATTCTTAAGGTTATAACTCTAAATTCTGTGATTAAGATTTCAATTTCATCTTTTGATACTACTCTTCGTAAACCTTTCATTATAGCTGGGACTTGACAACTTATATCAGCCAGTTGTGTATGCATTTGTATCTCCTTTATATCCTCTCCTTCACCCTTCTTTTAGTTAATCCAAATTTCAGCCATTCTTTAAAATCTAAATCAGATATCTTCTCAGTTTTATACCCAAATATGTCCAACCTGCAATCCACCCACTGCTTCTAACATTACTATACAGAATGTATCCTTAATTAACATTGGTTATTTGTTGAATGAATGAAAACTTTTCTCACCATTCCACTGTGATTTCACTTCTCACTCAATTCTTACAGTTCTTGTTGCTACCAGTCATTTCACACCAAATTTACTCTTTTAATTACCTTTATGAAAAATTACCATGCAGTGTACAATTTGCAATAATAAAAATAAATTCAAGAAATACTGCATATTTTATGTAGCTGATACACTTTTCTCTACAGTTAGTTGTATTTTCTAGTTGTGTTTCTCTCACAGAATATTTGTTATAAAAGGAATCTACACATCCTGTTTGTGCTCTCTCTGTCATCAAGAGGACTGAGGAGTGACCACAGAACTAAATTCCCTTTGAACCGGTTTCTTGAAAACTCCATAAGTGTTTTGTAGTCTCATAGTTTCTTTTAACAGCTTCCTTTTCCTTCCCTGCATGGGAGGCTCAAGGTTCTGCACTCTACCACCCTCCCTCAGACTTCTCAGCTAAGGCTGAGCCCCCAAGGCCATGGGGCAGGAACCCTTTTAGACCTCGCCCTCCCCTTGGAGCTCTATCAGTTTTTCCTTTATATGTATTGAGGCCAAAAGCTTATATGCTCATGGTGAATTGAACCTTTTATCATTGTGAAGTGACCAAATGACCAAACTAGCCTTCCATGACTGGGATAAATCCCCCTTGGTGCCTGTAAACCCTGCACTTTGGGAGGCCCAACGTGGGCAGATTATTTGAACTCACGAGTTCAAGACCAGCCTGGGCAACATGGTGAAACCCTGTCTCTAGAAAAATAAAACAAAAACATTTAGCCCGACATGGTGGTGCATACCTGTGGTCTGAGCCACTGGGGAGGCTGACAAGAGAGAGGATTGCCTGAGCCCAGGAAGAGGAGGTTGTAGTGAGCCAAGACCATGTCATGGCACTCCAGGCTGGGCGAGAGTGAGACTCCACCTCCAAAAGATATTTTTTTAAAAAAGTCAAATACAAAGAAAAAGTAAACATTCAGCTGAACATATTTTGTCTTACTTGGATTTTCAGGTTCCATTAGAATGAGGTGGAAGCTGAATTGCTATTTCTGGAAATCAAAGAAAAGAAGAATGAAAGAAAACCTTTCAAACTACATTTTCAATGAAGCAAAGGAACAAGAGAAGACATGCTGTATTATTACAGGTAAAACCCATATCTATTAGGAGTGCACAGTGTGTATTTGGTGTGTGTGTGTGTGTGTGCGTGTGTGTGTGTGTGTGTGTGTATTTGGGGGATGTGTATGTCTGTATACATGATACATACAATGCAATATTTTTCAGCCATAAAAAGAAGGAAACCCTGTCATTTGTGATAATAAGGATGAACCTGGAAGACATTATGCCGAGGAAAATAAGCCAGACACAGAACAACAAGTACTACATGATCTCACTTATACATGGAAACTAAAAATGAATTCATAGAAGCAGAGAGTAGAATAGTGGCTACCAGAGGAGGAATGGGAGGTGGGGAATGAGATCTTGGTCAAAGGATACAGAGCTTCAGTTATGTAGAATGAATTGTAACAGAGTGCCCCCATTTTTCCTAAGATAAAAGGAATGAGTTACTGTTAATATTATTATTTTTTTCTCTTCTTGTCTCCCCTTTCCCCATGTTCTTTATTTCCTACATAGCCCTTCAGAAGTGTAAACATATCCTTTCACCTCACCATCACTAGACATACCCTTCAGGGCAGTTTATTCTGTGTGTTTCAAGACAGATCTCTCCTCAGGAGTGCACAGTTGATTTGCAGATCCAAGCATATTCATCACAGAACTTCCACTGTCCAGGGGTCACCTCAAATCTTACACCCACTAAGAGGGCGTGTTGAAAGCATGCCCACCCGGTCACTTTTACAACTTACTTCTGACCAGAAAGACACCACTTGACTGCCCAGTGGATAACCGCTGGGGAGCAGAGAGAACTTCTGTTTTTGCTCACTTTCATCTTTAACTTATAAAAGTACACTTTTTGCTCCAAAGGTGAAGTGTTGCATTTAAAGCAGGACACATTATGCTTCTTCCCTCACTCAAGCTAGCTCAGAAAATAAATTCACTTTTTTTTTTTTTTTTTTTTTTGGTGCCAGGCCTCACATTTAATTGAACGCTGCATGTGGTGAGCGACTAATCTGCTTTTGGTTACACAGTGAGTTTTAGAGACCTAATGTGCAGCGGGGGACTATTGTTCATGATGTATTTTATACTTGAAGTTTGCTAAAAGAGTAAATTGTGTGTTCTCACTACTATATAAAAAAAAAAGAAACTATGTGAAGAGGTGGATATGCTAATTAGCTTGAATGTAGCCATTAGTTCATTATGTAGATGTAAAAACATCATGTTGTAGGCCTTAAATACATACAATTTTAAGAAAATTTTTAAAAAGATTCCTTTAAGCAAGCATTTACAATAGCATCAAAACATTAAAACTGTATGGTAATGGATGTGGAAGCCTGTACAATGAAGACTACAGAATATTGCTGGAAGCAATTAAATATCTTTGGAATAGGAGATATTTATTCTTGTTTTTCAAGAGTGTTTTTTCTATTTGGGAATACTTGCAATTTATTTGAATAAGAAGTTCTTCCTTGTACTTTCTGAAAAAAAATAGGCCACTGGAATTTGAATAACATTCCGTTGAATCTGTAGATTGCTTGGAGTAGTATTTTTATGTTAGTGATATTAAATTTTCCAACCCATGGACACAGTATATTTTTCCATTTATTTAGTTCTTCTTTGATCTTTTAATGCAATGTTATGTAGTTTTCAGTGTACAAGTATTTCACCTTCTTAAATTTATTCCTAGGTATGTTATTCTTATGGGCGCTATTATAAATGAAATGTATTAATTTTCCTTGAAGATTTTTCATTGCTAGCACAACTAGTTTTTGTCTGTTTATCTTGTCTGCTGCAAGGTTGCTGAATTAGTTTATTAACTCCAGTAATTTTGTGTGTGTGTGTGTGTGTTTATTTAGTATTTTCTCTCTAAAGGATCATGTCACCTGCAAATGGAGCTAATTTTATTTTCAAAACATTTTTGCTCATCATCATTTTTGAAAGATGTTTTGACTGGCTATAGAATTCTAGGTTGAAAGTTTCTTTTTTCAGTACTTAAAGCTATTGTAAACTTCTTGTTTGTAATGGTTCTGATTAGAAATTGAATGTCATCATTACAGTTAGTCCTCTGTATGTAATATGTCCTTTCACCTTTTATTCCTCTTAGGATTTTCTCTTCATCACTGGTTTTGATCAATTTGAGTAATGTGGTCCTTGGTGTAGTTTTCTTCATCTTTCTTGTTCTTAAGATACATTGTTTCTGGGATATTTGGAATTTGTGGTTTTCATGAAGCTTAGAAAGCTTTCATCCAATATGTTTTAAATATTTTTCAATCCCTTTTACCCACTCCGTTCCCTTCAGGGATTCCATTTACCCTTATAGAGGGTGTTTAAAGATTTCCCACTGATGATGGGCTTTTTACTTTTATAAATGGATTTTTCTCTGTCTGTTTCATTTATGTTAGTTTCTACTGCTATTTTTTCTAGTTTGTTAATCTTTTCTTCTGCAAAATTTAATTCAGTGTATTTTTAAAATTTCAGACTGTAAGCTGTAGTTTCCACTTCTGGAATTTGATATTTAAAAATATCTCCAACATCTTCACTTAGATAAAATTATAATAACTGCTCTAATGTCCTTGTCTTCTAAGATGTGTGTCATTTTCAACTGAATTATTACATTCTTCATGATGTCTCATGTTTTCCTTCCTCTTTGCCTGTTTGAGATTCTGACATTTGATGCCAGACATTTGATGTTGATGCCCAAATGTGCCCAATGACACAACGTGGTATCAGTTTCTTTGCACACCCAAGCTTGTGCAGCAGGAGAGGTAGAGAGGTAGAGGAAGCCCGGACAAAGGAAGCATCCTTTGGAGACTTACGGTGAAGAGAATGAATGAAGTAACTGGCAGAAACTACAGGTCTTGGTAGAACAAAATAGAATCCCAGAATGAGAACATATACCATGCATGTCCCCCAAAGCAAGAAAATATTTCCTAAAATCTCAAGAAAAATCACTTTTGGCTAATACCTTATATCAAGTGAGGTGATCCATGTACCAAGGCAGTGGGAAAAGTTTGTTAAGGATGCAGAACTCAGAGAGAACTGATTCTCTCATGAGGACATTGTGAAGGATTAATGCTACTCAGTAAGTGATGCCTAGGGCATGAACTTTTGAATAGCTCATAAGCATCAACATATTTAATTGTGGATCTAAACCAAAAACCAAGGTGGGGACAAGGTGGGAGACATTGACTGTCACTGGCATATATTTGGGTTGAAATAACGCTATCAGAAATGGCAAGTAAAGAGATCAGATAAAAGGAAAATAATGTCTTTGTCATATTTAAAATGTATAATCCAACTATTAGAAATGTGTCAGGTTAAAAGGAGACTAGTGATGTCAAAACATTTTTAGTGCAATGTTAAACAGGAGCTATACAACCCTTCCTAAATAACAAAAAAAAGTTATACACACACACACACACACACACACACACACACAGAAAACCACATTGACAAAGAAATACAGTAAATACAATCTACTACATATGATGGATGTAGAGTAAAATATGGAAGAGTTTAGAATATAAACAGGGAAATAAGAATGTTTTTATTAATCTGTATCTTTATCCATGAAAACCAATCATAAAACAAAACCTTAAAACATTGTATGTAAAAAATCCAGTAGTCCAGAGTGATTGTCAAAAAAAATTTAATTAAAGACATTTAAAACTTAAACTTTTTAGCTTTCATAGACTACAATTAATTTTGTATACAAGTTAAAATTTGAGGATAGAATATTCTTTTTTATGACAGAATGCCAGCAAAAGCAAATGTATAGTAAACTTTTGAGAAAGACAATTTCCAATATAAAAACATAAATATAATAACTGATACAGGCAGGGTTGATTAATTGATGATAAAATGCTCAGAGCAAGATTGTTAGAATACAAGATATTAATACTTTTTCAAAACACTTTCCAAATTAATTATAAATAAGATGTTATTACAAGTGACAGAGTTCCTAGACTCCTCCCCAAGTGACCATCCTAGTATCACTAGAACTTGTATACTGAAAACTACATAACATTGCATTAAAAGATCAAAGAAGAACTAAATAAATAGAAAAATATTGAAAAGACATCTTGCTCCCCATATTACTGGAGCCTTCTCCAGCCTCTCTCTAAGTAAGCTTCAGTAGCTGTCTCCCCAATCCTGCCACCGTTCTGATACCCAGGTACAGGCTCTGCATCCTGTCACAGCTTGCATTAAAAACCTTTCTCTTAGGACAGGACAAACAAACTTGTCCCACAATACTCCACGCATTGGGGGCGTCATGGGCCCTCCAAGAGACTTCCACTGTGCTATCCAGGGACACTCTCTCCATGGGGAGTGCTTCAGTCTAGACCACTTCCTACCACCAAATGCCCCCACGTCAAGTGTCTTCTCCAACACCACATAGCAAGGGGCTTTACCTCATTGTGAAATATAGTTGTAAGTGTTCCCACATTTTAATGCAAGAGACAATTTGTCTGCCTTTACAGATTTGAAGTTCTGTCCTCTGCATGTACTTTTGAATGTCATAAATGTCATTCAGTTAATGTCGGCACAAATGAGTCCATGAGGTGAGAATACTGAGTCCCTGGCAATTCCATCTACATTGTCACAAGGCTGCACATCTGGGGCTGAAGGCAAACCTGGCTCCAGTCGGTAGGAAACTCCAACTTGTGACCCAGGTTCAAGTTTAGTTTTCTAAGTGGGGCTCTCTGTGTTCAGCTTTAACACTTCTCATTCAGAGGAACAAGAGATGAGTAAGGGTGGACTTAGCTGGGTTGCTCCAAAGCCAACTCAAGAGAAAAACCTATGTGTAAATGATGTATTAAAGACATGCTCCCTGCAGAAAGCAATGGAGTTGGGTATACAGGGAGGAAAGGTAAATTTTTGGAGAGAGTGTGCAATTCCAGGTAAGAAACCCTGTGTTCCACAGCTTAAACCGTGTACTTGGATGAGGACAAGGAGGCCCAGCTCTCCTGTGATCATGAAAGGGACAGTCAAGACAGCAGAAGGAATAGAGCAGAGTTCAGAGAGCAATGAGGAGATGGCGACAGAAAGGGCCTGGCAGGGTGGGAGCCCATGGGACACTGGGGTAAGACCAGACAGAGGTTACAGCAGCCACTGGGGAGAATAAATGGAAGAGAAAAAGCAGTGGGAGAATGAGCTGTCACCATAGACAGAGAAATAAGAAGTAAGTGCAGCTCAGAGCCATAGATGTGATTACCTCTGCACCCTGAGCGTGAAGGCCAACGGATCCACTTGCTGAACTGGACTTTTATTTTCTTCTTTTTTGGTTTTGAAGCACTGGAGCCATGAATGTTGCCAGTGACTTTATGCCATTCGGTGTTTGACGAGCCGTCAAGTGGATCATCTTCCATCTGCGGATTGTTCTTAATCTCAGTCGAGGGTGTTAAAACCAGCTCTGAAAATAAAATACAGCCAATGGCATCCACTGGCGTCCATGATCTTACTGTGACTTTCTCTTCCACCCAAAGGATTTCAAATCACGAATGGGGCCTTGGACAAGAAAGTCCAAAGGGGGAGGGGAAGCCAACAGAATAACTTTAATACTTCCTTTTTTGTTGATCTTTCTTACATTACTCAGTAATGACAAGTGTGCCAGGAGGCAAAGGCACTCCCGAGATGAGTAAGGGTGGACTTAGCTGGGTTCCTCCAAAGCCAACTCAAGAGAAAAACCTATGTGTAAATGATGTATTAAAGCCATGCTCCCTGCAGAAAGCAACAATGGAGTTGGGGATACAGGGAGGAAAGGTAAATTTCTGGAGAGAGTGTGCAATTCCAGGCAAGGAACCCTGTGTTCAGCAGCTTAAACTGTGTACTTGGATGAGGACAAGGAGGCCCGGCTCTCCTGTGGTCATGAGAGGGACCGTCAAGACAGCAGAAGGAATAGAGCAGAGTTCAGAGAGCCATGAGGAGATGGCGACAGAAAGGGCCTGGCAGGGTGGGAGCCTATGGGACACTGGGGTAAGACCAGATGGAATTTGTAGCAGCTGCTGGAGAGAACAAATGGAAGAGAAAAAGCAGTGGGAGAATGAGCTGTCACCATAGACAGAGAGAAATAAGAAGTGAGTGCAGCTCAGAGCCATAGATGTGATTACCTCTGCACCCTGAGCGTGAAGGCCAACAGATCCACTTGCCGAACTGGAATTTATTTTCTTCTTTTTTGGTTTCACTCTTTGCACTTACTGAGATCCTAGCTCTGGCTCCCGGAATGTGGGCAAAACAGCATGTGTCTGATCCAGTGAGTTGGGTATTTGCTGGGGGTGTAAGAATCCGTAGTGAAACAAAGGAGAATGTGGTGGGAAGAAATCAGTTTAAATTAGTTACATGGCACATGTAAGGAATGGCACATCCCTGACACCCGCTGAGCACCTTTCAGGTATCCTCTCCACGGACCCAAATGGTGCTCATTATCTCATGTGACCCTCCCTCCTCCTGAGGACAGAGGTCCCCATTTTTTTCAGCTGCGGGCTCCAGGAGGAAATATTGACTGGGATGAAGAGTGAGAATGAACAGGATCCAGGGCGTTAAGGAAATCTGAGCAGAAGTGGATCCTGTGAGAAGGAAACTGAGGACAAGGCTGACGACATGAGTGGAGATGACAACTAAATGGATATTCATAAAAGGGACAGATGTGAACACTTTCCATGTGAAAGTTGTCCTTTGTTTCCAAAAAGAGCAGAACAAGGAGAAAGAGGAGCTGGACATGTCATGACACTCACATGTTAGTCCAGGATTTACACTGTTCCTGAATAATATATCTCATGATGTATGCAGATTTGAAGTCCTGTCCTTTGGAGACTGGTTTTGGCTCTGGAGTGCAGGGAACATGGGGAAGACAGCGTGGGTCTTTGCCACTGGGTTGGGTCTTGGCTCGGGGTATAAGAATCCATAGAGAAACGGGAAGATATCAGTTTAAAAGAGAATCTGGTAGGAAGAAATCAGCTTAAATTTGTTACACGGCACATGTAAGGAACTGCACATTCCCGTCACCCACTTCTTATGGAGTATTGTTGGAGATATACATTTATATATATTTGCTATAACACCATTGATGTGTTGTTGCCTTCCACTAACAGAACCTGGCAAGATCATGGTCATGGTCGGGTTGGTTGATGGTCCTCAGTGTTCCTGTGCAGTGTAGAAGGTGAGTTTGGGATTAGAGAGACCTCCTCACTTTCTCAGCTTTCTTTCTTACCTAGATTTTGTGAGGCTAGCACTTGGGAGATTGTCCCATACCCAGATCTTCTAAGTTTTGATGCTGAACTTGCGTGAGTTGAAGGTGCAATGAGGGTTACATGGGTTACTCAGCATTCAGATAGAAGTAAAGAGAGGAGGACTGGGTCAATCCCATTTGAAAATGTGCCTCTCAGCAGCCTGCACCATCCTCCAGCTACACTGTGTGATGACAGTGCTTTAAGATGTATCAGAGGCTGTAAATAAATCAATTTTTGGTGTCTTGGAGACCTGTCATTCTGTGTCAGGATTAAAATCTGTTAAGTTTCTTCATTTTAATTATGATGAAATTGCAGCTTCACAAAGTTACGTGGTTTACTTGAGGTCACACAGTGATGAGTTTTGAGCACTGCCACTAAGAACAGTTACAATAATTACTCAGAAATTGTTTATAGAATCCACATAATTCAGTAGATTCACATAATTGTTCCATAATTATTCACTGATCAATTTGTACTAGGCATTTTGTTCAAAAGTGCACATGTAGCTGTTATTTTCATCATAATCCTTAAGGCAATGTTACCATCTGTAAGAAAGAGGTAAAAAAAAAATTGAAGAAGAGGGATAGCCAATCATATATTTGACCATATTTCCATTTTTTTTTCCTGTGGTTCCAGTCGAATGACCAGTATGAGTCATGAGAAGAATATTCATTCTTGTATCATTTCCCAGAACCTAGGTGTGCCCTCCTAGAGTATTGGGACCAAAATTCACAAGTGTGTGCACCTTGCTTTACAGTGCAGGGAATAGCCTCTATCACCTGGAATTTCCATGGAACATTGGAATATACCAAAGAAGTATGAGACTTGGGTCTGCCCTTGACTGTATTTAATTCACTCTTCTATTGAATAGCAATGATTCTCATTAAATGGCTTTTGCCTTTTTATAACAATGATATATATTTTATGGAGAAGATCTTACTCTTAGCTTTATTTAGAAAGAATAAACATCAGCTATAGTTTAAGTTTTATGTTCTGGACTTAATATTTTCTGATTTCTGTTTTGAGATTAAAGTGTTATGTAAATAGGAAAACACTTGTTATTACTTATAAGAGTAAATTAGTTACTGGTTTCAGTTTCTGAAGTTGAAGCAAAATCTTTTTTTTTTTTTAATCTTTGATTATCCCCATCAGCACTGCTCATTGTCTATCAGTATGACCAGGCCATGCCCTTCTACTTACCCTCATCCTGCTGAAGCATCTCCACACACTGTCCAATTCCATCAGTGATTCACGCTCCTCCCAAAGCTCCCTGAAATGGGTCCAGGTCTCAGGATGTCAGACACATTCCAGATACAAAAGCAACACATACCTCAGAGCGGGCAGGTGGGTTCCCATTCTTCTGAGGTTGGCTGTCATCTCCTAGGTCAGGAAGGAATGTGTTCCCTTTTTAGGGGGTCTATTCTTCATGTCTCAGTGCCTTTGATCTAGTGAACACAACTTCCTGAATGTCAAAGAACGTGCTAAATATTTGATTTCTTGTTATGTGGCTGGAATAGAGTTATGAGACTTTTTTACTTACCCATGTCTGCTGAAGTTTGAATTCTTGGCAGTATAATTTTTTTTCTTGTAAGGTGATCAGTTTGCAGAAGATTGGCCCTGGTGCTGTGCCAAAAGAGGTAAACTTTATTTCAACTCAAAGCAAGCTTGAATTTGAAACTAGGGCTTCCACTCTTTCAGTACTGAGCTGCCATTGTCACTGGCATGTGTCCAGAGGACTCCTGTGTCTGCTGTACTCAGGCTAAGGTTCAGAAGAGCCCAGAAAGCCAAGTCTCCTTCACTTCTAGGTTCCCCCAACAGTTTCTCCTCAGCTGTACTAATTGCATTGAAAATATTCTTGCTCTGCTTTTGTGTTGTGGTTTGGAATAATATGATGCTGCTCAGTTGTTCCCAACCCCAAGTTGATCAGAGTAAGAAACACCTGGGAAGGTCAGTGATAATACAAGTTTATTGTCCTCCTTGCAGGGATCTGATTCACTGGGCTCAAGTGGGGCCTGGAAGGTGTTCATTAGCCTGACTCAGATGTGCAGTCAGTTTGGGGACCCTCTGATACCATGAACCTTACAGTTTATGGGAGATTCTTTGTTTTGCTGGTGATGAAACCAAGGCACAGAGGGTCTGTAACTTGCCCAAGTTCCCTTTGCTGTAAATACTGGAGCCAGATCTCATGTACAGTCCCTCTTCCACAAACCCCTTCCCACATTTTCCAACTCAGTTGTTTGGGCTCTTTCCAAGTAGGTGTTTCTCTCCCCTGTACCTCAATTCTGCCAAAAAAAAAAAACCAAAACTTTTTGAATTTAATTTATTTCCTCACAGCATGCTGGCAGTATCCTATTCTAACCTCTTACTGTCACTGTGAGATGACTCTTTTTGAGACAGGGACTTGTTCTGTCACCCGGGCTGAAGTGCAGTGATGATTATAGCTCACTGCAACCTCAAACTCCTGGGCTCAAGTGATCCTCCTCTCTGAACATCCCAGGTAGCTGAAACTCTAGGCACATATCACCATTCCCGGCTATATATATTTTTATTTTTTGTAAAGATAAGGTCTTGCTATTTAGCTCAGGCTAGTCTAGAACTTCTGGCTTCAAGCAATCCTCCTACCTAGGCCTCCAAAAGGACTGGGATTACAGGAACAAGCTGTAAACCACTCAATATGGTTCTAAAATGCTTTAAAAAAATAATAATAAAAATAAAAATACAGGGTATGGAATGTGGAAAGATACCTCACTTTATTACTGTTATATTTTTACTTCTAAAGTATAATCTTCTAAAGTATAATTCATATATAACAAAATCCACCATTTTTAAGCATACCGCTCAGCATCTTTTACTATATTCCAAAGGTTTTGCAACCATCACCACTACCGAATTCCAGAATACTTTCATAATGCCAAAACGCATACCTGTACTTTCTGCCAGTTACTCTCCAATTTCACCGTTTTTGCAGTCCCTGTCAGCCACTAATCTACCTTCTCTCTCTCTCTGGATATACTTGTTCTGGACATTTCCTGTGTATGGCATAATGCAACGTGGCCTTTTGCATCTGCATCTCTTACGTATCACAAAGTTCTCAAGGTTCACCTTTGTTGTACCATGCATTGGTACTTCAGTCCTTTTTATGGCCAAATGATATTCCATTTTATAGTTATACCACATTTTGTTTATCTGCTCATCAAAGGATGGCTGTTAGGGTTTTCCACTTTTTCACTATCTCACTTTTCCACACTTTTCACTATGTTTCCACTTTTTCACTATTATGAATAATGCTGCTGTGAACATTTATGCACATGTTTTTGAGTGAACATTTGTTTTTAATTTTCTTGATGATATACCTAGGAGTGCAATTGCTGCCTTATATGTGACTTTATGTTTCACTTTTTGAGGAACTAACAGACCGTTTTCCAATCTCAGTGGCTATACCAATTTGCATTCCCACTACTAACATATGGGAATTCTGTTTTCTCCATAACTTTCCTAACATATGTTTTCTTTTTTGTGAAGTCATACTGGTGAGTCTGATGTGATATCTCATTTTGATTTAAGTTTGCATTTTCCTAATGATGAAAAACATTGAACATCTTTTCATGTGCTTTTTGGCCATTTGTATGTATACTTTACAGAAATGTCTATTCAAACCTTTTCTCCCATTCTTAAATTGGGTAATTGGGCTTTTTTGCTCAGTTATATGAATTCTGTGTATACTCTAGATACCAGACCCTTGTCAGGCATATGATTTGAAAATAGTTCTTCCATTCTGTGAATTTTCTTTTAACTTCCTTGGCAGAGTCCTTGGAAGCATGAAATATTTTTTATGAAGTCCATTTATCCTATTTTGGCATTGCTTGTGCCTACTGAAGAAATGTTTAATCCAAAATCAGAAAGATTTGTAACTATGTTCTCTTTAAGACATCACTTTTGGAATAAGAACTTTCCTGGGTTTTAGTGGAGAGTGGACATTGCTTTTTCATGCCTCCTGTTCATTTCTGATATTTCTCCTGATTGGTATTTATATGCACTTCATCCCTCCATGGAGCATCTCATGGGCTGGAACAGAGCTCTGGGGACTGGTATCCTTCCACTGACCTTGATGCTGGTGAGAGCCCTGATCATGTGATTCAGCTGGCCTTAAGCCAACTCACTTGAACATATTCCTCAGGACATCTAGAGTAAAAGTCAAGAGCCTCTCTGAGAACGCTTGGCAGCCCATTCTGTTCTAAAGCCGGAGCAGACTTCCTTAGTCTATTACAGAGGGAACTGCACGGGTTGACTGGGTCATATATATGCAGAGTCAACCCCCTGCAGTATGCTCTGTCTGGAATAGACTGCTTTCACCTCTGGCATTAGAAAGCAGACCTGCTGTAGGGTTTGGGGAAGGTTGTTTGATATGAACTAGGTCCTCTCTAATTATTTTTACTGTATGTGTGACTTCTTCCAAGAAACAATGGAAGAATATTTATGTTAGAACTTTTTGTCAGTTGTTGTTTGTCTACAGTTTTAAAGTAGATAAAGGAGAGCTCAGTGTAAATGTATTATTAATACTTAATTACACTTGATGCCCACTGCCATAAGATCATACTTAATTGTGTATACGAACTATTGCTTAGGTATTGTCCTGTTCCTGATGAGAAAACAGACTCAGAAAGATTACAAAATTTCCCTGGGTCACAAATCCAGTGATGAATCAAATAAGAATTAGAAAGCAGTTTCTTTTGGCCTTCAAAGCTTACCTTATACCATTAGATCAAACTAAATGATAGTACTTTTGCTAGAATAAGTCTCAGAGTGTGGTTCTAGACTGATTTTCCAAGAAAACATTGAGTCATGTTAGTAGTATTTCAAACTTCTAAATTTCAAAGTCTTTTAAAAAATTATACCTTATTGTGTTTGTCCTATTCCATTTTTTTCTTTTTTCCTCAACAGATTCCTATCATTTATCCACTCAATATTTTTGTTACCTATCCTCTGTCAATTTTTATTTCTTTGAGTTTTTGTCACCTTTTTGTTTTATGCTAACAGCTCTTTACTAAGGTATAATTTGCATGGTGTAAACTACAAAAAAACTTATGGGTACAGCTTAATGAGTTTTAATATAATTATACATTGTATCATAATACCCATATTAAGGTAGAGAACATTTTCCTCTATGCCAAAATGTTCTGACGTGTTCCTTGCCAGTCATACTCATACCCCAAATGAGGAATATATTCTAAATGTTGTCACTGTCTTAGTCCCTTTGTGTTGTTATAAAGGAATACCAGAGACTCAGTTATTTATAAAGAAAAGAGGCACATTTCCATCATAGTTCTGCAGGCTGCACAAGAAGATGGCACCAACAACTACTCTTAATGAAGGCCTGAGGCTGCTTCTCCTTGTGACAGAAGATGAAAGGCAACCAGTGTGTGCGAAGATCGTGTGGTGAGAGGGGAAGCAAAAGAGAGAGAGAGTGAGAGGCACAGTGCAAGACTCTTTAATAACCAACTTCTGCAGGAACTAAAAGAGTGAGAATTCACTCACTACCTTCTCCTAGGGAGAGGATAAATCTGTTCATGGGGGATCCACTCCCATGATCCAACACCTCCCATTAAGCCTAACCTCCAATGCTGGAGATCATATTTAAACATGAGATTGGAGGGAACAAATACGTAAACTATATCAGCCATGGCAGATTAAGTTTACTTATTTTTGTGCTTCATAAAAATGAAATTATTCAGTATCTTCTCCTGTTTTGACTTCCCTCACTTAGGTGGCTATATATGCTACTAATTTTTTTTATTGTGACTTTCTCTCATTTCATTTTGTTTGGCCTGGTAATATCCTATTTATTGTATAATTATCAAACAATTTGATATTCATTTTCTGATGGTAGACAGGTTTACTTGTTGGCTGTTATGTATAAGCAACTATGAATATTCTTGTACAATCTTTCTGTGAAGATACATACTCATTTCTCCTGGGTATCTATAGCTAGGGATGGAATTGCTCAGTAAAAGACTGAAAACAGACACAGTTTTGCAAAAATGTTGTATTATTTTACATTTCTATGAAAAATGTAGGCTATTTCCAGTTGCTCTACATTGCCACACACTCAATATTATCAGTCTTTTAAATTTTAGCCATTCTACGAGGTGTGTAGTGATATCATCTATTTTGGTTTCACATGCCTATTGATCATTTAGATATCTTCTTATGTAAAGCACCTTTTCAAATTTTTCTGATTATTGATATACTGGGTTGTTTGTCATTTTCTTTATGATCTATTGGAGTTGTCTATATGTTTCAATAAGTCCATTGTTGCATACACAAATATGTGAAGCATTGAGGTTGAGAGCCTCTCTGACAATGCTTGGCAGCCCATGCTGTTCTAAGGCTAGAGTGGACTTCCTTGGTCCATGCCAGACAGAGGAAACCATAGGGTTTGGACCCAGTCAAGATTATATACATATATTTGCAATATAATTTATAATTATGTAATATATACATGTAGCATGCACATACATTGCAAATAATGGTTCTTGGTCTCCAGATAGTTTTTGCCTTGTTAAACACTAACCTATAATAAGCAGAAGCTTTCTAAAAATGAAGTTCAATCTAACTGATTTCTTATGAAGGCGAGTGCTACAATATCTAGTCTAAGAAGTAATTTCCTATGCCAAGTTTGTGAAAATAATTTCAATTTTTCTTTACAAGATTTCTAATTTTAATGTTCACATTTTAAATTAATTTCAATGTATGGTAGAAAGTGGTTTTTAGTATTAACTTTTAAAAATAGGAAATATTTTTTCAGTCAAGAAATTTCTATTGAAAAGTCTTTCACATCCCGAATGAAGGGCGTTGGTGTCTTTGTTTTAAAACTGTACATATGTGGGCATATTGTTTACATAACTGTACATATGTGGGCATATTGTTTGAATCTGTTTTCTTTTATTTTGATATATTTATGTATACTTAGATCTGTACCATATTTTTAATTTTTATTTTTTTTTTCTGCAACCTCTGCCTTCTGGTTCAAGCAATTCTCCTGCCTCAGCCTTCAGAGTAGCTGGGACTATAGGCATGTGTCACCTCGCCCAGCTAATTTTTGTATTTTTAGTAGAGATGAGGTTTCACCATGTTGACCAGGATGGTCTGGATCCCTTGACCTCCCGATTTGCCTGCCTCGACCCCCCAAAGTGCTGGGATTATAGGCATGAGCCATTGTGGCTGGTCTTAGTTTTTAAATTATTGTAACTCTAAAATGAGTTTTGAAATCTAGCAGAGTAAGTCCTCCTACTTTTTCAAGAACAACTTGCTTATTCTAGATTATTTGATTTTCAAATACATTTCGAAATTGGCTTTTACATTTATTTAAAAGCTCCTATTAAAAATATTAATCAGAATTATGTTGATTTGATATTCTTACAAAATTGAGTCTTCCAATCCATGAACATAATATATATTTCTCTATTTAGTCTTCTTTAAGTTCTCTCACCACCAGCTTTTAGGGGCTTTGTACCTGCTGCATTATATGTATTAATGTATTGCATGAAAACATTTTTAGTAACACACATGATGTGTCATGTGTTATTAAAAAAAGTTTTCAATTTTACCAAATGCTTTTTTTGCATATGTCAAGATAATAATACAGTCTTTCTCTTTTGTACTAATAATATGGAGGATTATTTGGGGTTTTCTGAAAATATAAAAGGATTTATTGAATAAAACTATGACAGTTTTTAAATATTTTATATTGTTTTTACAACTGTACTGAGATACAACCTACATGCAAATTTGCACATAATTAAACTTTATGAATTTAAAAGTTTGAACATAAGTATACATCTGTAATCAAGATAGTGGATATAGGCTGGGCACAGTGGCTCATGCCTGCAATCTCAACACTTTGGGAGGCCAAGGCAGGCAGATTACTTGATCTCAAGAGTTGAAGACAAGCATGGGAAACATGGTGAAACCACATCTTTAAAAAAAACCCACAGAATTAGTCAGGCATGGCACAATGTGCCTATAGTCCCAGCTGCTTGGGAGGATGAGTTGGGAGGATGGTTTGAGCCCAGGAGACATAGGTTGCATTTAGCTGAGATTGTGCCTCTGCGCTCCAGTTTGGATAATAGAACCAGACCTTGTCTAAGAAAAAAAAAAAGATAGTGGATATAGCTACCACTTCCAAAGTGTCCTTGGTTCCTAGTAATTCCTCCCTTACCTTTCTTACTCCAACTCAGACAGCCACTGATGGGTGTTCTGTCATAATAGATTAATTTAAATTTTCTAAAGTTTTCTATAAATAGAATCATACATTATGTATGCATTTTTGGTTTATACATTTATATATTTTGGTATTTGAGTTTTTCATTCAGAATAATTTTGAGATGTAGCCATGTTGTCAGGTATATTAATAGATTACCCTACTATACTGCAGACATTGAAAAAATGTGCACTCCTTTTCTTTTTCATAAGACCTCCCCTAGTTCAGGCCCTGTACCTCCAATGATCAGGACAGTCCTCTTTCCAGTTTTATCCCTCCAATGGATGAACAAAGGTCCAAACCAATTACATAGAGAAAGCATTCTCATGTCAACCAACTGTGTTGGAAAAAATGGACATCCATAAGCCAAAAAAAGAAAAAAAATCCATAACCAATCCTGGTGAGGTTACGGAGAAAAAGGAAAACTTTTATACAATTGATGGGAGTGTAAGTTAGTCCAAGCTTTGTTAAAGACAGTGTGGCAATTCCTCAAAGATCCAGAGGCAAAAATACCATTTGACCCAGCAATCCCATTGCTGGGTATACACTCAAAGTAATAGAAATCATTCCATTTTAAAGATACATGTATATGTATGTTTATTACAGTACTATTCACAATACCAAAGACATGGAATCAGCCCAAATGCCCATCAATGATAGACTGGATAAAGAAAATATGGTACATATACACCATGGAATACTATGCAGCCATAAAAAGGAATGAGATTATATTCTTTGCAGGGACATGGTTGAACTTAGAAGCCATTATCCTCAGCAACCTAATCTAGAAAGAGAAAACCAAACACAGCATGTTCTCAGTTCCCACTCATTCAGTGGTAGCTGAATGATGAGAACACATGGAAACATGGGGAGGACAACACACACTGGGGCCTGTCAGAAGTGAGGGGTGGGAGGTGGGTGGAGGGAGAGCATCAGGAAGGGTAGCTAACAGATGTTGGCCTTCATAACTAGGTGATGAGATGATCTGTGTAGCAAACCACCATGGCACATGTTTACCTATGTAACAAACCTGCACATCCTGCACATGTACCCCTGAACTTAAAAGTTGAAGAAAAAAAATAAATAATATTTTTAAAATCCATTTAAACCTCCAAACTTGCACTACAATTAAATCAAAATTGATTACAGAACTGAATGTAAACTGCAAAACTAGAAAATTTACGGTAGAAAACAGAAAAGAAAATCTTCATGATATGGAGTTAGGCAAAGTATTCTTAGTTATAACATCAACAAAACTATTAAAACTTTGATCAATTCAACTTTATGCAAATTAAAAATTCTTGGTCAACACAAGACACTATTAACAGAATAAAAAGACAAGCTACAGATTGGGAGAAAAATGTGAAAATCACTAATATGAAAAAGAACTTTATAACTTTTTATAATTTTCTATGTTTTAAGTAATGAATGATGATAAATATGCCTAAATAAAAATGATGATAAAAAAGCCACTACAGAAATTCAGAGATTGGCTGTTCAGGTAAGAGTTGAGATTTGTTTTGTGGAAAGACTAATTCTCTTTGCAGTGGCCATGGATCTGTTCCTCTATGCTAAATGTCTTGTGGGAGGAGTGTGTTTTTGGGGGAGTGTTCACTGGTACTCTTCAGTGGCCTGAAGTGACCCATTCTAGGAATTGTTAATTATGGTGCCAAAAAATGAAATAATAAAGCTTGATTAGAAAAAAAAAAAGGACTTGTGTGATGGTGAATTGTGTGTGTCACTGTGATGGAGCCCTAGGGTACCAGGACAGTCGTTCCTATGTCATGTATGGGAAGGGGGTTCTGGATGACATTACACTGGAATAGGCAGACTATGGGAAGCATATTGCCCTCCCTAATGTGAGTGGCCTCATCCAATCAAAGGACAGAGAAGTAAAAGACCTAATAAGAAGAAAATACTTTCCTGGTTATCTGACTTTTTCTTCGGAATTTCAGTCTCCAGAATCTCATGTTCAAATTTCTGTGTTTGTGTACACACACACACACACACACAAACATGCTATATCCCTATTTACACATACACACACATACATGCCATATACATATACATACATGTATATTAAAATATATGTACACACACACACTTCATAGGTAAGAAGATTAGATTGTATTTTGCAAAGCTCAGCCAGTCATTGATAATTGTTGAAGCTGGGCAGTAATTATGGGGATGATTCTGTCTCTTTTTTAATACTATTTAGTATAAAATTTTAGTATATGATTCTGTCTCCTTTTTTATTTTTTTTAAGAGTATCAAATGATTTTATTATGAAAGATAAGCCATTTACCAACAACTTTCCTAAAAAAACACAAATGTGAGAATAAAGTAAACATATGTAAGACTCACTAGCCCCTGCAGAACAGGAAGCGGCTCCGGACAGAGAGCCTGCAAGTGAGGCTCTCTTCCTTATACCTCACGTCTGAACTTTTCACACATTCTAGGATTTCATGTTTTGTTACCTATTACAAAGGAAAGGAAACTGGCTAGAAGATTCACGTACAAGAAGGTCACAACTTTAAAGCTATCTGACGCTACTGACTTGTACAATCTAGTTAGGAACTCTGAGAGACAATATCAAATAAGCACTGTCAAATACCACCCCCAGTTAACCTTTACTGTCATTGTTCTTTCAAACTGTCTTTGGGATTGGTTATGTTCTCTCACTGTAGCTTTCGTTTATCCCAGAACACAAACCCTAAAGTCCATGTGCAGTCTCCATGTTCAAGTAAAGCCTGTTTCAGAACAACTCAGGGTTGCTTTAGTGTTTCTCTCTCTGTAGTGTCTACTTGGTGTCACACCCCTGGACAGGGGACCAAATGGCAGCACAATGCAGGGGGTGACATGGTCAACTTCCCTGCTGCTGAACTTGCTCCCCTTTCAATGTTTACTGCCCACAGTCAAGGTTGAAATCTTTAGACCAGTGACGACCTTGGCCTATCTTTAGTCTGAAGTTGCTCTCTTATGTAACCGAATCCATTTCTTCACCAAACATTGAGCTTTCAAAAGGTGACAGGCATATTCTTAGGAAGTGTCCTGAGATGGAGCTGGTGGGTCCTGGCCGTCGGGCTCTGGAGGGGGTGCTGGCACAGCTGCTTTTTTCTGGGCTGCCAGGAACTCATGAATTGCTCGTTCTATTTGTGGCCTGAATATGTGGTTTAGTTTTGGATCCACCACCTGAGAAATAATCCTGTCTACTCCAGCTTCCAACATCCCTGACTGAACCACACTCTGCCTCAGACCATTTAGTAATTGGTTTTTGTTCATTGTAGGATTCCATTCCTGCTTGTCCAGATGTGTTGACACAAAATTATCCACTTTCTGCCTCAGGTTTTGGTAAGCTGGCTTTGTGTCCATGTCGGCCAGGCAGTCCCGGCGGAAGCTGTCAAAGAGGCCCGGCTCTTGAGCTGCTCCACTATGAGAGCGATGAGCTGCGGGTCGCCGGGAGACAGAGAGGCGGGGTTGATGGGGCCCCCGTCCCCGCTGGCCCCAGTAGCGGCCGTCGCTGCCCCGGCAGAGGCTTGGCCAGCTCCGCCGCCGCCCACCGCGCCCGTTTCCCCGCCGCCGCCGTCCGCCATGGCGGCGCCCCGGGCCCTCAAGGCAGACCGACTATAGCTTCTTTTCCAGGACAGAAGGTCTAGAATGTGTAGAGGCGGCGAAGGGGGCGGTGAAGGGGAAGGGCCCCAAGGAGGCAGCGGCGGAGATGACGGTGGTGGTGGCGGTGGCGGCGGAGGCGGGGGCGGCGGCGGCGATGGCGCCGGGGGCAATGGTGGGGGATGCGGGGGCGACGACCAGCTCGGAGGCTGCAGAGGTTGTGTCTGTCTCCTTTTTTATACTATTGAAGTTCTACGTTTGAAGAAGTAGGATAGACTAATAGCTGAATTTCTCTACATACACTTCAAAGCCCGAGGGATTAACAGAGTCAAAAATACCACCAATAATCCTGCCCCCAACCAGGGCTAGGAAACACTGTGGACCCCAGGTAATTTTATTTAGCTGGGTCTGGGAGCCACACAACAGCACAGGGAGCAGAAAACACTATGCAAATAGAGGACAGCATAGCAGGGAGGGCCTGTTCATGACAGAACACAGATAAAACCATTCTCATACAGTGAGTGTGGAGAAACACAGAACATGGCTGAGACCTAGTGGTTCAGAAGCCTGCTACTGGGGAATTGAAAGGCAGAGGCTTCACAGTGCAGAAGACCAGAGGGGCCAATCATTGAAGGGAAGAATTACTGGGAGACCAAAAGGCCTGGACAAAGGAAGTGACCTCTGGAGATTTGTGGTGAAGAGAATGAATGAAGTAACTGGTAGAAATTAAAGGTCCTGGTAGAACAAAACAGAATCCCAGAATGAGAGCATACCTGTCCCCAAAACTAGACAATATTTCCTAAAATTGCAAGAAAGACTCATTTTTGACAAGTACTGTAAATGTAATGATGCTATCCAAGTATCCAGACAGTGGGAAAAGTTCACTAAGCATGTAAAACTCAGTAAGACCTGATTCCCTCATGAGGACTCTGTTAAGGATAAATTCCACTCAAGTGATACTTGGGATACACTTTTGAACAGCTCATATGCATCAGCCTATATAATTGTAGATTTAAACCAAAAACCAAGGTGGGGACAGGTGGGACACATAGGCTGTCACTTTATGTTTGGGTTGAAATAACAAATAAGAAATGGCAGGTAAAGAGGTTAGAGAAGAGGAAAATAATGTATTTGATTGTCATAGTGGTACAATTTTGAAGTCAAAAGATATAATTTAAAATTTATAAACCAAATAGAAGTGTGTCAAGTTAAAAGGGGATTAGTGATATCAAAACCTTTTTAGTGCAATGTTAAACTGGAGCTGTACAACCTTTCCTAAATGACAAATAAAAGGCACACACATATACACAAACACAAAAAGAAAACTAATAACATCAACAAAGAAATACAGTAAATACAATCTATCACATATGGTAAATATAGACTAATATATGGAAGAGTTTAGAATATAAACAGGGAAATAAGAATGTTTTTATTAATCTCTATGCATATCTGCTAAAACCAATCACAATAAAAGCTGAAAACATTATATGTAGAAAATCCACTATTAAAGAGTAATAGGCAAAAACAATTAAACAGATTTAAAACTTACACATTTTAACTAATGGACAAAAATTAATTTTGGATAAAAGTTAAGATTGGGGCAGAAAAGTCTTTTTCACAACAGAATGCCAGCAAAAAACAAAGTAAAATTAATTTTGGATGAACGTTAAAATTTGGGCAGGGAGTATTCTTTTTTATAAAGAATGCCAGCAAAAACAAGTATACAGTAAAATTTTGAGATAGAAAAAAATTTTCAGATTCATTGATTTTTTGAAGGGTTTTTATGTCTCTATCTGTAGCTGTGCTCTGAACTTAGTTATTTCTTATCTTCTGTTAGCTTTTGAATTTGTTTGATCTTGGTCCTCTAGTTCTTTTACTTGTGACAATAGGGCGTTGATTTTAGATCTTTCCTCGTTTCTCATGTGGGCATTTAGTGTTATAAATTTCTTTCTAGACACTGCTTTAAATGTGTCCCAGAGATTCTGGTATGTTGTGTCTTCATTCTCATTGGTTCCAAAGAACATCTTTATTTCTGCCTTCATTTCATTATTTATCCAGTAGTCATTCAGGAGCAGGTTGATCATTTTCCATGTAGTTGTGCGGTTTTGAGTGAATTTCTTAGTCCTGAGTTCTAATTTGATTGCACTGTGGTCTGAGAGACTGGTTGTTATGATTTCCATTCTTTTGCATTTGTGAGGAGTGATTTACTTCCAATTATGTGGTCAATTTTAGAATAAGTGCGATGTGGTGCTGAGAAGTATGTATATTCTGTGGATTTGGGATGGAGATTTCTGTAGATGTCTATTAGGTCTGCTTGGTCCAGATCTTTGTTAATTTTCTGTCTCGTTGATCTGTCTAATATCGACAGTGGAGCGTTAAAGTCTCCCACTATTGTTGTGTGGGAGTCTAAGTCTCTTTGTAGGTCATTAAGAACTTGTTTTATGAATTTGGGTGCTCCTGTATTGGGTACATATATATTTAGGATCATTAGCTCTTCTTGTTGAATCGATCCCTTTACCATTATGTAATATCCTTCTTTGTCTCTTTTGGTCTTTGTTGGTTTAAAGTCTGTTTTATCAGAGACTAGGATTGCTACCCCTGCTTTTTTTTGCTTTCCATTTGCTTGGTATATCTTCCTCCATCCCTTTATTTTGAGTCTATGTGTGACTTTGCACATGAGATGGGTTTCCTGAATACAGCACAGCGATGGGTCTCAACTCTTTATCCAGTTTGCCAGTCTGTGTCTTTTGCTTGGAGCATTTAGCCCCATCAAACAATTTACATTTAAGGTTAAATTAAATATTAACATTTAAGGTTAATATTGTTATGTGTGAATTTGATCTTGCCATTTTGATACTAGCTGGTTGCTTTTCTTGTTAGTTGATGCAGTTTCTTCATTGTGTCAATAGTCTTTACCATTTGGTATGTTTTTGCAGTGGCTGGTACTGGTGTTCCTTTCCATGTTTAGTGCTTCCTTCAGGAGCTCTGGTGAGGCGGGCCTGGTGGTGATGAAATCTCTCAGGAATTGCTTGTCTGTAAAGGATTTTATTTCTTCTTCACATATGAAGCTTAGTTTGGCTGGATATGAAATTCTGAGTGCAATTCCTCAAGGATCTAGAAATAGAAATACCATTTGACCCAGCAATCCCATTACTGGGTATATGCCCAAAGGATTATAAATCGTTCTGCTATAAGGACACGTGCACATGTATGTTCACTGCCTTACTGTTTACAACAGCAAAGACTTGGAACCAACCCAAATGTCCATCAGTGATAGACTGGATAAAGAAAATGTGGCACATATACACCTTCAAATACTATGCAGCCATAAAAAAGGATGAGTTCATGTATTTTGCAGGGACGTGGATGAAGCTGGAAATCATCATTCTCAGCAAACTGACACAAGAACAGAAAACTAAACACCTCATGTTCTCACTCACAAGTGGGTGTTGAACAATGAGAACACATGGACACAGGGAGGGGAATATCACACACTGGGGCCTATTGGGGGGTCAGGGTATAGGGGAGGGATAACGGGATAAAGGGATTGGGGAGAGATAATATTAGGAGAAATACCTAATATAGGAGATGGGGGGGATGGATGTAGCAAAACACCATGGCATGTGTACACCTATCGAACAATCCTGCATGACCTGCACATATATCCCAGAACTTGAAGTATAATAATAATAAAGAAGAAAAATTTCAATGTACAACCATAAGTATAATAACTGACACAGGCAGGGGGGATTAATTAATGATAAAATGTTCAGAAAACGATTGTTAGTATATAGGATATTTATACTGTTTCAAACCACTTCCCAAATTAATCATAAATAAGGTATCTTTACAAGCAACAGAGCTCCTAGATCCCTCCTTAAACAAGTAACCATCCTAGTATCACAAAAATGAAGGTGAAGACACTGGGCCTTCTTAACCTGCAGATGGGCTGAGGTAGGAAGCTCACAGCATTGACTCTGCAGTGTTTCTGGCAAAATGTTTAGGCTGAATTTAATCATGAGGACATTTTGACTTCAGAATGCAGAGCTTTGAGCCAGACAGCTGACCTGTCCTCTACAAACAAGTCCATATCACCACCATCAATGACAACAACCAAAAGAGGAAGAGATGTTTGGGGTTCAAAATGACTAAAAAAGCATAAGCTACATAGTTTTTACTCTTTTTGAACCCAAAATGTCTCTTCTCCTTTTCTGTTGTTTTTTTGGTGGTGACATGGACTGTTTGAAGGAGACAGGTCAGTTGTCCTGTTCAATGTTCTACATTCTGCAACTGTCTGAGGATTACCTCCTATGGAACTTAGGCTAAGCGTTTTCAGCAAGAACATGGCATTCTTTGCCATGAACAATACTCTAGCTTGGCAAAGTTCCAGGTGATACACTGTCTTGTCCCAGTGGCTCCAGACTTCTGTTCTCTACGGGATGGAGAGGAGCAGGACTAAGGCCTGTCAATGCTGTGTGTTCATCTGGAAATTGGTCTCTCTAGGTATTGATCACAATTGGATGGGGATGAACCATAGCTTCTCAAATCAAAGGAGCCTGGTGGGTTGAAATCATCAAGAGCATTCTGTGGTCTAAAATTCCATCTTCAGCAAAGGATCCCAGCAGTGTCATTGTGTTTGGACTTGAACTTACTTTGCTGTTTTAGTTCTTTTCATCAAGTGCTAAAGGTACTTTTTGTGACATGCTTTCATCCATTGCATCCTTCCGGCAGCATTATGTATCTGTAGGGGAGAGAGAGAATAAAATAAAATGAGCATTTTTGTCAGGTCCTCCTGAAGGGTGAATCTAGAGGGATTGTTAAGTGGAGGGATGCTACTCAAGGGGCAAACCAATCTCCTTCTAGGATCATGAGCTGAGGGATGAGCCTTGGGATGGCTGAATGGGGAAGTGTCATCCACAAGAGAAAAGAAAACACCCCAGAACTTCTCTGATCTTCTGGTCAGCCTGGTTGCAGGATATAGGGACCCTGCCTATGCCCAACCAGCAGCCGGGATCATCAGACTTTTTCCTCCTGATCCCCTTTTTCTGGAGCAGAATAATGGCTTTTCCTCCCAGTTAGGATGTGCTCAGCATCAATGATGCATACTCAGACACAGAGGCTGTAGAAGGAGAGGACATTTTACTGAGAGATCCACTCCCTTACAACTCCATGACCCAGTCTTCTAGGGAGAATTGGGAGGGCCATGGGAAGAACTCTGGATATAAGAAGCAGCAGGAACCTCAGACAACATCCACGACCACTTCCACCTTTTAAAACAGAGGAGTAGTGATGCCACTGGGATACGATTGAACTAAGGCCACATGACTTGCTATTGACAACCCAGGAATTAGAAACTACTAAGGCCCTTTCAATAAAGATTGGAGGAAGCAAGAGGAAAGGCTCCAGTCTGGAGGTCTCAACAGTCATGAGAGGCTGTTGGGTTACCTTGGCTAGGACAGAAATAAGGTTTTACAAAGAAATATAATGTCACTGCTGCTTGTTTGGTTGGTTAAAAATAAAAAATAAAAAAATATATATAAGTATTCTTCCAAAGGGGATCAGGAAAGAAAGAAATTTTTTAAAAAAGAGACTCAAAGTGGAGTTAGCAAAGAGAGAGCGGGGACTGCAACCACAACCCAACTTAATTTCTGTACTGCTGTGACGTTGATTCCACACCTAGCTATACCTTAAGTCATTTCTGGAAACGTTAGTTTGTGTTGTACTACATTCTCCCCTCCCACGTATTGTTCTTCCCAATTATATTTGGGGTAAGGTTTCTTTTTTAACATTCTGTGCCAGTGTCAAGAGTGGCATAAAGAAGTATTCACGTGCAATCTCTTGTGAAAGTTCAGTCTTGATGTGTTATTGTCTTCTCGTCAGGAGAGTGAGACCTATGAGATCTCTTTGGTGGTTTGGTGGAAGGACAACAATTGACCAATAGCAAAATGTTCACATTGCAGTGATGCGTCAGTTAGTGGCTATAAATCAGTGTGGGGAAATGTAAACTGGAAGTTTTATCTTAAAATGCAAAGGAAATATAAATTCCCCATTATGTAATAAGGAAGGTAGTACTTCCATACATTAGGTGTTAACGTAACGGCTATTTCTCACTTTATCTTGTATTCAAAACTGAGCAAGTGAGCTTCAAGCAGAGGCGAAAGGCCTAATCTATTAATTTTCTTGTTTTTCTTCTTGATTCTTTATATGCTGTAAAAACAGTACTACTGAGAGGATAATACAGATCCCAGCAAAGGCTAATGGATGCTCAGCCTTTTCTGTGGAGTAGCCACACATAGGGGCACTTCCATGTTGGTAACCTCAAGTCATAGTAGACCAGTGGTCCTTCTTATCTTTAGCCACTTATTAGAATCACCTGGGAGGGTTTTTTTCTAATTGCATTTTAGGTTTGGGGGTACATGTGAAGAACATGCAAGATTGTTGCTTAAGTACACACATGGCAGCGTGATTTGCTGCCTTCCTCCCTTTCACACATATCTGGCATTTCTCCCCATATTATCTCTCCCCAACTCCCCACCTGCCGCTGTCCCTCCCCTATTTCCCCCAAACAGACCCCAGTGTGTGATGCTCCCCTCCCTGTGTCCATGTGTTCTCATTGTTCAACACCAGCCTATGAGTAAGAACATGCGGTGTTTGATTTTCTGTTCTTGTGTCAGTTTGCTGAGACTGATGGTTTCCAGGTTCAACCATGTCCCTATAAAGGACACAAACTCATCATTTTTGATGGCTGCATAATATTCCATGGTGTATATGTGCCACATTTTCTCTGTCCAGCCTATTATCAATGGGCATTTGGGTTGTTTGCAGGTCTTTGCTATTGTAAACAGTGCTGCAATGAACATTCGTGTGCATGTGTCCTTATAGTAGAATAGTTTATAATCCTTTGGATATATACACCTGGGAGGGTTTTAAAACCACTGACACCCAAACCACACCACAGGCCATGTAAGTGAGAATCTCAAGGTGTGAGTTCAAGGCATTGATCTTAATTGAAATCTCACCAGGTGTTTATTACATGGCAGCAGGATTTAGAGATACTGAATGCACCAACCCAATTTCTCATCATTTTCTTTTCTTTCCCCATTTATCACATGAGTGGCTTTGTTCCCAGTGGTTCTATGGATTTTAGTCTTCTCTCTGACAATTTCAGTGAAATCTCTCTTTTGTCAACTGAGCTGGGCCGAAGGAAAGACTGTCTTATACATAGATTTTTGTCTGTTATCTTGTGTATGCATAAATCTTGTGGAGTCACTTTCCTCAAATTTAATTTATAAAATGCTCTCATATGCACTAGCCTCAAGATTCACCTGAGTTGCATTTTAGACTTAACTGGACTTGTAGAAGTGGAAATGGAATAAATAGGAGAGAGGTTAGAATTATGTACCTCACGACGTATGCAGTTTTGAAGTCCCGCCCTCTGCATGTACTTTTGGAGTGTTGTTCCTTTAGAGTGTCATAAATGTCCTCCAGTTAATGTTAGCTCAAATGAGTCCATGAGGTGAGAATGCTGAGTTCCTGGCAACTCCATCTACATTGGACAAGTCTGCATATCTGGGGCTAAAGACAAACCTGACTCCAGGCCAGTAGGGAACTCCCACCTGTGACCCAGGTTCTAATTTAGTTTTCTAAGTGGGGCCTTTTGCTCAGTTTTAACACTTCTCATTTAAAGGAAGAAGTGAAGATTAAGGGTTGACTTAGTTGGGATGCTTAAAAGCAGACTCAAGAGGAAAACCTATGTGTAAATGATGTATTAAAGCCATGCTCCCTGCAGAAAGCAACAATGGAGTTGGGATACGGGGAGGAAAGGTAAATTTCCCAAGACTGTGTGCAATTCCAGGCAAGGAACCCTGTGTTCAGCAGCTTAAACTATGTGCTTAGGTGAGGACAAGGAGCCCCAGCTTTCTTGTGGCCATGACAGTGACTCTTAAAACAGCAGAAGAAGAAATAAAGCAAAGTTCAGAGAGCAAAGAGGAGATGGAGACAGAAAGGGTCTTGCAGGGTAGGAGCCTATGGGATGGAGATAAGACCAGATAGAGGTTACAGCAGCTGCTGGAGAGAACAAATGGAAGAGAAAAAGCAGTGGGAGAGTGAGCTGTCACCATAGACAGAGAGAAATAAGAAGTGAGTGCAGCTCAGAGCCATAGATGTGATTACCTCTGCACACTGAGCATGAAGGCCAACGGATCCACTTGCTGTACAATGGAAGTTTTCTTTTAATAATCTTTGGTTTGGGGACACGTGAAGTATGAATGTGGCCAATGACTTGATGCTCTTGTGTGTGGTCTGCTGAGCCTTCAATTGAATCACCTTCCAGCTGTGGAGCATTCTTCATCCCAAAGGAGAGCTCTAAAACCAGCTCTGAAAATAAAACAACAGCCAATGGCATCCACTGGCATTTATGATCTTACTGTGACTTTATATTCCATCCAGAGGACATCAAATCAGGAATGTGGCCTTGGACAAGAAAGTCCAAAGTGTGAGGGGAAGCCAATAGAGTGACTTTAACGTGTTCTTTTTTGTTGATCTTTCTTACATTACTCAGTACTGACAAGTTTGCCAGGAGGCAAAGGCACTCTGGATTCACAAAAATATTCAAGAAACACAGGATTAAGAAACACAAATAGCTTTCTGGTAGATAAGGCAAAAGCAAGGAAATCCCCCTGTATGTAGGCTGGACTTTGGGGAGGAAAGAGATTTAAAAAATGAAAGTTAAATCAGAGCTGAATTCAAACAGGAGATGGGAATGGAAGGGCCTGGCAGGGTGGCAGCCCATGAGACACAGAGGTGAGACCAGGCAGAGGTTACAGCAGCTGATGAGAAAAGAACCAGGGAAGACTAAACCTGGAGAGTTTATGAAAGTTACATCATTATATGATCTGTTGATACATATACACCCTATGTGGCATACACACCAAATATACATAATATATATCACAAATGACAACAATGCATATATCTGTACATAGTAATCTAAAAAAATTATATAGAGGTTTGGGTGATATTGAGTGTAACATTATAATCACTATTCTGGGTACATTGAAATTGGAAAAAATATTAGAAAATGAGAAGAATGAGAAAGAAAAGGTGTGGGAGAAACAAATGACCTTTAGACAGCAGGAGAAATCACCAGGTGAAGGAAAATATGAATGAGACAAAAGCATTCACTCTGTCCTCTTACCTGAAGCCTAGTTCAGGCTCTGGACTCCAGGGACAGTGAGTGTGTGAGCCAGTGGGGTGAGTCTTGGCTGGGGTGTGAGACTGCATAGAGAAGCAAAGGAGATTCCAGTGGGAAAAAATCAGTTTAAATAAGTTATCACGACACATGTCAGGGGCTGTGTATCCCCCGACAACTACTGAGCACCTTCCATGTGTCCTCTCCAGGGACCCAGATAGTGCTTGTTACCTCACGTGACCCTCCCTCCTCCTGAGAACAAGGGTTTTCTCATTCATCAGCTGAGGACATCGCTTGACAGATCAGCACCAGGTAGCCCCAGGGGCTCCAGGAGGAGATATTGAGTGGAACAGAGAGTGAGAACACGACCCAGGGTTTTAAGGAAATCTGAGCGGAAGTGGATCCCTGTGAAATGGAAACTGAGGACATGGCTGTGGACATGAGTGGAGATGATGAACTAAATGGATCTTCATAAAAGAGACTGATGTGAACATTTTCCATGTGGAAGTTGCCCTTTTATTTCAAAAAGAGCAGAAAAAAGTAGCAGCAGCAGCTGGACATGTCAGGAGACTGACTGTGGGTCCAGGATTTACACTGTTACTGAATGTACCTCATAGTTTGTTATTGAAAGTGCCTGATAGGGGACAATTGGCTTCATGAGGGATGGGGAAGGAGAGGAAGAAAACTGGCAGAAGAGTCTTTGTGAGAAAGGAAAGGAAGAGGGGTCTCTAGAAAGCACAGAGCTTCACAACTGCTCTACCTCAGAGGAAACACCACTGTGAAGTCACTTTCCAAGTGTAAATTTGTCAGAAAAATAAAAGGATTAGATAACAGCTATTCATAGGTCTATTGGGCAATTCTTATTGAATCAGGCCCTTTGAAAATTATAATAATTAATAGTCTCAACAACAATGACAAGTAGATATTACTTTTCAGGAATCTCTGATGAGGTTAAACAGATATTTAAATACCAAAAAGACAAAAACCTTGGCCAAAGTGAAAAAGCAGAAAGTGGCAAACCGGGGACCTCAGAGAAAATTACATCCTAAGCCCCAGGCTCTTGCTCACCTCATAGGGCTGGAGATTTGTGGATTTCAACTTGACCCTGAGGGAGTATGGAAAGGCCCCATTCTCTCCTCCACCCACAGCACCGTGACCACCAACACCTGGATTATAAAGCTTCCAATTCCCCTTTCCTTCCTTACCTTGGAAGGCCCACTGGTTCTCAGAATCAGCTTTGGCCTTGAAGCTGCAAGTGGTAGAGGAACGGCTCTTCCTGACTAAGCCATTCCCACAGTTGAAGCCTTGATCCAGCTGTAGCCGAAGACAATTGGGCACCAGGGTTCTTGCTGCAGCTGTGCCTGTGAAGTCTGCATCTCTGACAGGTGGTGGCTGAAGGCTCCACTCCAATTCCTTTGGGCACAGCCTGCCTGGGTGGAAGCTAAAAGGAGAAGAGGCTTCAGTAGGAATAATCTCAGTTTTCCCTTCGTTAAGCACACCCAGAACAGGTACCCATCCCTGCTGTCCCTGCCTCTCAGTAAACCACCCAGTGACCTGGGCCACACAGACAGACATTATGTAAATGCAGGTGATGTCACCATTCCTGTCTGTGCCTGGGGATGCTGACAGGGCAGGTGCTCAGACTGGGGTGTCCCTGAAGTGAAAAACCCCTTCTCAGCCCAGAGGACTTTGGATTGTCTAACAAGGTCATGGCGATCATTCTGTTATTATTCATCTCTTTCTTGTGGCCCAGAGGGAAAGTTCTAGACAGCTCTCAGAGCATAGGAGAGTAGGAGCTGTTCTCCACACACAGGGGCGTAAGAGCAGGGCAAGAGTTTGAGCTGCAAGGCTTTGAGAAAGAACCAGGAAAAGTGGGGCTGGGATTATACAGACAAAATATGAAGAGTGGCAAACTTTTCAGGGTTCTGGGATGTTCTGAATTTCCCATTGCCTATAATGGTTTAACCCTCTCTCCAAATCCTTATTCTCTACAAGGTTTCTCTAAGTTTTCTCAAAAATGCCTCCACATATTAGTTCTCTTTCATCTTTCTGAGGGTACCACTGATGCCTTGGCTTCAAACACCCTCCCTCCCTGCTTTCTCTGATTGTACCATCTCCACTCTAGCAATTGTCTTAGCAGTTTTATTGCCCCAAAGCCCAGTTCTTACTGTGTTTTACTCTGCATCTGAATACTTTCTCTCCACCTTCCACTACATGACTGTCCACTCACCCTGCCTCCGTGCTCCTTGTAACTTCTGTCCCATGATTCTATGCAGCATCGCCTCCCACCAATCGTTCATACAGATTCTTCCCTGGAGCCATGCTGGCCCCTCCATGGCCCTGCCTTGCCTTAGGTACCATCCAGCTTCATGGTCTTTGTCCAGGAGTCTTTTTCTCAGCCTGGTGTGGCCTCCCTAGTTGCTCAGGGCACACTTCACTAATCATTAACCATCAGCCACTTAGGACACTCTAATATTTTAAGATAGTTCATACTGGGCAAAAGAGAAAAACATCCTGAAATGACAAATCTGGTTGATGAAGACTGGGGAAACACGACTCTCCCTTTCTGATTCTCTGCACTTGCTATTTAAAATCAAGCTATGGGAATGTTTTTAATTATCACTTAATTTATGTCACTTTATCCCTCTTTTCTAAACTGCTGATTCTTATTAAACTTATACTTTATTCTTTGCAATTGCAGGAGTAAAGGGACAACAGTTTTTCAAACTTATGAAGTACTGTAGTATTGTTCTTTGGGCAGGTGGGGGAAAGCCATCAATGAGAGCAAGTGATAATTTAGGTTATATTCTCCCTGATTCTACCAAGTCTCTGTGTAGGGACAGGATGGGTGGGGCAGATCACCTTTGACACAGCTGCTGGGGTCAGGGCTATGCACTGTGCACACTATTCACACGTTATTGTCAGACCCCTGTACACACTATTCACACATTATTATGAAGCCACACACAGAATGCTTCCTTGTGTAATTCAAAGGGTGCATTCATTCATCTCAGCCCATCTGCGTGGATGAATGTGGCTGCTCCTGGCCCACATTCCTGATGCCCTGGCAGAGCCTACTTATATCACAGGCATCTGACTTCTGAGGCACATGTCCGAGCATTCCCCTTCCTTCTCATGGGAGCCCATCCTGGCTCGAGTGATCCTGAGATGGAGCCCCACAGCTTTACAGGGGCTCAAGATTTCCAAAATGAGAGTTGAAACCCCGAAGACAGGGTCTGGCTAGGGACTAGGACCTTTCATCCCCTGAGTGCTTTTCCAGGGAGAGCCTAGTAGAGCTTTAGGCCTCCCTGGAGGGACTGAGGAACTGCTGACTGCTTACAAAGTACACAGACGTAGTCCTTCTTGAGAAATCTGTGACAGTGACTACTGGACTTCTTTATATCAGAACAGCAACTTTTCTGTTTCAACTTAAAATTATTCCAAAATAATTTCAACAATTAAAAAAAGGGTAAGAACCCATCTTGGTTCAGTCCCTGACAGGTCCCTCCACAGAGAAATGACAGTGACTGGGCCATGGAGTCAGGCAGACATGGGGCTTACATTCCAACCAGGACTAGTCAGGGCATGCTGGGCAAGCAAAGGAAACTTTCCAAGCCTAGCATCTTCAGCTCTTACAGGGAGCCACTGCCCACTTGAGAGTGTCCTTTGAGCACTGAATGGGTTATAGCAGGACAGAGCCTCTTAGGCAAGAAGCAGGGCAGGCAGCAGATGCAAGGTCAACACGTATTTTATTTCTGATTAATGAATTGCTGTGATTCTAGAAAAGAATTTCCTTCTTTGAAATTCATGGAGAAATAGAAAATGGTCTCAACAGAAAATGTACTTACTGAACAAAATAAGATAAAGGCCAACATTTCTGTTGCTAGTTTTTCTTTTCTTTTCTTTTTTTTTTGGGGGGGGGGGAAGGTCTTTATTGTCAGTTTAGAATGCGACATCTTAAGGTTACGTGCTTTGAGTCACATACACGAAGTTTTTTTTTTTCTTTTTCAAAAAACGCATTGACAAGGGTTCAAACTATTCATGAAATGCAGCTACAGTCACATGCAAAGGAGGATCCTGGTTGTATTCAAGGTTCCTTAGTGAAATGGTGCTAAGTGTTGGAAAATGATAGTAAAAATGCATTGTGCAAAAGGCTCTCTGGCTCTCTTTCATGGTTACATAGGAGTGGACTGCCTCTTCAGTCACTGCAGCATTGAAAAAACTCTTTTAAGTTAGCCCTTGAACTGCCTGGCCAGGTGTTGCTTATGACTCTCCTCCACCTGTTTGAACTTGAACTCCCGTCCTTTCATTTGGTTCTCCATCTTCTCCACGTACTGCAAGTCTCTCTGGGTCCGCCTGTCCAAGACCTCTATGGATTGAGACATGTTCTGCACCTTCTCCAATAGCTGCCTCAGCTGTTTTGTGCGGGCATCCCGTGAACACATGGTCTGCTGTGGGGCAACCACTGTGCAGATACACCTGCCCTCGCTGTCCTGGGCAGAGCTGTACACCTGCCAGCTCTCCTCAGGGTTGGTGGGCAGCACGCCGGTGCTGCGGTCTAGCGTCCCGCCGCCGGCCGCCGAGAGCTTGGTGGTGTTGAGGCCCACCAGCGAGGGCAGCGTCTGGGACATCCAATTGGTGATCATGGCCATGGTGCTCAGCACGACCCCGATCTTGAGCAGCGGCACCAACATCGCGCCTGGAGCCGCCTCCAGCGTCCGCTGCGAGGTGGCACCGGCTCCCGCGCCCGGGCGGCCTTCAGGCGGCCGGCACCGCGGCGGGCAGGGGCGCCCGGCTGTGTCCCCGCGCCCCCTCGGCCCGCCGCCGCCCCGCCGCCGCCCCGCGCGCCCGGGCCATCGCCGCGCCTTCCCCGGGCGCCAGGGAGGGTGGCCAGGCGGCCGCTGCCCGCCGCGCCCCCGGGAAGCGCCGCTCGGCTCTCCTTTTTTTTTTTTTTTTTTTTTTTGAGACAGGGTCTTGCTTTGTTGCTCAGGCTGGAGTGCAGTGGCAAAAATCACAGCTCACTGCAGCCTCAACTTCCCAGGCTCAGGTGATTCTTCCACCTCAGCCTCCCATGTAGCTAGGACTGAAGGTATGTGTCATCATGCCCTGCTTGTAGCCTGCAGCTGCATGACCCCATTAGAAACCACAGTTTCTAATCTTTTGGCTGATTTGTTAGTCCTACAAAGGCAGTCTAGTACCCAGGCAAGAAGGTGGTTTGTTTTGGGAAAGGGCTGTTAGCATCTTTGTTTCAAATTATAAACTATTAACTAAGCTCTTCCCAAAGTTAGTTTGGCCTACACCCAGGAATGAACAAGGACAGCTTGGAAGTTAGAAGCATGATGGAGTCAGTTAGGTCAAATCTCTTTCATGGTCTCAGTTTTAATTTTGCAGTGGCTATTTCAGGATTCCCAGGGACTCATCTAGAAATGTATTATAGGCCAGGTGTGGTGGTTTACACCTGTAATCCCAGAACTTTGAGAGGCTGAGTCGGGAGGATCACTGGAGGCCAGAAGTTTGAGACCAGCCTAGGCAACATAGAGACCTCAGCTCTATATTAAAAAAAAAAAAAAAAAAAAAAAAAAATTGTATCATAATTGTCTGCCTGAGCAATTAATGGTAAAATCACTTAGCCCTAGTTTCCTGTCTCCCATTCACTGAGGTTTTTCTCTTGGAGCAGGGCAGTACATGAGGGAAGCATGGATCAGGTCAAAACCTGCCTGGACTGTTTTGCCAGGGCTGTGGCTGGAATCTGATCCAAGGCTGAGACCATGTGAGGCAGAAGATAGAAACTGGCCAGGCCCTTCCCCAGCCAGGTCAGAGGTGGCAGTGGGGTTAAGGAAAATGCTCCAGACTAGATGTCTCAGCTGAACCTTCTGAAGTGAAATGCGGCGAGGCATGGTGGCTCAGGCCAGTGATCCCAGCACTTTGGAAGGCTGAATTGGGTGCATCCCTTGAAGTTAGGAGTTTTAGATCTGCTTGGCCAATATGGCAAAACCCTGCCTCTACTAAAAATAGAAAAATTAGCTGGGTGTGGTGGTGCATGCCTGTAATCCCAGCTACTCAGGAGGCTGAAGCAGGATAATCACTTGAAATGGGGAGGTGGAGACTGCAGTGAACCCAAGATCACACCACTGCACTCCAGTCTGAAGGATGGGGGTGACTGTCTCATAAATAAATAAAATAAAGTAGGCTGGGCGCTGTGGCCTCATGCTTGTAATCCCAGCACATTGGGAGGCAGAGGCTGGTGGATCACCAGATCAGGAGTTCAAGACCAGACTGGCCAAGATGGTGAAACCCCATCTCTACTAAAAATACAAAAAAATTGAACAGACGTGGTGGTGGTGGGCGCCTGTAATCCCAGCTACTTGTGAGGCTGAGGGAGAGTATTGCTTGAATCTGGGAGACAGAGGTTGCAGTTAGCTGGATCACACCACTGCACTCCAGCCTGGGCGACAGAGAGAGACTCTGTCTCAAAATAAAATAAAATAGTAGACAGAGAGGCTGGGTGTATGTGGTGGCTCACACCTGTAATCTCAGCACTTTGGGAGGCTTAGGTGGAAGGATTGCTGGAGCCCAGGAGTTTGAGACCAGCCTGGGCAACACAAGGAGACCCTGTCTCTGCCCCTCCAACACACACACACAAATTAAAAACGCAGCCAGGTGTGGCAATGCCTACCTACTTGGGAGGCTGAGACAGGAGGATTGCTTGAGCCCAGGAATTTGAGACTCACTCAAATTGACTGTACCACTGCACTCCAGCCTGGGTGACAAAGACACTTTCTCAAACAATAAAACAAATAAATAAAGCAGGAGGATAATAGTGAGACATGGAGAGAAGGCGTGTTAGGCAGAGACCTCCGCAGGCAAAGTCCAAGGGACATGAAAGAGCCACTGTGCAAGAGAAGATTCCTAGAACAGTACGAGATGTCAGAGAGAGCTGGTACAGGACTCCACCTCGTGGACAATCTGGGCATTAATCGCCTACCAGGAAAGTAAATGTTTTCTTCTTCTGGTTTGTGTCAGATGAAAGAAAGCATTTTCTTCTTTTCCTTTCCTTTTTCTTTTCCTTTTTTTTTTGTTTTTGAGACTGAGATTTGCTCCCATTGCCCAGCCTAAAGTGCAATGGTGAGGTCTCAGCTCACTGCAACCTCCACCTCCTGGGTTCAAGCAATTGTCCTGCCTTAGCCTCCCTAGTAGCTGGGATTACAGGTATGCCCCACCTTGCCTCAATAATTCTGTTTGTTTGTTTGTTTTTTTAACTAGACACGGGGTTTCACCATATTGGTCAGGCTGGTCTTGAACTCCTGACCTGAAGTGATCCACCCACCTCAGCTTCCCAAAGTGCTGGGATTACAGGCATGAGTTACCATTCCCTGCCAGTATTTGCTTATAGTAAAGAAAGTGAAATCATGGACTGGTTGTTGAAAGAGAAGAGAAAGGTGGAAAGTGAGTCTTGGTAGGAAAAAGAAGCAAAAGGAAACAAAAATTTTCAGCTGTCTGGCTTGTACTGGCGTTTATAATATTTGCTGGTATCTTGCTTAGATCAGTGACATGTGGCTGGGAGGAATCTGTGTCACTCTTCTTTTTTTTTTTTTTTTTTGAGACAAAGTCTCACTCTGTCACCCAGGCTAGAATGTAGTGGCATGATCTCGGCTCACTGCTACGTCTGCCTCTCAGGTTCAAGCAATTCTCCTGCCTCAGCCTCCCAAGTAGCTGGGATTACAGGTGCATGCTACACCCAGCTAATTTTTGTATGTTTAGTAGAGATGGGGTTTCACCATGTTGGCCAGGCTGGTCTCAAACTCCTGACCTCAGGTGATCTGCAGCCCTCAGCCTCCCAAAGTGCTGAGATTACAGGTGTGAGCCACCATGCCCGGCCACCTGTGTCACTTTGTACCAGAAACTTCCAGAGTCAGCAATTGGCTGGGTGTCTCTTTTCTTTTTGCCATGTGACTCTTGATGTTTCCAATACAGATGAATCCATTAGGCTGCTGTGGATATGTCGTGTGGGACAGAAACCAAACTTTGTTGTAAGCTACTGAGAATGGGGGTTGCACCAGGGAGAGTGGCTCATGCCTGTAATCCCAGCACTTTGGGAGGCCAAGGCTGGAGGATCATTTGAGACCAAGAGTCCAAGACCAGCCTGGCTAACATGATGAAACTCTCCCTCTACTAAAAATACAAAAATTACCTGGGTGTGGTGAGGTGTGCCTGTAATCCCAGCTACTCAGGAGACTGAGGCAGGAAACTTACTTAAACTGGGAGGTGGAGATTGCAGTGAGCCAATGTCGCGCCACTGCACTCCAGCTTGGGTAACAAAGCGAGACCCTTTCCAACCACCCCCCCCGCCCCCGCCGCAAATTGTACGTGTCATGTTGACTGAATGAAAGAACACGTGGAAAACAGGTAAAAGATGATTAGGGGTGTGTCTGGGAGGGTGTTTCCCGAGATGACTGTGTGAGTTTGAGTGGACTAGGCAGGGAAGATCTGCCCTCGAGCTGGCAGGCACCATCCATCAGCCAGGGACCCAGACAGAACAAATCCAGAAGGCAGACCAGTCTCTCCTAGAGCTGGGGCACACGTTCCCCACTGCCTTGGACATCAGAAATGCGACTCCACAAAAGGGCGTTATCACAATGTTAGCTTTGTTTGTTTTTTGAAAGGGAGTCTCACTCTGTAACCCAGGCTTTAGTACAGTAGCACGATCTAGGCTCACTGCAACCTCCCCCTCTTGGGCTCAAGCGATTCTCCTGCCTCAGCCTCCTGAGTAACTGGGATTACAGGTGTCTGCCACCATGCCTGGCTCATTTTTATATATTTAGTAGAGATGGGGTTTCTCCACGTTGGCCAGGTTTGTCTCAAACTACTGAACTTAAGTGATCTGCCTCCCTCCTCCCGCTACCTCAGACTCCTACAGTGCTGGGATTACAGGAATGAACCACCACACACAGCCTCCCAATGTTCAGTTTGTATGTAAGCATTGTGTGTGTATATAAAAAACAATGAAACTTCCTCAGTAAACGAAGAAATGTCCTTTTTTTACATCTGCATTTGTGAAAGATATTTCTCTAGATCTTGGTTACTTGGGTGACTGCATATGCAGTGGAGACCCATTGAGGTTTTTGTTTGTTTTGACAGAGGGTCTCACTCTGTCACTCAGGGTGGAGTGCAGTGGTTCGAGCATGGCTCACTGCAGCCTCAAGCTCCTGGGCTTGAGTGATCTTCCTGCCTAGGACTCGGAAGTAGCTGGGACTACAGGTGTGTACCAGCTGTAATTTAAAAAACATTTTCTGTGGCTCACGCCTGTAATCCCAGCACTTTAGGAGACTGAGGTGGGCAGATCACCTGAAGTCAGAAGTTCAAGACCAGTCTCGTCAACATGGTGAAACCCTGTCTGTACCAAAAATCTAAAATTAGCTGGGCATGGTGGTGGGCGCCTGTAATCTCAGCTACTCAGGAGGCTGAGGCAGAATTGCTTGAACCCAGGAGATGGAGATTGCATTGAGCCGACACGTTCCCACTGCACTCCAGCCTGGGCAACAGAGTGAGATTCCACATCAAAAAAGAAAATAATAATAATAAAAAAAGGCTGGGGATTTTTCCCTCTGGAATCCCCTTCCACACTCTTCGTGGAGGTCTTTCTCTCCTTCTCCTTTCTTCTCTTTTCTCTACCTAAATAAAAGCACCTTTCTGCAACAACAACAACAACAAAAAGGCTGAGCGTGATGGCCCGCCCCTGTAATCCCAGCTACTTGGGAGGCTGAGGCAGGAGAATCGCTTGAACCCAGGAGGTGGAGGTTGCAGTGAGCCGAAATCATACTGCTGAATTCCAGTCTGGGTGACAGAGCAAGACTCTGTCATAAAAGAAAAAAAAATATGTGCCTAGATAGAGCAGCAACAACAAACAACAAAACCCCAAAACAGTAAGAAAAACAGTTTCCAAGACATTTCCTCATTAATTAATCAATACTTTTTTTTGAGACCAAGTTTCCCTCTAGTTGCCCAGGCTAGAGTACAGTGGTGCAATCTCGGCTCACTGTAACCTCCACCTCCAGGGTTCAAGCAATTTTCTTGCTTTGGCCTCCCGAGTAGCTGGGATTAGCAGCGCACACCACCATGCCAGACTAATTTTTGTATTTTTAGTAGAGACAGGAATTCTCCATGTTGGCCAGGCTGTTCTCCAACTCCTGACCTCAGGTGATCTGCCCACCTTGGCCTCCCAAAGTGCTGGGATTACAGTTGTGAGCCACTGCGCCCGGCCGCAGCACGAACTTCTTACGGACGGTTTCTTTCTGGATCCTTCCTAAACTTCTGATTTCTAATCCTTCTTAACCCAGCTCACTGCCCCCAACCTTGCGCCCTCCATTCTGCCTCACTTTCACCTTTCCTGATGCCCTCCATTTCCCACCATCAGTCCTGGCCTCAGATTCCCGCCCTTCAGGTTCCAGTGTTCCTTGGGGCCTCCCTCTCCCCTGATCCTCTCTGATTAGGGATGGGGGTGTGAGCTGGAATTAAAGCCAGTCTTTATTGGAGCCCTGGGCCTGGATTCTGCCTTGTGCTCCGCTGTGTCATTGCACCTTCTCCTTAATGCCCTTTCTGCTGCTTCATCCTCTTCATGCTCTAACCCTGCTAGCGGATGCTGACCCCGCCGGTGAAGTGCGCTCCTTCCCCGCTGCTGCTTCTCCATCTCTCCGTCTTCTGCTCCTGGCCTTTCCTGGCACGGGGCCAGAGCTCTGAGCTCTTGCACTTTTCTAGGGTGCCATCCTGCTCCTCCACATCAGCAGGGGGCAGTGAACATGGGCTTTTCCTCCGGCTGCTTGGGGCCTGGGCCGTCCGGGTCAGTGTGGCGGGCGACAGCACAGTTCCCGCCCCAGTGACGTGCCGGCAGGTGCAGCCCGGTAGGCTGGTGCGGGTGCCGCCTGGAGGTTGGTGGGCACCGCCTGGAGGCTGGTGTGGCAGTTGATGGTGCCCAGCGCCCTGATCGGGGCTTCCTGGCTGGGTCGCCGCCGCCCCCTCCCAGGGCTGCGGGGCGGTGTTCCACTGGCTGCATCTTCTCCGCCTTTGCTCCTCCGGAAGTTAGCGGAGCAACTGCAGAGGCCTCTGCTGCTCACGTCGCCATATTCCTCGCGGGGGGCCTCCGGGCTTTCGCCTCAGGCCGCCCACCTCGCTCAAGCCGCCGCAGCCTCTCCCTTCCCGCGGCGGGAGGTGGCGATGGAGTAACTTCCAGGCACGGAGCAGCCGCCGCTCGCCCAGCAGCCAGCGGGGCGGAAGAGAAAGACGCCAGGAAGCAGAATATCGCCGCCGGCCGGAGGGTCGCCCCCGGGGCTGCGCCCCAAGGTTCCTGCCTGGGAGCAGCTGCCGGGTCCCTCCCTGCCACGTTGCTCCCCGGAAAGCTCTAAGGCTCTCGGGCCTGCAGGGAGGGACACTTTCCTCCTCACTGTGAGTCTACAAACTCGCGGCCAGGCATTTTCAGCATATTCTTAAATAGGAAGCTTCAGTCAAAGGTTGATGATGGAACCACTCTTACTGATTATCGCCCGCTGATCATGAGAACATATGAACAGAAAAGAAGAATATTTACGAATAGGTTCCAAACTTCGGAGGGATCAAGTAGGGAGGAAAAACAAACGCTTCCGCCCTGCTCTGTTCACGAGTGTGCTTTACCCAATCGGTGTAAATTATAGATAACTTATGAAAAAACGTTTCTTAAATCTAGAAAACAAAACAAGGGCGGGCGCGGTGGCTCACCCCTGTGATCCCAGCACTATGGGAGTCCCTGGCGTGGGGAGGGAGGGAGGGAGGGAGGGGTGGGGATCACCAGAAATCTGGAGCTTTCGACCATCCCGGCCAAAAAGGTGAAACCCCATCTCTACTAAAAATACAAAATTAGCTGGACGTGATGGCGAGCACCTGCAGTCCCAGCTACTTGGAACTACAAGTACACCCTCTTTGCTGAGACAGGAAAATCGCTTTATCTCAGGAGGTGGAGGTTGCAGTGAGCCGAGATCGCGCCACTGCACTCCAACCTGGGCAACAGAGTGAGACTCCATCTCAATAATAATAATAATAATAATAATAATAATAATAATCGACAAAGTTTGAATTGTATGGGGTAAACCAGCTGGGATGGTATAGCTGAAACATTGTATGGGGTAAACCACCATATAGTTTATGGGCACAGATATAGGCATGGATATATTACAATTGTCTGCTATTATAACATTCTAATATATTCCAAATGGAAAGATCCCTAAGTTTTGAATTATGATTGGAAGTCTATTTTTATTTCCTAAATCCTTTGTTATGTCCTATATTATAAAATCTAAGTTTCACTGTATAAAATCACTAGAAGTTTTTAACAGTCTGATTCCAAACTACCTTTCTAAATATGTCTGGCTATGTACATTTCTCCAAAATACTATGAACTTGCATATATCTGTTAGTAATAATTTCTCTGCTGTTCCCTCCCCATCTCAGCTTAGGAATACAATGTTTATTTCTAAGCACAAATATTATTTCTGCAAATTGTTCTACTTCAAGGCAGAAGTAACCATGGCCCTTCTAAACCCACACCGCACATCATGGTCTTTGCTTAAGTGGGTCTCACCCTTGCCAGTGCTGTGAAATATTCAAGCTCAGAACTTTAGTTTAAAACCCTCACTTAAAATCCTGACTTAACTAACAACTTATTAGGTGTTTGATTTTGGACAAATTACTTCAACTAGATAAATTTTACTTTCCTTATTCTAAATGAAGAGTTTGTTTTTCATTAAAGATGTTGCAAAAAATAGATAAGGTGAATCCCATCAAATGCACATTACATTGTTCATTATAAGCAAATTATATCAGTTAGTTTTTTAAAAAAATTTTATGGCAAAGTCAGCTTTCTGAGACAACATCACTATGTAATCTAGTAGATAAACAATTATATATATAATAAGGGAATATATTTTCAAACATTTTTGAATCCGTATTTTCAATTTGTTTCATTTGTTTGAAGAAAATAAGTTCCATGGTTTTAGCATCTCCTTCAAGCACCAAGTATGAGGTTTTCCAAGATTGGGAAACTTTTTATAAGTTCAATTCACCATATTTATTATCTTTCATTTGTTCAAAGACAAAAGAGAAAATTTCTGCTGCCCTTTCCAAATTCAGCAACATTAGTAAACTAAAGCAACTCCTCCACTAATGGACCAAATTCAAATTCCTTATTTTACTGACTGTTTAATTCCTGGAAAATTATGCCACCTGCTTGCTTAGTACAGCATTCCATTAACTCATTTTGATTATACGGCAGACTGCAAGTGCCAATGTAAATAGGGAGTAGGCATTTCTCCAAAATATTTCCTAGCAGAATATTCTGTGCTCTATGGACACTTTCAACCAACCTATGGCTTGATATTTGTTTAGTAGTAGGCAGCAAAACTGGTAGCATAAAGTAAAATCGCTAAAAATAGGGAAAAGCAACAAGCAAAAGTTAGCCAGTAATAAGAAGAAAATTTGCCTAGAATCTGGAAATTTAACAGGTAAAATGTTACCTCAATTTACTTCCCTAAAGACTAAAATCAATACATCATATAATGATGTTCATGTGTAGTGAGTTGCATCTTCTTTGATCAACTTGTTTATAACAATACACAAATTATAGACATGTATTCAAATGTTTAACAAAAAATAATCCTGAATTTTCATGATCTAAATTCATCAATATACTGCCAAATTAGTCAAACATTTTTGGACTTTTAGAAAATATGCATCATGTGTCTTTTATCATTTTTTAAATTGACAAATTAAAATTGTATGTATTTATGGTGAACAACGTGTTTCAAAATATATATAGTTTAACCGTTAATACATATATTAATTCAAGCTAATTAATTTTTATATTAATTAGCATGAATACATATATTAATCCAAGTTGATTAATATATGTATTACTTCACACAGTTATCATTAAATGTGATGAAAATACTTAAAGTCTACTCTCATCAATTTTCACATATACAATATATTTTTATTAACTATGGTCACCATATTGTACAAGGGATCTCTTGAACTTAACTGAAGTTTTCTATCTTTTCAACAACATCTCTCCAATCTCCACCTATCCTGCTACCTGCTCCCCAGACCATACCTCTAGATTGTCTTATATTTCAGGAGTATTCAGGAACCATTTCATTAAATTCATCCAGATTTTCCCCCAGCTACCTAAATGATCTTTGGTTAAATTATTTCTAAAATAACAGACAAAATTGTGTGTATCTACGATGTACAACATGACGCTTTGAAGTACATATAAATTGTGGAATGGCTAAAGTTTGCTAATTGACATATACATTACTTCATACAGTTATTTTAGTGGTGAGAACACTTTCATTCACTCAGCATTTTCAAGAATATCATATATTATTAACTATAATCACCATGTTGTACAATAGATACCTTAATCTTGCTCCTCTTAACCAAAATTTTGTACTTTTTAATCAGCTCTCCCCAACCCTGCCGCCTTCCACCCAACCCCTAGTGATGTGCTTTTATCATTTTTAATTGACACATAATAAGTGTACATATTTATGGGGTACAGTATATTTGATACATGTATACTATATACAAATATCAAATCAATGTAATTAGCATATCCATGACCTCAGACATTTATCATTTATTTTGTATTGAGAAATTTGAGAATCCCCTCTTCTAGCTATTTGAAAATATTCAACATATTGTCGTTAACTATAGCTTCTATGTTGCTACAGAACACTAGAATTTACTTCTCCTATATAGCTGTAATTTTGTATCTGTTACTCACTGGCTGTTCACCCTCTCACCTTCCTCACCTCCAATAACCACTCTTCTGCTTTCTACTTCTATGAGATTGATAGCAGCAGGAGGCAGACAAATCCGAGGCAGTTGGGGCAAGTCCTTGGTGAAACCCAGTCTTTAAGTCAAAGACAGTTTAAAGCTTAGCTAACAGTTCTAATAAATCCATGCACCAGATTGAGAACCTCTTTTCCTGTTTCATGTGCTTTCCTCTGTTTGATCCCCACTCTTTGCCTATTTGACATACAGCTGCCATTCCCTAATTGGTTTTATTACACGTTTGTGCCCGCCCTTCATTAGTGTTGTTTTAGCCTCTTTTGCACACTCACAAATCAGTCAGCTTGTAATTCCTCATTCTGAGCCCATAAAAGCCTGGGACCCAGCCACACTGAGAAAAAGAACACCTGACTTCAGGTGGGAGACCACCCTTGAGCCCCTTCTCTGTGGATAGCTGCTTTCTCACTCAATAAAACACTTCTCCCTCCTCACCCTCTGGTTGTCAGTGTAATGTCAAGGACAAGAATTTGGGACCATGACAAATGTGGGTATGAATAAGGCAGTAACACTGTAGGTCTCCACCCCATCACCCCTGGGGGATGTGAACTTAGTAGCTGCCCCATGTGATGGGAAGCAGCAGTGAGGCCAGACCAGCCCCAGAGCCATGGGCCAGAGTTGGGCAACAGGACTGACAATGTTGTTAACATGCCCCTATTCATCAAGCTGCAGATGGAGAAGCTAAAAGAGCTGTGAGCATGTTGTAACACTCTCTCTGGGGCTTTGGGCTCATGGGCATTCCTGTGAATCTGAACCATCACATTCCTTTCATCTGAACTCTGAAGTCCACCACAGGAGTCACTGGTGACACATGATCTGGCCATAAACCCTTCTCTGAACCCACTCTTGTGCCAGCACTTAGAACAGCCAGCCTGGCCCTCTTGCTCACACACCCCCTCCCACCAGTGGCTGAGTGCACAGTCCTGGTGGCCACCGGATCAACCCTGGAGCACAAGCCCAGGCACAGCCTGGCTGGCTGAGTGGGCAGGTGCCTTCTGTGGCAAGCCCAGGCCTGAGCGAGGCCCAGGAAGGGACCAGCTGCAAAGGTCTCTGACTGGCAAAGTGGCACCAAAAAATTGTGTCAAGATCAACTTTTTTTAGATTCCACATACCAATACTATCCTGTGATATTTGTCTTTCTATGCCTGGCTTTTTTCACTTAACATAATGTCCTCCAGGTTCATACATGTTGCTGCAAATGACAAGATACACTATCTTTGACAGTTGAAAAGTATTTATTATCAACAGCATGATCAACAGCATATCATTTGCATTCCAAAGTTATTGCTAAATTTGATTGAAACAGTAATATTTCATGCTTATCTATAGCACAGAAAATAAAATGCACCCCTTATTCCACTATGAAACATAACAACTTTTATAAACTATGATGGTGTCTTCAGAAAGTCACTCATAGACCATACATTCAAAGTTACAAATAGTTTATAGTTTGAAGATTAAAAATTATAATCTATATAGAGAGATAACAATAATTTATAAAACCTAAAGATCAATTTTCCAGGTTTGTTTCTAATACATAAAATCACCATTGTTCATTAAATTACAGACCTGAATTTCTAAATCAAATATTTTGCATAAGGACCAAGAATATTTGTAGTAGAGCTACTGTAGAAATAAGTATCATTTTACCTATTAAACTATTAAAGTTGACATATTTGACAAAACAGATTAAATATTATGTCAATATTATGAATAATACCCTGTAATTATGGAAAAATAACTTGTACTTTATATAATGTCCTATTAGATCTTAGGTTCTTAGATTGTTATTAGAAAGCATTATTGAAAATGGATTAGGGTCATAAATATTAGAAACTGAGGTTGTGCCATTGCCCTTTTTTTGTCATTTAAACTGAGATAATTAGGCAAAGTTGGATATATGTTCTACTGTCATAAGAAGCAGAAAAAAAAAGGCATCTTTTAGACTTACAACCTTTCAATCATATTTTAGGAATGTTGTGAATATACAAAAAAACTGAAACCATTACTGAATGAAAGCATAACTCACTATCAAGTGTGCTAAAAACATAGTTTGACAGACATTTCATTTACAAAGGTAATATCCAACAAACTTTCTAATAACAGTGGACTTTATATGTCTCAGCTTCCTCTCATTAACTGTAGAAACATACTGACTTTCCTCACACATTTTGGATCACAATGATCAGTTTTATTACAATCTTTGCCTCCTTACTTCATTTACTTTCCCTTTTTTCTTCTAGAAGATACATCTTTCAAAGTTTAACTTAATTATAAGTACATTCTTCAGTCTCTCTTGTTATAAATATTGTCTATCATAAACTCATATTCATTTGTTTTCATTTCTTAATAGTGGTAAAATTAAGATAGCATAAAATTCACCATTTGAACCACTTATAAATGTACCATTCAGTAGCCATAGATGCATTCAAAATTTAGCATAACCATTGCCACTATTATTTTTCAAGATTTAAAAAATTACCGCAAATAAAAACTCTGTGTTCTTTAAGCAATATTCTTCCCTCAACATTCTTCCCTCCTCTCATCCCTAGCAAACTCTGTATTCAACTTTCTGTCTCAATGAATTTGACTAGTCTAGATACCTTATGCAAGTGGAATCATATTGGCATTTGTCTGATATTTCACTTGGCGTAATGTCCTCAAGGTTTATCTATTCTCTATGTAGCATGTCTCAGAATTCTTTTTATTTTTAAGACTGAATAATATTTCATTATATCTGTATACCACATTTTCATTATCCATTATTCATCAGTGAATTTTTGGGTTTCTTCCATCTTTTGACTATTGTGAATAATGTTGCTAATAATATAGTTTTAAAAATATCTGTGTGAATCTATAAAGTGAAAAGAGTTATGCAGCCTAATAATATTGAGTCATCCTAACCATGAAAATGGCTCTCCTTCTTCACAGTTTTATAAGTTTTCTTCATATAAATTCTGTACATATTTCATTGGATTTATTCTAAGCATTTATATTTTGATGCAAATTTAACTGGTTTTATAATTTTAATTTCAAATTCCAATTGTCCAATGCTGGTATATAGAAAAATGGTTATCTTTTGACATTGTATCCTGGGAACTTACTATAATAACTTATTAATTCAAAACTTTATTATTGTTTCATTGAAATTTTCCACCTAGACATGCCTTTTTAGATATTTAGAATTTTTAAGGAGATATGAAATTATAAATTATTTCCTATAAGCATTGTTTTTGGTTTTAAGTAAGATTGCTCATCGCCCTCATTCAAACTTTTAGCAGACATTTTTGAGTAGTCTCTATCACGACTATAGCTAACACAAATAGCATATGTGAAATTCAACTACAAGCAAGTGAAGGCAACATATTTTCCACTAGTCTAGAGTAATTATTAAAATAAGGGAAACTTTGTCTTTGATTTATTAATCTTTGCTATTTGAATGTTTAATGTTTACTTTTTAAATTTATTTTTATTATTATTCTTTAAGTTCTGAGATACATGTGCAGAACGTGTAGGTTTGTTACATAAGTATACATGTGCCATGGCAGTTGGCTGCACACATCAACCCATCGCCTACATTAGGTATTTCTCCTAATGCAATCCCCCTCTAGCTCCCAAACCCCCAGCAGACCCCAGTGTGTGATATTCCCCTTCCTGTATCCATATGTTGTCATTGTTAAACTCTCACTTACGAGTGAGAACATGCAATGTTTGGTTTTCTGTTCTTGTGTTAGTCTGGTGAGAATGATAGTTTGCAGATTCATTCAAGTCCCTGTAAAGGACATGAACTCATCCTTTTTTATGGCTGCATAGTATTCCATGCTATATATGTGTCATATATTCTTTATCCAGTCTATCATTGATGGGCATTTGGGTTGATTCCAAGTCTTTGCTATTGTGAAAAGTGCTTCAGTAAACATATAGGTGCATGTGTCTTTATAATCGAATGATTTATAATCCTTTGGGTATATACCGAGTAATGGTATTGCTGGGTCAAATGGTATTTCTAGTACTAGATCCTTGAAGAACTGCCACACTGTCTTTCACAATGGTTGAAGTAATTTACACTCCCACCAACAGCATAAAAGTGTTCCTATTTCTCCACATCCTCTCCTGTATCTGTCGATTCCTGACTTTTGAATGATTGCTTTTCTAACTGGCATAAGATGATATCTCATTGTGATTTTGATTTACATTTCTCTAATAACCAGTGATGATGAGGTTTTTTTCATATGTTTGTTGGCCGCATGAGAGTCTTCTTTTGAGAAGTGTCTGTTCATATCCTTCGCTCACTTTTTGATGGGGTTGTTTTTTCTCTTGTGAATTTGTTTAAGTTCCTTGTAGATTCTGGATATTAGCCCTTTCTCAGATGGATAGATTACAAAAATTTTGTCCCATTCTGTAGGTTGCCTGTTCACTCTGATGATAGTTTATTTTGCTATGCAGATGCTCTTTAGTTTAATTGGGTCCTGTTTGTCAATTTTGACTTTTTTTGCCATTGCTTTTGGTGTTTTAATTATGAAGTCTTTGCCCATGCTTATGTCCTGAATGCTGTTGCCTAGGTTTTTTGGTTTTCCTGGTTTTAGGTCTTACATTTAAGTCTTTAATCCATCTTGACTCAATTTTGTATAAGGTGTAAGGAAGAGGTCTATTTTCAGTTTTCTGCATATGGCTAGCCAGTTTTCCCAACACCATTTATTAAATAGGGAATCCTCTGTCTACTTTAACAAAATTCTGGATTTTAAAATTTGCTGAAAACACAACTTATTAATTACAACAAAACTTAATATGATTTATTTTCATTGGGAGTAAACAAGTTGCTAATATGACACATTCTATGTCAACATCAGCTTTGTTCACATCCTTAAGTGTCATTGACCAATTTGGGGATAAAGTTAGTGATAAAGGAATCTAAAATCACTTCATAAATATATCCAAATTTTTAATTTAGTTTTCTGAAATATTATTGTTTTCTACATCTTTTTTTTTTCTTTTGAGACAGTCTCACTCTGTCTAGAGGCTGGAGTGCAGTGGCACAGTTCAGGCTTACTGCAACCTCTGCCTCCCCAGTTCAAGTGATTCTCCTGCCTCAGCCTCCCTGAGTAGCTGGGACTACAGGCGCGTACCACCACATTGGCTAATTTTTTGTATTTTAGTAGTGTCGGGATTTCATCATGTTGGACAGACTGGTCCCAACCCCCTGACCTCATGATCTGCCTGCCTTGGCCTCCCCAAGTGCTGGGATTATAGGAGTGAGCCACCACTCACAGTCTATATCATTTCTTAAATGGAGAGAATAATTCCATCTCTGTGATATCCTTGTATCTATCTTCCTATTTTTAATAGGAAGAATGCCTTTAACTGGGGAAACTGTTCCTCATATTGAATGCCAATAAACAATTCCCATATTCCCTAATGATAATCATTTCACTATTTTTTCTATAAAACTAAAAATAAAGATGAATAAATTGTGCCTTGCTTCCTTTAACAGACTTGTGGCATGAATATTGCATTCTTCAATAGAAAAGCAAGTTTTAAAATCTTCTCTATTTCACATCTTCCGGCAACTAAGTCTACATTCTATGATAAATATTTATCTTTGACCTATATATTAATACCCATTATTAAACAACAGGGGACAACCATTAACATAATTAAATTGATGATTGTTAGTAACATCAAAAATGTAACTGTTATTTGATATAACTGCCTTGGTAGTATTGGTATCTGAAGTGCAATGGCATTTTTACTTATCACAGTTTTACTTTGATTTTCTAATATATTACTTTGAACCTTATGAAGTAGCATCTGAGATACTCATTACTTTTGACTACAAATAGCTTCAGAATTGATGGGAAAGCGAATTTAGATGGCACAATTAATAAAAAGGCCTCTTTTAAGACCTCTTGATGACAGACCTTAGTAACAAGAAATGTATGTGTCTTCCTGAATAATATAAAACAGAATTCTACATTGCAATTTTAACTTCCAGAGAAATAAAGATAAAATTGAAGATTATACATTGATTTCTGGCATAATCATATTCAGTGTAAAATAATCTCATATAGTGGACTATGTCTCAGAATAGGTTTAATACTAAAATTAAACAATTTCACTTACAGTTGGCAACAAAATAAGAAGTGATGAAAACACAAGTTCTGAGATTAAAACAAAAAAATGGAAAAAAGTCACATGTATATTTATTATCCAGAGCTAATGTAAGAAGATAAGGTACTGAATGGCCAATGTCCATATTAAAGGAGGAAAAAAAAGTAGAGCTTAAATTAGAACAAGTACACAAGATCCATATGTTCCTAAGCAGTGGGGTTAATTCACTTGATAAAATACTTCTGCTATGGCATTATCATGTGCTAATCGTGGCGATATTCTTAATCAAAGCTTCTAATATTCAAAGTAAGTAATTTTAAGTAAAATCAGTAGATAAAAGTTTTAATGTTTTCCTCTTGGGGACCACTATTTTTTATTTATGAGTTTTATTGAGGAACAATTTCTATACACAGATATTGTATATATTTAATGTATTTGACTTTATAAGTTTAGACAGATGCAAATTTCCATAAAACCATCATCACAATCACAGCAATAGATATATCCAATACCTCTGAAAGTTCTCTCCTGTTCATTGGTAGAGTGAAGCATGTGGCTGCTGAAGTGTATGGAAAGCGATTAAATTTCTATATTTCTAATTTTTTAAGACTGATTGTAGAATGATTTAACTATTTTTTAAAGTAAAAAAACTCTTTTTAGCCACAAAATCATGTTTATGCTACTTTTTTGGTTGGAAAGGGGGAAATAAGGATTGAAAAACTCTGTAATCATATCAAACAGTTGAATACAAATTAAAAACTCTTGGAATCAGACAAAAAATACATAAAATAAACCTGTGGTCTGACTTATGTAATACTAACTGTATAGTAACTGTAGTAATAGTAGAGGTAGTAGTTGAAGTAACCTTGATAGTAGTATTCATTGTCATAGTAAAAATAAATATTCCTATTAATAGTAATACAGAATAGTAAATCTCACTTTACTGGAGTTGGAGAAAGCAAAGGTGGATATATATTTTTAAGATTTTTCTTTTAATATGCCATGAGATATCTTGACTGTATATTTTCCAAAGTACTTTCCAGCCACATCTCCCCAGCCCTTCCAAAAGATTTTGCCAGTCTTTCCAATGCAATAAAAGATGCTGGATTATAGTTTTGTCTACTATCTCTTTTTGAAAGCAATATACTAATGATTTTAATGGTAATACACTCTTATCTAATAAAGAAACACATTTGCAAATATCAGAAACCCAGTTTGAAACATTTGCATTAATTTTGAACTGAATCAGCATTTCGTGGGTGTTTTTAAAAGGCAGCAGTTTGACTCACGACTTGCTGATAAACACATTTCTGCTGAGGGAAGGGGAAAAGACAGGGAGAGTGAATGCTGCATTTCTCCATTGGCCCCAAAAGTGCTAATTTCACAAAGGAATACATTAAAAGCAAACATGCGATCTACTACCAACAATCTACTACCTTATACCAAGTATTGTGGATATGAGCCCAAGTTCATCCCAGACAATCCAGTGAACAAGTTAGTGTAATGCACTGGTGTGAAGTGTGAGATATTAAAAAGACCCTTTCAATCTTCATCAAAGTTCTGCTGTAGAAGAAAATTGGCAGCCAAATTTTCATTCTTCTCACAAGCAAAATATGCTTGGATCACAAGTCCTTCGGGAAATCCTAATGTCTTTAACCTTTCTATAGCTTCTTTTTCCTGAGGCGTTACTTGAATGTAGTTCATATGACCACTTCCAGCTTCTGCAATTCCTCCACTGCCACCTCCACCTCCTCCTCCTTGACCGCCAGCTTCTTGAACTGGTTCATTTAACATCTGGTGTTGGCTAATTTGCTGAAGTAATTGAGGATTCTCTCGACCTATCTGCTGTAGTAACGCTGGGAGCAGGGCAGGATTCTGTTGAATAATTTGTCTCATTATTTACTGAGGCTGATTCCGTAAAAATTCAAGGGGAAGTCCTCCAGAGCTCGTTGTAGTCGGTGCTGTTGTAGTTGCTGCGGCTGCAGCCACTGCTGAAGACTGAGGAGCCCCAGTACTAGCTGCTTGAGAGGGGTCAACGACAGCCTGATTTTCTCTATCTCCAGGGATTCCCATTAACAGATACTCCACTGCTCCGTCAGGGTTGTTGAAACTGGCTCTCAGGGCTGCAATTACTTGCTCTCGTTCATAGCCCATTGACATGATCTCAGTGACCATATTCTCATAAGACTGACCCGTCACAAGTGCACTTGTTGCATCTTTGAAAAGGTTTCACGGAGAAGAATCTCCTGATTTACTGTCAGTTGATGTCAGCCACTGGTGTCTCTGCTGGCTTTTCTCCAAGTTTCTCTTGTTTAGTTGCACCAGCAGGTGCAGGTTCAGGAGATGCTGTCGCTGATGCTGGAGTGTCGGATGTTGGTGTGGAAGTGGGCGCCAAAGCAGGGCAGGGGTTGGAGCCTGAGCCACAGTTGTTACCACGGAGGAGGTAACTGCTGTCGTGCTGGCAAGAGCTGACTGCTGAGTGGTAGCTGCTGCTGGTGTTGACACCGCTTTGGGTTTGGTCACCATAACCACCACAACGTTTTTCTCATCAATTTTATATTCTTTGAGAGCAGTATCATCATTGAGGATTTTGCCTATGCTCCCAGCTACTTGGGAGGCTGAGAGAGGAGGATGACTTGAGCCCAGGAGTTCGAGGACACAGTGAGCCATAATCGCACCACTGCACTCTAGCCTGGGTGACAGAGCCAGACCCTTTCTCCAAATAAATAAAACTGCATAAATTAATTTTTGACCTGCTACCGGAAAGGCATCTTTCCGCTTTTCAGATTCAGTCTTCTCTTTCAGTGCTTTCACCGTCTCCTCGGGGTCATGACTATCTTGAAGGTCTGCTGCTGGAGGGTCTTCAGGGTGACATGCATGGTGCCGCCGCGCCGCTCTGCTGCCGGGCCTGCGCCGGGTGCTGGCCGCTGGGCGGGGTCTGTGGCCTGGCGGGGCCCCGGGGTCGCCCGCGCTCCTCGCGCTCTGGGGAGGAAGGTGGTGGGAGTGTGGGCTTGTCACATTCGCCCAGCGGAACGGCCTCTCCCCCAGCCCGTGCTCCGAGCAGCTGCGGCCCTCCCCGCGAGCTCGGGCCGCCGGGCCTCCTCACGCGCCGGGCGCCAGCCACTGAATCTGCAGGAGGCGCAAGCAAGGAATCCGCTAGCTCACCACAGGATGGTGGCCGCCATCATCGTGACTACGGATATTATTTTATAATGATAAAATGCAATTACTTTAAATTTACTAAACAGAGTTACACTTATATTTGACAATTTAAAAAAAAATTTTAAATTATACTTGTATGCTTTCACAACTACTCTCCAATTATATTTTCTTATAAGTAACCAGGAAGAAATGCAAACTCTGTGGTTTATCATTCAGCAGATGTGCCTTCAACAGTGCGGCAGGGCTTGAAATGTTAACCACGCAAGCATCCAGTTTCCCCATCACAACTTCAACATTTTGTACTTTTGTAAACTGCTGATACTATTTCATATGGTTTAATCAAAAAACAACTGAGTACCAAAATAGTTTAATATTGCTACCCTATTAGATAAATCATAAATTACTTCATTAATATATCTTAGTCCTATATCTTATTATGGGAGATTTGAATTATTTTTTTACTTAAAATTTATAGGTTTTAATTATAAAATTCACATATGCATATGTGTCTGTGGAAGAGCAAAAAAATCCAGAAAAGCAAGTAACAACAAATTCTAGCATGAATTGAAATGGAAAAGTGCTGTAGTAGCAGCTACCACATTTTCCATGGCTGGCTAAACTGAGAGCCTTCTGAGAGTGAACTTACTCCATCAGAAGAGGCATACACAGGCACTTTGACCTGAGCTATGACTTAGTGTTCAGAAGGTAGAGCCAATGCTCAGCAATCGTCATGTTTGTCACTCTTACCTACAAATGAGTTTTAATCAGCGGATAGAGAGATGGCAAAATATTTAAAATTTGAAAAAACCATTAGCCGTTTTGATGCATACATCTTTATTTTCAATATTCATTTGCAAAAATAAAATGTGAAAAATACTATATTTTCTACACTGCAAACCATAGAACAGCTCTGTTCAAAAGACATATAAAGTGAACCAAAAGGGTGATTTTAAACTTTTCTAGTATCCATAATTTAAGAAGTAGGGAAAAGTTGAAATGAATTTTAAGTATACATTTTATTTATCTTAACATGTCTAAAGCATTTATATCAAAATGGAATAAATATAAAAACTAAGATATTTTAACACATTGCAATTTGCAGAAATATCTCAGGTGCGCGATAATCACATATGGTTAATGACTTCATCTCACAGCGCTGTTTCCTTCATGGTTTATCATTTGAAATCTTTTCTGATTTGACAGTTGAAAAGCAGTATTCCATTTTCCCATCTTTAGTAGTTTACTGTATTTTGCCTATTTACCTGACAATGATTCAAAAACTCTCATTACTAAAAGAATAAAAAATAAAACATGCTAATGTAACATATCACATTCTATTATTTGCTAATATTCTAGGAATATTCTACAACTACAGCTTTCCCGTTTTCTTTTTCACCTTTTAAATTTTTGGAAAACAGATTTAATTACTACCAATTCCTAAAATTTTTTTTGAAATTTATTTTCTTATCTATCTTTTCACTTCACCTTCACCAATGATGTTACACAGAGCAACATACGTAAAACTACAATATCCTTTACCTTTTAAATATTATTTTTCTCAGATTATATTTCTGCCACTTCCTCATGTTAATAAAAGCTACAAAAATAATATTCTCTATTTACATTTTCAGATTTCAATGTGCATTTATCACATGTGTATTTCTCACCACTCTGGACTTTAAGATACTTTCTCTGTTATTATAATAGTGAATATTAATTGAGTTGCATCTATATTTAATGCATTCTAATGACTGACAAAAGTACTACTTCACAATTTCTCAATGGTGGATATACTGATTTTACAGAATGTGATATCTGAATGTGTACATGGGGAGGTAAAAAAGTGAAAATGTCAAACACTGTCTCCAAAACCTGATTACATAATAAATCTCAGAAGACTCTAAAATTTACTGATGCCCAGGACTCTGATCCAGAGGCTGATTTAATTGTTGGGATGGGGTTCTAGGCATCTTTTAAAATTCTGTGTGTAGTTTAAAAAAATCTTTAAGCGGCCGGGCGCGGTGGCTCACGCCTGTAATCCGAGCACTTTGGGAGGCCGAGGCGGGTGGATCATGAGGTCAAGAGGTCGAGACCATCCTGGTCAACATGGTGAAACCCCGTCTCAACTAAAAATACAAAAAATTAGCTGGGCATGGTGGTGCGTGCCTGTAATCCCAGCTACTCAGGAGGCTGAGGCAGGAGAATTGCCTGAACCCAGGAGGCGGAGGTTGCGGTGAGCCGAGATGGTGCCATTGCACTCCAGCCTGGGTAACAAGAGCGAAACTCCATCTCAAAAAAAAACAAAACAAAAAAAATCTTTAAGCATTTTAAACTTTATATTCTAATTTCTCTAAACAGAAATTCAATGGATTGGGTTTTCTTTTGGATACAGCCAAAAATTTCATAGTTAAATCATACATATATTTTCTTAAATTTTAGAAAATTTATATATATATAATTGCACTTTAGGTTCTGGAGTACATGATCAGAACATGCAGGATTGTTGCATAAGTACATACATGGCAATGTGGTTTGCTGCCTCCATCCCCCCATCACCTATATCTGGCATTTCTCCCTGTGTTATCCCTCCCCAACCTCCCTACCCCCCACTGTACCTCCCCTATTCTCCCCCAACAGACTCCAGTGTGTGATGCTCCCCTTGCTGTGTCCATGTGTTCTCATTGTTCAACACTTGCCTATGAGTGAGAACATTTGGTGTTCAATTTTCTGTTCTTGTGTCAGTTTGCTGAGAATGATGGTTTCCAGATCCTGATACCAAAACCCAGCAGAGACTCAACCAAAAAAGAAAACTTCAGGCCAATATCCATGATGAACATAGATGAAAAATCTTGCCAATAAAATACTGGCAAACTGATTGCAACAGCATGTCAAAAAGCTTATCCATTATGATCAAGTGGGCTTCATCCTGCGGATGGAAGGCTGGTTCAACATATGCAAGTCGATAAATGTAATCCACCATATAAACAGAACCAAAGACAAAAACCACATGATTATCTCAATAGATGCAGAGAAGACCTTCAACAAAATTTAACAGCCCTTTATGCTAAAAACTCTCAATAAACTAGGTATTGATAGAACATATCTCAAAATAATAAAAGCTATTTATGACAAACCCACAGCCAATATCATACTGAATGAGAAATTATTTTTAATAGTGGCAAGAAACATAGAATTTAGCATCTTAACCATTTTTAAGTGTACAATTCAGTGATATTAAATACATTCACATTGTGTGCAACAATTATTCCCATTCATTTCTAGAACTCTTTTCTTCTTGCAAAACTAAAACTGTACACATTAAAAGTTTCTAAGCCTTCTCTTCCCAAACCCTATCCCCCAGCACCCACCATTCTACTTTCTGTCTCCATGAATTTGATCACTCTATATTCCTCATGTAAGTTATACCATGTTTTTATTTTTCGTGTGTGACTGGTTTACTTCACTTAACTTTGCTTTGTGGTTTTGTTTCTTTGTTTATTTTGAGTTTCTTTGGTGAGACCAAAGTGTAGACAGGGATGAGAACCACTGAAAGACAAATAAGTTTAAAAAAAATCAAATGAAATTTCTAATCTGGATAACTAAGCAATATTTTTATCATGAGATATTAATAGAAAACTCAAGATAAAAGTTATTTAATGAGAGATGATGAATGCCTACATAAAACATTTGAATAGAGAAAATCAAAACTTTAAGTGTACCGTGGAAAAGATGAGAAGCAGAAAGGAGAAAAACTAAAGATAGAAATTCAAGGAATATATAGAAAACTAGTTAGGGTGACATAATGAAGCTAATGAAACTTTAAAAAGAGAAAAAAAAGTCATGGGAAGAGAGATGTGAACTTTTTAGACATTATATAAATTCCAAAGTATGTACAGAGAACTGTCAGACACATTTAATGGATATTTTATTTAATTTACATACCAGGTATATATTCACACATAAACACTGTGATATAAGTGCATTTCATAGATGAATCAGAAATATAACTCAAAAAGATTACCAGTTGACAGTATACAGATGATAAATAAAGATCATCAGTGTTTTTTGAAACTGATTTCAGTGCTCATTTCCTGTGGCTACTGCATGTAGAAATTTGAATGAAAATAATCTAAGGCAGTTGAAAAACCAGCTTTAAAGTTCAAGTTGGAGATAAAGAGTAACAATGTAGTTTGTCCCTGTCTAAGCACTTAAAGTAATGGGGGTCAAAAGTAATGCTATCCTATTCTGCTCAATTACTGTTATCAATATTATTAATATCATCAGTATTACTACTGTTAGTAGAACCAACATCCTCCCAGGATCAGAAAGAGGAAAAAGAAGAAAAGCATATTGAAAACAGATTTTTAGGGTGAGAAGAATGAAGGAAGACATTGAACTGAATTTCTGAGAATTAGATATGTTTAGAACTAATGTAATTAAATTTTTTAAAAAGACATCTATTAACTTCTTAAAATCAGAGCTGTTTATCATATGTGATTGTGACATGTCAATTATATACAATGATGAATAGAATAAGTGATATGAAGTCTTTTATAGGCTGAATGTAGTGACTCATGCCTCTAATCCCAGCACTTTGGGAGGGTGAGGTAGGCGGATCACCAGAGGTAGGGACTTGGAGACCAGCCTGGCCAACATGGTGAAACCCTGACTCTACTAAAAATAAAAAAAGTAAGCCAGGCATAGTGGCAGGCACCTGTAAACCTAACTACGTGGGAGGCTGAGGCAGGAGAAATCACTAGAACCCTGGAGGTGAAGGTTGCAGTGAGCCGAGATGGAGCCACTGCACTCCAGTCTGGAGGACAGAGTGAGCCCCTGTCTCAAAAAAAAAATTGTATAGTTACAACAATAGTTCCACATTTTTGGGGATCTGTCACAGAGAGGGTGTGCAGGTACTTGAGCACGGTGTTGCAATAAACAGTTTAAATGTTGCAGTATTGCAGATGTGACTATCGAACTCGCCAGGAATTCAGAAAATCTTCTGGAATTTCATCACATCTTTACAAATACAAAAATATGAAACATACTTTTTATGGTTTGCACTTATGTATTCTACACATACATTTTATTATCAGTTGGGAAGAGCCAAATTCTACATATTGTATAACTTGACATTGACCAAGTGCATGTTTTATAGGCAAGACTTGATTGCTTTGCATCTTTTTCAAGTATTAAGATTTGAGCAAATAATTTCACCATGGGATAAAATTTTACACTACAAGAATACTATTTAACATTCCTTTCCTTTCTTCCTTTATTGTTTTATGTTAGTAATGAACATAGTGTCTCCTTTTGAAGTATTCATTATGTTTACATAGCTCAAAGGCTTCAAGGGGAAAAAGCCACTTTGCCAAATAAATTTAGATAAAATCCATGAAATATAAACCCTTATAAAAAGTAAAGAATCTGAGAACACCTACAAGAGAAAAACTTTAAATATATTTTTTAACCTAGAATTTTACATGGGATACTTTTACTGTTCAGATTCTTTCTTAACTTGTTTTTTTTTTTTTTTTTTTTTTTTTTTTTTTTGCCAATCATTGAGAGCTTGTAAGGTTGCTGAGGTTGGTTGGCCTTGAACTCTTGGCCTCGCCTTCGCAAGCGCCACGACATCCGGCCGGAGCCACTTTGGGCCCCTCTTTCTTAACTTGTGTTCTCTAGAACAAATTGGAAAAACACTTTTTGATTATAAATATGAAACACATTAGCTATATAGCTTAGGACCAGCTGGCACGATGTCATGTTGAAAATCTTATCACCCAAGTGACTTCATAGAGGATGTACATTTACATTTATGGCTAAAGTCAGAAAGACTTCATTCTTAAACTGTACTATGAAAATATTTTTTCAGCATGAACATAGACAATGATGTAAAGCTGGAATACTCATAACTCAACTGAGTTTTTTAAAATAGACTGAATTTTCTAACATGAAGAAATAATTTAGTTTTTTTAGTTTTGGTTGTAATACTTTGGTTGTCTTACCATCATACTTTTTTCCTAAATATTTAAATACATAGTAAGTGTATATGCAAAGGTTATTGCCACTTCATATTATTAAATTTATTTATCTTTTTAATCAAGTGCTCCAGCAAATAATATTTAAGACACTTAAAAGACAAGATAAACTTAAATTTATTATTTTTAAGCATAAGGTAATTTGGATTTGTAAAAATGCTTTCCATAATTAAATATTCCATAAACTTTCTTTATTATATGTTCATGTTAGAATTTCAAGCCCACATGAAATATATGCCTATGTCAAAATCACAAAACAAATATTTCCCAAATATTAATATTTAATATTATATTAATATGTGGTAATGGAGTGGCATTATAAGGGTATCAAGGTATAAATCATAACTAGGGTCGCTTCTTAATATTATATTTAATAATTATTAAATATTAAATATTTTTTATATTTATATATAAATTTGTATACATACAAAATCACCCCATCAACCTTAATTTGTGTTAATGTTCTCAAGTAATTGAAGGAGAGGAAAGAAATTTTAAGCAGTGTTTTTAATAGTTTACCAAGTTGAGGTAAAACTTTGTTGAAAGTTGAAAAATAGCCAGAAAAATCTTTATCTCCCTTCTTATTACTGATACTAACCTAGGAAAAAATCAGTCTATATTTTTCAGAAGCAAGTGACTACGATATAAAATTTATATTTATTCAATGCCAAATTTATTGAAGAATTGGGCTTTTCAAAAATCACACAATTGACATATTATCTTCACAATAATAAAAAGACACCAAAGTGTTTTAAGGACTGAAAGAGCTTAATAATGTCAAGTATGTGGTATTGGAGTGGCATTGTAAGGGTATCAAGGTATAAATCATAACTAGGGTAGCTGTTTTCCCAATATCATTAATCGTACCTTTAAAGAGTATTCTATAAGCTGCTTTGGGTTTTAAGTAATAATAGTGTCCCTATAATAAGAAAGTGAAAATTGAGATTTGTCTTGAAGGATAATCATATTCGTAAACTAAAAGTAGGTAGTGTCCCAAAATTAAACTTCAGTTTCAAAATTGTCTTCCATGATGCCTGGCTTTTGGATGCTACAGAGGGACCCTGGAACATCCAGAAGAGAGGTAAATAGGATTATTTGACATGTTTAGATGCATGGCATTGCTAAAATGATGTTTAATCTTCTTCAGGTTATATTTTAGGGAATTTTTTAATATATGTTCCAAAATTTTCTGGGATTTTAAAAATTTAATGTCTAACACTATTATTCACAATAAACGTTGTTAAGTTATTGTAAAGCACATAAATAACCAAATTTCTTTGTCAATCATGTTTCTGACTATAACTGTCCTGGACATTTTGCTATTCACTGGCAATTGTCTTGTTTTGATCCTCTTCAAAGGATGGTTTATAGCCATCTACAGAATTTTGACAGGTGCTCTCAAATGCAGCTTTCTGATAATTTTGGAGATTCGGACACTGGAATAAAAGAAAAATGTACAGAACTCATGAAGAGCTGAAATATTCATGAATATCAAACAACACAAGAGTTAACAGAATGGACTGGACTAACAGAAATCTGAAGTAATCTTTTGACTTCTGCCTGAAACATTGCTGATCCTCTTTTTGCTTTTCAGAGTCAAGAAAACTTATTCTGAGCTATTTATGGCCTTTAATAATTGAGTAAGATATATCCCCATAAACAGAATTTGGAGCATGTATTAGTCCATTTTCACACTGCTGATAAAGACATACCTGAGTCTGGGAGGAAAAACAGATTTAATCAACTTATAGTTCTTCATGGCTGGAGAGGCCTCACAATCATGATGGAAGGCAAGGAGGAGCAAGTCACATCTTACATGGATGGCAGCAGGCAAAGAGAGACAGAGCTAGTACAGGAGAACTCCCATTTTTAAAACCATGAGCTCTCATGAGACCTAATCACTATCACAAGAACAGTGTAGAAAAGTCTTGTCCCCATAATTCAAGTACCTCCCTCTGGGTTCCTCCCACAACATGTGGAAATTGTGGGAGTTACAATTCAAGATGAGATTTGAGTAGGGACGTGGCCAAACCATAACAGAACATATTTGTTTCTTTCTCTGCCTGGCTTCTCCAGAAATTGGAAACTTAATTCTGTATGTTCTGTTTGGTTACGGTTCCAATCTATACCTTTTATTTGCCAGGGCTTTACAAAAGTTCTGGAAAAGGTTTTCTGTATTCTGTTTCTATTTTTACTCATCTTTCTCTTTCTCTCTCTCCCTCTCTCTCTCTTTATCTCCCTCCCTCCCCTCTTCCTTCTTTCCTTCACTTCCTACCTCCCCCATTCTTCCTTCCTTCCCACCTTCCGTTCCTCCTTCGTTCCCTCCTTCCTTCCTTCCTTCCTTCTTTTGAGTCGAAGTCTCACTCTATTGCCCACACAGGAGTACAGTGGCACTCTTGGCTCACTGCAACCTCCACCTCCCAGATTCAAGCAATTCTCCTGCCTCAGCCTCCCAAATATCTGGGATTAATGCACTCGGCTACTTTTTCTATTTTTAATAGAGACGGGGTTTCACAATGTTGGCCATACTGGTCTTGAACTCCTGACCTCAGGTTATCTGCCCTCCTCGGCCTTCCAAAGCGCTGGGATTTCAGGCGTGAGCTGCTGTACCCAGTCCCTTTTTTCCTTAAATTTACTTTAAACAGAAATTTACAGCCATCATGCTAATGAATTTTTGTTTTGTTTTGTCTTTTTGTCTGTTCGTTTTGATCAAGGTCATGAATGATTTCTGCATGTTTTAGCCTAGTGATGTTTTTATGTTATTTGACATACCATTACCATTTGACCCAACTACTCACTTTTTTTTTTTTTTTTTTTGAGATGGAGTTTCGCTCTTGTTACCCAGGCTGGAGTGCAATGGCGCCATCTCGGCTCACCGCAACCTCCGCCTCCTGGGTTCAGGCAATTCTCCTGCCTCAGCCTCCTGAGTAGCTGGGATTACAGGCACGTGCCACCATGCCCAGCTAATTTTTTGTGTCTTTAGTAGAGCCGGGGTTTCACCATGTTGACCAGGATGGTCTTGATCTCTTGACCTCGTGATCCACCCGCCTGGGCCTCCCAAAGTGCTGGGATTACAGGCTTGAGCCACCGCGCCAGGCCCATCTTTGTTATCAAGAGTAAGGTCTATCACTTGGAGCCGTGGCCTTCGGCCACGCCGGCCACGTCGTCCTGCTGCAGCTCCGCAGTCATGGCCGAGGCGACCCGCCACGGGTCACCCGTCTCCCCAGAACATTCTTTTAAGGTTTTATTTCTTTCCATACAACACGCCAGTTAAGCTAGAAAAAAAGGAAAAAAAACTTAACAGTTAATACTGTTCTTCTTAAATAAATTATTTTTCATAAGGTTTTAAATTAAAACATCTGTTTTAACCTAATTGTTCTTATATACTCAGATTTTCATTTTGTGCTAAATTCTGTGCTTTGCTTTTTTATTTTTTATTTGTATTTCAGTAGTTTTTGAAATACAGGTGATTTTTGGTTACACAGATAAGTTCTTTACTGGTGATTTCTGAGATTTTGGTGCACTCCTCGCCTGAGCAGTGTACACTGTACTCGAGATGTAGTCTTTTATTCCCTACCCACTGCCCACTCTTCCCCCGGATTACTCAGAGACCATTATATCATTATTTTGCCTTTGCATCTTCATAGTTTAGCTCCCACTTACAAGTGAGAACATAGAATATTTGGTTTTCCATTCCTGAGTAACTTCACTTAAGAAATGGCCTCCAGCTCCACCCAAATTGCTGCAAAGGCAGTAATTTCATTCCACTATATAGCTTAGTGGTATTTCATGATGCAGAATTTCACATTTTCTTTATGTACTTGTTGGTTGATGGGCTTTTATGTTGCTTCCCTATTTTTGCAATTGCAAATAGTGCTGCTATAAAACTGCATGTGCATGCATCTTTTTCATATAATGACTTATATTTTCCTTTGAGTAGATCCCCAGTAGAGAGATTGCAGAATAAAATGATAGTTCTACTTTGAGTTCTTTAAGGCGTATCCATATATTTCCATAGTATCTGTTCTAGTTTATATCCCACCAGCAGTGTAAAAGTGTTCCCTTTTCACCACGTCCATCCAAACATCTATTATTATTTTTTATTATGGCCATTTTTGTAGAAGTAAGATTGTATCTAATTTTGATTTCAATTTGCATTTCCCTCATAAGTACTGATGTTGATCTTATTTTCTTATGTTTGCTGGCTGTTTGTATATCTTCCTTTGAAAATTGTATATTCATGTTCTTTGTCCACTTTTTGATGGAATTATTTTTTTTATATTGATTTGGTTGAGTTCCTTTTAGGTTCTGGATATGCATAGTTTGCAAATATTTTCTTGCACTCTGTGAGATTTCTGTTTACTCTGCTGATTATTTCTTTTGCTGTGCAATAGGTTTTTAGTTTAATTCAGTCCCATTCATTTATTTTTGGTTTTGTTACATTTGCTTTTGGGTTCTTAGTCATGAATCAGTTGCCTAAGCCAAAGTCTAGAAGAATTTTTCTGATATTACCTTTTAGAAATTTTGTGACTTCAGGTCTTAGAATTAAGTCTTTGATTCATCTTGAGTTGATTTTGGTATAAGGTGAGAGGTGAGGATCCAGGTTTATTCTTCCCTTTTCCCAGCGCCATGTATTGAATTGGGTGTCCTTTCTCCACTTTTTGTTTTTGTATGCTTTGTCAAAGATCAGTTGGTTGTAAGTATTTGGCTTTTTTTTTTTTTTCTCCAGGTTCTCTATTCTGTTCAATTGGCCTATGTGCCTATTTTTATACCAGTACCGTGCTGTTTAGGTGACTCTAGCCTGGTAGTATAATTTGAAGTTGGGTAATGTGATGCTCCCAGATTTGTTCTTTTTGCTTAGTATTGCTTTGGCTGTGTGGGCTCTTTATGGGTTCCTAATGAATTTTAAGAATTTTTGGCCGGGTGCGGTGGCTCAAGCCTGTAATCCCAGCACTTTGGGAGGCCGAGGCAGGTGGATTACGAGGTCAAGATATCGAGACCATCCTGGTCAACATGGCGAAACCCCGTCTCTACTAAAGATACAAAAAATTAGCTGGGGATGGTGGCACGTGCCTGTAATCCCAGCTACTCGGGAGGCTGAGGCAGGAGAATTGCCTGAACCCAGGAGGTGGAGGTTGCGGTGAGCTGAGATCGCGCCATTGCACTCCAGCCTGGGTAACAAGAGTGAAACTCTGTCTCAAAAAAAAAAAAAAAAAAAGAATTCAAAGTAGTTGTCTTGAACTTGCACAACGAACTTTAAGATAATACAGAGAAGGAATTCACAATTCTGTCAGAGAAATTTAACAAAGAGATTAAAATAGTTTTCAAAAATCAAGCAGAAATTCTGGAGTTGATAAATTTGATTGAATAACAGAATAATTTATCAGTCTCTGTATAGCAAAACTGGTCAAGCAGAAGAATTAGAACAAAAACAAAGATTTCCAACCTAGAATAGTGATCACTGTGGAGTTACCCTTCAAACATGAAGGAAAAATAATGAAAGAAGAAAAAAAAAGAGGAAGAGCTAGAGAGAGTAAGGAAGGAAGAAAGAAAGGAAGGAAGAAAAGAAGGAAGGAAGGAAGAAACGAACGGCTGAAGATTTTAGGGATTTTCTCAGGACTAGACATGTCTCACAAGAAGTGTTAAGGGAGTTCTTCAATCTGAAAGAAAAGAGTGCTAACATGCAACTAATATTATCTGAAGGTATAAAACTCATTGGTAAAATTAAGTGCACAGACAAATGCAGAATACTCTAACACTGTAACTGTGGTATATAAGTCACGTATATCCTGAGAAGGAAAAAGACAAACCCATCAAAATAATAATGACAACAATTTAAGAGATATATGATATTAAAATATATACATAGAAGCAACAGAACATCAGAAAGCAGGGAGAATATAGTTAAAGTGTAGACCTTTTCAGTTTTTTCTTTGCTCATTTTGTTTTTCCATTGTGATCACAGTTAAATTGTCATAAACTTAAAATAATTTGTTATAAGATGTTACTTGTGTTAACTCATGGGAACTACAAAACAGAAACCTATAATAAATAAAAAGCAATAAATTAAAATACAGTTCCATAGAAAGTCACTTTTATATAAAAGAAGACAAGAAAGAAGGAAGAAAGGGAGTACCAACAAAACAACTGGAAAACAAATAACAAAATTGCAGTAATAGGTTCTTATCTATCAATAAAAATACCAATCAAAAGACACAGAGTGGTTGAATGGATAAAAATAAAATCCAAATAGATGTTGCCTATAAGAAACTCAAATAATCTGTAAAGACATAAATAGACTGAAAATGAAGGAATGAAAAAACATATTCCATGCAAACTGGAAACAAAAAAGAGCAGTAATAGGTACACTTATGCCAAATAAAATACATTTCAAGAAAAAGAAACTAAAAAGAGGCAAAGAGGGTCAACTAAAACGGGTCATTATATAATGACAAAGGAATCAACTTAGAAGGAAGATGAAAAAAATGTAAACATATACGCACTAAACACTGGAACACCCAAATATATAAAGCCAATGTTATTAGAGCTAAAGGCAGAGATACACCCTAATACAATAATAACTAGGGACTTCAACACCCCAATTTTATCACTGGACAGATCATCTAGACAAAAAAATCAGAAAACAACAGCAGCTGTTGTATGGTACATTCTATTAATGTCTGTTAGATTCATTTGTTCTACAATGCCAGTTAAGTGTGATATTTGTTTTCTGATTTTCTACCTAATCTTCACCACACAACATAGAACAATCTCCAGGATAGACCATACGTTAGCACACAAAATAATTCTGAAAAATTTCAAAAAATTAAAATAATATCAAGTATCATTTCTGATTGCAATGGAATAAAACTAAAAATCAATAAGAGAAACTTTGGAAACTGTAAGCACATGGATTTTAAACAGTACACCCCTGAGCAATTATTGGATCAACAAAAATATTAAGAAGAACATTTTAAAAATTTCTTGAAATACAATATGGTAAAACTTATGGGATACAGAAAAAGCAATATTATAAGGGAAGTTTATTGCAATAAGTATCTACATCAAAAAAGCAGAAAAAACAAACAAACAAAATAATGATATTTCTCAAAGAATTATAAAAGTGAGGGAAACCCAACCCAAAAGTAGCAGAAGAAAAGAAATTATAAAGATCAGAGCAACAATAAATAAAAATGAGACTAAAACATACCATGAAAATGACACAAAAATTGGTTTTTTGAAAAAATGAACAAAATCAACAAACTTTTAGTCAGGTTAAGAAAGAGGAGAGAAGATGTAAACAAATGAATTTGGAGACAAAATAGGAGATTACATCCAATACCGCAGAAATTCAAAGGATTACTAGAGAATATTATAAGCAACTATATGCTAATAAACTGGAACACCTAGAAAAAAATGAATAACTTCCTAGACAAATAAAACCTAACAAGAATGAACTGTTAAGAAATCCCAAAGCTAAATAGAGCAGTAACAAATAACAATATGACAGGAAGGGAGAAAACTTTTGCAATCTACCCATGTTACAAAGCTCTAACATCCAGAGACTGCAAGGAACTTAAACAAATTTGCAAGAAAACAAACAAAACACCTATATTAAAAAGTTGGCAAAGGGTGTGTGTTTTAGGCCTTCTTTGTTTTGTGGCTCAAAGTTTATCTTATGTATGTCCAGCCCAAGTCCTAGAATTAGCCTTTTCTCTAAGGACATCTGATACCTTTTATTGGACAACAGTATTATAAACCAAGATTTGTGTGTTAAGTGAGGTCATTGCCATTGGGTTTTTATTTATTTTAGTTCCTCAAACTGACAGAGCACAGATATAGCCGTTAGAAACCTAGCTGTAAATCTATCGTCTGTTTACTTAATTGTTCAATTCCTGTTAACATATTTAGCAGTATCAGAATTGTTCATGCATATTCCCAAAGGAACAAATTTTATTGACTAGAATATATTGCTTACATGCAATTTATTTTGCCCTTTGTGTTACAGACCCCACTCATTTTCCAAGTTAATTAGGTCATTACCTTTACCACCATGTTTTCCATGGAGACTGTTTCATGCATTTGTTATTCATTTACCATTTCTTTGTCACATTCTGAACTTTGTCCTGCAATCCTTTGACTTCTTAAATGCTCCATCTTAATTTGCATATATTAAGGTTCCACTCTTTGCTGTGAAGTGGGTTTTGTCAAATGTATCATGACATGGATTCATCATTACAGTATCATACAGAAAAGTCTTATTGTCTAAAAAGCCAGTGTTCTCCTCCATTCATCTTTACCCTCCTCCGCCAAGAATCTCTGCCTTCAGCAGTGCAAACACTGATACTGTGTCTACTGCATTTACTAGGAATAATTAAGCTTCTTTTTCTCTGAACCAGAGATCTTAAGTTTTCTACCTGTCAATGGGTAGCAGGAGAATTTGTAAACTAGCAACTATTATAAAATTTAAAATCCCTTCTCTGTCTTGACAATGAAATACAAATACTGAATTAAAATGCATAATAGAAATAAATAAGAAACATTTAGCAAGTTTTGTAAGAAAATGCAGAAGTGTATCTTCATGACTTTGAAAAATGTCTTAAACAAAATACATACATAAAATTAACTATAAAACTTAAAAAAAAACTGCAATTCAATTATATTTGAAAACTTAATTTCATCAGCAAAATGCAGAATGGGCCTAAGGAAAATTTTATAATTAGTATTGCCAGAAATAGGTAAGGAAAGCAGAAAAAACTTTTTTTGTTTATGTCATAGACATGGAAAGGAGACAGAGTGACCTTATTTCCAGGCAGATGCAAATGCAAAATTTCTTTGGGAAGAACCAACACCAAATTAGACTCTGAGATTTTTACAATTAATCTCCATCAATTATGGGATTAAAATCTTTTTATTTGGAGTCATTTTAGTGTAATGTGAAGTCACATTGCTCTTGTGCCTTTAAATATGTCTATTTGTATTTCTTAAGAACAAAGCCATTTTCTTACATAACCATGGTACAGTCATCAAAATGACATTAATATTCACCTAATATTATTGCTTATTTTACCAACTTTTTTCATATTTTCCAATGGTCCCATTAATGTCCTTTAAAGCAAAAAACAAAACAAAACAAAACAAAACAAAACAAAAAACACAATAAACCCTGTATTCAAGAACCCTATATAACATATTGCCTTCATTCTCATGTCTCTTTAATCTCTTTTAATCTGCAAAAATTCAGTCTTTCATTGACTTTACTTCCCTTAATAGTTTTGCAATAGCATAAGACATTTTGCAAAATGTTCCCCAGTGTGGAGCAGACTGGCATTTCCTCAGGATTACATTACAGTTATGTATTTTTTGGCAAGCATATGACAGAAGTGATGCTGTATTCTGTTCCTTGTATTATATTAAGAAGGCTTTGATACTGGTTGCCTCATTATTAGATAGTAACTTTGATTATTTGAATGAAGTAGCTTATGCCAGTGTTCTTCACTGTAGAGCTACTATTTCTCCTCAGTGTAACCAACTTTATTTGGGGAGTGATACTTGATAAATATGTATATGTTATTATGCATCAAACTTTTACTTATTCATTTCAGCATCCATTGATAAGTATTGTCTATATTTTAGAAATGCTTATCTTTAAGCCTTACTGTTTGTTTTACTTTATTAATTGACATTAAATTATAAGACGTTCTTCCTTAATATATTCAAGCTAATTGATGTTTTGAAAAGCTAGGTCATATTTTTGCTGTGGCTTTACATTTTCTTTGAAACAATTCTTTATAGGCGGGGTGTATGTCAGTTCAAAAATGAATAAGAAAATAATCTAAAACATTTTATGTATGATTTGGTTGTACATTGTTTGCATGAATATGTGCCAAATGTTTTACATATTCTGGTCCATTAAATATGGCTTCTGATCAAGAGAACTGGCCACTGAAAGTCAACTACAGTGCTGAAGCACAGTCAATGAACTCATATATTTCAATTAATTCATCAAAAAAGAAATCCCAGTTAGAGGAAAACAAACTTATTATATAATTGTTCTGTCAAATGAAATTGGCTCAAGGGCTATAGACTGATGAAGTGAATTAATTAATCAATTAGTTAATCCAACTATATGTCAGCTCCACATATCTGGGCACCGTGAATCATCAAATTCATATTAAGCAACTAATTTGTGAATATACAAAAATATAACACGGACATAATTATCAACTCTGCCAATTTTCCTCAAGTTTTACTAGTTTCTTTTACTTCAGTGGGCCATAGTATACTGTGTACAATGATTACTATTGAAATATCAAACTGACACACTTGCTTTGAAACTATAGAGTGGTGCTCTAGGATTCAAACTTCTCAGTTTGTGTCCATGGTATTTTCTCTATTAAATATTTTACACAAATCTGGGTAACATAGTGAGATCCCATCTCTACATAAATAAAAATTTAAAATAATTAACTAGGTGTGGTGGTGCATGCCTGTATCCACAGTGACTCAGAAGGCTGAGACAGGAGACTTGCTTGAGCCTGGAAGGTTGAGTCTACAATGAGCCATGATCACACCACTGCACTCCAGCCTGGGCAACAGCAAGACCCTGTTTCAATAAATAAACAACAAAAAATATTATACAGCTGTGCCATTGTCATGAGTTAGCACTTAACAATGTATTTGAAAAGTGGAAGATGTTAAGAAATCACATGTACCCAAGCATATGTAAAATGTAATTATCTATATCTTACAACCCTATCATTTTATATTTATTGAAAATAACATGCAAAAATGTTGATGTGCAACATAGTTTAACTGATCAATAATATTACATAAGAAATCACTTTGGAGAGTATAACTGAATATCTTATCTTTAAAATGCCTTTTAAATTATTTTCTCTAAACTCAGAACATAACTTTGAAATGCACCTTAAAATTCTTTGTTTCTTTCCCTTTCTCACCAGACACTCCCTTATACCATGCATGCTTATCTAATGATATACTTGTTTAGTATACCAGGCATGGAGCAAACCAGACATGGAGACCCAACTGCAGAACACTCCCTCGCCTAGAGATTATCTCAAAGTAGATAATCTACAACCCAGTTGCAGTCAAGTTGATGCCAACTGGAACTCTGGGTAGACAGTAATTCAAGAGAGCCATCAAAAGATGTGAAGACCTACAATCTGCAGCATTTTGGCTTTTGAGCTGCGAGCAGCTAGACTTGCATTGGCTTATAATTGAACATTTTGGAAATTAGATGCTTCTGAGGTGACTTATACAATTAAACTTTATAGAATGAGCACTTCAAAAAAATGCTAAGAATGACATATTCATAAATTAATTATGTAATGTTATTCTTATTTCTTAGAAATAATTTTAATAGGCCATAAAAATAGGGTTGCTCTAATTTAAATGTGACAGATTAGATTTTCCAACATATAGATTTTATTTTCTTAAGGTATTGGCATCACTCTCTCTGACTTCAAATTATACTACAAGTTCACAGTAAGCAAAACAGCATGGTACTGGTACCAAAACAGAGATACAGACCAATGGAACAGAACAGAGGCCTCAGAAGCAATACCACACATCTACAACCATCTGATCTTGGACAAACCTGACAAAAACAAGCAATGGGGAAAGGATTCCCTGTTTAATAAATGGTGTTGTGAAAACTGGCTAGCCAGGTGCAGAAAGCAGAAACTGGATCCCTTCCTGATACCTTACACTAAAATTAACTCCAGATGAACTAAAGACTTAATAATAAGACCTAACACCATAAAAACCCTAAAAGAAAACCTAGGCAAGACCATATATCGGCATAGGCAAGGACTTCATGGCTGAAACACCAAAAGCAATGACAACAAAACCAAAACAGACAAATGGGATCTAATTAAACTTCAGAGCTTCTGTACAGCAAAAGAAACAGTCCTTAGAATGAACCGGTAACCAATAGAATGGGAAAAAATTTTGCAATCTACCCATCTGACAAAGGGCTAATATCCAGAATCTACAAAGAACTAAAATAGATTTACAAGAAAAAAAAAACCAATCAAAAGTGGGCCAAGGATATGAGCAGGCACTTTTCAAAAGAAGACATATATGAGGGCAACAAATAAATGAAAAAATGCTCACCATCACTGGTCATTAGAGAAATGCAAATCAAAACCACATAGAGTTGCCATCTCATGCCTGTTAGAATGGCAATCATTAAAAAATCTGGAGACAACAGATGCTGGAGAGGATGTGGAGAAATAGAAACACTTTTACACTGTTGGTAGAAGTGTAAATTAGTTCAACCATTGTGGAAGACAGTGTGGCGATTCCTCAAGGACCTAGAAATAGAAATACTGTTTGACCCAGCAATCCCACCATTGGGATTATACCCAAAGGATTATAAATCCTTCTATTATAAAGATACTATGCACAACTATGTTCATTGTGGCACTGTTTACATTTGCAAAGACTTGAAACCAACCCAAATGCCCATCGAGGATAGACTAGATAAAGAAAATGTGGCACATATATACCATGGAATACTACACAGCCATAAAAAATGAGTTCGTGTCCTTCATAGGGACATGGATGAATCTGGAAACCATCATTCTCAGCCAACTAACACAAGAACAGAAAACTACACACTGCATGTTCTTACTCACAGGTGGGTGTTGAAGAATGAGAACAAGTGGACATGGGGAGGGGAGCATCACACACTGCAGTCAGTTGGGGGGATGAGGGGAGGAACAACAGGGGGTGGGAAGGGTGGGGAGGGATAATGTGGGGAGAAATAGCAGATATAGGTGATGGGGGGATGAAGGAGCAAACCATTTTGCCATGTATGTACCTATGCAACAATCCTGCATGATCTGCACATGTACCCCAGAGCCTAAAGTACATTAAAAAAGAAGAGATTTGCTTGTAAATATGTTAATCCCTTTATATTAAATTAACAAAGTGTTAATATTGATAAAATTATTTTATTCAAACATCTTATATTTTTGAATATAGAATAATGTGTTGCAGAAAATTCTTATAAAAAAACACAAAAGTACAATAAATGCAGCTTATTACTCTTTTTTATTATGTCAGGTTTTCACTTTGTTGCCCAGGATGTAATTCAGTGGCATAATCATAGCTCACATCAAGTCATAGTTCACTGCAGCTTCAAACTCCAGGGCTCATGTAATCATTCTGCCTCAGTTGGGATTATAGGCATACTCAGCCACACCCAGATATGGTTTTGTTTTTTTTCACTTTTTAAGAGACAAGGTCTTACTGTGTTGCCCAAGCTGGTATTGAACTCCTGGCTTAAAGATACTCCCACTTCAGCCTACTCAGTAGCTGGGTTTACAGGTGTAAGCCACCACACTGTCATGATGTTTTTTGAGAAGTTATTTAATATGTAATCAACTTTAAAGAAAAAATAAACCCAAATCACTTCAAGATTATAGTGTAACATTTTTATGTTGATTATATATAATAAAAATGAGCTTCATATGTGTGTAGCATCTAGAATCATCTACATATTTAATGTGCCCTTTGATTTCATTTTGATGCGTAACAATAATGTTTTATTTTATAAAAATTACTAATAATTTAATTTACATTTATGTGTTAATATACTGAAAGAGCATTGCCTTTCAATAGTTATTATGCTTTCAAAAATAAAAAGACAATATTATTTATTGACAATGTGCTTACTGCAAAGAGGACATATAATTTTAATAAATTATTAGACTTGATAATAGATAATTAGATAATATATTTTTAAAGGTCCAAATTAATGAAGATTTTGTATTTATTTTTATGTATTATCAAATTGAATGCAATGATTAATATTATTGCCTCTAGATTGAGGAAGAAGTATAATTTCCATTTCCCAAGTTCCTTACCTGTGAAATGGGAACATGACAAATGTAAAGAAGGCATGTATTGTTACCAGCATGAATTTAATAAAATCTAGCTATTAAAATTACTCTCAATATTATGAATATACCTAAGTTATGAAACCCTTCACATTTAATCAGTCTTGCAAAAGTCTGTATTTCTCCCAACATGAGAGGATAGATGATATAGAGGACAAAGGAACCCTCATGAAAGAAAGTAGATGACAGAGAGCTTTGGATTGTAGCTTAGAAGGAATAAATTCCAGACCTGTCTCTAGCTCTAAATTTAGTTGCTATTTGAGCAAGTTAAGTAACTTCTGCCTCAAGATCTTTATTTGTGAACTATGAGGTACAAATGAAAGTTAGAAAAATGATATCGAAATATATGGCTTCAAAATTCCTAATTCCCTGAGTCCTTTTCACTTGAAGAGGAGAATAAAGCTCATTAAATGAGTTTTGATGTCTACCCTTGAAATAAGGTAGAGATTGAAGTAAGGCCTTCCTGGACAGTATTTATCAAAGTAGAACTCTGACTTCTCTTAAGGAAGTGTTCTCAGTAAGATTTGCTTTCAGCCAGAAAAAGAACAGTCCCATTTGTCTTTTTCTTTAACTTCTTCATGCTCACTAGTTTGTAACACTTCACCCTCCGGAGAAATAACTGCCTGCTTCTGTCAGTCTCATTAATACTCCCTTCAGTGAATTCCCGGCTGGTGACCCGCTAGGGGGGGTGCTTTCCTTCAAATGGAGCTTGGTAGTAATGTTAGAGATAACTGATTAGATCAGGGTTAGATTTTTATAGATCTGGTTTCACAGCAAAGTCAAACAGCTAGCTAGTAGGCCAGGTGCTCGTAACGAGTTCCTGCTTTGAAGAATGTAAAACTAAACAGGTGAGATCATTGTCTGTTTCTCACATTGTTGGTTCAGATCTTACATTCTGAAACACAGTCATGCGTTCTTCCTTAGAATTCATTTTTAATAATTTTAACATATTTTATATGTATTTCATTTGATTTAAAGTTAAAAAACTGAATTTTTAAAAATGCTATTTACCAATTCAATTTTCTAAAAATGCTAGAGCTTTATAATCACAATTCTACAGATAAACAAAGAAAAAATATTGAGGAAAACCCGTCATACACAAACACCGAGATGGATTCTTTAGTTCTAATTTTGTCATGAATTACCAATAAAGAATCATCTTTCTGTACTTTTGGATGATACATGATTAATAGTATAAAATGTAAATGGCAGTATACAGTAATTACACACATCTAGGAAAAAGTGGTAGACTTTATATGTATACATTCAAGTTTTTTTTTAATTGGAAATCTTTATTTGGAATATTGGTACATAAAATTATACTGAAGAAGCCATCAATGTAATTTGTTCATCTGCATTTAGTCAATTTACATAAAGATTTTTAGAGAATTAAAAGATAGATTTTATATAAAAGGTGCATTTGTTTAGTGAATCTCAAAAATAATATCTTCTATTCATTTTCCACAGAAAGGCCAAACTACAGCTTGTTCATTATAGGTTTTTTAACCAATTGAAATTTCTGAGAGAGATACGAACACCTAATTGAACAAGAGTGGTATCCTTTGCAACCATTCTTTAAAATGCAAACATGGTAAAGATAGCAACAATTTATACCAAGCAGCTAGAGTCAATATTTTAAATTTATTTTTATACTTTACAATAAACAAGCATATGTGAGAAACGTGTTTTTGTGACCTCCTCAAGTAAATAAAGTCTGACATTTTAATAGAATAAGAAAATGTTTTAATAGAATAAGAAAATGTGTGAAGTATTTTACTAGCCATCAAAGGCATGTTTGTAGCTGTGTCTGCTTTATAAACTGAAGTAGCGCTTATGCTTGCCAGAAGACCTATTATTTGGCTGATTCATGGAAGCATATTATATTTTAAAGGTCAGAGTTATCAATTAAGCTTATTAACACAAAGCAAAATAAATTTAATCAAAACTTGTTTCATGCTTTTGTGTCATGAATGCTAAAGAAAGAGAAAGATTTTTGTATATATATATATATTTTTAATAAACACTTCTTTTTTAAGTTGCATTTTAGGTTTTGAGGTACATGTGAAGAACACGCAAGATTGTTGCGTAGGTGCACACATGGCAGTGTGATTTGCTGCCTTCCTCCCCATCACCTATATCTGGCATTTCTCCCCATGCTATCTCTCCCCAACTCCCCACCCCCTGCTGTCCCTCCCCTATTTCCCCACAACAGACCCCAGTGTGTGATATTTTAAAAACATAATAATCACTATTAAAACTGAATGGGAATGGCAGTTATCAAAAATTGAAAGAAGAAAGATACTGCTTTATTTTTTAGAGAATAATTGAGAAAAATTGCTTTACCCTGTTATTGAAATATTATTTAGTTTTCCATTTCTCTGTTTCAGAGGAAATTGATTACTTCTTCCTTGCTCAGGAGAAACATTTTTCCTTTCTTGCACATTTACCACCTTTTTTTTTTTTTTTAAAGAGAATATTAATAAAGATCTCAAGATTGTAATGGAAGATAAGATTTTTGTTCATGGCAGTGTCAGGGAGAAAAAGGAATATATTCTTTTCTCACTGATGGCAAATTATCTGACAGAGACCCCAATAACAAAGGACTGATTGACAAGATAAAAGCATGTAAATTTATTTAAAATGAGTTTCATGGGAGCTTTCTGAAATAGAGAGACAGGGAAGACTGTGTATTCTTATGCTTATGTTTGATGAAAAGTGGACAGTTTCATGGAAAGATGCTTGCACAGAAGTGCATATGAACTAATTGCAATGAACTGGGGAGAACTCAGGAAGGATTTTTCAGATTCTTCTTTGCTTCTATCCTTTCCTCCCAGTGTAGAAATGACCCTGTCACATGAGAGTCTTCATGAGGGAGGAAGAAGACAGAGAGTGATTTTCCTAAGTTTTGTGGCCTTCATCAGGGGAGAAGGCTAAGAAGAAAGTGAGAGTGGCCTTCTTGTTTCTACTGTTTTCATCATTTCCAAGTTGCTATATTTTGGGGCAGCATATATTGCACCTCATCAGTAACCTGCTCCCATTTCTCAGCCATTTCTAATTCTTCTCGACTGAGATCTTTTTAAATTCCTTTCTTTAAGACCTCAGTACCTGCATTTATTTAACTCCCGTCAAAATTTACTCTTTCACTCTTTCTTCCTGACACCCTACTACTAATCTTGCTTAGTCTTTGGGAGACTGAAAAAAAGAAAAACTGGATTGGAAAGCATGTATCTAGACAGTCCTTAGATGACAGCTGCCTGAGTCAGTATTTCTGATCTAATGAACAGACAGAGGGGCTAGCCCACAAGGACACTTAGATCTGCTACCATTTTAGACCCTCACTACTTCATTTGGTGAACTGATAGTGTCTTTTGGAAAAAAAAAAAAAAAAAAAAAGGTGTTTTTCCTTTGACTAAACATAGCACTACATTTCCATACAAGATTTAGTGAGCAAAGAATAAGTTGGATTTAGCTGGTGACTTTGTGCAGTGCCCAAACTGCACAAAAACAATCAGCTTTAGAGTGACAGAGGAGTGAGATAGGCAGATACACACAAGGTGTGTACTTTTGTATAAAACCCTGCCACATTAATATGACAGAAGTGTATGATGCTATAAATGAATTATACCTAATACTCAGAATGCTATTAGAAAGAATACTATTGTTACTATTCTAAAGGTGAAGACAGTGAACTTCAGGGAATTTAATAATCTGTACAAGTTTACTCAAGTAGTAACTTAGTGTTTATCTTCTCCATTGTACTGAGAACTTCTACAGAAGGTTCATTTCTATTTTTCTTTGTATCTTTTCTCTTCTGCAATTCATAGTAAATGCCCAATTAGTGTTTTTTTTTTTTTTTTTTTTTTTTTTTTTAGACAGAGTTTTGCTCTTGTTACCCAGGCTGGAGTGCAATGGCACGATCTTGGCTCACCGCAACCTCCGCCTCCTGGGTTCAGGCAATTCTCCTGCCTCAGCCTCCTGAGTAGCTGGGATTACAGGCACGCACCACCGTGCCCGGCTAATTTTTTGTATCTTTAGTAGAGATGGGGTTTCACCATGTTGACCAGGATGGTCTTGATCTCTTGACCTCGTGATCCACCCGCCTCGGCCTCCCAAAGTGCTGGGATTACAGGCTTGAGCCACCGTGCCCGGCCTCCAATTAGTGTTTTTAAGTTAAATTATTAAATGTAAACTGTACTCATTGACAATTTTAAAAAAATAGATATTTTGTTGCAGATTCTGATTATTTTTAAATTATTAATTCTTTGATATTTTCTGTTTTTCAGATATTATTAATACTGTAATTGTAGAGGATATTTAAATATTACTCTTTTTTACTGATGAATATATTCAGGCCATTTTAAAAATACTTATTAAGAACATATAAGAGGAATATTCAAAGCTGATTTTGTAAAAATGCTAGCATTGTGTTTCCACACAATGTAAATCTATGCATTGACATTCACATTTTTTTCTCTTGAATGTGTGCATGTGTAATACAACTTAAAAATCCATGGTCCACCACAGCAATTAATTTATTTTTCTAATCAGAACTTTCATGTTTTACAGATTGAAACTAGCAATGGTTTCATTTCTCAGTGACAGTTTAGATTAGAGGATGGCTTATTCCTTACACCCATATTATCCATTTACAAAAGATTAGGAATCACAGAGAATACAGTTGTACCAAGCATTAAAATGTTAGTTTTTGATCAAAGAAACTCAACAAATTTCCAAAATTATAAAAGAAGAAGCTGCCTTAGTTTACACACTCACTAGTTGTGTGAATCTATATGTTCACATTTTGTAAGCCTTTAATTTTTCTTCTCTTTCAAATTTCAGGGGTTATAGGGCTTGGAAAGGATTTCACTCATCAGATTACTTGACACTTCATTTCAGGAGTTTAAATTTAATTATTCTTTTATATGTTTAGTTTTCAAATTAGATTTAGTATCCTTTATATATTTTCATATATTTATCTTGAAAAATAATTGTGAATAAGACTCAAGGATGAACATTAGGAATTACACAGAATAAATTATGCTTAACTAAACTGTGAGATAATTTTTAAATAGCAAAGGAAAGATGTGAGGTAGAAAGAGGCTCTACTGAAAGCTTCTGAAAAAGAGAATCATGGAATACATGTGAGAAAGACTTAGAACCCGGTTCTCTATACTTCTCTTATAGCATTATCCTAGGATTTTTTAAGAATGCAATACTTACAAATGTTTAAATTATACTTTTTTCCCTCTGGTTACTCTTTGCCTTGAAATAAAGGACTAAGCTAAAGTTCAAAATTACAATTAAATATGATGATATTTTGAGTGATTTTAAGAGTTCTCTGATACTTTCTGCAATAAACTGTGCCTCTGTCAGATTAAAAACCAAAAATACAAATGTATGCTTATGTTTGCATGTACATATATATACATAAGCTATATGAAACATGTAAATCATATGTAATAAATAAGTTATTCTTTTTTTTAAAAAAATTTTTATTGCATTATAGGTTTTGGGGTACATGTGCAGAACGTGCAAGATAGTTGCATAGGTACACACATGGCAGTGTGTTTTGCTGCCTTCCTCCCCTTCACCCACACTTGGCATTCATCCCCAGGCTATCCCTCCCCAGCCCCCCCACTGTCCCTCCCCCATTCCCCCCAATAGACCCCAGTGTATAGTAGACCGCCTCTCTGTGTCCATGTGTTCTCATTTTTCTCACCCGCCTATGAGTGAGTATATGCGGTATTTCTTTTTCTGTTCTTGTGTCAGTTTGCTGAGAATGATGTTCTCCAGATTCATCCATGTCCTTACAAAGGACACAAACTCATCATTTTTGATTGCTGCATAATATTCCATGGTGTATATGTGCCACATTTTCCCAGTCCAGTCTATCATCGTTGGGCATTTGGGTTGGTTCCAGTTCTTTGCTATTGTAAACAGTGCTGCAATGAACATTCATGTGCATGTGTCCTTATAGTAGAACAATTTATAGTCCTTTGGATATATACCCAGTAATGGGATTGCTGGGTCAAATGGAATTTCTATTTCTAGGTCCCTGAGAAATCACCACACTGTCTTCCACAATGGTTGAACTAATTTACACTCCCACCAACAGTGTAAGAGTGTTCCTATTTCTCCACATCCTCTCCAGCATCTGCTGTCTCCAGATTTTTTAATAAGTTATTCTTTTTATTGAATATATATTCTTCAATATGTTTTTAAAAATATCTGTCTTATTCATAAACACACATATATAGGTCCAATAAATCTATATTACATTTGCAATCATTAATGACTTTATTGCACAACTTATTAACATAAAAATAGAAAAGTAGAAGAAATTTTAAGTGAGGTTATTTAAAATATATAGAACCTATGACATATGTGGTTCACACAGTACATTAATTTCTTAGCATACTGTTTATAAATACAGATTAGGAAAAGTTAGTCAATCTCATAGTAGAAACAAAGATTAAACTGCAATAAAATCCTTTTTGTAAGGAAAAGACCTTGATGACTTTTTAAATTACCACTCTTATGTTTTGTCTGGTAAATATTATAATCTTTATTTCATCATAATTGTCATTTAGATATTTTTGTTTTATTAACAGATTTTCATTCAATAGTTATGTGCATTTCAGTCAGATAATTTCACAGGAAGAAGAGAAACAATCATGTAATTGTTTATAATTGGATTGTATGAAAGTTGAATCTACATAGCTAAAACAAAATAAATACATAAACAAACACCACACAGTTTTGTTTATTATGCATCAATCCTTTTTTATGTTAATGTCAACTGAGAGGAAATGTTTCTAAATTATAAGCAGAAATACAGTTGGTTCATTCAATAATGATTTATTATCTGTTAGTATGTGTCAGGTCCTTGTTCAGTAGGGCTGGAACTCTCTATCCTTGAGGAATTGCCCTTTAGGTCTTTGAAAGCAATTATGACACTAGATAGTACCTGTCAGGTAGGAGGACTTGTTATGTGCAATGAGGACAGGGAGTGGAGCTTCTGAATTCTTAGTATACATTGGAGGGTTCAATATATGTTTGCTTTGACATGGAATCAATCTCAATGCCCATCAGCAGTGGACTCCATAAAGAAAACGTGGTACATATACACCATAATATTACACAGCCATAAAAAAGATCATATCTTTAGCAGCAGATGGAGCCGGAGACCATTATTCTAAGCTAACTAATGCAAGAAAAGAAAACTGAATGCCAACCAGACATGCTGGCTTATACCAGTAATCCCAGCATTTCAGGAGGCTGAGGGGGGTGGATCCCTTAAGGTCAGGAGTTTGCTACCAGCCTGGCCAACATGGCAAAAACCTGTCTCTACTAAAAATACCAAAATTAGCTGGGCACAGTGGCAGGTGCCTGTAATCCCAGCCAGTTGGGAGGTTGAGGTAGAATTGCTTGAACCTGGAAAGTAGACATTGCAGTGAGCCGAGATCACATGCCACTTCACTCCAGCCCGGGCAACAGAGCAAGACTGCATCTAGGAGAAGGAGAATGAGAAGGGGAACAAAAAGGAGAACAAGAAGGAGAAGGAGAAGAAGAAGGAATGCCACACATTATTACTTGTAAGTAGGATCTAAACATTAAGTACACGTGGACGCAAAGAAGGGAACAATAGACACCTGGGCCTACTTGAGTATGCTGAGTTGAAGGAGGGTGAGGATCAAAAAGCTGCCTATCAGGAACTATGCTTATTACCTGGGTGACAAAATAATCTGTATACCAAACCCTGTGACACACAATGTACCTATGTAAGAAACCTGCACATGTACCCCAGAGCCTAAAATAAAAGTTGGAAAAAAAACCCAGAAAACAAAAAACTAAAATAATAATAATAATAATGACTTTAAAAACTTATATAATTCAATATGCTATCATACCTATATTTTATAAATATGTCTTCAAAACACCTGACATTAGGAATCAATTCATGTATCACCAATATAAGCCTTATGAAACATAATAGCTATTAATCAACTTGAAAATGTATTCATTTTCTAATCTTCATAAAAATTAATGAGCTATCCTTTTATAATGTATAAAAAGAGAAACTTTATTATAAAGTTTTAAAAAATAATTTAAATATAAAAATTATAAACAACACATTGTTTAGATGATATGAAAAAATTAGGAGTGTTTTTCTTTATACAAAGATGTTTTATTATAAATAATTATTAATATTAAAAATATTGTAATGGACATTTTTTAAATTAGGTGAAAGCAAACTTTTAGAGCTAGAGAAATTCAATAGAAATTAACATACATTGTGCTAAATAAAATTTGCTCTGATCTCTGTACTACTTTTGTCTAATGCTAAGTTTAAAAAAAATCCATTTGTAGAAATAACAGTGAACTCTATATGGGGCATTAGTTAACACTGCTTCAATAATAGTCGCTTCTCATTAATGTATCATCAGCAGTTGCTTTCTGGAAAAAAATAATTTCTCTTTAAACTACTGTTGTTTCTCCCATAATGGAATAGAAATTTCACCCTAATACTTCTCTTGAAGGATTTTACTATATCTTTCTCATTCATTTTATAACCACATTTTTGAAGGTCCTTTTTGGCCAGGAGTAAGTCAAATATGTGAATTTGCATTCATGTCATAAACAATGAAAAAATCTAATAACAAAATATTTGTAAAAACAACTATGGTCACTGAGAAAACGGGAACAAATGAGATGAGAAATGCCATTTCTTAGAGTTTTGGCCATTCCAAGATTGTGGCACAGAGTCCGGAAATCTTTACCAGTTCAGACAAATGTTGAAGTGTGAGATGTCAAAGTGGCCAGAAATTCTAGGGCACATTATATGAGAGAAGGAATTTATACTAGAAAGAAATTACAGTAGGAAGTTTTGGTCTTGGACTAAACACTGATCTACACATTTGTAAGGTAGAAACCCACAAAAAGAACAACTTCCAAAGAATAAACAATGATCAGATGGTTGTAGATGTGTAGTGTTATTTCTGAGGTCTCTTCTGTATCATTGATCTACATGTCTGTTTTGGTACCAGTACCATGCTGTATTGGTACTGGTACTGTATTGGTTAATGTAGCCTTGTAGTATGGTTTGAAGTCAGGTAGCATGATGCCTCCATTTTGTTCTTTTTACTTAGTGTTGTCTTGGCTATACAGGGTCTTCTTTAATTCCATATGAAATTCAAAGCAGTTTTTTTTTTTTTAATTTTATGCAGAATATCAATAGTAGTTTGATAGGAATAACACTGAATCTATAAATTACTTTGGGCAGTATGGCTCTTTTCAGGATATTGATTTTTCCTACCCATGAGCATGGAATGTTTTTCCATTTGTTTGTATCCTCTTTTATTTCCTTGAGTAGTGGTTGGTAGTTGTTGAAAAAGTCCTTCACATTTCTTGTTAGCTATATTCCTAGGTATTTTATTCTCTTTGTAGCAATCGTGAATGGGAGTTGATTATGATTTGGCTCTCTACTTGTCTATTGGTGTAAAGAAATGCTTGTGATTTTTGCACATTGATTTTGTATCCTGAGACTTTGCTGAAGTTGCTTACCTGCTTAAAGGAATTTGGAGCTGAGATGATGGAGTTTTCAAAATATAAATTCACGTCATCTACAGAGACAATTTGACTTCTTTTATCTAAATACTATTTATTTTTTTCTCTTGCTTGATTGCCCTGGCCATAACTTTCCATACTATGTTGACTAGGAGTGTTGAGAGAGGGTATTGTTCTTATACCAGTTTTCAAAGGAAATGCTTCCAGCTTTTACCCATTCAATATTATATTGGCCGTAGGTTTAAGATAAATGGTTCTTATTATTTTTAGATGTGTTTCATCGATACCTATTTTATTGAGAAGTTTTAACATGAAGGGATATTGAATTTTATCAAAGGCCTTTTCTGCCTCTACTGAGATAATCATGTGGGTTTTGTCTTTGGTTCTGTTTGTGACACCTTTATTTCATCCAGCTGAAATGAGTATTTTTTTAATAGTTATTTTCAGAAGTGTACAGTAATTTGGATCCAAAGATATAAGTAAATGGAAAATTTACTTGTAACATACTCTAGGAGATTTTCCACAAACTAATTACCTCTGACTTTAATGAAATGTAACCCCCATGTAAATATCACTTAATAGGCAACCTATCAAATGAATTCCTTTAAATCATAATAGTCTACTTGCATGCTAAATTTATTTAACAGTGTGCATTTTTCACGCTTGTGAAGTAGATAAACTTTCATTGTATATCTTAAAGTTTGGATTTCTCTTATCTCACCATTGCACTCCAGCCTGGGTAACAAGAAACTCCATCTCAAAAAAAAAAAAAAAAAAGCCTTTATTTCATCCAGCTGAAACGAGTTTTGTTTGTTTGTTTGTTTGAGATGGAGTTTCGCTCTTGTTACCCAGGCTGACTTGTTTCAGCTGGATGAAATAAAGGTCACTTCTATTTTGAGTTTTTTCTTCTGCATACAGGCAAAGGGGAGTCTTGCAACTTTGTTGCTAATAGATTCTCTGTTTTGCAGATGCCTAATGGTGGCTGCTCCGAGTGGAGATCGGGCCATTGCACTCCAGCCTGGGTAACAAGAGCAAAACCCCATCTCAAAAAAAAAAAAAAAAAAAAAAAACCAACTCATTTCAGCTGGATGAAATAAAGGCATCTTTTTTTTTTTTTTTTTTTTTTTTTTTTTTTGGAGACCGAGTTTCGCTCTTGTTACCCAGGCTAGAGTGCAATGGCGCGATAAGAGAAATCCAAACTTCAAGATACACAATGAAATTTTATCTACTTCACAAGCGTGAAAAATGCACACCGTTAAATAAATTTGGCATGCCAGTAGACTATTATGACTTAAAGGAATTCATTTGATAGGTTGCCTATTAAGTTATATTTACATGGAGGTTATATTTCATTAAAGTCAGGGTAATTAGTTTATGGAAACTCTCCTAGAGTATGTTACAAGTAAATTTTCCATTTGCTTATATCTTTGGATCCAAATTACTGTACACTTCTGAATATAGCTATTAAACTCACCAGAATAAGGCTATAGAGATATGCATCAAATGTAACTGGACTGCAGTTTAGGCCTAAAAAAGCAAAGATTTTTAAACTATGGAAAGCATATTAATAGTGGATCCAATACTACACATATATTTGAGGGAAAAAATGAGAAAAAAACTCAGTTATATTTGTCGGTATTTTGAAAGAGAATAGAAACTGAAAGGAAACATGAAAAGGCTTCTGAGGGTTTTGATCTAGGGTGCTAGTTACACAATGCAATGTGTTAAAATGATTTGACCTCCACTGTGATTTACTTACAAGTATTTATATTATACTTCAGTAAACAGCTTTAAAGACAAATTTAAAAATCTCCCAAATAGGGCCAAGTACAGTGGTTCATACCTATAATCCCAGCACTTTGGGAGGCCAAGACCAGTGGATCGCCTGAGGTCAGGAGTGTGAGATCAGCCTGGACAACATGGTGAAACCCCATCTCTATTAAAAATACAAAATATTAGCCAGGCATAGTGGTGGATGCCTGTAATCTCAGATACTTAAGAGGCTGAAGCAGGAGAATTACTTGAACCTGGCAGGTGGAGGTTGCAGTGAGCCAAGATCATGCCACTGCACTCCAACTCCAGGCTGGGTGATAGAACAAGACTCTGTCTCCAAATAAATAAATAAATAAAATGAGTTACACATTCAATGTCAAAATTTTAAAAAGAATGAAGATGCAAAACTAACACATTGAGAATCTAGAATATTGGTTTTGAAAAAGGGAATCCGAGAGGAATGTGCAAGAACAAATTACAAAGTCTGGTTCACGCTTGGGGGCAGGTGGAAATTTGGATTTAATTAAGGCTAGTTTCACTTTATTTTCTTACTCAAATCTTCACATAATTCACAAATGAGATACAATTTGTATTCACAAGGACATGTGAGTATATTTTCTATCCTTCAAACAGAACCACAAGCAGAGAGGGATCTGCTAGAGAAAATAAACCAAACAGACTGCTCTTCTATTTTACATAGTAGTAGGGGTCAGAAGTTGGCAGGCAATGTAAGTACAAAGGCAACAATTTCATCTTTTCACATTCTGTTTTTTGACATATTATTAGGACTACTTTTGGTTACATTAGGCTAGGCATGGCCATGTCCTACCATCACTTTTTTCCTACATTATGAGGCATCCTGAAAACTGTTCACTCTGCTTGCAATGACTCCAATAATTTTACCATTGTCCTTACTAATACTTTACATCATGAGGAATTAGCCCCACCTAATATTGACACTAACCCCAGAACACTCACATGCTCCACAGAATGTAGAATGGCTTAATAGTTAGGGGTAGCCTTCATGTTCAGCTATTGTCAGGCATATGTGCTCTGGTATGGAGTTTGCTACAGTATGTGGGCTCAAGACATAGATTAAAGTACACCTGAGAAGTGACCTAGATACCTTCCCTCTTTTTTACTTCCATATGGATTTACTGCATTTGAACAGGGTGAAATCTCCCTTCCAAAATTCGGTACTCTGCTTGTGACTAATTAAGTAGGTAATAGGATAAATCAATGACAAATGGCAGGCACAGAAGACCCAGGTGAAAGTAACCAAACTACTCAGGTGTAGCGTGGTTATCCCCACTCAGGTGTCCTAAATTATAGTACACATGGAGAGTCATAGTTTCCTGACCTGTACAAGCCATAAGCCATCTGTTAGGCAGAAGCTGAGGCAGGGTGCTGCAGGAGTGTTGACAAAAGAGTGAATGCTGGAGCAAGGAGGGACTGCACCCGGGGAGATCTACCAGTAGAACCCAGCCCACCTCCAGAGTTCCTAATTCTCAACCTCTCCAGAGTCCAAAGCTTCAAACCCTCCCTTGGGTTTGAATTCTAAACTTTCTCCAAATTGTGTGTTGTGCTCAAGAGAAGATCCCAGAGATCTGGGTGGCCTTTCTCCAGAGGCCTGCAGCTAGAGGCCTGCCAGAATGCTCACTTATTCCTTAAAAAAAAGAAACAAGAGGAGATTGTGCCTCATATTTTGTTATTCTGGTTTGACTTTGGCCAACATTCACTATTTTTTTTAAACGTTTATGTTTCAGGAGTATGTGTGCGTGTTTCTTATGTAAGCACATGTTGTACAGATTATTTCATTACTGAGGTACCAAAACTAATACCCGATAGTTACTTTTTCTGCTCCTCTCTCTCCTCCTCCCCTCCACCCTCTGGGGCTTACACCCCAGCCAAGACTTAACTCACTGGCTCAGGCCTTCTTTCTTATCCAAATTAATGTTTCTTAACTGAAAAAGAAAAAAAAAAAAAAACATATGCAGATCAGATGAACAGCCATTCCATTTATAGGAATTTACCCACTGTGTCTGCACAATGATCTGTATGTGTGTTTCTGGACCAAACTAAAGGGTGGGCCACTATTTCTTGTGGCCCAGTATTGAGATGCAGGTGAACTGGGAAGAAAGAGAGTTTTTATTTCTACAACTGGTTACAGGGAGAAGTCCTGGAAATTATCACCAGACCAACTCAAAATTACAAAGTGTTCTAGAGCTTATGTGCCTTCTAGGCTATATGTGCATGTGTACATGTGCATTCATCTAGACATGTAAGTAACTAACTTCTTTTATTCTATAACTAAAGTCTGAGTCCTGAAGACCTTCCTCTGGAGTCTCAGTAAATTTACTTAATCTAAATGGGTCCAGGTGCTGTTGTGATTACCCTTATCTTGTCTCCTGCTAAATCATGGAGGTTTGGGGAGTTCCTTCAGACCTCTAATAAACTTGTTAGTGGAGGCCTGAGAAGTTTCTCCAGACCCCCCATGTAATTTGTTTAATCCTAAATGACTCCTGTTAAGAATTCTTTTGTTATTTTGTCATGCTTTAAGGCCGGGAAAAGCCTAGGCAAAACTTTTGGTGGGCATTTCTCACATTCCAGCCTTTGTATAAAGCCATTGTCTTTTTTTTTTTTTTCTTTTCTTTTAATATGGAGCTTACTCACTCGGTGCTCAAACAGTTGTTACAGAAGCCTGCGTTAGTGAGACCTGGCCTGCCACGTGTGGATGCTCATGATGGTTTCTTCATCATAGCCCAAACCTGGAATGATAGAAATGTCCCATAACAAGTGAATGTCTGAACAAACATGGTATAGCCACACCAAGGAATACTACTCAGCAACTGCACTGCATTAACTGTTAAAGCAAATACATGGATGGATTTTTAAATTAAGTCGATGCATGAAAGAAGGCAGAAACAAAGTAACATAGGTATAATTTCATTTATAGAAAATGGTTACAAATACCTAAAATGACAGTGGCTCACTGTGGCTGAGGGTTGAAAGACTGATGAACTGCAAAGGGGTACAAGAGACTTTGGGGCTTATGGAAATTCCTCTATCTTGATTGTGGCAGTAGTTCCATTAGTGTATACATTGGTAAACATGGCTTGAATTACACATTTTAAAGTGGTGCAGTCTCTTGTACCTAAATTACACCTTTATAAAGCTGATTTGATAATCTTAATTTCTGCATACTACCAATTAGCAGCTAGAAAATGAAATCAATAAAACATAGAGAGATTAATATCCAGAATCACTACATGCTTAAGAATACATAGAATGAAGCAGGTACAAGTCCCCTAAAAGCAATTGGTGAGAGAAAGTCAAGAAGAGAAATACATATCATGTTCATTGACTGGAAGACTCAATTTGGTTAGCATATTACAGCAACACAATTCTGATTAATATTTCTAGTAGGAGATTTTAGGGAAATTTAAAAGCTTATTTCAAAATGTATTTGAAAATCAAAGAACCTAGAATAGGCAAGTTGGTCTTAAAGAAGCAATGGGTTGGAGGACTTGCTCTGCTAGATTTCAAACCTGATTTTAAAGCTACAGTAATTTCAAAACAATAGGACCGGTGTGAGTATTCATAAATATATCAAAGTCAAAGAATACAGATTCAAATGATATGCCCACATATGTACAGTTATTTAACTTTTTTTAGTAGAATCTTTTTTACTCAGGAAAAAATACCCAAATTTGCAAAACAAAAAGTTTTCCAACCACACACAGGAGGGGTATGGGTAGGGCAATGTGTCTGTCCATGTAGCCTGTCCTGCAGCCTGTGGGGAGGTCAGCACTGGGAACACTGAAGGTGGGAGGCCATTTCATGATATTTCTCATTGGTGAAATTGCCGAGGACACCTTCTTTGTCCACCAGCAGGCCTAGCATCTTGGCAGTCATGGCGACAGTGACATTGGAAGTGGAGGCTCCACCGATGCTCTCGGTAAGAAGGTCCCAGGGCAAGTCCTGCAGTAGTGAGTCTGGACCGCAGAACATTTCTGCCCCATAGTATTAGCCCATTCATGAAAAAACCTTGACCAGTCAGAGTCTTGCTCTGTCACCCAGGCTGGAGTTCAGTGGCTCTGTGGTGTGGGTTGCTTTTGTATCTGGAATGTGTCTGACATCCTGAGACCTGGACTCATTTCAGGGAGCTTTGAGAGGAGCCCCAATCACTGACAGAATTGGATGGTGTGTGGAGATGCTTCAGCAGCATGAGGGTAAGTGGAGGAGCAAGACCAGGTCACAGTGAGAGACAATGAGCATCATCAACCACCACGACCATGACCATGATCTTGCCACATTCTGCTGGGGGAAGGCAACAACCTATCAATGGTGTTATAGCAAATGTGTGTATGTGTGTGTGTGTTTGTGTGTGTGTGTATCTCCAATAATATTCCATAAGAACTGTTCATGGCCCTGTTCCTTTTCCTTTCAATAAATGGGAAAACTAAATAAAAACAACAAAATAGCATCAGGTTTACAAGACTTCCCAAAATGTATGGTCACACATGTTTTCAGGGGATATACGTAAATGATTTTGATCACTTGATACCTTGAAAAGAGCTCTTGTGAGACAGAATGATATTGGTAAGTGACAAGTATGAAGAAAGTGTTCAGTGACATCAAAGAAACAAATCAACCCACAGATAGAGGAAGAGCTTTGCACTTAGGGATGTGAACTGGTCATAAGTGTAATGAAAAGTCAAGATGCTGCCTCAGTCAGAGAAAAGAAATCAACATAACAATGGGATGCATCGAGGAGAACACTGAGCCAGGGGAGAAAATATTTTTAAAGATAAATTATTCATTAACTTTTCAGTAGGTACAGAAACAAAAAATGCAGAACCCAGAAGACATCATGGCAGTCTGAAAGTTTGACATCTTTCATGTGTGGAAAAGCCTTAAGATCTGTTTTAACTTAGAGAAGGTGAGGTGACTTCCTGAAGACCACTAAGAAAATATAACCTTCTGGGAAACTGTCACCACCTTGATGATTTTATACACACAAGAGATGGACAAAGAGGAATGTGCTTAGACATATTAAGAAAGAGGTGAGTCTGCAGCACTGTCACAAAGGTGAGCAAATACTGAGAGGGACTGCTGAGAAAATAATCTCCATCTGTGACTCTCAGGTGAGATCAGGGGGCCTTGGGTTTCAGCACAGCCTGGGCAATTGGAATGCAGGGCTCCATGACACACCCACCTTCTAATTCTGTTATTGTGACTGCAGATGGTTACCCAGGATGCCAGCTGCTAACCTCCCTCACTCTTGTAGAGTCTGAGATAGAGGCAGTGCCTTTGGCTCCAGCTCAGGTGTTCTAAATTCTTTGTTGTTGCTGTGGGGTGTTGGTGAATTTCTGAACGGTAAGTCAACCATTCCAGCTGTTGTCATCCCTCTGTGCTGACTAACCCTATTTGATTTCACTTGCTTTTGACCCATCATGTGTTTTGGTTTCTTCTCCCTAGTCCCTGTTATACCTCTTCTGCCACCAATGTCAGCATGTGGTATCTGCTGGACATTTATCCAGGGAGAGGGCAGAAATGAACATCCTATAAATCAACCAGGAATTGTGCTTGTAAGGGTTATTCTCTTGTGAGGTTTATTGCCGAGTTTAAAATGAGGAAACTGAAGCCTGCATGAGAATAATTAGATGCCAATTTATTCGGCTCCCAGGAGAGGTTCTGTGGTCCTGGGAAAGAGGCCAGAGAAGTCATGCCTGACTTCTCTCAGGCGTGGGGTTTTACAGGGAAGGAAGGTGTTCTGATTGCCTGTGGACAAACAGGACATGGATGTGGCAAGCTGCTATTGGTAGGCAGGCAGGATTTCTGGTGAGCAGGCTAGGTGCCCAGTGCAGAGCTTAGTGCTGAGTTCAGAGGGGATTTCCAAGGCAGAGCTAGATAATGGTCATGTTCTGGTGATGTAATTTTCAGGCAGGGAGAGGGATAGGTGTGTCTGAGCTCCTGGCAAGACAAAGGGCCTTAAGGCCTTATGGTGCTCCCAGCTGGCAGAGAGCCAACAGCAGTTCCAAGACCTCAAAGAGAAATTTCTTGTAAGCCAAGCTACTGTCTACTCTCTGGCCAAGCAACTGAAGAGATACAGTAAGATCTATAGATTCATCATCACAAAAGTGATGACTAAGTGCCTGCTTCTCTCTGAGATACTGAACAGTCCCTTCATCTAAATTAATTTCATCCTTTCCTTAGTTCTAGGAAAATAGAAATGGGTATTTTAACTTCACTGTGTTAAGGATGGAAAATGGAGGCACAATGTGTTTAGCAACTTTTCCACGTTAGCAGTCCGGTGTGAGGTGGGACTAGAGTTAAAATCCTCCTTACTGACTCTCACACAGGCACAGAAGCACTTACTTTCCTCAGCAAGAGGCTATATCACATTTACGAGAATCCTCTCTGTGCCCTGTAAGATCCTGCGGACAACTTGGAGTCTGTTGCTAAATGTCTGGGACCAAAGGACTGCCATTCAGTTTAAGCTTCTTTGAGGCCCAGTAGGCAAATCTCTGTTTTGGGGACCCTGGGGAAACATGGTGACAGTACAGAGTACCTGCTCTAGAGAGCTTAAAGAGGAGACTGCTCCTAACAGTAAGTGTGGCATCTATACATGAGGGCATCAAGAGCAGGATGTACCCTGGTGAGAGAGAAGTCCTGCTTCCTGGGGCACAGACTCTTATTCTAAAAAGGAAGAAAGACAGCACATTAGACATTGTGGAGGTCATGGTGTAGTGGGTGGAGTAATGGAAATATCATAGAAATAAAGTGCACAAAATATGTAATGTGATTGAATCATCTGAAAACCATCCCCCTTACCCTGGACACAGAAAAATTGTCTTCCATGAAACCAGATGCTGGTGCCCAAAAGGTCGGGGGCTGGGGCTCTACCTGCTGGGAGGTGTCCTCCCTCCACTGACACAGTCCAGCATCTCTTCCTTTACACAGGCCCAGGCTTGCATCCTCTGCAGAGCTCCAGTGGCTTTCTCCATGTGTGGGCTTGTTGTTTCAATCGTGATTTGGTCTCAGTGCTATATTCTCATGAAAACCATTGAGAATGAGTGTCCCTCATGAGGTACTGGCCTAACTGATGAGCAAAGCAGAGTGGATTCTATCCTCATGATGTCCAGAAAACCCTTCCTCTGAGCAAGTGCCCCTTGGTGTAGCAGCTTCACATGATATGTAGAGAAAAATTTGATTTTTATTTCTTCTTGCTCATTGTATTTTTTTAACTTTCATTTTGGGAGTTTCATGTGCATTGTTGGGAGTTTCAACCATCAATCTATTTTCTAGTAGGAGCAGGTAGCTCTGTGATGTAAGCCAGCATATCTGATTATGTTGTAACAAAATTAGCAAGAGTGCCAGGTGCGGTGGCTCATGCCTGTAATTTCAGCCCTTTAAGAGGCTGAGGCAGGTAGATTGCTTGAGCTGAGGAGTTTGAGACCAGCATGGGCAACACTACAAAAGCATGTCCCTATGAAAAATTAGCAAGGCATGTTGACACACACCTGTACTTCCAGCTTTATGGGAGGCTGAGGTGAAAGAATCACCTGAGCCTGGGAAATTGAGGCTGCAGTGCATTATCTTTGTACCACTGCACTCCAGCCTGAGCAACAAGGTGAGACCTGTGTCACACACACTCACACACAAACACACACACAAACACATACACACACTCACACAAAGAAAGAAACTAGCAATGAAAATGTTGGCCTCTATTCTGTTTCAGTCAGTGAGTGCCTTTCCTACCTGGACCATCCCCTTTCCTGTTTTGCATTTCTCCCTGAGTTTGAAAAAGCAAATCATTTTCTGTGATCACAGTGATTCATTAAACAAATAAAATACTCTTTAACCTTGCATATGCATATGCCCTGCCCCTTGCCAAACAAGCTCTGTCCTACTGTAAACATTCATAGCTGAAGGAATGCTCCCAAGGGGGCATTGGCATCTCCATGTTAGACCTGAGGATGCTGAGGCTCAGAAAGTTTCCTTCACTTGCCCAGGATGGCACGACTAGTCATGGTGAGAACATGATCCCCTTGTCTGCCTGACTTCATGGCCCAGTCTCTATTATTTCTCTGTGGGGGTCCTGTCAGGGACTGAGCAATGATGAGTGCTCACCCTCTTTCCTTTGTAGAAATTATTTTCCAATAAAGTCAAGCTGAAACAGAATGAGTTGCTGGTCTAGGATAAAGAAGTCCTGTAGTCCCTGGCACAGATTTCTCAAGAAGGATTACCTCTGTGCACTCTGTCTGTCAGCAGAATCAGTGGCTCCTCCAGTCCCTCCAGGGGGACCTACAGCTCCAGCAGGCTCTCCCTTGGAAAAGCACTCAGGGAATAAATGGTCCTAGTCTCTCCCCATCTCCCCATCCCCAGAGTTTCAACTCTCAACTTGGCCATGTTTAGGTCCCTGAAAAGCTGTGGAGCTGCATCTCATGAACACCCCAGCCAGAATGGGTCTCCTATAAGAAGGAAGGGAAATGCTCTGACATGTGTCTCAGAAGTGAGATGCCTGTAATGTAGCCAGCCCTGCCGTCAGGAACATAGGCCAGGAGAGGGCACATTAATCCAAGCAGATGGGCCAAGATGAATGAACATGCCCTTCAGATTACACAAGAATGCTTCCTGTGTGTGGCTTCTTGACAATAATGTGTGAATAGTGTGCACAGTGCACAGCTCTGACCCCAGCAGTGGTGTCAGTGTGGATCGGCTCTGCCCAAGATTTCCCTGCAGAGAAAGGCTTGATTTGAAAACAAAGGGCAATTTTCACATGGAAAGTGTTCACATCTGTCTCTTTTATGAAAATCCATTTAGTTGGTCATCTCCACTCATGTCCTCAGCCTTGTCCTCAGTTTCTTTCTCACAGGATCCACTTCTGCTCAGATTTCCTCAATGCCCTGGATCCTGTTCATTCTCACTCTTCATCCCAGTCAATATTTCCTCCTGGAGCCCGCAGGTGAAGAAAACGGGGACCTCTGTCCTCAGGAGGAGGGAGGGTCACATGAGATAATGAGCACCATTTGGGTCCGTGGAGAGGATAGCTGAAAGGTGCTCAGCGGGTGTCAGGGATGTGCCATTCCTTACATGTGCCATGTAACTAATTTAAACTGATTTCTTCCCACCACATTCTCCTTTGTTTCACTATGGATTCTTACACCCCCAGCAAATACCCAACTCACTGGATCAGACGCATGCTGTTTTGCCCACATTCCTGGAGCCAGAACCAGGATCCCAGTAAGTGCAAAGAGTGAATGCCATGTGCCTCATTCATGGTTTCCTTGGTCATTTCTCTCTGATGTCTAACAGGTCATTTGTTTCTTTGCACACCATTTCTTTCTCATTCTTCTCATGTTTCCGTTATTTTTTTCAATTTCAATGGAAGAGAATATTAATTATACTGTTACATTCAATATCTCCCAAATCTCTATATATTATTTTTCATTAATTTAATATCTACAGATATATGCATTTACAGCATTTGCTAGGTATATTATGTACATTTGGTGTGTATGCTACATAGTGTGTATATATATGTGCAATAGATCATATAATGATGCAAGTTTTGTAAATTCTCCAGGTTTAGTCTTCCCGGTTCTTTCCTCATCAGCTGCTGTAACCTCTGTCTGGTCTCACCTCTGTGTCCCATGGGCTGCCACCCTGCCATGCCCTTCCACCCCTATGTCCTGTTTGGACTCAGCTCTTTCTATTTAACTTTCACTTTTATAATCTCTTCCCTCCAAAAAGCACAGCCTACATACAGTGTGATTCCCTTGCTTTGGCCATATCTACCTTGAAGCTATTTGTGTTTCTTAATCTTTAGTTTCTTGAATAACTTTGTGAATTGGGAGTGCCTTTGCCTCCTGGCACACTTGTCATTACTGAGTAATGTAAGAAAGATCAAGAAAAAAGAAAGTATTAAAGTTATTCTGTTGGCTTCCCCTCCCACTTTGGACTTTCTTGTCCAAGGCCCCATTCGTGATTTGAAATCCTTTGGGTAGAAGAGAAAGTCACAGTAAGATCAGGGATGCCAGTGGATGCCATTGGCTGTATTTTATTTTCAGAGCTGGTTTTAACACCCTCGACTGCGATGAAGAACCCTCTGCAGATGGAAGATGATCCACTTGAAGGCTCGTCAAACACCCAATGGCATCAAGTCACTGGCAACATTCATGGCTCCAGTGCTTCAAAACCAAAAAAGACAAAAATAAAAGTCCAGTTCAGCAAGTGGATCTGTTGGCCTTCATGCTCAGGGTGCAGAGGTAATCACATCTATGGCTCTGAGCTGCACTCACTTCTTATTTCTCTCTGTCTATGGTGACAGCTCATTCTCCCACTGCTTTTTCTCTTCCATTTGTTCTCCCCAGTGGCTGCTGTAACCTCTGTCTGGTCTTACCCCAGTGTCCTATGGGCTCCCACCCTGCCAGGCCCTTTCTGTCCCTATCTCCTTATGGCTCTCTGAACTCTGCTCTATTCCTTCTTCTGCTGTCTTGAGGGTTTCTCTGGTGGCCACAGGAGAGCCAGGCCTCATTGTCCTCATCCAAGTACACAGTTTAAGCTGCTGAACACAGGGTTCCTTGCCTGGAATTGCACACTCTCTCCAGAAATTTACCTTTCCTCCCTGTATCCCCAACTCCATTGTTGCTTTCTGCAGGGAGCATGGCTTTAATACATCATTTACACATAGGTTTTTCTCTTGAGTTGGCTTTGGAGGAACCCAGCTAAGTCCACCCTTACTCGTTTCTTGTTCCTCTGAATGAGAAGTGTTAAAGCTGAGCACAGAGAGCCCCGCTTAGAAAACTAAACTTGAACCTGGGTCACAAGTTGGAGTTCCCTACTGGAGTGGAGCCAGGTTTGCCTTCAGCCCCAGATGTGCAGCCTTGTGACAATGTAGATGGAATTGCCAGGGACTCAGTATTCTCACCTCATGGACTCATTTGTGCTGACATTAACTGAATGACATTTATGACATTCAAAAGTACATACAGAAGACAGGACTTCAAATCTGCATTCATCATGAGATATCTCATTCTAACCTCTCTCCATTTTATTCTCATTTCCATTTCTACATGTCCAGTCAAGGGTCTAAAATGCAACTCAGATGAATCTTGAGGCCAGGGCATATGAGAGAGAATTTTCTGAATTAACTTTGAGAAAAGTGACTCCAGGACCTGCTTTATGCATACACAAGATGACAGACAAGCATCTGTCTACAGGACAGTCTTTGCTTTGGTTCAGCCCAGTTGATAACAGAGATTTCACTGAAGTTGTCAGAGAGAAGACTGAAATCCATGGAACCACAGGGAACAAAGCCGATCATGAGATAAACAGGGAAAGGAAAGAAAATGATGGGAAATTGGGTTGTTCCATTATGTATCTCTAAATCCTGCTGCCATGTAGTAAACACCTGGTGAGATTTCAGTTAAGATGCATGCCTTGAACTCCACCTTGAGATTCTCACTGACATGATCTGGGGTGTGGTGTGGATGTCTGTAGTTTTAAAATCCTCCCACATGATTCTGATATGTGGCTGAAGATGAGGAAGACAATTGGTCTTCTATGACCTCAAGTTGCCAACATGGAAGTGTTCCATATGTGTGGCTACTCTGAAGAAGAGGCTGAGCATCCATCAGCATTTGATGGGATCTGTATTCCCCTCTCAATAGTACTGTTCATATAGCATAGAAAAAAATCAGACAGGAAACTAAGAATATTAAGAGATTAGACCTTCCCAATGGTGAGTGTGGCATCTATATGTGAGGGCATCAAGAGTAGGGAGTACCCTGATGAGAGGAACATTCTGCATCCTGAGGCACAGGCTCTTATTCTAAAGAGGAAGAAAGATGGCCCATTAGACATTGTGGAGGTCACAGTGTAGCATGTGGAGTAGGGAACCTGGGCCGGACTCCTGGGCTCCATCCATTGCCGAGCTTCTTAGTGCCTCAGTTTTTTCATCTGTTCTTTGGGTATTATAATAATACCCACTTCTGTAAATTGCTGCAATGAATTATATGACCTGTTTCTTCTAAATCTCCTAGAACAATACTTGGCACAGAGTAAGCACTATTATTTCTTTATTCTACTATTTCTAACTTAATTCAAACTTATTAGTATTTGGCCATATTTCTTTTATGATTTCAGGGTCCAATGCCTCATATTTTATGCAATTATATTTAGATATGATTTTTCAAATCTTTGTCAAAGTTGTGCTTGAAATTCCCAGTTCCAGGGAATCAGTGTGTCCCACAGTCTTAAGGGCATTTCCTACTGTCCAGAATATCAGTACTTCATGCCCCCATAGACTGTTTTACAGGAGAGGCTGCAAGGCTTGGGAACATGGCCCAAAACTAAGAGTCAGACCTTGTGTGCTGTGAATTCTGACTCTGTCTCATTACAGGTGTTAATTGATGTTCCACTGAGTTTCTTTTTCACCATCTCTAAGTTGGAGAGTATCAGATGCCAGCGAGTTGGGAGGTTGATAACTAAAAATGAGGAAATCTTTCACTGGAGCCTGATAGTGGAGATGCTTTTGTCCTTGAGATGGATGCTGGACCTGCTGTGTAGGCAGTGACCACAACAGCCTGTCCAGCCTTCCATTGAGGCAGGTATAACTTTCTTTTCTCAGACTGTGATAACCATAAATATGCCATCAAGTCTCTGGAAAAAGACATCTTGCTGATTGGAGAGGAGACGATATATGAGGAGTTCTGCCAGATTGAGGAGCTCAGGTGAGCAGATGCTGTGGGGACAGGTCGGGGGCAGAGGTGTGAATCTCTGAAGTGCAGCACTTCAGCTGGGAGAACCAGCAGCTAAGCTGGGCCAGGACTGACCAGGACAGACATTTACATGGCAGGCACATTTCACAGCAACACTCATAAACAGAACAGTAATCTTAGCACGTTACGGGTTGCAGTTGTTTCCTTGAGCTTTGTTTACACTTTTTATAACAGTGAAATGTTGATTCAAAATTTGCATATTCAAAATTAATTAAAAGAAAGTGAACCACCCAGCAGCATTTAGTACACTCTATCCCATGTACTCTTAGAGTCACCTCCTGGCTGACCGCAGCAACTCATTTGTTCAGTCAATACTGCCTTCTTGACCTGTCATTCTTTTCTTCTTTCATCTTTACAATTCACCTCATCTGCACCGGGCCACACTTCTGTGCGTGGCTCTGTTTCCAGTCACTGCCCGATGCCCTATGGGAATTTTCACATAGAAATGTCCACGGCTAAAGTGAGGAGCTGAAAGGACATCCTTTCAAAACTGATTTGGGAAGACTGACTTTTGTTTACAGAAGACAAAAGTGAATGGAACATCATAGAGGATCTCACAGGAGCTCTCTCTGATACAGAGGAAGCCTCTGAGGTTCAAGCAATTCTCCTGTGTTGGCCTCCCGAGTAGCTGGGACTACAGGTGTGCACCACCATGCCTGGCTAATTTTTGTATTTTTAGTAGAGACAGGGTTTCACCATGTTGGCCAGGCTGGGTTTAAACACCTGATCTCAGGTTCTGCCTGCCTCAGCATCTCAAAGTGCTCAGATCACAGGCGTGAGCCATCATGCCCTGCTTTAAAAAATAAATGAATATTTATTTATTATTATATTGTATATACATAATATGGCAGCTGTGCTCTGGTGCACAGAGAGGAGGATTGCCTGTTTCCTCTTAAATGGAACCTCCCCTTTGCTTTCTGGGAGCACTACCTTATGTCTCCTGTCAAAATCAGTTGGGAATTCCTGGGGTCCCTTGTGGTTTAATCTTTGTCATCTCAAAATATATAGATATAGATATAGATATGCTATAGATACACACACACACACACACACACACACACACATACACACACACACACACACATTCCTCTGGACCACAGGCATTTCCCCAAACATGTTGTGATATTCTGCTTGGGGTGGCTCCTTGAGGAAATTCTCACATAAACCTCTGTTGCAGTATTAGAACTGATCACTCATCCCTTTCTATTATTATTATTATTTATTTATTTATTTTTTTATTGAGACGGAGTTTCGCTCCTGTTACCCAAGAGTTTCGCTCTTGGAGTGGAGTGCAATGATGCGATCTTGGCTCACCAAAACCTCCACCTCCTGGGTTCAGGCAATTCTCCTGCCTCAGCCTCCCGAGTAGCTGGGATTACAGGCACGTGCCACCATGCCCAGCTAAGTTTTTGTATTTTTAGTAGAGATGGGGTTTCACCATGTTGACCAGGATGGTCTTGATCTTTTGACATTGTGATCCACCTGCCTCGGCCCCCTTTCTATTATTAAACCTCTCTGCTGTCTCACCATAGGCAATATAAAGCCCTGGCTCACTGTCAGACAGAGCAGCTGGCAAAGTTAAAGTATGAGTTACAGAAAGTGAGAGATGCCTCCTGCTCACTAAATCACCATTCCAAGGCCCACCTCACTCCTGATGACCCTGACAAGTCCCAGTGTCACAGCCTCCGAGAGCAGCTGGATAAGGGGCCCAGGCTGCCTGAGCATTATGTCAGCATGCTCAGCCCAGGTAAGGTGGGCACAGGCCCTGATGACACACAGCCCCAGGCTTATGAAAGTCCCCAGACCACCACACCTCCACAATGACAATATAATTTCTTTAGACTAAAATTTATAGCCATGACATGACCAAGGCTTCCTGGGCAGAAACTGAGATGGAAAACCCATGGGGTTGGAGGTCACAGTATGGCAAATGTCTCCTCATTTCTTGCTGGAATGTGCTCTTTGTGGCAGGAGGCAGCATCTTTCCAGTTTTAAAGGACAGGAAGGAAGCTGTGACAGGAGGCAGCTTGTTAGAGTCAAAAGACCCCTGGACTAAGAATGAGGGTTCCAGACTCTATTTTCAGCAGTGTCTTTGGCAACTACATCATCCTTTCTGAGTTTCTGTCTCTAAATCTGTAAAAGCAGACAAATTATCTCTTGCATTCAAATGTGGGAACACTTAGGACTATATTTCATGATGAGATAAAGCCCCTTGCTGTGTGGTGTTGGAGAAGGCACTTGATGTGGGGGCATTTGGTGATAGGAAGCCATCTCCATGCACTCCACATGGAGAGTATGTTCCTGGATAAGACAGCAGAAGCCTCTTGGAGGGCCCACAAAGTCCCCGATGTGTGGAGTATAGTGGGACAAGTTAGTTTGTCCTGTTGTAGGAGAAAGATACAGGTTTTAGTATAAGCTGTAACAGTACACAGAGCCTGTGCTTGGGTATCAGAAGTGGGGCAGGACTAGGGAGACAGCTGCTGAAGCTTGGAGAGAGGCTGGGCAAGCCTGTGGTAACATGGGGAGCAAGATGTCTTTTCACTATTTGGCCACATCTTGGTAGTGACCTTCCAGGTCAGAAACACGTTGCCTCATGGATCAGGAAAACCAGTCAGGTTAAAAATAAAACATGACAGTGTTCAGTACAATGCAGACCCATATGTGCATGTTCATGTCTCGGTACACATAGCACTGACTGATTTCAGTGGGTAAAGTGGGAAATATCTGAATAGATGCTTCTGTAATTCCAGAAAATGATAAGGATGATGAAGATGATGCAGAGGAGGAGGTCGAGAAAGTAGAGAAACCAGCTGCCACTAGGTAACACTGAATAATCAGGAGTGGATAATGGGTGGTAAAATCTGGGAAAGGCGTCAGAAAGAACATAAGTTAGGTGAAAGGTCAGGTGAACTGACCAAACTCAGGGATTTCTGGTCTCACCTGTTGTCTGCCTCTTTGGCATTTCCATGTTTGCAAGTATTTGCTAGCAGGAAAGTGAATGAAAACAACTCATATCATGCTCACAGTTTTGAGAACAAGCGAGGTTGAGGATACAGCAACTCTTTCTGTGAAGATTCAAGAACCTGCATTCATTTGGTCTCTGATGCTAATTTCAACCAAATGTGTGTAAAAGTGCTGAATGCACTGTGTCCTGGCAGTCTCCCACAGGGATCCCTCCAGCTCTTCCTCCCCAGCTCATTGTCTGCCTGGTGAACTGAGCACCTGCCACCCTGTCTCCTGCTCCACACAGGGAAGGATGGTTGTGTCTCTCTGAGAGGACCATACTTGGCTTCCTCTGGCCTCTCCTGTGGTCCTCCCTATAGAACCATCTGGGTGCAGTGGTATTGGTCCTCTCTGGTATTTATCTTCTGTCTTCTTCACCCCAGGCTGAGCCAGGAGCTACTGGAGGCAAAGGAGCAGAAATCCCCAGAAGACCCTCTGGATGAAATTTACTGGACTCCTTCAGTTCAGGGTAAGCTGTCTGATTGCCACCAGTCTTATAGCAGTGCCTTGTCCTCACTGGAGAATCAGCTCACCTGCCCTGCTCTGGATGTAGCCTGTGAGTACTCCAGCCTGAAGGCCACAGAACTCCATGGTCCTCCAGGCAGCCTCTGTATGTTATGTTTCTGCAACTTGTGTCACTGAGTCAGACCATCAATGCAGGCAGGCCCCATAAACTGAGCCTGTTTTGAATCTGACTCTTGGCTCCATTTTTAATCACAGACATCCAGTGGGAGGAACTTCCTCTTTTCCTGTCCCAAGTGACTCCTCGGTCACCTGGCTTCTTCTCACAAGAACAGGCTGTGGGCATGAAAACAGGAAAGAGGTCAGGACTCATAGCAAGTTTTTGGCCACAGTAGCCCATCTGGATATATTTGCATAAAAACCTTCTTCTGTAAGATAGGGCATCTCTCTTTTCTGAAATGATGTTCCTAACTGCATGCCTTGAACAGTGCCCTTATCTCTTCTCTGGCCATCCACACATTCAGGCAGTTTTGCACCATTATTTCAGAGCCCATTGTATAATTCCTGTGTCTGATAAGGAGTCTCTACTCTAAGGATCTCCAGCTCAGGGGCCATGGACAGTTGTGGGTCCATGACCTGTTAGAAACTGGGCCACACAGCAGGAGGTCAGTGGTGGGAGAGCATGACCACCTGAATTTCACCTCCTGCCAGATCAGCAGTGGCATTCAATTCTCACAGGACTCGAACCCTATTGTGAATTGCACATGTGAGCGATCTAGGTTCTGCACTCCTCATGAGAATTTAATGCGTGAGGATCTGTCACTGTCTTCCAGTAACTGTCACCCCCACATGGGACCATCTAGTTTCAGGAAAACAAGCTTAGGGCTTCCACTGATTTGGTGAGTTGTATAATTATTTCATTAGATATTACAATGTACTAATTATAGAAAAAAGTGCACAAAAAATGTAATGTGCATGAATCATCTGGAAACCATCCCCCTTACCCTGGACCCACAAAAATTGTCTTCTATGAAACCAGATGCTGGTGCCCAAAAGGTCAGGGACTGTGGCTCTCCCTGCTGGGAGGTGTCCTCCCTCCACCGATGCAGTCCAGCATCCCTTCCTTTACTCAGGCCCAGGCTTGCATCCTCTGCAGAACTCCAGTGGCTTTCTCCATGTGTGGGCTCGTTGTTTCAATCGTGATTTGGTCTCAGTGCTATATTCTTATGAAAACCGTTGAGAATGAGTGTCCCTCATGAGGTACTGGCCTAACTGATGAGCAAAGCAGAGCAGTTTCTATCCTCATGATGTCCAGAAAACCCTTCCTCTGAGCAAGTGCCCCTTGGTGTAGCAGCTTTGCAAAATATGTAGAGAAAAATTTGATTTTCATTTTTTCTTGCTCATTGTGTTTTTTTTTAACTTCCATTCTGGGAGTTTCATGTGCATTGTTGGGAGTTTCAACCATCAGTCTACTTTCTAGTAGGAGCAGGTAGCTCTGTGATGTACCCCAGTATATCTGATTATGTTGTAATAAAATTAGCAACAGTGTGAGGCTCAGTGGCTCATGCCTGTAATTCCAGCCCTTTGGGAGGCTGAGGCAGGTAGATTGCTTGAGCTGAGGAGTTTGAGACCAGTGTAAGCAACACTACAAAAACATGTCCCTATGAAAAATTAGCAAGGCATGGTGACACACACCTGTCATCCCAGCTACATGGGAGGCTGAGGTGGAAGAATCACCTGAGCCTGGGAAATTGAGGCTGCAGTGAGTTATCCTTGTACCACTGCACTCCAGCCTGAGCAACAAGGTGAGACCTGTGTCACACACACACACACACAAATACACACACCCACACACAAACACACAAACACAAACACACACACATGCACACACACACACACACACACACACAGACACAGAAACAAACTAGCAATGAAAATGTTGGCCTCTATTCTGTTTCAGTCAGTGAGTGCCTTTCTTACCTGGACCATCCCCTTTCCCATTTTGCATTTCTCCCTGAGTTTGAAAAAGCAAATAGTTTTCTGTGATCATAGTGATTCATTAAACAAATAAAATACCCTTTGACCTTGAATATGCTGTATGCCCTGCCCCTTGCCAAACAAGCTCTGTCTTGCTATAAACATCCAGAGCTGAAGGAATGCTCCCAAGTGGGCACTGGCATCTCCATGTTAGAGCTGAGGATGCCAAGGCTCAGAAAGTTTTCTTCACTTGCCTAGCATGGCATGACTAGTCATGGTGAGAACATGTTCCCCTTGTCTGCCTGACTTCATGGCCCTGGTTCTGTCATTTCTCTGTGGGGGTCCTTTCAGGGACTGAGGCATGATGGGTGCTCACCCTTTTTCCTTTGCAGAAATTATTTCCCAATAAAGTCAGGCTGAAACAGAATGAGTTGCTGGTCTAGGATAAAGAAGTCCTGTAGTCCCTGGCACAGATTTCTCAAGAAGGATTACCTCTGTGCACTCTGTCTGTCAGCAGAATCAGTGGCTCCTCCAGTCCCTCCAGGGGGACCTACAGCTCCAGCAGGCTCTCCCTTGGAAAAGCACTCAGGAAATAAATGGTCCTAGTCTCTCCCCACCTCCCCATCCCCAGGGTTTCAACTCTCAACTTGGCCATGTTTAGGTCCCGGTAAAGCTGTGGAGCTGCATCTCATGAACACCCCAGCCAGAATGGGTCTTCTACAAGAAGGAAGGGAAATGCTCTGACATGTGTCTCAGAAGTGAGATGCCTGTGACATGGCCAGTCCTGCCATCAGGGACATGGGCCAGGAGAGGGCACATTCATTCATGCAGATGGGCCAAGATGAATGAACGCACCCTTCATATTACACACAATGCTTTTTGTGTGGCATCTCACCAATAATGTGTGAATAGTGTGCACAGTGCACAGCCCTGATCCCAGCAGCGGTGTCAGCATGAATTGGCTCTGCCCATGCTCTCCCTGCAGAGAAAGGCTTGGTAGATTTAGGGAGAATGCAACCTAAATTATCTCTTGATCTTTCCTTGATAGCTTCTCCCAACCTGCCCAATTAACAGTACTGCAGTACTTCAGAAGTTTGAGAAAAAGTTTTCTTTTTTCTTCTGAAAATGCAAAGAATATTCAAAGTACAAGTTTAATAAGACTCCGTAGTCTAGAAAAGGGGGATAAAGTGAGATGAGAAAATTAAGTAGTGATAATTAAAGACATTCCCAGAGCTTGATTCTAAACAGCAAGTGCAGAGAATCAGAAAGGGAGCGCTGTGTTTGCCCAGTCTCCATCAGCCAGATTTGTTGTTTCAGGATGTTTTCCTCATTTGCCCAATATGAGCTATCTTAAAATGTGAGTGTCCTAAGTGGCTGATGGTTAATGATTAATTAAGTGTGCTCTCAGGAAGATGAATGAGAACAGACACAAGGAGTGCTTTCAGCCACTAGGGAGGTGAAACCCACTCTAGAGTGGGACTCCTGGACACAGAACCCAGAGCTGGATGGCACCTGGTGCAGGGTGGGGCATGGAGGGTCCAGCATGACTTCAGGGAGAGTCTGAGCACATGGTGGGAGGTGATGCTGGGAAGGATCGTGGGGAAGAAGTGAGAAAAAGTGCAGAGGCAGGATGAGGGGGACAGGCAGGCAGGGGACAGTGGAGAGGAAGTTTTCAGATGCAGAGTGGGAACATGGTAAGAACAGGGCTTTGGGGAGATGACACTGCTGAGACAATTGCTAGAGTGGACATGGCAGGGTCAGAGAAAGCAGAGAGGGTGGCTGTATGAAATCATCACTGATGAAACTCTGATACACTGTGCTCTCAGGAAGGCAAAAGAGAATAGACACAAGGAACACAGTTTTAAGAAAACTTTGGAAGTCTTGTAGTGAATGAGTATGAGGAGAGGGGAGAAGAGAAAGGAGCCCCAGCAATGTGGATCCAGCCCACACCCCATCCCTGTCCTGAGCCCGACCTGGACAGGCGTGAGGTCATCGGAAGTCTTTCCTTAGTCCACTCTGAGAATGTGCATTCCTCTCCCTGTGGAAATGGAAATAGTTTGTTTAGGATGTGTGCCCAAACCCCACTGGAAAGTGGGTAATGTGAGGACTGCCCTGTGTTCCCTTCCTACAGAACCACACATGCAGATATATAGCTCTTGTGGTCCCTGAATTTCTGTGAAGTGACTGGTCCCTCCACTACATTGCCTACAGCTGCTGACACCCATTATTATACGGCAATGGGATGGAGATGTGAGGGCAGAATGTTAAATCATTACAGGCAATGAGAAATTCAAAATGTCCCAGGACCCCAAAAAGTTAGCCTCACTTAGTGTTTGGTCTTTCTCATGGTTCTCTCTCAAAGCCTTGTGGCACTAACACTTGCCCTGTTCTTACACAATTGTGTTGTGGGAATGGTTCTTCCTTTTCTATGCTCTGAGGGTTCTCTAGAACTTTCCCTGTAGGCACAGGAAAGAGATTGATAATGACAGACTAATCATCATGACCTTTTTAGCCAATCCAAAGTTCTCTGGACTGAAGGAGGGGTTTTTCACTTCAGGGACACCGCAGCCTGGCACCTGGCATGTCAGTGTCCCCAGGCACAGACAGGAAAGGTGACATCACCTGTATTTACATGATGTCTGTCTGTGTGGCTTGGGTCACTGGATGGCTTACTGAGAGGCAGGGACAGCAGGGATGGGTGTTCTGGGTGTGCTTAACAAAGGCAAAACAGATTTTTCCTACTGAAGCCCCTTCTCCTTTCAGCTTCCACCCAGGCCACATGTCCCCAAGGGACTTGGAATGGAGACTTGAGCCACCACCTGTCAGAGGTGCAGGCTTCACAGACACAGCTGGAGCCAAGCACCCTGGTGCCGAGTTGTCTACAAACAGAGCTGGATCAAGGGTTCCACTCTGGGAGTGGCTCAGCCAGGCAGGGCCTTTCCTCCACCTCCTACAGCTTTAGAGTCAATGCTGATTCTGGGAACCAAAGTTTCTTCCAAGGTAGGGAAGGAAAGGGGATAAAAAGGTCTAGTCCTGGTGTTGGTGGTCACAGTGCTGTGGGTGGAGGAGAGAATGGAGCCTCTCTGTGCTCCCTCAGGGTCAGGTTAAATCCACAATGCTCCAAACCAGTAAGGTGAGCAAGAACCTGGGGCTTAGGACAAAATCTGCTCTCAGATCCTGGGTTTACCTCCTCCTGGCTGTTCACTCTGGCCAAGGATTTTGTCTCTTTGCTATGAAAATCTCTGTTTCCTCATCTGAGCTACCTAAAATATAATATCTACTGATAATCATCACTGAGAGTATTAATTATCATAATTTCCAAAGGGCCTGATTGAATAACAATTACTCAATAGACCTATAAATATGTGTTATCTAATCTATTTGTCTTTCTGCCAAGTTTACATTTAGAAAGTGACTTCACAGACTCTGTCTTCTCTGAGGTAGAGCAGTTGTGAAGCTCTCTGTTCTCTAGAGTCCCCTCTTCCTTTCCTTTCTCACACATACTCCTCTGTCAGTTTTCTTCCTCTCCTTCCCCATTTCCCATGAAGCCAATTCTCCACTGTCAGGCACTTTTAGTGACAACCTATGAGGCATATTCAGGAACAGTGTAAATCCTGGACTAACATGTGAGTGTCATGACATGTCCAGCTTCTCTTTCTCCTTGTTCTGCTCTTTTTGAAATCAAAGGGCAATTTTCACATGGAAAGTGTTCACATCTGTCTCTTTTATGAATATCCATTTAGTTGTCATCTCCACTCATGTCGTCAGCCTTGTTCTCAGTTTCCTTCTCACAGGATCCACTTCTGCTCAGATTTCCTTAACCCCCTGGATCCTGTTCATTCTCACTCTTTGTCCCAGGCAATTTCTCATCCTGGGGCCCTCAGCTGAGGAATAGGGGGACCCCTGACCTCAGGAGGAGGGACGCTCACATGAGATAATGAGCACCATTTGATTCTGTGGAGCGGACACCTGGAAGGCACTCAGTGGGTGTCGGGGGTGTGCAGTCCCTTACATGTGCCATGTAACTAATTTAAACTGATTTCTCCCCACCACATTCCCCTTTGTTTCACTATGGATTCTTACACCACCAGCAAAGACCCAACTCACTGGCTCAGATGCATGCTGTTTTGCCCATGTTCCCTGGAGTCCAGAGCCAGAACCAGGATCCCAGTAAGAGCAAAGGGTGAATGACTTGTGCCTCATTCATTGTTTCCTTGGTCATTTCTCTCTGATGTCTAACAGGTCATTTGTTTCTTTGCACACCTTTCCTTTCTCATTCTTCTCATGTTTCTATTATTTTTTCAATTTCAATGGAAGAGAATATTAATTATACTGTTACATTAAATATCTCCCAAATCTCTATATATTATTTTTCATTAATTTAATATCTACAGATATATGCATTTACAGCATTTGTTAGGTATATTATGTACATTTGGTGTGTATGCTACATAGTGTGTATATATATGTGCAATAGATCATATAATGATGCAAGTTTTGTAAATTCTCCAGGTTTAGTCTTTCCTGGTTCTTATCTCATCAGCTGCTGTAACCTCTGTCTGGTCTCACCTCTGTGTCCCATGGGCTGCCACCCTGCCACGCCCTTCCACCCCCATGTCCTGTTTGGACTCAGCTCTGATTTAACTTTCACTTTTATAATCTCTTCCCTCCAAAAAGCACAGCCTACATACAGTGTGATTCCCTTGCTTTGGCCGTATCTACCTTGAAGCTATTTGTGTTTCTTAATCTTTAGTTTCTTGAATAACTTTGTGAATTGGGAGTGCCTTTGCCTCCTGGCATACTCGTCATTACTGAGTAATGTAAGAAAGATCAATAAAAAAGAAAGTAGTAAGTTATTCTGTTGGCTTCCCCTCCCCCTTTGGACTTTCTTGTCCAAGGCCCCATTCATGATTTGAAATCCTTTGGGTGGAAGAGAAAGTCACAGTAAGATCATGGATGCCAGTGGATGCCATTGGCTGTATTTTATTTTCAGAGCTGGTTTTAACACCCTTGACTGCGATGAAGAACCCTCTGCAGATGGAAGATGATCCACTTGAAGGCTCATCAAACACCCAATGGCATCAAGTCACTGGCAACATTCATGGTGCCAGTGCTTCAAAACCAAAAAAGATGAAAAGAAAAGTCCAGTTAAGCAAGTGGATCCGTTGGCCTTCACACTCAGGGTGCAGAGGTAATCACATCTATGGCTCTGAGCTGCACTCACTTCTTATTTCTCTCTGTCTATGGTGACAGCTCATTCTCCCACTGCTTTTTCTCTTCCATTTGTTCTCCCCAGTGGCTGCTGTAACCTCTGTCTGGTCTTACCCCAGTGTCCTATGGGCTCCCACCCTGCCAGGCCCTTTCTGTCCCCATCTCCTTATGGCTCTCTGAACTCTGCTCTATTCCTTCTTCTGCTGTCTTGACGGTCCCTCTCATGACCACAGTAGAGCCGGGCCTCCTTGTCCTCATCCAAGTACACAGTTTAAGCTGCTGAACACAGGGTTCCTTGCCTGGAATTGCACACTCTCTCCAGAAATTTACCTTTCCTCCCTGTATCCCCAACTCCATTGTTGCTTTCTGCAGGGAGCCTGGCTTTAATACATCATTTACACATAGGTTTTTCTCTTGAGTTGGCTTTGGAGGAACCCAGCTAAGTCCACCCTTACTCATCTCTTGTTCCTCTGAATGAGAAGTGTTAAAGCTGAGCACAGAGAGCCCCACTTAGAAAACTAAACTTGAACCTGGGTCACAAGTGGGAGTTCCCTACTGGACTGGAGCCAGGTTTGCCTTCAGCCCCAGATGTGCAGCCTTGTGACAATGTAGATGGAATTGCCAGGGACTCAGTATTCTCACCTCATGGACTCATTTGTGCCAAAATTAACTGAATGACATTTATGACATTCAAAAGTACATGCAGAGGACAGAACTTCAAATCTGTATACATTATGAGATATATCATTCTAACCTCTCTCCATTTTATTCTCATTTCCATTTCTACATGTCCAATTAAGGGTCTAAAATACAACTCAGATGAATCTTGAGGCCAGAGTATATGAGAGAGTGTTTTCTGAATTAACTCTGAGAAATTGATTCCAGAACCTGCTTTATGCATACACAAAATGACAGACAAGCATCTGTCTACAGGACAGTCTTTGCTTTGGTTCAGCCCAGTTGATAAGAGAGAGATTTCACTGAAGTTGTCAGAGAGAAGACCAAAATCCCTGGAACCACAGGGAACAAAGCCACTCATGAGATAAACAGGGAAAGGAAGGAAAATGATGGGAAATTGGGTTGTTCCATTTTGTATCTCTAAATCCCACTGCCATGTAGTAAACACCTGGTGAGATTTCAGTTAAGATGCATGCTTTGAACTCACACCTTGAGGTTGTCACTGACATGATCTGGGGTGTGGTTTGGGTGTCTGTAGTTTTAAAATGCTCCCACATGATTCTGATATGTGGCTGAAGATGAGGAAGACAACTGGTCTTCTATGACCTCAGGTTGCCAACATGGAAGTGTTCCATATGTGTGGCTACTCCAAAGAAAAGGCTGAGCATCCATCAGCATTTGATGGGATCTGTATTCCCCTCTCAGTAGTGCTGTTCATATAGCACAGAAAAAAATCAGACAGGAAACTGACAAAATTAAGAGATTAGACCTTTAGCCTCTGCTTGAAGTATACTTGCTTAATTTTCAATACAAGACAAATTGAGAAACAGTCATTAAGTTGATACCTAATGTACAGAAATAATACCTCCCATATTACATGAAGTGGAATTTAGCATTTTCCTTGGCAGTTTACAGTAAATCTTGCAGGTGACGTTTAACCACACAGATTTTATAGCCCAGTGTTGATTGGCTCAGCCCTGCAGTGTGAACATTTTACTTTCAGTCAATTGTTGTTCTTCCTCAAAGCCCCCAAAGAGAACTTATTAGTCTCACGCTCCTGAAGAGAACAAATAACACATCAAGACTGAAGTTCTGCAGGAGATTCCCTGTGAATACTTTCTTATGCCACTCTTAAAGCTGATGTTAAATATTAAAAAGGAACCTGTCAGCCTGGTGCGGTGGCTCACAGCTGTAATCCGAGCACTTTGGGGGGCTGAGGTGGGTAAATCATGAGGTCAGGAGCTCGAGATCATTTTGGAAACATGGTGAAACCCCTTCCCTACTAAAAATACAAAAATTAGCTGGGCCTGGTGGCACGCACCTCTGGTCCCAGCTACTCAGGAGGCTGAGTCAGAAGAATCGCTAGAACCCAGGAGGTGGAGATTGCAGTGAGCCAAGATTGTGCCACTGCACTCCAACCTGGTGACAGAGCAAGAGTTTGTCTCAGAAAAAAAAAAAAAAAAAAAAACCTTTCCCAAAATGTAGTTGGGGAAAAGGAAAAGTGGGAAGAGAGAATGTAGTAAAACAAAAACTATTCCTTTTCACCTCGTACTTCAAACTTTTGTTGGTCTAGATAGTGAAATATTCCTAGAAATGCCTTAACATGTAACCAGGTTTGGAATCAACTTCTGGGCATCAGGGAAAATAAGTGAGTCTATAGTTACACTCCCCACTCTCTGCTAATTTCATTTTGAGTTTCTTTTTTCTTTCAAATTTTCTTTCTTTCCTGATCCCCTTTGAAAGAATACTTATAGTTATGTTAGTTTTTTCTTCTTTTTAATTTTTTAACCAACCAAATAAACATCACAGACATCATAGTTCTTTGTAAAACCGTATTCCTGTCCTAGCCAGGGTAACCCAACAGCCTCTCATTACTGCCGAGACCTGCAGATTGAACCCTTTTCTCTCACTTCCTCCAATCTCTATTGAAAGGGCCTTAGTGCCTGGTTCTAGTTCTGGGTTGTCAATAGCAAGTCATGTGGCCTTAGTTCAATCTTAGCCCTGTGGCATTACTACTACTCTGTTTTTAAAAGTGGAAGAGGATGTGGATGTTGTCTGAGGTTCCTGCTGCTTTTTATATCCAGAGTGTTGCCAGTGGCCCTTCTGCTCCTCCCCAGAAGACTGGAACATGGAGTTGTAAGGGGGTGGGTTTCTCTGCTGAGGGTCCTCCTTCTGCCGTCCTCTGTTTCTGAGCATGCATGACTGATGGTGAGCACATCCTCACTGGGAGGAAAAGCCATCACTCTGTTCCAGACAGAGGGGATGAGGAGGAAATGGGCTGATGTTTCTGGCTGCTGGTTGGGCATAGTTGGGGTCCCTATATCCTGCTCCCCAGGCTGACAGGAAGGTCATGGAAATTCAGGGGTGTTTTCTTCTCACTTGTGGATGGTGCTTCCCCCTTCAGCCAGTCCAATGCTCACCCTCAGCTCAAGCTGCCAGCAGGAGATCAGTTTGCTGCTGGGATAGCATCACTTAGCAGTCCCTCCAGACTCAGCCTTCAGGAGGACCTGACAAAAATGCTCATTTGATTATTTCTTCTCTCTCCCCTACAGGCACCAAATAGTGTCAGAAGGAGGCAAAGAATCAAAGGATGTCAGAAAAAAAAGGGAGTCTCAAGCTTATCCACTTGATGAAAAAACACTAAAACGGCAAAGCAAGTTCAAGTCCAAACACAAGTCACTGCAGGAATCCTTCACTGAGGATTCAATTTTAGACCACAGGGCCTGTTAAGAAACATGGCGCTGTAGGACCAACTCAGGATTACAGCTCCCAGTCAATCCACAGAGGGTGAGTGGATGCCGCATTTCCATACGGATCTTTATTGTCCACAGACTAGGAAACTCCCAGGTGTAAAAGCCCCATGGGCCACATGGCAGTTTGGGCCGGCACGGCTGTTTGGGCCAAGGCCACAGCACAGTGACACTCCATAGAAAATACGCCAGTTTGGTTGCCCTATTAAACCAGCAATTGGAGATTTCAGAAGGCAGATTAGCACATTCATCTGATTAAATGAGACTTAAACGAGACTTAAACAGAAAGCCAGTCAAGGAGATTCCCAGGCAGCAACGTGGTTTGAGCTGGCGCAGTGGGTCCCTGCATGGGAAATCACACAGATCCTGGCACCCTTGCAGCAGGTGACTGGAACACCTGGAAGAGAGTCAATCACTCAACTTTAAAAAAAAAAAGGGCTCTGAGGCAGGGAGCCAGGTGACCAGGATCAGCGGGTCCCACCCCCACAAAAACAAACGAAACAGCAATTCAAAACACTGGGGGTTGAGAGTTTCATGGCAAGCACAGCAGAACCCAGGATGGTGCAGCTCGAAGGGGGAGGGGCATCTGCCATTACTGAGGCAGTTGACCCCTATGAGGCTACACTGCCATTGCTGAGGCAGCCTGCCATTGCCGAGGCAACCCGCCGTTGCCGGGGCAACCCGCAATAACAGAGAGAGTCCGCCACTACAGAGGTGAGCACACTCATATAAACAGGACTACAGGGAATTACACATGGCAGCAGGGCAGAGCCCACAGCAACAGGGCAGAGCTTATGGCAGCTCAGCATAGCCACTGCAGGCAAGCAGTGATTAGACTGCCCCCTTGCTGGGCAGGACAGTGCAACAGTTACTCATAAATGGAGCCCTAACTCCCTAGGACAGAGCACCTGAGGAAAAAAAAGGGGCTTTATGAGTTCTGCTGCAGCAGACTTAAATGTTCCTGCCTAGCAGCCCTGAATGAACAATGCAGCTGACAGCTCAGCACTTGAGCTCCTATAAAGTACAGACAGTCTCCTCAAGCAGCTCCCTGAGCCCCATATATCCAAAAAGTCACCTCACAAAGGACTGATCAGACTGACATTTGGTGGGCATCATTCAGGGACAAAGATAGCAGAAGAAGAATCTGGTAGCAACCCTCATGGTTTTGCAGCTGCTACAGGAGTTCCCCAGGAAAGCAGGGACTGGAGTGGACCTCAGCAGTCCTACAGCAGTGGGGCCAGACTGTTAGAAGGTAAACTAAGAAACAGAAATACTTCATCATCAACAATCTGGACATCCACTCAGAAACCCAATCGGAAAATCAGCAACCACTCAGATGACAGGTGGATAAATCCACAAAGATGGGAAGAAACCAGCACAAAAGAAGAAAAACACCCCAAACCAGAACACCTTGCCTCCTACAAAAAAACCAAAACTCCTCACCATCAAGGGAACAAAGCTGGACAGAGAATGAGTGTGATGAAATAATGAAATCAGACTTCAGAAGGTGGGTAATGAGAAACTTCTGTGAGCTTAAATAACATGTTCTAAATCAATGCAAAGAAACTAAGAACCTTGAAAAAAGATTTGAGGAAATGATAACAAGACTGGACAACTTAGAGAGGAATATGAGTGAATTGAAGGAGATGAATAACACAACACGGGAACTTCGCAAAGCATGCACAAGTTTCAACAGCTGAATTGACCAAGCAAAGAAAGGATATCAGAAGTCGAAGATCAACTCAATGAAATAAAACAAGAAGCCAAGATTAGAGAAAACAGTGCAAAGAGGAATGAACAAAATCTCCAAGAAATGTTGGACTATGTGAAAAGACCTAATCTATGTTTGATAGGTGTACCTGAATGTGATGAAGAGAATGAATTCAAGCTGGAAAATACTCTTCAGGTTATTATCCAGGAAAATTTCCCCAACCTAGCAAGGCAGGCCAATATTCAAGTCCAGGAAATACAGAGAACATCACAAAGATATTCCACAAGAAGAGCAACCCCAAGGCAAATAATCTTCAGATTCACCAGGGTTGAAATGAAAAATAAAGTGCTAAAGGCAGCCACAGAGAAAGGTCAGGTCACCCACAAAGGGAAGCCCATCAGATTCACAGCAGATCTCTTGGCAGAAACCCTACAAGTCAGAAGAGAGTGGGGGCCAATATTCAACATCCTTAAAGAAAAGAACTGTCAGCCGGGCACAGTGGCTCAAGCCTGTAATCCCAGCACTTTGGGAGGCCGAGGTGGGTGGATCACAATGTCAAATTATCAAGACCATCCTGGTCAAAATGGTGAAACCCCATCTCTACTAAATATACAAAAAAAAAAAAAAAGAGAGAGAGAGAGAGATGGGCATCGTGGCATGGGTCTGTAATCCCAGCTACTTTGGAGGCTGAGGCAGGAGAATTGCCTGAATGCAGGAGATGGAGGTTGTGGTGAGCCGAGATTGTGCCATTGCACTCCAGCCTGGGTAACAAGAGCGAAACTCCACCTAAAAAAAAAAAAAAGAGAAGAAAAGAACTGTCAATCCAGAATTTCATATCCAGCCAAACTGAGCTTCATAAGTGAAGGAAAAATAAAATCCTTTGCAAACAAGCAAGTACTCAGAGACTTTGTCACCACCAGGCCTGCTTTACAAGAGCTCCTGAAAGAGGCACTACACATAGAAATAAACAACCAGTATTAGCCATTCCAAAAACATACCAAATGCTAAAAAGCATCAACAAAATGAAGAATATGCATCAACTAATGGGCAAAACAGCCAGCTAGCATCAAAATGGCAGTATCAAATTCACACATAACAATATTAACCTTAAATGTAAATGGGCTAAATGCACCAATCAAAAGACACAGACTAGAAAATTGGATAAAAAGCCAAACCCCATCAGTGTGCTGTATCCAGGAAACCCATCTCACAGGCAAGGATACACAAAGGCTCAAAATAAAGGGATGGAGGAAGATTTACCAAGCAAATGGAGAGCAAAAGAAAAAAAAAGCAGGAGTTGCAATTCTCATCTCTGATAAAATAGACTTTAAAGCAACAAAGATCAAAAGAGACAAAGAAGAACATTACATAATGGTAAAAGGATCAATTCAACAAGAAGAGCTAATGATCCTAAATACATGTGGACCCAATACAGGAACACCCAGATATATAAGGCAAGTTCTTAAAGCCTTACAAAGAGACTTAGACTCCCACACAGTAATAGTTGAAGACTTTAACACTCCACTGTCAATATTAGACTGATCAACCAAACAGAAAATTAACAAGGATATCCAGGACTTGAACTCAGACCTGGAACAAGCAAACCTGATAGACATTTACAGAACTCTCTACCCCAAATCCACAGAATATACATTCTTCTCAGCACCACATCACACCTACTCTAAAATTGACCACATCATTGGAAGTAAAGCACTCCTCAGCAAATGCAAACCAATTGAAATCATAACAAACAATCTCTCAGACCATAGTGCAATCAAGTTAGAACTCAGAATACAGAAACTAACTCAGAACTGCACAGCTTCATGGAAACTGAACAACTAGCCCCTGAATGTTGATTGGATAAACAATGAAATGAAGGCAGAAATAAAGAAGTTCCAAAACCAACAAGAATGAAGACACAACATACCAGAATCTCTGCGACACATTTAAAGCAGTCTCTAGAGGAAAATATACAGCAATAAGTGCCCACACGAGAAGAGTGGAGAGATCCAAAATTGACACCCTATCATCAAAATTGAAAGAGCTAGAGGAGCAAGATCAAAAAAACTCAAAACCTAGTGGAAGACAAGAAATAACTAAGATCAGAGCAGAACTGAAGGAGATAGCGACATGAAAAACCCTTCAAAAAAATCAATAAATCCAAGAGCTGTTTTTTTGAAAAGATCAACAAAATAGACAGACCACTAGCCAGACTGATAAAAAAGAAAAAAGAGAATAACCAAATAGATGCAATAAAAAACAATAAAGGGGAAATCACCACAGATTCCACAGAAATTCAAACCATCATCAGAGAATATTACAAACAACTCTATGCACATTAACTAGTAAATCTGGAAGAAATGGATAGATTCCTGGACACTTGTGTCCTCCCAAGCCTAAACAAGGAGGAAGCCAAAACTATGAATAGACCAATAAAAAGGTCTGAAGTTGAGGCAACAATTAAGAGCCTACCACACAAAAAAAGCCCAGGTCCAGATGGGTTCACAGCCGAACTTTACCAGACACACAAAGAAGAGCCGGTATCATTTCTTCTGAAAGTATTCCAAATAATCCAAAAAGAGGGAATTCTTCCCAAATCATTTTATGAGACCAACATCATCCTGATACCAAAACCTGGCAGAGATCCAACAAGAAAAGAAAACTTCAGGCCAATATCCGTGATGAACATAGATGCAAAAATCTTAAATAAAATACTGGCAAGCCAATTGCAACAGCACATCAAAAAGCTTATTCATCATGATCAAGTAGGATTCATCCCGGGGATGCAAGGCTGGTTCAACATACACAAGTTTATAAACATAATTCACCTCATAAACAGAACCAAAAACAAAAATCACATGATTATCTCAATTGACACAGAGAGGACCTTTGACAAAATTCAACAGCCTTTTATGCTAAAAAACCCTCAATAAACTCGGTATTGATGGAACGTATCTCAAAATAATAAAAGCTATTTATGACAAACCAACAGCCAATATCATACTGAATGGGCAAAAACTGGAAGCATTCCCTTTGAAATCTGGCACTAGACAAGGATGCCCTTTCTCACCACTCCTATTCAATATAGTACTGGAAGTTCTAGCCAGAACAATCAGGCAAGAAAAAGAAATAAAAAGTATTCAAATAGGAAAGGAGGAAGTCAAATTGTCTCTATTTGCAGACGACATGATAGTATATCTAGAAGACCCCATCGTCTCAGCCCAAAAACTCCTGAAATTGATAAGCAATTTCAGCAAAGTCTCAGGATATAAAATCAATGTGCAAAAATCACAAGCATTCCCATACAGCAATAACAGACTTAAAGAGAGCCAAATCAAGAACGAACTGCATTCACAGTTGCTACAAAGAGAATAAAATACCTAGGAGTACAACTTACAAGGAATGTAAGTGTCCTCTTCAAGGAAAACTACAAACCACTGCTCAATGAAATAAGAGAGGACACAAACAGATGGAGAAACATTCCATGTTCATGGTTAGGAAGAATCAATATCGTGAAAATGGCCATACTGCCCAAAGTAATTTACAGACTCAATGCTATCCCCATCAAGCTACCATTGACTTTCTTCACAGAACTGGAAAAAACCACCTTGAACTTCATATGGAACCAAAAGAGAGCCCACATAGCCAAGTCAATTCTAAGCAAAAAGAACACAGCTGGAGGCATCACACTACCGGACTTCAAACTATACTACAAGGCTACAGTAATCAAAACAGCATGGTACTGGTACCAAAACAGAGATATAGACCAATGGAACAGAACAGAGGCATCAGAGGCAACGCAACATATCTACAACCATACAGTCTTTGATAAACCTGACAAAAACAAGCAATAAGGAAAGGACTCCCTATTTAATAAATGGTGTTGGGAAAACTGGCTAGCCATGTGCAGAAAGCAGAAACTGGACCCCTTCCTGACACCTTACACTAAAATTAACTCCAGATGGATTAAAGACTTAAACACAAGACCCGGCACCATAAAAACCCTAGAAGACAATCTAGCTAAAACCATTCAGGACATAGGAGTAGGCAAGGACTTCATGATCAAAACACCAAAAGCATTGGCAACAAAAGCCAAAATAGACAAATGGGACCTAATCAAACTCCACAGCTTCTTCATGGCGAAAGAAACAGTCACTAGAGTGAATTGGCAACCAACAGAATGGGAAAAAATCTTTGCAGTTTACCCATCTGACAATGGGCTGATATCCAGAATTTACAAAGAACTCAAACAGATTTACAAGAAGAAAACAAACAAGCCCATTCAAAAATGGGCAAAGGATATGAACAGATACTTTACAAAAAAAGACATACATGAGACCAACAAACATATACAAAAATGCTCATCATCACTGGTCGTTAGAGAGATGCAAATCAAAACCACATTGAGATACCACCTCACGCCAGTTGGAATGGTGATCATTAAAAAATCTGGAGACAACAGATGCTGGAGAGGATGTGGAGAAATAGGAACACTCTTACACTGCTGGTGGGAGTATAAATTAGTTCAACCATTGTGGAAGACAGTGTGGCGATTCCTCAAGGACATAGAAATAGAAATTCCATTTGACCCAGCAATCCCATTACTGGGTATATATCCAAAGGACTATAAATCGGTCTACTATAAGGACACATGCACACGAATGTTCACTGCAGCACTGTTTACAAGAGCAAAGACCTGGAACCAACCCAAATGCCCATTGATCATAGACTGGACTGGGAAAATGTGGCACATATACACTATGGAATATTATGCAGCCATCAAAAATGATGAGTTCATGTCCTTTGTAGGGACATGGATGAATCTGGAGAACATCATTCTCAGCAAACTGACACAAGAACGGAAAATGAAATACTGCATATTCTCACTCATAGGCGGGTGATGAACAATGAGAACACATGGACACAGGGAAGGGAGCACTACACACAGGGATCTATTGGGGGAATAGGGGAGGGACAGCAGAGAGGGGAGCTGGGGAGGGATAGCATGGGGAGAAATGCCAAATGTGGGTGAAGGGGAGGAAGGCAGCAAAACAGACTGCCACATGTGTACCTATGCAACTATCTTGCATGTTCTGTACATGTACCCCAAAACCTAAAATGCAATAAAAAAATTCTTTTTAGACCACACAATGCTCTTGTTGATTTCAGCTCACTAGGCTCCTTTGATTCATCCCCCTCCAATTGTGATCAATACCAAGGAGTCCAATTCCCAGATAAACAAACAGCATTGACAAGACTTAACCCCTCTCCTGTCAATTTCTATCCTGTAGAGAACAGGAGTCCAGAGCTGCCAGCAGAGGCCAGCATGTCACCCAGGACTCTGTCAGGGCAGAGTATCAACAATGTTATCTTCTTGCTGAAAACTTTGTTTGTAGAAGACAGGTCAGCTGTCTGGCTCAAAGGTCTACATTCTGAAGTCGACTGAAAGTCTCCTCATGATTAAATTCAGCTTAAACATTTTGCCAGGAGCACTGCAGAGTCAATGGTATGAGCTTCCTACCTCAGTCCATCTGTGGGCAGAAAAGGCCCAGTGTGTCCATCCCCATTATGGTGATACTAGCTAGAATGGTCACTTGGTTAAGGAGGAGTCTAGGAGCTCTGTCCTTTGTAAAGACCTAATTTGTAATTAATGTGAAAAGTGGTTTGAAAAACTCTAAACATCTGTATTCTAACCATCTTCCTCTGACCATTTTATCATCAGTTAATCACCCCGTCTGTGGTAGTTATTATATTTATATTTGTACATTGGGAATATTCTCTCTCAAAATTTTACTATGTACTTGTTTTCACTGGCATTCTTCACAAAAATGAATATTCCCCACCCAAATTTTAACTTTCCTCCAAAATCAAGTTTAATTTATTTTGCTGTCATTCTGTTGTGGAAAAGAATATTCTCTGCCTCAGTTTTACTTTCACCCAAAATTAATTTTAGTCTATTAGTTATAATGTTTAAACTTTAAATTCATTTAATTAAAATTTTTTTGCCCATTACTCTGGACTAGTGGATTTTTTTTACAAATAATGTTTTAAGTTTTTATTATTATGATTGGTTTGGCAGATAAACCTATAGATTAATAAAAACATTCTTATTTTTCTGTTTATATCTAATCTCTTCCATATTTTAGTCTATATTTATTATATGAGGTAGATTGTGCTTCCTATATTTCTTTTTGGTGTTACTTGTTTTCTCTGTGTGTGTGTGTGTGTGTGTGCGTGCGCGCACGTGTGTGTGTGTGCATGCATGCACCTTTTGTTTTTATTTAAGAAGAGTTGTATAGCTCTTGTTTAACAGTGCACTAAGGTTTTGACATCACTAATCCCCTTTTAACTTGAGACACTTCCACTATTTGGTTTATACATTTTAATTTCTATCTTTCAACTTCAGATTTTTACCACTATAACAGTCAAAGCATTATTTTCCTCTTCTCTATCCTGTTTACCTGCCATTTCTTATTTGTCATTTCAGCCCAAACATAAAGTGACAGCCTGTGTCCCACCTGTTCCCACCTTGGTTTCTGGTATGGTATAGATCTACAATTAAATATGTTGATGCATGTGTGCTGTTCAAACGTGTGTCCTAAGTGTCCCTTGTTGAGTGGAATTTATCCATAACAGAGTCCTCCTGAGGGAATCAGGTCTCACCGACTTTTGCTTAGGGAGTTATTCCCGGTCTTCATGCATGGGTCACATCACCGGATACACAGTACTTGCTAAAAAGGACTTTTCTTATGATTTTAGGACATGCTGTTTGGCGTTGGGAGACAGCACATTTGCTCTCTGGGATTCTATTTTGTTCTACCAGGACCTTTAATTTCTGCCAATTACTTCATTCATTCTCATCACTACAAGTCTTCAGAGGATGCTTCCTTTGTCCAAGCCTCCCGGTCTCCCAGCAATGCTGCCCTTGGAAGATTGGTCCCTCTGGTCCTCTGTACTGTGAAGCCCCTGCCCATCCATTCCCCAGTAGCAGGGTTCTGATCCACCAGGTCTCAGGCATGTTCTGTTTCTCCACACTGGCTTTCTGAGGATGGTTTTTCTGGGTGTTCAGTCGTGAACAGGCCATCCCTGCTGTGCTGGTTTCTATTTGCATAGTGTTTCCTGCTCCCTCTGCTGTTGTGCGGCTCCCAGATCCAGCTTAATAAAATCACCTGAGGGCCACAGTGTTCCCTAGCCCTGGTTGGGGGCAGGATTATGGGTGGCATTTCTGACTCTGTGTTAATCCCTAGGGCTTTGAAGTGTATGTGGAGAAATTCAGCTTTTATCTCTCATAGTTCTTCAAACGCAGAACTTCAGTAGTATAAAAAAGGAGACAGAATCATATAGTAGAACATCCCCATGTTCATTGGCCAGCTTCAGCAATAGTCATCGAATAGCTGAACTTTTAAAAATACAATCCTTCCTACTTACTTACAAAATGTTTGTGTGCATATATATGTACACAGCATGTGTGTGTGTGTATATATATATATATATATATATATATATATATATATATATATATGTTTGGACGTATGATTATGGAGGCTGCAATTCTCAAGATGGAAAGCTGGACACTCAGGAAAGCATTTTCTTCTCATTGACCTTTTCCTTCTCCTCTGGCCTTGGTTGATTGGATGAGGCCCACCCACCACAGAGAGGGCATCTGCTTCACTTGGTTTGTCTATTTTAGTGTTAATGTCATCCAGAAACACCCTCCAGCACACACCCAGAAAAATGCTGGAACAAATTTCCTGGCACACCGGGGCTCGGTAAAAGTTATACACACAATTACCCATTATACAGGACCTTTGACCTATGTGGGGTTTTCATATTTTTCTCCCAATCTGTAGCTTTTTATTCTATTAACAGTGTCTTGTGCTGACCAAGAATTTTTAATTTGTATCAAGTTGAACTTATGAATGTTTTTCTTTAGTACTTTATGATAACTAAGTCTATTTTGTGTCTAACTCTACACCGTGAACAACACGTTTGCTACTGTAAGTTTTCTGGATTTGCAGTTTATGTTTAGTTCTATAATCAATTTTGAGATACTTTTGGTGCAAGTATGGATGTTTAAGTGAATTTTTCCTTTCTTTGTTTATTGCTTTCTACTTCACCTTTGACTTAAGTTCAGGAGTACATGTGCAGGACATGCAGATTTGCTACACAGGTAGATGTGTGCCATGGAAGTTTGCTGCACAGAGAATCCAGATCATCGCATTGCCTAGGGATTAAGCCCAGCATCCATTAGCTTCTCTTCCTGAGGATCTCCCTTCCCCAACTCCCGAACCCCCGACAGGGCCAAGTGTGCGTTGTCCCCACCCCCACCCTATCTGTCCATGTGTTCTCATCATCCGGCTCCCACTTATAAGTGAGAATATGCAGTGTTTTGTTTTCTGATCCTGTGTTAGTTTGCTGAGGATAATGGCTTTTGACTCCATCCATGTCCCTGCAAATGATATGATCTCATTTCTTTATATGGCTGCATAGTATTCCATGGTGCATATATGCCACCTTTTCTTTATCTAGTCTATTATCATGTTTTCTTGGTGTCTCCATCAAAGATCAATGGATCAGAGATGGGTGGGTTTATTTCTCAGCTGGGTCAGCTTCCAAAGACTTACTCATTTCCTCACACAGGCGTCTTTCCAGGCCTCAGAATCTCTGATGGCTTCCCAGATGTTTTGTCTGTTATCTTGAGTGCTAAATACCTTTGTGTTCCTGTGTATCTTTAGCTTTCTTCAGGGATGCAGTTAAATCACTTGGAAACAGTCTAATAGTTTCCAGTCTGGGTTTTATGATTCGTGAGGTGGTCCAGAGCGGGGCTCATGGCCTGCTACTGAGCAAAAACCTTTTTGAAACTGCTATCCTTTGTCCTGTGGATGATGAGCTCATTTTAGTTTTAATTATTATTCAGGCACCATTCCAAGCCTTGTGTATGAGCCAAACACCAGACTCTCTAATCTTTTCAAATGATTTTCCTTTGACTTTGGAATATTTTCATCAAATGTAGGCTCTGATCCATACTTTCTTAATCAGCACTGTGCTGACGCAGTAGGGACACCCTCTGTGGTTCACTGCAATTTACTTTCTGCAGCTCTCTCCTGGCTGGGTCCTATTTATAGGTTTTATGCTACTTTGGGTCTACGCTACCCTGGACACTCTGCTTGGTGTCCTTAACTCAAAGGTGTGTGCTGGGGTCCTTTCCACTTTCTCCTCCCTGTACTTAGCTTGGAAGCTCTCTCATGGCAGTCAGTGGAAGCAATTGAGGGGCATGGCTGTCTGGGTAACATCTCTCAAGGATGGCTATCCATTTTTGCTTAATGTTCAGTATCTTGAAACCCATCTTTTTGTGTATTTTATATTCACGGAGACTGTTCTCTCTCTCTGCAAGGAGTGGAAAAACATACCTTTGTCTTTCACATACATTCTTTATTTCAATAGCTTTTAGAAAACAAAAAAGTGGTTTTTGATTACATGAATGAATTGCATAGGGGTGAAATCTGAGATTTCAGTGCTCCATCACCCTAGTAGTGTACAGTGTACCCCATATGCAGTAAAAATCCACCTTTAAGTGTGAGGTGTGTTCCTCATGGATTGGGCTTAAGGGCAATGACACCAGCTTTCCAGGAATCAGTAACTGTAAAACCCAACCTTAGGAAGCAAGCTTAATATTATTCATGTGAGAACTAGGCTCTGGATCTTCAGAACTTGTTTCACTCTTGAAAAGAAGTATATATCAGATGTGGTAAAATCCTGCTTGAACCCCAAATGTTCATGTTACTAAACATATTAAGTATTAAATGTTAATACTTAACATATGATTATTAAGGAACATATTAAGGATATATTTTAGAAAGCAGACAAAACTTTCAAAAGTATAAAAGAGAAGAAAGATCAACTCAAAAGGGCACGAGTGGGAAACCCAGATATGAGTAACAGATTTTCTAAGGAAAAAAAATAAAAAGCTGTTTTAACAGTCACAGAATTCCAGCTTGTAAGGAGGAAGGAGTTGGTTGGGAGCAGTGTCCAGCAGTTTTGTGAGAAGAGGATGAGAGGGAAGGGCTGCTCGCTCTCTGGGGGAAGGACAGAGCCTGCCATGTCCTTGATGATTTAGGCCTTTGGCGATATGGGGCAAACACCAGGAAGACCAGGCTTTGCTAAGAGATCTAGACAAATGGGTTGTAAAACATCACTTGTACCCTCACGCCTATAATCCCAGCACTTTGGGAGGCCTGGGCAGGTGGATCATGAGGTCTAGAGATCATTGAGACCATCCTGGTTAACATGGTGAAACCCCACAATAATTAGCTGGACATGGTGGCACGAGCCTGTAGTCCCAGCTACTAGGGAGGCTGAGGCAGCGGAATTGCTGGAACCCAGGAGGCAGAGGTTGCAGTGAGCCAAGATCACGCCATTGCACTCCAGCTTGGGTAAGGAGAGCGAAACTCCATCTCAAAAAAAACAAAAAACAAAAAACAAAAAAAAAAAACCCAACTGGTTTCAGCTGGATGAAATAAAGGGGTAACTTCTATTTTGAGTGTTTTCTTCTGCAAGCGGGCAAAGGAGAGTCTGGCAACTTTGTTGCTAATAGATTCTCTGATTATTTTGCAGACACCTAATGGCATCTACAAAACACCTTATGGGGTTCAAGCAGGAGTTTACATCTGATTTAACGTAGAGGGATTGACAATAAGGTTAGGAGAGAGGGTAGCTAAGAGAAAACCTATCAGAAGCTTATCTTAAATGAATTGAGATCATGTAAAACTCAGAGTGCCTAAGTGGGCTTGAGCCACCAACCTTTTAGTTAGCAGACAGAAGAACTCAAGATTGCGCAGCAGAAACACACATTCTCTCCAGCCTTCATGTTGCAGCACCCTGGGCTCCTCTGCCTCGGGCAACTGCACCAGCTCCAGGAAACATTCCACCCATCTGCAGCTACCATTAGGCGTCTGCAAAACAATGAGAGAATCCATTAGCAACAAAGTTGCAAGACTCTCCTTTGCCCACATGCAGAAGAAAAGACTCAAAATAGAAGTGACGCCTTTATTTCATCCAGCTGAAACGAGGTGTTTGTTGTTGTTGTTGTTGTTGTTGTTGTTGTTGTTGAGATGGAGTTTCGCTCTTGTTACACAGGCTGGAGTGCAATGGCGCGATCTCGGCTCACCGCAACCTCTGCCTCCTGGGTTCAGGCAATTCTCCTGAAGGAGGCTGAGTAGCTGGAATTACAGGCACCCACCACCATGCCCAGCTAATTTTTTGTATTTTTAGTAGAGACGGGGTTTCACCTTGTTGACCAGGATGGTCTCGATCTCTTGACCTCGTGATCCACCCGCCTCGGCCTCCCAAAGTGCTGGGATTACAGGCTCGAACCACCGTGCCCGGCCCTCCTCTGGCACTTTTATATGCATTAGCTATTGATCTTTGCATATATTTACTATTGTTTTGGTTTTTTGTAAAATTGAGGTAACCATGTGTTTGATAGGTCTAGAAAGTGGTTGGAAGTCAGAGGTCACCTAGGGGCCACATAATGTAATGTTCAAGTGAGTGGGTTCTGGTTGTTACTCCAGAGTTGGACAAGACTGGTTGGAAAAAATATTCTTCCTCTTTTCAACTATGTGACTGGAGCAAGTTCTGAAACTTCTTTACTTTATAACTTCAGGTATAAAGTGGAAATAATAACACGGTGGTTGTGAGAATTAAATGAAATCATGCCTATGGAGAGCACTTACTTTCCCAGGCACATTGTAAGTGTTTGGTAAGCATTAACTAGTCAGTTCATGGGAGTGGGTTGGCATTAATGCCAGAACCAGGATTTATTTTAGTTTGATTCCCAAGCCCACCTCTTCTATGACCCCAGACAGTCTCCTAAAACAATTGTTTCTCATCCTGAAAATTCTCTTTTTCATGCACTACTTATAAACTTGATTAAGGCAATTTCCAATTATCTGTAATCTGAAATAGGCTTGGAAAGATGACATATGGCCTTATATTAATATACTAAATCTTTGATTGCCAAGTTGTTTCTTTAATAATTCTTCCCCTTGAATTGTTTGAAGTTCTACAAACACAATATATGCCATTCTCTCTGAGTGCAAAAGCAATATAGTAACTATTAATTAGAACTGGGGAAAGAAAACTGGACCTCGAATTATCAGGAGGCACATGATGCCCACCATGACAGCAGAGCAAACTGTGGAAAAGAAGCTTGTAGGCTCCAAACAGCAGAGGCAAGTAGCCTGAATTTGGGAGGCAAGGAGGATTGATGACACAGAGCTTCATGGTAGACTTCTGCAAAGGAAAAGACTGGTTACTGTGACACACTAGTTATCTTCTAATTACCTCATTCTTGGTGCTTCCTTACTTCCCAGTATGAGGTGTCAGTTGAGAACTTAGAAAAGCAGGAAGCCAAATAATTGAGGCCTTATTGAGGAAAAAATGCATATATTTTGGTGTCAAAAAATGAGTTTGAGATTTGAATTGAGAAATAACTATCACTTTATCCAAATCATTTCCTCATCTGAATCTCCATTTTATAAAATGGAGGAAGATGGTAATAATACAAATGTAGAACATAATTTCTGTTCGTTGTTGGTTTTTGTTTGTTTTATTTCTCAGAGTTGTTGGAAACACCCCATGATATGATGGCAGGAAAAGGTTTTATCTTGGTTCAGGAAGTAGGCAAATATTTACTGAGTTACCTATGTGCCAGATACAGTTACATTCTAAAATAATATACAGAAGAATTACTGTTTTTGTTGTGATTGTGATACTAGACATCAATTGTTGGGCCACAGAATAACAGTTGAATACTCTCCTGGCCCCTGAGTCCTATCTCTAGCGTGTTGTTACAGTTCAGCCACATAAAGACACTGGCTGTCCCTGGCACATGCCCAGCCCAGTCAAACTCTGCATTTTCACTCATGCTGCTGTTTCTTCCTGAATGCTTTCTTTATCTTTCCTAACTGTCCACATTATGCTCATGGCTCAGATATTTGTACTGAATATAAGCCCCAGGCAGACTTAGCCCCAGAGCCCATCTTTTTAAAATAATATATGGCACTTCTTCTCAGGGCTTCTCCAACTTTAATATATCTAAAGATCACCTGAGACTTTTTTTAAAATGCAGGTTCTGAGAATCTACATTTCAAGTAAGATCATAGACAACGCTGATGCTGCTAGTATTTGAGTCACTTCGAGCAGCTATGTCCTGGAATACTAATTCTGAGTCCAAGCATGCACAGCCACATTTGCTGAAATTAAAATTTACTGGCAAATTACTTTCTGCTAATACACATAACAAGGGAAAGGTATGGTAGTTTTAACCTAGCAAGAGACATGTGAGCATAGACAAGTCACTCAGCCTCCTTGAGCCTAGTTTCTTATAAAACAAGCCCTGTGCCCATTCCTGGATTGCTTCCCTCACAGTGCCACCGTGAGCAGTTTCAGCATACCATGTGTCTAACTACCATGCAGCCCTATTTTAAAATAATTCTTTTCACTGAGTTTACCTTTGCTTTCATTGCTAAGTCTCTTTGAAAGCTTTTTCTACGGGCATTGTGATCAAACTAAAAACAGTGTCAAGAGGCAATTGGTGTTTTCTGGTTGTCAGAGCATCTGCTAAAATACAGGTAAAACATTCCAGAATCAAGACCTTACAAAGAAAAGAAATATGCCTGAGTGCCACTGATGATTATTGTCTTTTCCTCAAGCAGCCTGCTTTTAGTACATTTCTTTCTGTTTCATAAATTTGCATTTTCTCTCTCTGTCATGGCATGGAAATACTGGTTCTGAGGTCAGACATTTGGTTGAATATAGGCATTGTTGATTCCAACTTAGCTAAACTGAGACAAATTTTTTTCAATCTGATAATCTATAAAGTAAAATTAATCATAATAAGAAGGAGGAAAAGGAAGAGGAAAGGGAGAGAAAAGGAGGAGGTAGAGGAGAAGAAAGAGGTCAAAACTGTCTTCCTAAGTTTTATGAAAGTCAAATGATAACGGTGTACTGTCTGGTTTGCTGTTGGGTGTTAGGGAATGGTAATTTCTACCCCCCGCCTATCCTTACCATCCTTTATTGATTCTTTATCCTTTCTTTCTTTCCAAAATTATTCTTTTTCTTAAAAAAATAATTTTTACTTTAAGTTCAGGAGTTTCGTATATAAACTTTTGTCATAGGGGTTTGTTGAACAGATTTCACATCGTGAGTTCATTCTTTTATCCATTCATCTATTTACTTCTACATTTATTTTTGGATGAGGTACAGTAAATTAAATTTAATAAAGATTAATTTCCACCCAAAAACAGGTCAAAATTGTTCTTTATTGAATAATTGTTCTTCTACCTTATCCAATAACACATGTAGATATAAATGCATAAATTAATAAAAGAATGAACTGGCAATGTGAGTTATAAATGTAATACCTCACATTTTTATTTTTCTTTTCTATTTCTGCCTTTTTGAATCTCTGAAACATTTTCTTATTTTGGCTTCACAACATCTTTATGTTATTTTTAGCCTTTCATGTGAGCACATTTGTTTTTATCTATGGTTCTTGTTTTTATGACTTATCAATTTGACTGAGAACTTTGTAAAGATGAGGCCTATTTATCTCTGAATCAGCTGTGTCAAGTACAGTGCCTTGTATACAAGATTTCCTCAATAATGCTTATTGAATCAGTGGATGAAGGAAGCAATGAAGGAAAGAAGGAAAAAGAAGTAAGAAAAGAAGGAAGAGAGGACATGAATGTGATGTTACTTTTCTAGATTGAAAACTACGCATCTTGCACAGTACCTGGCACATAGTAGGTGTTCAATACCTATTCATTGAAGATATGTAATTATAAATTTTAGACCTGGATAGCTTCCCAAGTGTAAAGTAGATAAGAAGAATTATTTTCTTCTGGGGCTTACGATGACAAACATAAAAGTAACTGGAGAAAAATGGAGAAAGAGAAGCCATCGTTTTTCTGGGCATCTATGTCAAGCTGTCATGTTAGTGTCTGCCTTGCTTTCACAGGCTAATGGTTGCCAGGGCAACATCAGTGCCAAGACTTTGCATTCCTGTAGTTTTTCATTGATAATTGCTAATGTGAATAAGTGCTGGCTTGTACTTTACACGTGCCTGGCTTGTAAGTCTACCTTAATTGGATGTAAGGAAAAAGTAATCTGCCCTTTCAAGACAACTGACAGAGAAATGAAGTGTTGTTTGAGCCTTTATTGTTACAATTTTGCTGACAAGATTACTATGAACTGTCTTCTCCAGATGGATAGCCTGCCTTTGTTGACAGAACCCTAGTGTTTATCTTCTGGGGTGGTATATTAAGTCAGGGGAAACTGATGAAATGTTTAGAGCAGTTTGGTTGTAATTCACTTGTTTTTTTTCTCAGGTACAATAAGAAGAGATGTGATATTGAAGAGGAGCCCAAGGGGCATGAGAAATTAGGAAGGGGGAAAAGGATACAGATAGCCTACTATGTGTAAGACATTGTTTTGGCCTTTCCAGCACACATGATCGTAACCTTCCCAGTGCCTCTGTGAAGCCGATGTTAGTATCTCCAGGATAGAGATGTAAAAACTAGCTCTAAAGATGAATTACTTTGTTTAAATTCTCAGAGTGAAATGAAGACATGTTGCCAGCATTCAAACTCTGGTTTTCTTGTTTTTTTGTTTTTTGTTTTTAATTCTTATTTTATTTTGTTTGGTTGTTGTTGTTGAGATAGAGTCTAGCTCTGTTGCCCAGGCTGGAATGTGGTGGCACATTCTCGGCTCACTGCAACCTCCGCCTCCTGAGTTCAAGTGAGTCTCCTGCCTCAGCCTCCAGATTAGCTGAGATTACAGGCATCTGCCACCACTGGTTTTCTTAATGCTGAAATCTGTTCTTTTGTCTATTTCTGGCTCTGTATGGCAGTTTGGACAAGTCACTTTTTTCCTAATTGTAACTTCCCTTTGTTGTTCTTAGTTTTGGTCTCTAAAGTCTTCCTAAGGCAGCTTACTCCCTCCTGCACCAGCAGCTCTGCTAGCAGTAAAACATATTTACTTTAGATTAGAAAACATTTACTAAGAGCCTACCAGGTACCAGGCACAGTGTTAGGTGCTAAAGAGACAAATGAGTAACTTATGGCTGTTTTAAAGGAGCCTACATCTGGAGTCTAGATTCCATAAAGAAGCAAATAAATTCAGTTAGGTCTAGTCTGTTAAAAAGGAAGAAGTTAGTATGTGCACTATTGATGAGCATAAAGGAGGAGGAGGGTTCAGTGAGGAGTTTTGGGGAAAGCTGAAACATCAAAGGCTGATGAATTTTTCTGGAGAATAGCACCAGCAAAGTCTGAGAGGAGTGAAACAACAAAACCTGGGTGAAGAACTTCGGACCATTTGGTCTTTGAAGAGCAAGAGGTGACACTGGATGCACTGGAGAAGTAATGATTTTAAGACATGTCAAGCAGCGGGGACATAAACCAGACATGGGAGAGAGAAGCCATCTTCTCTGCAGATAGCAAATCCCTATTACACTTACAATCCTAGAGTTTAGGCATCGCAGACCACACGTCCTTCTTCTTTTCAAAAAATTTCTACAGCCTTTAATACTGTGTAAACCATTCACCACTGGTAGTTGTATGAAAACAGGCTGCGGATCATATGTGGCCCAGAGGCCATAGATACAATTGGTTGCATCCGGCTTTATGGAATGGTCTCCAATCTATCATAATCCTGGTCACCAATCTTTAATTAGTCAATTTTCCTTTTACAATTAAAAGCTTAGTTAAGATCAATATATATTGTCTCACATAATCTGCACTGCAACCTATATTCAAATTATAAAGGATTAATGATTTTTGAAAAATCAAGTAAACTCTAAAGGCAAACAAAAATACTCTTGAATTCCTGTATCCATTTCCCATTTTCCATCAGGGTTTTGTTATTTTTTTAAGGTAAAATGGTTAGACTTTTACTTGGGGCATGATTTAGCCCTGTAGTGCTCAAATTCTGTTGTACCTAAGAGTTAGGAAACACAGTTGTGTACCCCAAATGATGTACACTGCTCCTTGTGTGTAATACAAGAATTTTTAAAGTTACTTTTGACTATGTGAAATTTTCACCTATGTGCTGACTTTAGAAGAAGATTTTATCCCAGTAAAGCTATAAGTGTTATTATAGTGGGACAATAAGTTCGCTGGCCTAGATACCAAGTCTCTAAAAGTGTAGTGCAGCCTAGATTAGTCAAGGCTATTTTCTTGTTTATCTGTTGGTTTTAGGAATCATGTCACACACTAAGTAGGTGATGAATAAAATATTCTAACATGTTTTCTACAATGCATGATGAGCAAACCATACTTCCTCTATTTTATATGAGATTGTGTTATTATTGCTGTTGTCTATTTCTAATTCAAAGGCCAAACTTTATGCTTCTTTCTGTTCAATTTCATCACATTAGTTTTAGCCCCTCTGTACAACGGTTGAGGCCGCCTTGAAAACTGGTTTTATCAGCTACCATATTATCTGTTATTCATAATTTCATAGAATTGTTGGGTTGGTGAGTCCTGAAGTTCATCTATCACCTGAGGTTTGAATTGGCACCACAGTGCGTATTGTTGAAACATCTACCCTCTGCCTGTGTATCTCCAGTGATGTGGAGTGGGAATGGTTATCAGTTCCTTCCACTGCATTATTAAATAGCCCTGATTGCTTAAAAATGGGTAAATGAAAGAAGCAAACACACAGGTCACCAACTATCAGCAATTACTGTATAAAATCTTATTCTCCAAACAACCAAGGGAAGTAAAGATTAGTGTTACAGATGAGAAAACTAAGGATTAAAAAATTTTGATATATACATTTCCCTAGCTGATAAGAAGTGGTGTTAAAATTTACTGCTCCTCTGACTTTTTTTCTTCTTCTTTAAGTTCTGAAATATATGTGCAGAATGTGCAGGTTTGTTACCTAGGTATACGTTCCTGTATACCCCAAATCATGTCTACTGTTCCCTGTGTATAATAGAAGGATTTTTAAAGTTACTTTTGACTATGTGAAATTTTCACCTATGTGCTGACTTCTTTTGAGACACATGAATGTCTTCTTTTGAAAAGTGTCTTTTCATATCCTTTGCCCACTTTTTGATGGTGTTTTTTTTTCTTGTAAATTTGTGTAAATTCCTTGTAGATTCTGGATATTAGACCTTTGTCAGATGGGTAGATTGCAAAATTTTTCTCCCATTCTGTGGGTTGCCTGTTCACTGTGATGCTGGTTACTTTAGCTGTGCAGAAGCTCTTTAGCTGTGCAGAAACACATGTGCCATGGTAGTTTGGTGCATCTATCAATCTGTCATCTAGGTTTTAAATGCCACATTAATTAGGTATTTGTCCTAATGCTCTCCTACCCTTTCCCTCCACTCCCAACAGGCCCTAGTGTATGTTGTTCCCCTCCCTGTGTTCATGTGTCCTCATTGTTCAGCTTATGAATGAGAGCATGTGGTGTTTGGTTTTCTGTTCCTGTTAGTCTGCTGAGAACGATGGCTTCCAGCTTCATCCATGTCCCTGCAAAGGACATGATCTCAGTCTTTTTTATGGCTGCAGAGTATTCCATGGTGTATATGTGCCACATTTTCTTTATCCAGTCTATCATTGATGGGCATTTGGGTTGGTTCCAAGTCTTTGCTGTTGTAAATAGTGCCGCAATAAACATAAATGTGCATGTGTCTTTATAGTAGAAGGATTTATAATCCTTTGCATATATGCCTGGTGGTAAGATTGCTGGGGAAAATGGGTATTTCTGGTTCTAGATCCTTGAGAAAACATCACACTGTATTCCACAATGGTTGAACTAATTTACACTCCCAACAACAATGTAAAAGTGTTTCCAGGCCGGGCTCAAGCCTGAAATCCCAGCACTTTGGGAGGCCAAGGTGGGTGGATCATGAGGTCAAGATATCGAGACCATCCTGGTCAACACGGTGAAACCCCGTCTCTACTAAAGATACAAAAAAAAAAATTAGCTGGGCATGGTGGTGCGTGCCTGTAATCCCAGCTACTGAGGAGGCTGAGGCAGGAGAATTGCCTGAACCCAGGAGGCAGAGGTTGCCGTGAGCTGAGATCGCGCCATTGCACTCCAGCCTGGGTAACAAGAGCGAAACTCTGTCTCAAAAAAAAAAAAAAAAAAAAAAAAGTGTTTCTATTTCTCCCAAGCCTTGCCAGCATCTATTGTTTCCTGAGTTTTTAATAATTGCCATTCTGACTGGGGTTAGATGGTTTCTCATTGAGGTTTTGATTTGCATTTTTCTAATGATAAGTGTTGATGAACTTTTTTTCATATTTTTGTTGGTCACATAAATGTCTTTTTTTGAGAAGTCTCTGTTCATATCCTTCACCCCCTTTTTGATGGCATTGTTGTTTTTCTTGCAAATTTAAGCTCCTTATAGATTCTCGATATTAGACCTTTGTCAGATGGGTGGATTGCAAAATTTTTCTCCCATTCTGTAGTCTACCTGTTCAGTCTGATGCTAGTTACTTTAGCTATGTAGAAGCTCTTCAATTTAATTCGATTTCGTTTGTCAGTTTTGGCTTTTGTTGCAATTGCTTTTGGTGTTTGAGTGATAAAGTCTTTCCCATGCCTATGGCCTGAATGGTATTCCCTAGGTTTTCTTCTAGGATTTTTATGGTTTTGGGTTTTACATTTAAGTCTTTAATTCATCTTGAATTAATTTTGTATGATGTACAAAAAAGGGGTCCACTTTTAGTTTTCTGCATATGACTAACCTGTTTTCCCAGCACCATTTATTAAATAGGGAATCCTTTCCCCATTGCTTGTTCTTGTCAGGTTTGTTGAAGATCATTTGGTTGTAGATATGTGGTGTTATTTCTGAGGCTTCTGTTCTGTTCTGTTGGTCTATGTGTCTGTTTTGGCACCAGTACCATGCTGTTTGGATAGTTTTGTAGCCTTGTATAGTTTGATGTCAGGTAGTGTGATGACCCCAGCTTTGTTCTTTTTGCTTAGGATTGTCTTGGCTATATGGGCTCTTTTTTGGTTCCATATGAAATTTAAATTATCTTTTTCTAATTCTGCAAAGAAGGTCAATGATAGCTTGATGGGTATAGCATTGAATCTATAAATTACTTTGGGCAATATGGCATTTTCATGATACTGATTCTTCCTGCCCATGGGCATGGAATGTTTTTCCATTTGTTTGTGTCCTCTCTTATTTCCTTGAGCAGTAGTTTGTAGTTCTCCTTGAAAAGGCCCTTCACATCCCTTGTAAGATGTATGCCTAGGTATTTTATTCCTTTTGTAGCAATTGTGAATGAGAATTCACTCATGATTTGGCTCTCTGTTTGTTTATTATTGGTATAGTGGAATGCTTGTGATTTTTGCACATTGATTTTCTATCCTGAGACTTCATTAAAGTTACTTATCAGCTTAAGGAGATTTTGGGCTGAACGGTGGAGTTTTCTAAATACACAGTCATGTCATCTGCAAACAGAGACAATTTGACTTCCTCTCTAAGTGAATACCATTTATTTCTTTCTCTTGCCTCATTGCCCTGGCTAGAACTTCCAATACTATGTTTAATAGGAGTGGTGAGAGAGGGCATCCTTGTGCCAGTTTTCACAGGGAATATTTCCAGCTTCTGCCCATTCAGCATGATATTGGCTATGGATTTTTCATAAATAGCTCTTATTATTTTGAGATATGTTCCATCAATGCCATTGACAATTTTTAGCATGAAGGAATATTGAATTTTATCAAAGATGGTTTCTGCATCTATTGAGATAATTGTGTTTTTTCACATTTGTTCTGTTTATGTGATGGATTACATTTATTGATCTGCATGTGTTGAACCAACATTGCATCCTAGGGATGATGCTGACTTAGTCATGGTGGATAAGCTTTTTGATGTGCTGCTGGATTTGGTTTGCCAGTATTTTATTGAGGATTTTTGCATTGATGTTCATCAGGGATATTGGTCTGAAGTTTTCTATTTTTGTTGTGTCTGTGCCAGGTTTTGATATCAGAATGATGCTGACCACATAAAATCAGTTAGGAAGGAGTCCCCCCCCTTTTTTTTGATTATTTGGAATGGTTTCAGAAGGAATGATACAAGCTCCTCTTTGTACCTCTGGTAGAATTTGGCTGTGAATCCATCTGGTCCTGGGCATTTTTTCATTGGTAGGCTATTGATCACTGCCTCAATTTCAGAACTTGTTATTGGTTTATTCAGGGATTCTACTTCTTCTTGGCTTAGTCTTGGGAAGGTGTATGTGTCCAGACATTTATCCATTTCTTCTAGATTTTCTAGTGCTTTTTAATTAATTTATTTATTTATTTATTTATTTTTTGCATAGAGGTGTTTATAGTATCCTCTGATGGTAGTTTGTATTTCTGTGGGGTCAGCAGTAATATCCCATTTATCTTTTTTTATTGGGTCTGTCTGATACTTCTCTATTTCCTTCTTTATTAGTCTAACTAGTGGTCTATCTGTTTTGTTAATTTTTTCAAAGCAATGGCATCTGAATTCATGTACTTTTTGAAGAGTTGTTTTGTGTCCCCATCTCCTTTAGTTCTGCTCTGATCTTAGTTAATTTTTGTCTTCTTGTAGCTTTTGCATTTGTTTGCTGTTTCTTCCTTAGTGTTTTTGTGATGTCAGGGTGTTGATTTGAGATCTTTCCAGCTTTCTGATGTGGACATTTAGTGCTATAAATTTCCATGTTAACTGCTTTAGATGGAAATCTAAACTGTCCCAGAGATTTTGGTACATTGTCTTTTTATTCTCGTTGGGTTCAAAGAACTTCTTGATTTCTGCCTTAATTTTGTTATTTACCCAGTAGTCATTCAGGAATAGGTTATTCAATTATCATGTAGTAGTGGGGTGTTGAGTGAATTTCTTAATCTTGAGTTCTAATTTGATTGCACTGTGGTCCGAGAGACTGTTGGTTATTCTTTCAGTTTCTTTGCATTTGCTGAGGAGTGTTTTACTTCCAATTATGTGGTTGATTTTAAAGTAGGTGTCATGTGGCACTGAGAATAATGTATATTCTGTTGATTTTTGGTGCAGAGTTCTGTTGATGTCCATTAGGTCCACTTAGTCCAGACCTGACTTCAAGTCCTGAAGTCCTTGTTAATTTTCTGTTTTGTTGATCTAATATTGACAGTGGGGTGTTAAATTCTCTCTGTTATTGTGTGGGAATCTGAGCTTCTTTGTAGGTCTCTAAGAACTTGTTTTATGAATCTGGGTGCTCCTATATTGGGTACATATGTAATTAGGATATTTAGCTCTTCTTGTTGCATTGATCACTTTACCATTATGGAATGGCATTGTCTTTTTTTATCTTTGTTGGTTTAAAGTCTGTTTTTATTGAAAACTAGGATTGAAACCCCTGCTTTTTTTTTTTCTTTTTATTTGGTTGGTAAATATTCCTCCATCCCTTTATTTTGAGCCTATGTGTATCTTTGCATGTGAGATAGGTCTCTTGAATAAAGCACACCAATGGATGTTGACTCTTTATCCAATTTGCCAGTCTTTGTATTTTCATTGGGACATTTAGCCCATTTACATTTAAGATTAATATTGTTATGTGTGAATTTGATCCTGTCATCATGATGTATTAGCTGGTTATTTTACCCCCCAGTTGATGCAATTTCTTCATAGAATCATTGGTCTTTGTATTTTGGTGTGTTTTTGCATTGGCTGGTACCAGTGTATCCTTTCCATATTTAATGCTTCCTTCAAGAGCTCTTGCAAGGCAGGCCTGGTGGTGACAAAATCCCTTAGCATTTGCTTGTCTGGAAAGAATTTTATTTCTCCTTTGCTTATGAAGTTTAGTTTGTCTGGATATGAGATTCTGGGTTGAAAATGCTTTTTTTTTTTTTTTTTTTTTTAAGAATGTTGAATATTGGCCTCCACTCTCTTCTGGCTTGTAGGGTTCTGGCTGAGAGATCTCCTGTTAATCTGATGAGCTTCCCTTTATCTCTGGCTCCCCTTAACATTTTTTTCTTCATTTCAACTTTGGAGGATCTGAAGATTTTGTGTCTTGGGATTGATCTTCTCATGAAGTATCTTAGTGGTGTTCTCTGCATTTCCTGAATTTGCATGTTGGCCTGTCTTGCTAGGTTGGGGATGTTCTCCTGTATAATATCCTGAAGTGTGTTTTCCAACTTGGTTTCATTCTCCCTGTCTCTTTCAGGTACTCCAGTCAATTGTAGGTTCAGTCTTTTCACAAGGTCTCACATCTCTTGGAGGCTTTGTTCATTCCTTTTCATTCTTTTTTCTCTAATCTTGTCTGCATGCCTTACTTCAGCTAGGTGGTGTTCAGACTCTGATAGCCTTACTTCTGCTTAATCGACTTAGCTATTGATACTTGTGTATGCTGCACAAAGCTTTCCTGCTGTGTTTTTCAGCTCCTTCAGGTCATTTATATTCCTCTCTAAACTGGTTATTTTAGTCAGCAGTCCCTGTAACCTTTTATCCAGGATTTTAGCTTCTTTGCATTGAAATAGAACATGCTCCTTTAGCTCACAGGAGTTTGTTATTATCCACCTTCCAAAGCTTACTTTTGTCAATTCATCACTCTCATTCTCCATTCAGGGTTGTGCCCTTACTGGAGAGGTGTTGCTATCATTTGGAGAAGAGGCATTCTGATTTTTGGAATTTTCAGCATTTTTGTGCTGGTTTTTGCTCATCTTTGTGGATTTATCTACCTTTGATCTTTGAGGATGATGACCTATAGATTGGGATTTTGTTGTGGGGAGGTTGCCTTTTTGTTGTTGTTGTTGTTGCTTTCCATTTGTTAGTTTTTTCTCTAGTAGTCAGGCCTCTCTTCTGATGGTCTGCTAAGATGCTGATAAGAGCTCAGCACAATGGAGAACTCAGCCTGTTAGAAAGTATGTGCTGTCTATTGTAGCCGTCCTGTTGCTCCTGAGTGTTTTCTTCTCCAAGGTAAATGATGTACATAGGGACCCCTTCAGCAGCATGCCAAGTCTTCCTCTTTTTTGCTTACCATACTCTGATCAGGCCCCAGTTTGTCTATGCTCTACAAGGCAATGCTTATGATTTAACATGTAACTTTCTTTTTTCTTTGAAAGCACTGAATAATAGCAGCTCACAGTTTTAAGTCTTCTAAGTGCTAAGGACAGCTTAAACTCATCACACTTCTTACCTCATCTCATCCTCATAATATTTCTGTGAGATGACTGTTATCATCTTCATTTTACAGATGAGGAAACTGAGTCTTAGAAGGGTTTTGTAATGTTCTCAAAGTCATATAGGTAGGTAAGATTAGAGCTGGGTTTTGCACCCAGGCAGGATGGCTCCAGCAGTGATACTCTTAACCCTGTATTGTAAAGCCTCACAGAGCAACCTAGGGCTATGAGAGCAGGAAACTCACCTTGAACTCTCATTCCAAATGTGACTCACCATTGTTTGCTCTTATATTTTTTATCTTCCCCAAATCTCCAATACTCTGTTTTTCATGACTTGACTTTCTTCCTCAAGAATACTAAATCAGGCCAAATATGGTGGCTTACACCTGTACTTTGGGAGGCTGAGTGGATGGATCACCTAAGCTCAGGAGTTGGACACCACCCTGGGCAACATGGTGAATCTTTGTCTCTACTAAAATACAAAAGATTAGCCAGGCATGGTGGCATGGGCCTGTAGTCCCAGCTACTTGGGAGGCTGAGGCATGAGAATCACTTGAGTCTAGGAGGTGGAGGTTGCAGTGAGTCAATATTGTGCCACTGTGCTCCAGCTTTGGCTACAGAGTAAGACTCCATCTCAAAAAAATATATATATATTAACATGAGCAAATTGCCTTTTTTGAGCCTGTTTTCCCATTTCCTATCTGTAGAATGGGCATAAAAGTGTATACATGGCTGTTATGATTAATGCAGTGATTCAACCAAAGTGTCTAAATCAGTATTTATATATTTGAATAACTACATATTTCTATTTCCCTCCCTCACTGCATTAAGAGAGAATGATAGAGCAGAATAATTAGTTTGTACTGTAACATTTTATAAACGTATAAAGGAAATGGACGTAGTGTGGTGGAAGTCGGGTGGCCAGGTAAGGGCTTTCCAGACTGAGAGGTATTTTATCTGGATATTGAAGAATGAATAGGAGTTATTCAGACAATGGGGGTAGGGGGTGGGCAGAGGGGAGGAAGAAGGCCTAGACAGTCAACTGGGAATAGTAATAGAAAAGGTGTGAAGAATACAAATATTGGCTTGTTTATCCATCTTGTTCATCTGTTACTCTTAGAAAAATTGAACCTCCCATCACTTCCCTTTTCTGCTAATTTTTGTGTAATATACCAGCAACATTATGAAAACAAGAAAACTGAAACAAATACCCCTGCAAAACACCATCCTAATGCACCGAGTGCTTTTCTTTTTCTTTATTGTTTTCTTAATCATTTATACAGAATTCCATCAAACTTTTTTATTAACCTGCTACTATTATTAAAAGTTTCATTAGTTTCTTTTTTAATGTTTACTACTACTCATTTCACTTCAATAACTAGGACTTTTACTATTGTGTTTATATTTTTTTAATTTAAAAAGATTCAAGGATACACTCATGAGAGACAGTTTAATGTTACAAAGTTTTTATGTATGTAGACTTTGAATAAAATAACTGGATTTGAATCACAGCACTGTCACTATTATCTTTGTTACCCTATGTAATTTATTAAACTCTGTCCAAATTTTGTTTTTTGGGTTTTTTTTTCCCTGCTAAATGGAGATTAACAGTAATTGCTTCATGTTTATTATCATGAAAATTAAATGAAATACATATAAAGCAGTGAGCCCAGTGCCAAGCTACGAGTGTTGGTTATCATTATTAATGTTCATTAACCTATTCACTCTTACATAATGTAAATAACTACATATAATAAAATGTATTCTTAGCCAGGATTTTTCTTTCTCATTGAGGAACAAAAATACTAGTTTCTTTCTTTACTGTAGCCTTTTTATGTTTATCTTTCAGTAAGTATCTTACACAATCACTGTGCTATAAAATTGTTTCCATTAATTTGTTTAATTTGCTGAATGCCCACTTTGTCTTGAACGCTGGCCTAGGCACTTAGGAAGCTTATGGTCTGGAGGGGGAAACAGATGGATAAGCATAGAATGACAATGCAATATGATAATGACTACCAACAAGGGCTACCCAAGGCTCTGTAGGACTCAGAACCCAATGCCTCCCTGTGGTTCCGTAGATCATGAATATTCTGGCCCCAGATTGTTTCTCAAAACACTTCCACTGAGCCCCACCCTAACTCCACCTCCTCTTTCTTGTTTTTCCCTGGCTACACAAGCTTTCTTCTGGTTCCCATGCTCCTGTTTTGTCTCAAGCTCTGGCACACGCTCCTCTTGCTGCCAGGTACCCCTCCCCCATTCTCACATATTGCCTTCTTCTCATCCTTCATCTTTTTTTTTAAATTTTTATTCATTTTTTATTGCATTTTAGGTTTGGGGGTAAATGTGCAGAACATGCAAGATAGTTGCATAGGTACACACATGGCAGTGTGTTTTGCTGCCTTCCTTCCCTTCACCAACATTTGGCATTTCTCTCCAGGCTATCCCTCCCCAGCTCTCCCTCAGACCGCTGTCCCTCCTCTATACTCCCCAATAGACCCCAGTGTGTATTACTCCCTTCCCTGTGTCCATGTGTTCTCATTTTTCATCACCTGCCTATGAGTCAGAATATGCAATATTTCATTTTCTGTTCTTGTGTCAGTTTGCTGAGAATGATGTTCTCCAGATTCATCCATGTCCCTACATCTTAACTTAAATGTCATTTCCTCAGAGAGCTCCCATGCCATCCACTGGCCTGTTGCCCTAAATTTTCTCCACTCTGTCACCCTCATTTTATTTCTTCTCAGGATTCTTCAAGTATGTACTTGTATATTACCCTCTTTAAGCTGTAAGCTTCATGAAAGCAGATGAGGACACTGAGACACAGAGATGAAAGCAGAGACCATGATTTGTGTTCATCACTGTTCATACAACACTGTTCATACAACTGTTTGTACAACTTCATAAAATATATATGCAATAGGTGAACATCAAGGAAGGTCCTAGATGTGTTAATCCGAATAGATGAGGAAGAGTTCACCAAGGAGACAAGGAGAAATTAATGGTTTAAATATCTCAATTTGAATGCAAGCACACACATTTGAGAGACATTCATATATGGGTTCAAATCCAAGCCTTGCTACTTACCAGCTATGTGTACTTGGGAGGATCATCTTGATTTTATGGTCCACATCATCTTTATTTGGGTAATAGAGGTAATAGCACCTAATTGTGCAGTTGTTGTGAGGAGTAGACCTAAGATGTCAAGGAATGTAGAATATAAAAATAAACAGTCTCATTGTCTGTTTATTCAGATGTGATCAGGAAAATTAGAAACTGAATACACTGAAAACGTTTTAGCACAGTTGCTCCTCACGTCTCAGTTTGAGAGGAAGAGACAATGGCCTGACCTGAAACACTGAACTGCTGTGAGGAAAACTGAATTGTTACAAAGTCTTTGGAAGTACAAAGTGCCTACAGCAAGTTTTGAAGGTCAAAAACATACACAGTGGCTGGGTGCGGTGGCTCATGCCTGTAAACCCAGCACTTTGGGAGGCCAAGGTGGGTGGATCATGAGGTCAAGGGATCGAGACCATTCCTGGTCAACATGGTGAAACTCCGTCTCTACTAAAAATACAAAAAATTATTTGGGCATGGTGGCGCGTGCCTGTAATCCCAGCTACTCAGGAGGCTAAGGCAGGAGAATTGCCTGAACCCAGGAGGCGGAGGTTGCGGTGAGCCGAGATTGCGCCATTGCACTCCAGCCTGGGTAACAAGAGCAAAACTCTGTCTCAAAAAAAAAACTTACACAGTATCCAGAGGATGTAAAAATAATGGTTTACATGCTGTACTGTTTTTACATGCTGTATTATTATTATTATTATTATTTTTTTTTTTTTTTTTTCCCTATCATTGAGAGCTTGTAAGGTTGCTGAGGTTGGTTGGCCTTGAACTCTTGGCCTCACCTTCGCAAGCGCCACGACATCCGGCCGGAGCCACTTTGGGCCCTGCTGTATTATTTTTACATGCTCTACATATAGTAGCTCATTTAGTCCTAACAACCACACTGTGTTATTTCCTTGATTCTGCAGATGAGGATACAGACACAGAGATGTTAAGAAACTTGCTCAACATCACAGAGCTAGTGAATGACAGAACTGACTGTTCAGGTTGCCCTGAACAGCACTTCACATGCACTCTCTACTGCCTGGGTGTAGCAGAAAGCCCTGTGGACTGGGAATATGACATATATAGTTTCAAATACTTCCTCCAGTGCTTACTAGTTTTGTGGTCTTGGGAAAGTTTTTTAATCTTTCTGAGCCTCTGCTTCCTCATTAGAAAGATAGAACATAATGACATCTACTTTGAAGGGGTTTGTGACATTTAAATGAGCCATCACATGTAAGGTGCCAAGCTTGTAGCTGCTGTTCAGTAGAAGGGGACTAATGTGACTACTAACAGCAGTACTAAAATGCACCTGTTGGTCTTGACATGGTTGAGATTTTACAAGCCTTGACGGCTTTTAATTGAGAAATATGCATCGATGACACATAATCAATACACTCATTTGGCAGCCAGGTTCCAGATGAAATAAAGCTAAATGATGATGCAATTAGAATATACAAACAAATCCCCTGCAGAAGCCAAATAGACTGCCTTCTCCATCCTAATCATGTTGCTGTGTTTGAAATGCATCTGGAAGTCATTTTTCTCAGTGCATTTGGACCCAACTCAATAAACAGAGCTTCTTTTCCTCGTTTGCTGTTTGCTTTACCTGCTTTCTCCTTGGAGCTCAGTTTTCCTCCAACCAAGGTGGGACAGCATGTCAGCTGGACTCCCTAATGTGTGAAGGACGTTGCAAGCCTCACTGACAAACAATGTCCCTTGAAATTCACTTTGTTATTTTTTTTTCTCATTGTCAGACTGAATGACAAAAGCTGGTGATTTTAATGGGTAAACAGTTCAGGAGGCAGGTTCTCAACAATCCCTGAGCAGTCCTTTTTAAAAAATCCTTCTCTTCTTCTTCATTGGAGTCTGTAAATTATTAAGTGACAATAATTGAACTTGTTAGTTCTATGACTTGGGCAAATAATGTTAGTCCTAGTGCCTTAGTTTCCTCATGTATCAAAAGAGGGTAATTATAGTGCCTGATATTTGGTTCAGTAGGAGGACTAAATGAGATTGTGATATAGCTGGCCTAGAGTTAGAACCAGTACAATGCCATTTTTAAAATGACAAAACTGTTTCCATTCTCCTCACAATGACCGCTAGCCATGGCCTCTGTAAACTGCTAAGTTTACTTTACAAAATGCAAAGAGAGGTAAAGCTGCATACCTTTTCATATCTGTAACTGCCAGAATTGCTGGCCTCTATTTACCGGTACTGACCAGAGTAGGCACCCCCAGATAATTCCATCCTGGCGCCAAGCAACTAAAAAATCTGTGGAGCCCACACCTGTCCAAATAATGTATAAACTAATGTTTATCTTAACTTCTGTAAACCTCTTAAGTGGCAATCGGAATGCCAAAAGTCCCCTGGCCCTTGGAATGTCTGGAGCCCCCTCAACCTCCTCTCTGCTAAGGAGGTGATTTACAGCCTTTCATCCCCATCTCTGCTCTTCACACCCACTCCCAAGGTGGTTTTGCAGGTATAAAAAGGTCTTGTCACCCTTCTTTCTCAGCCATGGGTTGGAGAGACATGAGTCCTCTGTGGTCGCCGGCAATAAACCCTGCAATATGGCATACTTTTGTCTTGGTGTTGACTTTCTGTGCTCAGTCCGATACAACAAGATATATGTAAGGCTCTGATATTGGCTGGCACAGAATGAGCTTATGACACATGATAGTTATTATCACCCTATATTTTGAATCAGATTTCAAAAACAAGAGTAAGTCAGGTCAATAACTTTGTGTACAATACTTTCTGGTAGGCTTGGGATATTGCAAAGAACATGGGCTTTGAAGATACAGAAACTTGTATGATAGGAATTTTGACTCTGCCACTTCTGAGTGACCTTGGATGAATTACTCAATGTCTTTGAACTTCAGTTTCCCCATTTGTAAGCTCTTTAAAGAATGTATATAAATATAACTATTTCTTCATGGAAATTTGAAATTTTACCTTTAGCTAAAGCAAGCAAATTGCTGTTAGAGTCCACAACTCTCAAACATGCATGAAGATCTCAACACCAGCATGATCTAAACTGCTTCCAAAGTAGCCAGTCAGAGGACAAGTGAGCTAGGAAGTGCCTTTTAACATCACTTTGTCTAATGCATTCATTTCACAGAGAAAAAAGTTCAAAGGAATTCACTGAGTCATCTAAGACAACAAAGCTAGAAAAAAATCTTCACTCCAAAGAAGAACCCAGTTATACTGAAATGACCAATATTTTGTCCTTATCTGTCAAAGCAAAGCAAAATTTAAATTAGAATTCACTATTTAACTTATATAAAAAAATAAGTTAAATAGTGAATTCAAGTTTAAAATAAAGGTTGAAGGAAAGGAAGGGGAAATAAAGGAAGGAGGGAGGGAAGGAAAAGAGAAAGAAGGGAAGGAAAATCTAATGGAGTGTGTGGCATCATCTGGAGCACATGCTGGTCCCGTGGTGTTCAGTATGGTGAGGCCAGCAGGGTGGATGCTGAGGAGAACAGGCCAGGAGATGAGGCTGCAAAGACACAAATCCAACCTCCATCTCCCAGGTAATGTGCAATCTGAACAAAGGAAGCTAACTTCTCCATCCCTCAGTTTCCTAATATCACCTTCTCTGTATGATTGTTGCAAGGACTAAAGAAACAACTGGCATGCATGGATTAGTACATAGGTAAGTATTCGTTCTTGGAGTAGCACATAGGAAATACTCAGTACATTTAGCTGTTCTTATTATTAAATGTGAATTTGATTATCATTTCCTTTTTCCACTTTTAAAATGGTTGTTTTGAAGTCATTATGATATTTTACATTTTCTCAAACACCATGGAGCTAACACTGTGATAAGGTATTGAAAGTATTAACAAAGGAAGAAAAGGGTTTGGGGAGGGGTACTGCAAAGAACCAACCCTGAAATGGATTCAGTACCTACTATGTATGGGATATTGTGTGGGAAGCTTTGTACATCTTCACCTACTTAGTTCTTGTCTCAGGGCTATGGAGTATTAGTGCTCTTATTTTACTGACGGGGAAAATGAAATTCTAAACAACTAGATAAAGTGGCCAAGGTGTTTTTGACACAAGAGCCTCTTTTCTCTCTTTTCCAGGAGACAGTACCTGACCAGCATGAGTGGTTTGGATATGAGTCTAATTCTAAAACCATCAGCCTATATTCTTAGAAATCTTTAAAACAAAGATCAGAAAAACAAAGTCTATTACTGATTATCTTGGCTTTTAGGTAGTGAAGAACCCTCATTCATTTTCCCATACCCTTCTTCCCTTCTATAAACTGTGAATCAGCAGATTTAAAAGCAGACAATCTTGGAATTTAGGTATTTTTCTGTGTTTTCCTGTTTTCAGGATAGACAGTATTGCTGCTCCCAAGACAGCTTGAGTAACGTTCTTCTTGGATATTGATGGGCATGTCTAATTATGGTAAAAAGTATACATATGCATGCACACACACATGTAATACAATTTTCTTATACTTTTTTCATATGGTCAATTGTGGTTTCCAGCAACATGTTGATTGCAAGGTAGGAGGGGAAGAGCAATAACTGAGAAATTAGTGTCCTTTTGTCTTAAGAAAAATCCTATGAATTCGAAAGCAGCATTCTCTACAGATCTCTGCTTCGTCAAAGAGAGGTGACCAGCATTAAACATATTGATTGCTTTGGCTTAAGTGGATTGGTTTTCTTCTTTATGAAGCACTTTCTTAATCTAAGGCAGCAAGTATTGCTATTTCTCCACTTTTTCTGAAGCATTTCTTTGTAAAAAAAAAAAAAAATCAAATAACATAAAAATGTTATTTTGACCAAAACAAAATAAGTTAACGAAAAACATTTTCTCATTTTGCAACTTTTTTTCTCCAGTTTTCTCTTGAGCCTTTGAGACTGGTTGTTATTTGACCTCCAACATGTGCCTGCCAGTGACCAAATCAATAAAAAAGTAGTGAGTGATGTTAATGGACAGAGAAATAGCTGACAACTTAGGTCATGATATATATTTTTTTAATAGATTTGAATACTTTGTTCTGCTTTTCTGTTGCATTTATATGTAGCAATCTAGTCATATTTTCTGTTCATAAAAAATATACCTAGTTCAGAGATTGGGATTAACTGTCATTTTTAGTAGAACTCTGCAACGATCGTGGTGTTCTAAGGAGCAGCACGATTTCCAGGTGTTCCGCCACCTGGATGATGTGCACAACCACAATTAAGGGTCATAATTTCCATTTGTGATTCCAACATGTGGATAAAGTATTTATTGTTGTTGATTGTATTTCTTAGAAGTGCTTTATTAACAGTTCGCACATGTAAGAAGGCACATTGCCCAAGTTTACCAGATAGTTTAGGATTGCAACATGATAACTTTTAGATAATTTAAACCTGATTAAGCACATGGTAAACTCAAGTTAATTTAAGCTTGATAAATTAGCCAGAATGCTCAGGAAGATGCTCTCTCTTCTGGGGAAACTGTCCTCAGTAAAAGGGCATATAGATGACCTGGTCTTCCTCTTACAAAACCAGGAGGCTAAAACCACTTATGACCACCTGAATAGGTCTAGAAAAGAAAGTGTAAAGTTGGTTTAAAAAATATATTCATTTGGCCGGGTGCGGTGGCTCAATCCTGTAATCCCAGCACTTTGGGAGGCCGAGGTGGGTGGATCACGAGGTCAAGAGATCGAGACCATCCTGGTCAACATGGTGAAACCTCATCTCTACTAAAGATACAAAAAATTAGCTGGGCATGGTGGTGTGTGCCTGTAATCCCAGCTACTCAGGAGGCTGAGGCAGGAGAATTGCCTGAACCCAGGAGGCGGAGGTTGCAGTGAGCCAAGATCGTGCCATTGCACTCCAGCCTGGGTAACAAGAGCGAAACTCTGTCTCAAAAAAAAAAAAATAAATAAAATATATATATATATATATATATATATATATGTATGTGTGTGTATATATATATGTTCATTGAGCACTTACTGTGTGCTTTAGGAATAAGATAAGCTGAGGCAGAGAGCCTCAGAGCTGATCTTTCAAATCAGAAAATCCAGTTTATGGAAGGAGAGATTCAATATGTGAATCATAGTGAGAAACCTGCAAGGTAAGGTAATGGACTTGGGTAAGAGTTTTCCGTCACAGAGATCTGGATGGCAAAATACATATCTGAATTTTGGGATCCAGTTTGCCTAGAAGCAAAAGGCAGAAATCAGGTTTTGTGAGGCTAGGCAGAGTGAGAGAAATTTCATCTGGATAGCCAAACCCTGGAGCTCCAAGCCCAAGTCCTTGAGAGTGGTCCAGGTTTCAAGCAACCCAGAGACCAAATAAAAACTCTATTAAGGAAAGACCTTCAGTTGCCTCTTGGGTCCTATATATGTGGTCAGTGTGTGTCACAAAGGCTTAAATTTGTAGCATCAGGACAGAGAGCTCTAGGAAGTTAATGCTTAGGAATTTCAGGCAACGGCCTTTTGCAAATGTGGAACTTATCAGAGTTCTGAGCGAGTGAGGTTGCTTTTCATAGAATCTTTTCTTTTTAAAATTTTCTACATTGAACTAGCTGTTGGTTGTGTGTCTATAAATCGCTCCTAACAGACACACTTCAGGGTAGCTTCTACACAGTTCATACAGGAACTGAGCTGCATCTCTTTCCCTCTTTTCTGACCAACAAAATTAGAGAATTCATCTGCCACAAGCTTAGGCCAGCCCTGCGCCCTGATGCCAACAAATGCAAGCCAGGATTCAATCACCTCTCAGCTGGTGCCAGGTGTCCTCAACCTTCCATTGCATTTCTTGGCCTTGTCTGTGCACAGCGTTGGCAGAAGTGACCCTTCCTCACCCTGATAAAACAGAAGCCCTCACAGATCTTACCCTCTGGCCCTGCTCCCGAGAGACCTTCAAGCTCATGAAATGCTTCATACAGAGTTTTGCAACTCTTGCCCTGTAGGAAAAGGCTTTTGGTTTGTAGCCTTCAAGCAAAACTCTAAAATAAGACTATGGAAATAAAGTCAATTTACCACTCTCTCTCTACCAAGCACCACTTTTGTAAATAAGGAGCAAAATAGCCCTTTCCCCCCATCTCCCACACCAGCTCTTCCTCCCCTCCTCCCGGCCCCTGCAGCTCTCTTGCAGCCAATCTCTTTACCCCAGAATTGTCAGGAAAGCACTGGCTGACAGGTCATATTATTGCTTCTGATCCCATTTCACATTGTGTAACATCTTAACTCCTAACCTAATTCAATAGATGCAGCTTGACAGGGCATAGCAGGGATAAGGTCTAGCTTCCCTGGAGCTGGGTTTAAGACTCCTCTGCTGGGGACCTTAGTGGCATTCAAAGCATTTTAGGGCATATTTCTTGATCAAAATATGTGTAAGGGCAGCAGACTGCCCCTGCCTACAGTGTTAGGTTCCAAGAAGTGTCTGTGGTCATTCCTTTCTTGTCTTCTTATTTGATGACAGTTAAGAATCCTAAGTCAGTATAAGAAAAAAAAAGTATAAACTATATAAAATAAGTTAAGTCCTTAGAGGATTGAGGTTGCAGTGACTGCCAGAAAGCATTTTCAATGCATTTTCATATTCAGTAAAAATGGTATGCCCAGTCAAGAGAATGCTAATGACATTGTACGCATCTCCAATTTAAAATAAGAGGGTTGAACAAGTCAGTTTCATTTACCATCCCTTGCCCAGGAGAAACTTTCAGCTTACATATTTGTTTTACTTTGTTGCAACAAGTGTATCCTAGGAGAAACAGAATTCCCTTCCACGGCATTGTGCTGTGTGTTGTATGCTAGGTTCTGAAGACAGAAAAATAAAAGAGGTTTGTTTTTGTTTCTATTTTGTTGATCTCTTTTCTCATCTAGACTGAACTCTTTGAGGTCAAGGAACCAAAGAGTTCATTACATGCATTATGTACCTAATGGTAATCAAGAGCAGAAGGCAGATTGGAGAGAAAGGAGCTTGGAGTCAGGAGTCAGGAGACCAGCAGAAAGCTTCTGCAACATTCCAAACGAGAGGAGGAGGAGGGAGCAGCACACTCAATAAGAGCTGTGGTGACCAAAATGTGGAGAAAAGGGCAGAGAGAGGACACATCTGAGTTAGGGACACAAGTAAAGTATAGAGAAGGAGACAGCCAAGAAAGTCCAAAAAATTAGGGCTCTAAGAAAATAGCTTGAATTATCCAGATTAATGTGATTGTATTTCTCCCCCTGCTAGACCAATTTTCAAGGATTTTGAGTCCCTAGTAATTCATTTGAGCACCTTTTAGACCATCTGTAGTGGTCAAATGCCTGGACACATTAAGAAACAAGCTACTGATGAAATGGATATTTTTTTAAATTGTCTTATTTCTGTACTTTTCCTTTTTGTCCCAAAGTGCCTTGGAAGTTAGAAGGGAAGTGTGAGTCTTATATTGCCTAGCTGGGAAGGCTGGAGGTGCTGAAGCTGTTACCAGATGATAGGAAATCAGGTTATAAGCCCTATCTGTTTTCCAGTGTCTCCATGATGTGGCATTAGGAGGTGATGGGCTGCAACACTGGAAACATTCATTCCAATGATGTTTATAAATATACTTTGTTAGGCAGTTTTGTCGAATCCATCTCCCTTGTCTTCCCCTCTCTAAGAGCAGACTGCCTTCAGCTGTTTGATTTCTCTCCCTGAGATAGGACTGTGCTGACAGAGAATCTGGAACTCAGGTGTGAGATGGGAATGTAAAATTTAACTGCAGTATGTGCACAGGAGGAAAAGGCAATTTCCACCAAAATCTGAGTTTTCTTTCTTTTGAAATTTCATGGTATTCCAGGCACTGTGGCTCATGCCTATAATTCCAGCTCTTATGGAAGCAGAGGAGGGAGGATAGCTTGAGCCCAGGACTTTGAGACCTGCCTGGGTGTTATAGCAAGACCCCGTTTTCCACAAAAAGGAAAAAAAACAAAGACAAAAATAAAAATAAAAAAAACAAAGAAATTTGATTGTACATGATTGCATGCAGTTCATACAGCTAGACATTTAAAAAATTTTCTTCAGTTAGGTTTAGCCATATGGCTATTCTCAGCAACAGAAAATGAGCAGAAATTACGAATCCCATCTATGAAGTAAGGATTTAAAAAGCAAGTTTTCTCCCCCAAGTTTTCTTTACCTTTCTGCCAGCTTGATGCTGTTACTACTATCCTAGTGTATGGCAAGTGCCACAAGATAAAGCAAGTTTGATGGATGAATCTTACATGGAACAGTGCCACTCACCCACCCGTTACACTCATGATAACTATTTTACATTAACAAAAAATTTAACATTTTTTTAGTTTTTGATCCATTATGTATTTTTAGAGTTCTTTTTCATAGTAGTTCAGCCTACTCTATCACACCAAAAGTGTCAAGCACAGAAGGCCTCTGTCCGGCCCCCATAACCCCTCAGGAAAAGGTCAGAGCTGTGAACTTACCCTAATAATTGTCTCCTAGTCTTAGATTGAGCAACCTTCCCCAGGTCTTACCTATAGAATTTCAGCAAGTACTTAGTTTGGCTTTCATTATTGTCTAAGCTCATTCACTGGATATTTTGGGTTCTCCAAGTGAATTTACTTATAAATATCACAATGAAGATGTTAACAAAGTCCCTCTCCCCTCTAAAATCTTTCTTTTTAAGTTAGAATCAAACTTAAATGCCAATTCTAGAAAGCACTCACTTGTTGGGAAGTATTAGGACAACTATACCACATGCCTAGAACTCTGGTGCCAAAAAATTTACTAGTAAGTTTACTTGTAAATTCACTTGTAAAATCTTTACTCTAAGGTAGAAGAGAGCTGGGCTAACTCTTTTGCCTAGAACTTACTGTATGGGAAAATAAGTGGGAAGGGGTTAAGTTCTTGGGCAGATCTCTCTCTTCTCTGAACTTCCTCCAGCCCCAAGGGCCCAAGTCTGCCTGCTCCATCTCCTTTTATATCTCTTACAGTTGAAATGGAGATCAGGATGAGGACTTTGCATCCAGCCTCTGGGCTTCCACAGATATGATCTCCCAAGTATTATAAAACTGTGCCTTAGAACAAATTAATACTGAGTATTCACTATTACCTCCACTACTTCATCTTGCCACAGACACCCAAGCTGAGGCTTGATAACAAATCAGTGTTTCCTCCAACCCTGAAGGGGCTTCAAGTGCCCAATAGACTAAGGACCAATGGCAGGGGTCAGAGTAGGCAGAATCATTCCCTGGCCATGAGCCCTTCCTATGATCTTGCAAATTTCTACACTTCTAGGTATGTCGAGATCTTCTTTTCTCTGGCATTACCTTCCATAGAAATGCCTCAGGGCAGCTAGGAAAGGGTAGGTTATTGAAGAGGTAAACATATAATCCTCAAAACCTTCTCTGTATCCCGAGTCCATAGGCTTTTACACTAGGGCTCTCTCAGGGACAGAAGTTTCATTCTAGGATCTACTCTAGGGTTGTCCAATAGAAATACAATGTAAGCCACATATGTAATTTTAAAGTTTCTACTACCCACCTTAAAGTAAAATGAAACGGGTAAAATGAATTGAGGAAGGAGACTCAAACATCTAGGATCACCTCCCTCCTGACTTCCACACTGCATTTCAGTAGAAGAAAAGACTGGCCGACTGGCACCTCCTAAGTCACCTTCCTGTAGATAGCAGGCATAGTATGGGGGAATCTCTCCAGAAAGCATTGTTTTTATTTAAACAACATCAAATTCCCACCAGACTCCTGCATCAACCAAGACCCTTTCACCTGTAATTTCTAAAACTGTAAACCCAAGACCCTTTCACCTGTAATTTCTAAAACTGTAAACCCAAGACCCTTTCATGTGTAATATCTAGAATTGTAAGCCTATATACAGGCAGAGCTTCTCTTTGTTAAAAGAGCTTGGCTATTGGACAAACAGGTCGCCTTGCTCCTGGCCAAAATAAAACACTTCCTAGTTCAGTGTCCAAGAGGTCTATTTCGTGAGGCCGTTACTGCTTCAGAATAATATATTTTAATCCAATAGATCTAAAATATTATCATTGTAATACACAAAGAAAAAGTTACCAGTGAGATATTTTACATCATTTTTTGAAGGAGATATTTAAAATCTGGTGTGAATTTTATACTGTGAGCACAGCTCAGTTCGGACTAGTCATAAGTGAAGTCCTCAACAGGCATTGGTGGCTCTTGAACACCATGTGGGACAGCCAGTGCCATACTCCTCCCTGATGTTTGTTTCTACTTCACATGTACCTCATAATTTCTTTTATACCTGGCTCAAGAAACATATTGCACCTCTCTACCAAAGTCACAGCAGCTCACTCACCGGCTGTTTGTTCCTAAGCACAGAGTGTGGAAAAGCTGGAGGAAATCATCCTCTTCCAGTAAGTGCTTTATATTAATCACATTTTCTCTTTATTTTCTTTCTATTCTGAGAGAAAAATATGTATTGGATGATTTTTCTCTCCCCACTAACTTTTTATTATTATTTCAATTAATTTGAAAGATATATTTCTTTGTTATTCTATTGCTACTTTTAAATGTAAAGAGAAAGGCTGCAGTGAAGACTGTAGTAAAGACGAGTTACAATCGCTTCAATTTGAGTTGAAAGCTACCAAAATTATCATTATTATGGTTTGGTTTTAGAGCTCAATCTTATACATACGTATACAAAAACATGGTATTTTATTTGCTTATTACTGAATTTTACAGAACCTGGCAAAGATATTACAAGAATGTAAAAATACAGGCCAATTTCTTTCATTAACATAGATGAAAACAAAATCTAAACACTATGTTAGCAATATAAATCCAGTATTGCATACAACAAATAATGGTGTATGTCAGCAATTTGTGGCAGATACAACAAATTGAAATAAATCAATGTACTAAGCCACATTAACAGAATAAAAATGACACACAATTATCTCAATAATTTACAGAAAAGACATAGGTTGAATACAATTTTTCATTTTATACAAAAACCTGTAGCAAATTAACAGATCAGAACTTCCTCACTTTGATCCCCTGCATCAACCAAAAAAAAAAACCTGCATCAAATACTGTGCTTAATACTATGCAAAATGCTGAAAGCGCCCCTATCCACCTCAAGACCTGTCATCAGTCAAAGACGTTTACTCTCACCACTAGGTGCATCCTAGTATTGAGCAAATGTTTAAAACAAAAGAATCGGTGGGGCACAGTGGCTCACGCCTGTAATCCCAGCACTTTGGGAGGCTGAGGTGGGTGGATCACTTGTGGTCAGGAGTTCAATATCAGTCTGGCCAACACGGTGAAACCCCATCTCTACAAAGATATAAAAATTAGTTGGGTGTGATGGTGGGTGCCTGTAATCAGAGCTACCTGGGATGCTGAGGCAGGAGGTTCACCTGAACCCAGGAGGCAGCGGTTGCAATGAGCCAAGATCTTGCTGCTGCACTCCATCGTGGGGAACAGAGCAAGACGCTACCTCAAAAAACAAAACAAAACAAAAAGCAAAACAAAACAACAAAAGAATTGAGAACACAGAAAATCAGATCAGGAGAGAGAAACGCATGCTGATTAGCCTCAGGGTACTTATCAGAAGTGGGTGAGAACAGAAGAATATTCAAGAGTTTGGATGACACAGGGTCATAGGAATCACACAGTTGCAAGGATTAAAATATGGACAGAGTGGTGGGAAAGTAATATTTAGAGAAAGTGTACATGGGGAAGCCATTGTTCGTGACATTATAAAAGGAGACAGTGCCAAACTCATAATCTAAAAAAACCCCAACATGGTGAGGGGGCACTGTCATGGAGAGGAGCAGGGAAGGGGAAGAATTCTCATAGGCCCTATATTCATGTTTATGCTGTAACCCAATGACCCAGTATCCACTCTGGGGCTGGTATCTGGAGTAAGCAGTGTGATTTTTAGCATACTGGTTGAAAGAGAATGCAGGTCTCACTGAATTGCTGCATTCCCCCAGGATCCAGGCAGTCTTCTTAGCCACATCTACCTCCCAGTAATGCTTTCCAGAGGAGAAGTGCTGGGAGCCCAGGACACTACAGTCATGATGCTTTTCCAGGCAGGAAGGTCCAGATACTTAAGCTCCCACAAACATCACCTGTCTAAGGTTTTTAGCTAGGACAAGATTTAAATTAGCTGTGTGCGGATTCAGAGTCACGTCCACCCAGTAGCTTTGGACATCTGTCAGCTCTCTAAACACTCGCAGCATCTTTTTCAGATTTGGGGCTCGAAACATACTTCTCAGCCTTGTAGGGAGAGCTTCTGGCTTCCTCAGGGTCCAGAACTCACTCCTTTCTGTGACATCTCTCGCATCCTGCAGCAGCTCCATTGTTGACCCCTGACATCAACGCTCCTTATCAGAGATGAGCTCTCTCAGCGACTGGCTCTGGTGGACCAGGTCATTCTCAGCCTCTTCTATAATATGCAGTCCCTTCTTCTCTTCCTCCTCCAGCTTTTTCAGCTCCCACTGCTCCGCTCTGTCTAGGATGTTTTGCAGCTGATTAAACTCTGTCTGGATCCGGTATCTCTTAGGCTCCATCTGATTCTTCCAGGTCGTCCTCTTCTCTCTGATAAAAGCTGTTCGCTTCTCAGCTTCTTGCTGCTCTTTCTTCTTCAGCTTCTTTAGAGACTCCTGAAACTTCTCCTGGTACTCCTGGGCAACCTCCTCCATGAGGAACGTGTGGTGTGACCACGGTGCCCTCAGACCGTTCACAAAGCCAACAAATGACCTTCCCATCATCCTTACAGAAGAGCTGCAGCTTTTCTCCATGGTCTGCACAAAGAACTGCTTTCAGCTGCGTCCCAGCGCCCAACACCACCTCTCTGAGCCTCCCCGCTATGTTGACCAGATGTCGATTAGGCTGCAGGTTCCCAAGCTGGTAGCTGGTCTGGCACACAGGGCAGCTTCTTTCCCCTTCTTGATTCCCTGCCATTCGGTGTGATGCAGGCGTGGCAGAAGCTGTGGCCGCAGTCTAAGCTCAGGGGTTCTGTCAGAAGCCCCAGGCAGATGGGGCACGTCACCTCTTCCTGTATTTCCACCAGTACTGTTGAAGTCATTGTGGCTACTTTCCTGGCTCCTGCCTGCCCAGCACTGATTTCTAAGATGCCTCCTGCTTGTAGAATCCTGCAATCTGCGGCATAGATCAGAGCCGAGAGGCAGCAGCCGCTTCCTCCACCCAACCCGAAAGCAATTCCATTCCATTTTTGAGGCAAGATTGTGGATGATGCCAGTCTTGAAACGACCTCAAAGCAGAAAGCCCTGGGTAATTATTCCATGTCTAAAACTTCAATGGCTCCCGACTGCCCTTGCATTAAAGTTCAAATTCCTCGTAACTACCATACCCATCATGATACTGTTTCTCCGCATACTCTTCCTGCGCTTTATGTTTTTTTCTGCATTTGGCCATGTCTTTGCATGTGCTGATTCTTCTACCTGGAATGGTCTTTGCTCTCAGCTTCCTTGCCTACCAACCAAACTCCTATTCGACTTTCAAATTTATTTATTTATTTGTTTGTTTGTTTATAGGCGGAGTTTCACTTCTCGGTACCCAGGCTGGAATGCAATGGCACGATCTCGGCTCACCGCAACCTCCGCCTCCTGGGTTCAGGCAATTCTCCGGCCTCAGCCTTCTGAGTAGCTGGGGTTACAGGCACGTGTCACCATGCCCAGCTAATTTTTTGTATTTTTAGTAGCGACGGGGTTTCACCATATTGACCAGGATGGTCTCAATCTCTTGACCCTGTGATCCACTCGCTTCGGCCTCCCAAAGCGCTGGGATTACAGGCTTGAGCCACTGCCCCCAGCCCTCAAATTTATTTATTTATTTATTTATTTATTTATTTATTTATTTATTTATTTATTTTGAGGTGGAGTTTCGCTCTTGTTACCCAGGCTGGAGTGCAATGGCGCGATCTCGGCTCACTGCAACCACCGCCTCCTGGGTTCAGGCAATTCTCCTGCCTCAGCCTCCCAAGTAGCTGGGATTACAGGCATGTGCCACCATGCCCAGCTAATATTTTGTATTTTTAGTAGAGACGGGGTTTCACCATGTTGACCAGGATGGTCTCGATCTCTTGACCTCGTGATCCACCCTCCTCGGCCTCCCAAAGTGCTAAATGTTAAACATTCATAGCATATGTGTGTGTGTGTGTGTGTGTCTATGTGTGTATGTATGTATATATTAAAGTCTATAGCTGTATTTCTGAGGATTGATGGACTCCAGGGCTATCTGTCTTCTCCCCCTGTAATCTGTGAGGTTCTTGAGAGTGGGGTCCTTCTTTAATTTTCTCTGTCTTCCTAGGACCTAGCACAGTCTGGACTAACTTCAGTCATTCAGCAAATTATAGTTAAATTGAACAGAAGATTGGTTGGAGGAAACAGGATGGGGATGATTATAACCTGCTCTAGGAAAGAACTTGTGAACATAAGGGGCTTTAACCAAAAAGTTGGAGGAGTAAACCAGGGAGGGCCTTCATCTGAAAAGAGGAATTGTGTGCTCAGCAGAGTAAATTTGCATGCAGACTGCTCAATGAAGGTTGCAGGCATCCTAGATGAAAAGGGACCCCAGCCTTGTGGATTAACCTATTGCTGAGCAGAGTAGAGTGATACTGTGTGATATTCTGACTTTGCAGTTGTATATATACTTGTCATATATATTACTGCTGAGTCCATTTAACCCTTCATGTTCTTTGCAGAAATAGGCTCCCCTGTCTCTCCTCCAGGTCTCACTCTCTTTTAGGGAAACATCTGAAGTAGCTAAGGCCAATATTGAACTTTTGAAATCCTGCTTGACAAATGTGACAGGAAGATGTAAACTTGAGTTCTGCCCAGTGAAAAACCTGAGTTAAGAAAAGGAGAAAGGGGGGATACTACAATACCTCCTGAATAAATTCTATCCTCTGAGCCCAAGGCTGGCTTCTTTAGTCCCTGCTTCTTTTAGGGTCATTCTCTATACCTCCCTTTTCAAATTTGCAATCTGAGTCTCTCTATTCTGGAGTTAACAGTTGCAAAAGTATTAAGAGCTTCCTATATGTAAGGCCCTATACATAGTGTGTTGCTTTGTCTGTTTTCTCTAAGCAATTTATATTGACAATTGATGAAAACCACTTCTATACTGCCCAGGTAAGGAAATGGACTCTAGACATGAACCCTGGCCTGACCGTTTACAAACTATGAGACTCTAGGTAATTCTTTCTACCCTCAGATTTCCCATGTACAAAATGGAAATAACAATACCCATTTCACAGAGTTGCTGAAAGGATTAGACAGAATATTACATTTTATTCTGTTGCCTCTTTCTGAAAACTATGCTTATGCCAATAATGTTATCTCCAATCTTTATCATACATTGAAATACTATTTAGTTACCATATAAAAATGTCTTGTTATGAGGGAATGGAGAGCTATAAATATCCATGCAATAGAAGGGACTACTCCAACATAGACCTAAAGTCTGTAACAGGATCTAAAGGCCAGTGACTTAACACATATAACATGCATGACATTTAAAATAAACAAATCAATTTACGAAAGACAGAGTGACACTTTGAATAAAAAACGGTGGCCAAAAGGGATATTAAACAAGGAATTCATTGGGGAAACAATGTGGCCAATAGGTATATCAAAGGCTTTTGGCCCTCACTTACTGTTGTTATTATTGTTTTTTATGTAAGGAAGTTGGTACTTAGAAGAGGAAAGTAACTTTCTGAAAGTCACTGTGAGCGTAGATAGAAGAAGCCACATGAACCTGGTTTCTCTTTCAGTTGCTCGTCTTTTAAAGAATTTATAGGTCAGAGCTCAACAATTATAACACATGGACACAAAGAGGGAACCAACGCACACTAGGGCCTGTGAAGGATGGCCGTGGCGGGAGGGGAGAGCATCAGGATAAATAGCGAATGCATGTGGGGCTTAATACCTAGGTGATGGATTGATAGGTGCAGCAAACCGCCATGGCACACATTTGCCTATGTAACAAACCTGTGCGTCCTGTACATGTATCCCATACTTAAAATTAATTATAAAAATTGTTGTTATTTCTGCTTATTTTGCTTTTCCAAATGTATTTTGCATTAAATTCTTCTTGGATTTTGAAAGTAACACAAAGCAAAAGAAAATTTAAATTCTCAAAATATTAATTGAAATTATAAAATGTAGACATTAAAATAAAATATTGGAAAATTTAATAAATACTTTCTTACTTTTATGTTCATCTCTTACTCTCTAAAATAACGTTTGCAGCCAGATGTGGTGGCTCACACCTGTAAACCCAGCACTTTGGGAAGTAGAGGTGGGCAGATCACTTAAGGAGTTTGGAACCAGCCTGGCCAACATGACAAAACCCCATCTTTACTAAAAATACAAAAATTAGCTGGACATGGTGGCACGTGCCTGTAATCCCAGCTACTCTGGAGGCTTTGGAGGAGAATCCCTTGAACACAAGAGGCAGGGGTTGCAGTGAGCCAAGATCACATCACTACACTCCAGCCTGAGTGCCAGAGACCCTGTCTCAAAAAAAATTAATAAAAATAAAATAAATAAAATAATGTTTGAGTTAACTTTTTCTTTGCCAAGCAATATGTGAGGCACAAATGTGAGAAAAGTGAGCAGAATGTAAGCCATGCCCTTGAGCACATTACCAATGCAGGGAGTAGACAGATCTCTAAATAAATAATTTTAACATTTGTTCGGTTTACTACAGCCAGTTATAGTAACCATTTTTACTAATTGTAGCAGACATCTGATTTATAAAATATTCTCTGTGATTACTCATGGCATCTGCACATGATAGAGAGTCACAGCATTTTATCTAAAACCCTTGGGGATAGACATTTCTTGTAATTTACAATTTGAATGGCAATATGGTACATATTCTATATATCACATAACAACTTCAGCAGGGTCCAGGGAAAAGCCCATCGTCAAGCATATTAAAATGTCTGCAGCAATATAAACATTCACATTCAGATCAGTTTTTGCACCAAATGAGTGATGCAGCACATTTACTTTCAGAATATTTTGGACTTCAGACTTATAGATTAGTCTTATGAATCTATGATTTAAAATTTTTCAATATGTATTAATTTTATTTTTTTCTCTGCCTTATTGTACCAGCTAGACCTACTTAAATAATGTTCAACAATGGAGGGCAGAGTAGGCAAACTTCTTTCATCCCTAATTTACAAATCTGCATCTGGTGTCCCCTAATAAAAAATTATTTGGTTGAAGGTTTAGAATAGGAATATTCATCATATTAGGAAAGAATTATTTTATTCCAACTTGAAAAATGAAAATTATTAAATTTTATCAAATGCATTTAGGGAATATTGAAATAATCATCTACTTTTTTATTACTAGCCTGCTGATAAACTTTTACTGCATTATTCAATTTCCTTATATTGAAACTGGGTGTATTCCTGTTGGATTATTGAATCAGTAATATTAGCTTGTTAAGCTGTAATCTGAAGTAGTTAGTTGAAGGTTTTGAATCTATATTTGTAGTTTAAGTTATTCATTTTCTTTCTTTTTTGCAAAATATTTTATTACCTTTGAGGATCTGGATCAAATCTTTCTTGTGAAACAAATTGGATAGTTTTCCCATCTTCTACTCTTCAGAACATATTATAATGACTATATTTATGTATTTCTTGAATGCTTGAATTTAATCACTGATAAATCTCTCAAGATCTAATGTCTTCAGGGCAGACAGTTCTTTAAGAGCTTTCTATGATTATTCCTCAGTTATTGGTCTGTTCCCACTTTCTGTTTCTTCTGTAACTTTCAAAACTGGATTATCTGTTATTACATTGGGAAGATTAGAAGTTAAAGGAGTAGGTGTTTTTATCCTGCCCAGCTGTGAATGCATGTGTCTTTGCATCACTGAATTTATAACAGCTTTTATTTGCTCTTCTAATTGTCTTTTTTTTTAATGTGGGACTTCATTATAGGAGATTTGATTTGGGCCCAAATTTTCATCAGTTTATCTTTCACTTTGCTGTCTTTGAAATAATGTCTTGAAGAACAACTAGATTCTGAGAAAATCCCATCTTAAAAGAACTTGAGAGACCATTTTGTATAGCCTACTGATGCTAGAAATGGTGAAAGTGAGGTCTCAGCTGGTGAAGTAACTTAATGATATAGTGTCAGGAACAAAACCAAGCTCAGCCTGGCTAGTGGAATGTCATTTTAAAATAAGCACAGCTACGAAACACATACATACATATATTTCTCTTCCTTGCTGGCCTCACAACTTTGCCTACCCTTGACTCTCAAGTATTATGTCTGATATGTGAGTTGGTGGCTAGTACATGATAGCATCCAGAGCCTGATGGATTGGCTGTCAGTCTTTCAGCTCCAGGGTACATCATCAAATCAACAAATTTCTTCAATGCCAGCCGGCTATAGAAGGAAAGACAAGAGCAAGTCCCAAGAATTATCAGTGGCTTTCATTCTTTCTTTAGTTTATGTCTGCTCTTATTCACTGTGAAGTATTGCCTAAAACCTAGTTGAGGATTTTACCTATTACTTTTATTATTCATAATGAAAATTGCCAAAACATCAAATAGTAAAGCTTTGACTTGAAGGAGTAAGAACAGTATTATGCGTAGGTAAAGATTGATCTAAATGATTTTGAAAATGGCTGATTTTCTTAAACTGAATGTTCAGTGCCTGCCATCCTGTAGACTAACCATGACATCATGTTATGGTGAAAGCAAATGTGGGTTCAGAGACTTACTCTCACGTTTATCAATAAACATGACAAGGAAAGCACTTAACTGTGTGACTACCAGGCCTAGAAAATCGGCCGGGCGTGGTGGCTCAAGCCTGTAATCCCAGAACTTTGGGAGGCCGAGGCGGGTGGATCACGAGGTCAAGAGATCGAGACCATCTTGGTCAACATGGTGAAACCCCGTCTCTACTAAAAATACAAAAAATTAGCTGGGCATGGTGGCATGTGCCTGTAATCCCAGCTACTCAGGAGGCTGAGGCAGGAGAATCGCCTGAACCCAGAAGGCGGAGGTTGCAGTAAACCGAGATCGTGCCATTGCACTCCAGCCTGGGTAACAAGAGTGAAACTCCGTCTCAAAAAAAAAAAAAAAAAAAGAAAAAGAAAAAGAAAATTATTCAGTGAGTTCATCTGATTCTTTCTCAAGAGCTGGACTTACTGAAGCTTCTATTATTTTCATAGCATCCATTTGAGACCTTATTAGAAAACTTTTGTGCTTTAAGTTTTTCTGGGAGTACAAATTGTTTTGCCTGGTCCTTCATGCATAACAAATAAACACAAAATAATTAAATACATGATGCTGAAGAATAGGAATGCCAGGAATAGAGGTGCTAATCTCCTATCCTGGGGGTATGGGGTGGCCCGACTAGGCAGGCCAAGACTTGAAAGGGCAGAGTGATTATTTGGAGGATACTAGAGCAAAGAACCAGTAGGAGAGTGTAGGGAAGCCCTCCCCTGGAAAATGGAAGAGATTGAAGTTTTTAAGTTTGATTTACCATTAGTTTTAAGTGTTGCACCCAGCATAGGAAATGGGAAACAAAGCCAATAATATCCACAGAAACAGAGAGTCAGAGATAAAAAACAAAACAAACAGTATAAAAAATTAATAGGTGAGAGATCTGTGTTAAATTACATAATAAGTGTAAAGCATGTAGGACCGGGCCTGATAGACTGCTCAGGAAATGCTGGCTATTACTGAAACAAACTTTTAAATGTCTATCTCTTTTCCTTTAAAGCAGGGTATCCAATGTATCAGCTTCCCTTGACCACAATTGAAAGTAGAATTGTCTTGGGCCACACATAATATACATTAATATTAACAACAGCTGATGAGCTAAAAAAAAAAAAAAAAAGAAAATGACAAAAAATCTCATATTTTAAGAAAGTTTACAAATTTATATTGGGGTTCATTCAAAGCCATCCTGGCCACAAGTTGGACAAGCTTGCTTTAAAGCTTAAATAATCCTTATACTCTCTTCTTTTTCATCATCAAATCCTGTCAGAAAATACCTTCACAGTATTTTCCAAATCTGATCCATTCTTACTTCTTCCAGAATTCCTTGCCCAAACTATCAACATCTTTTCAAAATCGATGTCTCTTTTTCCAATGTGAGTCACTGCAGTGTACCCATCACCCAGAAAGTCAGCTCAAGATGCTGACTCACATGTTCTCCCATGGCTGCCCAGGGTATGGAGAAGGTTTCATGTACTTGTACCATGACCTGAAGGCTCCCTCATGATTTTACCACAGCCACCTTTCTAACTTCATCTCCTACCACCTTCTCTTATTTACTCCATTTTTCTTGATCTTAAAGAAAACCAAACTAGTTCTCTCTCCAGGCCTTTTGCACTAGCTATGTCCTCTGCCAGATATGTCTGTGTATCATATTACCCCATGGTCCAGACTGTTCTTCAAGATTTTATATAGACAGAGAAGCTTCTTAGAGAAGATTACTCTGAGGCCTTATCCAAAATTCTGCCTTCTCTGCATTCTCTATCCCTTTGCTGCTTTCTGTTTTCTTCACAGTGTATGTCATTTCACCTTGGGATTTCATTATACATTTATGAAGTTTCCAGTTTGTAGCCTCTCTCTCTTACAGAATGTAAACTACATGAGGGCAGAGACTTGATCTGTCTCATTTACATTTGTATCCTCCAGGGATCAGAACAGTGTCTGGCATAAAGTAGGGAGCTCAACAAATAGTTTTGAATGAATAAATGAATCTGAAGATATTTCTCAGAATGTATGTTTGTATTTGGAATAGTGTGCCAGATGCAACACAACAAGCTACAATAAAATAAGCAGATGAAAGTGTGATGGAGAAGAAAAAATAAATGTTGGCAAATAAAAATTAAGCTGTAGGGAGGATTTTCCATGAATTTCATTTTGTAGTCATGTTTTATACACTTGGTAGATGAGTCATATACTTGACTTTGTCAATATTTTTATTGACAACCTACTATGTGCCAGGAATTTTTGAAGATATAATTTTATACATGTGCACATGCTCAGACACACAGAAAATTTAGTCTGCACATAACTACATAGCTATATAGAGATAGGTAGTCTATATGCATGTATGTCTATCTATATCTGTATTTATGTCTATATCTATATATCTGATCTATATAATCAACTCTGGTCAACCCTAAGGCATTGATGTCATTCTCCCCTCTTTATTTATTAGCTAGAAAGACCAAAACTCAGAAAAGCAAGGTTACCTAAAAAAAAAAAAAAAACAGTGCATTTAAATAAGGGTGTAAATAATATCAAAGTTCAGTCTTTTCCACACTTAGGCACACATTTTGAAAGGTGTATTTATAGATCCACTGCTTTCTAGATGTGTGATATCATTCAAATTAGTTGGCACCCTTGATTTCATTTCATCAGTTGTAATATGAAAGAAGCAGATTTAGTCTGCTTATTCCAAAAAGTTGCTTCTAATTTAGAGGAAGTAATGAATGTGAAGCACTGAACATGGAGGTTCACTGTGTTCACCGCCACAGGGAGAAAAATCAATCTTCACTGAGAACACACTGAGCTAATATGGAAAGAGAAGCAGAGAAGACAGATGATGAGAAGGTCTTGATGCTGGTTCAGTCTCCTCTGCATCCCATCTTTGCTGACGTCAGCTCTAATCCTTCCTTCTCCACCACTGGTAAATAGTAAATTTTCCTCTTTGACTTAAACTAGCAATGTAGCTGTTGTTCAAGATGGAAAGCCTCATAACTAACACAGAGCCCTGCATTGACCTCTTTGGAGCCTTGCTGATGCAATTCTCACCATGCGAGGAGCCCTTTTATCAACAGTATACCTGACTCTAATATCTAGGAGTGTAATGTTGAAAAACACTGAGTCTCTGCTTCCAAAGAAGTCCAATATTAATCAGAAAGCAGACATTTAAAAGAGATATATGCATGTTACATATGTGCAAATTGTTGTGGGAAGCCAGAGGACACTAGGGATCCATACTATCTTTAATGTGATCATGCAGACTTCCTTTTAAATCAGCAACTTTAATAGTTTTTGGAAATCTGATCAAAGCTTTAGAAGGTATCTCAAGGAAAAAAAAATCTCAGGCTAAATTGTTGTTAGATTCACAGATATGTTAGAAACATAACGTACCTTCCAATGCCACTTGTCCATGAGTTTAGTTTTCACCACAGTGTTTCTTTGCTAATTGGAATTCATAGACATCTTGCAGAAATAGTATAGCACTTTCCCCAGAAAAATGTGCACCTGCAGAATATCTCTTATGAAGTCATGAGTTCTATGACCCCAATAGAAATTTCCTACCATGTAGAATCAGCCACTGACTCCTTCAGCAGGCCTCTATGTGGGGTCAGGACTACTCTGAATCCCACCCACAGGCAGTGCTAAGTGTTTTCTGCCATAAGAACCATGGCAAAAATGAACGGTGACTTGTTAAACAGCTTTATAATATGATTTGCCATCTATACTCGAATGTCTCAAAGTTATAACTGACTAGATGAAGCTCGTGAGGAAAATAAGCCATTTAACTTGACTTATTTTCCAAGAGTGAGCTGTTCTCCAAGAAGCCAGAATCTAGCTCAGGAGTCTCTCTCTCTCTCAAACAAATGTGAGTTATGCAGCTTCTATCTGTAGGGCATCATGCATTTCCTCTCCACTGCTGCACAAGATGCTTCCTAGCCATAGCTATTGAATTAATCAATCAAAATTTATTTTTATTGCACCATTCTGGAAAATCCACTCATACCCCTTTCCAGTAACACTGAAAAGAAAAATAATCCATACCACTCAATTAAGAATAAAACATATGTCTTCTTGATGATGTCTGAGTGGTGGC